>CM040451.1:3361703-4662536 GCA_022749755.1 Azadirachta indica
TGTTTAAACTCCCATGAATACAAAAAAAATTGAAAATTTGATCTAGATTCACGTAACAAAGCCCATTATATGAAGTTGGGTTTGCACATGATGAAAAATGTTGAGCCGCTTAAGAATATGTTCGAAACCTTCCATGTAAACATAAATTTTTGGGTTAAATGTTTCAGTCTAGATTTCAATCAAAATAGCTTTTCGAATTTTCCTTTTGATAGTTTGTTTGTAAATGTGGGTTTGGAGCATTATATTCTTGATATGTATGCTATGGTTGACACTCTCAAATTAATGCAGACAAAGATGTCTACGAATACTCCTTCTGAAGTAGATAGTTCAAGCTCATCTAAAGAAGTTGATGGCTGCGCTCATGTGATCGTTGAGAAAATTAGCCCTATGACAAATATCATGAGAGAACTCATACAGCAACAAGAGAAAATAATCGAACTAATCCAACAAAATGCCCCCGTGGAAAAAGGTGATATGCATACAACATGCGTCAACATTTATAATTATTTTAATTTTTACATCATTAATGAAATAAACATAACCTTCTTCTTGCTTAGATTTATCAAAATAAAATGAGAAAAAAAAAGTTGCATACATATTAATGTCAATAACAATCTTGCAGCGACTATGCGAACTGGATCTGATCAAGATAAGAAAAAAAGGTTGCAGAAGAATTACCTGGTATCCGTTTTACTTTAAATGTTGTTTATATTCCTTCTTGGAGCGCAAAAAGGTGAACATAAATGAGATAACTTGAATATATTTGTCAAAGTGTTTTCGCAAAATATTACTTTATATGTGGTGCCAGAGCCAGAATCGGCCCATTTCTTTTTGTTTTACTTTTATATTGACAGAAGAAACAAGAGTTAGACAATTAAAATTATATAGAACTGCACTAAGCGGTGACTGGGAGGTAGCTAAACTTATATACAATAATTGTGAGGAAAATATTGGAGTTGAGATCGCAAAAAAAGGAGACACAGCTCTTCACATTGCAGCTGCAGCAAAACAAATTGATTTCGCGAAGGAAGTTGTGAAAGAATGAATGATGATGATTTAAAAAAGCCAAACAAAATTGGAAGTTCCGCTGTTTTTCTCGCTGCTGCGTCCAGAAAGTTGGAACTTGCCCAAGAGATGATGAAGAAGAATAAAGCAATAGCAACAGTTCCAGATAACAATGGCACATTACCAATTGACATGGCTGCATGGTTAGGCGATAAACATATGCTCCAGTACCTTTGTAAAGAAACTGGACATCGCAAACGATTATCTATCAGTTGCATTGAAACCAATTGTTTCGTAAGCACTGTTCTTCATCTTTTTGTAAAAATCGCTTTGGGTATTATGTGTTCATTTTATATATGTATGATGATGTGAATATTGTGTTCCCAGGTGTTGCTTTGAAGTTGTGTGAGGGCGACCAAGATTTAGACACTGCTAAAGCTGAAAACGGTGAGACGGCACTGCATGTCTTGGCTCGGAAGCATATATCTCTTTCCAATTTCGCAGATCAAAATCGGAAAGGAATATTTAAGAGATTCTTGAATCATAGTGAGTCCTATGATCTGAACTCTAAATCGTCTAACTAGCATGCATTGTCAATATTTTAATTTAACAACGTTGATTATTTTGTTACTTTGGCTTTTAAATTCTAATTAATGTTTCAGGTGACAAAAATGCTGAAAATGAAACACAAGCACTTTAATTAGTCGAATGCATTTGGCGAAGAGTTGTAAGGTTGAGTTCTTCAAAAATTTCAAAACTAATTTCAGAGCCTCGCAAATTAATATTTGATGCTGCAAATAGAGAAAACGTTAAATTTCTATCTATACTTATTTAAGATTATCCTGATTTGATATGAAAAGGTGATAACAAAGAAAACAATTATACTATATTTCATATTACTGTTAAGCATCGTCAGGAGGATGTCTTGAAGCTCACACATGAGATAAGTTAAAGTAAGCAAATATTATTGGTGCTGAAAGACCCATATGGTAACGATATTTTGCATTTAGTTGGATTCTTGAGAGCACCAAGTAAGCTTAATACTGTATCAGGAGCAATTCTACAAATGCAACAGGAGTTATTGTGGAATTTGACGCGAGCTATTTACTACCGTACTATTTTTATCATTTTAGTGTTAAATAATATTAGAGATACAAATTCTTATATATAAATTATATGGCACACTACACATGAAAGAGTAAATGTAAGAAAAGATTACAATAAATGAGAAGTATGAGTAACTATATTATTTTTTTGCATTTACTCATTCAATTATATTTATGCTACATCAATATATGTAATTAGGTTTTATATATTAGAAATTTTATTTGATACTGTGATACCTCTAATATATTCTAAATTTTTTTCATGTCTTAGAGGTGGTAGTATTTTTATTAGTTAACAATGATAATGAAAGAGTATTTTTTTCTAATATTAGTAATACAAGAGGTACAAACTCTTTTACATGCATTGATGTGACAAAGTTATAATATTGTCATGTATTCGAATGTGTGTAATTTACTTTGTTTTACTGCTTTGATAAAAATATATGAAATGCATGTGAAAACAATGCAATCATATTGGATGAGTTTATTGGTCTGTCTATGCAATACTACTCTTAAAATATATTTGATAGGCTTAAAATTTGGCAATTTTAATTCTTGACGATGAGAAGTTTCAAAATGTGTAGAAAGTGAAAAAGGTTGTTCAACCAAGGTTAACTGAAGCTCGAAACAACCAAGGTTTACTCCTAGAGAGTTATTTACAGAGAAGCACGAAGGCTTAAGTGATAAGGGGGAGCAATGGATGAAAGATTTTTGCCATATCAGATGCAATATCACTGGTATCTTCCTGTGCCTCAATAGTAGACTTCTTATCCATTCTCAGTTCGCGGTATGCAGAAGAAGATTTCCTCTGGATGTTGCCAAGAAAGTTGCGTATTGGACTGGTAACACTTTTCCTATCAATTGCAGCAATGATGGTAGTGCTTTCTACAACATTTTTTATTTTCTTCAACAACAGAGGGTTATGGATCCCTATTCTCGTTACTGTAATTGCTTCCATACCAGTCATCATGTTTATTTGGCAACGTTTCCAACTCTTTTGTGATGTTCTGCGTTCGACCTATGCTTCAAATTCCTTTCTCAAGTGAGGTAAAAAAGGTCTTTTTGGCAAAGAAGAGGAAGAAGGTTATCAACGTCCGGGGAACAAGATACTCAATCCACTTTTAAAAATACAATGCCCATGCAGGACAAATGTTTGAGTGACATAAATTTAGTATTCTGAATGTGAGCAGAATTGCAGAGAAATTTCCAAGCCGGTGTTTGTTATGTATAAATCTAGTTAATACAAGGCATAACTTTTATAGTGTAATATACATTTAAGTGTTTTCTAATAAAGCGTCAAGTAAAGCCAGTTGCTATCAATAGTTAGCTACTCTCTTTGTCTTCACATAAATGCAAAAGTAAAAGAAAGAAACTTAGATGTAGATAATAATGGAGTAAACGATTTATTACACTCGATTACGTGGAAGAAAATTTTATAATTAAAATAGGACTTTAATTTAATAAATTATATATTATCTCATAAAGAAAAAAAAAAAGAGAAACAAATTTATTTCATGATGTCATAAGTCATTATAGGTGCCCAAAGAGAGATTGTTATTAAGGAAATTTATTGACTTTTCATAGTATTTACTTGGACATAGCAATTCTTTGAGAGAAATTTTAGAAGTGAAGACAAATATGTATGCAGTACCCATAAACATAAAATTTTTAAGGTTATGGAAAATGAGCATTACCTTGCTATTATGTTTTGGCCTAGTCATCTATCTCATATTTTATTCAATTATTAAAGAGTCTTCTCTCGTATTTTTTCATGTTCTTTTATTAATTTCAATCCTTAAACGCATAAATGTATTAGATTTAATAATGCTACTTTTTAGATCTAAATAGTTATGATTATATGCATAATTCTCTAACAGATACTAAATTTAATTTAATTTTCATATTATTGACTTGACCATAGTAATATAATTCAAGAGAAATTTTGGAAGCCAAAAAAATATGAGGTACTAAACAAGGTTACGTTTAATTAACTATGTTACTTGCTTAACATTTCAAATTATTATTGAGTATCAACAAATTTAGAAGTGTAAACAAAGGCGGAATTACAGCAAGGCTTGAAGGGACCCTAGTCCCACAATTTTTAAAAATATTTATTATGTTATTTATAATTTAAATTTGTATATGTGTTAGGTTTATATATATTTTGACTCCTATAACTTTGTAAAATTATCTATTTACTTATTAATTTATTAATTTTTTTCAATATATTGGTCAACTAGTTTTATCTTATAAACATTTTGACCCAATAATTCTCTAATTTTGACTCTCTCCTTAGTGTAAAGTCACTTTTGTCCAATATAGAAAACTCATGCATTAAAGTATCGATAACCTTGCCATCCAGGCAAAGCCTGGATGGTAAAGAGACGTCCCTTCTTGTGGAGGGAACATCTTTCAGTACCACCACCTTTGGCAAGACCCTCCCCTACAAACATTGGTTGGCTTTTCTTCTAAAAAAGTGAGTAGATATCCTTCACCCTAAGGGCAAATATCGCACAACATGTGAAAAAATTTCTAGCCTGCGGCACAACTGTCAGAGTCGATAGATATCACACAATGTGTGTGAAAATATTTAAATTGTGTGAAAACATTAATCCAGTAGATACCTGATAATGTATCAGTAGATATAATATTGTAATATTTAAAAAAAAAAAAAGTAAAGTGCCGATTACCTCGGCAAGTTTAACATTAACACGGTTACAGTTGGTTGATTTCATGACAAACATTAAGCAATAAAACAATTGAAATTGGTAAAGAAATAAAATGACGATTAGGTAACACGCATGCTTTCAATCTCCAAAATATATATCAGTTTTTCATTATAATTTTTAATTTATAATTTTTATTTATAAATAAAATATTTATTCTACAGTATGTCGGCTGTAACATTTTTTTTTTCCAGTTAATGGGAAAAACAAAAGGTTTTTGAGAATATGACTTTGGTAAAAAAAATTCACAATTTAGACTTTAACACTTTTGTAAGAAAATAATTTAATGAATTTTAATTATATTTTGACTGTAGAATATGTAGTGCAACCTAAAGAATTTTAACTGTTAAATGCAAATCTATGCATACTGGTGGAGCCTTCTTCAAACGGAAAGTTATGTAAAGTTACCTTTTCTTAATTTGCCTAATATTAAAAAAGGAGAATATGTATCCCCGATATCCCTATAAAAAAGAGAGTGCTTGCATGCTAGCTCCTTGTAAGTACATTCACTGTATCCCCTGGAACTGAAACTGAAGAATCAGTGGTGTTTGAGCATATCTTAACACCAATCCAATCCTTCATTAATGGCGCCCGAGCAACCCGTGCCTTTTTATAAATATAAGATCAACAAAGATGCTTCTAAGGTAATTACAGATCTCTCGTCTCTAATTCAATTCTTTCATTATGCGTGCCTGCATATTAATATTATACTTCTATTCCAAATTGATAAGATAATAGTGTTTTCTGTTTTCTTGGTGGTCAGCTCATTAAAACAACTCCCCTTGTAAAACTTAACAAAGTCACTCGAGGATGTGTAGCTACTGTTGTTGCCAAGCAAGAGATGTTCCTCCCTACTGCTAGCAACAAAGACAGGTCTCTGTTTCTTTTTAATCTTTCACTCTTTAATTCTTGATATTGATCGCATCAAACACTACTGAAATCAATTTTATCTCCTTATATAATATTTGTCTACCCGCCAGGTCGGCATTTTTCATGATCAAAGATGGAGAAACAAGAGGCGAAATTATTCCTGGAGAGGTAATTACCTGACTTTTAGTACCCAGTAGTAATTATTAGCATGCTAACTTACGTTGCATTGCATTATTAGACGACGATAATAGAGCCAACGTCAGGAAACTTTGGAATAAGCTTGGCGTTTGTGGGAGCCCTGAAAGGTTACAAAGTAATTGCAACAATGCCTAAAAATTCAGGTATTGAAAGAGGAGTTGCAATGAAAGCATTTGGAGCTGAAGTAGTCCTTACTGATCCCGCCAAGGGAGTGCGTGGAGCTATTAAGGTCGCTGAAAAGCTCCATGAGTCGACGCCAAACTCTTACATGCTCAAGCCTTTTGAAAATCGTGCCAATACCGAGGTATATATCGCAGCCGACAAATTATTAATTAAATCGTTCAAGGGTTTAATTATTTATTGTTGGATTAATTAGCTTCTGAAATTTTTTTTAACTAGGCACATTTGATGACTACGGGTCCCGAAATATGGGATGCTACCCAAGAAAAAGTAGACATTTTTGTGATGGGAATTGGTACTGGAGGAACTCTAGCTGGTGTTGCCGAATGTCTTAAACAGAGAAATCCGAGGATCAAGGTAATTAATTATTTAATTAAGTAATCATTCTCAACACAATTATAAATTTTTATTGAATTTTTATTTTTATATTTTTTTATTATCTAATATTGTAGATATATGGAGTGGAACCGGCTGAAAGTAACGTATATAATGGGGGCCAACCAGGTGATCAATAATGCGTTTGATTATGTGTGTGTGTGTGTGCATATATATAAATTCTGCTGGAGAAACTGATGATATATATAATTTCAAATAACTTAAATTATAGGTCCTCATGGCATTATTGGCATTGGGGCTGGAATGAAATCAAAATTAGTGCCTGAGGGTGTAATGGAAAAAGTTATTGAGGTACCTAAATAAGTAGTATTAATTGCTGAATATAGAGATTAATTTTTTTTTTCCGATAATTAATTAATTCTCTAAGTTGCAGTTGATTAACTGAAATCCAATATATATGTCAATTATTTCCCAGGTTACGACTTAAGAAGCATTAACTATGGCCAGGCGATTGGCACATCTGGAGGGACTTATGGTAATTAAATTAATAATAATTGTTATGTTAATTTTCTGACTTTCGCCTACTGATCTGATCTTCTTGTTTGTGTAGGTTGGAATTGTATCAGGTGCCAATACAGTTGCAGCCCTGAAGCTTGCCCGAATGCCAGAGAACACGGGCAAACTTATTGTGGTAATTACATTAATTAATTATTTCTTTAGAAGTACAGATTAAAGCAATTAATTAGTTATGTCGGGTTTGAATGATTGTGATAATCAGACTATTCATTCAAGCTATGGGGAGCGATACTTCTCAACTCCACTGTATAAAAAGCTGGTGGAAGAGATTGAAAACATGAAACCAGTTCAAGTTGAGGACGATGATCAAGATAAGGCCCCAACTCCACAGGAGAAAAAGCTGGTGGCAGGGTTTGTAAAAATGAAATCAGTTTCAGCTGAGGAACATGATGAAGATCAGGACAATGATGAAGATGAGGAGGATGTCAAAGATGAGGACGATGTTGATTCTTTTGTCTTTACTGCTTTCTAAAGTTACTTGTTATCGTGTGTTGTATCAATGGTCTCTTTGTCACCAAGTTTGATGTACTCCGAATAAAATTTAGGCCTAATAACATTATGGGCCATAGTTTGGCCTCAAGAATAAAAAGGAGACTCTGCTTTCGACAATAATGATCTCCTGCCTTCGAATTACATTTTGTTTCCATGGTTTTTGTATTTGAAATGCAATGGCATAAATAAATGGGGAGTAATTTCTCTTTGGTCTCTCCATTGTTTTAGGGAACGTGAGTTTAATTAGTATGTTTGATATATTAGGTAAAATATATTAACTTCAATAAAAAAAACTATCATTTTGATTCTTGATGTTAAACTAAACGTCACTTCATTAACATATTTGATATATTAGATAAAAATGACTCTAATTAATGTTTCAAAAAATTAGCACTTTGGTTGAAAATATTTTACGTAATATAATTTTGATCTCTTAATTTAACATTTTGTTGATACTGCATTTCCTCACCTAATATCAATCAATTAATTTGTAGCTTGCTGGATATCCGATATGTTTTAGGCTTGTCTTTTATAAGACTCTTTTATAACTTTGTTCTATGGGGAGTTGCTATCTTATAATGATTTAATCTAAATAAAATTTGTAATTTTTTGTATTTCATTAGGATTTGGCTTTCTTATTTATATGGACTTTTAGAAGCATATTCCACTCCTATCTTTTCTCTACTCAGATTATACTAACTTTATGGCTGTTTTTATGTTAGAGTTTTATGTTATGGATTTCTTGATTTACCGTATGTTGGTTTAGACTTGATGTTTATTGAATGAAGATTGTGTCTATGGTTAAGGACTTATGATCATTGGGCACGAGAATGCTAGGACTAACACGGATTCATTAAATTATTGTCATTAATTTGTGTAGATAACAGATAAGAGTATATTTTTATCAGTCAATAAATCTTTCAATGTAAAATCACTTTGCCCTTAATTTTTAGTAAAATCTCAAAATTAAAATTATCCTATTTACTCATTAAAAAGACTTGGTAATTTTTATATATTTTTCTAGTAACTATTATCAACTTAATTGTTTTCTTTTATAAATAAATTTATTGTGACCAACATATTTCATATAAGTTATTTTATATTGAAGATTCAATTGAAGGGTAAAAGTGTACTTTTCATCTTTGCATGACTTTCTTTCTCATATAAATTAACGGTAACAATTTAATGGATATTTGGTCAAGGGATATATTGATATTATGTAATATAATCTAAACTAAAGTGATCATTTTTAAAATATTAGGGATATTTTATTTAGAAAAATTGACAAATATCTTCTTAACGTATAGAGAAATAAACAGATATTTTCAAATGTTTAAAAAAAAAAAATGGATGCTAACCTTACGTTCAGATAAATAAATAAATGCTTTCCTATATTTTTATTTTTTTCAGTCAATATGCAATGTCTTGATAAAAAGAATAAAATGAGACCTAGTTTATAATAATTCATATATATAAGAGCTAGTTTTCAAAACTCGTGAGGCTAAGCTATTATTTATAATAATGTCCTGATTTTTGTAAATGAACCAGTAAATTATTAGAGATGATCATGGATACTGGAAACGATTTTCAACGTTTTACTTTTATTTTATCAACTCAACATTAATTAATGGTCATTGATAACAAATTTTCTTTACCCAACTTTGTTAACTTATATAAGTTTGTTTCTCTTTTTCATACAAAATGAAATAATGAAAAGTAGATGTTGATTTATGGAGCAAATAATTTTATCCTCTCTATGAGGAATATAATTGAATAGATAAGAGAGAGAAATACATCTATTTCACAATTTTATAAATAGATTGATGTTGATTGAGACTAAGCGTGATGATCCAAAATCAGTGAATTATTAATTTTTAGTATTATTGACTTGGACACAACAATTATTTGAGAGAAATTTTCGGCAGTTAGGACAAATGTGGAGTAGGTAGAAACTTCACAAATAAATTAAAGTTTCACCAAGATGTTAACTAAAATTTAAATTTGTAATAAAGAAATACTTCAAATAAAAAAGTTGTCCAAAAGAAACTTCACGCTGAACAATGACGCCCTTGTGCATTTATATGTTTCTAAATAAATAATAAAAAATAATTTTTTTTAAAATTGTTTATTGTATTATGTCTGGGCAGGCTAAACTCATTGCTTCCACAATAATATTCTATTGAAATTTTTAACTTCTTTCAGAATTGTGGTAAGAAAACATAGAGATTAAAAAAAAACATTAGAACATATAAGAGTTAGAACACTTTATTTTATATATTTTTTGTAAAATATATTATTTTCGTGAGAAAAGAATTGTTAGTAAAGATAGAAATTACACTATGAACTAAGGATGAAATCTGTATTAACAATGTTCTTTTATTACTTATACAAATTCTTATAGAAATTTATTTATATAAATTAATGTTTGACATTTTCTAGTGAAGCAAAAGAAATTTTAATGAGTAAAAAGAAATAAATCTTATAAAACGTGACCATGAAATATTATAAAATTAATTTTTATAAAAATTTAATAATATATATATATATAAGGAAAGAAGTGTATAATTCAATTTGTATAAATATTTGACTAATTATCACATTCAATAATTTTGATTTCTTCCACATAAATCAGTGATTGAATTTCAAGAATGATCCTAATAAACATGGTACTAAAGAATCCAAGCATCTTCACTTAATTCTTGTCAACACAATGTGATAATTAATAATCTCTCATTTGTATGTCTTTTTTATAGATCTAAATTTCAATAGATCCTAAAGAAAACAGTCACAAGATATTCTAATTTTTTGTTATGTTATAGTTAATAACTAATTGATTCTAAACTTGTAAAATTAGATGGTAACCAAAAACAGTACGTATGAATCACTGATCACATAATTTCTTTGGCTGACTTGGTTCACTTATGAAATTACGAACAAATTTTGTTTCTCTTTCATATGAGATAGATTTGTTGTCTCTCTAATATAAACTTTATTACTATCTCACATATTTTTTTGTTTTATTTTCTATCACAATGTGAAGACAAAGAGTCATTAATACAGTACAGCTGTTCTTATTAAGCAACCAGCTATAATGGAAAGTGAAAGAAAATAGACGTAGATAATAATGGAGCAAACAGTTTTATCCTCTCTCTCCTTGAAAGAAAATTAGTAAATGAAATAGTCTTTTACTTTAAGAGACAAAAGTCAAGTTTGTTTATTATCTCATAATTTTTCATTCTTTCATTTTCTATAAATTTATAATAATATTTTTTTTCCGGGCCCTACAAAGGCCTAGGCTTTCCCACGGCCCTGATGTAGACTGTAGCTCTGTCCCTGACTCGAGATAGTATTTAAGTGTTAGACTTGGCTTCTTCTCAGCCTGAGCTCCATGATCTATTTATTTATCATCTCAACACTTTCTTTCGTTTATCGGTTCTGCTTCGAGACTCCCATTTCAGATTTTCCTTGATAAAAGGTAACTCTTCATAAAGTTCCTGTTGGGTGCTTTGAATTATTTTTATTTTAATCATGATTACTGATGCATCCCTACTAGTTCTTCGCTCTAGAGTGAATAATAATAATAATAATAATAATAATAATAATAATAATAATAATGTCCACCAGAATATATACTATGTAGTGCAATATATGAGTTTGGTTTTCACCTAATAAGACCGATAATGTAGCTGTTTGATTCAGCTTTTATGGCATGAATCAAAATTCAAGTTTGCCAAATTTAGTCTAATTATGTTTTGGAAAGTTAATTTATTATTATATATTTCTTATTATTGTCTTTGTGTGTGTGTGTGTGTGTGTGTGTGATTCTAAACTTGTCTGTCATTTTTATTATAGTGAATGATGACATCAGGGGCCACAAAAACAAAAACTCCAAAAACGAAACCCTAACCTTGGCAATTTGCTATCAAAGTTAAGCTTGACTTCACTATTTTGTGTTTAAACTCCCATGAATACAAAAAAAATGAAAATTTGATCTAGATTCACGTAACAAAGCCCATTATATGAAGTTGGGCTTGCACATGATGAAAAATGTTGAGCCGCTTAATAATAATGTTCGAACCCTTCCCTGTAAACAGAAACTTTTGGGTTAAATGTTTCAGTTTAGATTTCAATCAAAATAGGTTTTCGAATTTTCCTTTTGATAGTTTGTTTGTAAATGTGGGTTTGGAGCATTATATTCTTGATATGTATGCTATGGTTGACACTCCTAAATTAATGCAGACAAAGATGTCTACGAATACTCCTTCTGAAGTAGATAGTTCAAGCTCATCTAAAGAAGTTGATGGCTGCGCTCATGTGATCGTTGAGAAAATTAGCCCTATGACAAATATCATGAGAGAACTCATACAGCAACAAGAGAAAATAATCGAACTAATCCAACAAATTGCCCCCGTGGAAAAAGGTGATATGCATACAACATGCGTCAACATTTATAATTATTTTTAATTTTTACATCATTAATGAAATAAACATAACCTTCTTCTTGTTTAGATTTATCAAAGTAAAATGAGGAAAAAAAAATTTGCATACATAATAACAATCTTGCAGCGACTACGCCAACTGGATCTGAAAATTTGCCAATTGACATGGCTGCGTGGTTAGGCGATAAACATATGTTCGAGTACCTTTATAAAGAACATCGCAAACGATTATCTATCAGTTGCATTGAAACCAATTTGTATGGTAAGCACTGTTCTTCATCTTTTTGCAAAAATTGCTTTGGGTATTATGTGTTCATTTTATATATGTATGATGATGTGAATATTGTGTTCCCAGGTGTTGCTTTGCAGTTGCTTGCGGAGGACCAAGACTTAGCCACTACTAAAGCTGAAAACGGTGAGACAGCACTGCATGTCTTGGCTCGAAAGCATATGTCACTTTCCAACTTCGCAGATCAAAATCGGAAAGGAATATTTAAGAGATTCTTGAATCATAGTGAGTCCTCTGATCTGAACTCTAAATCGTCTAACTAGCATGCATTGTCAATATTTTAATTTAACAACGTTGATTATTTTGTTACTTTGGCTTTTAAATTCTAATTAATGTTTCAGGTGACAAAAATGCTGAAAATGAAACACAAGCACTTTAATTAGTCGAATGCATTTGGCGAAGAGTTGTAAGGTTGAGTTCTTCAAAAATTTCAAAACTAATTTCAGAGCCTCGCAAATTAATATTTGATGCTGCAAATAGAGAAAACGTTAAATTTCTATCTATACTTATTTAAGATTATCCTGATTTGATATGAAAAGGTGATAACAAAGAAAACAATTATACTATATTTCATATTACTGTTAAGCATCGTCAGGAGGATGTCTTGAAGCTCACACATGAGATAAGTTAAAGTAAGCAAATATTATTGGTGCTGAAAGACCCATATGGTAACGATATTTTGCATTTAGTTGGATTCTTGAGAGCACCAAGTAAGCTTAATACTGTATCAGGAGCAATTCTACAAATGCAACAGGAGTTATTGTGGAATTTGACGCGAGCTATTTACTACCGTACTATTTTTATCATTTTAGTGTTAAATAATATTAGAGATACAAATTCTTATATATAAATTATATGGCACACTACACATGAAAGAGTAAATGTAAGAAAAGATTACAATAAATGAGAAGTATGAGTAACTATATTATTTTTTTGCATTTACTCATTCAATTATATTTATGCTACATCAATATATGTAATTAGGTTTTTTTATATATTAGAAATTTTATTTGATACTGTGATACCTCTAATATATTCTAAATTTTTTTCATGTCTTAGAGGTGGTAGTATTTTTATTAGTTAACAATGATAATGAAAGAGTATTTTTTTCTAATATTAGTAATACAAGAGGTACAAACTCTTTTACATGCATTGATGTGACAAAGTTATAATATTGTCATGTATTCGAATGTGTGTAATTTACTTTGTTTTACTGCTTTGATAAAAATATATGAAATGCATGTGAAAACAATGCAATCATATTGGATGAGTTTATTGGTCTGTCTATGCAATACTACTCTTAAAATATATTTGATAGGCTTAAAATTTGGCAATTTTAATTCTTGACGATGAGAAGTTTCAAAATGTGTAGAAAGTGAAAAAGGTTGTTCAACCAAGGTTAACTGAAGCTCGAAACAACCAAGGTTTACTCCTAGAGAGTTATTTACAGAGAAGCACGAAGGCTTAAGTGATAAGGGGGAGCAATGGATGAAAGATTTTTGCCATATCAGATGCAATATCACTGGTATCTTCCTGTGCCTCAATAGTAGACTTCTTATCCATTCTCAGTTCGCGGTATGCAGAAGAAGATTTCCTCTGGATGTTGCCAAGAAAGTTGCGTATTGGACTGGTAACACTTTTCCTATCAATTGCAGCAATGATGGTAGTGCTTTCTACAACATTTTTTATTTTCTTCAACAACAGAGGGTTATGGATCCCTATTCTCGTTACTGTAATTGCTTCCATACCAGTCATCACGTTTATTTGGCAACATTTCCAACTCTTTTGTGATGTTCTGCGTTCGACCTATGCTTCAAATTCCTTTCTCAAGTGAGGTAAAAAACGTCTTTTTCGCAAAGAAGAGGAAGAAGGTTATCAACGTCCGGAGAACAAGATACTCAATCCACTTTTAAAAATACAATGCCCATGCAGGACAAATGTTTGAGTGACATAAATTTAGTATTCTGAATGTGAGCAGAATTGCAGAGAAATTTCCAAGCCGGTGTTTGTTATGTATAAATCTGGTTAATACAAGGCATAACTTCTATAGTGTAATATACATTTAAGTGTTTTCTAATAAAGCGTCCAGTAAAGCCAGTTGCTATCAATAGTTAGCAACTCTCTTTGTCTTCACATAAATGCAAAAGTAAAAGAAAGAAGCTTAGATGTACATAATAATGGAGTAAACGATTTATTACACTCGATTACGTGGAAGAAAATTTTATAATTAAAATAGGACTTTAATTTAATAAATTATATATTATCTCATAAAGAAAAAAAAAAAGAGAAACAAATTTATTTCATAATGTCATAAGTCATTATAGGTGCCCAAAGAAGTTGTTATTAAGGAAATTTATTAACTTTTCATAGTATTTACTTGGACATAGCAATTCTTTGGGAGAAATTTTAGAAGTGAAGACAAATATGTATGCAGTACCCATAAACATAAAATTTTTAAGATTATGGAAAACGAGCATTACCTTGCTGTTATGTTTTGGCCTAGTCAACTATCTCATATTGTATTCAATTATTAAAGAGTCTTCTCTCGTATTTTTTCATGTTCTTTTATTAATTTCAGTTCTTAGACTCATAAATGTATTAGATTTAATAATGCTACTTTTTAGTTCTAAATAATTATGAGTGTATGCATAATTCTCTAACAGATACTAAAGTTAATTTAATTTTCATATTATTGACTTGAACATAGAAATATAACTCGAGAAATTTTGGAAGCCAAAAGAAAATATGAAGTATGAGAAAAGGTTACGTTTAATTAACTATGTTATTTGCTTAAAATTTCAAATTATTGTTGACTGTTAGCAAATTTATAAATTTAAGCAAAGGCGAAATTACAGCAAGGCTTGAAGGGACCTGTAATTTTTTGCCTATGGGCTGCCTTCGTAATCTCTTTACCTCTTCTATATTAATAAAATTATTCAAACAAAGGTTGAAGGGACCCTAGCCCCAAAATTTTTTTAAAAATATTTATTATGTTATTTATAATTTAAATTTATATATGTGTTAGGTTTTATATATATTTTGACCCCTGTATCTTTGTAAAATTATCCATTTACTTATTAATTTATTATTTTTTTTCAATATGTTGATAAATTAGTTTTATCTTTTAAACATTTTGACCCTCTAATTCTCCAAATTTGACTCCTCTCCTTAGCATAAAGTCACTTTTATCCAATATAGAAAACTCATGCATTCAAATTACCAAAAACCTCACCATCCAGGATTTTTGCCTGGATATGGTAAAGGAAACATCCCCCTCTTGTGGAGGGAATATCTTTGAGTACTACCACCTTTGGCAAGACTCTCCCCTACAAACATTCGTCGGCTTTCCCACTAAAAAAGTGAATAGATATCCTTCATCCTAAGGGCAGATATCGCACAATGTGTGCAAAAACTTCTAGACTATGGCACAATTGTCAAAGTCGATAGAGATCACAAAATGTGCGAAAATATTTAGACTGTGCCACAACTGTTAAAGTCATTAATCTAGTAGATATCTGATAATGTATTAGTAGATGTAATATTGTAATATTTAAAAAAAAAATAAAGCACCGTTAACCTCAGCAAGTTTAATATTAACACGGTTACAATTGATTGATTTCATCACAAACATTAAGCAATGGAATAATTGAAATTGGTAAAGAAATAAAATGAGGGTTAGGTAGCATGCATGCTTTCAATGTCCAAAATATATATCAGTTTTTCATTATAATTTTTAATTTTTAACTTTTATTTAGAAATAAAATATTTATTCTAAAGTAAGTCCGCTGTTAACATCTTTTTTTTTTCAGTTAATGGGAAAAACAAAAGCTTTTTGAGAATATAATTTTGGTAGAAAAATTCACAATTTAGATTTTAATACTTTTGTAAGAAAATAATTTAATGAATTTTAATTTTATTTGACTATAACATATAGGTGGTGATCACTGGGTTTTTTGTGATTTGGACTATTACAGCAACCCTTCCCCTAGCATTGAAGAGATTAGATACATGTACCTTATAAAGAAAAACCGACGAGTAATTCTGGATTCTACTACCTTCGGTCTCAACCGAGAACCACAAAGGTGGTGACTGGCTCCCCCACTTGTAATAAAGATTGGAAGCATAAGCGGTTCTTTGTCAAAGGGCATTGGGGTCAGTCACTTAAACATCTAGGCATTGGTGACAGTGCGCCTACTATCACGACGACAACAATGGTAGGTGTTATTTTTGAGCTTAACTTTATATCTTTTTCTGAGCTTTTATTCTAACTTTCTATTCTATTTTTTAAGTTATGCTTTGGGGTAATACTCCTTTCTTGCCAATCCTTCCCATGAGAGAATTGTCGCTAGAAGGGCCACTACCACAAATTAGAAAGAATCGCTTTCACCTAATGCGTTTGTCAGTTTAGGACTGCAAACTTTTGCTCTTACTCGGTAAACTTCTTGCAGCAAAACGAGAAGCTGAAACTAAAAAGAGTAAGTACTCTTCGAGTCTGCGTGAAGCCAATTATTCTTTTAACCTTATAGCCCTCTTTTGTCTTTTTCTAAAAAAAAAATGGTGTCAAAGAGCTCTGGTAAAAGTTCCTTTGCTCCAAAGGGTTATTTTGCCAACCTCTAAGCATTTTTAGACAAATCTAAGTCGGCGAAAGAGAAAATGGTTGGGTTAAACCTTAAAAAATGTCACCTTCGGGCAGACCAAAAAGGTTCCACCGAAGTCTAGTAGTTCAAAGAACTTGCCGCCCCATAAAGACAAGGGAAAGAAATCAACAGATTCTCAAAACAAGACTAAGGAGATTTAAACATCAGTGAAGAGGCCTTTTGACTGGATTGAGACAAAGGAGAATTCAATTAAATCGACCTCACTAAAAAGGACCAAAGCTTTAACTTCTAGCTCAGGGAAAGGGTGCTGTGAGTTATTTCTTGAGGATCTTCCTATAGACAAAAGGAATGACTTCAAGCACTTGATTCCGATCGTAAGCAATCTGGGGGCAATGATTACTCCAGCCATCGCTACAGCTATTGAGAATAAGTCTACTGAGAAGCAATTGATCTCCTTTATAAGTGGGCTTGCTAGGTATAACTTTGACTTAACTATTTATTTTTTGCTCTCTAAATTTCCTTTCTTTTTTTTTTTGACCTAGTTTCTTTTCCTTGTGCAGATTGCACATGGCCTCTCTCTTTATAAAGAGCGAGCTAAAGGAAACTCTTCCGCTGTTGTCTTGGTACAGGAAACCATATCCTAACTCAAGGATGAGAATGAGGAACTCAAGAAAAAGGTTGATGATGCCGAGAAGGGCTAGGAGTGTACTAAGGCTTAGCTTTCAGAGGAGAGGAAAAAGTGGAGTCAAGAGCACTCCAAACTAAAGGCAACAACATCGAATTTGGTTGGAGAAGCAGTTAGCTGCTGCAGAGGAACATGTCCTGGAGGCTCACAATAAGGGAGTCAATGAAGGGGTGGAAAATGTTTACAGGATTCTTTGTATCAAGGACCTGAACTATAGCATTGACTACATCTATAAAGCTTTGGTTCGAACTACCCTCAAGGTGGAACCGCTTGAGGCTGAAAGTCCTAAGGAAAGAAATGAGGATCAGGCAATCGATTCGGTTGGTGATGATTAGAGACTCCCTGACCCTTCTGTACTTCCAACTGTTCAAAGTCCACCGAGGCTAATGCTTCTGGCCAACATCATTTTGGGACTGTCACCTCCCTGGCCCCAATAACTGAAGAAATTATTATCTGCATTTGTATTAAACTTTATAAAGCTTTGGCTGTATTTATTTCTTGAATTTCAGCTAGATTTTTGTACTTAGAATTTGTACATAAATTTTGCTAAACTCATTTGTGATTTCAGCTAGCATATATGAGTCATATGATATTCTCTTATGAGTTTCATGAGTTTCTATTTCTGCTTGACCATGAATTGCTTATCAGAGCAAGCTAAACTTTATTTTCTCATTTAGAATGCTTAGAACCCGAGCTAGCCTTTTACTTAGAATAAATTTTAAGCCTTATTTTATTGAAATAGCTCAAGATATTTTAACAGAAATTTGAAATAACCTTGAAATATTCAGAACCTAAACTGGCTTCATAGCTTAGAATAAGTTATAAGCTTTAAAATATTCTAAGGAGAAAGTTCTACACTATAACTCAATTGCCAACTTCTTAAAATAAAGTGAGCTTTATTTTCTTACTCAGATAATGTAACATCCCGAATCCAGCATTACGAAAGTGACACCAAACTAGGGTGCTATGAAAAATTTTCTAAACTTCCCACAACAAAATCTTACCTTAATTAAAATAATGCTCTAATACTCAGTTTGAAACATCCCTAATTCTATAAAAAAATTTTGTCAGAATTTCTCTATTATAAGCATAAGCCAAAACATATAAACCTACAAACTTTAAATTTTTTATTTTAAACACTTTTAATAAAATTTAACACCAACTACTTCTTCTCATTGCTTAACAATATAGAACCAGTATTAAGGTTTCCAATATTCAAATACTAAATATAGAAAATATATCAAAACTATACAACATAAACTCTTGCACATATAATTACACGAAGCTTCAAATATAGCAAAAACTTCATCCTAGAGTATCCTTGTTTTTCTATTCATCCTAACTCCAACAATTATCAAGAATCTAAAACGTAAGGGTGAACTAATGTCTAGTAGATCTTTATATATAAAAGTAGTTTTAAAATTTACAATGAACAAATTTGAACATATAAAACATTTCTTGATTTCTAACAATGAGTGTAGTGGAATATCAAGTCAAAATCTCAATTTTAATATTCATATAAACAATGCAGACACATTAGTACCATTATTTAAAAACAATTATATTAATTTTGTTTTTGCATACTTTACGGGCATTATTCCGAAAAATTGCTACCCTAAAACTGGCCATATGTACTTTAGGGGCATTATTCGTAGAGATTGTTACGCCATCAAAAATGACTTTTAAGGACATTATTTCTAAGAATTGTCGCCCTAACAGATATAATCTTTAAGGGTATTATTTCTAGAGACTGTTGTCTCAAATATAGATGCCACATCACGACAAAAATCATGGCCATCAAATTTTTATTTATTATTTCACAATATTTTCATACAAATAATAATCCATTTACAAAAATACAATACATGTTGATATAATTTTTACATTAAATTTGTAAATATAATATTCAAATAAAAATTATCATTTAAATCTGATTTGAAAAATATAATATTAATATACTAAATCTCCTTTATGAAGGGAGACTCTACAGTTATTCTTACTCCACTTAATCCTCTTTGATCTTGTCTCCTCTTAGCCTCGTACTCTTCCACTAACTTCTTGAGATATTATTCCATCTCCTGCTTACTCAGCATTTGAGTGGCATGATTGTCTTCTTGAATCTCCTTTGACCTTGAAACCTACTCCGCCACAGGTATTTCTATGCGCATAGAAGCTTCCCTCTCTTTTTTTCATTTCTGATTTAGGTATAAACGTATGTCATACGAATGCATACTCTGGTCGGCAGTACGCATGGAATCATCTCCCTGATCCCATTGTATATGTGATGGTCTTTGAGTCAAATCATCTCGAATTACAATCGGTGTATTGGGATTGGGATTTTGTGGTCTTCCTTGTGCTATTTGCTCCATAGCCTTTGCCTTTCCCTTTTGAGATGCAATATACTTCTTCCTGCGTGAAGGTTTAGCCTCTGGCAAATTATGGTCCTCCAACCTGCCTTTGGATATAAACCTTTGTGGATAATCGTCTTCTTCAACCACGCGCCTAGATTCTAGTGTAGTGCTTTCCTCCAACTCTGCTCGTATTGGTGCCCTACTTATGCATGCTCTTTTTTGATTTTGCCTAAGCAATTGCTTCAGCTCATTCAACTCTTTTTGCAAATCTGCATTTTATTCTCTAATCTATCCACCTTTTTATCCTTTTTTGCATGTAATTTGTGACTTTCCTTCAGCTCCCTCTATAACTAGTTTGCTTCCCCCTGGGTCCAATTGAATCATTGCTTAGCTAGGTGGTTGTGATCCGAATCTATTCGTGAATTTGACTCTTCATGGTTCAGAATTTCTAGGTGCTCTTCTTCATGCTGATGAAGACCATCGAAGTCATCCCATTAGAGGCTTCTCTCTGTCGCTTATAGCCTTTTTAGGTGGTGTTTATCTTTCGCTGCCATTGCAAACTCGAGTGTAGAAATCTGGAAATGAGCTTCTTGTTCAACTTCCCACAAACAGGGCCAACTGTTATTGTCGAAAATTCAATCTCTTTGACCTCAAATGACAATCTTTAATTCTCCTAAGTTTGTCAAAGCTCTCCCTTACCTGCAACAAAAAAATGATTAGAGCATAACCGATCTCCCCAGCGTACAATCTTCAATGCTTAAGTCAGTAATTTAACCCTCAAAGTATTTTATGTTGAGTGATCAATCTGAAAGAGTTTTACCTTAGGGGTTGTTTATTTTTCTACATGAAGTCTAAATATAATTATTTAGATATTTAAGAGTTATTTGTTTTTTAACTTATATTTAAATATTTGTTAAAAATATCTGAATATAATTAAATAAAAAATTTTGACTTAAATATAAATGAGCAAATGTCTAAGTAATTTAATATTTTTATTTTTAAAAATATTCTTATTTTATTAATTTATTTATTAATAAAATTAAAAGCATAATTAACTATTTTTGACGTATTTTTTTTCCCTATTGTGGAGTTCCATCTACTTGTTTTCTCAATTTTACTTATTTTATACTTTAAATATTACAATAAATTTATATATTTATAAAATTATAACTATATTATAATATGACTTATTTTTTTTATTTAACTTTATTGATCTTTATATCATCCATTAGAAATTATTTTTTTAAAAAAAATATATATAAAACAAATAAATAATGTACATACTAATATAATTTATTAACTTTTTTATCTATTATTGTGCTAATATAATTAAAATTATTATAAATATAAGTATATTATTTTAATAGGGGATACATGTCAAAATATTAATTTTTAAACTTTTTATTTTGTCAAAACAAATAACTTAGTACTTATTTTCAAATGTTTTAAAATAAAAAATAAACATATCATTCAAATTCAGATTTCAGTTAAATTTAAATTGCAATTATGTTTAAAGTTCAGACAAAAAAAACAAATGTTACCTGAGTTAAAAATTGCGTACCTGGTTCTTCAAATTGCCGAGATTTTATAATTTCAAGAATCACCATTTGCAGATTATTCTCGGCCACTACCACCCATGATTGAAGGTGTAGTGATGAGTGGTTACAGGATGAAACTTGTGGTTGATTTTCATTATTTTCATTATCTATGGTCAGGTTGTATTTTGTCACCTGACTTGGGTTGTATTTTCCAACCGATCATGAATTCTCGTGGGTGCAAAAATTTCTTTTGGCCTAGGACCTTTCACCTTGGACGTTATGTCAAACCTATCCACAAGCGAAGATTCTCCCCCGACCATTTGATTTACTATTATCTAGTATCAAGTGTATTGTGCTCAGGTATTTTCTCAAATAATACTAAAATTTGAAAAAAAAAAAATTAAAGTACATAAACATTATAAAAATAAATATTTTCTTTTTTAACACTCTCAAGACACTCACTTATGTCATCAAGTTGAGCCCAACATTGAGGATACATCTGAATTTTGTTTATAATTCTTTCATTATATTTTTTCAATTTATGAATTCTATTTAAATTTCAATTGTAAAATAAAAAGAAAAAGAAAAATAAAATTTCTCTCCTTTCTCATTTTTTTTTTAGGTTCTCCGTTCACTTCCACTAAATATAAGGATAAAGGATATAGATTTCATCTCCCAACTTTTCTTAATTTTTTTGTTTAAATTTTTAACTTTTCCATTAAAATTGTCAATTTTTTGCATTCAAATTCTCAATATCATACTAATTATATATATATAACTTAGAAAATAAATAAAAAGTTAAAAATTACCCAAAAAAAAAAAGTAAGGAAAGGTAAGAGAGTACAAATGAGAAGTTAAATATTTATATCAAAACATGATGCTGGTGTGAGAAGAATAAAAGATTGTTGGTGTCTTAAAATATAGAAGAGAAAAAATGCAAGGCGAAAAGGTCCCGAGTAGGTATAAATTCGCCCACATGTTAGCTAAAATTGATATTTGTAATTAAGAAAGAATTTAAATAAAAAGTTGATCAAACAAAAAAAACTTCACACTAAACAATGATGTCCTTGTGCATCTATATATTTCTAAATAAATAATAAAATATTTTTTAAAATTTTTATTGTATTGTATCTAGGCAGGCTAAACACGTTGCTTACCCGATATATATAATTTGAAAGTTTTAATATTTTGTTGCAAGTTTTAATTCTTTTATTATATTTTCTATTTATGGATATATTATTATATTTAAACAAACTTTAGAAAAGAATTTGAGAATTGTGGTAAAAATTAGATATTAAAAAAGAAAATTACAACCTATAAGAGTTAGAACACTTCAAATTTTTAATTTTATATTGCAAATAAATAATTCTTAAATAATTTTGTCCTTCTGAAAAAAGAATTATTAGTAAATATAGAAATTACGGTTAAAATTTGGGATGCAACGCATTCAAAGCAGAACCAAAAATGTACTTTGTTACTTATACAAACTTTTGTACAAATTCATTTATATAAATTAATGTCTTATATTTTTTTTACAGAAGCAAAAGAAATTTTAATGAAAGCAAAAAGAAATAAATGATGTAAAACATACAATGACGATAAAACTTGCAATATTAATTTTTATAAATAGGATTTGTATAAAATTTAAAAATACTATAAAAGGACATAGCTGTATGGTTCAAAAAAGTTACACTGTCGCGCTCCCCTACTTTTGATTATTTAATTTGGATGAATTTATAAGATCCTTTCTTTACTACAAATTACCCTGTCTTTATTTTTTTTAGTTATTTTTTAAATGAAAATATGACAAAATAAATTGCAATCATCATCTATCAAAAATGATGTAATTGATAGAAACATATCAAAAGTTTATTACAGTAATATAATTAATCTATTAAAAATTCTAAAGCTAAATAGGTCAAGAATTTTTAGCTCAAACCATGCTGAAAAATTAACTGTCAAGATCTCTTGGCACAGACTTCATTTATCGTCCACATAAGCGTTTATTGTTGCATCAAGATTGCTTGGTTTGAATTTTTTTTTTTCGGGGTAGTTGTTTTCTTCACCATTTTCTTCGCGAGGTCTTTTTTGGCCTTTATTCCGCTCAGGTTTTTCATTATTCAGAATATTTTTCAAGCCATGGCTCCGGCGCTGTCTGTTTGTGATCGGATTTGGTGTTGATGGAACTTGTTGTTTTTCCATCGAGGTAGAATCAACTTCCGCTTTGGTCAAATGTTGTATAACAAACTGAATTGTTGCCCTTAGCTTCTCAATTTCCTTTATTTTTCTTGCTACCTCGTCCTTGAGTTGATCTCTTTCAACCAAAACGCTTTGACGATCAGAAACTTTAGAATTTGATATTGTTGATCCTTTCGTTTCCGGATTTGATATTCCTAAGATATCTGTAAAAATTGATAACTTCAAACTTTTAGATGAGGTTGTGACCTTAAATATAGTATTGATATAACTATAACCTTATATTCTCGTGTTTTTACCTAGTTATATTCTTTTATTATTGATTAAAATTATAACAAATTCGATCTTACAATAATGAAATTACATAATATACAAGAGAAATAAATAAATGATAAAAATTAGAATTGATATCTTCTCAAAATTAAAAAGAGATAAAGAAATGTCATAATTCATTGCTTAAATTGCTTTATAAATAAAAGATATGACAAAATTCATAATCAAGCCTATCGAAATAATCCACTACAAGCAGTCAATAAATCATTTTTCATTGTTATTGTTCTCCACAAATATAGAGTTGTAACATCTTTTGATCTAAGTAGGTGATATACAATTTATTCCCTCTTTCACAAAATTCTTCAAAAAAGAAGCGTATAAGTACAAGGGTCACAAAAAGCCACTTAAATTTTGAAAAATTTAATAATTTTTTGTTTTTAATGAAAATGAATTTTATAGAGCTGTATGCAATTAGACACAATTTTCAATATTTTTTTATTTTGGAAAACAAAATTAGTTTTTGAAAACATAATCTTCCACTAGAATTTTTAGAAATCTCCTCATAAAAGGAATGCTTTAATAAATTTAATAAACTTACTTGATGAGTATTGTTATGCTCACATACCTATTCATATAAATTTATATGACAATAATATAAAATTTAGGTCCTTACCCTCAATTTTGAGTTTTTAGATTTAATACAACATATTTTCTAAAGTACTTTAAACAAAATATATCGTATTTACTGTCACTAAATTTTAGGAATTTAAAAATTATTTTTCTTCAATAAGTATTACTTTTGGGTAGTTTTCGAATTATGAAAATGAATAAGTTTAATAGGGTAAATTTCAGGAAATTATGTGTGTCACCTTTTCGTTAAAGAATATAACGAAAATACTTTGGTCTAAGTAGGCAAGAAATTAATGAGGATGCTGATTATCGACTAAGAAGATCTTCTAAATGAACGAAATATTCTTTCAGAGAAGAAAAGATAATTAGGCTTGTGTTTTTATATACAGAAAGCAAAGGAAAACTGTTTTTCTTGGTACGACAGCGTTTCGGATGCTTTCCTAAAATAAATCTTTTATTTTAAAATTCAGAACTTGATTAGTTTTCGGATCTATTCCTCAAGATTTACTTAAATAAAAAAAAAAAAAAAAAATCAGAAATATTGACTAAAAGAAGCGTATGCAGAACCTGGAGCATCATCGGCGTGATTGGAGGAACGGCCGTAGAAGCTACGGCCAGAGGACTTGCACTTGATTGAACGACACCGTTTGGTAGTGAAACAAAGTTGCCCTGACAAAGAACGGAGTGAGTTGGACAATAAACTTCTGCAGGTATTTGTTTGACCGGTTAAAGTACCGTTAAAACCTGAGACTGTGTGGACACAAAGCTGAGCTAACACCATTTTCCTTTTTTTTTTTTTTTTTTTTTTTGTGGTCTAGAATAAAGAAAGAAAGGAAGGAAGAAGAAAGAGGACGACTTAATTAGCAGTATTGCTGCAAGCACCTAAACCCCAGGTTTAAGCACACCCTGAGGAGGGTTAGGGATGAGTATATATTGTGGTTGTGTGGCTGGAAAGTCAAGATTATGTATGAATCACTGATAACAAAATTTGTTTGCCCGATTTAGTTGACTTCCCAAATTATTATTAAATTTAGATTAGCATGCTAATTAAATAACATTTAGAGTACTAGATGAGTGGCACTATAAAAATTTAGTTAATTTTTTAAAAAGCGTTAAAAAAATATTAAAGTACACAAACGCTATAAAATTAAGTATTTTCTACTTTAACACTCCCAAATAAGATGAATATATTCTAAAATATATCCTGAATTATCTCATTAAATTGAGTGTGACAACGAGATATTTAATAAAGAAATACTTTAATCCCATGAAAAGTTGACATCGACCCAACAATCGATTTTTTGTTGAATAGAAGGAGAATTCACATAGTGACATGTAACATTAATGATCTTGGACATCAATCAAAATCTGAATGATAATTTGTTAATAGTCGATGACTACTTTGTTGTTATGTAATTGTAATTAACTAATTGATAACTGTAAAAAGTTAGAGGATAGTTGAAAGCATTATATATATGTTGCAAAAAATCAGCCTTAGAAATAATGTTCTAACACTGATTTAATTGAATGAAGATTACAATCTAATGAAAAACTGCCAAGTCTAACTAGATAATGAACACAAAACACATAAATAATAAATAAGATCAGAAACAAATAAGAATTACTTAGTTCAACAAAATTACCTACGTTGATGAAGCAAATACATGTAAGATCTTTTATTAAAAATAAATTTTATTTTCTTTTGCTTATGAAATAAGATTTGATGTCTGTTTAATGTAAACTCTATTATTATCTCACATTTTCTTTCTTTTATTTTCTATTATAAGATGAAGACAAACAGAGTTTTTAATGTCATTGCAGCTGTTTTCATTATGTGATAGTTATAATAGATAACAAAAGAAAGAAATGGATGAACGTAGATAATAATGGAGTAAACAATTTACTCCTCTCTACGTGGAAGAAAATTAGTAAGTGAAATAGACTTCACTTTGAGAGGCATAAGTCAAATTTATTTACTATCTCACCTTCTTCATTTTTGTTCATTTTCCATCGTTAGGTGAAGAGAAATAAAATTCTTTTATTATTTTAAGAGTTAATATCGTTCATGCAATAACTATAAGAATAATGAATAATCCAGACTCTCTTTATCTTTACCTCCATGAGAAATAAACTATACAAAGGTACAAATAGATAGACATCAAATCTTATATCACATGTGAAAGAAATTATTTGAGAGAAATTTTGGAAGTCAAGTCAAACTAGGAGTAATCGTGCGCGTTAAAAGTTCATTTCATAATATACTAATTAGCACAACATAATTGTTAATAGTCTATTTAAGACTGTTAACGGAAGAGCGTTGAAGGAAAAGTATTTATATAAATTCTATTGCTATCTCACATTTTATTTCTTTTATTTTGCATTACAGGGTCAAGATAAAAAGAATCTTTGATGTTACAGCTATTCTCATTAAATGACGACGATAAAGGTTAAGCGAAGGTTAAATGTTTAAGTTGATTTTTATATTTTTATTTTTAATTTTGAATAAGTCTAAAGGTTTTTTTTTTTTTTAATTAAGAAATTTGTGGAGTGTTGTTCTGAGTTTTTCTTAACAGTTTTATTCTTCTATTTTTCTTTTAATTTTGAGTTAGGTGTAGACGTAAAATTTCCTTACTTAAGTTTGTTGGCTTATGAAATTATGAAATAAATTTGTTTCCCTTTTTCCATACCAGATAGATTTTATGTCTACCCACGTAAACTTTATTATCATCTCATGTGTTTTTATTTTTGATTTCTCATTTATTATAAGGTGAAGACGTCTTTGATTTTTGTGGTAGTTGTTCCCATTTATAGTTGTAGATGAGAACAATGAATAAGCTCTCTTGGTCTTGTTCTTAATATGAAATGAAAGAAAGAAAAGTAGATATACATAATAATGGAGTAGACAATTTGGTCCTCTCTATGTGGAAGACAATTAAATAAAATAGACTTCACTTTGAAGAGATGCAAGGCCTTATCTCATGTATGAATGATAGAAATACATTTATTTCATAATTTTACAAATAGATTGATATAGATTTATTTGATAGTTGTAGATGAGAACAATGAATAAGCTCTCTTGGTCTTCATCCTAATATGAAATGAAAGAAAGAAAAGTAGATATAGATAATAATGGAGTAGACAATTTGCTCCTCTCTATGTGAAAGACAATTAAATAAAATAGACTTCACTTTGAAGAGATGCAAGGCCTTATCTCATATATGAAAGATAGAAATACATTTATTTCATAATTTTACAAATAGATTGATATAGATTTATTTGATAGTTGTAGATGAGAACAATGAATAAGCTCTCTTGGTCTTCATCCTAATATGAAATGAAAGAAAGAAAAGTAGATATAGATAATAATGGAGTAGACAATTTGCTCCTCTCTATGTGAAAGACAATTAAATAAAATAGACTTCACTTTGAAGAGATGCAAGGCCTTCTCATATATGAAAGATAGAAATACATTTATTTCATAATTTTACAAATAGATTGATATAGATTTATTTGATAGTTGTAGATGAGAACAATGAATAAGCTCTCTTGGTCTTCATCCTAATATGAAATGAAAGAAAGAAAAGTAGATATAGATAATAATGGAGTAGACAATTTGCTCCTCTCTATGTGAAAGACAATTAAATAAAATAGACTTCACTTTGAAGAGATGCAAGGCCTTATCTCATATATGAAAGATAGAAATACATTTATTTCATAATTTTGTAAATAGATTGACATAGATCGAAACAGGCATGATGACCAAAAATCTTGGGATTATTAATTTTTAGTATTAATGACTTAGACATAGCAATTATTTGGGAGACATCTTGGTAGGTAAGACAAATATGGAGTAGGTATAAACATTAAACATTTAAAATATGGGAAATGATCCTTTTTTTTTTACTAAAAGTTATAGAATCTTTATTTTTTTAGTTATTTTTAATTAATTTTGCACTCTTACAGCCCTAAATGCAGGTGTAAGGATTTAACCATCAAGCTAAAAATTCATATATTTTGATAAATTTCAATATAAAACTGAAAAATACAATAAAAAAAAGTTAAAAATTACGTTGAAAGAAAAATATAAAAAATAAGAGAGTACAAATTAGAAGAATTTAAATATAGAAGTATGTCAAAACATGATGCTAATGTGAGAAGAATAAAAGAGTGTTACTGTCTTGAAATATACAAAAGAAACTTTGCATAGTAAAAAAGTCTGGAGTAGATAAAACATATAAATTAAAGTTTCGTTGAGATATTAGCTAAAATTGATATTCGTAACCAAAAACAACTTCAATAAAAAAGTTGACCAAAAGAAGACTTTCACATGGAACAATGATGTCCTTACGCATCAACATATTTATTGGTAAATAATAAACATTATTTATTTTGAAATTTTTATTCTATTATATCTAGGCGGGCTAAAATCATTGCTTTCATAATAAATTTTATTTGAAAATTTTTTAATTTTTTTCTAATTTTAATCCTTTATTGTATTTTCTAATTCGTGCACGTATTATTACATTTAAACAAACTATAAAAAAATATTATAGAAATTTGAGAATTGTGATAAAAAGCTTAGAGATTAAAAAAGATAATTTCAACCTCTGAGAGTTGGAACCCTTTATTTTCTTTATTTTTTTCTTAAAAATCTTACTTTCACAATAAAAAAATTATTAGTAAAAATAGAAATTGCACCTAAAATTAGAGATAAAATATGTTCAAACTGATACTAAGAATATACTTTGTTACTTATATAAACTCTTATGCAAATTCATTTATGTAAATAGTGTCCTACATTTTTTTATAAAAGTAAAAATTACACGCACACACCCAATCACCCACCTACAGGCACATATATACGCACACATATAATTTAATTATTTATTTGTAATGAATAATAAGAATATTGGATGGTTCTATTTGTTGCATAAAATTTACTTTAAATACTCATATTTTAATAAAATATTTATTAAAAAAAATTTCATTGTGTAATTTACTATCTTAAGGATAATTAATTTTTGACACCCATAATAAATAGAAATTTGTAAATTTTATAACTATTACATGATTATATATCCTAATATCTATCCATAAGTGATAGAAAATTGTAATATCCTGAATTAAATTTTTTAAATATCTATAGAAAATTATCTACTAGAAAAATATATCAAAATTTTCCTTTATTAAATATTATTAATTTAAAATTTTCAATATCCATCATCATATTTAGAAGTGTTTGAATAATGTTGCTACTTTGTAATTCTAACTAATGAAGATTACGTATATAGTTTTCTAATCAATGCTAAATTTAATTTGTCATATTATTGACTTGGACACGGAAACTCTTTGTGAGAAACGTTAAGCCAAGGTTAAACGTTTAAGTTTATTTTTATTTTTTATTTTTCATTTTGAATGAGTCTAAAGTTTTTCTTTTTTTTTTTAAGTAAGAAATTTGTGGAGTGTTGTTCTGAGTTTTTCTTAACAGTTTTATTCTTCTATTTTTCTTTTAATTTTGAGTTAGGTGTAGACGTAAAATTTCCTTACTTAAGTTTGTTGGCTTATGAAATTATGAAATAAATTTGTTTCCCTTTTTCCATACCAGATAGATTTTATGTCTACCCACGTAAACTTTATTATCATCTCATGTGTTTTTATTTTTGATTTCTCATTTATTATAAGGTGAAGACGTCTTTGATTTTTGTGGTAGTTGTTCCCATTTATAGTTGTAGATGAGAACAATGAATAAGCTCTCTTGCTCTTGTTCTTAATATGAAATGAAAGAAAGAAAAGTAGATATACATAATAATGGAGTAGACAATTTGGTCCTCTCTATGTGGAAGACAATTAAATAAAATAGACTTCACTTTGAAGAGATGCAAGGCCTTATCTCATGTATGAATGATAGAAATACATTTATTTCATAATTTTACAAATAGATTGATATAGATTTATTTGATAGTTGTAGATGAGAACAATGAATAAGCTCTCTTGGTCTTCATCCTAATATGAAATGAAAGAAAGAAAAGTAGATATAGATAATAATGGAGTAGACAATTTGCTCCTCTCTATGTGAAAGACAATTAAATAAAATAGACTTCACTTTGAAGAGATGCAAGGCCTTATCTCATATATGAAAGATAGAAATACATTTATTTCATAATTTTGTAAATAGATTGACATAGATCGAAACAGGCATGATGACCAAAAATCTTTGGATTATTAATTTTTAGTATTAATGACTTAGACATAGCAATTATTTGGGAGACATCTTGGTAGGTAAGACAAATATGGAGTAGGTATAAACATTAAACATTTAAAATATGGGAAATGATCCTTTTTTTTACTAAAAGTTATAGAATCTTTATTTTTTTAGTTATTTTTAATTAATTTTTGCACTCTTACAGCCCTAAATGCAGGTGTAAGGATTTAACCATCAAGCTAAAAATTCATATATTTTGATAAATTTCAATGTAAAACTGAAAAATACAATAAAAAAAAGTTAAAAATTACGTTGAAAGAAAAATATAAAAAATAAGAGAGTACAAATTAGAAGAATTTAAATATAGAAGTATGTCAAAACATGATGCTAATGTGAGAAGAAGAAAAAGAGTGTTACTGTCTTGAAATATACAAAAGAAACTTTGCATAGTAAAAAAGTCTGGAGTAGATAAAACATATAAATTAAAGTTTCGTTGAGATATTAGCTAAAATTGATATTCGTAACCAAAAACAACTTCAATAAAAAAGTTGACCAAAAGAAGACTTTCACATGGAACAATGATGTCCTTACGCATCAACATATTTATGAGTAAATAATAAACATTATTTATTTTGAAATTTTTATTCTATTATATCTAGGCGGGCTAAAATCATTGCTTTCATAATAAATTTTATTTGAAAATTTTTTAATTTTTTTCTAATTTTAATCCTTTATTGTATTTTCTAATTCGTGCACGTATTATTACATTTAAACAAACTATAAAAAAATATTATAGAAATTTGAGAATTGTGATAAAAAGCTTAGAGATTAAAAAAGATAATTTCAACCTATGAGAGTTGGAACCCTTTATTTTCTTTATTTTTTTCTTAAAAAATCTTACTTTCACAATAAAAAAATTATTAGTGTTACTAAAATTGAGGATAAAATATGTTCAAATTGATACTAAGAATACATTTTGTTACTTATATAAACAATTATGCAAATTCATTTATATAAATTAGTGTCCTACATTTTTTATAAAAGTAAAATTATGCTCATCCACCCGCAGGCACACATATACGCACACATATAATTTAATTATTTATTTGTAGTGAATAGTATGAATATTAAATGGTTCTATTTGTTCTATAAAATTTACTTTAGATTATCATATTTTAATAAAATATTTATTAAAAAAAAATCCATTGTGTAATTTACTATGTTAAGGATAATTAATTTTTGACACCCACAATAAATAGAAATTTTATGTAGATATATGGAATAAATCTTAATTTTTAAGTTTTTTCTCAAGTGGCTGATGAATAAAAAAAATATTCGAAATAAATTTTAAGGTGCAAATAAGCTGACTAATCATAAAATAATTATTTTGATTTAATAGAAAAAAATTACCTTTTCTTAATTTGCCTAATATTAAAAATGGAGAATATGTATCCCCGATATCCCTATAAAAAAGAGAGTGCTTGCATGCTAGCTCCTTGTAAGTACATTCACTGTATCCCCTGAAACTGAAACTGAAACTGAAGAATCAGTGGTGTTTTAGCATATCCTAACACCAATCCAATCCTTCATTAATGGCGCCCTATTATTTTTGGTTGATTGCTTCATTCATGCTAGCTCCTTGTTATTAGTGATTATATATATATATTTTGTAAAATACACACACACATACAAGATTTATTTTTCAAAACTCGTTAGGCTAAACTATTATTTTTGTAAATGAACCCTGCTAGGAGCAGGATACTCCTCACTCTGTTGGGAGTTCTCTCATAACATACTTGTCCTTCTCTTGAGCTCATGTGTGTGAATATCTAGCGGACTCGAATTTAATATATTTAAACTCCTAATAATATTCTAATTCTAATACAATTAATTTTTTAATTGTAATACTAGCAGATATTATTATACTAAAAAAATCTATTATTTTTAATAATGTCTTAATTTTTGTAAATGAACAAGTAAATTATTAGAGATAATGGTAGATATTGGAAATGATTTTGAACATTTTCACTTTCATCTTATCACACTCAACATTAATTAATGGTCATTGATGATGAAATTAACTTTCTTGACTTAAATAAATTTGTTTCTCTTCATACAAGATAAAATTTATTGTCCGCCCTTATAGAAGGACAGAACTGTATAATTCAATTTGTATAAATATCTATCAGTTATTACTTTATGTTATTTTGATTTCTTCCATATATAGGGATTGAATTTTAAGAACGATTCTAATAGATATGGTAAAGGATCCTAACATCTCAGTTAATTCTTATTAGAACAATATGATAATTAATAATCTTTCTTTTATAAGGTTTTTTTATAAATCTAACTTTCAATAGATCATAAAATATCCTAAAGAAAACAGTCATGAGATATTCTAACTTTTGTTAAATTATAGTTAATTACTAATTGATTCTAAACTTATAAAAAATTAGAGGGAAACCAATAAAAGTACCATGAATCATTGATAACAAAATTTCTTTGGTTGACTTGGTTCGCTTGTGAAGTTACAAATTTTTTTTTCTTTCTTTCATTAGAGATAAGATTTGATGTCTTTTGATAAAAGATATGATTTGATGTCTATCCAGTATAAACTTTATTATTATCTTACATTTTTTTTTATTTTCTATTATAAGGCGAAGACAAAGAGTTTTTAATGCAGTTACAGCTGTTCTTCTTAAACAACCAGCTATAACGAGATGTCACAGAAAGAAAAGTAGATGTAAATTATAATGGACCCAACGCTTTTCTCCTCTCTTTCCGTGAAAGAAAATTATTAAATGAAATAGTCTTCACTTTAAGACACACAAGTCTATTTATTATCCCACGTTTTTCACTCTTTCATTTTCTATTATCACAAGGTGAAAAGAAAAAAGTCTTTCTTTGTTTTAATAGCTATTTCCATTCATGCGACTTCCTTGATATTTTCCGTCCTTAAAACTGGCAACAATGGATTGAAATTTTTTAAAGTAGTTATTTTAAAATTACGAAAATTTTAAAAGTAATTTTAAATTTATAAATAATATTTTAATTTTTTTTGTGGGGCTCAACGAATTAGTATTTAAGTGTTAGACTTAGCTTCTTCTCAGCCTCAGCTTCATTATCTATTTATTATCTCGATACTTTCTTTTGTTTATCGGTACTGCTTCGAGACTCCCATTTCAGATTTTTCTTTATATAAGGTAAACTCTTCATAATGTTCCCCTGGGGTGCTTTGAATTATTTTTTTTTTTTTATTATTATTATTATTATTATTATTATTATTATTATTATTATTATTACTGATGCATCACTAGCTACCAGTTCTTCGCTGTGGAGTGAAGAATATTAATACTAATAACAACAAAAAAAAAAATGTCCATGAGAATACTATGTAGGTCAATAGATAAGTTTAGGTTTCACTTAATAAAACTGATAATATAACAATATAATTCAAGAAGTTAGCGTATTAAGATGCTTTTTTATTTAAACATTTAAAAATACATAATGATATAACTATAAAACTATTAACCTTTAGATATTTTTATATTAAAATAAACATATTATTTAAATTCAAATATTTAAGTATGTTAAAATTTCATAACTAATTTACAAAAAGAATCAAATGGATAAGCAAAGAATCATTCTTAATATCCAAATAATTTCTTAATTAAGATCATTGCTTTATGGAAAGAATCAAAATTAAAGTTTGCCAAATTTAGTCTAATTATGTTTCGGAAAGTGAATTTATTATTTATATATTTTTCACTGTTGTATTTTTTTTTAATTTTTTTCAATAGAGGCTTGTCCGTCATTTTCATTATAGTGAATCATTAATATCACGGGCCAAAACGATCAAAACTTGGTCCTTAACCTTTGCAATTTGCTATCAAAGTTAAGTTTGACTTCACTATTTTGTGTTCAAACTCCCATGAATGCATATATTGAAATTCTGTTCTAGAATCACGTAACAAAGCCCAGTATTTAAAAATAATGTTTGAACCCTTCCCTGTAAGCATAAACTTCTTGATATACATGCTACTTTTGACACTTCTAAATTAATGCAGACAAAGATGTATACGAATACTCCTTCTGAGGTAGAGAGTTCAAGCTCATCAAAAGAAGTTGATCGCTGCTCTCATGTGATCGTTGAGCAAATCAACCCTATAACAAATATCATGAGAGAACTCATACAACAACAAGAGAAAATAATCGAGCTAATGCAACAAATTGCCCCCAAGGAAAAAGGTGATATGCATACAACATGCATCAACATTTATAATTACTTTTTAATTTTTACATCATTAATGAAATATATATAACCCTTTTCTTAGGATCTGATCAAGATAAGAGCAAAAAGGATAAGGAGAAAAAGGATGCAGAAGAATTACCTGGTATGCATTTTACTTTATATGTTGTTTATATTTCTTTTAAGAACGCAAAAAAGCTACTTAATAACAAAACCTTGAAAATATTAGTCGATTGTCTTCGCAAAATATTACTTTACTTTGCCCATTATTTCTTTTTGCTTTATTGTATAATGACAGAAGAAACAAGAGTTAGACGATTAAAATTGTATCGAGCTGCATTAGGCGGCGACTGGGAGGTGGCTAAACTTATATACGATAATTCTGAGGAAAATATTGGAGTCGAGATCTCAAAAAAAGGAGACACAGCTCTTCACATTGCAGCTGCAGCAAAGCAAATTGATTTCGTGAAGGAAGTTGTGAAAAGAATGAATGATGATGATTTAGAAAAGCCAAATAAAATTGGAAATACCGCTCTTTTTTTTGCTGCTGCGTCTGGAAAGGTGGAACTTGCTCGAGAGATGATGAAGAATAATAAATCAATAGCAATGATTCCAGATAAAAATGGCACATTACCAATTGAAATGGCCGCATGGTTAGGCAATAAACGTATGGTCAAGCACCTTTACCAAGAAACTAGACTTTTCTTGACCGAAGAACATCGCAAACGATTATTTATCAGTTGCATTGAAACCAATTTGTATGGTAAGCACTGTTCTTCACCTTTCTGCAAAAATTGCTTTGGGTATTATGTGTTCATTTTATATGCGGATGATGATGTGAATATTGCGTTCCCAGGTTTTGCTTTGCAGTTGCTTAATGATTACCAAGACTTAGCCACTGCCAAAGATGAAAACGGCGAGACAGCACTGCATGTCTTGGCTCGAAAGCATCCGTCACTTTCCAACTTCGCAGATCAAAATCAGAAAGGAATGTTTCAGAGATTCTTCAATCTTGGTTAGTCCCCTGATCTGAACTCTAAATCGTCTAACTAGTATGCATTGTCAATAATTTAATTTAACAACGTTGATTATTTGTTTTGTTGCTTTGGCTTTTAAAATATAATTAATGTTTCAGGCAACAAAGTTGAAAATAAAATGCAAGAACTTCAATTAGTCGAATGCATTTGGCGAAGAGTTGTAAGGTTGAGTCCTTCAAAAATTTCAGAACTAATTTCAGAGCCTCGCAAACTAATATTTGATGCTGCTAAAAGAGGAAATGTTAAATTTCTTTCTATACTTATTGGGGACTATCCTGATATGATATTTAAAGTTGATAAAAAAAAAAAAACAAATATACCATATTTCATATTGCTGTGAAGCACCGTCAGGAGCATGTTTTCAAGCTCATACATGAAATAGGTTCAATTAAAGAAATATTACTAGGCTGGGAAGACCAAGACAAGAACAATATTTTGCATTTAGCTGGATTTTTGGCATCACAAGTTGATCTAAATACTGTATCAGGAGCAGCTCTACAAATGCAAAGGGAATTATTGTGGTTTGAGGTAAGCTGTTACTGTATCATTTTTTTTAATATTTTAACATTAAGTAATATTACAGATATAAATTCCTATTTACAAATTGTATGGCACAATTCTTATTTCCAAATTATATGGCACACTACATATGAAAGAATAAATTTAAAATAAAATAAATGAGAAACATGATTACTGTGATTTAACTCTTTTGCATTTACTCATTCAATTATATTATGCTACATTAATTTATGTAATTAATTTTTAAATATTAAAAAATTTTATGTGATTGTTGTACTGATACTATGATATCTCTAATATATTCTAGACTTTTTCAAGTATTAGAGCTGATAGTATTTTTATTAGTAACAATAAAAATGAAAGATTACTATTTCAAATATCAGTAATATTAGAGATACAATCTCTTTTACGCACACTAATATGACAAAGTTAGAATGTTGTACGTATTCGAATGTCTGATATAATTTACTTTGTTTTACTACTCCAATACAAATATAAGACATGCATGTGACAACTATGCAACTATGTATGTGACAGTGTTGCAATCATAATGGATGAGCTTAATGATTTGCATATGTAAGATAATATTCTTAAAATATATTTCATAGACTTAAAAGCTTGCAATTTTCTTAAATTTGAGATGTTTCAAATGTGTAGAAAGTGAAAAAAGTTGTTCAACCGAGGTTAGCTGAAGCTCGAAACAAAGAAGGGTTTACGCCTAGAGAGTTATTTACAGAGAAGCACGAAGGCTTAAGGGAAAAGGGGGAGCAATGGATGAAAGATACTGCAACAGCTTGCTCGGTGGTGGCAGCACTTATTGCCACAGTGGCTTTCGCAGCAGCTTTTACGATACCAGGCGGCAACAATGGAGACACGGGATTTCCTATTTTCCTTGACAAAGTTTCCTTAAAGATTTTTGCCATATCAGATGCAATATCACTGGTATCTTCCTGTGCCTCAATAGTAGATTTCTTATCCATTCTCTGTTCGCGGTATGCAGAAGAAGATTTCCTCAAGATGTTGCCAAGGAAGTTGTGTATTGGACTGATAGCACTTTTCCTATCAATTGCGGCAATGATGATAGTGTTTTCTACAACATTTTTCATTTTCTTCAACAACAAAAGGCTGTGGATGGCTATTGTCGCTGCTGCAATTACTTTAATACCAATCATCATGTTTATTCGGCAACATTTCCGACTCTTTTATGACGTTCTGCTTTCAACATGTGCTTCAGATTCCTTCCTCAGGAAAGGTAAAAAAAAAAAAACGTCTTTTTCGCGAAAAAGAAAAAGAAAGTTACCATCGTCGGATGAACAAGATACTCAATCCAAGGTTAAAAACGCAATGCCCATTTAGCACAAATGTTTGAGTGACTTAAATTTAGTATTCTGGATGTGAGCAAAATTCCAGAGAATTTCCATGCAGGTGTTTACTATGTACAAATCTAGTTATTACAAGGCATCAGTTCTATAGTGTAATATAGAGCTGAAGTGTTTTAGTTCTAATAAAACTTCAAATGAAGCCAGTTGCTATCACTAGTCAGCTACTCTCTGCCTTTACATAAATGCAAAGTGAAAGAAAGAAATTTAGATTTACATAATAATGAAGCAAACAATTTACTATACTTTATTGCGTGGAAGAAATTTTATAACTAAAACAGACTTTAATTTAATAAATTATATATTATCTCATAAAAAAATTAAAGAGAAACAAATTTTTTTCATAATGTCATAAGTCAATATAGGTTGCCAAAGGGAGATTGTTATTAAGGAAATTTATAAACTTTTCATATTATTGGACGTAGCAATTCTTTGGGAGAGGAATTAGAAGTCTAAGACAAATATACAGTACCCATTAACATTAAATTTTTAAGATTATGGGAAAACGAGCATTACCTTGCTTTTATTTTTTGGCCTAGTCATCTATCTCATACTGTATTCAATTATTAAAGAGTCTTCTCTCGTCATTTTTTCACGTTCTTTTATTAATTTTAATCCTTACAGTCATAAAATGTATTAGATTAATAATTCTACCTTCTGCGTCTAAAAAATTGAGTATATGCATAATTCTCTAAGAGATACTAAATTGAATATACTTTTCATGTCATCGACTTGAACATATTGATATTATTTAAGAGAAATTTTGGAAGCCAAGAAAAATATAAAGTATAAAAAAGGGTGCCTTTAATTAACTATGTTACTTGCTTAACATTTCATAATGAATACCAACAAATTTAGAAGTATAAGTAAAAGGTGTAGTTGCAGTAAGGCTTGAAGGGTAGGGATGGCAATGGGGCGGGGTGGGGGTGGGGAGACATGCCCTATTCCCCAACCCGTTTTCTATTTTAACCCTCATTTCCTACTTCATTCCCCAATAAATTTAATAAAATGGGGATAGAGAATCCTCGCATGAGGAATAAGTTTCCCATCTCCATGTTAATTCTCCATTTTATATTATTTTTATAAATTAATTTTAATAATATAAGAATTTAATTAACTTAATAAAAAAATATTATTAATATATTATTAAAAATACAATATAAAGTCTTTTTAATTTTTAATTTTTTAGTGTTTATTTGTATATTCTATTTTTTATAACATTAATTCATGACTCCATAATTTTCTATTACTAATTACATTTAATTATGATATATAATTTTAGAAATTGTAATATATTTACATATATAAAATTTAATTGATAAATTATAATATATTTATATTATATTTTAATGTAGAATAGGGTTGGGGTGGGGGTGGGGGTGGGATAGGGAGAGATAAACTAATTAATAAATTGGGAATTAATTTATCTCCGTTTCTCACCCCATTCTTTATAAATTTATCTGAATTCTCCCCCGTTAAAGGTGAATCCCCGTGGGTTTGAGGCCTTATAAAAAATTTTGCCATCTCTATTAAAGGGGCCTAAGCCCACAATTTTTTAAAAATATTTATTATATTATTTATAATTTAAATTCATATGTTAGGTTTATATATATTTAAACCCCTACATCTTTATAAAATTATTTGTTTACCTATTAATTTATTAATTACTTTTAATATATTGACCAACCAATTTTATCTTTTAAACATTTTGTTCACTCTAATTCTCTAAGTTTGACTCCTCTCTTGAGTATAAACTCACCTATCCTATCAATAGAAAACTCATGCATTCAAAGTACCGATAACCTCGGTAAGTCTAACATGGTTACAATTGATTGATTTCATCACATGATCACAAACATTAAATAATAAAATAATTGGAATTGGTAAAAAAATAAAATGGGGATTAGGTAGCATGCATGCTCTCAATCTCCAAAATAGACCTCAGTTTTTCATTATACTTTTCAATTTTAATTTTTATTAAGAAATAAAATATTTATTCTAAAGTAAGTCGACTGTTAAGATTCTTTTTTTTCGTTAGTGGGAAAACAAAAGCTTTTTGAGAATTTGATTTTATTAGAAAAAGTTAACGGTCGGTTATACTTTACAGCTAGCAAGTTATGTTGTTGCTTTGTGGCTATGGGCAATATTTTAGTCCAAAAGTGAATTTGAAGAAAAGATAGAAATAAAAGAATAATTTCTTCCCCACTTTCTCATGTTTTCTTTTTTGTTTTCCGTTCACTTCCACTAAATCAAAGCGATAGAGCTGAGCAATACAAGCAATATAAGCAATATAAGGATCAACGATATGGAATTCATCTCCCAACTTTTCCTAATTTTTTTATTTAAATTATTAACTTTTTCATTGAAATTGTCAAATTTTTACATTTAAATTCTCAATATTATGCTAATTATACTTATAAAACTCAGAAAACACAATAAAATGTTAAAAAATTAAAAAAAAAAAAAAAGTATGATAGTACAATTTCTTTTAGATTTGGCTTTGCATTTTGACAACTAAAGTTTTACTATGACTTATTTTAAATATTGCTTAATTAGTTTTTGTTCAAATTTTAAGTAACATATATGAATTAAGATTTGGTTCCGGGTACAAGCTTTGAGCTCAGTAAACATATTTGTGAGTGATAACTAGTAAATTATAATATAAAAAATAAATAAATTATAATCTGAATAAAATCCCTCCACATGATTTATGGGATCCAAATAAGAATAAATAAAATCTGAATAACAAAATAGTATTGGTAGGTAAGAATACTAAATTAATGCAATTAATAAAAATAAATAATATAATTTATGTGACAACTAATACTTATAATTTCATGTTACTTTCTATATCTAATATTGTTAAGTGTGCGTTTACTTTGATTTTCACATTAGGTAAGAGGGTTTTCTTTCTCATGTTAAAAACTTGTTTCAATTTTTTTAGTGTTGTTTCATTGACCATAAACAAAGGTTTTTAGAAAGTGAAAAAAATTTTCTTTTTCTTGTTGAAGAAGCCTAAATTTTTAAGTTTTTGTTAATAGAGTTTTTTTGAAATTTTTTTAAAAAGTTAAATTCTCTAACATCCTTTTACTTTATTTTAAAGATTTTATGTTGTTTTTATAATATAGCCTTAAAATAATTATATTTTTTTTTTAAAAATTATTTATGACAATTAAATAATTAATAAATTTTTATTAAAATCTTTATTTATAAAAATTTTGTTTATAAAAATAATTTATTTCAAAAGGTTCTCCTTAAAAAATTATATTAAACGAATCTTAAAACAATAATTTTTTACTCCATTGGTTTATATCATCTCATGTTTTTCATTTTCTTTCTCTAGTCAAAATTGAGATAAGTTGCATAATATGTACACCTCATCATCCCAATTTTCTTAATTTTTTCGATTTAATTCTAATTCTTTTTTATAATTTTAACTTTTTTATTCAAATCCTTAACACGAGTTATATATACAACATTTGAAAAATACTAACAATTTAAAAATTACAAAAAAATTAAAAATTAGAAAAATAAGATTTGATAAGATTTGATTTTCAATTATCGTTTCACGTTTCTCTACCTTCATTTTATATTATAAGGTGAAGACAAAAAGTCTTTGATTTTTGTGTTAGCTGTTCCCATTCCTTGGATTTAGCAATTATTGGGAGAGATGTTTTGGCAGCTACGACAAACATGGAGTAGGTATAGATACTAAAGTTTCAAAATAAAGAAAATGATCATTTGTTTACTAAAAATTAACTTGTCTTTAAAAGGAAACACAAATCTATTTCATAATTTTTGAAGCCGATAAATGTAAGTAAAGGGATATAGATATTGTCATTATTGATGTTGACTTACATAAATAATGACCCAAAACCTTAGGTTATTAATTTTTAGATCTACTGACAAAAATATTGATTCAACTTTGGTAGATTAGACAAATATTGAGTAGGTATGAACACTCGATTTTTAAAATAATGAAAAAATGACGCTTTCTTTACTAAAAATTATCTTGTCTGTAGAATTTAATTTAATTTAATTAGTTTATATTATTTATGCTTGTTAATTATATTAATTTTTATTTTATCAAGTAATTTTTTTACTATGTTAATTTGTAAGTTATAGAATTTGTATTCTTAATATTATTCTATAATTGATAGAGTGTTATTTCATAATTTTATAAATAGATTGATGTTGACTAAAACTAAGCATGATAGTCCAAAATCAGTGGATTATTAATTTTTAGTATTATTGACTTGGATATAACAATTATTTGAGAGAAATTTTCGGCAGTTAGGACAAATGTGGAGTAGGTAGAAACTTTACAAATAAATTAAAGTTTCACCAAGATGTTGGCTAAAATTTAAATTTGTAATAAAGAAATACTTCAAATAAAAATGTTGCCCTAAAGAAACTTCACAGTGAACAATGATGTCCTTGTGCATTTATATATTTCTAAATAAATAATAAAAAATATTTTTTAAAATTGTTTATTGTATTATGTTTGGGCAAGCTAAACTCATTGCTTCGACAATAATTTTCTATTAAAATTTTTAATTTCTTTATTGTATTTTTAATTCTTTTATTATATGTTCTAATTTATGGATATACTATTACATTTAAAAAAAATTTAAAATTATATAGAAATTTCAGATTTGTGGTAAGAAAACATAGAGATTAAAAAAGAACATTACAACATATAAGAGTTAGAACACTTTATTTTATTTGTTTTTTGTAAAATATATTACTTTTTTGAGAAAAGAATTTTTAGTAAAGACAGAAGTTACACTATGAACTAAAGATGAAATCTATATTAAGAATGTACTTTTATTACTTATACAAATTTATTTATATAAATTAATGTTCGACATGTTTTAGTGAAGCAAAAGAAATTTTAATGAGTAAAAAGAAATAAATCTCATAAAACATGACCATGAAATATTATAATATTAATTTTTATAAAAATGATATTTATAAAAATTTAATAATAATATATATAAAAGGATTGAAGTGTATAATTCAATTTGTATAAATATTTGACTAATTATCATGTTATATTATTTTGATTTCTTCCACATAAATCAGTGATTGAATTTCAAGAATGATCCTGATAAAAATGGTACTAAAGAATCCTAACATCTTCACTTAATTCTTGTCAAAACAATGTGATAATTAATAATCTCTCCTTTGTAAGTCTTTTTTATAGATCTAAATTTCAATAGATCCTAAAGAAAACAGTCACAAGATATTCTAATTTTTTGTTATGTTATAGTTAATAACTACTTGATTCTAAGCTTGTAAAATTAGAGGGTAACCAAAAACAGTGCGTATGAATCACTGATCACATAATTTCTTTGGCTGACTTGGTTCACTTATGAAATTACGAACAAATTTTGTTTCTCTTTCATATGAGATAGATTTGTTGTCTCTCTAATATAAACTTTATTACTATCTCACATATTTTTTTGTTTTATTTTCTATCACAATGTGAAGACAAAGAGTCATTAATACAGTACAACTGTTCTTATTAAGCAACCAGCTATAATGGAAAGTGAAAGAAAATAGACGTAGATAATAATGGAGCAAACAGTTTTATCCTCTCTCTCCTTGAAAGAAAATTAGTAAATGAAATAGTCTTTTACTTTAAGAGACAAAAGTCAAGTTTGTTTATTATCTCATAATTTTTCATTCTTTCATTTTCTATAAATTTATAATAATATTTTTTTCCCGGGCCCTACAAAGGCCTAGGCTTTCCCACGGCCCTGATGTAGACTGTAGCTCTGTCCCTAACTCGAGATAGTATTTAAGTGTTAGACTTGGCTTCTTCTCAGCCTGAGCTCCATGATCTATTTATTTATCATCTCAACACTTTCTTTCGTTTATCGGTTCTGCTTCGAGACTCCCATTTCAGATTTTCCTTGATAAAAGGTAACTCTTCATAAAGTTCCTGTTGGGTGCTTTGAATTATTTTTATTTTAATTATGATTACTGATGCATCCCTACTAGTTCTTCGCTCTAGAGTGAATAATAATAATAATAATAATAATAATAATAATAATAATAATGTCCACCAGAATATATACTATGTAGTGCAATATATGAGTTTGGTTTTCACCTAATAAGACCGATAATGTAGCTGTTTGATTCAGCTTTTATGGCATGAATCAAAATTCAAGTTTGCCAAATTTAGTCTAATTATGTTTTGGAAAGTTAATTTATTATTATATATTTCTTATTATTGTCTTTGTGTGTGTGTGTGTGTGTGTGTGATTCTAAACTTGTCTGTCATTTTTATTATAGTGAATGATGACATCAGGGGCCACAAAAACAAAAACTCCAAAAACGAAACCCTAACCTTGGCAATTTGCTATCAAAGTTAAGCTTGACTTCACTATTTTGTGTTTAAACTCCCATGAATACAAAAAAAATGAAAATTTGATCTAGATTCACGTAACAAAGCCCATTATATGAAGTTGGGCTTGCACATGATGAAAAATGTTGAGCCGCTTAATAATAATGTTCGAACCCTTCCCTGTAAACAGAAACTTTTGGGTTAAATGTTTCAGTTTAGATTTCAATCAAAATAGGTTTTCGAATTTTCCTTTTGATAGTTTGTTTGTAAATGTGGGTTTGGAGCATTATATTCTTGATATGTATGCTATGGTTGACACTCCTAAATTAATGCAGACAAAGATGTCTATGAATACTCCTTCTGAAGTAGATAGTTCAAGCTCATCTAAAGAAGTTGATGGCTGCGCTCATGTGATCGTTGAGAAAATTAGCCCTATGACAAATATCATGAGAGAACTCATACAGCAACAAGAGAAAATAATGGAACTAATCCAACAAATTGCCCCCGTGGAAAAAGGTGATATGCATACAACATGCGTCAACATTTATAATTATTTTTAATTTTTACATCATTAATGAAATAAACATAACCTTCTTCTTGTTTAGATTTATCAAAGTAAAATGAGGAAAAAAAAATTTGCATACATAATAACAATCTTGCAGCGACTACGCCAACTGGATCTGAAAATTTGCCAATTGACATGGCTGCGTGGTTAGGCGATAAACATATGTTCGAGTACCTTTATAAAGAACATCGCAAACGATTATCTATCAGTTGCATTGAAACCAATTTGTATGGTAAGCACTGTTCTTCATCTTTTTGCAAAAATTGCTTTGGGTATTATGTGTTCATTTTATATATGTATGATGATGTGAATATTGTGTTCCCAGGTGTTGCTTTGCAGTTGCTTGCGGAGGACCAAGACTTAGCCACTGCTAAAGCTGAAAACGGTGAGACAGCACTGCATGTCTTGGCTCGAAAGCATATGTCACTTTCCAACTTCGCAGATCAAAATCGGAAAGGAATATTTAAGAGATTCTTGAATCATAGTGAGTCCTCTGATCTGAACTCTAAATCGTCTAACTAGCATGCATTGTCAATATTTTAATTTAACAACGTTGATTATTTTGTTACTTTGGCTTTTAAATTCTAATTAATGTTTCAGGTGACAAAAATGCTGAAAATGAAACACAAGCACTTTAATTAGTCGAATGCATTTGGCGAAGAGTTGTAAGGTTGAGTTCTTCAAAAATTTCAAAACTAATTTCAGAGCCTCGCAAATTAATATTTGATGCTGCAAATAGAGAAAACGTTAAATTTCTATCTATACTTATTTAAGATTATCCTGATTTGATATGAAAAGGTGATAACAAAGAAAACAATTATACTATATTTCATATGACTGTTAAGCATCGTCAGGAGGATGTCTTGAAGCTCATACATGAGATAAGTTAAAGTAAGCAAATATTATTGGTGCTGAAAGACCCATATGGTAACGATATTTTGCATTTAGTTGGATTCTTGAGAGCACCAAGTAAGCTTAATACTGTATCAGGAGCAATTCTACAAATGCAACAGGAGTTATTGTGGAATTTGACGCGAGCTATTTACTACCGTACTATTTTTATCATTTTAGTGTTAAATAATATTAGAGATACAAATTCTTATATATAAATTATATGGCACACTACACATGAAAGAGTAAATGTAAGAAAAGATTACAATAAATGAGAAGTATGAGTAACTATATTATTTTTTTGCATTTACTCATTCAATTATATTTATGCTACATCAATATATGTAATTAGGTTTTATATATTAGAAATTTTATTTGATACTGTGATACCTCTAATATATTCTAAATTTTTTTCATGTCTTAGAGGTGGTAGTATTTTTATTAGTTAACAATGATAATGAAAGAGTATTTTTTTCTAATATTAGTAATACAAGAGGTACAAACTCTTTTACATGCATTGATGTGACAAAGTTATAATATTGTCATGTATTCGAATGTGTGTAATTTACTTTGTTTTACTGCTTTGATAAAAATATATGAAATGCATGTGAAAACAATGCAATCATATTGGATGAGTTTATTGGTCTGTCTATGCAATACTACTCTTAAAATATATTTGATAGGCTTAAAATTTGGCAATTTTAATTCTTGACGATGAGAAGTTTCAAAATGTGTAGAAAGTGAAAAAGGTTGTTCAACCAAGGTTAACTGAAGCTCGAAACAACCAAGGTTTACTCCTAGAGAGTTATTTACAGAGAAGCACGAAGGCTTAAGTGATAAGGGGGAGCAATGGATGAAAGATTTTTGCCATATCAGATGCAATATCACTGGTATCTTCCTGTGCCTCAATAGTAGACTTCTTATCCATTCTCAGTTCGCGGTATGCAGAAGAAGATTTCCTCTGGATGTTGCCAAGAAAGTTGCGTATTGGACTGGTAACACTTTTCCTATCAATTGCAGCAATGATGGTAGTGCTTTCTACAACATTTTTTATTTTCTTCAACAACAGAGGGTTATGGATCCCTATTCTCGTTACTGTAATTGCTTCCATACCAGTCATCACGTTTATTTGGCAACATTTCCAACTCTTTTGTGATGTTCTGCGTTCGACCTATGCTTCAAATTCCTTTCTCAAGTGAGGTAAAAAACGTCTTTTTCGCAAAGAAGAGGAAGAAGGTTATCAACGTCCGGAGAACAAGATACTCAATCCACTTTAAAAAATACAATGCCCATGCAGGACAAATGTTTGAGTGACATAAATTTAGTATTCTGAATGTGAGCAGAATTGCAGAGAAATTTCCAAGCCGGTGTTTGTTATGTATAAATCTGGTTAATACAAGGCATAACTTCTATAGTGTAATATACATTTAAGTGTTTTCTAATAAAGCGTCCAGTAAAGCCAGTTGCTATCAATAGTTAGCAACTCTCTTTGTCTTCACATAAATGCAAAAGTAAAAGAAAGAAGCTTAGATGTACATAATAATGGAGTAAACGATTTATTACACTCGATTACGTGGAAGAAAATTTTATAATTAAAATAGGACTTTAATTTAATAAATTATATATTATCTCATAAAGAAAAAAAAAAAGAGAAACAAATTTATTTCATAATGTCATAAGTCATTATAGGTGCCCAAAGAAGTTGTTATTAAGGAAATTTATTAACTTTTCATAGTATTTACTTGGACATAGCAATTCTTTGGGAGAAATTTTAGAAGTGAAGAAGACAAATATGTATGCAGTACCCATAAACATAAAATTTTTAAGATTATGGAAAACGAGCATTACCTTGCTGTTATGTTTTGGCCTAGTCAACTATCTCATATTGTATTCAATTATTAAAGAGTCTTCTCTCGTATTTTTTCATGTTCTTTTATTAATTTCAGTTCTTAGACTCATAAATGTATTAGATTTAATAATGCTACCTTTTAGTTCTAAATAATTATGAGTGTATGCATAATTCTCTAACAGATACTAAAGTTAATTTAATTTTCATATTATTGACTTGAACATAGAAATATAACTCGAGAAATTTTGGAAGCCAAAAGAAAATATGAAGTATGAGAAAAGGTTACGTTTAATTAACTATGTTATTTGCTTAAAATTTCAAATTATTGTTGACTGTTAGCAAATTTATAAATTTAAGCAAAGGCGAAATTACAGCAAGGCTTGAAGGGACCTGTAATTTTTTGCCTATGGGCTGCCTTCGTAATCTCTTTACCTCTTCTATATTAATAAAATTATTCAAACAAAGGTTGAAGGGACCCTAGCCCCAAAATTTTTTTAAAATATTTATTATGTTATTTATAATTTAAATTTATATATGTGTTAGGTTTATATATATTTTGACCCCTATATCTTTGTAAAATTATCCATTTACTTATTAATTTATTATTTTTTTTCAATATGTTGATAAATTAGTTTTATCTTTTAAACATTTTGACCCTCTAATTCTCCAAATTTGACTCCTCTCCTTAGCATAAAGTCACTTTTATCCAATATAGAAAACTCATGCATTCAAATTACCAAAAACCTCACCATCCAGGATTTTTGCCTGGATATGGTAAAGGAAACATCCCCCTCTTGTGGAGGGAATATCTTTGAGTACTACCACCTTTGGCAAGACTCTCCCCTACAAACATTCGTCGGCTTTCCCACTAAAAAAGTGAATAGATATCCTTCATCCTAAGGGCAGATATCGCACAATGTGTGCAAAAACTTCTAGACTATGGCACAATTGTCAAAGTCGATAGAGATCACAAAATGTGCGAAAATATTTAGACTGTGCCACAACTGTTAAAGTCATTAATCTAGTAGATATCTGATAATGTATTAGTAGATGTAATATTGTAATATTTAAAAAAAAAATAAAGCACCGTTAACCTCAGCAAGTTTAATATTAACACGGTTACAATTGATTGATTTCATCACAAACATTAAGCAATGGAATAATTGAAATTGGTAAAGAAATAAAATGAGGGTTAGGTAGCATGCATGCTTTCAATGTCCAAAATATATATCAGTTTTTCATTATAATTTTTAATTTTTAACTTTTATTTAGAAATAAAATATTTATTCTAAAGTAAGTCCGCTGTTAACATCTTTTTTTTTTTCAGTTAATGGGAAAAACAAAAGCTTTTTGAGAATATAATTTTGGTAGAAAAATTCACAATTTAGATTTTAATACTTTTGTAAGAAAATAATTTAATGAATTTTAATTTTATTTGACTATAACATATAGGTGGTGATCACTGGGCTTTTTGTGATTTGGACTATTACAGCAACCCTTCCCCTAGCATTGAAGAGATTAGATACATGTACCTTATAAAGAAAAACCGACGAGTAATTCTGGATTCTACTACCTTCGGTCTCAACCGAGAACCACAAAGGTGGTGACTGGCTCCCCCACTTGTAATAAAGATTGGAAGCATAAGCGGTTCTTTGTCAAAGGGCATTGGGGTCAGTCACTTAAACATCTAGGCATTGGTGACAGTGCGCCTACTATCATCGACAACAATGGTAGGTGTTATTTTTGAGCTTAACTTTATATCTTTTTCTGAGCTTTTATTCTAACTTTCTATTCTATTTTTTAAGTTATGCTTTGGGGTAATACTCCTTTCTTGCCAATCCTTCCCATGAGAGAATTGTCGCTAGAAGGGCCACTACCACAAATTAGAAAGAATCGCTTTCACCTAATGCGCTTGTCAGTTTAGGACTGCAAACTTTTGCTCTTACTCGGTAAACTTCTTGCAGCAAAACGAGAAGCTGAAACTAAAAAGAGTAAGTACTCTTCGAGTCTGCGTGAAGCCAATTATTCTTTTAACCTTATAGCCCTCTTTTGACTTTTTCTAAAAAAAAAAATGGTGTCAAAGAGCTCTGGTAAAAGTTCCTTTGCTCCAAAGGGTTATTTTGCCAACCTCTAAGCATTTTTAGACAAATCTAAGTCGGCGAAAGAGAAAATGGTTGGGTTAAACCTTAAAAAATGTCACCTTCGGGCAGACCAAAAAGGTTCCACCGAAGTCTAGTAGTTCAAAGAACTTGCCGCCCCATAAAGACAAGGGAAAGAAATCAACAGATTCTCAAAACAAGACTAAGGAGATTTAAACATCAGTGAAGAGGCCTTTTGACTGGATTGAGACAAAGGAGAATTCAATTAAATCGACCTCACTAAAAAGGACCAAAGCTTTAACTTCTAGCTCAGGGAAAGGGTGCTGTGAGTTATTTCTTGAGGATCTTCCTATAGACAAAAGGAATGACTTCAAGCACTTGATTCCGATCGTAAGCAATCTGGGGGCAATGATTACTCCAGCCATCGCTACAGCTATTGAGAATAAGTCTACTGAGAAGCAATTGATCTCCTTTATAAGTGGGCTTGCTAGGTATAACTTTGACTTAACTATTTATTTTTTGCTCTCTAAATTTCCTTTCTTTTTTTTTTTGACCTAGTTTCTTTTCCTTGTGCAGATTGCACATGGCCTCTCTCTTTATAAAGAGCGAGCTAAAGGAAACTCTTCCGCTGTTGTCTTGGTAGAGGAAACCATATGCTAACTCAAGGATGAGAATGAGGAACTCAAGAAAAAGGTTGATGATGCCGAGAAGGGCTAGGAGTGTACTAAGGCTTAGCTTTCAGAGGAGAGGAAAAAGTGGAGTCAAGAGCACTCCAAACTAAAGGCAACAACATCGAATTTGGTTGGAGAAGCAGTTAGCTGCTGCAGAGGAACATGTCCTGGAGGCTCACAATGAGGGAGTCAATGAAGGGGTGGAAAATGTTTACAGGATTCTTTGTATCAAGGACCTGAACTATAGCATTGACTACATCTATAAAGCTTTGGTTCGAACTACCCTCAAGGTGGAACCGCTTGAGGCTGAAAGTCCTAAGGAAAGAAATGAGGATCAGGCAATCGATTCGATTGGTGATGATTAGAGACTCCCTGACCCTTCTGTACTTCCAACTGTTCAAAGTCCACCGAGGCTAATGCTTCTGGCCAACATCATTTTGGGACTGTCACCTCCCTGGCCCCAATAACTGAAGAAATTATTATCTGCATTTGTATTAAACTTTATAAAGCTTTGGCTGTATTTATTTCTTGAATTTGAGCTAGATTTTTGTACTTAGAATTTGTACATAAATTTTGCTAAACTCATTTGTGATTTCAGCTAGCATATGTGAGTCATATGATATTCTCTTATGAGTTTCATGAGTTTCTATTTCTGCTTGACCATGAATTGCTTATCAGAGCAAGCTAAACTTTATTTTCTCATTTAGAATGCTTAGAACCCGAGCTAGCCTTTTACTTAGAATAAATTTTAAGCCTTATTTTATTGAAATAGCTCAAGATATTTTAACAGAAATTTGAAATAACCTTGAAATATTCAGAACCTAAACTGGCTTCATAGCTTAGAATAAGTTATAAGCTTTAAAATATTCTAAGGAGAAAGTTCTACACTATAACTCAATTGCCAGCTTCTTAAAATAAAGTGAGCTTTATTTTCTTACTCAGATAATGTAACATCCCGAATCCAGCATTACGAAAGTGACACCAAACTAGGGTGCTATGAAACATTTTCTAAACTTCCCACAACAAAATCTTACCTTAATTAAAATAATGCTCTAATACTCAGTTTGAAACATCCTTAATTCTATAAAAAAATTTTGTCAGAATTTCTCTATTATAAGCATAAGCCAAAACATATAAACCTACAAACTTTAAATTTTTTATTTTAAACACTTTTAATAAAATTTAACACCAACTACTTCTTCTCATTGCTTAACAATATAGAACCAGTATTAAGGTTTCCAATATTCAAATACTAAATATAGAAAATATATCAAAACTATACAACATAAACTCTTGCACATATAATTACACGAAGCTTCAAATATAGCAAAAACTTCATCCTAGAGTATCCTTGTTTTTCTATTCATCCTAACTCCAACAATTATCAAGAATCTAAAACGTAAGGGTGAACTAATGTCTAGTAGATCTTTATATATAAAAGTAGTTTTAAAATTTACAATGAACAAATTTGAACATATAAAACATTTCTTGATTTCTAACAATGAGTGTAATGGAATATCAAGTCAAAATCTCAATTTTAATATTCATATAAACAATGCAGACACATTAGTACCATTATTTAAAAACAATTATATTAATTTTGTTTTTGCATACTTTACGGGCATTATTCCGAAAAATTGCTACCCTAAAACTGGCCATATGTACTTTAGGGGCATTATTCGTAGAGATTGTTACGCCATCAAAAATGACTTTTAAGGACATTATTTCTAAGAATTGTCGCCCTAACAGATATAATCTTTAAGGGTATTATTTCTAGAGACTGTTGTCTCAAATATAGATGCCACATCACGACAAAAATCATGGCCATCAAATTTTTATTTATTATTTCACAATATTTTCATACAAATAATAATCCATTTACAAAAATACAATACATGTTGATATAATTTTTACATTAAATTTGTAAATATAATATTCAAATAAAAATTATCATTTAAATCTGATTTGAAAAAATATAATATTAATATACTAAATCTCCTTTATGAAGGGAGACTCTACAGTTATTCTTACTCCACTTAATCCTCTTTGATCTTGTCTCCTCTTAGCCTCGTACTCTTCCACTAACTTCTTGAGATATTATTCCATCTCCTGCTTACTCAGCATTTGAGTGGCATGATTGTCTTCTTGAATCTCCTTTGACCTTGAAACCTACTCCGCCACAGGTATTTCTATGCGCATAGAAGCTTCCCTCTCTTTTTTTCATTTCTGATTTAGGTATAAACGTATGTCATACGAATGCATACTCTGGTCGGCAGTACGCATGGAATCATCTCCCTGATCCCATTGTATATGTGATGGTCTTTGAGTCAAATCATCTCGAATTACAATCGGTGTATTGGGATTGGGATTTTGTGGTCTTCCTTGTGCTATTTGCTCCATAGCCTTTGCCTTTCCCTTTTGAGATGCAATATACTTCTTCCTGCGTGAAGGTTTAGCCTCTGGCAAATTATGGTCCTCTAACCTGCCTTTGGATATAAACCTTTGTGGATAATCGTCTTCTTCAACCACGCGCCTAGATTCTAGTGTAGTGCTTTCCTCCAACTCTGCTCGTATTGGTGCCCTACTTATGCATGCTCTTTTTGGATTTTGCCTAAGTAATTGCTTCAGCTCATTCAACTCTTTTTGCAAATCTGCATTTTATTCTCTAATCTATCCACCTTTTTATCCTTTTTTGCATGTAATTTGTGACTTTCCTTCAACTCCCTCTATAACTAGTTTGCTTCCCCCTGGGTCCAATTGAATCATTGCTTAGCTAGGTGGTTGTGATCCGAATCTATTCGTGAATTTGACTCTTCATGGTTCAGAATTTCTAGGTGCTCTTCTTCATGCTGATGAAGACCATCGAAGTCATCCCATTGGAGGCTTCTCTCTGTCGCTTATAGCCTTTTTAGGTGGTGTTTATCTTTCGCTGCCATTGCAAACTCGAGTGTAGAAATCTGGAAATGAGCTTCTTGTTCAACTTCCCACAAACAGGGCCAACTGTTATTGTCGAAAATTCAATCTCTTTGACCTCAAATGACAATCTTTAATTCTCCTAAGTTTGTCAAAGCTCTCCCTTACCTGCAACAAAAAAATGATTAGAGCATAACCGATCTCCCCAGCGTACAATCTTCAATGCTTAAGTCAGTAATTTAACCCTAAAGTATTTTATGTTGAGTGATCAATCTGAAAGAGTTTTACCTTAGGGGTTGTTTATTTTTCTACATGAAGTCTAAATCTAATTATTTAGATATTTAAGAGTTATTTGTTTTTTAACTTATATTTAAATATTTGTTAAAAATATCTGAATATAATTAAATAAAAAATTTTGACTTAAATATAAATGAGCAAATGTCTAAGTAATTTAATATTTTTATTTTTAAAAAATATTCTTATTTTATTAATTTATTTATTAATAAAATTAAAAGCATAATTAACTATTTTTGACGTATTTTTTCTCTATTGTGGAGTTCCATCTACTTGTTTTCTCAATTTTACTTATTTTATACTTTAAATATTACAATAAATTTTATATATTTATAAAATTATAACTATATTATAATATGACTTATTTTTTTTATTTAACTTTATTGATCTTTATATCATCAATTAGAAATTATTTTTTTAAAAAAATATATATAAAACAAATAAATAATGTACATACTAATATAATTTATTAACTTTTTTATCTATTATTGTGCTAATATAATTAAAATTATTATAAATATAAGTATATTATTTTAATAGGGGATACATGTCAAAATATTAATTTTTAAACTTTTTATTTTGTCAAAACAAATAACTTAGTACTTATTTTCAAATGTTTTAAAATAAAAAATAAACATATCATTCAAATTCAGATTTCAGTTAAATTTAAATTGCAATTATGTTTAAAGTTCAGACAAAAAAAACAAATGTTACCTGAGTTAAAAATTGCGTACCTGGTTCTTCAAATTGCCGAGATTTTATAATTTCAAGAATCACCATTTGCAGATTATTCTCGGCCACTACCACCCATGATTGAAGGTGTAGTGATGAGTGGTTACAGGATGAAACTTGTGGTTGATTTTCATTATTTTCATTATCTATGGTCAGGTTGTATTTTGTCACCTGACTTGGGTTGTATTTTCCAACCGATCATGAATTCTCGTGGGTGCAAAAATTTCTTTTGGCCTAGGACCTTTCACCTTGGACGTTATGTCAAACCTATCCACAAGCGAAGATTCTCCCCCGACCATTTGATTTACTATTATCTAGTATCAAGTGTATTGTGCTCAGGTATTTTCTCAAATAATACTAAAATTTGAAAAAAAAATTAAAGTACATAAACATTATAAAAATAAATATTTTCTTTTTTAACACTCTCAAGACACTCACTTATGTCATCAAGTTGAGCCCAACATTGAGGATACATCTGAATTTTGTTTATAATTCTTTCATTATATTTTTTCAATTTATGAATTCTATTTAAATTTCAATTGTAAAATAAAAAGAAAAAGAAAAATAAAATTTCTCTCCTTTCTCATTTTTTTTTTAGGTTCTCCGTTCACTTCCACTAAATATAAGGATAAAGGATATAGATTTCATCTCCCAACTTTTCTTAATTTTTTTGTTTAAATTTTTAACTTTTCCATTAAAATTGTCAATTTTTTGCATTCAAATTCTCTCAATATCATACTAATTATATATATATAACTTAGAAAATAAATAAAAAGTTAAAAATTACCCAAAAAAAAAAAGTAAGGAAAGGTAAGAGAGTACAAATGAGAAGTTAAATATTTATATCAAAACATGATGCTGGTGTGAGAAGAATAAAAGATTGTTGGTGTCTTAAAATATAGAAGAGAAAAAATGCAAGGCGAAAAGGTCCCGAGTAGGTATAAATTCGCCCACATGTTAGCTAAAATTGATATTTGTAATTAAGAAAGAATTTAAATAAAAAGTTGATCAAACGAAAAACTTCACACTAAACAATGATGTCCTTGTGCATCTATATATTTCTAAATAAATAATAAAATATTTTTTAAAATTTTTATTGTATTGTATCTAGGCAGGCTAAACACGTTGCTTACCCGATATATATAATTTGAAAGTTTTAATATTTTGTTGCAAGTTTTAATTCTTTTATTATATTTTCTATTTATGGATATATTATTATATTTAAACAAACTTTAGAAAAGAATTTGAGAATTGTGGTAAAAATTAGATATTAAAAAAGAAAATTACAACCTATAAGAGTTAGAACACTTCAAATTTTTAATTTTATATTGCAAATAAATAATTCCTAAATAATTTTGTCCTTCTGAAAAAAGAATTATTAGTAAATATAGAAATTACGGTTAAAATTTGGGATGCAACGCATTCAAAGCAGAACCAAAAATGTACTTTGTTACTTATACAAACTTTTGTACAAATTCATTTATATAAATTAATGTCTTATATATTTTTTTTTTTTACAGAAGCAAAAGAAATTTTAATGAAAGCAAAAAGAAATAAATGATGTAAAACATACAATGACGATAAAACTTGCAATATTAATTTTTATAAATAGGATTTGTATAAAATTTAAAAATACTATAAAAGGACATAGCTGTATGGTTCAAAAAAGTTACACTGTCGCGCTCCCCTACTTTTGATTATTTAATTTGGATGAATTTATAAGATCCTTTCTTTACTACAAATTACCCTGTCTTTATTTTTTTTAGTTAGTTTTTTTAAATGAAAATATGACAAAATAAATTGCAATCATCATCTATCAAAAATGATGTAATTGATAGAAACATATCAAAAGTTTATTACAGTAATATAATTAATCTATTAAAAATTCTAAAGCTAAATAGGTCAAGAATTTTTAGCTCAAACCATGCTGAAAAATTAACTGTCAAGATCTCTTGGCACAGACTTCATTTATCGTCCACATAAGCGTTTATTGTTGCATCAAGATTGCTTGGTTTGAATTTTTTTTTTTCGGGGTAGTTGTTTTCTTCACCATTTTCTTCGCGAGGTCTTTTTTGGCCTTTATTCCGCTCAGGTTTTTCATTATTCAGAATATTTTTCAAGCCATGGCTCCGGCGCTGTCTGTTTGTGATCGGATTTGGTGTTGATGGAACTTGTTGTTTTTCCATCGAGGTAGAATCAACTTCCGCTTTGGTCAAATGTTGTATAACAAACTGAATTGTTGCCCTTAGCTTCTCAATTTCCTTTATTTTTCTTGCTACCTCGTCCTTGAGTTGATCTCTTTCAACCAAAACGCTTTGACGATCAGAAACTTTAGAATTTGATATTGTTGATCCTTTCGTTTCCGGATTTGATATTCCTAAGATATCTGTAAAAATTGATAACTTCAAACTTTTAGATGAGGTTGTGACCTTAAATATAGTATTGATATAACTATAACCTTATATTCTCGTGTTTTTACCTAGTTATATTCTTTTATTATTGATTAAAATTATAACAAATTCGATCTTACAATAATGAAATTACATAATATACAAGAGAAATAAATAAATGATAAAAATTAGAATTGATATCTTCTCAAAATTAAAAAGAGATAAAGAAATGTCATGATTCATTGCTTAAATTGCTTTATAAATAAAAGATATGACAAAATTCATAATCAAGCCTATCGAAATAATCCACTACAAGCAGTCAATAAATCATTTTTCATTGTTTTGTTCTCCACAAATATAGAGTTGTAACATCTTTTGATCTAAGTAGGTGATATACAATTTATTCCCTCTTTCACAAAATTCTTCAAAAAAGAAGCGTATAAGTACAAGGGTCACAAAAAGCCACTTAAATTTTGAAAAATTTAATAATTTTTTGTTTTTAATGAAAATGAATTTTATAGAGCTGTATGCAATTAGACACAATTTTCAATATTTTTTTATTTTGGAAAACAAAATTAGTTTTTGAAAACATAATCTTCCACTAGAATTTTTAGAAATCTCCTCATAAAAGGAATGCTTTAATAAATTTAATAAACTTACTTGATGAGTATTGTTATGCTCACATACCTATTCATATAAATTTATATAACAATAATATAAAATTTAGGTCCTTACCCTCAATTTTGAGTTTTTAGATTTAATACAACATATTTTCTAAAGTACTTTAAACAAAATATATTGTATTTACTGTCACTAAATTTTAGGAATTTAAAAATTATTTTTCTTCAATAAGTATTACTTTTGGGTAGTTTTCGAATTATGAAAATGAATAAGTTTAATAGGGTAAATTTCAGGAAATTATGTGTGTCACCTTTTCGTTAAAGAATATAACGAAAATACTTTGGTCTAAGTAGGCAAGAAATTAATGAGGATGCTGATTATCGACTAAGAAGATCTTCTAAATGAACGAAATATTCTTTCAGAGAAGAAAAGATAATTAGGCTTGTGTTTTTATATACAGAAAGCAAAGGAAAACTGTTTTTCTTGGTACGACAGCGTTTCGGATGCTTTCCTAAAATAAATCTTTTATTTTAAAATTCAGAACTTGATTAGTTTTCGGATCTATTCCTCAAGATTTACTTAAATTAAAAAAAAAAATCAGAAATATTGACTAAAAGAAGCGTATGCAGAACCTGGAGCATCATCGGCGTGATTGGAGGAACGGCCGTAGAAGCTACGGCCAGAGGACTTGCACTTGATTGAACGACACCGTTTGGTAGTGAAACAAAGTTGCCCTGACAAAGAACGGAGTGAGTTGGACAATAAACTTCTGCAGGTATTTGTTTGACCGGTTAAAGTACCGTTAAAACCTGAGACTGTGCGGACACAAAGCTGAGCTAACACCATTTTCCTTTTTTTTTTTTTTTTTTTGTGGTCTAGAATAAAGAAAGAAAGGAAGGAAGAAGAAAGAGGACGACTTAATTAGCAGTATTGCTGCAAGCACCTAAACCCCAGGTTTAAGCACACCCTGAGGAGGGTTAGGGATGAGTATATATTGTGGTTGTGTGGCTGGAAAGTCAAGATTATGTATGAATCACTGATAACAAAATTTGTTTGCCCGATTTAGTTGACTTCCCAAATTATTATTAAATTTAGATTAGCATGCTAATTAAATAACATTTAGAGTACTAGATGAGTGGCACTATAAAAATTTAGTTAATTTTTTAAAAAGCGTTAAAAAAATATTAAAGTACACAAACGCTATAAAATTAAGTATTTTCTACTTTAACACTCCCAAATAAGATGAATATATTCTAAAATATATCCTGAATTATCTCATTAAATTGAGTGTGACAACGAGATATTTAATAAAGAAATACTTTAATCCCATGAAAAGTTGACATCGACCCAACAATCGATTTTTTGTTGAATAGAAGGAGAATTCACATAGTGACATGTAACATTAATGATCTTGGACATCAATCAAAATCTGAATGATAATTTGTTAATAGTCGATAACTACTTTGTTGTTATGTAATTGTAATTAACTAATTGATAACTGTAAAAAGTTAGAGGATAGTTGAAAGCATTATATATATGTTGCAAAAAATCAGCCTTAGAAATAATGTTCTAACACTGATTTAATTGAATGAAGATTACAATCTAATGAAAAACTGCCAAGTCTAACTAGATAATGAACACAAAACACATAAATAATAAATAAGATCAGAAACAAATAAGAATTACTTAGTTCAACAAAATTACCTACGTTTATGAAGCAAATACATGTAAGATCTTTTATTAAAAATAAATTTTATTTTCTTTTGCTTATGAAATAAGATTTGATGTCTGTTTAATGTAAACTCTATTATTATCTCACATTTTCTTTCTTTTATTTTCTATTATAAGATGAAGACAAACAGAGTTTTTAATGTCATTGCAGCTGTTTTCATTATGTGATAGTTATAATAGATAACAAAAGAAAGAAATGGATGAACGTAGATAATAATGGAGTAAACAATTTACTCCTCTCTACGTGGAAGAAAATTAGTAAGTGAAATAGACTTCACTTTGAGAGGCATAAGTCAAATTTATTTACTATCTCACCTTCTTCATTTTTGTTCATTTTCCATCGTTAGGTGAAGAGAAATAAAATTCTTTTATTATTTTAAGAGTTAATATCGTTCATGCAATAACTATAAGAATAATGAATAATCCAGACTCTCTTTATCTTTACCTCCATGAGAAATAAACTATACAAAGGTACAAATAGATAGACATCAAATCTTATATCACATGTGAAAGAAATTATTTGAGAGAAATTTTGGAAGTCAAGTCAAACTAGGAGTAATCGTGCGCGTTAAAAGTTCATTTCATAATATACTAATTAGCACAACATAATTGTTAATAGTCTATTTAAGACTGTTAACGGAAGAGCGTTGAAGGAAAAGTATTTATATAAATTCTATTGCTATCTCACATTTTATTTCTTTTATTTTGCATTACAGGGTCAAGATAAAAAGAATCTTTGATGTTGTTACAGCTATTCTCATTAAATGACGACGATAAAGGTTAAGCCAAGGTTAAACGTTTAAGTTTATTTTTATTTTTCATTTTTCATTTTGAATGAGTATAAAGTTTTTCTTTTTTTTTTAAGTAAGAAATTTGTGGAGTGTTGTTCTGAGTTTTTCTTAACAGTTTTATTCTTCTATTTTTCTTTTAATTTTGAGTTAGGTGTAGACGTAAAATTTCCTTACTTAAGTTTGTTGGCTTATGAAATTATGAAATAAATTTGTTTCCCTTTTTCCATACCAGATAGATTTTATGTCTACCCACGTAAACTTTATTATCATCTCATGTGTTTTTATTTTTGATTTCTCATTTATTATAAGGTGAAGACGTCTTTGATTTTTGTGGTAGTTGTTCCCATTTATAGTTGTAGATGAGAACAATGAATAAGCTCTCTTGGTCTTGTTCTTAATATGAAATGAAAGAAAGAAAAGTAGATATACATAATAATGGAGTAGACAATTTGGTCCTCTCTATGTGGAAGACAATTAAATAAAATAGACTTCACTTTGAAGAGATGCAAGGCCTTATCTCATGTATGAATGATAGAAATACATTTATTTCATAATTTTACAAATAGATTGATATAGATTTATTTGATAGTTGTAGATGAGAACAATGAATAAGCTCTCTTGGTCTTCATCCTAATATGAAATGAAAGAAAGAAAAGTAGATATAGATAATAATGGAGTAGACAATTTGCTCCTCTCTATGTGAAAGACAATTAAATAAAATAGACTTCACTTTGAAGAGATGCAAGGCCTTATCTCATATATGAAAGATAGAAATACATTTATTTCATAATTTTACAAATAGATTGATATAGATTTATTTGATAGTTGTAGATGAGAACAATGAATAAGCTCTCTTGGTCTTCATCCTAATATGAAATGAAAGAAAGAATAAAAAGTAGATATAGATAATAATGGAGTAGACAATTTGCTCCTCTCTATGTGAAAGACAATTAAATAAAATAGACTTCACTTTGAAGAGATGCAAGGCCTTATCTCATATATGAAAGATAGAAATACATTTATTTCATAATTTTGTAAATAGATTGACATAGATCGAAACAGGCATGATGACCAAAAATCTTGGGATTATTAATTTTTAGTATTAATGACTTAGACATAGCAATTATTTGGGAGACATCTTGGTAGGTAAGACAAATATGGAGTAGGTATAAACATTAAACATTTAAAATATGGGAAATGATCCTTTTTTTTTCCTAAAAGTTATAGAATCTTTATTTTTTTAGTTATTTTTAATTAATTTTTGCACTCTTACAGCCCTAAATGCAGGTGTAAGGATTTAACCATCAAGCTAAAAATTCATATATTTTGATAAATTTCAATATAAAACTGAAAAATACAATAAAAAAAAGTTAAAAATTACGTTGAAAGAAAAATATAAAAAATAAGAGAGTACAAATTAGAAGAATTTAAATATAGAAGTATGTCAAAACATGATGCTAATGTGAGAAGAATAAAAGAGTGTTACTGTCTTGAAATATACAAAAGAAACTTTGCATAGTAAAAAAGTCTGGAGTAGATAAAACATATAAATTAAAGTTTCGTTGAGATATTAGCTAAAATTGATATTCGTAACCAAAAACAACTTCAATAAAAAAGTTGACCAAAAGAAGACTTTCACATGGAACAATGATGTCCTTACGCATCAACATATTTATGAGTAAATAATAAACATTATTTATTTTTGAAATTTTTATTCTATTATATCTAGGCGGGCTAAAATCATTGCTTTCATAATAAATTTTATTTGAAAATTTTTTAATTTTTTTCTAATTTTAATCCTTTATTGTATTTTCTAATTCGTGCACGTATTATTACATTTAAACAAACTATAAAAAAATATTATAGAAATTTGAGAATTGTGATAAAAAGCTTAGAGATTAAAAAAGATAATTTCAACCTATGAGAGTTGGAACCCTTTATTTTCTTTATTTTTTTCTTAAAAATCTTACTTTCACAATAAAAAAATTATTAGTAAAAATAGAAATTGCACCTAAAATTAGAGATAAAATATGTTCAAACTGATACTAAGAATATACTTTGTTACTTATATAAACTCTTATGCAAATTCATTTATGTAAATAGTGTCCTACATTTTTTATAAAAGTAAAATTACACGCACACACCCAATCACCCACCTACAGGCACATATATACGCACACATATAATTTAATTATTTATTTGTAATGAATAATAAGAATATTGGATGGTTCTATTTGTTGCATAAAATTTACTTTAAATACTCATATTTTAATAAAATATTTATTAAAAAAAATTTCATTGTGTAATTTACTATCTTAAGGATAATTAATTTTTGACACCCATAATAAATAGAAATTTGTAAATTTTATAACTATTACATGATTATATATCCTAATATCTATCCATAAGTGATAGAAAATTGTAATATCCTGAATTAAATTTTTTAAATATCTATAGAAAATTATCTACTAGAAAAATATATCAAAATTTTCCTTTATTAAATATTATTAATTTAAAATTTTCAATATCCATCATCATATTTAGAAGTGTTTGAATAATGTTGCTACTTTGTAATTCTAACTAATGAAGATTACGTATATAGTTTTCTAATCAATGCTAAATTTAATTTGTCATATTATTGACTTGGACACGGAAACTCTTTGTGAGAAACGTTAAGCCAAGGTTAAACGTTTAAGTTTATTTTTATTTTTTATTTTTCATTTTGAATGAGTCTAAAGTTTTTCTTTTTTTTTTTAAGTAAGAAATTTGTGGAGTGTTGTTCTGAGTTTTTCTTAACAGTTTTATTCTTCTATTTTTCTTTTAATTTTGAGTTAGGTGTAGACGTAAAATTTCCTTACTTAAGTTTGTTGGCTTATGAAATTATGAAATAAATTTGTTTCCCTTTTTCCATACCAGATAGATTTTATGTCTACCCACGTAAACATTATTATCATCTCATGTGTTTTTATTTTTGATTTCTCATTTATTATAAGGTGAAGACGTCTTTGATTTTTGTGGTAGTTGTTCCCATTTATAGTTGTAGATGAGAACAATGAATAAGCTCTCTTGGTCTTGTTCTTAATATGAAATGAAAGAAAGAAAAGTAGATATACATAATAATGGAGTAGACAATTTGGTCCTCTCTATGTGGAAGACAATTAAATAAAATAGACTTCACTTTGAAGAGATGCAAGGCCTTATCTCATATATGAAAGATAGAAATACATTTATTTCATAATTTTGTAAATAGATTGACATAGATCGAAACAGGCATGATGACCAAAAATCTTTGGATTATTAATTTTTAGTATTAATGACTTAGACATAGCAATTATTTGGGAGACATCTTGGTAGGTAAGACAAATATGGAGTAGGTATAAACATTAAACATTTAAAATATGGGAAATGATCCTTTTTTTTTTACTAAAAGTTATAGAATCTTTATTTTTTTAGTTATTTTTAATTAAATTGCACTCTTACAGCCCTAAATGCAGGTGTAAGGATTTAACCATCAAGCTAAAAATTCATATATTTTGATAAATTTCAATGTAAAACTGAAAAATACAATAAAAAAAAGTTAAAAATTACGTTGAAAGAAAAATAAAAAAAATAAGAGAGTACAAATTAGAAGAATTTAAATATAGAAGTATGTCAAAACATGATGCTAATGTGAGAAGAATAAAAGAGTGTTACTGTCTTGAAATATACAAAAGAAACTTTGCATAGTAAAAAAGTCTGGAGTAGATAAAACATATAAATTAAAGTTTCGTTGAGATATTAGCTAAAATTGATATTCGTAACCAAAAACAACTTCAATAAAAAAGTTGACCAAAAGAAGACTTTCACATGGAACAATGATGTCCTTACGCATCAACATATTTATGAGTAAATAATAAACATTATTTATTTTGAAATTTTTATTCTATTATATCTAGGCGGGCTAAAATCATTGCTTTCATAATAAATTTTATTTGAAAATTTTTTAATTTTTTTCTAATTTTAATCCTTTATTGTATTTTCTAATTCGTGCACGTATTATTACATTTAAACAAACTATAAAAAAATATTATAGAAATTTGAGAATTGTGATAAAAAGCTTAGAGATTAAAAAAGATAATTTCAACCTATGAGAGTTGGAACCCTTTATTTTCTTTATTTTTTTCTTAAAAAATCTTACTTTCACAACAATAAAAAAAAATTATTAGTGTTACTAAAATTGAGGATAAAATATGTTCAAATTGATACTAAGAATACATTTTGTTACTTATATAAACAATTATGCAAATTCATTTATATAAATTAGTGTCCTACATTTTTTATAAAAGTAAAATTATGCTCATCCACCCGCAGGCACACATATACGCACACATATAATTTAATTATTTATTTGTAGTGAATAGTATGAATATTAAATGGTTCTATTTGTTCTATAAAATTTACTTTAGATTATCATATTTTAATAAAATATTTATTAAAAAAAATCCATTGTGTAATTTACTATGTTAAGGATAATTAATTTTTGACACCCACAATAAATAGAAATTTTATGTAGATATATGGAATAAATCTTAATTTTTAAGTTTTTTCTCAAGTGGCTGATGAATAAAAAAAATATTCGAAATAAATTTTAAGGTGCAAATAAGCTGACTAATCATAAAATAATTATTTTGATTTAATAGAAAAAAATTACCTTTTCTTAATTTGCCTAATATTAAAAATGGAGAATATGTATCCCCGATATCCCTATAAAAAAGAGAGTGCTTGCATGCTAGCTCCTTGTAAGTACATTCACTGTATCCCCTGAAACTGAAACTGAAGAATCAGTGGTGTTTTAGCATATCCTAACACCAATCCAATCCTTCATTAATGGCGCCCTATTATTTTTGGTTGATTGCTTCATTCATGCTAGCTCCTTGTTATTAGTGATTATATATATATTTTTTGTAAAATACACACACACATACAAGATTTATTTTTCAAAACTCGTTAGGCTAAACTATTATTTTTGTAAATGAACCCTGCTAGGAGCAGGATACTCCTCACTCTGTTGGGAGTTCTCTCATAACATACTTGTCCTTCTCTTGAGCTCATGTGTGTGAATATCTAGCGGACTCGAATTTAATATATTTAAACTCCTAATAATATTCTAATTCTAATACAATTAATTTTTTAATTGTAATACTAGCAGATATTATTATACTAAAAAAATCTATTATTTTTAATAATGTCTTAATTTTTGTAAATGAACAAGTAAATTATTAGAGATAATGGTAGATATTGGAAATGATTTTGAACATTTTCACTTTCATCTTATCACACTCAACATTAATTAATGGTCATTGATGATGAAATTAACTTTCTTGACTTAAATAAATTTGTTTCTCTTCATACAAGATAAAATTTATTGTCCGCCCTTATAGAAGGACAGAACTGTATAATTCAATTTGTATAAATATCTATCAGTTATTACTTATATGTTATTTTGATTTCTTCCATATATAGGGATTGAATTTTAAGAACGATTCTAATAGATATGGTAAAGGATCCTAACATCTCAGTTAATTCTTATTAGAACAATATGATAATTAATAATCTTTCTTTTATAAGGTTTTTTTATAAATCTAACTTTCAATAGATCATAAAATATCCTAAAGAAAACAGTCATGAGATATTCTAACTTTTGTTAAATTATAGTTAATTACTAATTGATTCTAAACTTATAAAAAATTAGAGAGAAACCAATAAAAGTACCATGAATCATTGATAACAAAATTTCTTTGGTTGACTTGGTTCGCTTGTGAAGTTACAAATTTTTTTTTCTTTCTTTCATTAGAGATAAGATTTGATGTCTTTTGATAAAAGATATGATTTGATGTCTATCCAGTATAAACTTTATTATTATCTTACATTTTTTTTTTTATTTTCTATTATAAGGCGAAGACAAAGAGTTTTTAATGCAGTTACAGCTGTTCTTCTTAAACAACCAGCTATAACGAGATGTCACAGAAAGAAAAGTAGATGTAAATTATAATGGACCCAACGCTTTTCTCCTCTCTTTCCGTGAAAGAAAATTATTAAATGAAATAGTCTTCACTTTAAGACACACAAGTCTATTTATTATCCCACGTTTTTCACTCTTTCATTTTCTATTATCACAAGGTGAAAAGAAAAAAGTCTTTCTTTGTTTTAATAGCTATTTCCATTCATGCGACTTCCTTGATATTTTCCGTCCTTAAAACTGGCAACAATGGATTGAAATTTTTTAAAGTAGTTATTTTAAAATTACGAAAATTTTAAAAGTAATTTTAAATTTATAAATAATATTTTAATTTTTTTGTGGGGCTCAACGAATTAGTATTTAAGTGTTAGACTTAGCTTCTTCTCAGCCTCAGCTTCATTATCTATTTATTATCTCGATACTTTCTTTTGTTTATCGGTACTGCTTCGAGACTCCCATTTCAGATTTTTCTTTATATAAGGTAAACTCTTCATAATGTTCCCCTGGGGTGCTTTGAATTATTTTTATTTTTATTATTATTATTATTAGTATTATTATTATTATTATTATTATTATTACTGATGCATCACTAGCTACCAGTTCTTCGCTGTGGAGTGAAGAATATTAATACTAATAACAACAAAAAAAAAATGTCCATGAGAATACTATGTAGGTCAATAGATAAGTTTAGGTTTCACTTAATAAAACTGATAATATAACAATATAATTCAAGAAGTTAGCGTATTAAGATGCTTTTTTATTTAAACATTTAAAAAAAATACATAATGATATAACTATAAAACTATTAACCTTTAGATATTTTTATATTAAAATAAACATATTATTTAAATTCAAATATTTAAGTATGTTAAAATTTCATAACTAATTTACAAAAAGAATCAAATGGATAAGCAAAGAATCATTCTTAATATCCAAATAATTTCTTAATTAAGATCATTGCTTTATGGAAAGAATCAAAATTAAAGTTTGCCAAATTTAGTCTAATTATGTTTCGGAAAGTGAATTTATTATTTTTATATTTTTCACTGTTGTATTTTTTTTAATTTTTTTCAATAGAGGCTTGTCCGTCATTTTCATTATAGTGAATCATTAATATCACGGGCCAAAACGATCAAAACTTGGTCCTTAACCTTTGCAATTTGCTATCAAAGTTAAGTTTGACTTCACTATTTTGTGTTCAAACTCCCATGAATGCATATATTGAAATTCTGTTCTAGAATCACGTAACAAAGCCCAGTATTTAAAAATAATGTTTGAACCCTTCCCTGTAAGCATAAACTTCTTGATATACATGCTACTTTTGACACTTCTAAATTAATGCAGACAAAGATGTATACGAATACTCCTTCTGAGGTAGAGAGTTCAAGCTCATCAAAAGAAGTTGATCGCTGCTCTCATGTGATCGTTGAGCAAATCAACCCTATAACAAATATCATGAGAGAACTCATACAACAACAAGAGAAAATAATCGAGCTAATGCAACAAATTGCCCCCAAGGAAAAAGGTGATATGCATACAACATGCATCAACATTTATAATTACTTTTTAATTTTTACATCATTAATGAAATATATATAACCCTTTTCTTAGGATCTGATCAAGATAAGAGCAAAAAGGATAAGGAGAAAAAGGATGCAGAAGAATTACCTGGTATGCATTTTACTTTATATGTTGTTTATATTTCTTTTAAGAACGCAAAAAAGCTACTTAATAACAAAACCTTGAAAATATTAGTCGATTGTCTTCGCAAAATATTACTTTACTTTGCCCATTATTTCTTTTTGCTTTATTGTATAATGACAGAAGAAACAAGAGTTAGACGATTAAAATTGTATCGAGCTGCATTAAGCGGCGACTGGGAGGTGGCTAAACTTATATACGATAATTCTGAGGAAAATATTGGAGTTGAGATCTCAAAAAAAGGAGACACAGCTCTTCACATTGCAGCTGCAGCAAAGCAAATTGATTTCGTGAAGGAAGTTGTGAAAAGAATGAATGATGATGATTTAAAAAAGCCAAATGAAGTTGGAAGTACCGCTCTTTTTTTCGCTGCTGCGTCCGGAAAGTTGGAACCTGCCCAAGAGATGGTGAAGAAGAATAAAGCAATAGCAACAGTTCCAGATAACCATGGCGCGTTACCAATTGACATGGCTGCATGGTTAGGCGATAAACATATGGTCGAGTACCTTTATAAAGAAACTGGACATTCCTTGACCGAAGAACATCGCAAACGATTATTTATCAGTTGCATTGAAACCAATTTGTATGGTAAGCACTGTTCTTCACCTTTCTGCAAAAATTGCTTTGGGTATTATGTGTTCATTTTATATGCGGATGATGATGTGAATATTGCGTTCCCAGGTTTTGCTTTGCAGTTGCTTAATGATTACCAAGACTTAGCCACTGCCAAAGATGAAAACGGCGAGACAGCACTGCATGTCTTGGCTCGAAAGCATCCGTCACTTTCCAACTTCGCAGATCAAAATCAGAAAGGAATGTTTCAGAGATTCTTCAATCTTGGTTAGCCCCCTGATCTGAACTCTAAATCGTCTAACTAGCATGCATTGTCAATAATTTAATTTAAGAACGTTGATTATTTGTTTTGTTGCTTTGGCTTTTAAAATATAATTAATGTTTCAGGCAACAAAGTTGAAAATAAAATGCAAGAACTTCAATTAGTCGAATGCATTTGGCGAAGAGTTGTAAGGTTGAGTCCTTCAAAAATTTCAGAACAAATTTCAGAGCCTCGCAAACTAATATTTGATGCTGCTAAAAGAGGAAATGTTAAATTTCTTTCTATACTTATTGGGGACTATCCTGATTTGATATTTAAAGTTGATAATAAAAAAAATAAATATACCATATTTCATATTGCTGTGAAGCACCGTCAGGAGCATGTTTTTAAGCTCATATATGAAATAGGTTCAATTAAAGAAATATTACTGGGCTGGGAAGACCAAGACAAGAATAATATTTTGCATTTAGCTGGATTTTTGGCATCACAAGTTGATGTAAATACTGTATCAGGAGCAGCTCTACAAATGCAAAGGGAATTATTGTGGTTTGAGGTAAGCTGTTACTGTATCATTTTTTTTAATATTTTAACATTAAGTAATATTACAGATATAAATTCCTATTTACAAATTGTATGGCACAATTCTTATTTCCAAATTATATGGCACACTACATATGAAAGAATAAATTTAAAGTAAAATAAATGAGAAACATGATTACTGTGATTTAACTCTTTTGCATTTACTCATTCAATTATATTATGCTACATTAATTTATGTAATTAATTTTTAAATATTAAAAAATTTTATGTGATTGTTGTACTGATACTATGATATCTCTAATATATTCTAGACTTTTTCAAGTATTAGAGCTGATAGTATTTTTATTAGTAACAATAAAAATGAAAGATTACTATTTCAAATATCAGTAATATTAGAGATACAACTCTTTTACGCACACTAATATGACAAAGTTAGAATGTTGTACGTATTCGAATGTCTGATATAATTTACTTTGTTTTACTACTCCAATACAAATATAAGACATGCATGTGACAACTATGCAATTATGTATGTGACAGTGTTGCAATCATAATGGATGAGCTTAATGATTTGCATATGTAAGATAATATTCTTAAAATATATTTCATAGACTTAAAAGCTTGCAATTTTCTTAAATTTGAGATGTTTCAAATGTGTAGAAAGTGAAAAAAGTTGTTCAACCGAGGTTAGCTGAAGCTCGAAACAAAGAAGGGTTTACGCCTAGAGAGTTATTTACAGAGAAGCACGAAGGCTTAAGGGAAAAGGGGGAGCAATGGATGAAAGATACTGCAACAGCTTGCTCGGTGGTGGCAGCACTTATTGCCACAGTGGCTTTCGCAGCAGCTTTTACGATACCAGGCGGCAACAATGGAGACACGGGATTTCCTATTTTCCTTGACAAAGTTTCCTTAAAGATTTTTGCCATATCAGATGCAATATCACTGGTATCTTCCTGTGCCTCAATAGTAGATTTCTTATCCATTCTCTGTTCGCGGTATGCAGAAGAAGATTTCCTCAAGATGTTGCCAAGGAAGTTGTGTATTGGACTGATAGCACTTTTCCTATCAATTGCGGCAATGATGATAGTGTTTTCTACAACATTTTTCATTTTCTTCAACAACAAAAGGCTGTGGATGGCTATTGTCGCTGCTGCAATTACTTTAATACCAATCATCATGTTTATTCGGCAACATTTCCGACTCTTTTATGACGTTCTGCTTTCAACATGTGCTTCAGATTCCTTCCTCAGGAAAGGGAAAAAACGTCTTTTTCGCAAAAAAGAAAAAGAAAGTTACCATCGTCGGATGAACAAGATACTCAATCCAAGGTTAAAAACGCAATGCCCATTTAGCACAAATGTTTGAGTGACTTAAATTTAGTATTCTGGATGTGAGCAAAATTCCAGAGAATTTCCATGCAGGTGTTTACTATGTACAAATCTAGTTATTACAAGGCATCAGTTCTATAGTGTAATATAGAGCTGAAGTGTTTTAGTTCTAATAAAACTTCAAATGAAGCCAGTTGCTATCACTAGTCAGCTACTCTCTGCCTTTACATAAATGCAAAGTGAAAGAAAGAAATTTAGATTTACATAATAATGAAGCAAACAATTTACTATACTTTATTGCGTGGAAGAAATTTTATAACTAAAACAGACTTTAATTTAATAAATTATATATTATCTCATAAAAAAATTAAAGAGAAACAAATTTTTTTCATAATGTCATAAGTCAATATAGGTTGCCAAAGGGAGATTGTTATTAAGGAAATTTATAAACTTTTCATATTATTGGACGTAGCAATTCTTTGGGAGAGGAATTAGAAGTCTAAGACAAATATACAGTACCCATTAACATTAAATTTTTAAGATTATGGGAAAACGAGCATTACCTTGCTTTTATTTTTTGGCCTAGTCATCTATCTCATATTGTATTCAATTATTAAAGAGTCTTCTCTCGTCATTTTTTCACGTTCTTTTATTAATTTTAATCCTTACAGTCATAAAATGTATTAGATTAATAATTCTACCTTCTGCGTCTAAAAAATTGAGTATATGCATAATTCTCTAAGAGATACTAAATTGAATATACTTTTCATGTCATCGACTTGAACATATTGATATTATTTAAGAGAAATTTTGGAAGCCAAGAAAAATATAAAGTATAAAAAAAGGGTGCCTTTAATTAACTATGTTACTTGCTTAACATTTCATAATGAATACCAACAAATTTAGAAGTATAAGTAAAAGGTGCAGTTGCAGTAAGGCTTGAAGGGTAGGGATGGCAATGGGGCGGGGTGGGGGTGGGAAGACATGCCCCATTCCCCAATCCGTTTTCTATTTTAATTCTCATTTCCTGCTTCATTCCCCAATAAATTTAATAAAATGGGATGGAGAATCCTCACACGAGGAATGAGTTTTCCATCTCCATGTCAATTCTCCATTTTATATTATTTTTATAAATTAATTTTAATAATATAAGAATTTAATTAACTTAAAAAAAAAAAATATTATTAATATATTATTAAAAATATAATATAAGGTTTTTTTTTAATTTTTAATTTTTTAGATTTTATTTGTATATTCTATTTTTTTTATAATATTAATTCATGACTCCATAATTTTCTATTACTAATTACATTTAATTATGATATATAATTTTAGAAATTGTAATATATTTACATATATAAAATTTAATTGATAAATTATAATATATTTATATTATATTTTAATGTAGAATGGGGTTGGGGGGGGGTGGGGGTGGGGGATGGGGAGAGATAAACTAATTCTCGTTCATTAATCAATTAAGAATTAATTTCTCTCAATTTTGCCATCTCTATTAAAGGGGCCTAAGCCCACAATTTTTTAAAAATATTTATTATATTATTTATAATTTAAATTCATATGTTAGGTTTATATATATTTAAACCCCTACATCTTCATAAAATTATTTGTTTACCTATTAATTTATTAATTACTTTTAATATATTGACCAACCAATTTTATCTTTGAAACATTTTGTTCCCTCTAATTCTCCAAGTTTGACTCCTCTCTTGAGTATAAACTCACCTATCCTATCAATAGAATACTCATGCATTCAAAGTACCGATAACCTCGGTAAGTCTAACATGGTTACAATTGATTGATTTCATCACATGATCACAAACATTAAATAATAAAATAATTGGAATTGGTAAAGAAATAAAATGGGGATTAGGTAGCATTCATGCTCTCAATCTCCAAAATAGACCTCAGTTTTTCATTATACTTTTCAATTTTTAATTTTTATTAAGAAATAAAATATTTATTCTAAAGTAAGTCGACTATTAAGATTTTTCTTTTTTCGTTAGTGGGAAAACAAAAGCTTTTTGAGAATTTGATTTTAGTAGAAAAAGTTAAGGGTCGGATTTACTTTACAGCTACCAAGTTATGTTGTTGCTTTGTGGCTATTGGCAATATTTTAGTCCAAAAGTGAATTTGAAGAAAAGATAGAAATAAAAGAATAATTTCTTCCCCACTTTCTCATGTTTTCTTTTTTGTTTTCCGTTCACTTCCACTAAATCAAAGCGATAGAGCTGAGCAATACAAGCAATATAAGCAATATAAGGATCAACGATATGGAATTCATCTCCCAACTTTTCCTAATTTTTTTATTTAAATTATTAACTTTTTCATTGAAATTGTCAAATTTTTACATTTAAATTCTCAATATTATGCTAATTATACTTATAAAACTCAGAAAACACAATAAAATGTTAAAAAATTACAAAAAAAAAAAGTATGATAGTACAATTTCTTTTAGATTTGGCTTTGCATTTTGACAACTAAAGTTTTACTATGACTTATTTTAAATATTGCTTAATTAGTTTTTGTTCAAATTTTAAGTAACATATATGAATTAAGATTTGGTTCCGGGTACAAGCTTTGAGCTCAGTAAACATATTTGTGAGTGATAACTAGTAAATTATAATATAAAAAATAAATAAATTATAATCTGAATAAAATCCCTCCACATGATTTATGGGATCCAAATAAGAATAAATAAAATCTGAATAACAAAATAGTATTGGTAGGTAAGAATACTAAATTAATGCAATTAATAAAAATAAATAATATAATTTATGTGACAACTAATACTTATAATTTCATGTTACTTTCTATATCTAATATTGTTAAGTGTGCGTTTACTTTGATTTTCACATTAGGTAAGAGGGTTTTCTTTCTCATGTTAAAAACTTGTTTCAATTTTTTTAGTGTTGTTTCATTGACCATAAACAAAGGTTTTTAGAAAGTGAAAAAAATTTTCTTTTTCTTGTTGAAGAAGCCTAAATTTTTAAGTTTTTGTTAATAGAGTTTTTTTGAAATTTTTTTAAAAAGTTAAATTCTCTAACATACCTTTACTTTATTTTAAAGATTTTATGTTGTTTTTATAATATAGCCTTAAAATAATTATATTATTTTTTAAAAAAATTATTTATGACAATTAAATAATTAATAAATTTTTATTAAAATCTTTATTTATAAAAATTTTGTTTATAAAAATAATTTATTTCAAAAGGTTCTCCTTAAAAAATTATATTAAACGAATCTTAAAACAATAATTTTTTACTCCATTGGTTTATATCATCTCATGTTTTTCATTTTCTTTCTCTAGTCAAAATTGAGATAAGTTGCATAATATGTACACCTCATCATCCCAATTTTCTTAATTTTTTCGATTTAATTCTAATTCTTTTTTATAATTTTAACTTTTTTATTCAAATCCTTAACACGAGTTATATATACAACATTTGAAAAATACTAACAATTTAAAAATTACAAAAAAATTAAAAATTAGAAAAATAAGATTTGATAAGATTTGATTTTCAATTATCGTTTCACGTTTCTCTACCTTTCATTTTATATTATAAGGTGAAGACAAAAAGTCTTTGATTTTTGTGTTAGCTGTTCCCATTCCTTGGATTTAGCAATTATTGGGAGAGATGTTTTGGCAGCTACGACAAACATGGAGTAGGTATAGATACTAAAGTTTCAAAATAAAGAAAATGATCATTTGTTTACTAAAAATTAACTTGTCTTTAAAAGGAAACACAAATCTATTTCATAATTTTTGAAGCCGATAAATGTAAGTAAAGGGATATAGATATTGTCATTATTGATGTTGACTTCCATAAATAATGACCCAAAACCTTAGGTTATTAATTTTTAGATCTACTGACAAAAATATTGATTCAACTTTGGTAGATTAGACAAATATTGAGTAGGTATGAACACTCGATTTTTAAAATAATGAAAAAATGACGCTTTTTTTACTAAAAATTATCTTGTCTGTAGAATTTAATTTAATTTAATTAGTTTATATTATTTATGCTTGTTAATTATATTAATTTTTATTTTATCAAGTAATTTTTTTACTATGTTAATTTGTAAGTTATAGAATTTGTATTCTTAATATTATTCTATAATTGATAGAGTGTTTTTCTTATTATGCTGTATAATTTCATTTAGTTTGTACTTTATTATTTTACAAGTAATTAACATGAGTCATCGAACAAGTTAATTTATGTTAACGGTTAATTTTAATGAACGAAAAAATTGACAAAAAAGATGCATTTGACAATTATTCTTAAAAAAAAAATATGTACATATCATTCAAACAATAAAATAAAAATCTATATATCATTTGTTCTATATATATATATGACTTAGTTTTTAAAACTAATTAGGCTAAACTATTATTTTTAATAATGCCTTGATTTTTGTAAATGAACCAATAAATTATTAGAGAAAATGATGCATATTGGAATGACTTTCAACGGTTTTACTTCCTTCCTATCACACTCAACATTAGTTAATGGTCATTATAACAAAATTTCTTTAGCCGACTTCATTGACTTAAATAAATTTGTTTCTTTCTTTCATATAAGATAAAATTTGATGTCTACGCTAGGCGTTTTTTTATCTTTCATTTTTCATTATGATGTGAAGACAAAGACAATTTCAATTATGTATCGCTTGCTCCTATATATTTGATAGTTATATACAAGAAAGATGAATAACCTCTGTCTTTGTTTTCACCTTAATGTGAAATGAAATAAACAAAAACAGATGTTCATAATTATAGAATCGACAATTTTCTCCTTTCTACGTGGAAGATAATTAAATAAATACTTTGAGGAAATATAAAATCTTATCTCACAAATGAAGAGAGAAACACATTATTTTATAAATTTATAAATAGATTGATGTTGATTGACAGAAGCATGTGCACGATGACCTAAAATCTTTGGATTATTAATTTTTAGTATTATTGACGTATATTAATTAAATTTTGGCAAATACGACAAATCTGAAGTAGGTATAAACACTAAATTTTTAAAAAAATGGAGAAATGACTTTTTTTTAAGTAAAAGTTGCCCTGTCTTTAAAATGTAATTAAATTGATTTACAGTATTGATTCTTGTTAATATATTAATTTTGTATTTCAAGTAATATTATTATACTATATTAATTTGTATATTACATAATTTGTATTTCTAATATTATTCTATAATTAATTGAGTATTTTTTTTATTATATAATACAATTCATTTCCATCGTTTCACAAGTAATTAAAGAAAAATTTGTTTAAATATTTTTTATAAATTTTAAGCAAAATACACGGATTAAGATTTGGTACTGTATAAGCTTTTAGCTCAATATATACATTTGTGGCTCATAATTAATATGTAAGAATATAAAAAATAAATAAAATTTGATTTTATATAAATAAAATCAACCTGCTTTAAAAATTTTTAAATAAATAATTGAGTTGAAACAAACCACATGTGATGCTAATTCTAAATCATAGAAGCATGCAATATCCAGTCCATAATGATAAGACTTGAGTCAGCATAGTCACAACTGAATGTGAGCTTCACAAACAATAAAAAATAAAATAATTAGAATTGAGAAAGAAATAAAATAAGGTTTAGGTAGCATTCATTCAGTCTCCATAGAATACATCTCAAGCATGGTACTCTATTTAAAATTATTTTTTTAGGATAATTTTAAAAACATTTGACATTTTTCTTCCACTTAAATTAGAGATTTTTTTTTGTTTTTTGTAAAAGGCAGAATAAAAACACTTTCTATTAATTATGAGACACATAAAAAAATAATAATATTGATAAATAACAATACAAAAGTAATATAATTAATAAAAATAAATAATATTGTTCATTTGAATGAATAATATTTTTCAGGGTTAATTATAATTCTTTTTTTAAATTAAAATTAAATTTTAAACGAGCATAACAATTTCAAATAGCAGGAAAGCTCCTCTGGAGCTTCCTCCATCCAGACAGTCGAGTCTGGATACACAAAGCTAATTTTACTAATATAATTAACCGACTCTTCAGGGTTTTATAAATTATAAAATAAATTTATATGTTTCATACATCATTAGATTAAACTATTATTTTTAATGATGTCTTGACTTCTGTAAACGAACCAGTAAATTATTAGAGATAATACGATATAGAAATGATTTTCACTGTTTTCACTTCATCATATCACTATAAACATTTATCATAGAAGATAAGTTTGGATGTCTGCCTTAGGTAAACTCTGTTATCATCTCATGTTTTTCTATCTTTCATTGTCCATTATAAGGTGAAGGCAAAGAGGAATTGATTTATGTTTTTGTTCCTATTTATTTTACAGTTATATATGAGAACAATGAATGATCTATCTTTGTCTTTACTTATTATGAATATTTTTTTAATATTACATTACAATCTACTTATATACACTAGAATTTTATTAGAAGTTTAGATAGAATAGTTATACTGCACTCCGGATTTCTACAAATATTCACTGCAATGTCTACCTCAAATTAGAGGGAGAATGTTCACACTCTAATATGATGGAAAGAGGTTCTAACAATTTGTAGGGAAAGTCCTGTATTTGAAATTTTTATTGTATTATATCTAAGTAAGCTAAACTCATTATTCACGTAATATATTTTATTTGAATTTTTTTAATTTTTTGTATTTTTTAATCCTTTTATTGTATTTTCTTATTCATGAACATATTATTACATTTAAACAAACCATAAAAAAATATAATAGAAATTTGAGAATAGTAATTTAAAACACTTAAGAGATTAAAAAGAAAATTTCAAACTATAAGAGTTAAAACCCTTTATTTTTCCTTATTTTTTTTCTCAAAAATCTTACTTTCACAAGAAAAGAATTATTAGTAAAGATAGAAATTAGACTTAAAAGTAGGGATGAGATATATTCAAACTGATACCAAGAATGTACTTTGTTACTTATATAAACTCTTATATAAATTTATTTATATAAATTAGTGTCCTACATTTTTTATAGAAGCAAAATTACACACCCACCCACCAATTCACACACACGTATAATTTAATTATTTATTTGTAGTGAATAATATGAATATTGAGTGGTTCTATATGTTCCATAAAATTTACTTTGAATACTCATATTTTAATAAAAATATTTATTAAAAAAAATCAGTTGTGTAATTTACTATGTTATGAATAATTAATTTTTTACACCCATTTCTCCATAACATATAGCAATTTGTAAATTCTATAGGTATTACATGATTCTAGATCCTAATATCTATCTATACGTGATAGAAAACTGTAATATCTTGAATTAATATTTTTTAAAATATCTATAAAAAGTCATGATCTACATAAATATAAGAAAAATTTCTTTTATTAAATATTATTAATTTTAAAATTTTTATTTTAAAAATAAAAGTATTGGTGTTTGATGACTATTATTATGAGTGAATAAAAAAAAATAAGGTACCTAATGAAAATATTTTAATTAAGGTCATGTAGACACTTATAAAGATATATAGAATAAATCGTAATTTTTAAGTTTTTTGTTAAGTGGTTGATGAATAAAAAAATATTCAAAATAAATTTTAAGGTGCAAATCAACTGACTAATCATAAAATAATTATTTTTATGTAATAGAAAAAATTATCTTATCTTAATTTGGCTAATATTAAAAAGGAAAATATGTATCCCCGATATCCTTATAAAAAAGAGAGTGCTTGCATGCTAGCTCCTTGTAAGGGCATTCACTGTATCCCCTGAAACTGAAACTGGGCAATCAGTGGTGTTTGAGCATATCCTAACACCAATCCAATCCTCCATTAATGGCGCCCGAGCAACCCGTGCCTTTTTATAAATATAAGATCAACAAAGATGCTTCTAAGGTAATTACAGATCTCTCGTCTCTAATTCAATTCTTTCATCATGCGTGCATGCATATTAATATTATACTTCTATTCTAAATTGATAAGATAATAGTGTTTTCTGTTTTCTTGGTGGTCAGCTCATTAAAACAACTCCCCTTGTAAAACTTAACAAAGTCACCCGAGGATGTGTAGCTACTGTTGTTGCCAAGCAAGAGATGTTCCTCCCTACTGCTAGCAACAAAGACAGGTCTCTGTTTCTTTTTAATCTTTCACTCTTTAATTCTTGATATTGATCGCATCAAACACTACTGAAATCAATTTTATCTCCTTATATAATATTTGTCTACCCGCCAGGTCGGCATTTTTCATGATCAAAGATGCAGAAACAAGAGGCGAAATTATTCCTGGAGAGGTAATTACCTGACTTTTAGTACCCAGTAGTAATTATTAGCATGCTAACTTACGTTGCATTGCATTATTAGACGACGATAATAGAGCCAACGTCAGGAAACTTTGGAATAAGCTTGGCGTTTGTGGGAGCCCTGAAAGGTTACAAAGTAATTGCAACAATGCCTAAAAATTCAGGTATTGAAAGAGGAGTTGCAATGAAAGCATTTGGAGCTGAAGTAGTCCTTACTGATCCCGCCAAGGGAGTGCGTGGAGCTATTAAGGTCGCTGAAAAGCTCCATAAGTCAACGCCAAACTCTTACATGCTCAAGCCTTTTGAAAATCGTGCCAATACCGAGGTATATATCGCTCCCAACAAATTATTAATTAAATCATTCAAGGGTTTAATTATTTATTGTTGGATTAATTAGCTTCTGAAATTGTTATTAACTAGGCACATTTGATGACTACGGGTCCCGAAATATGGGATGCTACCCAAGGAAAAGTAGACATTTTTGTGATGGGAATTGGTACTGGAGGAACTCTAGCTGGTGTTGCCGAATGTCTTAAACAGAGAAATCCGGGGATCAAGGTAATTAATTATTTAATTAAGTAATCATTCTCAACACAATTATAAATTTTTATTGAATTTTTATTTTTTTAATTTTTTGTTATCTAATATTGTAGATATATGGAGTGGAACCGGCTGAAAGTAACATATATAATGGGGGCCAACCAGGTGCTTAATAATGCGTTTGATTATATGTGTGTGTGTGTGTAAATTCTGCTGGAGAAACTGATGATATATATAATTTCAAATAACTTAAATTATAGGTCCTCATGGCATTATTGGCATTGGGGCTGGAATGAAATCAAAATTAGTGCCTGAGGGTGTAATGGAAAAAGTTATTGAGGTACCTAAATACGTAGTATTAATTGCTGAATATAGAGATTAATTTTTTTTCCGATAATTAATTAATTCTCTAAGTTGCAGTTGATTAACTGAAATCCTATATATATGTCAATTATTTCCCAGGTTACGACTGAAGAAGCATTAACTATGGCCAGACGATTGGCACATCTGGAGGGACTTATGGTAATTAAATTAATAATGATTGTTATGTTAATTTTCTGACATTCGCCTACTGATCTGATCTTCTTGTTTGTGTAGGTTGGAATTGTATCAGGTGCCAATACAGTTGCAGCCCTGAAGCTTGCCCGAATGCCAGAGAACAAGGGCAAACTTATTGTGGTAATTACATTAATTGACTATTTCTTTAGAAGTACAGATTGAAACAATTAATACTGTAATTTAATTAACTAGTTATATTGGGTTTGAATGATTGTGATAATCAGACAATTCATTCAAGCTATGGGGAGCGATACTTCTCAACTCCACTGTATAAAAAGCTGGTGGAAGAGATTGAAAACATGGAACCAGTTCAAGTTGAGGACGATGATCAAGATAAGGCCCCAACTCCACAGGAGAAAAAGCTGGGGGCAGGGATTGTAAAAATGAAACTAGTTTCAGCTGAGGAACATGATGAAGATGAGGACGATGTTGATTCTTTTGTCTTTACTGCTTTCTAAAGTTACTTGTTATCGTGTGTTGTATCAATGGTCTCTTTGTCACCAAGTTTGATGTACTCCGAATAAAATTTAGGCCTAATATCATTATGGGCCATAGTTTGGCCTCAATAATAAAAAAGAGACTCTGCTTTCGACAATAATGATCTCCTGCCTTTGAATTACATTTTGTTTCCATGGTTTTTGTATTTGAAATGCAATGGCATAAATAAATTGGGAGTAATTTCTCTTCGTTCTCTCCATTGTTTTAGGGAACGTGAGTTTAATTAGTATGTTTGGTATATTAGGTAAATTATATTAACTTCAATAAAAAAAACTATCATTTTGATTCTTGATGTTATACCAAACGTCACTTCATTAACATATTTGATATATTAGATAAAAATGACTCTAATTAATGTTTCAAAAAATTAGCACTTTGGTTGAAAATATTTTACGTAATATAATTTTGATCTCTTAATTTAGCATTTTGTTGATACTGGATTTTCTCACCTAATATCAATCAATTAATTTGTAGCTTGTTGCATATCCAATATGTTTTAGACTTGTCTTTCATAGGACTCTTTTATAACTTTGTCCTATCGAGAGTCGCTTTCTTATAATGATTTAATCTAAATAAAATTTGTAATTTTTTATATTTCATTAGAACTTGGCTTTTTTATTTAGATGGACTTCTAGAAGCATATTCCACTCCCATCTTTTCCATACTTAGATTATACTAACTTTATGGCTGTTTTTATGTTAGAGTTTTATGTTATGGACTTCTTGATTTACCGTATGGTAGTTTAGACTTAATGTTTATTGAATGAAGATTGTGTCTATGGTTAAGGACTTATGATCATTGGGCACAAGAATGCTAGGACTAACATGGATTCATTAACTTATTGTCATTAATTTGTGTAGATAACAGATAAGAGTATATTTTTATCAGTCAATAAATCTTTCAATGTAAAATCACTTTGCCCTAATTTTTAGTAAAATCTCAAAATTAAAATTGTCCTATTTACTCGTTAAAAAGACTTGGTAATTTTTATATATTTTTCCAGTAACTACTATCAACTTAATTGTTTTCTTTTATAAATAAATTTATTGTGACCAACATATTTCATATAAGTTATTTTATATTGAAGATTCTATTGAAGGGTAAAAGTGTACTTTTCATCTTTGCATGACTTTCTTTCTCATATAAATTAACGGTAACAATTTAATGGATATTTGGTCAAGGGATATATTGATATTATGTAATATAATCTAAACTAAAGTGATCATTTTTAAAATATTAGGGATATTTTATTTAGAAAAATTGACAAATATCTTCTTAACGTATAGAGAAATAAACAGATATTTTCAAATGTTTAAAAAAAAAAAAATGGATGCTAACCTTACGTTCAGATAAATAAATAAATACTTTCCTATATTTTTATTTTTTTCAGTCAATATGCAATGTCTTGATAAAAAGAATAAAATGAGACCTAGTTTATAATAATTCATATATATAAGAGCTAGTTTTCAAAACTCGTGAGGCTAAGCTATTATTTATAATAATGTCCTGATTTCTGTAAATGAACCAGTAAATTATTAGAGATGATCATGGATACTGGAAACGATTTTCAACGTTTTACTTTTATTTTATCAACTCAACATTAATTAATGGTCATTGATAACAAATTTTCTTTACCCAACTTTGTTAACTTATATAAGTTTGTTTCTCTTTTTCATACAAAATGAAATAATGAAAAGTAGATGTTGATTTATGGAGCAAATAATTTTATCCTCTCTATGAGGAATATAATTGAATAGATAAGAGAGAGAAATACATCTATTTCACAATTTTATAAATAGATTGATGTTGATTGAGACTAAGCGTGATGATCCAAAATCAGTGAATTATTAATTTTTAGTATTATTGACTTGGACACAACAATTATTTGAGAGAAATTTTCGGCAGTTAGGACAAATGTGGAGTAGGTAGAAACTTCACAAATAAATTAAAGTTTCACCAAGATGTTAACTAAAATTTAAATTTGTAATAAAGAAATACTTCAAATAAAAAAGTTGTCCAAAAGAAACTTCACGCTGAACAATGACGCCCTTGTGCATTTATATGTTTCTAAATAAATAATAAAAAATAATTTTTTAAAATTGTTTATTGTATTATGTCTGGGCAGGCTAAACTCATTGCTTCCACAATAATATTCTATTGAAATTTTTAACTTCTTTCAGAATTGTGGTAAGAAAACATAGAGATTAAAAAAAACATTAGAACATATAAGAGTTAGAACACTTTATTTTATATATTTTTTGTAAAATATATTATTTTCGTGAGAAAAGAATTGTTAGTAAAGATAGAAATTACACTATGAACTAAGGATGAAATCTGTATTAACAATGTTCTTTTATTACTTATACAAATTCTTATAGAAATTTATTTATATAAATTAATGTTTGACATTTTCTAGTGAAGCAAAAGAAATTTTAATGAGTAAAAAGAAATAAATCTTATAAAACGTGACCATGAAATATTATAAAATTAATTTTTATAAAAATTTAATAATATATATATATATATAAGGAAAGAAGTGTATAATTCAATTTGTATAAATATTTGACTAATTATCACATTCAATAATTTTGATTTCTTCCACATAAATCAGTGATTGAATTTCAAGAATGATCCTAATAAACATGGTACTAAAGAATCCAAGCATCTTCACTTAATTCTTGTCAACACAATGTGATAATTAATAATCTCTCATTTGTATGTCTTTTTTATAGATCTAAATTTCAATAGATCCTAAAGAAAACAGTCACAAGATATTCTAATTTTTTGTTATGTTATAGTTAATAACTAATTGATTCTAAGCTTGTAAAATTAGATGGTAACCAAAAACAGTACGTATGAATCACTGATCACATAATTTCTTTGGCTGACTTGGTTCACTTATGAAATTACGAACAAATTTTGTTTCTCTTTCATATGAGATAGATTTGTTGTCTCTCTAATATAAACTTTATTACTATCTCACATATTTTTTTGTTTTATTTTCTATCACAATGTGAAGACAAAGAGTCATTAATACAGTACAGCTGTTCTTATTAAGCAACCAGCTATAATGGAAAGTGAAAGAAAATAGACGTAGATAATAATGGAGCAAACAGTTTTATCCTCTCTCTCCTTGAAAGAAAATTAGTAAATGAAATAGTCTTTTACTTTTAGAGACAAAAGTCAAGTTTGTTTATTATCTCATAATTTTTCATTCTTTCATTTTCTATAAATTTATAATAATATTTTTTTTTTCCGGGCCCTACAAAGGCCTAGGCTTTCCCACAGCCCTGATGTAGACTGTAGCTCTGTCCCTGACTCGAGATAGTATTTAAGTGTTAGACTTGGCTTCTTCTCAGCCTGAGCTCCATGATCTATTTATTTATCATCTCAACACTTTCTTTCGTTTATCGGTTCTGCTTCGAGACTCCCATTTCAGATTTTCCTTGATAAAAGGTAACTCTTCATAAAGTTCCTGTTGGGTGCTTTGAATTATTTTTATTTTAATTATGATTACTGATGCATCCCTACTAGTTCTTCGCTCTAGAGTGAATAATAATAATAATAATAATAATAATAATAATAATGTCCACCAGAATATATACTATGTAGTGCAATATATGAGTTTGGTTTTCACCTAATAAGACCGATAATGTAGCTGTTTGATTCAGCTTTTATGGCATGAATCAAAATTCAAGTTTGCCAAATTTAGTCTAATTATGTTTTGGAAAGTTAATTTATTATTATATATTTCTTATTATTGTCTTTGTGTGTGTGTGTGTGATTCTAAACTTGTCTGTCATTTTTATTATAGTGAATGATGACATCAGGGGCCACAAAAACAAAAACTCCAAAAACGAAACCCTAACCTTGGCAATTTGCTATCAAAGTTAAGCTTGACTTCACTATTTTGTGTTTAAACTCCCATGAATACAAAAAAATTGAAAATTTGATCTAGATTCACGTAACAAAGCCCATTATATGAAGTTGGGCTTGCACGTGATGAAAAATGTTGAGCCGCTTAATAATAATGTTCGAACCCTTCCCTGTAAACAGAAACTTTTGGGTTAAATGTTTCAGTTTAGATTTCAATCAAAATAGGTTTTCGAATTTTCCTTTTGATAGTTTGTTTGTAAATGTGGGTTTGGAGCATTATATTCTTGATATGTATGCTATGGTTGACACTCCTAAATTAATGCAGACAAAGATGTCTACGAATACTCCTTCTGAAGTAGATAGTTCAAGCTCATCTAAAGAAGTTGATGGCTGCGCTCATGTGATCGTTGAGAAAATTAGCCCTATGACAAATATCATGAGAGAACTCATACAGCAACAAGAGAAAATAATGGAACTAATCCAACAAATTGCCCCCGTGGAAAAAGGTGATATGCATACAACATGCGTCAACATTTATAGTTTTGTTTAATTTTTACATCATTAATGAAATAAACATAAGCTTCTTCCTGTTTAGATTCATCAAAATAAAAAGAGAAAAAAATGTTGCATACATATTAAAGTCAATAACAATCTTGCAGCGACTACGCCAACTGGATCTGATCAAGATAAGAAAAAAAGGTTGCAGTAGAATTACCTGGTATCCATTTTACTTTATATGTTGTTTATATTCCTTCTGGGAACGCATAGAAGTGAACATAAATGAGAAAACTTGAAAATATTAGTCAAGTGTTTCGCAAAATATTACTTTATATGGGGTGTCAGACTCCGCCCATTATTTCTTTTTGTTTTATTTTATATTGACAGAAGAAACAAGAGTTAGAAGATTATAATTATATAGCGCTGCACTAAGTGACGACTGGGAGGTGGCTAAACTTACATACGATAAGTGTGAGGAAAATATTGGAGTTGAGATCTCAAGAAAAGGAGACACAGCTCTTCGCATTGCAGCTGCAGCAAATTGATTTCGCGAAGGAAGTTGTGAAAAGAATGAATGATGATGATTTTAAAAAGCCAAATAAAGTAGGAAGTACCGCTCTGTTTTTCGCTGCTGCGTCACCTGCCCAAGAGATGATGAAGAAGAATAAAGCAATAGCAACACTTCCAGATAACCATGGGGCATTACCAATTGACATGGCTGCATGGTTAGGCGATAAACATATGGTCCAGTACCTTTATAAAGAAAATGGACATTCCTTGACTGAAGAACATCGCAAACGATTATCCATCAGTTGCATTGAAACCAATTGGTAAGCAGTCTTCTTCATCTTTTTGCAAAAATTGCTTTGGGTATTATGTGTTCATTTTATATATGTATGATGATGTGAATATTGTGTTCCCAGGTGTTGCTTTGCAGTTGCGTGAGGATGACCAAGATTTAGCCACTGCTAAAGCTGATAACGGTGAGACAGCACCGCATGTCTTGGCTCGAAATCATATTTCACTTTCCAACTTCGCAGATCAAAATCAGAAAGGAATATTTAAGAGATTTTTGATTCTCGGTTAGTTCTATGATCTGAACTCTAAATCGTCTAAGTAGCATGCATTGTCAATATTTTAATTTAACAACGTTGACTATTTGTATTGTTGCTTTGGCTTTTAAAATCTAATTAATGTTTCAGGTGACAAAAATGTTGAAAATAAAATGCAAGCACTTCAATTAGTCGAATGCATTTGGCAAAGAGTTGTAAAGTTGAGTTCTTTAAAAATTTCAAAACTAACTTTAGAGCTTCGCAAACTAATATTTGATGCTGCTAATAGAGAAAATGTTAAGTTTCTATCTATACTTATTCAGAGCTATCCTGATTTAATATGAAAAGTTGATAATAAAGGAAACAATTATACTATATTTCATATTGCTGTTAAGCATTATCAAGAAGACGTCTTCAAGCTCATATATGAGATAAGTTCAAGTAAAGAAATATTATTAATGTTGAAATATCAAGATGGTAACAATATTTTGCATTTAGTTGGATTTTTGGCCGTACAAATTGAACTGAATACTATATCAGGAGTAGCTCTATAAATGTAATGGGAATTATTGTGGTTTGAGGTGAGCTATTTGTTACCGTACTATCTTTATCATTGTAATATTAAATAATATTAAAGATACAAATTTCTTATATACAAATTATATGGCATAGTACACATGAAAGAATAAATGTGAAAAAACATTGCAATGAATGAGAAGTATGAGTAATTATATAACTTTTTTGCATTTACTCATTCAATTATATTTTTGCTACACCTATATATGTAATTAGTTTTTATATTTATTTGAGAGTTGTACTGAGATGTGACATCTCTAATATATTCTAAATTTTTTTCAAGTCTTAGAGGTGGTAGTATTTTTGTTGGTTAACAAATAATAAAAGAGTATTTTTTTCTAATATTAGTAATACTAGAGATACAAACTCTTTTATACACATTGATATGACAAAGTTATAATATTGTCACGTATTCGGATGTCTGTAATTTACCTTATTTTACTGCTTCGATAAAAATATAAGACATGCATGTGACAACAATGCGCTCATAATGGATGAGTTGAGTGGCTTGTATATGTAATACTACTCTTAAAATATATTTGATTGGCTTAAAAGTTAGCAATTTTCTTGAAGACGAGATGTTTCAAAATGTGTAGAAAGTGAAAAGGGTTTTTCAACCAAGGTTAGCTGAAGCTCGAAACAACCAAGGGTTTACTCGTAGAGAGTTATTTACAGAGAAGCACGAAGGCTTAAGGGATAAGGGGGAGCAATGGATGAAAGATTTTTGCCATATCAGATGCAATATCACTGGTATCTTCCTGTGCCTCAATAGTGGACTTCTTATCCATTCTCAGTTCGCGGTATGCAGAAGAAGATTTCCTCTGGATGTTGCCAAGAAAGTTGCGTATTGGACTGGTAACACTTTTCCTATCAATTGCAGCAATGATGGTAGTCTTTTTTACAAAATTTTTCATTCTTTTCAACAACAAAAGGCTATGGATCGCTATTCTCGTGACAGCAATTACTTTAATACCAGTCATCATGTGTATTCGGCAACATTTCCGACTCTTTTATGACGTTCTGCTTTTAGCATATGCTTAAGATTCCTTCCTCAAGAAAGGTAAAAAAACGTCTTTTTTGCAAAAAAGAAGACATTTACCATCGTCAGAAGAAAAAGATGCTCAATCCACATTTAAAAATGGAATGCCCATTTATCACAAATGTTTGAATGACTTAAATTTAGTATTTTGGATGTGAGCAGAATTGCAGAGAATTTTCATGCAGTTGTTTACTATGTATAAATCTAGTTATTACAAGGCATCACTTCTATAGTGTAATATACAGTTAAGTGTTTTAGTTCTAATAAAGCTTCAAGTGAAGCCAGTTGCTATCAATAGTTAGCTAGTCTCTTTGTCTTTACACAAATGCAAAGTGAAAGAAAGAAACTTAGACGTACATAATAATGGAGCAAAGAATTTACTACACTTTGTTACGAGGAAGAAAATTTTATAACTCAAACATACTTTAATTTAATAAATTATATATTATCTCATAAAAAAATTAAAGAGAAACAAATTTATTTTATAACGTCATAAGTCAATATAGGTGGCCAAAGAGAGATTGTTATTAAGGAAATTTATTAACTTTTCATGTTATTTACTTGGACGTTGCAATTCTTTAGGAGAAATTTAGAAGTCAAGACAAATATGCAGTACCCATAAACATTTAAGTTTTAAGGTTATGGTAAGTTATTTTTTGGCCTAGACATCTTTTTTTTCTTTTAAATCAAAATAATATATTACTAATATAATAAGGAGAAAGGGAGATTAGAAGAGCAATTCTTAGATTTTGAATATAAAGAGACTGCAATTCAAAAACATCATCAGGCTGCCAAAAAGTCAAACAGTAGCAATTAAACCATGAAGCAGCAGCCAAAAAATCCTCCCAGCAGTAGCTATGGCATTACCAGAAGCAATAGAAGGTTAACAGAAACAGTAAGCAGAGAAAGCTACAGATAGACTATTGTATTCCTTAAAGAAAAAGCAGCACCCAAAAGCAGGGCAGTGCAGTGGCAAGAAATAAAGAGTCTTCCGGAGATGAAGTTCAATTCCACATCAATAAACAAAGGAATAGTAGTCAGCAATAATGCTCGACTATGATCCTTAAGATAATGCTCCACCCAGTTAAGACAAGAGTTGCAGTAACAAAGCTTAACCAGCAAACATCCTAGCGGCCAGCCGTAACAGAAAACTCAAAATAGGAAACCCCCAGAAGGTAGAAAAGAAGGAAAAAAAAATTAAATGAAACGGAAATTAGGAACCCCCAGAAATTAAGTAGCATAACTTTACGGATATTTTGGGGGAGAACAGCCAACCAAGTGCAGGAAGGACAATTCATATCATAATTGGCAAGAAGATCTGCAGTTTGTTTACCCTCTCTATAGATGTGGGAGATTCGGTACTCCATACAATGCAAAAGATGTAGACAATTGTTCTAGCGGTTATGAAGGGGCCAAGGTGGAAGAAAAGAAGTAGAGAATGCAGTTCACTATGGCAGCTGAGTCACTTTCTATTCAAAGGTTGTCCAAGCTTCTTCTGCAGCAAGAATCACCACAAAAATTTTCGAACAAAAGGAAGACTGAGTGCCAAGCGCCAATGCAAAACCACCCAGATATGAGCCTAGATGATCACATAAAACTCCACCACAAGCAGTAATGCCGAGGTTATGCTTAGAAAAGCCGTCATTATTTACCTTGACCTAACCAAAAGGAGGAGGCTTGCAGAAAACCTCAAGAATGCAAGGAGCACGAGCAAGACGAGGATGAATGCCCAAACTAGTTAAAATAGCAATATCAGAACTTTTTGCTACATGACTAGGATATGCACTCGAAATAACATTAATCAGGTTATGGCATGAGTGATAAGAAAATAAGAGACGAGCTCGTTTGTTTTCTAAACGTAAAAGGTTGCGAGCTTTCCAAATAGCATCAAGGACACCACAACAAGCCCCAATTCAAAGATTCTGGATTTGAGGAGAGAAAGACTTACTTGATATTGCATTCCAGAAGTCTAGCCAACAACTTCCTTGAGGGGGGGACGTGTGAAACAATCCAGCAGTCCAATTCCAAAGGGATTAAGCAAAAACACAATTACAAAACAGGTGATTTGTTGTTTCTTTCAGATAAATGGTAGAGCGTAGCTGACAGACAAGCAACAAAATCATTCCATGTATTTTAAGATTATCATCGGTTGAAATTTTATCATAAAAGATCTTCCATAATAAAATCGAAAGTCGCGGAGGGATGAAACTCTTCCATATTAAAGAACACCAAGACAGGGAATCTTGTTTCTGCGTACAAAATTCATAACTATCTTTTAAAGATAGAGATCCAGTCCTGGAAGAGGTCTGGACAAGCTTATCTTCCGTAAGGTCTCGTGGTAGTGCAATAGAAAGAATATCTGTAGCAATGCCAGTGAATTGAGAAGTAAAACTAGCTGAAACGCACCACCTCGAATTAGAGATCATTTCTGAAACGGTAGTGCCGAAAGGAGCAATAACATTCGGAGGAATGAACAAATTTTTAAAGATAGGTTCTTTTAGCCAGCAATCTTGCCAAAATAGAATTGATTTATCTTTTCCAATTAACCAGCAACAACCCTCCCGAATTTTTGAAAGAACTTCCTTGATACCAATCCAAATAGAAGACAAGGAATATTTGTGAGAAAAGGAATAGCTAGAAAAACTGAACCTTTTACGAATTAATTTGCTCCAAGAGCTCGATGAAGAGAGGACTTTCCAACCTAGCAGCACAAGAGAAGCAGCGTTTAAAGTTTTAAGATTGCGAAGGCCCAAGCCACCCTCTGATTTGGGAATGCACATCTTGCTCCAAGCAACTATAACGAGCTTACGAGTAAGGCAATTACCTGTCCAGATAAAATTACGGCAGCAAATATTTAATTGGCATAATAACGAGTCAGGCCATTTATAAACCATAAAGCTATAGAGGAGAAGAGATTCCACAGTAGATTGAACAAGCTGAACTCGACCCTGCATTGAGAGCAATTTTCCCTGCCAAACCCTTAATCGAGACTCAACTTTATCTGTGATATATTGAAGATGAATTCTTCTTGGTTTCCTGTTGAAGATTGAGACTCCCAAGTAGATGAATGGAAGATAACCTTGGTTGAAGCCAAGAGTAGATTTTACTGAAGAAGCCCTATGAAGTGCAAATTTTCCAAGATAAAAATGACTTTTATCAGGACTGACGAGTTGCCCAGATACTGTGCCACAGTAGTAAAGGAAATGCCGAAGATGCTCTAAAGACATAGAAACACTACAACAAAGAATTATGACATCATCTGCGTAAATAACATGAGAATCTGGACGACATCCGCGAGGCGATGAGATTTGCTTGATCTTTCCTTGATTAACTAGTAAAGTGATTCTTCTACTGAAGACATCTATTGCAAGACAAAAAAGAAGTGGGGAGAGTGGCTGGCCTTGGCGAACTCCCCTACCACAAGAAAAGAAACCTTTTGGTGAGCCATTGATAAGAATAGGCAACCGAGAAGAGTTAAGGATAGTACGAATCCAGTTGATGAAGGTGGTGTTAAATCCGAACGAGTGCAAAACCTGCAAAATAAAATTCCACTCTATGGTGTCAAAAACTTTAACAATGTCTAACTTAATTGTAACATTGCCACTATAAGATTTTCTATCCAGAACCTTAATGGTCTTACAAACCATTCCAATACAATCTGAAATGTGGCAGCCTTTAATAAAAGCTGCCTGTTGAGGGGACACCACCCGGTTGGCAATAGGATTAAGACGGTCTGCAAGAATTCTTGTTACAATTTTGAAGCAGAAATTTGCCCTTGCAATGGGGCGAATTTAAGTAATGGAATCAGCACCTTTAACCTTAAATATCAAAGCCATGAGAAAACTGTTTACATTGCGAAAAATGGTGCCAGAAGTGAAGAAGTGAAGAAGTGAAGCACAAAATTGCAAGCATCTGTTTTAATATTTTTCCAGCAATTATGATAAAATAACTAGGAAAACCATCAGGTCCAGGAGCACTAGTCGGGTCCATCGAAAAAACTGCATTGGTAATTTTTTATTCTGAGGGAACTTTAGTTAAAGAGTTGTTATCATTATCCGTTACAATAGAAGGAATTAGAGTGTTGAAGGAAAAATCTTCATTGAGAGGAGAAGCTGCATATAAGTTCTTGAAGTAATCCACCACCGTATTAGAAATAATATCTGGGTCCAAAATTGTTTCACCATCAATTTTAAGTTGGAATAACTTTGAGCGTGACCTACGAACCTTTGCGTAGGTATGAAAGAAATTTGTGCATCTATTTCCGTCAACCAACCATTTGATTCTAGCCTTATCTTTCCAAAACAAATACTGATTATTTATCGCTTCTTGCAAATGATGATTCGCTACCTTCTCTTCCTGAAGCCACAACTGTGAAGGGCCCAAGTTAGAGATGTTGTCTTGAATTTGTGCCAAAGTTTCCCTGGCCACTTCAGAGCTTTATCTACATGATCAAAAGCATTAGCACTCCAATTCTTCAAAGCAATTTTCAACAACTTCAGTTTACCAGAGAGAACATACATAAAACAACCTTCTAGATATTAAGAATTCTAGGTGTATGACACAAGTTTCTAAAAATCAATATGATTTGCCTACATAGTAATAAATATAAATGGTTTAGGCCCATGATAGAAAGAATGTTGGCAAGAGATAATTAGAGAGCTAAGATCTGACACCTATGTAGGCAAATTCCTTACAGTTCTTGATTGTAAGGCCAAGATTCAAAGAGGAAGACGGGCATAACTCCCTATCAAGACACCTATTAGACCAAGTTCCATATGAAGAAGGATGAAGATTATCAATCATAGCACCAAATTCCTTACAGGAAATGGTGAGGGGGAAAGACCCCTTATTTTTTCATGAGCACCAAGAATTACTTTGAAATCACGAATCACCATCCATGGATGAGAAGACTGAATACTCTCCAAGGTATGCCACAACTTCCATCTAGAAATATAGGAAGTGGATTTGGTTCTTTATTTGGGTTTGGGCCTTAACTAATAAGATGCTAGTCCATAGTCTGTCTTGTGATTTGGTTCTATAATCTTTCCCCTTCAGGTCCCTCTTCTGATAATTTGGGCCTAGTTTTCGCAACGTGGGGCTGGCTAACTTATTCTAGCAAATTTGCAGAAGAGGGAATGCCGATCCAATAACATACCAGGACAACAAGTCCATCAACGGTGTTTCCATTTTCTATATTGAATGAAGTTTTTGGAAGCACTTCTTACTAGTCGATCTTTTTATAATTTCATTAAGAAAAAAAAACAGAGAGATGATTTTTTTGCAAATGTGTTCTTATTTATTAAAAAAATATTCTGTAATATTTTCATTCTGGTAAATACTCATCATATGGTAGAAACGTTTGATATGCAATACATTTGGAAGAGAAATGATTTATATTTTTTGTTTTGTATAAATATCATATGATGAGTATATTTTGATTTATAAATAACTTGCATTGATTTGAATAACTTGTGTTTACTCTTGAAATAAGAAAAGGGATAAGTATTTTATCTTAATTAATCTTATATTCTTTCAACCTTGTTCTTCGATTGCATATGCTCAAAATTTTAGGGAGAGCTTTTACTTTGGATATTCTTTCAAAATTCCTCTAAATTTTGTTTTTAGATTTTTTTTATCATGCTCTTGTAGTTGATTCTTTTTTTTTTAATTATAACAAAAGGGAGAAAAGTTTGATTGATTGCTAAATGCTTGAATGCCTACTTGTGTGAATGCTCATGAGCTTAAACGTTGAATTAATGCTATTATTAAGGGGAAGCATGAACAGCACATTGTATTATGAATTGTCAATTTATAAATTATATAAAATTTGTTGTAATAATATAATAATATACTATTCATTTGTATAAATAAAAATTCGTATAAAAGATATTTGGTTTATGAAGAAATATTGCTTGAAGAGCATAGCTCTCACTATCATTCTCATTGAAATTTTACGTAAGTTTGAGTCCAATTCCCAAGAAAAACCTCCCTTACTGGATTTTTTTCCACTGAAGGGTTCCTAAAGCTTTATATATTTGAAGGAGTATTAACATATATCTCCTTTGAGGTTTGTGAAATCTATGTAAAGATGGAAAGTTTAAAAAAATTTATGTATATCTTCTCTAAACTGTTAGTTGATCATGATTGATTATTAGTTGATTATTGAACCTATAAGCATTTTGGTAAAACAATGATTTTTTTTAAAAACAAGATAATTATTACTTTTTTTTTGGGATAAAGTCCCTTTTAATCTTATAAATTTAGTTTATATCTTTATTAGTCCTAATAGTTTCAAAAATATTTTTAAAAATCTCAATTTAAAAAAAAATAACAATTAGACTCCTATAAAAAATAGTTATTTAAGAAAAATAAATAATAAATCTCTAAAACTTGTTAAAATATAATATATTAATGTAAAATATATTAATTAAATAAATAATATTATTTTATAGCACATTAATAATATGAATATTTATTAATATATTATAAATTTATTCATTTTTATTTTCATTGATATTTTTTTTTATTATTTTACTTTTTTTAAATATATATAATTCAGAATAATTCAAATATTGTAAAATATTTGCACAAATAATTCAAAATCTAATATTCAAAATTTTTTATTATTTAGTCATTTAATTTTTTGTTTTGTTTTCTTATATAGAGTTAAATTTTAAGGGTATTTTCATCCTTTTAACAAAAATAGATGGTTAACTAATGGTTTAAAGGAAGTATGTATGTATTTTCTCAAATTTTTTATTTATGCATGGGTTTCCCAAAACTTAGGGAAGGTATGTATTGATCCCTTATTCACTTTCATCTTATCACCGTCAATGTTAATGATCACTGATAATAAAATTTCTTTAGCCAACTTTGTTGACTTACGAAATAGATTTGTTTCTCTTTCATACGGGACAAGATTTTATGTTTATTCCACATAAACTCTATTATTATCTCAGAGTTTTTGTCTTTTATTTTTATTTTAGTTTTTTTCTATTCAGTTGATAGTTAAATATGAGAACAGTGAATAAGCATTCCTTTTTCTTCACTTTAATGTGAAATGTAAAAAAAAAAAAAAAAGAAAAGTAGATGTAGATAATACTGGAGTCAGCAATTTGCTCTTCTAGGCAGAAGAAGACAAGTAAATAAAATACACTCCCTTTAGACCACATAAAATCTTATCTTATATAAAAAAGAGAGATGCAAATTTATTTCATAATTTCATAAATCAACGAAGGAGGATAAAGAGACATTGTCATTGACGTTCATTGACATAAACATGATGATCCCGAACTTTTGGATATTAATTTTATAAATATGGAGAAGATGTAAATATTAAAATTTTAAAATTATGGAAAAATTGCCTTTCTTTACTAAAAATTATCCTGTCTTTAAAATTTAATTTAATTGATTTACATTATTTATTCTTGTTAATTATATTAGCTTTGTATTTTATCAAGTAATATTAATATATTAAATTAATTTGCATATTATAAAATTTGTATTCCCAATATTATTCTATAATTAAGTGAGTGTTATTTCTTATTATGTAATGCAATTTCATTTAGATTGCAATTTACCTTTCCACAAGTAATTAAAGAAAAATTTTGCTCAAATATTTTTGTTTAAATTTTAAGCAAAATATATGGATTAAGATTTGGTACTGGCATAAGCTTTTGGCTTATTTTATACATTTGTGAGTGATAATTATTAAGTAAGAATATAAACAAAAATTAATTTTATACGAACAAAATCACTGCATATGATGCTAATTCTAAATCATAAAAGTATGCAATATCCCAGTCAATAATGATAAGACTTGGGTCAGCACAGTTACAGTTGAATGAGATCATCACAAACAGTAAGAAATAAATAATTGCAATTGAAAAAGAAATAAAATAAGGATTGGGCAGCATTCCTTCAGTCTCTAGAGAATTCATCTCAAGAATGAAAATTAATTCTATTTAAAATTAATTTTTTAAGATAATTTCAAAAGCATTTGACATTTTTGTACCGCTTACATTAGCCAATTTTTTAAAAAAAATATTGGAATAAAAATCCATTGAATAAATTATGAGATCTAAACTGACATAAAAAATATTGGTAGATAAATATATTAAATTAATATAATTAATAAGAATAATTAATTAAAATATTATATATACTTTAGGGCCAACTTGACGCTGTAGAAATAATTATAAATTGAATAAAATGTATGCTTGTGTATGCATTGTATATATAAAGTAATTTATTATTATTATATTATCGTTACATATTTATAATCTATTTATTAAAGGAATTATCTATTTAATAATTATATTACTTGTTTAATATAATTTTTATATATTTTAATATATATTCTAAAATATTTCTAATATTATTTATGCAAATACTAATAAATTTTATTTTAAATACTATTAAATATTTTTTAAAATATTAAAAATATAATTAAACACTTTTAAAATGTGAAAAATATAACATAAATATATTAAATTTTAAATAAATTAATATAAAATAATTATTTAAATAATTAATTGTATTATAAACGAATTTATGTAGATTATGCTTGTTTAAAGTAATTTTATACTTTAACATTTTTTTTTTTGTAAAATCTAAAATGGTCCCACCACAAATATAATAAATTGACAAGTAATTATTGTCCATGTACAACTATTTCCAGATAACATTTTATTATACAATAATTACTTGCCAATTTTTATAATTAATCCTTAATTATTTTGATTTTGTCTAATGAAATCTTCAACCCCGATTCTTAAATTCTTATAAATATTTCACTAATTTATGGATATTGTGAAGGTTCTTCTGTATTCTCACATGATTCTTATCATAACTGTGTGAAAATAATCTCTCCTTTGTAGGATTAAAGATTTAGCTTTCTAAATCTAAGTAATCAATAGATCCCATGTAAGAGTTGTTAGGAAGAAATTAGAGAAATTAGTACAAATTTAATTTTTACCACTTGCTTGAATAAAAAATAAACAATCAAGTAAATAAAAACAATAAAAATAGCAAGAATAATCAAGTTAAAAAAAACACAAGAGAAGTCAAATTTATGTGGAAAATCTCCCTCTCAATGTGAGTAAAAATAAAAATTACGGTTGAAAAATTTTCACTATTATCAAATAAGAAGTATTAGAATTTTCTTTCAAGATTACAGTCTTAAAAACAAATAAGAACCCTATCACAAAGTGAGAGTTAAAGAAAAACCTCACCAAATACACCAATAGATGAATACCAAAGTGAAAGAGCTTAAATAAGATTGCAGAAAAATTCTGAAATCAGAGTTACTGTAAACGTAAATTCTGGATATGATAAAGAGCTCTGATGGTCAATCACACCGTCCGAAATTAAGAACTATATGTCTAAAATTTTCGCATAAAATTTGAACCAAAACAGAGTTTAAATTGTCACCCGATCGTCAACTTGATAAAAACTGCACAAGATTGAAATTTTCTGAAAAAGTGCTGTCTTTCCGTCTTATGGCTTACACTACCCTTCTCACACACACACACACACACACTTTATATAGGCACAAAATAAATATAAAATTCTTTTAACCATGTGGGCATCAAAATTGGATCTTAGCCACTGCTAAAGCTGAAAACGACGAGACAGGACTGCATGTCTTGGCTCGAAAGCATATGTCACTTTCCAACTTCGGAGATCAAAATCAGAAAGGAATATTTAAGAGATTCTTGAATCTTGGTTACTCCTCTGATCTGAACTCTAAATCGTCTAACTAGCACGCATTGTCAAAATTTTAATTTAACAACGTTGATTATTTGTTTTGTTGCTTTGGCTTTTAAAATCTAATCAATGTTTGAGGTGACAAAAATGTTGAAAATAAAACGCAAGCACTTCAATTAGTCGAATGCATTTGGCGAAGAGTTGTAAGGTTGAGTTCTTTAAAAATTTCAAAACTAATTTTAGAGCCTCGCAAACTAATATTTGATGCTGTCAAAAAAGGAAACGTTAAGTTTCTATTTATATTTATTCGAAATTATCCTAATCTGATATGAAAAATTGATAATAAAAAAAATAATTATATAATATTTCAATTGCTGTTAAGCATTATCAGGAGGATGTCTTCAAATTCATATATGAGATAGGTTCAAGAAAGTAAATATTATTGATAATCAAAGACCAAGATGGTAATAATATTTTGCATTTAGTTGAATTTTTGATAGCACAAATTAAACTGAATACTATATCAGGAGCAGATATACAAATATAACGGGAGTGATTGTGGTTTGAGTTAGTTATTTACTATCGCACTATTTTTATTATTTTAACATTAAATAATATTAGATATACAAACTTTTATATAAAATTATATGACACACTACACGTGAAAGAGTAAATGTAAAATAATATTGCAATAAATGAGAAGTAGGAGTAATTATCTAACTTTTTTGCATTTATTTATTCAGTTATATTTATGCTATATCAATATATGTAATTAGTTTTTATATATAAGAAATTTTATTTGATCGTTGTACTGATACTGTGATATCTCTAATATATTCTAAATTTTTTCCAAGTCTTAGAGGTGGTAGTATTTTTATTGGTTAACAATGATAATGAAAGAGTATTTTTTTCTAATATTAGTAATACTAGAGATACAAACTCTTTTATACACATTGATATTTCAAAGTTATAATATTGTCACGTATTCGGATGTGTGTAATTTACCTTGTTTTACTGCTTCGATAAAAATATAAGACATGCATGTGACAACAATGCACTCATAATGGATGAGTTTAGTGGTCTGTATATGTAATACTACTCTTAAAATATATTTGATAGGCTTAAAAAGTTAGCAATTTTCTTGAGGATGAGTTGTTTCAAAATGTGTAGAAAGTGGAAAAGGTTGTTCAACCAAGGTTAGCTGAGGCTCGAAACAACCAAGGGTTTACTCCTAGAGAGTTATTTACAGAGAAGCACGAAGGCTTAGGGGATAAGGGGGAGCAATGGATGAAAGATACTACAACAGCTTGCTCGGTGTTGGCAGCACTTATTGCCACAGTGGCTTTCGCAGCAGCTTTTACGATACCAGGCGGCAACAATGGAGACACGGGATTTCTTATTTTCCTTGACAAAGTTTTCTTAAAGAGTTTTGCCACATCAGATGCAATATCACTGGTATCTTCCTGTGTGTCAATAGTGGACTTCTTATCCATTCTTAGTTCGTGGTATGCAGAAGAAGATTTCCACTGGATGTTGCCAAGAAAGTTGCGTATTGGACTGATAACACTTTTCCTATCAATTGCGGCAATGATGGAAGTGTTTTCTTCAACATTTTTCATTATCTTCAACAACAAAAGGCTATGGATCGCTATTCTCGTTACAGCAATTACATTAATACCAGTCATCATGTTTATTCAGCAACATTCCGACTCTTTTATGATGTTCTGCTTCCAACATCTTCTTGGGATTCCTTCCTCCAGAAAGGTAAGGAAACGTCTTTTTCGCAAAAAAGAGGAAGAAAGTTACCCTCATCGGAAGAACAAGATACTCAACCCACATTTAAAAATGCAAAGCCCATTTAGCACAAATGTTTGGGTCACTTAAATTTAGTATTCTGGATGTGAGCAGAATTGCAGAGAATTTCCATGTATAAATCTAGTTATTACAAGGCATCAGTTCTATAGTGTAATATACAGTTAAGTGTTTTAGTTCTCATAAAGCTTGAAGTGAAGGCAGTTGCTATCAGTAGTTAGCTGCTTTCTTTCTTTACATAAAAGAAAAGTGAAAGAAAGAAACTTAGATGTACGTAGTAATGGAGCAAACAATTTGCTACACTTTATTACATGGAAGCAAATTTTATAACTAAAATAGACTTTAATTTAATAAATTATATATGATCTGATAAAAAAATTAAAGAGAAACAAATTTATTTCATAATGTCATAAGTCAATATAGGTGGCGAAGGGGAGATTGTTATTATGGAAATTTAATAACTTTTCATATTATTTACTTGGACGCAGCAATTCTTTGGGAGGGAATTTAGAAGTCAAGACAAATATGCAATACCAATAAACATTAAATTTTTAAGATTATGGGAAAACGAGCATTACCTTGCTGTTAGTTTTTGTCCTAGTCATTTATCTCATTGTAATTAATTATTATAGATTCTTCTCTCATCTTTTTTTTTTAAAATCTTTTATCAATTTTAATCCTTACACTCATAAATGTATTAGATTAATAATTTGCTTTCTAAGTCTAAATAATTATGAATATATGCATAATTCTCTAACAGATACTAAATTTAATTTAGTTTTCATATTATTAACTTTTTTTAAAATAAATGAGCCACGAAGAGGTGAAACAGATGCATTAAAAAAAAAAAGAATAATTACATCAAAGCCGCAAATTTAATCTTTTTAAAACAAATAAGGAAGAAAGAACTAAGAGAACTGAAATCAGGTAAACCCTGAACATCCTTAGAAAGAAGATGACCAATTAACCCCAGACGGAAATAGCATAGAAAGCAAAGGAAGTAGTAGCAATCCATGTTTTGTAAAGCTGGAAATTGAAACTCTTACCAATAATGGCATTCCAAAGGAAAACCACATCTAGAAAACCCAGGAGAAAGGTACAAAAAACGGGAAGCCAACCAACTCGTATATATTCTAAAGGCTTGAACATGTAGCAAACAAATGATCCGCATCTTCACAGCTGGTCAGTTTGGGGCAGAGAGAACAAGCCAAAATTATACAAGCTCCTCCTCTACAAAGCATAGAATCAGTCGATAGACGATTTTAGAGAAGACGCCAAATAAGAATGGAGAACTTGGGAGGGATAAAGTTGTGCCAGATCAAATTGCACCAAGGAACCAAATAGAAGGCTGAGAAAATTGGAACACAATGTAGCATCCATACGGACATCCCAGAAAATTTTTTGTAAACAAAAACGGTTTAGAATGTCAAACTGACGCAAACCAAGACCATCTTCCTTCAGCGGATGGCAATTTTTTTTAAAACACCAAGCAAAATCGGATGGCATATACAATGCCAAGAAAAGTGAGATAATTTACGCTTGCTATTTTCCGCTATCAAAATAAAATTTCTTGCACTCTTATGAAGGAAAGCAGTAAGCTCTGGAAAACAGTTTTCACCAACTCTACACGACCTACCATAGATAGAAGCTTGCCTTTCCAGCCCTGGAGCTTAGAAAGGGCCCTATCTGCCAAACCTTGTAAGTACTTGACCCCGGGGTAACCTTTGAAAATGGAAATCGCTAAATAAATAAAAGGAAGCATTCCTCTGAGAAACCCAGAGTTTGAAAAATTCGAAACCTTAAAGAAGAAGCGCATTTGCCAATAAAGACCCGGCTCTTTTCCTTGTGCATAGACTGCCCAGAATCACTCTCATATGCAGGCAAAAAATCCATTCAGTTAACCAAAGAAAGGCAAAATCAACAAAGGAGTATAACGTAAAAATTTCCAGTCAAAGGCATCAAAAGGCTTTTTAAAATCCAAATTCATCCCCATATTACCGCCCTGACTGCGTCAGTCCAACATATGAACCCTTTCAGAACTGATAGCAATGTAATCATGAATATGACTCCCTCGAATGAAAGCAGCTTGATGTGTAGAAACCAGTTTTGGCGTCAGAAGGCTAAGGCACTCAGCTAGAATCTTTGTGATTATTTTGAAAAAGAAATTCACCGAAGCGATAGAACAAAAATCATCAATCTGATATGCTCCAGCAATTTTTGGAGGTAAAACCGCAAAATTAAAATTCATATTGGGAAGGATATAGTTATTCTCAAGAATTGTTGCACTCCTCAAATAACATCTCCGCTGACAATGTCCCAACGGCCGTGGAAGCATTAGTATGTTGGTATTTTGAGGTTTATGTAAGAAAAGGAAAGTGAGTGGGAGAGAGAAATGAAAGCTTTTTAATTGATGAAAAATTTTGGCTTTTGATTATTATTGTTGTTCTTTCATACAAACTTGTACAATATGCATGGCTATTTATAGCCTTCTTGCCTCGTAAACTAACGGTTAGAATTACATTTATCTAACCGTTATAAAACTTCTTTTAAAAATACTTTTAGTAATATCTAGATATTTATTGATTTTATAATATTTTATTTTATTTTATGATATTTTTGACTAAAAATTATCCTATTTATCTAGAATTTTCTTTATTAATACATTAGATTTTCATAGATTTTTCTAGATTCTTTTACTAATATCTTAGATTTTTTCTTTAGATATTTCTAGATTAGATTTTTCTAAATTAATTTTTAACACTCCCCCTTGATCTAGAAAAATCATGTACTCCAAGCATTTCTCTAAACTTGATAAATTTTTCGACCGAAATTGGCTTTGTGAAAATATCTACTAGCTGCTCTCTAGTCTTGCAAAATTCTAGCTTGATCTCGCTTTTTTCCACAAGCTCTCGAATACAGTGATATTGGATCTCGATGTGTTTTGTGTGGCTGTGGAATATTGGATTTTTTGTCATGGCTATTGCAGACATGTTGTTGCAGTAAATTTTGGTTGGTGCCTCGATACTTTGCTGCAAATCCTTTAAAATCCTTCTTAGTCATACTGCCTCTACTGTAGCAATTGTTCCTGGCATATATTTTGCTTCTGCTGATGATAGTGCTAAGGTTTTTTTGTTTCTTTGATGCTCATGAAATGACTTTCATCCTAAAAGAAACACGTATCCACTTAAGCTCTTGTGATCGTTGACACTACCTGCCTAATCACTGTCGGTATAGCCAATTAAATTGCAATTACTTTTAGATTTGTATAAGATGCCAAAGGACTTTGTTCCCTTAACATATCTTAAAATCCTTTTTGCAGTAACGAAATGTGCTTTGCTGGGCTCACTCATGAATCTGGAAACTATATTGATTGTGTGCACTATGTCTGGCCTTGTGTTTGTCAAATAGATCAATGAACCAACAAAGCTTCGATAAATTGTCTCGTCTACTTTCTCTTTTTCATCTTCTTGTGACAGCTTCTCATTCAATGCCATTGGTGTTGCTAACGGCTTCCAATCCTTCATGTGGAATTTCTTCAACAAATCATCTGCATACTTTTCTTGAGAAATGAATATCTCCTCAAGCCTTTGTTTAATTTACAAACCAAGAAAGTACTTCATGAGACCAAGAGAAGTCATCTCGTACTCCTACATTATGCTTTTCTTGAAATCTTCGATCATTCTAGCATCGGTGCTGGTGTAGATTAAGTTATCAACATACAATCATAGGATGAGAAAATGATTTCTTTGTGTCTTTACATATAAGGATGGCTTACATGGGCTTTTATAGAATCCATGATCAAGAAGATATTTGTCAATTTTGCTGTTCCATGCACGAGGAGATTGTTTAAGTCCATAAAGTGCTTTTTTCAAGCAATACACTTTGTCTTCTTCACCTTGAATCTCGTACCCTTGTGGTTGCTCCACGTAGACTTCTTATCCAATTTCTCCATTGAGAAACGTTGACTTAACATCTAATTGATAAACTCCTAACTTCAATTGTGCGGCTAGAGCTAGAACCATTCTTATTGTTTCCATGCGTACCATAGGAGCAAAAGTTTCATTAAACTCGACACCTGATTGTTGAGAGTATCCTTTTACAACAAGATGTGCCTTGTACTTTTGAATTGTGCCATCTTCATTATACTTGATTTTGTAGACCCATTTTAGCTCTAGGATGTCTTTGTCTCTTTGCTTATCCGTGAGCTCCCATGTGTGATTCTTTTCTATCATCTTGATCTCCTTATCCATAGCTTGTCTCCATGCTTCTTCTTTTGCTGCTTCTTCGTATTTTTGTGGCTCACAAGAAAATAATGCAATATCACAAGTTTGATAAAGATCATGCAATGATCGCATTTTTCTTGGAGGAGTTGAATCTGGGGAAGAATCTTCTTGTCTCAAACTTTCACTTGAACTTGAAGAATATGTACTTGGGCTATGATCAATTCTGGCTTCTTTACCTTCTTTAAAGGATTCGGTGGCCTTGGTTGCTTCGTCACTCCATCGCCATACTACTCCTTCGTCAAAGATGACATATCTAGAAATGATCAACTTCTTTGATTTTAGATTGTCAAGACGATAGCCCTTGGATTCATCGTTATATCTAACAAAGATGCATTTTTCTCTTTTTTCATCGAATTTTTGTTGATTTTCTTTTTGTATGTGGGCATAAGCAATATAGCCAAAAATTTTGAAATGATCAACTTTTAGCTTTCTTTTAAACCAAGCTTCATAAAAAGTCATATTTTTCATAGCTTTTGTGGGGGATCCATTAAAAATATAAATAGTTATGTTAAAAGCCTCAACCCATAGATATTTTGGCAAATTCTTTATACGGAGCATGGCTAGAAAATGCCCACTTTGTTTTCTAACAAAGTCTTTAAATTGAATAAAATAATGAAAAGCATCTGATTTTTGCTCAATAAAATATACCCACATCATACGGGTAAAATCAACAACAAATAATAGAAAATATCTTTTGCCACCAAGTGTAGGGTTTCTTGAAGGACCCCAAATATCAACATGCAATAATTCAAGTGGAGCTCTATCTCTCCAGGATGCCTTTGGAAATGGCAATCTATGCATTTTTCCATAAATGCATCCTTCACATATTTTCTTTTCAAGAGAAATATATGGTAGCCCAAGCACCATTTCTTTTTGTTTCAATAATTTAAGGCCTTGAAAGTTTAAATGGTCATATTTTAAATGCCACATATAATGTGGAATCATCCACATGTTGACATTTTAAAGCATATTTTTGCCCAAGTGGCATCATTAAAGGAAAAACTTTGTTAGGGGCTATCTTGATAGTAGCTATAAGTTACCCCTTCTTTTTGTCAACTATGAGGCATTTATCATTATCAAAATTAAGCTTATAACCTCTTTGAATTAATTGCCCCACACTTAATACATTTTGTGTAAGGCCTGGAACATAAAAAACATCATATATATATTTTTATTGCCATCTTTAGCTTTGACGGCAATAATGCCTTTTCCTTCACTATTTTGAATTTTTCCATCACCAAGTATAACTTGGGATTTTATATTTTCATTCAACGAAACAAAGCAACTTTTGTTGCTTGTCATGTGGTTTTAACAACCGCTATCTAAATGCCATATATCTCTTGATTCTTGATGAGCAAAATAAGCAAAATAAAATAATTGATCAAGGGATTCATTTTTTAAATAATGTGAGCTTCTTGCCTTTGCCGATCCCAACAATCTTTTTCAAAATGATTATGCCTTTTGCATTTTTTGTATTTAAACCGGCAATCTATTGTATCATGATTATTTTTCTTGCATGACTTGCAATAGGAGCTAGAATTTTCTTTATTGCTCCCATGATTTTTGTAATTTCTTCTCCCCCAACCATGGTTAGTGAATGCTCCTCTATTTTGAGGATTTTGACTGTGGCTATTTTTCTTATCTCTATCATTATTGAAGATATTTATTTTTGATTGAAAAGCTTGCTCTAGAAGTTCATCAGATTTTTGCATTCTTTTCTCACATGCCACGAGGGTTTCCATTAATTCCTTTAAAGTGAGTTTTGATGAATCTTTAGATATTTCGATAGCAACCACTACATAATTAAATTTAAAAGGAAGGCTTAAGATTTTTTGTATAATCTTCTTGTCTTCTATCGTATCTCCATAGCTTTTAATTTGATTTGTAATAATGAAGATATGAGAGAAGAATGCATGAATTGATTCTCCATCCTTCATTGTTAAAGCATGAAAATTTCTCCATAAAGATTGAAGTTTAATGGAAATTACTTTGTCTGAGCCTTTGAATTTGCTCTCCAAAATCTTCCATGCCTATTTTGATGTCTTTGCTAGCATGATGTTTGGAAAGATTGATGAGTCGACTCCTTGCTGCAAGAAGTATAAAGCCTTTGCGTCTTTTTGCTTGTTTTGCTTATACTCCTTTTGTTTTAGAGCTAGCCATTGTGATAGCTCCTCTTGATCTGCACTTGATATCCTTGTTCTACCAATTCCCACAAATCTTGTGAGATTAATAGTGTTCTCATTTGAATGCTCCAAAAATCGTAAGCATCTCCTTTGAATATCGGAATGGAATTTTGGGTATAATTAATTGTTGGGTTAGAAGAGGAGGCCATGATGATGATTTTGATTTGAAAGTATGGTGGATCAAACGTGCTCTGATACCAATGTTGGTATTTTGAGATTTATGGAAGAAAAGGAAAGTGAGTGGGAGAGAGAAATAAAAGCTTTTTAATTGATGAAAAATTTTGGCTTTTGATTATTATTGTTGTTCTTCCATACACAATTGAACAAGATGCATGGCTATTTATAGCCTTTTTGCATTCTAAACCAACAATTAAGATTACATTTATCTAACAGTTATAAAACTTCTTCTATAAATGTCCTTAATAATATGTAAATATTTATTGATTTTGTAATATTTTATTCTATGATATTTTTTACTAAAAATTATCCTATTTATCTAGATTTTTCTTTGTTAATGGATTAGATTTTTTCATAGATTTTTCTGTATTCTTTTACTAATATCTTAAATTTTTTCTTTAGATATTTCTATGTTAGATTTTTCTGGATTAATTTTTAACATAGTAAAACCATCCGGGCCCGGAGCACTACCAGGATTCAAAGCGAAAACTGCAACCCTTATTTCTTATTGAGTTGGCACTGAAACCCGTTAAGCGTTTCAGATGTAGAGAGAAGAGTAGGAACATACCGACAAACCTCCAAGGTGGTTACATCCATATTGTATTTGAATACAAGGTGGAGTAGAAATCAACCACGTAATTAGAAATCTCAATCCGATCTCTGTTAAGTTGCCATTGATACGCATCGAAAGGATTTTGGACTTGGAAGTCTTGACCTTATCATAAGTATGAAAGAGCTTGGAGCTACGATCCCCCTCCTTAAGCCAAAAAGCTCGAGCTGTATCCCTTCATTAAGAACTCTGAATTTTAACCTTGTTGAGAACAAATAATTTAGCATCAGATTTAGCCTGCAACAAATCACCCGTGACCCCAGCACTCGAGATAGCATTATGAATGTCTTGTAGCTTCTGCCTAGCTTCTTGGACTTTGACGTGAACATTCCCAAAGGTTTCTTTATTCCAAACTTTAAGCTTACTCTTGAGAAACCTAAGTTTAAAAACCACCGTATACATAAGTCAGCTTTGCATGGGTATTGAGTTCCAAATTTAAGCTACAAAATGTTGTGACGAGCTACATAAGCTCAGAATGATCTATAAAATGTTGAAAGTGGGCACAAGAAAGAGACCCAGTTAAGCCTCCGCCCTGTTGCTTATGAGCCCCACGAACAGCATTAAATTCCCCAACAATCATCCACGGATACTGCATAGTGCGTACTGCTCCAGAGAGACTCTAATTCCATCTATAGTTCATGCCGACGGATGCAGTACGTTGAAGCGTAAACAAAGCTAAAGTAAACGTAAATATTGTCAATTTTTAAAGACAAAGTGACTTGTTGTTCCGATGTAGCAACGATATCTATCTACTGAAGTAAATCGGAAGCGAACACCCAAAGCTTTGGAAGCTGTTGACTGGATGTACCAACAAGTGAATGATGAAGGTCGCGACAAAAACTTGTATTAATTGAATTAAAAGAAACCATAGGTTCTGCAACCGCAACGAGAAAAGGCTTGTGAATGTGACAGAGGTTGGCGAGTTCTCATCTGGAAGCCACGTTTGCCAAGCCTCGAATATTCCAAACTAACAACTTCATTGAGAAGCTTGGCTGTTACTACCCTTTAAAGGGTATAGGTCTTGTACAGCCTTACGCTTTGAGCGTAATCTCCTCTACTGAGATTTGGAAGTAATGACTTGAAAACCATCTTCGACTGCTGGTTTGTAGGAATGGAAGAGATTCTGGCAATATCATCGAAAATCACATTATCCCCACTAATTCTTTGCAAAGAGTTACTGTTATTTTCGTTGGCCGATTTTTAAATAAAAAGATGAATATTTAGATAAATTAGACTTTAAATACTTTCATAAGAAAATAATTACTGAATTTTAATTTTATATTGACTGTAAAATATGTAGTACTAAAGAATTTTAAGTAACTGTTAAACGCAAATCTGTAAATATTGATGGGGCCTTCTTTAAATAGAGAATTATGCAAAGAATTTTAGTGCAAATAAATGAATAAATATAAATATATCTTCCCAAAGTTACTTTTTATCTTGGTGGTTCGGGGATATAAGTAACTATATCATAGGTTCCTCAATTTATTTTTATCTCAGTGAAGCCTTTCTAAAATTTAGATCAGCTTTTAAACAACAGCCTAAATTGTTTAAGGATAAAATCGACCTTTTGAGAGACATAAAAGTTTTATTTATTAATTTTATAAGTCAATAGAAATGGCTGCGAAAATATTGTTATCAGTAATCAATTGAATTTACGCAAACATAATGATTCAAAACATTTAGATTATTAATTTTTAGCATTACTGACTTGGACATAGCAATTATATAAGAGAAATTGTGGCTGCCACTAGTTTCCTACTATATTTTAACCTAGTAACTTATCTCATATTTTATTTTTGAGTTATTGTTTTAATTAATTTGCGAACTCTTACACTCATAAAAACAAGTGTAAGGGTTTAGTGTTTAGTGTTTCAAAAGTGAGGTTTTTAATTGCCATCTAAGATCTTAAAAAAAAAGATAAAATTTTAGATTTATATATACAAACACATATATACACACACGTGCGCACGCATACACATGCAATATATATATATATATATGTAAGTGTATATATATATATATACATAAATACACACATATATATATAAATTTTAATATATAACCTTTGAAAATTTTATATTAATATTCCCACCTCATCATTCTAAAGGAAATTTTTCACATAACTCCCTTGAGATTCAACAAAATTAGAGGTAAATAGAAAGAAATTCTTAACTTAATTCACAAGTAGCATCTGATTTAACAGAAAATATTAAGTGCAAGGGTAACAATGACATTCTAATGGAGACAAAATGATGAAAGACTGCATAAACTAAAGTTCTTCAAAATTAGGGACAAAATTGATCGTATCTATAAGATTTATTCAAGATGTACGGCTGCATAAAAAATTGCACAATATATATGAAAAATGATATTATAATTAAAATGAAGTGCTACATAAATCTATATTCAAAATTAAGGATATAAATGAACTTTCTAACTACATAAGAAACTCGAGTATATTTCAATAAATATATACTTTAATTTTACCAGCTTTAAAAATAGTCTGGCGAACTTATATTTTAGTCTTATTTATGCATATTGTGAGATAGTCGTCTCAAAATTGAGAAAATTGCCCATTACACCCGAGATTTAAAAATATTCTGTTAGGTCTAGTATGTTACATGACATAACGGAAACATCCATTTCTTGGGGGCAAATTAGTAGATAACGATCAAGAATTTAAAAATAAAAAGAAAAAAGGTCCAATGTATTGCTGCACTCTCTCTTGACTATTCTATCCTCTTCTTCTCTGGTCCTGTTGACTTTATTGAACATTGTAAGTAATAATTTACTAATAAATTAATTTAGATTTTATAAACTAATGTATTATATTTTTATATAAACATTAGTTAATTTCTAAAAAAATAAAAGTTTTAAATAATTTATTAACAAATTAATTTAAAATTTAATACTAATGTACTTTTTAAAAAATTAATTAATCAGTTGCTTTTTTTCGAAAATAAATACATTATGTATTGAAAAATTTGAAGTTTAATGATATTGATAACAACTTATTTAGAGTATTGAAAAAAATAATATAATATAATACATTTATATTTTAAAATAATTATAATTAGAAGAGTATTATAATAGTCATGTTACATAGGTATTTATGTCATTTTTCCTGCATAATATCACTACCCAACCAAACATAGCAAAAATTACACATTTCAGATAGTCAATTACCAATAAGAGAATCATCCAGTAAAATTAAATCATTGGTGAAATTAAAGCTCATTAGGTTAAACTAGTACTGAAGGAGAAATTAAAGTTGAAGAATTATGGTTTTTCTACAAATTATTACCTTGTTGCAGCAGCCGAAGCAGTGGCTATGATGTATAACAACAATAATAATTCTCTTTCGGAAATTTGAGTACTTGTTATATAGACACCGTTTGCACTATATTCTCCTTATATCCGAGAAAGTAGTCGTTGACTCGATGCTCAGCCTTTGACATCGAAATCTCCAAATATCCACATATTGTTTTGTAAACTTTTACCCCGAACAAATAATATATATAATTTTTTTTCATAAAAACAAGTCATACTATATATTTAAAACTTGAAATATCTTGCAATAAAACTTAAAAATATTTGTACAATTTAAAATTTTAACTTTAATTTTAAAATTTAAAAGACACCCAGCCATGTTTGGAAGCAATGAACACGCCATGTGTTGAGTTCTATCGAAGGAATGTACTCGAGTTTTGTTGAGGGACATGACTCTGGCACTTTTTTTAGGACTCATATTATATATGTAGGTAAATTTCCTTTAAATTAGACAGTATAAATTGCACTGTTGCATTTTTTTTATAAGTTTTTCACTATATATATAAATAGAATTTTTTTGATTTGAGAATAAAAATGATATTTTATGTGCCTAAATATCTTTTTTTTTTTAAATATAAAGTACGCGGTATTTGTCCACATGCTGCTTTAATGGTCCATTCGCTCAACAATGAAAAACAACTACTAGTTCTTTCAGACTGCTAAGGTAGATTTCGATTTGGGCTTAGCTTTTGGACTTCTAATTGGGTTATTTATTTATGGGACTATGTTGGGAATGATTTACAAATAATTTATATTATTAAGTAAATAATAAAAGGAGAGTCAATTACAGATTTTTTTATCACTTTCGATCTATTCCTTTTTTTCTTTTCGTAACATCTGGTTCATGCAGTTTCCGAAGGGTAAGGATCCTGATTTGTATTTCTTTCTTCTTGTTCCTTTTATAGAATAGTCCCTGGTCATATATGAGGTTCATCTAAATAAATAAATAAAAAAAACATGGAACTTGGAATTGTAGCTATTTCATCATTAGTTACTTGATTATCAAGTTTTAAATAATTTGTCTTGACTATATTTGATATTTAATGAGTTATTGTATCAGTTCAATAGCTCTTGATTTACTATCACTTTATCTAATTAATTTGATGATATTGGCTCAAAAGATAATATTATCTACTAAAAAGAAATATGAGTTAATAATGATCTGAAGATTTACTATCAATAAATCTCTTAGATTGATGTACATAGCGAATTCTAATTTTGGACAACAAATGAAAATTTAAGAAATTTCTTATAAATATTTGTGATTAAAATTTAAAAGCTTGTTTTGATTTATTATTTGAACGAAGTTCAAGAATGAAAATATTATTAGTCAAATTGAAATATTAATAATGAGTTGTAGTAAATATATATGCTAAAATGCCCTTAGTCTTCTTTTTCTACCTTTTTTTAGTAATGATTTGATTTTTTATGATCAAAATAGTTCTTAAATTAAATATGTTTAGCATTTTATTTTTACATACTTATTTAAAAATATTTTATTATTATATTTTTTAGTAAAAATATCAAGCACATAATTAGTATAAGTAAACGAAGATATATTAATAATATAAAATATACCATTTATCAAGTTTATTAACATACTACATCAAATTTAGTTCACTTATTATGATTTATTATTCTTATTTCATCTTTTTTTTTGTGTTTTAATATTTCATGAATTTTCTCCACCCACTTCTTATCTTACAAAAAAATCATTTAGATTTATCCAATCTGTTATAATTTTTCTGATAATAATATTTTCAACTCTAACTTTATGAAAATAGTAAATCAAGATAGAGATTATTAAATTTTTAATATTAATCTCTAGTAGGTATTATGAGAATAGTAGAGACTAAAGTGTTTAAAAAAATATGAAATTATATTTTATTTTATTATTATTTTTTTAAGTTTAAGTACAAAAATGATAATATTTCGTCCAATTAGGAGAAATATCTATGTATTTCATCAAACGCCAAAGTTTATCTCATGACGTACACCAAGAGGATATTTACTGTTCTTACAAAAGTTAAAGGAGCATGTAGCAATATCCTCTCAGTCATATTATTCAATATATAATAGCAAATAAATGCAAAATAAGAAATAACAAATAGATTGCGTGATATACAGCGGCAGGGTTCTTCAGTTGTGAATTGATAGGTCCCAATTCAATTTTGTGATCAAAATTTCCACTTTCCCCTATCTAAATTTCCCAAAAATCTCTTGAAAAGGTTAATTCTTGTTGATTTAGTAAAACAAATAAACGAAATAAACTCTCCATATTTTTTAATAAAATACATTTATTTCATAAAATTTCGAACTTAGTTATACAGATAAAATTCTAGTATCTAGTATTATTATTTTATCTGAAAATTGAAAAACAATTAATATACACCAATAAATAAGATTATTTCAAAACTCTTAATCAAAATATATATTATACTATTATTTTATTTGAAAATTTGAATATATAATAAATAAAACACACTTGTACAATTAAACTATATTAATGCGAATTATGTTTTCACTTATTAAACTATATTAAGGCTTTTGTCCTCCATGATTCTGTTAGTGGTTTACTGTTTTTCAATGCATTTCGTGATTTGCAATCCGAAATCTTTCTAACAAGATAAATAATATAAACAAGACACGTGTATCATATTATTCAGCGACTCTTAACTTCTCTTAAATAACTCAATACCCACACAACTATTTCATGCTGGAAAGTCCATTCTTAAGCTATTGCCACAAGTCCAAGCATATGCCAGCATTCTTATGATTTTTGTTTAACTGTTTATTGTTTTTGTCTGCTGAAATCTAATAAGAAATTACTAATGATAGTATCAAAGTGCGCCATACTTGATTGATGTCTTTTCTGCTGCAGACCAACCTTGTTTGTTCTCCTGAGGATCGCTTCTGCCCTCGTCTGCTTTGAGTCTTTTGCTATCCCGAGGAAGATCGCTACTGCTCCCTGACCGATCTTTTCTTTTACCTGCTTTATTTGCTCCAGCTGTTGGATTGTCGTTTGTTACTGGATTTCTGTTATCCTGAGTAAGATCGCTGCTGCTCTCTTCGCGATCAGGTGTTGGTGTGGGCTGTTTCTGTTCATGATTGGCAGGAACATGAGCAATTTCTTCAGGAACTTTGCTCAAATGTTGTAGCACTAACTGAATTGTTGACTTAAACTTGTCAATTTCCACATCTTTGCGAGCTACCTCGTCTTTGAGTTGATTTCGTTCGGCCAAAATATTCTTTACATGCGTGTCAGGAATTTGCTCAAGAAAGTCTACCTCTTTGGTCAAATGTTGCAGCACATACCAAATTACTCCCCGAAGCTTCTCAATTTCCTTACTTTTCCGAGCTACCTCGCCCAAAACTCTCTCAGAAGCCTCAGAAACAAACTGACGTTGAGTTGAATCTTGTAATGTTACTCCTTTTGATTCACTTGACGAAGTAACTGCAAATTGAAAGAATTAGTAGTACCATCAATGTTTCAGTTTCAGAATCATTAACTGAAAATCCTCAATTATTCTAGCAGTAATAGTACGAAAGAGAGAGAGATATAAACCTGTTAAGCAGAAGTGATTATCGGCCTGACCGGAGGATTGCCAAGTGATGCTTCGGTCAGACTTTGCCGAACAATACGATGGGGAATTAGAATTATGTTGCGATTCCAAAGTAAAATCGCACTTCTGAGTTTCCACTGAAACTGCCATAAAGATCAACGATAATACCATCACTGTTATCATAAATTTTTCCGCACCATTTCTCGCCATATTTGAGCTTTGCCTTTTTCTGGGTTTCTATGATTTTCCCTCAAACTTTTTGTCAAAAGATAGTTGAAACAAACTCTATATGTATATATATCTGTATGTATAAGAAACTGAAGAGTGAAGACTTGCAGATGAATATATAACAGTACTATAAGAGAGAAAAAGTTATTATATACAAATTGGTTTATATTGTTTATTCTTGTTAATAATATTAATTTTATATTTTTACTAGATAATGTTATTAAATCATGTTAATTTTTATATTACAGAGCTTTTATTCCTAGTATTATTTAAGGATTTAATTGAGTGTTGTCACTTCTTAGAGAACACATTTTCATCTAGAATTGACTTTACTTTTTCGACAATTAAAGTTTCACTATAACTTATTTTAAGTATTGCCTAAATAATTTTGGTTTATATTTTAATGAAAATATATGGATTAAGAATCTGGTATAAACTTTTAGCTCAATATACAAATTTGGTGAAAGATAATTAATAAATTTTAATAGGAATAAAAATCCCCTTCATGAATTACGGGATTCAAAGTGACGAAACAAAATAATTAATATTGGTAGATAAGAATATTAAATTAATATAATGAATAAAAATAAATAATATTATTGATGTGATAACTTATATCTGTAATTTCATGATAGTTTGTATATTTAATATGACTCACCTATTAGAAGAATAAAAGATTGTTCTTGTCTTGAAACATAGAAGATAAAATTTGGAAGTCAAGACAAATCCGGAGTATAGGTGTAGTAATTCTTTAATGTGTTGTAATAATATAATATCATAATATTAATTTATATAAATAAATTTTTATAAAAAAAATATTTTTGTTTTCAAAGAAATATTGCTTTAAAAGCGTAGCTCTCACTGTCATCTTCAATAAAATTCTACATAAAGATAAAAAAAAGTTACAAAAGATTCTAATCCATTCTTATGTAATAACCGTCAAGTAATTGATTAAATTTGGTAATTTTAAACTGCAAAGATTATTCTGTTATTATTAAAAAAATAGAGCTAGAAGTATTTAAAGTTTAGTTTGTTGGAATAATTAGTTTCAATAATTTCAAAAATACATATTAAAATCTATTTATTATAAGGTAAAAGTCTTTTTACTTTAAAAAGTTTGGAGTAATATTTTTTTTAGTATTAATAGTTTTAAAAATATTCCTAAAAGTTTCAATTTATTGAAAAATAACAATTATCCTTCTAGTAGTAGTTATTTAAGAAAAAATAACAAACAAATCTCTGAAGTTCAAAAAAATATAATATATTTATGTAAAATACATTAATTAAATAAATAATAATATTATTTTGATAAGATATTAATAAATTAATTGAATTATAATTATTTGTAAGAAATTAAATAAAAGTAAATTACACACTCATAGTTATTAGAAGGGAGAACGCCCAAATTTCCCTTTGATTTTTGAGATAATGTTTCATTACCCTTTATATTTTTTTTAATATCTCATTATTTCCTTAAAATTCAAATTTGCCATTTACTATTTTAAATATTTTTTATTTTAGTATTTTGTAATCCAATTGAATCGAACAGCAAAATTGAAAAAAAAAAAAAAGAGGTGATAGGATATTAGAAAAAATATAGGAAAGTAAAGGGATATTAACTCAAAAAATAGAAGGGTAATGAGCATTCTCCCTTATTAAAAATTAAATAAAAATAAACATAAATAAATATTAATTTATTAATTAATATAGATTTATAAATTTATTTATTTTACAGTATATTTATAATAAAATATTTATGATAATATTGTAATTTCAATAAATAAATGCATATATATTTAAAATATAAATGAAATAATAAAAATAAATAAATTTATAATATATTAATAAATATTTATATTATCAATATGCTAAAAAATAATATTATTATTTATTTACTTGAACTATTTTACATAGAGATATTGTATTTTTTCAAATTTTAAAGATTTGTTTTTTATTTTTCTTAAATAATCATTACTTTATAGGAACATATAATTGTAACTTTTTAATAAACTGAGACTTTTAAGAGTATTTTTAAAATTATTAGACTGATTAAGGTATTAAAAGAAACCCTTAGGATTAAAAAAGACTTTACCCTTTATTCCCAATCATACCTGCATTTATTTATTTTATATCGTATTTATATTTTTAGATATAAATATAAATATATTTTGTTCAAATTATATTGTAATAGTCTACATATATATATATATATGAAACGGATTAATAACCCTTTAATTTTACATAAATTCTTAAATTATTTATAATTATTAAATATAAATACTTATAACACTTAAAATTAAATTTAATATATGTAATTAATACCTAATTAAAAATAATAGTTTTAAATAATATAAAAAATTATATATTATTAAAGGTTTCTCGTATAAAATTGGGTTTTCATTGTTCATTAAATTAATTTGGTAAACTATTATTTTTAATAATGATATCTTGAGTTTTGTTGCTGGTTTTGTTATGGGATTTCTATTGCCGTAATCAGCTTTTCTCCTGACGTAGTCTGCGATTCGGCCTCTCTTTTTTCGGTGGTCTCTGTTTCATGCTCTGCCTTTTCTGCCATGACTGACTGCTTCTAAGCTTGCAGGATTTACAGCTTGTTTGCTGTCATCCTCCTCCTGTTTTCTTGCCTTTTGCTTGCAGCTTTCTGCTGTTTCCTATTGTTGTATTCTTTTACAAGTGTTTTGGTTTTCAGGGTCCTTCATTCTCCTTGTACATCAATCTTTGGACTGCTCTTGTATAGCCCTTTTGGTATCTATAGTAATATATTATTTTTCTTGAAAAAAGAATATCATGATTTTTGTAAATGAGTCAATCAATTATAAGAGATATGGTCGCGAATATGGGATTATTTCGACATTTTCACTTTCATCTTATCACTGTCAACATTAATGATCATTGACAACAAAATTTCTTTAGCCAACTTTGTGGACTTAAATAAATTTCTGTCCCCTTTTCATATAGATAAGATTTGAAGTCTCTCCAATCTCATGTTTTTCTATTTTTCACATTTCATTATAAGGTGAAGAGAAAGAGTCCTTGATTTATATGGTAGTTGTTTTCATTTAATTGAGAGAAATTTTGGCAGCTAGGACAAATGTGTAGGTATATGCATTAAAGTTTGAAAAACATGGGAAAATGATCCTTTCTTTATTAAAAATTATTACGTCTTTAAAAATATTTATTTTATAATATTTAAAGCCGATATATGTGGGTAGAGAGATATTATCATCAGTGATCTGTTGTTGATTGACAAAAGCATGACGGCCCAAAATATTTGGATTATTAATTTTTAATGTTATTGACAAATATTAATTAAATTTTAACAGATAAGACAAATATGTAATAGGTATAAGCATTAAATTTTTAAAATTATATATATATGTGAAAAAATGATCCTTTCTTTACTAAAAATTACCTGTCTTTAAAATTTAGTTTAATTTGTTTATGTTATTTATTCTTATTAATTATCTTAATTTTATATTTTATCAAATAATATTATTATACTACATTAATTTGTAGAGTACAAAATTTGTATTTCCAGTATTATTTTATAATAAAATTAATATATATACACTAATATAAAATGTAAATATAATTATTCCTTATTATTACCACCAAATTTTTAAGTGTATATGTGTACCAATACATTAAATACAGATGTTTTTGTTGTTATAAATTTTAAGAATAAAATTGCAATTAATTTAAAAAGTTAATTTTGAAATTGTTTTCCATCTTTTAGTTAAAATTTAATAAAATAATTTTTTATTTTTAAAAGCAAGTTTTAACAAAAAAAATTACCAAACAAAGATTTTGTTGTTTTTTGTTTTAAAAAATGAAAAATAATTTTCAAAAATATAACCAAACGCACACAGGATATCTCGATAAGGTTACGAAATTATATGATATAATTCCGAAATATTCATTTTCATTTTCAAATATATAAAGCTTCAGGAAACTCTTCAATGGAATTTTTAAAATTTTATTGTATTTTTAAGTTTATATTGAAATTTATTAAAAATATATGAATTTCTGGTTTGATGGTTAAATCCTTACACTTGCTTTTAGGAGAACTTAATTAAAAAAAAACTAAAAAAATAAAGAACGGATAAGTTTTGGTAAAGAAAGGATCATTTTCCCATATTCTTAAAACTTTAGTGTTTATATCTACTCCACATTTTTCTTAGCTGCCATGATTTCTCTCAAATAATTGCTATGTCCAAGTCAATAATACTAAAAATTAATAATCCAGAGATTCAATCAACATCAATCTAGTTATAAAATTATGAAATAAATGTATTTCTTTTTACTCTCATTAAAATTCTTTTGCTTTTATAAAAAGAGGACATTACTTTATATACACTTGTATAAGAGTTTGTATAAGTAACAAAGTACATTCTCAATACCATTTTGACCATATTTCATCCCTAATTTAAAGTGTAACTTCCATTTTTACTAATAATTCTTTTCTTGCAAAATAAGAATTTTCAAAAAAAGAAAAATAAAAGACTTAAAAATTAGGACCAAAAAAATTAAAAAATTTCAAATACGATATATTGCATAAGCACTAACTTTAGCCTGCCTAGACAAAATGTAATAAAAATTTCAAAAAAATAATTTTTATTATTTATTTAGAAACATATAGATAGACAAGAACATCATTGTTTAGTGTGAAGTTTTTGGTAAGCTTTTTTATTTGAAGGCTTTTCTTATTACCAATATCAATTTTAGCTAATGTATCATTCAAACTTTAATTTATTTGTTATACCTACTAGAGACTTTTACTTTGCAAAATATCTTTTCTAGATTTTCAAGCAATAACATTTCTTTTATTCTTCTCACACAATTAGCAGTGTTTTGATGTACTTCTATATTTAAATTATTCTAATTTGTACTCTCTTGCATTTTCATTTTTTTTTTAACGTAATTTTTAACTTTTTATTGTAATTTTAAGGTTTATATTGAAACTTACAAAAAATATATGAATTTCTGGCTTGATGGTTGGATTCTTACACTTGCATTTAGAAGTGTAAGAGTTCAAAAATTAAATAACCAAAAAATAAAGACTAGATAATTTTTGGTAAAGAAAGGATCATTTTCTCATATTCTTAAAACTTTAATATTTATACCTACTCCATATTTGTCTGAATTGCCATGATTTCTTTCAAATATTTGCTATTCCAAGTCAATAATATTAAAAGTTAATAATCTAGAGATTTTGGGTCATCATATTTTTGTCAATCAACGTCAATCTATTTATAAAATTTTGAAATAAATGTGTTTTTCTCTTTTATATATGAGATAAGATTTTGTGTCTCCTCATAGTGAAGTCTATTTTATTTAATTATCTCCCACATGGAGAGCAGAAAATTGTTTGCTCTATTATTATCAACCTCAACTTTTCTTTTACTTCATTCGCATTAAAACGAAGATGAAAAGAGATTATTCACTGTTCTCGTATATAACTATCAAGTGAATGGGAACAACTAACACAAATTTCGGTTACTCTTTGCCTTCACCTTATAATAGAAAATGAAAGATGAATGGCCATTAATGTTGATGGTGAGCCTTCCCCTTATAACAGAAAATGAAAGATGAATGACCATTAATGTTGATGGTGATAAGATGAAAGTGACAGCGTTGAAAGTCATTTTCAGTATCAGATTAATTCTAAAAGTTTACTGTTTCATTTACAAAGGTCAAGACGTTACTAAAAAAATAATAGTTTAACCTAATGATGTATGAAAACCAAGTCATATATATTTTAATTATTATTTTTTGAAATTTCTCTATAAATAGACACTTCCAAAGCTCTTTGAAAGAATTAGTCAATAATATAATTTTCTTTTATGTTTAAGAAAATTTTTTTTGTTCGAGACATTGCATATTAACCTAGTAGTGTAGAGATGTTTGGTGGCTAAGAAATTTCTAGCCAATAACATTCATGCATATTATTTTCAATAATAACAATTTGATCTTTATAAGTTTAAAATTGTCAATTTTAAGAAATTAGTTGGTGACTATTGCATAGGAATGGCTTAGAATCTCGTGACCTTTTTCCTTTGACACTTTTAGTCAAAAATCTACTAATAATTTAGATTTGGAGAGAAGAATATGACATAAAAAAAAATTATTATTATGTAGTTCATATATAAAGGAGGATATCTACCCCAAGCAAGGGAGAACTTATATTAAGAATATGTTTGGTATTATTTTTAACATAGTGCTTTTAAATATTGTGAAAAATAAAATTGATAAATACCCCCTCAGAGTTACCTTGCTGTTAGTTAAATCTATCAACTTTAAGTGAAATAACTATTCTGCCCCTTGTAGTTTAAAAGACTTCTAAAATGACCAAATTCATCTTATTAATAATACATAATGACACTTGCATATAGGCAATATAATAGTTAGGGTTTTAATTTTTAATTTTATTAAGGTTATTAGTGTCAGTACATTATCTATATGCAAATGCTATTATGTATTATTCAAATGGTCTTTTAAATTATAAGGGGCAAAATTGTTATTTCGCTTAAAATTGAGAAATTTGACTAACGGCAAATTAACTTCTTGGATATGTGTATATTTGTCCAAATTTCTGGATATCTATTTATACTAACTCCAAAAGTGTTTTATATTTACCTTAAACTCCAGGGATGTATCTGTTAATTTCCCTTGTAAAACTAAAGTTTTGAAAATAATGTTTTTATTAATAATAAATGTGTTCGGTAGTGTTTGTCAAACGTAGTTTTCTAAAATAGAAAACAGTGAAAATTTGTTTAATATTATTTTTGAAAACAAGTGATATTCTTATTTTAAGGATAATATTGTAATTTGAAAAGTTATTTTTCAAGGTGGTGGAGAACAACAAAAGAAAATTTGATTTTAAAAATAAGTTTTACAAAACAATTCTTTTATTGTTTTCGTTTTTAAAAGTGAACAATAGTTTTCAATAAGTATTACTAAACACGCAGGGGATATCTAGAGATAAGGTTAGGAACTTATATGATATGATTCTCAAATTTTTATTTCCATTTTCAAATATATAAAGCTTCAAGGAAACCTTAAAGACAAAAATCCATAAGAGAGACTTTTCTTGGAACTAGACCCGTAAGCTTATAGATCAGCAAGGCTAGTAGCCTGGTGCCAACACATTTTTATATATATTTAAATTCTCATTATACTAATTGTATATATAGAACTTAAAAAGTACAACTTCAACAGAGCACAAAAATTCCTAAAGAAAACAATCACAATAAATTATAGTTTGTTGTTATACTTGGTTGACTTCTAAAATTATGAAAAAATTTTGTTCTCTCTTTCACATGGAATAAGATTTGAAGTTTTTCTATTACGCACTTTATTATTATTTCAGATTTTTCTTTATTTCGTTTCTTATTATAAAGTGAAAATAAAGAGTCATTAATGTTGTTACAACTATAATGGACAATAAAAAAAACTACAAGAGACGGCTGTAATAGAAAAGGAAAGAAAACTATAATGAAATATGAAAGAAAGAAAAATAAATTTAGATAATAATGGAGCAAACAATTTTTTTCTCTCAGTGTGAAAGAAAATTATTAAATGAAATAGACTTCACTTTGTGACACACAAGTCAATTCTATTTATTATCCCTTGCTTTTCATTCTTTCATTTTCCATTAATTAGTGAAGAGAAAGAAAGTCTTGGTTTGTTTTAATTGCTATTCCCATTCATGCCACTTAACCTTGACATTTTTCGTCCTTTAAACAGTCAAAAATGGATTGAAATTTTAACGTAATAGCTTTAAAATTATAAAAATTTTAAGGTAATTTTAAATTTATAATAATATTTTAATTTTTTAGTGGGGTCTACGGAGGCCAAGGCTCTCCCAAGGCCCTGCTGTAGACTGTAGCTCTAGTCCTGACAGGAGTATTATTTAAGTGTTAGACTTGGCTTCTTCTGAACCTAAGCTCCATTATCTATTCATTATCTCAATACTTTCTTTTGTTTATTGGTTTTGCTTCAAGACTTTCTTTTCAGATTTTCCTTTAGATCTCAATAAAAGGTAAACTCTTTATATTGTTCCTCTGGGATGCTTTGAATTATTTTTATTTCTATTATTATTACCAGTTCTTCTCTCTCGAGTGAATAATAATAATAATAATAATAATAATAATAATAATAAGTTTGTCTATTGAGTGAAGTGTCTCCGTCCTATTTATTATCTTATAAATAATTTTTTTATTAATAAATATGAGACAATTCAATTATCTTTATTGTTTTAAACAAATTATACACGCTAATGCTTTGGTACTCCTAAATTTGAATGCAGACGAAGATGTCAACAAATACTCCTGAAGGAGACGGTTCAAGCTCATCTAAAGAAGTTGATCCCTGCACTCATTTGATCGTTGAGAAAATTAACCCTATAATAGAAATCATGAAACAACTCATCAAACAACAAGAGAAAATAATCGAACTAATCCAACCAATCGCCCCTAATAAAAAAGTTGATATGCATACAATATCGTTCAACATTTATAATTGATTATTTTTAATTTTTATTTCATTGATAGAGTAAATGTAACCCTCATCTTTTTAAGGTTTATTAAAATAAAATAATACTAAAAAAGTTGAATATACAATAACGTCAATAACAATCTTGCAGAGACTACCTCAACCGAAGATACATCTACTGGAGCCACAACACAATTATCTGGTATGCATTTTACTCTATATGTTGTTTATATTAATGGTGGGCAATATGGAGTTCGGTTCAATTGTCATAATAATGAAACCGAATCCAAAATATATGAAATATAAAATTGAACCAAACTAAAATGAACTAATTTGGTTCGTTCAGTTCCAAGTTCGATTCTTTGGTTGCACGTCGATTTCACTTTAATTTCGAGTTTCAATTTCCAAATTTTTTTAAATAATTTTCATATGAGTCCTTAAATTATATAATAATTATAAAAAATAATTTTTAAATTTTATAATAATTTTTCTTATATTTATGTAAATTTATGCAAATAAATTTAAAATTATTTATTTATTTATAATATTTATAAAATTTAATTATTTAAATAAAATTTTACAATTAATTTCGATTGATATTCGATTAAAAATTGAACTCGAATTGAACCCTAGTTCAAAATCGAATAAAACTAAACTTATTTTTAGAATCAAACAATTTGATTCACTTTAATTTGGTTTGGCTTTGTTGGACATTTTTGCTTTAACTCTAATCTTTATTCCTTTTTAGAACACAAAAAAGCAAAAATAAATGAAAAAACTTCAAAATATTAGTTTGGTGTTTTCAAAAAATATTACTTTATATGTGGTGCTAGATTCTGCCTATTACTTAATCTTTGTGTTTTATTTCATATTGACAGATGAAACAAGAGTTAGACGATTAAAATTGTATCGAGCTGCACTAAGTGGTGACTGGGAGGTGGCTAAGCGTATTTATGATGTGCATAAAGATGATGTTGGAGTTAAAATCTCAGAACATAATGAAAGCACTGCTCTTCACATTGCCGCTGCAGCAAAGCATGTTGATTTTGTGAGGGAACTTGTCAGTAAGATGAATGAAAATGACTTACAATGGAAAGATAGAGTTGGAAATACAGCTCTTTTTTTTGCTGCTGCATCCAGAAAGGTGGAACTTGCCCAGGAGATGATGAAGAAAGATAAATCAATAGCATTGGTACCAGATGAAAATGACACATTACCAATTCACATGGCTGCATCGATAGGCGATGAGCATATGGTAGAGTACCTTTATGAAGAAACTAGACATTCCTTGAGTGAAAATCAACGCATCGAATTATTTATTAGTTTGGTAGAAGCCGATTTGTACGGTAAGCACCTTCTTAATTTTATCTTTGCGCCAATTTTGAGCATGTTTTGAATTGAGCTTTTATGGCTTTAAAGCGACAACTTTTGTGATATAAAAGCTCTATATGTCAAAAAAAAAAAAAAAGTTAAGAAAAGTGGGTACTTAATGATGTGAATATATTCTGTTCTAAGGTTTTGCTGAGAAGCTGCTTATAGATTACCCAGATTTAGCCATAGCTCGACCTAATGAGGAACGTGAGACAGCACTGCATGTCTTGGCTCGAAAGCATCTGTCACTTTCCAATTTCGCAGATCAAAATCAGAAAGGAATATTTAAGAGATTATTGAATCTTGGTTAGTTTTCTGATCTAAACTCTAAAACGTTTAATTAGACTGCATTATCATAATTTAACAACCTTGTTTTTTTTTTTTTTTTTTAGGTTGCTTTGGGTTTACAAATCAAATTAAAGTTGCAGGTGCCAAAAATGCAAAAATAGTAAAGCTGATGCAATTAGTTGAACGAATTTGGGAAAGAGTTGTAAGATTGAGTTACTCGGAGATTACAAACCTAATTGCAGAGCCTTGGAAACTACTATTTGATGCTGCAGAAAGAGGAAATGTTGGGTTTTTATTTATACTTATTCGCAAATATCCTGATCTTATATGGAAAATTAGTAATAAAGAGAACTATTATACCATATTTCACATTGCTGTTAAGCATCGTCAGGAGAACGTCTTTAAGCTCATATATGAGATAGGCACAAATAAGAAAATATTACTAATGTTTAAAGACCAAAAAGAAAACAATATTTTGCATTTAGCTGGATTTTTGCCAAAACAAGTAGAGCTGAATACTGTTTCAGGGGCAGCTTTACAAATGCAACAAGAGTTATTGTGGTTTAAGGTAAACTATTTGCTACCATACTTTTCTATTATTTTAATATTAAATAACATTAGAGATACAAATTTGTATACGCAAATTATACAACATATTGCATATGAATAAATAAATATAACAGTAATATGATAAATGAGAAATATGAAAAATGTGACTTTTTCAATTAATGTAATTAATTTTTGTATTAGAAAACTTTATTTGATTGTTGTACAGAAGTTATGACATCTCCAATATATTATAGACTTTTTCAAGTATTAGGAGTAGTATTATTGATATTGGTTAACAATAGTAATGAAAAAGTACTATTTCAAATACTAATAATTTCCTAGAGATACAAACTCTTCCATACAAATTCATATGAGTATAAGTTATAATGTTGTTGCATGTTAGGATGTCTAGCATAATTTATTTTGTTTTACTACTTCAATAAAAATATAAGACATGCGTGTGACAAAGATGCGATCATATTGGTTCGTATATATATGCATGATTTTGTTAGTTTGTACATTAACTACTACCCTTGAAATATATTTGATAGACTTCTCTCTAAATAATTTGCAAGTTTGCACTTTCCCTAATGATGAGATGTTTTAAAATGTGTAGAGAGTGGAAGAACTTGTGCAACCAAAGTTTGTTGAAGCTAGAAACAAAAAAGGGTTTACTCCTAGAGAGTTATTTACACAGCAGCACGAAGGCTTAAGGGCTAAGGGGGAGAAATGGATGAAAGATACTGCAACATCGTGCTTGGTGGTGGCAGCACTTATCGCTACCGTGGCTTTCGCAGCAGCTATCACGGTACCAGGCGGCAACAATCAAGACACAGGGTTTCCTATTTTCCTTGACAAATTTTCCTTCAAGATTTTTGCCATAGCAGATGCGGTATCACTTGTATCTTCTGCTACCTCAATAATGGACTTCTTATCCATTCTCACTTCGCGGTATGCAGAAAAAGATTTCCTCTGGATGTTGCCAACGAAGTTGCTTATTGGACTGGGGACACTTTTCGTATCAATTGCAGCAATGATGGTAGTATTTTCCACAACTTTTTTTATTTTCTTCAACGACACAAGGTTATGGATCCCTATTCTCGTTACTGTGATTGCTTCCATACCAGTCATCGTGTTCATTTGGCAACATATCCGACTCCTTTGTGATGTTCTGCGTTCGACCTGTTGTTCAAATTCGTTCCTCAAGAAAGGTAAAAAACGCCTATTCCCCAAAGAAGAGGAAGAAACTTGTCAACGTCGACAGAACAAGACACTTAAAGCACATCTAAAATTTCAGTGCACATGTAGCACAAATGTTTGAGTGCTTTCTCTCTCATTGATTTCTTCATAATAACAAGATGTAGTCTATGCACTTTTGCTTTTTTTTTTTTTTTTTTTGGAACTATTTTGAAAAAAAATTTTAATCCCTTGTTTCTTTAAGATTTGAGCGTCTTGTTCTTTGCTTGAGTTAATCAGGATGTTTGATTGTATTAATTCTATTATACCATGTTTCTCTTTCCAACTTATATTCTAAGATTTTTATTTGGATTCACTTTAGATAATTCTCTTGAAATATTGATGGCTTCTTTTTAAATGAAAATAATACATTATTAAATAATGAGAAAAGGAGGGAGAAATAAGAGAAGGCCAGAGGCAGAGTACACAACAATAAAATAACTGCATGAACAACAATTAGATGATGCAACAACCGCAAATGAAAAGCAGTAAGCACATCAAAAAAAGGAATGTAGAAATCATTAGCAGCAGAAAACAGCACCAGCACCAAGTAATGTCATTTGAGATAGAAACCAGAAAACAGAGTGGTACCTCAAGCAGGGGATCAGCAGAGCAACAGTAGCACATAAACAGCTAGCAGCAGAGGAGACGTAGCAGCAAACAGATGCAGCACAACGGCAGCAAAACAACTAACAACAGTTCCCAGCAGCGAAACCAGCAACAAGTAATGTCATTTGAGATAGAAAACTCATTAACAGTAGCAAAAGTAGTAACCCAAGCAGGGCAGCAGCAGAGTAACAATAACACATAAACAACAAGCAGCAGAGGAGAAGCAACAGGAAAAGACTCTCAGCGGCAACAAACAAATTCAGACACAGAAGCAGCAGCAACAACCAAAGAACAGTTCCCAGCAGCAACAAATAACCAAAATACTTTGCTAAGAAACATAGCAAGCAGCAGCAAGCAACAGCAGCAACCAGAAACATTCCTGCATTTTCAACACAGAAATAAGTCGTAGCAACAAACAAGCAGCTAGCCACAGACGGCAGGCCTAAAGTCAAGCCGCAGGCCAGTAGCGAGCAAAGTAAAACAGAAAAATTTGTTTACACGAAGAAATCAAATAAAAGGGAAATAAGGTACACCCCACGAATTAAGCATAAGATCCGTGCGAATATTAGAAGGGGGTAGAGACCACCAAGTAAAATCATGACAAGTTAAACCCAAAATAGCAAGAAATTTGGCTATTGTGTTTACTTCACTTAAGATATGCGAGAATCGGAAGTGCATCATTTGAAGACGATTCGTAGCATTAATCCAGTGAGTATGGAGTTGCCAAGGAGGATAAATATTGTAGTGCATCACACAGTGAACAACCAAAATAGAGTCACTCTCAATCCATAAATTGTGCCAGCCACGATACAAAGCTTGTTATATTACGAGGATTACTGCCATCATTTTAACATGGAAAGAAGTATTATAACCAATATACCATGGAAAATCACCCAAAAAGGATCTTGTATGGTCCCAGAACGCATTCCCGCAGGCTGAAGGATCGGGTTTCCATTTTGATAATCGATCTGTGTTAACTTTCACCCAATGAGTTGGTGAACAACCCCGCGACACATTAAGCACCGTAGGCGCTTTGCCATACCTTGGATTAACGCCTTGATGAGAAAGGATTAGCAAATCTTGTGAGCTGCACAGATGACCAGGAGAAACTTCACTAAAGGTCGCCGTTAATTCTTTGCGAAGGGCGACTGCCCTAGTTATAGAAACGGAAATATTTTCGAATCGAGCTGAAGTTCCATATAGTTACCAGGTTGCCTTTTATTAGATCAAATATATTTTTCCCCCGAATAATCAATCTAAACCAAGTTACAACTATCAATAAAAGCACCAAAGTCTGTGCAGGAAGATAAAATAGGGGCATTACCAGGTTGCCTTTTATTAGATCAAGTATACTGGGAAGCGAAGCATCCCTAATATTATGGACTAGAAATCCGAGATTAAGAGAATGCCAGAACATAGGAGAAAAAACATTCGAAGACACCATTGGTTCCACAATATAGAGAACATTGGGAAAATGAGACTTGTAGAGATTTGAGAGTTCCACTTTGCTTGAGGGGTTACCAATAGCCTAATATTCCAAAGAATACTTTCATTGAAACTTATTCTTTTTGAGGCCTCGAGTGGGGATGAAAGAAGCCTTCGTTACAGTATTTTGGCCTGAACAATGTCTCCTAGTAATGATAGGTGTAAAACCCTCATAGTCCACTTCTGTGGTTGAATCAGTGGAAGCATCTGTCTCTAAAGAATCTGAAGAAACCTCCTGACCATCCTCATTGCTACAGTTGTCTGTATCATCTGTTCGTGTCTCACCGTCCATAGATTGCACAGCAGCTTGCTTTGCAATAAGATTTACTTCCTCACCCAATTTTGATCTTCCCGAGGTTCCATACAGTCTAAAATTTTTTCTGGGCTTTATTCCTTCTCAAACTGAGACAGATCAACCACCAATTGTAAGTCACTATTAGTTGTGGTAAGCACTGGTTTGTCCATCAATGAACTAGCCTCCATAGCCTCCTTCCCTTTATTAAGGATACTCGTTTTCTTTCCAGACTCAATAGGAGGCTTTGAAATTAGCAAATCTTCCATTGTGTGTTCAGGGCAACTCACTCCCATGAGGTGCACATCCACCACTTGAGGAGAAGACGCAACAGGAGGCTGTTTTAAACCAACAACCTTGCAAACTTGCTTCTGTTTAATAGGCTCGTGTTGCCAAGCAAATCGAGCAAACCCAAATCAAGACTGAAAGTTAACCTACCAATCTAAGTTTTAATGAATCAAAGCAAACCCAAAAACTATAACAAGGATTTATAGAAAAAGAAATCAATCAAAAAACCACAAAATAGAGAAGAAAACAAAATTTAAGTGGTTTGACTAAGATGGCCTACATCTACTATCAAACCAGCTCAAAGGGATTTACTAATGAGAAAATCAGATTACAAGCTTACAATTACAAGGTTTCAGAAAACTTCAAACTCGCTCTTGAATTCTCTCTAGATAATTCTAAGCTTTCTCTCTCTAAGTTTCTCTCACTAAAACCAATGCTCTCTCTCACCCTTTATTGGGGACGAAGACTCATACTTGTAAACACATACTCCAATAACAAAATATCTAATTTTGTTACTTGCCTCTAACAAACTTTCAAAATTGCACGTGAGAGACCTAATGTAATCTTTCTCACATCTGTCCTAAATCGTTACCTGACATAAGCGTACACCTAACCTGACTAGCAAAGCTCCTAACGAAACTCAAGCTTATCACCCGACTTGAGAATAACTTCACTTAACTTGATCTTAACCTGACTTGTTAGTGACCTAACCTGGTACCAACTTCAGAGTTTTCCAGGTTATCTGCTTTTAATACTCAAAGTGCTTATTTAGATCAATCTTAAAATTGATCTCAGACTCAGCTAAGATATTGTTGACTTTTTAATCACAACCAACAATTCTCTCCCTTGATTTATAAATGTCTTTTATTATAACTGTCTTGATCTTTCTAGATGGTATCTAGTTTGTTCCCCACACCAACCAAATCTAACAGTGCGTAATTTTGATTAATGGTGGAGATTTTGTAAGTATATCAGTTGGGTTCTCCTTAATGTGAATCTTCTTCATTCTCACTGACCTTGATGCTATCTCACATTTTATAAAGTGAAGTGTTACATTAATATGTTTACTTCTCTCATGATGCACTTGATTTTTTTACCCAATTGTATAGCACTTTAGATATCACAGAATACATACATTGACACTTGCTTCAAACCCAATTCAGTCACTAGCCATGAAGCCATTTTGGCTTCTTCATAGCTTCAGTCGCAACTATATACTCTGACTCCATTGTGGAAAGTGCCACAACATGTTGAAGAGAAAATTTTCAGCTAACTAAGCACCTCAAAGTAGTGAACAAGTATCTTGACAACGATCTCCTTCTGTCTAAGTCTCCCATAAACTTAGCATCTACATATTCTTTGACATCCTTTGGTTTTCGATCTGATCCTCCATACACTAAGACTACGTCAGATGTCCCCTTAAGATATCTCAACACCCATTTGACTACTTGTCAATGTAATTTTTCAAGATTTGCCATAAACCAGCTGATCACACTCATTACATCAACCAAATTAGGTCTAGCACATACCACTATATACATAATGCTGCCAACAACACTAACAAATGGTAACCTGGCCATTTGACCTTTTTCTTGATCAATTTTAAAAAACTGATCACTTGACAATTTGAAATGGTTCGTCAAAGGAATTAACATGAGTTTAGCATTTCCCACTCTAAACTGCTCAAGTATCTTCTAAACATAATCTCTCTGAGTAAGAGACAACTTTCCAAGATTCTTATCTCTATTGATTTCAATACCAAGAATCTTCTTAGCTACTCCCAAATCTTTCATCTCAAATTCATCCCTAAGCTAATCTTTTAATCTGTTGATCTCTGCTTTATCTTTGCTCACAGTCAGCATATCATCTACATAGAGAAGTAGATAGATTGCACTGAGCTAAATTACTCCTTTGTGATGAACAGAACTGTCATAGTTGCTCCTTTTGAATCCCTTAAGATTCTAAAGTTATCAAACCCATTATACCACTATCTAGGAGATTATTTAAGGCCATATAAAGACCTTTTAAGCCAACATACCTTATCTTCTTTTCTAGGCACTTTATAGCCTATAGATTGTGACATTAAATCTACTCTTTACTATGCAAGAAAGTCATTTTCACATCCATCAAATCCAACTCAAGGCTTTATGTAGCAATCAATGCCAAGAGAACTCTAATGGATGTGTTTAACTACAGGTGCGAAAATCTCAGTGTAGTTTTCACCTCACTTCTGAGTAAATCCCTTTGCCACTAACCTGGCTTTGAAACTTTTTGCCTCAGCTCCTAGAATACCTTCCTTTAGCTTGAAGATCCATTTGCAACCAACAACCCTTCTATTCTGAGATTTTGGGAACCCAAGTTTGATTTTTCATCAATTAATGAATTTCATCATCTGTAGCAACCTTTTAGTTTTTCTTCTGTTTACCCTTCATTGCCTCTTTATAAGTTTTGGGCTCGGGTTCAATGTACTCTTATATAACACAAAATGCTTATACGATAAGGTCAGTATATCCATATCGATTCGATGATCTAATTGTCCTTTTTCTCAATTTATCGTAAATTGATACAAGTTCTGATTTGTCTGCTTAGATAAGTCTTATTCTTCACCTCTTTCCAGATTAGTTTCTTGTGTTTCCCTATCATATTCAAGTTTTCTAAATGACTCCACCTCAAACTGAATACTCCTTTTGCTCAGGTCAATTTCTAGTGCTTTAGTAGAAATTATTTTCCCTTCCAATACTTCATCCTTTAACATCATAGATTCATTGAAATTAACATCCCTCTTGATTACATATTTGTTTAGACTTGGGTTCAAACGTTTATACCCTTTTACCCTTGATGGATATACAAAGAACGTGCAACTCAAAGATCTTGGATCAAGCTTTTCTTGTCTTATGTGTGCATAACATAAGCTTCCAATGATCCTCATATTTGAGTAACTTGCTGGCTTATCTAACCCGATCTCTTATGGTATCGTTCCTCCCAAAGCTATTGTTTCAGTTCTATTTATAAACTAAGCTGTTTTGTCAACACATTCTGCGAAGAAGGACTTGGACTCCAAAGTTTATACCCTTCTACCCTTGATGGATATACAAAGAACACACAATTCAATGATCTTGGATCAAGCTTTTCTTGTCTTATGTGTTCTTAAATTTTCTTTTAGTGTTCGTTTTGGCATAATTATTATCTTTAGATATATTTATTTTTCATATAACATTATAAACTATAATAAAATACACATTTATATGTGTTTTGTTTATGCATTTGAGTAAAATTATTTTATTATTTATTTAACAATTATAAGTTACAAAAATACAAGTGTAAAAGTATTTATTTTTATACTCTCTTTATTTAAAAAAGAAAAAAATTAAAGATTTATATTCTACAATTTATTTAGACAAAAAAAATAAACAAATCATTGAATTGATTCATATATTTAGGCCTATTTAAAATTTTGGTAAAAATGCAAATACTATCTCAAAATAATTTATAATATTCAATTATAATTAATCAAAAGCCTTTGCAAAACTTTTATTTATATAGGAGAATTTAAGATAAATTTAACAGTCATACAAAATTATATAATTACAAGATTCAATTTTTATAAATATTTAATAGCTAATTATGGCATATTATTAGATCCCAAAAGATTTAATTTAATTTCCCTCCTCTATGTATACAGCCATGCATCCAACAATAATCTCTCCTGGCTTAGATATTCTCCTCACCTTCTCTGAATTATCAGTAGACTCTTGACTACAAAATGTTTTAGTAAATTATTTATTTTGATTTTTTATCATATAAATTAATAATTTTAATACATTAATGTCCGATAGTCATCAACTAATTCATTATATTAATAATTTAAACTTGTAAAAAATTAGAAGGTAATAGGTTATCAACTTCATAATTATCACGTGCGATCTCCGATTTTCTCTATTTTGTACACGTGTCACACATCAACGGCCCCATCCGATGCCTCTACGGCAACTGTATTTCCAAATTTAGCCCTACGCGAGTTTCACACACTTCTACTAGTTCGCTGGAAATCTGAGTTATCGTTTTATTTTTTGTTTGTATTCTAAATTTATGTATTAAGGTCTCTATTTATAGTAAGCTAAGAGCAGTGCAGATTTTGGAGAAAAATACATTGAAAATATTATATATTGAATAAGTAATTCTCTAGTTCAGAATAGCAACTTATTTTTAAATTTTAATCCAGTGTCTGCTTTTTAACTGAAATCGAGATTAATTTGAAATCTGAATGGACAATATAGTTTAAATTCGATTAATTATCTACGTCTTTCTTCCTCTAAACTCTTAAGATAAGTATTAAGGTTTATGAATTTATACTAATGTAAGACCACTCTAGACCTAAATAGAAAATACATATTGAAAATATATATATCAAGTGACATTTTTAATTTGGAAATAACCACTTGATTTTGCACTCTAAGTTACTGTTTTATTTTTTACTTAAATTTGAAGTATTTTTAAATTTTAATATCCAAATCTAAATCATGATGTTTTTTTTCACTTGAAATATGAATATAAGTTTTAAAGTCTATTTTTCCCTAAGCTAAGAACACTCTAGAGTTTTGTAGAAAATTCAATAAGAATATATATCCAGTAACTAATTCGCTATTTTGAAAATAACAGCATAGATTTTGAAAAAATCCAAAGTTTATATCCTTTATTTTTTTGTTTCATTGAAATCTAGATCAGTCTGGAATTTGAATAGATTCGATTATTTAGTTTTCAATGATCTATTTATTTCTTTTTCCGTCTAATTGTGAATATACTTATTAAGTTTTATTTATACTAATTTAAGAACACTATAGATATATAAAAAATACACTGAAAGTATATATATCTAGTAACAATTTTTTATTTTGGAACTAACTATAAGAATTTGCACTCCAAAGTGCCATCTAATTTTCTTACTAAAATTTGAATTAGCTTTAATTTGAATCTCTAAATATAAATCATCGATTTATATAATTTTGTCTGAAATATAAATGTAGGTATTAAGGTCTATTTATCGAGTAAGCTAAGAACAGTTCAGAGTTGAAGGAAAATACGTTGGAAATATTGTATATTTAGTAACTAATTATCTAGTTCGGAATAGCAACTTGTTTTTAAACTCTAATTTAGAGTTTAAACTTGTCAATTTCTCAGGAACTTTGCTGTTCATGCTTAGTAGAAAACATGAGGAATCTCCTTCATAACTTTATTTGCTCAAGTGTTTGTAGCACCAACTGAATTGTTGCCTTAAACTTGTCGATTTCCATATCTCTGCGAGCTTCCTCCTCTTTGACTCGATTTCGTTCAGCCAAAATATTCTTTACATAGTCTCAGGAATTTTCTAAAGAAAGTCTACCTCCTTAATCAATTGTTGCAGCACATACCAAATTGTTCCCCTCAGCTTATCAATTTCCTTAATTTTTCGTAGCCAAACTCTCTCAGGAGCTTAAGAAAAAACCTGACGTTGAGTTGAATCTTTTAATGTTCATGAATTATGTGATAATTAGTAAATTAGAATATAAAAAACATAGAGAAATTTTAATAGGAGTAAAAACACCTCTCTACATGAATTATAGGATCCAAACTGACATAATAAAATACCATTGGTAGATAAGAATATTAAATTAATACAATTAATAAAAATAAATAATATTGTTCATGTGACAGCTAATATTTATATTTTTATACTAGTTTGTACAGCTAATACTAGTGTCTGTTCGGTTGTTTTTCATTTGCCAACAAAGATTTTTTTTTAATGTTAAAAATTGTTTTAATTATTTTAGTGTTATTTGGTTGGCACTCAATAAAGGTTTTAAGGAATTAAAAACCCAAATTTTTTAAATTTTTAGTAATAAAATTTGTTGAACTTTTCTAAAAGGTTAAATTGTTTAAAGTACCATTATTTTATTTTAATTATTTTACGTTATTTTCTTGTAGCATGACCCTAAAAACTTGTCTATTAACATAATTGTATCATTTTTTCTAAAAATTATTTACAATAACTAAATAATTAGTAAACTTTTATTAAAAACTTTACTTATAAAAAATTTACTTCAAAAAGTTCTACTTAAAAAGTTGTGCCAAACAGATACTATATATAATAGTTCTTTACTCTATTAATATTATCTCATGTTATTCATAGCCAAAATTGAGCAAAGTTGTATAAGGATGTACACTTCATCTCTTAACTTTTTTAAATTTTGTATATGTCTTTTGTTATCAATTTAAATTTTTTTATTCAAATTCCTAACACATGAGATTTATATATATATATATATATATATATATAACATTTGAAAAATTCAACAAAAGATTACAAAATTACAAAAGATTAATAATTAGAAAATATTGATAAATGATCCATTACAAAAGATTAAAATAAGAAGAATTAAGGATGTACTATGACCCACCTATGCGAAGAATAAAAGGTGGTTGTTGTTTTAAAATATAAAAGAGAAAATTTGGAAGCCAAGGCAAATCTAGTTGTTGCTTAGGGATTTGGTCAAGCTTCAAATTTGGAGTCGGTGGTGTCAGTAATTTCTAGTGTTAGTAATTTAGACATTGTTTTGTTATGAGTTTTTGATAAATGACAATGGTATAGAAAGGTCTTTTTTTGTCATTCACAAAATTATAACTGTCAAGGGTATTATAATCATTTCGTTAATTGTATTAGGTAATTGACAGTTTAATAGAAATATGTGTTGCTTTTTCTAAATTTTTTATTTAAGTGTTAAAATTTAAATCTTAAATGAGATATATGTTAAATCCCTAAATTAATGTTTCACCATAACATTTGCTAAACTTGATAATTTTAATAAAGAAATATTTCAACTCAAACAGTGACCCAAAAAAAGAGCTCAAAATAAACATTGACGTTATTGTTCATTTATATATTTTGAAATGAAAAATTAAAAAATAATTTTTCTTAATTTTTAATTTATCGAATTATATTTAGGTCCATAATATATCAATTCATAACTCTCAATAAGACAAGCTAAACTCATCCCTTATGCACCATATTTTATTTATTATTTTTAATGTTTATTATAAAGTTAAATCTTTTTATAATTTTATATATTTCGAAACAAAAACCTCACTTATGAGGTATATATTTCTTCTTAGTAACATATATACAAACTCTAATACAAATTTATTTGTGCAAACTAATATATCAGTATTTTATTATTGTCCACATGTTTTATAGAAATAAATTTTTTGTATATGAATAAGAAAAGCAAAATAATATAAAATGTTGTAATAATATAATATCATAATATTATAATATTAATTTATATAATAAATTCGTATAAAAAATATTTTTGTTTTGGAAGAAAAATTACTTGAAAGCCTAGCTGTCGCTATCATTCTCAATGAAATTCTAAGTAGAGGAAAAAAGTCAAGATATTCTAATCCATTCTTATGTCATAATCGCCAACTAATTGATTAAAATTAATAATATTAAACTTGTAAAGATGATATTATTATTCTTAAAGAAAGAGAAAAGGATTTATAAGTACTTAAATTTAATCTATTAAACTAATTAATTTTAATAATTTTCAAAAATATTTGTTGAGAACTTATTTATTATAAAATTAATAATTATATCTCTATCAAATTATAATTAAGAAGGAAAAAAAAAATATTAACTAAAATTAAATATAATAAAAATAATAATATTTATTTATAATATGTTGATAATAAAATATTCATTAATATATTAAAATGAAAATAAAATTTTTATTTTACAATATATTTAAAATACAATATTACCTAGTAATGAAAACAAAATAAAACATAAATACAATATTCATGATTTTATTATAATTAATTTAAATAAAACATATTTATCTATGAAATATATAAACAACCTTAAAAATAAAAATCATGAATGAACAAAGGCGAAATAAAGAGTCTTCGATTTTCATTTTAGTTTTTCCCCTTCAAATGATAGTTATATATATGAGAACAATGAATAATTTATCTCTGTCTTTACCTTAATATGAAGTGAAAGAAAGGAAAGTAGATGTAGATAATAGTAAAGTAAACAATTTGCTTCCCCCTAGGTGGAAGAAGACAATTAAAAAATATATATTTGCTTGCCTTTCAACTACATAAATTCTTATTTTATGAACAATTCGTCCAGATAGGAATCTCACATTTCCTGATCTCTTCATGGATCAAACGAGGATTCACTCACATTCACTTTCGTAGAACACATTTTGCTTTAGACATATTATTTTAGAAAAAAGACTCTTAATTATCTCGCGAATCACTCTTATTGATACAAGATTCTCAAATTATAAACATGCTTGCATTGGTGCAGTGCAAACACGAATTTATTTAATAATTTCATAAGCCTATAAAGGTAGGTGAAGTGAAATTGCCAATGTGTTATTGACATACAACATGATAAAAATAATAAATTTTGGCAGCTAAGAAAAATAAGTAGCGGGTATAAACATTAACCTTTTAAAATTACAGAGAAATGACCCATTTTATATTAAAATTATCCGATTTTTTAAAATTAAATTTAAGTGATTTATATTATTTATTTTTTATTAATTGTATTCATTTTATGTTTTATCAAATAATATTATTATATTATGTTTGTTTATATATTGCAGCGTTTGCATTTTTGGCATTATTCTATAATAATTTTTTTAAGTTAATTATTAATTACACGTACATCGATCAGTAGCATACACGTGTCCAAACAGTGACGCTTGAGTCGTTTCAGATGTGTCATTTTATACAGAGGGCACACATAAAAGCAATCAAAATTAAATGCAAGCACATCATAATTAAATTTAAATTTTGCCAAAGATTTTCTCCCGAATTTGTTGCGAATTGAATTAAATTACATACAGGTCTTATATTTTGATTTCTTGTCATACGAGTCCTTGCATCTTTTTTATCAATATTTTCACGTAAAGTTCCCAAATTTATAAAAATTATAAGTAGAGAGAAAAGTTTTAAAAACTCACAGAAGCTTCCCTTTCACAGTACCTACATCCAATTTACTGTATAAGTTTTTTAAAAAAATTATTCCCAAATAATTAAGAGCAAATTTGTCCTTACATTTGCAACTTTGAAAAATTAAATCAGGGGCCATGCTAGAATTTAAGCATTAAGAATTTAAAGTAGTTAAAAAAAGAAAACATATTTAAAAAATAAAATTAATAAACATATACTAATTTAATTTAAGTATGTTAGAATATGTTATTTCTTATTATATAATACAATTTCATTTAGATTTTACTTTACTTTTTCACAAGTAATTAAAGACAAATTTTGCTTAAATATTTTTTGTTCAAATTTCAAGTAAAATATATGGAATAAGATTTAGTACTAGTATAGGTTTTCAGCTCAATCTATACATTTGTGGGTGGTAATTAATAAGTAAGAATATAAAAAGTAAATAAATTCTAATTTTATATGAATACAGTCACCACATAGTTAAGATGAAATCACTATATATGATGCTAGTTCTAAATCATAAAAGTATGCACAGTTACAGTTGAATGAGATCATCACAAATAATAGGAAATAAAATAATTGAAATTGAGAAAACAAGGATAATTTTAAAAGCGTTTGACATGAATTATATGATCCAAACTAACGTAAAAAAAAAAGTATTGATAAATAACAGTACTAAATTAACGCAATTAATGAGAATAAATTGTGTTGTTTATGTGGCAATTAATACTTTTACTTTAGTTTGTATATCCAATACAAGTAAAAGCAATAAGTGTATTATCTCATGTGTTTCATTTTCTTTCCATAGCAAAAATTGAGTTCAGTTGCATAAGAATGTGCCTCGTTTGTCTAACTTTTCTCAAATTTTTTCCCTTCAACTTATAACTCTTTGGTAGGGATGGAAAATTTTTATATGGATTTGGAGCCTCACAAGGATCTATCTTAAAGATAAAATTGAAATAATATAATAGGAAATAAGATGAGAAATGAAGGAAAATTAATCACCATATTAGTAATGGAGTGGAGAACAATTAGTACTTTCTAGCCCATCCCTACCTCATTCCCTATATATATATATATATATAATATTATAATATATTATTTTTTAAAATAAATATATATATGCAAATAATATTTAATTAAAAAATTTATAATTTATAATTTTTTTATCCTATCCAATAGCGAAATTTATATTTTTAATATAATTATTATTTATAAATAATACCATAATATATTCATGATAATTTTATTTAATATTTAATATAATAAATATAAAAATTAAAAAAAAAGTGGAGATAGGGAATCTATTTCCTGTATAGGAATTCTCCATTACTATCCCATTAAACTTCACGAGAGAACGGGTTTAAAAATGAATATTAAAATTAAAATATATTGGGGAATAGAAAATGCCTCCCTACTCTTATCTCGCCCAATTACCATCCCTACTCTCTTCTTATAATTTTTAATTTTTTAATTTAAATTTCTAACATATGAGTTAAAGCTAAAATATTTAAAAAAAATAATAAAAAGTAAAAAATTACAATGTAAAAGATAGAGATTACAAGAACAATATTAAAAAATATTGAGATTTTTAATAAAGATAGATTTTAAATCAAATATTGACCCAAGATCAAACTAAACATTGATGTACTCGTGCATTTATATATTTCTAAATGAATAAGAAAATAATATTTTTCTTAGTTTTTAATTTAACAGATCATATTTGGATGCATAATATATTAATTTGAATCTCTCAATAATGCAAGATAAACTCATGCATGGCTGGAGCACTTTATTTTATTTTTATTATTGTGAATTGATTTTTTAATAAATTTTAAGTTTTTTATTATTTTATATATCTCTAAATGAAGACCTCGCCTATAATGTACATATTTCTTATTTGTAATACACATATAAATTCTAACACAAATTCAATTATATAAATTAATATATTAATTTTATATTATTGTCATGTACTTCATATAAATAACATTATTTTACATGAATAAAAGAAGAAAATTTTTTTATAAAATCTTTTGTAATAATAAGATATTATAATATATTATTTTGGATATTAGAAATGATTTTCAGCATTTTTCCTTTCATCTTATTAACATCAACATTAATGATCATGGACAGCAAAATTTTTTTAGCCAACTTTGTTGACTTATGAAATTGTGAAATGAATTTCCTTCTCATTAACACGAGATAAGATTTTATGTTGTCCCACGTTAATTTTATTATTATCTCAGATTTTTCTTTCATTTCCCACTATAAAGCAAAGACTAAGACTCTTTCAAATTTCTATTATTTATTCCCATTCATTTGATAGTTCTATATGAGAACAATGATTATTCAAGAAGGTCTCCTTATCTTCACCTTAGAGTGAAATGAAAGAAAAAAAAGTATATATTAATAATAATGGGGCAAAAAATTTTCTCCTCTTTATGTGGAAGATAATTAAATAAAATAGACTTACTTTAGGGAAATATAAAATCTTATCTCAGATATGAAAAAGAGAAACACTTTTAATTTTTAATTTTATGAATGGAGCTTAATGTTGATTCACACAAGCATGATGACCCAAAATCTTTGGATTATTAATTTCCAGTATTACTAGCTTGGATATAGTAATTATTTGAGAGAAATTTTGACATATAAGACAAATATAGAATAAGCATAAACATTGAAGTTTTAAAAGTATGGGAATATGATCCGTTCTTTAATAAAAATTATCTTCTTTATTTTTTAAGTTATTTTGTATTAATTTTAAATTAAAGATTCAACCATCACGGTCAAAATCATAAATTTTTCATATGTAAATTTTGCTCCTTGGGCAATAACTCAGTTGGTCTGGGACAATCTTGAAGCTCACAGGCTATTATGAGTTCGAATAACAGTGGAGAATAACGGTTTGGTGTTTCGTGGATGAGTTTTCTTAATTCTATCCAAAATTGTTTTAAATATATATATATATATATTTCAATATAAAACTTAAAAAAAAATATAATAAAAAAATTAAAAATTACAATAAAAAGAAAGTTCAAATTAGAAGAAATTAAATACAGAAGTACATCAAAATAGGATGCTAATATGAGAGAACATAAAAGTGTTGTTGTCTTGAAAATATAAAAGAGAAACTTTGCAAGATAAAAAAAAAAAAATCTCGAGTAGGTATAATAAATAAATTAAAGTTTCGTTGAGATATTTGTAATGAAGAAAGACTTCAAATAGAAAAGTTGACCAAAAGAAAACTTTGCGTGAAGCAATGATGTCCTTTTGTATCTTTATATTTCTAAGTAATAAAAACAATTTAAAATTTTTAATATATTATATCTAGGCAGGCTAAACTCATTGCTTATACAATATATTCTATTTGAAGCTTTTAATTCTTTTTGTTGTAATTTTTAGTTCTTTTATTATATTTTCTAATTTATAGATATATTATTACATTTAAACAAATTTTAAAAAATATAATAGAAATTTGAAAATTGTGGTAAAAAGGTTAGAGATTAAAAAAGAAAATTACAACTTATTAGAGTTAGAACAATTTATTCTTTTTTTTTTCCTACAAAATTCTTACTTTCACAAGAAAAGAATCTTTAGTAAAGATATATATTACATTTAAAATTCGGATGAAATACATGCAAACCATTTCCAAAATTATACTTTATCACTTCTACAATCTCTTATACAAATTCATTTATAAATTAAAGTCCTACATTTTTCATGCATGAAAAAGAAAATTTAGTAAGAGCTAAAAGAAATAAACAATATGAAACATACGGTGACAACAAAACATTGCAATATTAATTTTTCTAAATAGAATTTTATAAAAATTAACAATAATATAAAAGGCCATAAATATTGCATAAACATTTGACTAATTAATTATCACATATTATTATTTTGATTTCTTTCATATAAATCAGTTATTAAATCTTAAGAATCATTTTAATGGATATTGTAAAGGACCCTAACATCTTTACTTGACTCGTATCAAAATAATGCGACAATTAATAATTTCTCCTTTGTATCCTTTATAAATCTAAAATTCAGTAGATCCCAAAATGTCCTAAAGAAAACAGTTACAAGAGTTTCTAATTTGTTGTTACGTAATAGCCATTACCTAATTGATTCTAAACTTTTAAAAAATTAGATGTAACTAAAATAGTATGTATAAATCATTTATAACAAAATTTCTTTAACTGACTTGGTTGACTTATGAAATTAAGAATTAATTTCTTTCTCTCTCTCCTATGAGATAAGATTTGATACCTCTATAATATAAATTTTATTATCTCATATTTTTCTTGACATAGCAAAATAGTATTGCTAGATAATAATACTAAATTAATGCCATTAATAAAAGTAAATGATCTTGTTCACATGACATCTAATGTTTATATTTTCACGCTAGTTTATATATCTTATACTACTGAGTGTTCATTTAGTTTGGGTTCTTCATTGGTTAATAACATTTTTTTTAATATTAAAAGCATATTTTAATTCTTTTAATGTTGTTTAGTTCGCATTGAATAAAATTTTTTAGGAATTAAAACTCAATTTTTGGATTTTTGATAATGAAATTTTTTGAGCTTTTCTAAAATGTTAAATTATTTAATATATCCTTATTTTATTTGAAAGATTTTGTATTGTTTTCTTATATTATAGCCTTAAAAACTTGTTTACTAAAATAATTATATCATTTTTTCTAAAATTATTTATGACAACTAAATAATTAATAAACTTTTGTTCAAAACTCTACTTATGAAAAGTTACTTCAAAAAATTCGTTTGGCTCCATTAATATTATCTCATGTTATTCACAGATGAAATTGAGCTAAGTTGCATATGGATGTACTCTTAACTTCTTTTTTATTTTTTTTTTACTCTTATGTTATAAATTTCTTTTTTATTCAAATTCCTAACACATGAGTAATATAGATATGTATGTATGTATGTATGTATGTATGTATGTATACGTACATAACATTTGAAAAGTATAAAAAAAAATTACAAAACAAATTAAAAATTAGAAAATATTGACTGATGTATTGTATTATACATACTTAATTCTTCTTATTATCTATTAAAATATGACCCACCTATGAGAAGAATAAAAGATTGTTGTTGTTTTGAAATATAGAAGAGAAAATTTAGAAGCCAAGTCAAATCTAGTTGTTGCTTCAAAAATTTGGAGTTAGTGGTGCTTTTCTGTTATGAGTTTTTGACAAAAAAACAATGGCATGGAAAAGATTGATTCATCTTCTGTGTTGTAGGTTCCAAAAGTTTTTTTCCGTTATTCACAAAATTAAAGTGTCAAGAGTATTGTAGTAATTTTATTAACTTATTTGGTTAATTGACGGTTAGGAAAGGCATACGTGTCATTCTCTAAACTTTTTATTTAAATATTAAAATCATAAATTTCGGGGGAGGTATATATTAAATCCCTTAAATTAATGTTTCGCCATAATGGTTGCTAAAATTGATAATTTTAAATTTTTTTCAGAAGAATAAAAGATTTCAACTCAAAAATTGTACCCAGAAAAGAGCTCAAAATAAACATTGATGTTATTGAGCATTTATATGATAAAAAAAAATTTTTCTTACCTCTTAATTAATCAAATCATAATATGGCAAGTTAAACTCGTCCTTCCACACCATATTTCATTATTATCTTTAATTAGCTTTTTATAAAGTTATTTTTTTTTATAATTTTATATATTTTGAAACAAACACCTCACCTATGATGTATATATTTTTCATTAGAAACACATACACAAACTCTAATACAAATTTATTTATACACACTAATATATCAATATTTTTTTATTATCCACATGTTTTGCAGAAATAAATTTTTTTACATGAATAAGAAAAGGAAAATTATATAAAATATGTTGTAATAATATAATATTATAATATTAATTTATATAAATAAATTCGTACAAAGTTCATTTTTGTTACGGAAGAAATATTGTTTGAAAAGCATAATTGTCACTATCATTCTCAATGAAATTCTACGTAAAGGAAAAAAGTCGCAAGAGATTCTGATATATTTTTGTGTAATAATCATCAACTAATTGATTAAAATTAATAATTTTAAACTTGTAAAGATGATATCGTTATTATTTTAGAAAAAAGAGAACATAACTTACAAAATATTAAGTTTAATTTATTAAAATGATTGGTCCCAATAATTCAAAAAATATTCATTAAAGTTCTATTTATTATAAAATAGCAGTTATATTTCTATTTAATTATAACAAGTACGAGAAATTATTTTTAAACTCATAACAACAATAACAATAATACTAATAATTTATTTTATAATATGTTGATAATAAAATATTCATTAATATATTAGAATTAAAATATAAATCTATTTATTTTACAATATATTTACAATACAATATTACCTCTTATTAAAAATAAAATAAAATATAAATATAAATAAATATTTATTTATTTATTTTACAACATATTTATAAATACAATATTTATTATTTTATTATAATTTTTAAATAAAATATATTTATGTACAAATCTTTAAATAAAATTAAAAATAAAATATCTGGTCAATAAAGGCGAAAGTAAAAAGTCATCCATTTTTATTTTAGTTTCTTTTCAATTGATATTCATATTCATATTATATATATATATATATATATATATATGAGAACAATTAATAAGATCTCTTTATCTCTACTTTAATATGAAATGAAAGAAAGAAAAGTAATAATATTATTTTATATGTGAAAATGATACACGAAATTATTTCATAATTTCATAAGCCAATAAAGCTGGGTAAAGAGACATCGTGGTAATCTTGATTGACACAAGCATTATGATCCAAGCGTGATGACACAAGTATGATGACCCTTTCTATACTAACAATTATCCTATCTTTAAAATTTAATTTAATTAGTTTACATTTTTATTCTTGCTAGTTATATTAATTTTGTATTTTATCAAGTAATATTATAATACGATATTAGTTTGTACATTGTAGAATTTGCATTTCTAATATTATTCTATAATTAATTGAGTGTTATTTTTTATTATATAACACAATTTCATTTAGATTTTATTTACTTTGTTACAAGTAATTAAAGACAAATTTTGCTTAAATATTATTGTTCAATTTTTAAGTAATTAAAAAATAAAAATATGAAAAAAAAATTCTAATTTTATATGAATACAATCACCACATAGTTAATTTGAAATCATGATTTCATAAAAGCATGCACAGTTACAGTTGAATGAGATCATCACAAAATGATCCAAAATGACTTAAAGAAACAGAAGTATTGGTACATAAAAGTGCTAAATTAACACAATTAATGAGATTATATAATGCATTAATACTTTTACTTTAGTTTGCATATTTAATCCTACTAAAAATAATAATTCTTTATTCCATTAATATTATCTTATGTTTTTGATTTTCTTTCTTCGGTGAGAATAGAGTTAAGTCCCATAAGAATGTGTTCCTCACCTTCCAATTTTTCTTCTCAATTTTTTTTGTTCTTCAACTTATAACTCTTTCGTTACAATTTTTAATTTTTTAATTTAAATTTTATACGTATGAGTTATATCTAAAATATTCCAAAAATACAACAAAAAGTAAAAGATTACAACATAAAAAATAAAAATTACAAAAACTATCAAAATGTCCTTGTGTATTTATATATTTCCAAATGAATAAGAAAGTATTTTTTTAGTTTTTAACTTAACGGATCATAATTAGGCACATAATATATTAATTTCAATCTCTCAATGATGCACGATAAACTCGTGGCTTGAGTACCATATTTTTTTTATTTTTAATTAATTTTTTTTGTAAATTTAAATTTTTTTTATTATTTTATGTATCTCTAAACGAATAACTCATCTATAATGTACATATTTCTTATTTGTAATACATATACAAATGTAATTTTCAAAAGTTAAATTTTTTACATGAATAAAAAACTAAAAAAATACTATCTTTCGTTTCCCATTATAGAGTGAAGACAAGAGTCTTTAGATTTTTATATCACTTATTTCCATTCATTTAATAGTAATATATGAGAACAACGATTAATATCTCTTTGTCTTCACCTTAACGTGAAATGAAAGAAAGAAAAGTAGATGTTGATAATAATGGAGCAGAAAATTTTCTCCTCTCTACGTGGATCACAATTAAATAAAATAGACTTACTTTAGAGAAACATAGAATCTTATCTCAGATATGAAAGTGAGAAATACATATATTTTATAATTTTATAACTAGTTGATGTTGATTGACGCAAGCATGATGATCCACAATCTTTGGATTATTAATTTCTTGTATTACTACTTGGACAAATCAATTATTTGAGAGAAAATTTGGCTGGTAAGATAAATATAGAATAAGCATAGACATTAAAGTTTTAAAATTATGGAAAAATAATCCTTTCTTTACTAAAAGTTATCACGTCCTTATTTTTTTAATTTATTTTGTCATTAATTTTAAAATAAGGCTCAAAGTATCAAGCCAAAAATTATATATTTTTAATAAATTAATTTCAATTTAAAACTTACAAAATACAATAAAAAAATAAATTGTAAAACTAAGAAAGTTCAAATTAGAAGAAATTAAATCTAGAAGTACATCAAAACATGATGCTAATGTGAGAAGAATAAAAGAGAACTGTTGTCTTGAAAATATAGAAAAGAAATTTTAAAATGTAAAAAAATCTCGATTAGGTATAATAGATAAATTAAAGTTTCACTGAGATATTAACTAAAATTGATATTTATAATAAAGGAAGACTTCAAATAAAATAGCTAACCAAAAGAAGATCTTACACTAAACAATGATGTCCTTCTGCATTATATATATATATAAGTAATAAAATAATTTTTTTTTCAAATTTTAATTGTATTATATCTAGGCAGCTGGTTAAACTCATTTCTTATACAATATATTCTATTTCAAATTATAACTTTTTTGTCGTAATTTTTAATTTTTTTATTATTTTTTTAATTTATGAATTTATTATTACATTCAAAAAATTTTAAAAAATGTAATAGAATTTTGAAAATTGTGGTAAAAAGCATAGAGATTAAAAAAGAAAATTACAACCTATAAGAGTTAGAATAATTTATTTTTCTTTTTTATCTAAAAAAGTCTTATTTTCATGATAAAAGAATATTTAATAAGATAGATATTACACTTAAAATTAATCATAAAATACATACAAACTGTTATCAAACATATATTTTTTTATTTATACAAATTCTTAACAAATTCATTTATATAAATTAATGTTGTACATTTTTTTTCCACCAATGAAAAGGAAATTTTAATGAAAGCAAAAAGAAATAAATGATATAAAATATATCATAAAGACAAAACATAACAATATTATATAAATAGAATTTTAATAAAAATTTAATGATAATGTAAAAGGATATAATTGTACAAAAAGTTGACTAATTAATTATCATATATTATTATTTTGATTTATTGCATATAAATCAAAGATTAAATCTTAAAAATAATTATAATGGATGTTGTAAAGGATCTGAAAATCTTCGCTTGACTCTTATTAGAGAAATGTGATAATTAAGAGTTTTTCACTCGTGACTCTTGTTTTACCTCTTATCATCAATGTTTTTCCCCTATATTTTCTGTATATCGACGTCCCCATGTGTGTGTATTTTATAGTTATTTTCTTTTTCTTCTTCCTTTCAATTATTGTGTTGTGTGGTCCAGTCTCTGATAATGTGCTTGATTTGACTTGTACATCATTCCTTTTGAAATTTTTATGTCAAAAGTTACTTTCTTGTTTAGCAAAATACTTAATAAATTGTGACTAATATCACTTAATAAAATGATTAACATTGTAAATTTAAAAATTATGGAATATTCATCTCTTAACAAATAAAATCGTGAAACACATCAAATACTATTATTTTAAGTTTTCTATCAAATGGTAATTGAACATATTATGACAATTTTTTTATGATTTTCTAATTGAAAAGACTTGTCTTCTTTTTATGTTTGCTAGACATGAGAGTAGGTTTCTGATAATTAACCTTGATATTTTTCCCTCCTTTAAACCCTGACGTAGGATCAAATTCCAGCGCTGACGTAGTGTATAGAATTGACTTCCACCGAGGCCGATTGGTATTTAAGTGTTAGAATTGCTTCTTCTCACCATAAGCTCAATTATTAATAATCATTCTCAATTATTAACAATACAAATTTAAAAATTATGGACTATTCATCTCTTAAAAAATAAAATCGTGAAAGACATCATGTTCCTAAGCTCCGAGAAAATCAAAGAAGACGCGAAGGTGGGAAGCAGGAAGGTATTAGGAAAGTTGTTTAACGAGAAATCTCCAAAGCATATATAGTATATATTTATTAGACTTCACTGGACTGCTGGCCCATTTGAGATTTTTAATGTTTAGTAACATATTTTTTCCAAATTGTATTTATTTAAATTTTGTTATCTCACAACAGATTTGAGAAATTTTTTTACCTCCTTTCAAAATCTAATTCTTAAAATCTAATTTATCTATACTTATAGTTTCACATATATTCCGACATGACTTATATTTAATTAGATTATCGTTAACAAAATTTTATATTTAATTTAAGTATTGAAAAAATTATTTTACTTGTTTTCTTCTTCATATACTTTATTATTTAAAAATATAATTTTCCTGCTTTTATTATTGTTGCTACACAGCGATCATTAATATCGATAAGATCTTTAATACTTTAATATTTAATTTATATATATTTAATCAATTTAATTTATTCATATATATTAGAATTGAAAATAAATATTGTGTTCAAAAAAGTATTTTATATACATTAATTTTAATTGTTTTATACTACATATACATTGACAAATAAAATTACAGTTAATATTATATATATTTTTTTAGTTATTTATATTATTACAATATTTTAACAGTAAAATTTGTCAAACACTTGTAAATCACTTTTCAAATTCAAATACTTTTAACTAAAATATTTACTAAACACCAAATTAATTCTTTTAAACTAATATATTATTGTTATACTATTGTCATGTCTTTTACAAGCATATAAATATTTTTTTACATGAATATGGGAAACAAATTATTATAAAAATATGATGTAATAATATAACATTATAATATTAATTTTATATAAATAAGATCTGTATAATGTTCTTTTTTTGTTTTGGAAGAAATATTGAAATTCAACAGTAAAATATGAAACTTTAAAAAATATAAAAACATGTTTGATATAAAATATCAAAATAATAAAAATAAGAATATTTATTTGGTTGAAACTAATTTTCAATATATTTATATAAATGATATGTAAAAAGTTAATTAAACTTCTTAATTTTATTTATATTTTTATGGACCCATGTGTTTGTATTTTATAGTTTTTTCTGTATCTTCTTCCTTTCAATTATTGTGTTATGTGGTCCAGTCTCTTGTAGTGTGTTTGACTTTTATATCATTCCTTTTGAAATTTCTATATTAAAATTAACATTCTTCCTTAGCAAAATACTTAATAAAGTGAGTAATATTACTTAATAAAATGATTAATATTACAAATTTAAGAATTATGTAATATTCATCTCTTAAAAAATAAAATTTTAAAAGAAATCATATTAAAAAGCTCCGAGAAAATCAAAGAAGACATGAAGGAGGAAGCAGTAAAGTTATATGGAAATTATTTAACGCGAAAGTCGAGTGAAAGAGAAATATCCAAATATTTATTTCACATATTTGATAAGACTTTACTGGACTACAAGCTTTGTCATCAATTATTTCTTTCATTTGCAAATTTCTGTGCAATGTGCTTTTACATTGTTATGTTGTCTTTTTATTAATTAAATTTGGAATATGCTCCATTTAAATCCTTTTTCTTATTGTCTTTTTACTATTTTTCCCTCAGCTTTTCTACGGTTGTGCCGTCAAATTTTCTTTTCCCTTTTCTTACAAATTGTTGTTCAATTGTATTATGATTACTTAATAAAGTAATTGATTAGTGTAAAATATACATAGTAGAAATCTCCAAAAAAAAAATAATAATAACAGTAAGAAAACTTTTAGGGAGAAAAGCTTGGTGATAAGAAGGCTTCAACTACTTGCCATATTATATTACGTTTGTTCGACTTTTTTTTAGGTAAATGATATTTTAACATTTAAAGTTTGTCTAATTAACCTGATAAATTTTATTAATTATAAAAATATTTAAAAAAAGTCCTAGTCCATTAATTTGTATCGTTTATTTAGATAAAAAAGTATACAAAATAGTCTTTTAAAATTATTTTGGAACAAAAATTAATATATTAATTATAAAATAGTAGCCAATTCATTAGTATATGTATACTTTGGAACAACACATATCATCATACTATTGGATAATTTATAATTGAATTTAATGAATTGTTGATTGTTGTCCTTAACCACTATCGACCACCATTAATCACTGTATTTGAAATTTTATGTACACTAAAAATTAATATCTGATTTGCACACAAGACAGAACAAGAAAAATATTATTATTTTAAGTCTTGGATCAAATGGTAATTGAACATATTTTGATAATTTTTTTATGATTTTCCAATTGAAAAGACTCTCTTCTTTTTATCTTTTGCTAGACATAAGAGTAGGTTTCTGATAATTGACCCTGATATTATCCACTCTTTTAAACCCTGACGTAGGATCAAATTCCAGCCCTGACGTAGTGTATAGACTTGACTTGCGGCTAGCCGGAGTGGTATTTAAGTGTTAGAATTGGCTTCTTCTCACCATAAGCTCCATTGCTAATAATCATTCTCAAGTCAAAATAGCCTTTCTTTTGTTTACTTGCTCTGCTTCAAGCCTCTCTTTCAGATTTTCCTTATGGAGAGCTGCGATCAACTCTCACTTACAGATAAGGTGATTAAACTCTTCAAACTTAAATGGTTTTTGTTCAATATGTATATTTCCTAATTACATTCAATCTTTATCATTATTACTAATAAACTTCTATCTCATGTAGTTCATTCTCAAGCGAATAATAATAATAACAATAACAACAACGAAAACATCTATATTGAATTGTATTGCGATAGATATACACTTTAAAAATATGGTAGTTTTAGGAATAATTATATGTAAACCTCTGTATTAGTGAATACATATTAACTGTATTATTTTATCATTAATAATTAGTTAGAATATAAGTTTATTATTTTATTTAAAAAAATTTGATATTAATAATTAATCAGAATATATAAATTCAAAAACTGCATAAATCAAATCATTAAAAACTTATTCTAAAAGAGCTTAAAAATAAAATAATTGTTGTTTTTCTGAAAATTTCTTTTATAAAGTCGGGCCAGAGTCACTTTAAGTCCCCGAGTAATTTTACCATAAAATAATGAGATTAAGAGACAGAAAGATGTAGGTCCTACAAACAATCATTTCAGAGATATATAAAAAAAATTATGGAACAACAAAGTTAACATTAAAATATTAATGAAACAAAAGCAACAATTCCTGTCCATGTATTCACTATTGCACTAAATTTTTCCAAAATTAATTTATAAGAGAATTATTTATTTTACTATTAATAAATAAATAATGAATTACACCAATGATGTCAACTCATTTATCAATTGTTATTTGTTGATAAATAAACATCTATAAATGCATATTATTTATATTAGTGAGTTTATATAAACATTTCTCGTTGTGCTCATGAAATATTTTCTTTTTTATTCACAAGTAAGCTGTGATGTTCTTTATCATTTAAAAATGTTCTCAAACTGTGTTTATTCTCATTTTCAATAAATGAGTAGGACCGATTATTGAAAATAAAATTGTGCTTTACGAATATGCTTATTAGAAAGTGAGTTCTCAATACAAAAATAATTCTTCTTCGAAAATAATTTTGTGCTCATTTGCTAATTTTTTCAATTTCAAATGATATCTTAAATTTTTTATTGTACTATTCTAATACTATCTCAAACTATCTAAACTTTCTCAAAAAATAAATTAGAAGCATTGCATAATTTTCTTTTTAATGTTTAAACATCAATTATCATGATTTTTCTTTTATGATTATAAATTAGAGGAATTTTTTTTTATTTGTATATCTAGATTTGCTTGTTATAACTTTGTAGATTGATTTGTTACTAATATTTGATTATCCTTAACATTCTTTTTTTTAAGATGAAGATGTCAGAAAATCGTTCTTATGAAGCAAATATTTCAAGCTCATTTCAAAAGGTTGATCCCTTTATTAAGATAATGGAACGACTCATAGAACAACAAGAGAGAGTCATAGAACAACAAGAGAGGGTCATCGGATTAATTGAACAAATTGTCCCTAAAAAAGAAGGTAAGATTTATACACCATCTACAATTACATTTAATTTTTATATTATTAGCTGCATATAGAAATTGCACACATGCAACTAAAAAGTGATAGAAAGGTAACATTTTATCATTAATAAAATTGATTTAATCTCTCATCATACGATTATTAATTTTTCAAAAAAATAAAAAATTACATACTTAATTATGAATAAAAATAGAAATGAAATTCTATATCTTACTTTTTTTTTATTATATTTCTTTTCCTCAATTCTAATTATTTTGTTATAATTTTAATTTATGAACTTTATTTTAAAGGTTTAAACTATATAATAAAAATAAAAAAATTAGAATAAAGGAATAAACATTATAACTGAAAAAGTTAAAAAAAATATGTGATATATTTAAGTGCATATCATAGCATGATCCTTACATTGTTTGTAAAATTTCACATGCACAAAATTATGAAGAATCTAAAACAAAACAAATTCTTATATAAAATTGAATTGTCACAGATGATGACACAACATCAAGCCCAGTTGATGAATTGTTATTCGGTATGTTATGTTATTGCATTTTATTTTATTTCTTGTTTATATCTACATTTTAGTGATACAGTTTAAAAAGAAAAAATTAGATATTCCTTATTTAATAAGTGGTAGGGTTAGAATAAATTATTCTACCTTTTTAAATCAATAAAACCGTGACAGTTGAGGGCAATCAAGGGACTACACGATTGGACAGCACATATACTTTATCAGAAGATGGAATACCTGGTATGTTATGATATTGTATTTTACTTTATTTCTATATTTAGAATTATTATTTGAAAATATAAGAGAAAACTTAAAATTAATGACTGAGTGCTTAAAATATTAGTTATATGTTTTAGATCAAACAACTATTAATCTCACTTTAATTAATTTTGACATTAACATGGGACTAATGTGATTATTATAGCACTGTAATATGACTTTATAGATAAGTGTCCTTTTCTTTTAAAATAAACCTCGGATAAACTAAGCAAAGGAATAGAATTAAAATAAAATCCGGTACAATTAGAGATTAAGGGAATATCGTGAGCCTTATCCTTCAAAATTAACATAAATATAAAATAGGAAAGGAAAACTTTTGAGTAACGGCAATTAATTTAAATAAGAGAATAAAACACTTCTAAATGAGAAAATCATCAGCATGCTTGAATAAAAATCTTTGGAATTCTCAGGGAGGCCCATCCTACCAAGCAAAACAGTCTCATTAACAAAAGTGTCAAAGAGAGAAGAACATTAAAAACTGTAAGAGCGATAAATTTTAAAGACTAAATTAAAAATTAATATGTAAACAAAAGAATAAATTAAAAAAGTTTAACAAACTTAACATAACAGATTATAGTGTTAAAATATAATATTAGTATAAAAATATAATATTTTAAAAACAATTATCAAGTGATTATACATTTATTTTTATAACTTACATTAACTAAATAAAGCAAAATAAAATATGTTGTTTTTGTTTTAAAGATTATTGAATTAATAATAAAATAAATCATTTTTAAATCTCTTATTTGTTAACAATATTTGTTTACTTAGTTCTAATAAGTTACTAACAGAGTAATTCAATCATCTCATAATTATTTGGTAATATTATTATATTTTTTTGAGATAAAAAATTTATACAGTCCCTCTTTTTTATTGTTATCATTATTATTATTATTTATTCTACCTAGTCCAGGTTATATGGTTATAAACGCGCGCTTCTTCAAAATTATATAGATATACATTTGATATAAAACTCCTTTTTCTATTTATTTATGAAACTCATTTTAATCTCAAATTGATAGATGAGACAAGAAAGAGACAATTAACATTGTATCGAGCTGCACTAAATGGCGATTGGGCGGTGGCTAAAAGTATTTACGAGGATTGTAAGGAAAGTATTGGAGTTGAGATCTCAAGAAACGGAGACACAGCTCTGCACATTGCAACTGCAACAAAGCGCATTGATTTTGTGAAGGAACTTGTGAAAATCATGAATGAAAATGATTTTAAAAGGCCAAATAATGATGGCAGTACGGCTCTTCATTTTGCCGCTGCGTCCGGAAAGGTGGAACTTGCTCAAGAGATCATGAAGAATGACAAAGCAATAGCGATGGTTCCAGATAACTTTGGCACATTACCAATTGATATGGCTGCATCGTTAGGCCATAAAGATATGGTAAAATACCTTTACCAAGCAACTAGTTATTCTTTGAGTGAAGAACATCGCAAGGATCTCTTTGTCAGTCTGATAGAAACCGATATGTATGGTAAGAAACTCCTTTATCTTAGTGCAAATTTCTTTGGCTAATTACCATAATTTTTCTAAGAAGTCAAACAGTTCCACACATATGATACATGAAGATTAGTATTGTCCCAGATGTTGCGCTGCAGTTGCTTACGAATTACCCAGACGTAGCCATTACTCGCGCTAGAAATCATGAGACAGCACTTCATGTCATCGCTCGAAAAGATCTGAGGTTTTCAAAATTGGGCAATCAGAATGTGCGAGGAATTCTTAGCAGATGTTTCAATCTTGGTTAGTCTTGTGAAGTTCTATGAAAATCTGCATGCTTACTTATTTCCTTTTTTTGAAAATCTTGTTTATTTTATTTAGTTGGTTTGGATTTTACCATCTAAATTATTCAGGTGCCAAACATAAAAGGCTGGTGCAAGGACTTGAATTAGTCGAGCGCATTTGGAAAAGAGTTATATTGCTAAGTGACTCAGAAATTTCCCAACTAATTGCAAAGCCTAGAAAACTAATATTTGATGCTGCAGAAAGAGGAAATGTTGAGTTTCTATCTATACTTATTCGTGAATATCCTGATCTAATATGGAAAGTTGATAATCCAAAAAATAAATATAGCATATTTCATGTCGCTGTTAAGTATCGTCAGATGGACGTCTTCAAGCTCATACATGAGATAGGCTCAAGAAAGGAAATGTTATTGATGTGGAAAGATCAAGATGGTAACAATATTTTACATTTAGCTGGATTTTTGATAGCACAAGATGAGCTAAATACTGTATCGGGAGCCGCTTTACAAATGCATCAAGAAATATTATGGTTTGAGGTGAGATATTTAATTGTCCTACTCTTTCTATACATAGAAAATACTTTTTCTTAACAATAATACTATTGCAAGTTATTCATATCAATTACTTTAAGATAAGCGATTGTGACAATGTTTTATTATTTTTATGATAAATAATAAAGATACAAATTAATCATACAAAGTACACTGCAAAATACACTTGGCTGAAATATCATTAACCTTTTGCTTGTCCTCTTTCAGGTATATTGTACTACGTCAACTTAATTATAAAATTAATTTGTATGTTTAGTATTACTCATTAACATTATCTGACTTATGAAATGTTTGCTTCCCTTTTTTTTTTTTTTAATTTTAATAGTTAGTTGGTTGAGTTTTGCTATATTAAATAATTACTATGTCTTTTAACCTAAGGTCAATCCTAAGATACTTTTGCTTTACAGAATTTTTTTATAAAAAATTTCATTGAATATACAAATTCTAAATAATTTAATTAAACCTCTTCTTGTAAATATCCTCATCTAATTAATTTATTTACATAATTATCCATATAAAACTTATAACTTTGTCATCTTTTTAAAATTGTAGGTATTATTTTTGGTCTTTCGGAGTGCACCCTCCCTTTCACATTCACTTATCAAAAATTTTCAATCAATATGTTGTCATTAAATTTTTATGATAATTTTTTTACTTTTAATATAATTTTATATTTAATTTCTGTGTAATATAGTCAAACAATATTGTCATGTCAAATTTTATTAGATTATTGTACTAATAATGTATTCTATACTTTTTGAGCTCTTGAGGTGGTATTTATTTTAATTATGTACAAACAAATTTGATCAAATCTTGATGTATTGGATCACACCACCTCAAAATTTACTATGAATACTTTGCACTTTTCATAATGATAAGATGTTTCAAACTGTTAATTTCAGGAAGTGGAAAATGTTGTGCCGTCAAGGTTTGCTAATGCTAAAAACAAAAAAGGGTTGACTCCTAGAGCTTTATTTACAAAGGAGCACGAAGGATTAAGGAAAAATGGGGAGAAATGGATGAAGAATATTGCAACATCCTGCATGCTGGTGGCAACACTTATTGCCACCGTAGTCTTTGAAGCAAATCTCATGAAACCGAACAATACCCAAAAAGAATCGAACAATATCGAAATAGAAGAAGGAGATTATTTGGATTTTTATTATGCAGCTCCTATCATAAGCTTTTATATTTCGAATGTGATATCGCTGGTATCTTCTTCTGCCTCTATAATAAACTTCTTATCCATTCTCACTTCGCCATTTGCAGAAGAAGAATTCCGTTGGTCGTTGCCAAGAAAGTTACGTATTGGACTCGTAACACTCCTCATATCAATAGCTGCAATGATGGCAGTGCTCTCTGCATCATTTTACATTTTGTTCAACGAAGAGGGTTTATGGGTTTTCATTCTTGCTACCGTAATTTCTTCAATGCCAGTTGTCATGTTTATTTTGCAGCAATTCAGACTCTTGTCCAGCGTTCTGTTGCCGAGCTCTATCTTACCGCAAGGTAAAATTAGTCTTTTCAGCAAAAAAGGGGCAACAACTGATCAACAACGTGGAATGGCCAACACATGCAATGCACATTTGAAAATTCCATGCCCATGCGGCACAAATGTTTGAACGGTTTTCTCCCCCGTTCATTTCTTAATAAGTGCTATTTGTTTGAAGATTTCACCAAGCTAGTCGTTTCGTCTAATTGCTCTTAAGCAATGTTAAATAAAAGATAATTTCCACCAACGTATTTGTGAGAATTCCATGTAACATTTTATCTAATTTGTATATGTCATTCTGAATTATAGCTTTGAATTACTTTCTATTTTTATTGTTGTTACTAATATACCCCTACATGCAATTTGTTCTCGAGTCAATAATAACAACAACAACAACAAACATATCTGCAAAATCATGTTCAAAAGGATACCACGAAGCTTAAAAGATAAGATTAGTTTATTAGTTCAAGCCTTGATGCATGATAGATTGAACCGTAGTGGTGTATATTTTAGTAGTTAAAAGGAATAATTATATTTACATTCTTTATGAGTGAAGACATATTACTTTTTATCATTTTATTATTAATAATTAGTTAGAATATAAGTTTTTATTTTATTGGTAAAGAAAAAAAATACCTGACATGTTCTTCAGGTTTTGTCCAATTGCATCCTCTAAAGTTTCCAAAATCCCTTAATCCAACCTTCTTATTTGACATAACTAAAAAATCAACTTTTAGAATACTTTTATTATAAGAATCCAATAGGACAGAGTTAGAATTCTAATTATTATTAGGCTAAAATGTATAAATTCAATATCTGTAAGGACCAAATCATTAAAAGCTTATTTTTAAATTATCAAACACTAAAATAATTATTATTTTTTAAAAAATAGCTTTTCGGGACTGGGAGGCTAGGGTCACCTCAAACCCTAGGGAAGCTCCCCCAGCCTTTTATTAATTTGATAAAATAAATGGGTCTGAAGAAACATAAAGTGTGCTACGGCCAACAGGATGTTGGTCCTACAAACAGTCATTTCAGACAGATATCAAATAAAAATAGCAATATAAGTAACCTAAAAGATTAAAGACATAAAAGCAACTATGAGATATGTTTATCTATTCATCTGTTAATACTACTAGATCAATGAATAGATGCAGATGAAACTATGGTAAGATTATCGTTAATAAATACCATAATCATCACCGAAAAACATTAATGTTAATAGGGGACAAGTTTTACTGGGTTGATTATCACTTTATTAGAAGAAAGTAATTTCTCTTCCTTTTTCATCCATTACACATTACTAATATACAAATTCATCAAGTGTAGATCCACTTCTATGATATTATTTCATGCAGGAAATTGAGAGATACCATCTAATATTTGAGTTAATATACAGATACCTTCTAATGTTTGGAAAAAAATAAATAACATACAACATTTGAGTAAATATATAAATATTCTATTGATTTTTATTTTCATCAGTTGACTTGTTAGACTATTATTATTTGTATTTCTAATATATTTTATAAAATAATAAATTAATATATACTTTATTCAATTATAGCATTTTAATCCCTATTTTAATATTTTCTATGGTATACTTTTTTTAGTTAAACAATTTAATCTCTATTTTAATATTTTTCACAATATACATTTTTTAATAATATAACAATTTATCCCTATTTCAATATTTTTCACAATGTACTAATGATTAAATAAAATTTTTAATTTACTATTTCAATAAGAAATTAAAAAAATACTATTATTCAAAAAATTTTGAAAATTGAGTTAAATTAAACCAATATGCTAAAAAATATATAATCTTTTTCTTTTTATTTTCTTATTAATAATTTGATATTTAATTATAAAAAAATTTAAATGAAATAATTTTAAATTTTTTTCTATGTAATATATCTGTTTAAAAATTATATTAAATTCATTATATTTTCTTAAAAAATTATGAAAATATAAATAAAAAAAATAAAAATAAATACATTTTACGAATAAAAATAATCAAAATTCTTTTTTTATTATATTTTTATTAAATTAAATTATATTATTTGTTTAAAAATAGATATGTAATAATTTTTTAATAATTAAAATTAAAATTTAAAGATCATTTTCTACAAATAAGTTACATTATATTACAAGTGTCATAACCTGTTAACATTCTTTAAAAAAAATTTATAAAACAAACCCCAATTTTAATGAGAACGTTCTTGATAGAATTACATCACAACTTTGTGACAAAAGTCATTTCTATCACAAAACTCTTCTGTTAAGAAAACCTGCTTTTGTAGTAGTGACAATCAGCAAACAGATGTCATTTTTCTTTTTGACTGGATCATTTCCTTAATTTATAGTAGATAAGATTGCCTCTAGATGTGATTTATATTAAGGTCGCATCACTTTCCTTAATTTGTTTATGTTGTTTCCTGCTATGCACATGAATACTATTAAGGTCGCATCTTTATCTATCTGCATTATATTGAGCTTGATTTAATCCTCTTTGCAGGCTGTAAATATCACACCTCTACGAGGTGGACTCACTCCTAATCCATTCACATTCTTAGAGGTGCAATTTTATCGATGAAAGTTCGACAATAGCCATTTCCTTTTATTAGGGGGTGGAAGACATGAACAGGGTAAAGGATAAAAGGAAACTAATAACCCTAGCACATGCAATTTGACCTTTGGTTACACAACTGCTTATTTTTGGTTTCTTGTTTCTTTCTTTCTTTCTTTCTTCTTACAAATTGAGCTGACGTTATTAGTTTGGATCTAACTCAGAGGTAAATTGTACACAACACTTATGTATAAGATTAGGGATTCTTGTCGGCAACCCATCTTACGGCATTCGTTCCTCTTCTTTCGCCGCCACATCCGTATCTGTTTGTCTCTCTTCACTGGTTCGTTACTACCGCTGCTGCTATTAGGAATTCTCCAAAGCTTGCTTTCGTCTTTCTTGAACTTTTTCCCCATTTTAAAATTCTTCTGGTTTTTATCTTTTTAAAAGTTAATTAGTTGTATCTGAATCAATCCACGAAATTATTGAAAGCTAAAATAATTTTTGTGCCAATGAAATTCTCCTGAACGGCATCGATGATATCTCTGTTGGAACAGAGCTCTCATCTTACTTAAATTGGAGCTTAGTTTCCCTTGAAAGTCAGAATGAAGAATATGCCCTCTAAGTATATAAATAGGTTTGATTTTTTGTGCCTCTACAGTTTTCTAGCGTGGAGGAGTGTCTTCAAAGCTGATTTGTCTCTATATGATATACTTTCCTTTGTCTTTGGGATTATCATAGAGACCCAACAAAGACCTTCCTTTGCGGCAATGTTAATGATGTGCTTAAATGTCTTGTGTAGGTATAATTTTCATTAGTTTTTTGAAGGAGAACACTGAATTCCTTTTTGTCATACTCTTGCTAACTTTTACTATTATTTTTCTAAATATTTGAAAGCTTGTTATGTCTACATGTTGCAGTTAATTGCACAAATCATGTTTTACTACACTGCATTTTATGTTATCAAGGGTATCAAAAAAAGTAATCTTTTGATACCACTTATTTTGTTTATCAACTGTCAAGTTTAAACATTTAAAGTTAAATGGGAAAAGTTTAATTGCATGTTGATGCTTCAATATAGAGAACTATATAGTATTTTTTGAAATATAACCCTGATCTGATCCAAGCTTGATTCAATCTAGACTTCTTGCAAAAATGGTGTCTTAGTCCAGTTAAAATTAAATCTAAATTGGCCCAATCAAAAAGAAGCTTCCGAGGGTAAGTTTGATGAATAATTGAAGCTAGGTAAAGTAATGAACTTGTATGGTAAGGATTTTTTTGAGTTTACTTAAGTGAATAGTGTATATTGATTTTGTTCAAGTATAAATACCTCTTCCCCTCTCTTGTATTAGCAAGCTGAAGAGAAAAGAAGTGAGTGATTGAGTGTGAACTTAAAAAATGAAGCAAGAGTACGGAGTTGTTTATTTGTAATAAGTTTTGTACGAAAATAATAAGAGTTCAATTTTTTTGACTGCATAATATTTCCAACAAAGTGGTATTGGAGGTAAATTTCAGTATCCAACATATTAATGTAGCATATCAAATTAAAGATTTTGACGAGTGGAATGCAACATCTTCACGAGTCTACTGAAGTTTGCTGTGCAAGAAAAGGAGTTGACTCGCTAAATGAGGCAGTTAAATTGGATGAACCGAACCAATCTAGTTGAACTGGGCAAGTTAAACTGAGTCAATTGAATTGAGTGAATTAAACCGAATATAGCAAATAGAGGTATGACATCATACCCTACTTAGGCAAATACGAGGTACCTATTCCCTAGTAATGATAATAGGTCCTTGGGGGTCATGGAAATGTGCATACATTATATGAATATGATGTAAGCTCTCCGAACAAGAATACAAAGTTGTCAGGTTGAGATGCTATGATATAATGTGAGCTCCCCGGACAAGGACATGAGATCGTCGAGTTAAGTACAGCATTTCCCTTTATAATACCCTGAGTTCTTACTTTAATTACAATATAAATGTTGGATATGTCCTCTTTATATTATATAAGACATAACAGTTTTAGAATTTATAAGACAAATATATTTATAAAAATATATATATATGATGTACAAATTTTTAATGTTTGTAAGTGCACGAATCATTAATAGCTAATGATAAGTTCACTCTAAGGTCGATCTCTCGCGGAATTGTAATGATTTAAATCCTTATTGTTTCTTGTTAACTATTAATTTAAGCAAACATAAAATCTTAAATACTTTAATGTAATCAAATGACAATTTTAGATTATTTCAAATGAAGTGATTAAGATAGATAAATTAAAAGAACATGAAAATAATGAAATTGTGTTGAATTCAATGAAATTAGATAGGAGTTGGCTAGTTATCTAATCTAGTATTGAAATATTAAGTGAATTAAACAACCATTATGTAATTTAGATTATTGGTTTTTTCCACTAAAGTTAGAGAACTCCAATGATCATGATAATTCTCACTTACAATTAATTAAATATATCCTTGATGTGAGGCTTCTACTTAATTAATTGTATTGTTACAAGGAAATCATTTAACCATTTAAATTAAACAAACTCAATGGATTCAATTTAAATACTTGCTCAAAAGAGCTCAATAAATATAAGATGATGTTTTTAATACTTCAATTCTCAAATTAATTTCAATCACAAATAATATATAGCAAATCCACAATAAATAATTAAAATTATACAGATCAATGAATAAGAAATAATCTCACCCTCTAATTAATCACATTTCACAAAATATTCAATATCATTTCAATAGCAAAACCAAACTTGCAAAATATGTTTACAATTAAAAGCTATGAATCTAATTTCAAATGTTCTAAACATATTTGAAAAATAAACAAACTTAAAAGAAAGCTTCTCTTTTGAAGGTTTCACCACCAAATTCTAAAGAAGATGATAATTCTGCCCAACAAGAATGTCCTCCTCTTCAATCCAGCAATCCTCTCCTTCAATGGAAAACTCACTATTTTAAAAGCCTCATTCTTCTCCAATTCGTTCTCAGCCAAGCAACATCTCCCAAGCTCCCCTCTTTCACTCATTTTGTCATTAAATAATTCAAAATTTACTCCCACATGTCAAGGAAAACTGTCTTCCACTTGTCTTATATCCAGCTAGAATTTCGACCATTAAAACTTCAACATTTACTTTCTTTTTGAAATATAGGCTGTAAATCATTATGTGTAGTTTTCAAATTATTTTGTATCATCTAAATATGAGTACCAAGGACAAAGTTATGCTAGAAAATACAGATTATATTCAACAAATATGGGCCTTCCAGCATCTTGGGTTTGTTTTTGAGCTTTCTTCAATAATGCCTACAAGTAATAAAAAGTAGTTCAAAGTAATAAAATTCTAAGATAAAATACATGAATAAAAGACATAAATATAACAAAATATTAGAACAAATATTGATTTATCAAACTCCTCCAAGCCTATATTTTGCTAGTTCTCGAGCAAAACTAAAATAAAAATAAAAGACACAATATCCATGTGAAAGTTTCTTTCTAGAGATGATTCCTCAAAATGTTAATAGCTTCAAAAGAATTCAACAAGATATAAGGTCCATTAATGAATTATCCAATTGCTAACAATTTTTCAAAAGTTATTCTAATGTGTAATGTGTGATAGCCATAGATCAATTATCATCTCTCTTGTCATCCTTCATATTATTAGAATATAGCATGTATTGATGTTTTAACTCCAAACTTCATAAAAGTGGTCACTCTTAAAGAAATGCGCTCGAAATTTGGGTTATCACTAAATCGTATGTGAGACAAGTATCAAGTTTAGATTTTTAATAGAAAACAGAGTTCATATACAAAATGAAGAATACGTTGTTTCTGATGTAATGATGCGGATCTCACGAACGAAATGCTAACAACTTGATTCTCCTAGCAATGAATGCAAAGTAATCATATGATACACAAAATCAACATAGGACTTTCTTTTTGGGTTATAATGTGGCTATTGGTAAGGTGAGGATAAAAATTGGTAGAAAAAAGATAAAACAAAACCATAAGAACTCAATAATATGTGTACCTATCATCAAATTCTCATTTATCAATTTTCATATTTTGCAACCACTTATTTATATTCACCTCTTTTTTTTTATTTCCCTTTTTTTTTTCAATCTCAAATTTCATTTGCAGCCCATTTTTTACTGCACTTTCATTATCTACCTTAACATTTCTCCCTTTTTTTTCTCTTTTTTTTTTATAGTGCAACACATTGATAAAACATATAACACCAAGCACTACTTCCAGAAATAACAACCCCCAAACTTATGACAAAACGTATATCCATTTAACTCATTTATAGCTTAAAGAATAGAATAAAGATAAGGATATTGGATACTTGGCTATTGGGTTTGATTGTTAATGGTTTTAAGAAAGAAAAAGAATATATTGAGGCTCAAAATTATTACTAAGGAAGAATATACATTAGGTAGGCAAGAAAGGCACAAACAATTCAAATAAGACATAAAATCACTTCTCATATATCATATAATCAATATTACAATCAAAACATGAATAATCAAGTTAATTAAACAAAACAACATATAATGAGATTATTTGAAAGAAAAGATGATAAGAAAATATAGAGTAGTAATAAACACTTAGAATAGAAGCTTTAGGGTTCAAAATCTCAAAACTAGGGTTTTGTGAGTCTACATTATCTTGTGATTTCATCAAATCAAGATTCAAATCTATCAAGGCATAAAGTGCATATGTAGTAAAAGATTAAGCAATGAAACCTAGTTAAAAGAGATGAAAATAATAACATCATGATTTCCCTTAATATCTCATCAATTCTGATTAGCCATGAACAAATTGCATACCAACCTCATAGGAAGGAATCATCACAAAGATTTGAAACAAAGAGGAAAAAAAATGATTTTTTTTCAAACATTTTTTTAAAAAAAAATTTAGTTTTTATGACAATAAAATTTAAAACAGATACAAATATTAATGCATGCTTAAAAACTTTTAAAACACACTAAAACCCCACCCCCAAACCTATATTAAACATTGTCCTTAATGTTTAAAATATAGTTTAAATTAGGAAAGCAATAAAAATGAAACAAATAGATACGAAGTTAAACCAAAAAAAAAAAGGATAAGATACTACAAAAAATGAGTGGGTTGCCTTCCACCAAGCGCTTTCTTTAACGTATTAACGAGACATTGCCTTTTCTTATTGAGGGTTAAACAATTCAATGCATTCAACCTCTCTCTTATTCTAAACTCTTTCTAAATAAGGCTTCACACGATGTCTATTTACTTTAAATGTTGTTTGAGTCTTTGGATTTAACAATTCTATCGCTCCATGAAGAAAGACTTGGACTATTGGAAGCGGTCCACACTATTTTAATTTCAACTTTCTTGAAAACAATTTAAGGCGAGAGTTAAACAAAAGAACATTCATTCTAGAATATAGAGATTTATGAATTAGGCCTTTGTCATGATAACGCTTAGTGCGTTCTTTGTAAATTTTTGCATTCTCATTGGCTTCATCCTGAATCTCTTCTAACTCATTAAGTTGAAGTAACCGCTTCTCTCCTGCCATTTTCATGTCCATGTTTAGCTCCTTAATTGCCCAATATGCCTTGTGCTCAAGCTCTACAAGTAAATGGCATGCCTTTCCAAAAATTAACCGATATGGGCTCATGCTAATAGGTGTTCTTATATGCTGTGCGATATACCCACAATGCATCATTCAACTTGGCTGCCTAATCTTTCCTTGAGGGTTGTACTGTCCTTTTCAAAATTCCTTTGATTTGGAGATTACTAACCTCAACTTGGCTCAAAGTTTGTGGATTGTATAGAGTTGCCACTTTATGTGTAATGTTGTATTTCTTCAATAACCCGTCAAAGAGTTTGTTACAAAAATGACTTCCTCCATCACTGATTATGGCCCTTGGTGTCCCAAACCTGCTAAACATCACATCTTTCAAAAATTTCACAACATAATAAGCATCGTTAATTCAGGTTGGTACAGCCTCAACCCACTTGGACACATAATTAACTGCAACTAATATGTACTGAAAATCAAATGAAGATGGAAAAAGTCCCATAAAATTAATCCCCTATATATCAAAAAGCTCTACAACAAGATTGTTTGTTAAAAGCATCTCATTTCTCTTACTAATGTTACCACTCCTTTGACATTTATCACAATGCAAACCAAAATTATAAACATCTTTGAAGAGAGTTGGCCAATAAAAACCAGATTGCAATACTTTGAGGGCTGCTTTCTTACCACCAAAATAACCTCCACAATGAAGCTTATGGCAAAAGGTTAGAATAATCTCATGTTCATCTTCAGGCACATATCGACGAATGATCTGATCTTGACAAAGCTTGAACAAATATGACTCATCCTAAAAATAATGCTTGCAAGAGAATAAAAATCTCTTCTTTTCTTAAAAAGTAAGGTTAGGCTGAAATACATCGCAAGCAAGATAATTGACAATATCAGCATACCATGGTTTATGTCCTAAGGAAAACAAGTATTCATGAGGAAAAGTTTCAACAATTGGTTATTTTTCTTTGTGTTTATATGTGTCAAAATATGAAAATAATCTAGAAAGATGATCAGCAATAACATTCTCACTACCTTTCTTATCCCTTATTTTTAAGTCAAATTCTTGCAAAAGCAACACCCACCGAATCAGTCTTGGCTTCGCATTTTGTTTTGTTAATAAATATTTCAATGCCGCATTATCAGAATGCACAATGACTTTAAATCCAACCAAGTATGACCTAAATTTGTCTAATATAAATACAACAGCTAAAAACTATTTTTCAATGGTGGAATAATTTAGTTGGGCATCATTGAGTGTTCTACTAGCATAATAAATAACATGCAAATGCTTCTCTGCTTTCTGTCCCAAAACAACCCCTATAACATAATCGGATGCATCACACATAATCTCGAAGGGTAACAACCAATTAGGTGCTATGATAATAGGTGCTGATGTTAATTTTTCTTTCAAAGAATTGAAGGCGACAAGACAATCATCATTAAAATCAAAAGGAACATCTTTAGACAACAAATTACATAATGGACAACTTATTTTAGAGAAATATTTAATAAATCATCTATAAAATCTTGCATGTCCTAAGAAACTCCTAATTCTCTTAATTGAAGTAGGTGGTGGTAATTTAGCAATCAAATCAATTTTTGCCTTATCAACTTCAATGTCTTTACTAGAAATAACATGCCCTAACACAATGCTTTGCTGCATCATAAAATGACTTTTTTTCCAATTAAGTGTCAAATTACACTTAATGCATTTCTTAAGAACTAAAGTTAAGTTATGTAGGCAATCATCAAACAAAGTTCCAAAAATTGAAAAATCAATACAACAAAAAGTAAAAATTACAACATAAAGATAGAAATGATAAAAAAAGTTAAAAAAATATTGATACTTTTAATAAAGATAGATTTTAAATCAAACATTGACCCAAGATCAAACTAAACATTGATGTCCTTGTGTATTAATATATTTCTAAATGAATAAGAAAAAAGCATTTTTCTAGTTTTTAATTTAACGGATCATAGTTACACACATAATATATTAATTTAAATCTCTCAATAACACAGGATAACCTTGTGGCTTGAGCATACTATTTTTTTTATTATTTTATATACGAAGAACTAACCTGTAATGTACATATTTCTCATTTGTAATACATATACAAATTTAATTATACAAAGTAATATATTAGTGTTATATTATTGTTATTTCACAAAAATTAAATTTTTTACATGAATAAGAAAAGAAAAATTATATAAAATATGTTGTAATAATAAAATATTATATATTTTTTGGATATTGGAAATGATTTTCACCATTTTTACATTCGTCTTATTACCATCAACATTAATGATGATGGACAACAAAATTTCTTTCGCCAACTTTGTTGACTTATGAAATTATGAAATAATTTTCTTTCTCTCTGTAATACGAGATAAGATTTTATGTCTGCCTCTCATAAATTCTAATATTATCTCACATTTTTCTATCTTTCATTTTCCATTATAGATTGAAGACAAAGAGTTTTTTATTTTTGTAATTAATTTTAAAATAAGGATCCAAGCATCAAGCCAAGTCATATGTTTTTAATAAATTAATTTTAATGTAAAACTTACAAAATACAATAAAAATAAAATGTAAAAGTAAGAAAGTTTAAATTAGAAGATATTAAATATAGAAGTACATTAAAACATGATGCTAATGTGAGAAGAATAAAAGAGAACCGTTGTCTTAAAAATACAAAAAATAAATTTTGCAAGGTAAAATACTTTCTAAAGAAGTCCTACTTTCACAACAAAAGAATATTTAATAAGATAATATTACACTTAAAATTAATCATAAAATACATATAATTTGTTGCCAAAAATATATTTTGTTATTTATACAAACTCTCATGAAATTCATTTATATAAATTAATGTCATGTTTTTTTTTCACGAATGAAAAGCAAATTTTAATGAGAGCAAAAAGAAATAAATGATATAACATATATGGTGATGAGAAAATATTTCAATATTATATAAACTGAATTTTTATAAAATTTAACACTAATATAAAAGGACATAATTGTACAAAAAGTTGACCGGTTAATTATCACATATTATTATTTTGATTTTCTGTGTAAATCAAAATATTAAATCTTAAGAATAATTCTGATGGATGTTGTAAAGGATCCTAACCTTTTATTAGAAAAATATGACAATTAATAATTCTATCCTTGGTGTCCTTTATAAACCTAAAGTTTAATAGATCCCAAAATATCCTAAGAAAACAGTCATAATAGTTACTAATTTGTTGTTATATAAATAATCATCAATTATTGATTCTAAACTTTTAAAAAATTAGAGGCAATTAAAACAGTATATATGGTGAGGACAGATATTATCCAAATGGAGTGGAATTCTTTGAGTAATGCCAGACTCGGACTCCTTCAAAAATTCCGATTTCCTATAAATCTTCAATGTATGATTGGTAGTTCTTAAAAAAATTAGAGGCAATTAAAAACAGTATATACAGTGAGTGCAAACATCACCCAATTAGAGTGTAGTTCTCTGGGTAGCGTTAGACTCGACTCGATCAAAAATTTTGATTTCCAATAAATTTTTAATGTATGATTGGCAGTTTTGTAATATAATATTAATAGTTTGTATGTATAATATTAAAAGTAAACAAAATTTCTTTAGTTGACTCCTAAATTAGGAATAAATTTTGTTCTCTCTTTTTTATGAGATAAGATTTTATGTCACTCTAACATAAATTTTATTATTATCTTAAATTTTTCTTTGATTCATTTTCTATTATAAAGTAAATATAAGAAGAATCTGTAATGTTATTATAGCTGTAAGCAACAACTATGATGGAAAATGAATGAAGAGGCCTAGATGATAATGGAACAAAAAATTAGCTCTTTTCAACGTGGAAGAAAATTATTCCATGAAATCTATTTATTTGAGAAATTTTGGAAGCCGACAAAAACTTGGAGTAGGGCATAGGCATTCAAGTTAAATCTTCTTGTCTTGGCCTTAATGTGCTTGACTTTGACTTCAACTTACTGTAGAACTATTCCCTCATGACTTTTGCTTTATCTTTTATCATCAATGTTTTTCCCCTATATTTTCTATATGTGGACGTCCCCATCTGCGTATTTCATAGTTTTTCTTTATCTTCTTCCTTTCAATTATTGTGTTGTTTGGTCCAGTCTCAGATGACAATGTGCTCGACTTGACTTTATCATTTCTTTTGAAACTTCTAAGCTACTTTCTTGTTTGGCAGAATGCTTAATAAAGTGATTAATATTACTTAATAATGATTAATATTACAAATTTAAGAATTATATCATATCCATTTCTGGAAAATTGAAATTGTAAATGACATCATATTCTAAAACTCCGAGAAATTCAAAGAAGACGTGAACGTGGAAAGCAGGAAGGTAGTAGGAAAATTATTTGACGGGAAAGTCGGGTGAAGAGAAATCTCCAAGCATTCAATTTGAGATTGTTAAAGTTGAATCGATTTTAAATGTTTAGTATTTTTTTTTCCTTAAATTGCATCTTCTAAAATAGTATTATCTCATAGTAAATTTTCAGGAACATTTCTTTACCTACTTTTCAAAATGTAGTCCTTAAAATCCATTTTATTTATGTTTATAGTTTCATGTATATCCTTGCATGAATTATATAAACTCAAAATTATATTTAACAAAATTGAGATTTGATAATTTAAGTACTTACACAATTTATTTTATTTATTTTCTTCTTTATATACTCTGTTATTTAAAAATACAAATTGCTGTTTTTATCACTATTGCTACACAACCATCATAATCTTCAATACTTTAATATTTAATTTATATATTTAACCAATTTAATTTATTCAAATAGTGAAATTGAAAATAAATATTGTTTATTATAATTTTAATTTATGCTTGAAAAGTGTTTTACGCAAATTAGTTTCAATTATTTTATATTACATATTTATTGACATATAAATACTATGGTCAACATTATATTTCTATTTTAATCATTTGTATTATTGAAATATTTTAACAGCAAAATTTTTAAAGTATTTGTAAATCGGATTTCAAATTTACAACACTTTTAACTAAAATATTTATCAAATATTAAATAATTCTCTTTAAAATTGATTATTTTTATATTACAGTAAAAACAAATAATTTATTTAAACTAATATACAGTTTTTTATACTACTGTAACTATTTTACAACCATAAAAATATGTTTACATGTAATAAAAGCAAAATGATAGACATAAAATTTCTATAACTTTTTTTGGTTTTGGAAGAAATATTGAAATTTAAAAATAAAATATCAAACTTTAAAAAATATTAAAATTTTAGAAAATATGAAAGCATGTTTGATATAAAATATCAAAATAATAAAAATAAAAAAACTTATTTGGTTAAAATTAATTTTTAATATTTTTATATAAAATGACATGTTCAAAGTTAATCAAACTTCTTAATTCTATTAATATTTTTATGGATCCATGTGTGTGTATTTTGTAGTTTTTTTTATATTCTTCCTTCCAATTATTGTTTTTTAATCAAACTTCTTAATTTTATTAATATTTTTATCATCTATCAATTGTTATCTGTTTATCTGCTAATCCTATTAAATTAGCGAATAAATAAAAATGAAACCATGAGAAAATTATCTTTAATAAATACCATCATCAGCATTAGTTACCATTTTACTCCTTATAAGTTATTTTTTATGTAACAAATTCTTTTAAAACCTTAATATAGCATTGAGAAATTAAACAAAACTTTGAGAGGCATCAAGAATTTTTCCTTCAAAGAGATTTAAAAGTAAAATAGACTCTTTTATGATTTGTAAAAATTAATATAACAGAATATTATTATTTTTAACCATTTAATTAAAGAAAATGAGTAGACCTTTAATAAGATTACTTTACAACTCGTAATAAATAAAAATAAGATATCTAATAACTTATTAATATTTAAACAAATTATTAACCATTATAAAATAATTCTAATTATTTGCTAAATGTATTTTAATTTTTCAACATTTTTTAATAAATATAATAACATTTTAGACTAACTAGAGAGGTATATTTTTAAATACGAGAGTTACATTTAAAAGGTATATAAATGCATATTTTATATTAATGAGTTTGTATAAACATTAGTATGAGTAGCTGTGCTCATGAAATATTTTATTTGTTATCCATAAGTAAGTGATGCTCTTTATCATTTTGAAATCTTCTCAAACTATATTTAACGCTCATCTTCAATGAATGAGTAGGCCTGATTATAGACAATAAAATTGTGCTTTATGAATATGTTTACTAGAAAGTGAATTCCATTACAAAAATAATTTTTCTTTCAAAATAATTTTGTGCTCATTTGCTAATTTTTTCAATTTCAAATAATATCTTAAATTTTTATTGCACTATTTTAGTACTATCTCAAAATATTTAAACTTTCTCAAAAATAAATTAGAATCATTACATAATTTTCATTTTAATGTTTGAACATCAATTATCATGATTTTTGTTTTATGATTATAAATTAGAGGAAAGAAAAATTGTTCTATTAGTAAATCTATATTTGCTTATTACAACTTCATAGATTGATTTTTACTAATATTTGATTTCCGAAACTTTTTTTTTCAGACGAAACTGTCAAAAATTGTTCTTATGGAGCAAATATTTCGAGCTCATTTCAAAAGAATGATCCCTCCATTAAGATAATGGAAGGATTCATAAGACAACCAAATAGAGTCATGAAATTAATCGAACAAATTGTTCCTAAAAAAAAAGATAAGATTTATACACCATCTATAATTACATTTAATTTTTTATATTATTAGTTGCATATGTAAATTGCATACATGCAACTAAAAAGTGATAGAAAGATAACATTTTATCATTAGTAAAATTGATTTAATCTCTCATCTTATGATAATTAATTTTTAAAGAAAATAGAAAAATTACATATGTAATAATTATGAATAAAATAGAAATGAAATTCTATATCTTACTTTTTTTCATATTATATTTTTTTTCCTCAAGATTATAGGTAATATTCTAATTATTTCGTTGTAATTTTAATTTATGAACTTTATTTAAAATGTTTAAACTATGTAATAAAAATTAAAAAATTAGAATGAAACCATTAAAATTATAACTGGAAAGTTAAAAAAAATTTGTGATATATTCAAGTTGATATCATAACATGATCCTTACATTATTTGTAAAATTTCACATGCATGAAATTATGAATAATATAAAACAAAAACAAATTCTTACATAAAATTGAACTATCACAGATGATGACACAACATCAAGTCCAATTGATGAACTATTACTCGGAATGTTTTGTTATTACATTTTACTTTATTTCTTATTTATATTTGTATTTTAAAAATCGCGAAAGTATGCCTTATCTAATAAGTGGCAGGATCACGAATAAATTATTCCACTACTTTGATTTAAATTAATTCCTACAAAATTCTACTTTATTTAAATCAACAAAACCATGACAGTTAAGGGCAATCAAGGGACTGTACAATCGGACAGTACATATGCTTTATCAGAAGATAGAATACCTAGGATGTTATGATATTGTGTTTTACTTTATTTCTTATTTATATCCATATTTAGAATTATTAGTTGAAAATATATTAGAAATTTAAAATTATTGATTGAGTTTCCAAAATAGTTTAAAATATTATTTATATGTTTTAGATGAAACAGCTATTAGTCTCACTTTAATTAATTTTGACATTAACATGGGACTAATATGATTATTATAGCACTGTAATATGACTTTATATATAAGTTTAAAATAAACATTGGCTAAACTAAGAGGAGGAATAGGATTAAAATAAAATTCAGCACAAATTAGAGATTAAGGGAATATCATGAATCTTATCCTTTCAAATTAACATAAATATAAAATAAGAAAGGAAAACTTTCATGAAACCGATAATTTTGTACTTAGTAAGCAATCAATTTTCATGAAACTGATACTTTACTGATTATATATTAGTTATTTGCAATAACGTGCACTTATATTTAAAAAATTCACAACACTAAGAGATATATTTATCTATTTATCTATTAATACTATTAAATCAACTAATAGATGAAGATGAAACTATGAAAGAATTAAATTCATTAAATACCATAATCATCACCGAAAACATTTACTTCCATGTTAGATATATTACTAGGGGGCATGTTTTAGTGGGTTGATTGACCCTTTATTAGAAGAAAGTTATTTCTGTTCCTTTGTCGTTCATCATACATTTCTAATATATGTTCATCAATTGTAAATCCACATTTATGATTATATTTTATATGGGAAATTGACAAATATCCCTTGTATTTAGGTTAATAGATAGATAACCCTGATATTTGAGAAAAAAAAAATACCTCCAATATTTGAGCAAATAGACAGATAATTGAATTTTATTTCCATTAGTTAATATGTTAGATTTTTATTATTTGTGTCCCTAAAGGTTTACAAAATAACAGAGTACATATACTTTATTCCATTATAACACTCTAACCCTTATTTTAATATTTTTCACAATGTACTTTTTCAGTTATAACAATTTAATCCTATTTTATTATCTTTCATCGTATATCTTTTTTTAAATTATAATAATTTAGTACCTATTTCAATATTTTTCATAATATACCATGAATTAAATAGTTTTTTAATATATTATTTCAATAAAAATTTTAAAAAATTTATCTTTAACAAGATTCCAAACAATGAGTTAGATCAATCCAATATTTATAATCCTCTTCCTTTACTTAATTTTTTAGTAATAATTTAATATTTAATTATCAAAATAAATTTAAATGAAATATTTTTAATATTTTATTTTTATATATAATATATCTATTTAAAAGATTATATTAAATTTATTGTATTTTCTTAAAAAAATTATAAAAAAATAAATAAAAATATAAAAAATAAATACATTTTTTATCCATACATATATACATATACATATTTATATATATATTACAAATAAAAATAATCAAAACTCTCTTCATTTTCTACATTTTTAATTAAATTAAATTGCATTGTCTAATAAGAAAATAAAATATGTTTGGATACTAATACTATTAATAAATGACATCAAATTCTCTTCTTTTTTATACTTTTTATTATATTTTCATAATTTTTCTTAAAAAATATAAAGAATTTAACATAATGTTCTGAAAAAATTATATTATATATAAAAATAAAAAATTAAAAAATATTTCAAATTTTTTATAATTAAATATCAAATTAATATTAAGAAAGTAAAAGAAGAGAGTTAAAAATATTTTGACATATGAATTAATAACATATGAATTTGATCTAACTCATTATTTGATTTTTTTAATAATGAAATTTTTTTTCTAACTTTTTTATTAAAATAATAAACTAAAAAAGAATTTTCATTTAATCAATAGTATATTGTGAAAAAATTAAAATAAGGAATAAATTTTATAATCGAAAAATATGTATCTTACTTTATTATTTTATAAGAGATTAGGGATATAAATGATAGAGAATAGGAGTATCTATTTATTTATCCAAATGTTAGAGGAGCAATTTTTTTTTTGCAAATATTAGGAGTATCAATATGGGGGTATCTATTAATGTCCCTAACTTAAAATGACCATTATTAGCTTTGGGGCTACGATGAAATCAAAATTAGTGCATTAGTGTTCGATGGAAAATGTTCTTGAGGTACCTAAATAAGTAGTATTAATTGCTAAGCATAGAGATTAATTTTCTGATAATTAATTAATTCTCTAAGTTGTAGTTGATTAGCTTATTAGCCAAAATCTTATATATATAGTATGTATGTATATATGGGGACGCATCAATTGCCCTATTTATATATATATATATATATATTTATATTCATTTGTAGATCGTTAGAATTATACATTTCTAATTGTTAAAACTGAATATAATATGTACATTAATTATAGTTTATTAATTATACATCAATCAGACGTGTAAAATTTAATGTCAACCGTTAAAAGGAATAGGTCTAATAATTAAAAAAATAAATATATATATATATAATTTTGGGGCAACTAATCCATCCCCTATATATATATATATATACATATATATATAAATTATTTCCTTCTTCAATTAGGAGTCTTTTGTCTCATGAGGCTAACGGTTTTTCATGTTATTGTTTCTCCTAAGCTTTTTTTTTCTCTGCTGCTTTTGCTGCTGAGATCTGGTGCTTGTTGGTTAGCGGTTGTTGCTTTTGCAGTTGGACTCTGCTGTTTGGCCGTTTGCTGTTGCTGCCCTGCTTGGATTTTGTTGCCGCTGCGTTTTTTTCGTTTCTGCCTTTGCCTTGTTATGCTACTTTTTGGATCAATGACAGTATGTTACTTGTGTTGTTTGCTGGTTTTTGGCATGTTAGTGCCGCTTCTTCTATTGCTGCCAATTTTGCAGCTGCTGCTTGCCTGCTCCAGATTTTTCCTGCTATGTTGCTGCCAAGTTCTCTGCTGCTTTTTCCTGCTGCATTTTGTTGCCAAATCCTGCCGTTGTTTTCTTATTAAAGCCTGTTGCCCATTCCTTCAGAACGCTTTGGTTATGCTAACAGCTGCTGCTTCGGTTGTGGGTTGAGGTTTTTAGGTTTTATTTTAGTTTGTCTACAATGAGTCGAATTTATTGTCCTTTATATTGTTCTTTTGGCATTTGTTTGTTTTATATTTTCCATTTATTAATTTTATTTCTCTCTTAAGATTTAACTGTTAGAGATATTTTATTAAAAAAAATGTTAATTATTTCCCAAGTTAGCACTAAAGATGCATTAGCCATGACACTGGCACATGAGGAGGGAATTATGGTAATTTAATAATAATTGTTTATGTTAACTTTCTAACATTAGCCTGCTGATCTGATCTTCTTGTTCGTGTAGGTTGGAATTTTATCAGGTGCGAATACAGTTGCAGCCTTGAAACTTGGTCAAACTGCCAGAGAATAAAGCAAACTTATTGTGGTAATTACATTAATTATTTATTTTACAAGTTAAAGCAATTAATATATTAATTTAATTAATTAGTTATATTGGGTGTTGATATCAAATTATACCAATTAATAAATTCATTTTGGTGTGAAAAAAATTCCTTTTCTTTTGGTTTTTCTTTTCTTTTATATATTTATTGATTCTTTGAGTTACATGAAATATTAATTTTAATAGAATTTCAATTTCAGATAATAACTTGAGTTTGCTTTTAATTTTAATGGGCTGTTTGAATTAAGTTGAGATTATCTATTTGAGTTTGGGCCTTAACCAATAAGACACTAGTCCATAGTCTGTCTTGGGATTCGGCTCTTTAAGCTTCCCCCTACGGGTTCCACTTTATAACTTGGGCCTAAATATTGCAATGTGGGCTTAGTTAACTTGCCCCATCAACTTTGCAGAAGAGGGGATAATTTTTTTTAGCTTAATTAATCTTATACTCTTCCAATCTTGTTCTCAGGTAACATACGCTCAAAATTTTAATTTTAGGGGTAGCTTATATTTTAAAAATTCTTTCAAAACTCCTTTAAATTTTGTTTATCATGCCCTCGTATTTAATACTGTTTTTATAATAACAAAGATTGGAGAAGTTTGATTAATTGCTAAATGCTTGAATGCCTACTTGTGTGAATGCTGAGAAGCTTAAATGTTGAATTGATGCTATTATTAAAGAACGGAACATGAATAGAAAATTATATTGTTAATAATAATAATAATAATAATAACAACAATAATAACAAAAAAAATCTACAAAACCATTCTCATAATGCTAGAAAATTTTAGCAAATAAATAATGAAAAATTTAACTAAGACAGTTATAAATATTATATGATTGACACAAGCATGATGACCCAAAATCTTTGGATTATTAATTTCCAGTATTACTAGCTTGGATATAGTAATTATTTGAGAGAAATTTTGGCATATAAGACAAATCTAGAATAAGCATAAACATTAAAGTTTTAAAAATATGGGAATATGATCCTTTCTTTAATAAAAATTATCATGTCTTTATTTTTTAAGTTATTTTGTTTTAATTTTAAAATAAAGATTCAACCATCGAGGTCAAAATCATAAACTTTTCATATATAAATTTTACTCTTTGGGTGATAACTCAATTGCTCTGAGCATGCTTAAAGCTCACAGGCCATTATGAGTTCGAGTAATAATAGAGAATAGCGGTTTGGTATTTCATGGATGCGGTTTCTTATTTCCATCCAAAATCATTTTAACTATATATAAATTTCAATACAAAACTTAAAAAATACAATAAAAAAATTAAAAATTACAGTAAAAAGTAAAATAAAAAAGTAAGAAAGTTCAAATTAGAAGAAATTAAATATAGAAGTACATCAAAATGCGATGCTAATGTGAGAAGAATAAAAGAATGTTGTTGTCTTGAAAATATAGAAGAGAAACATTGCAAGGCAGAAAAAAAAAATCTCGAGTAGGTATAATAGATAAATTAAAGTTTCGTTGAGATATTTGTAATAAAGAAAGACTTCAAATAGAAAAGTTTACCAAAAGAAAACTTTGCATGAAGCACCGATGTCCTTTTGTATCTTTATATTTCTAAGTAATAAAAACAATTTCAAATTTTTATTGTATTATATCTAGGCAGGCTAAACTCAATACTTATACAATGTATTCTATTTGAAGCTTTTAATTTTTTTGTTCTAATTTTTAGTTCTTTTATTATATTTTCTAATTTATGGATATATTATTACATTTAAACAAATTTTAAAAAATACAATAGAAATTTGAAAATTGTGGTAAAAAGGTTAGAGATTAAAAAAGAAAATTACAACTTATTAGAGTTAGAACATTCTTATTTTAAGAGTTTAGGAGAAGAAAAAATGTCTGCACTATTTGATGATAAACTTCAAACACAATTTAGTGATATACTCAAAGAAATATTGAATGATAAGGTACATCCATCATTGACTCTTAAAGCTGAACACGATGACAATCGAAAAAGAAAGTTAAAATCTGAAATGTGAAATCACTTTAAAAGACAAAAAATTAATAGAAAATTCAAGTCAGTTTGTAATTATTGTGAAAAAAGGCTAGGAGAAAATATAAAGCATGGGACAAAACACTTACATGATTATTTTAAAATAGGTACTTTGCAAAATCGAAAACAAATGATATACAAAAAATGTTGACAACTGTAAAAGCAAGTAAAGGAAAAGTAAAAGTTGGCGCATATAGTTTTAATTAGGAAGCTTCAAGGAGAAAACATGGAAATATGATAATCTTACATAAGTATTCTCTCAGTATGGTTGAACATATTGGATTTACAAGATTTGTCAATTCTGTTTAACCATTATTTAAGAGGGTTTCTCGTAATATAATTAAGAATGATATCTTAAAGATATATGATTATGAGAAGTTTAAAATAATGAATCAAAGTAGAATTGCTATTACTATTAATATGTGGACTTATAATAATCAAAAGAGGAGATTCATGGCCATCATAACACATTTTATAGATGATTCCTAGACATTGCAAAGTCAAATCATGATGTACTTTTTATAGCATAAACTTTCTTTTTAAATAGTTTTATATTTTCAAGTTTGTTGTATTTAATATAGTTTATAATATTTCATTATAATTGTTTATTTACTTTTTGTATTAGGTTTATTATGTATTATGCCGCATACTTCTAATGTACTTGCTGACGTGTTAATAGAGTGTTTATTAGATTGAAATATTGATAGGAATCTTTCTACTTTAACTATAGATAATTGTAGTACTAATGATACTATGATTGCTTATCTTGTTAAGAAGTTATCTAGCAATTCGTTATTATTGGGTGGTGAGTTTTTTCATATGTGTTGTTGTGCACATATTTTAAATTTGATAGTGAAAGAAAGATTAGATATAATTGGTGATAGTATTGAGAGGATTCGTAGTAGTGTTGCTTATTGGACAACAACGCCTAAAAGAGAGGTAAATTTTTTAATGCTGCTCGTCATTTAAATGTCCGAAGCAGTAAGAAGTTATCTCTTGACTGTAAAACTAGGTGGAATTCTACATATTTAGTGCTTCATACTATTTTGACATATAAATATGTTTTCCCTCATCTAAAACAAAGAGAATCACGATATAAATGTTCGTCTTCTAAACAAGATTGGTTGTTAGGGAAAGAGATATGTTATAGATTAGAAATATTTTATGAAGTGACTGAATTGTTTTCTGAAACTCAATATCCTACAGTTAACCTTTACTTTCCAAAGGTTTGGCAAATTAGGTTGTCAATTATAAAGTGGCATACTTTCATATATGATAAAGTAAAGAATATGGCATCAGACATGATAACAAAATTTGACAAATATTGCAATGTAATTCATGGAATAATGGCTGTAGTTACTATTTTGGATCCGAGATTTAAGGTAAAGCTGCTAGAGTTTTACTTTCCAAAAATCTATTAAGCTAATTTTTTAGTTGAAATTAAGAAAATTCGTATGATTTGTTATAAGTTGGTGAAAGAATATCAATTGAAGAACACAATAGAGGAAGAGATTCATCAACTACTACTAGAAATATAACAATCACTGATACTAAACTTCTGATACTTTATATAAAATGTCAGAAAAAATAGATACAATAAATTTTTTTTATAAAATGATAAAAAAAATCAATATTTATTGACACTAATACATGTATTAGTAATTTATAATATTTAGGTATTACTAAATATAAAATGACAACATGTTCGTCGTTTTACTACAGTAATTTTCTGAACTTATTATGCTACAGTAACTATACACACGATCTTGCTACAGTGAAAACATACTAACAGTTAGCAAATTGCAAATCAATCTTCATCTTCGTTCTCCCTTGCCTTCCGCTGAAAACACTTAAACTTCTTCACCTTGTGCCTTGCCTTCTCTGCTGAAAACTCATAAAATTGTCGTTTTGTATTTAATGAAAACATATATTTAGCTAAATTCATACCGAAAACCCTTACTCTTATCATGACAATTGCCGAAACCCTTACCTTTACCCTAAATTGCAACATTACTGGTTCAATCGTTAGTTATTACTGAGAAATGTAAGCTTTTTCTACCTTTGTTTTGGTTATTGAGATTATTTGCAGCTTTAAAAAGAAATTAGAAATTAACATTTATTGAGAATATTTCGTTTCATATTATAACTAAATTATATATATTTGATTTAATATTTTGCAACTTCATGGGAATCAAAGAAATTAATAAATTGTTTGAATAAAGTTTTGAATCAAGTAAGTTGTCTTGACATTATTTTTTTTATTTATTAATTTACTGTGGTTATAATGATGGTTATGGTTGTGGTTTTGGTTATGTCTGTGGTTGTGGTTGTAGTTATGGTTGTAGTTGTAGTTGAATTAAATATTGAAGTGTTATTTTTTGTGTGAATATATATTATTTATAGTCTTTTATTTTACAGTAGGCACATATTTTCATAGCATATTTCATATTACGTATATGCTATTGATTTCATACTAATACATGGCATACAAATAAATAGGTTGGCAATTTGAGATAGATAAAAATTGGATATTTAGTGATAGATTATCGACAAAATATGAGAATAGGGTTGATGAATTCTTAACTTTTGCAATGGTAAATATAGAAAACCATAGGTCAATTAGATGTCCATGTAACTTATGTTGCAATATGGATTTTTATACACTTGAACAAATAAGATAACATTTGTTTGAAAAAAGTTTTCTACCAACATATACCATTTGGAATAGACATGGAGAGATAAATCATAATTCTGATTTTTCAAATTCCCAAACATATTATGAAAGTCATCAATTTAGGTATAAGAATTTTAGTAATTTTGTTGACATGGTAGAAGATGCTTATGAATATAGTGAAAAAAATCCTAAACAATTTAGGGAGATGCTTGAAGATATTGAAAAGCCATTGTTTCCAGGTTCTAAACATTCCAAACTATCTAGTTTAATGAGAATTTATAATGTTAAAGGAAATTTTGGGTGGTCGGATAAAGGGTTTTCAGCTTTGTTGAATGTTCTTGTAGATATATTACCTAAAAATAACACTTTACCTACATCAATTTAAGAAGTCAAAAAAATTATGAAAGTGTTAGGTTTAGAATATGAGAAAATAAATGCATATAAAAATAATTGTATTCTTTATAGAAAGGAGTATGCAAACCATATTAAATGCCCTTTTTGTAAACAAAATAGGTGGAAAGAGCTAAAAACAAACCAAAAAATAAATTAGATGGGATTCCAGTTAAGACATTGTGGTACTTTCCACCTATCCTTAGGATTAAGCACATGTTTCAATCACCACACATTGCTGAAAACTTAATTTGGCATGCAACAAAGAGAATAAAAGATGACAAGCTTCATCATCCAGTAGATTCACCAGCATAACAATTAATTGATAGCAAGTGGCCTGAGTTTACACATGATCCTAGGAATCTTAAATTAGCGCGTTCAACTGATGTGATAAATCCACATAGCACACAGAGCACTGCTTATAGTTGTTGGCCTGTTACAATGATAACTTACAATCTTCCTCCATGACTTTGCATGAAAAGGAAATTCATAATGTTATCAATGCTGATTTCTGGCCCAAAATAGCCTGGTAATGCCTTAAATGTTTATCTTGCACCCTTAATTGAAGACCTTAAAACCTTATGGGAAGTAGGTGTAGATGTCTATAATGTATGGAAAAAAAAAACATTTAATATGCGGGCTATTTTGTTGTCGACAATAAGTGATTTACTTATATATAGCAACCTATCTAGTTGTACGGTTAAGGGGTATTATCCTTGTCCAAAATGTGCAAAAAATACTAGATCATATTGGCTTAAACATAGTAGAAAAAATGCTTTCATGGGTCATCGTCGGTTTTTAGAGCTTAATCATTTATATAGAAAATTAAAAAAGGTGTTTGATGGTAACCAAGAGTGGGATAAGTCTCCAATTCCGTTGACTGGTAAGGAAATCTTAAAAATTGTCAAACAAATCGAAAATAATTTTTAGTTAAAAAAAAGTAAGAAACGAAAGCACACTGATTATGATGAGTCAAAATTGTTTAAGAAAAAATCAATCTTCTTTGAGTTAGAGCATTGGCAGCATTTATTGGTACGACATCAGTTGGATGTCATGCACATTGAAAAAAATATGTGTGATTGTATATATGGCACATGGCTTCATCAATTAGATAAGACAAAAGATGGAATTAATGCGAGAAAAAACCTTAAGGAAATGGGCATTAGGCCACAACTTATACCTGATGAAAAACATAAAAATTATCTACCACCAACCCCTTATACATTGTCCAAAGAGCAAAAAAAAAATGTTTTGTCAAACCTTACATGAAACTAAAGCGTTAGAAAGGTATTGCTCTAACTTTAGAAACATTGTGTCGATGGAAGATTGTCATCTTCAAGGTTTTAAGTCTCATGATTGTCATAATTTGATGCAACAATTATTGTCATTGGCAATTCGAAATTGCTTGCAAAAACCAGTTAAAGTTGCTATAACGAGAATGTGTTTTTTCTTCAATAGTTTGTGTAACAAAGTAATTGATGTTGAAAGTTTTGATAGATTGCAAAAGGATCTTGAGGTCACTTTGTGTATGTTTGAACAATTTTTTCCACCAAACTTCTTCGATATAATGGTGCATTTAATAGTCCATCTTGTTGAAGAAGTGAGGTTATGTGGGCCTGTTTACCTTAGATGGATGTATCCTTTTGAGCGATGCATGAAAATGTATAAAAGTTATGTTCGTAACCGTAATCGTCCTGAGGAATGCATTGCTGAGAGCTATATTGCTAAGGAAGCTCTAGATTTATCTACTCAATATCTCTTGACCTATGACATTAATGAGAAACATGACCTGTCAACTGATCACCCCTTAAGTGCTGGAGAAATGAATTTAGTTGACTTTCAAACACTAAATCAAGCACATCTTTGCATTTTGGTGAACATACCATAAATTTACCCATATACCTTGTAAGTGCTCTTTTCTATTTTGTTATGTATCATATTTAAACATAAACTAGTAAAAAAAGAATTGTAATAATAATGTAGATAACCATTCACATAGGGAACATAAGGAGCTTTTAAGGTATACGAATTTAAAGCAATCAAGCAATGATGTGTGGTTGCAAAATGAGCACAACAAAATATTTGGTAGTTGGCTGAAGAATAAGGTAAGTATATTTAGTTCATTCTTCAATTTAAAAAATACAAGTTCATACATAATTTAGATGAAAAATAACTTGTTTTATTTTGTTGATTAAAATTATAATTTTAGGTTCAAAATGACCTTGAAAATAGTGTAGATGTTTCTGCAACAATAAGGTGGTTAGCAAACAAGCCTCGATCTTTGGTGACTAAATATACAGCATATTCTGTAAATAATGTCGATTTTATAACAAGAAATCGAGACAACAATCGTGTAACTCAAAATAGAGGAGTTATGCTTGTTGCAGAAACTATGTAGGTTTCAAGTGCAAGGAACAAGAATCTTTATTTCAGCAACATGAATTTTTATAGAGTCATTGATGAAATATGAGAATTAAATTATCTTATGTTTAATAAAGTTGTTTTTAAATGCAAATGGGTTGAAACTAGAGCTATTAAAGTTGACGAGTTTGGTTTTACAGTAGTTGATTTGAATAAAATTGGTCATAAATCAGACAGCTTCGTTTTAGCATTATATGCAAAACAAGTATTTTATGTCAAGGATCAAGTCAATAGTACTAAATCTATGGTATGTTCAGTAGCTGAAAGGATTCATCAAAATAGTTATCATGATGAATGTGATCACATGGTTTTGCACATGCCTTTATCTAACAAATTGCCAGAATGTGAATTTGGAATGGACGATGATGATGAGATTTATAAGAAGTCAGATTGTGATGGGATTTGGGAAAATTTGGAACCACAATAATTTTAAAGAATGTGTTGTAAGTATTTTTTATCTTATACATTCCATCAACATGCACAACTTTTTTTATTCTTCAATTATGACCTCCAAACATATATCGTTTTTTATTATATTTATTTTATTTATATTATATATTGTGATACTATTCATGATAAAAGTTAACAAGCTCTAATATGCAGGTTTCACTAATTGGAAAGTTAGTCTTTTTATAAAAAGATGGATGAAGACTTATAGTTAAACTTGCAACCTACAAGAAAACGAACAACGAAAAAGCCACTACAAAAATTAACATAGGATAAGAAGATTGTGGTAGACTATAATGATTTTGTTGTTCTAGTAGGCTTTGGAGCCAATGAGTTAAGAAGTTATATTGGAGATTTGGTGAGAGATTACTTACCAATAATTTATGATGATTGGAGGAAGGTTCCAATTACACTGAAAGAAAATTTGTGGACTCACATTCAAGTAATATGATTAATATTTATTTGCTACAATTACTAGTTTTTTATCAAGTGTTAAAATGTTGATATTTAATTTATCATTTTTTAGAAAAAGTTTGAGATTGATGTGAAGAGTAAAGCACAGGTCCTTCGCTTTATGAGAGTTTCTTTAAGAAATTTTAGATGGATGTTAACGAATGACTTTATTTTACCTTTTAAGGACAATCACAAGCAATTGAAATTGCCTCCCATTGATTATCCAAGCGTCACAAAGGCACATTGCCAAGCATTTGTGAAGAAAGTTTTATCTGAAGATTTTGAGGTAATGTAATTCATCTTTTGCCTAGTTCATATATATATAGTCCATTGTTTATTATAATAGCTGAACCTTTACTTGTTTTATTTGGTTAATTGTAAAAAATTAGTGAAAAGGCAAAGGAAAAACGTGCCAAACATAACCATCATTTGGAAAGTTCAGGGTATGGTGGCATGATGGAGAAATTGGTAAGTTAGAGAAACTTAGAGTAACATGCTGTAAACTTTTTAAAGTTAGTAATATACATGCAATGTAAATTTTTCAAAAGGAGGAACTTGGAGTTCCTTCTATTAGTGCGATTGATAGAAGTCAGGCTTGGAAAAGAGCTCGACAAAAAAAGAGTGAAGGATATGATCATGAAATCATGCCCGTTATTGACAAAATTGTACGTATAAATACCTATACCCAATTTTATATTTAAATTCATTATATTATTTATAAATGGTAATATTTGTTTATATTTGTTCTTAGGAAGAGATAAAAAGTTAAATGAACCAAGAATCATTTGAATCAAATGGAGCTGATGACATTTTATCCAAAACATTAAACAAACCCTAATGGAAGTAGAATCTAAAGAGCTGGCCAATTTGTCACTCCTTGGATTTATTTTCGTTCTCCAAATTGTACTAGTATGATGAAGGAAATGATGCTATCTGAGAAAAAATTAGTATTGATGTCAGCACAGATTGATTTACTAACAACAAGATTAGATTCTTAAACAAGTACTGAAGTTGATAGCTCAACTTCCCACCCATATTTGTAGAGATTAACCAACAACCGCCGGAAGATATACAGAAAAGAAAGGTAAGTTGATAACCGTTTTTTTTTTCTATTCTTTTAAGTTAAAAATTATGTTATGTAAAAATTAACATGTCTTCTAATTTAGTTTGATGAGTTGTTAAGGAAAAGCAACTACAACTAAAAAATGTGGAGAATAGATTTGGGAGAAAAAATTCATGTAACATGTTTATGTTTAAGATGATGGTGAAGACTTGTTTGCAGAAACCTATTAAAGTCAAACATAATGATTCAACATTTGGTCACTCATGACACACTTGTTTAACAGATAAGGATTGTGAAGATATCATCAATATGACAGAGTTGTCTAACTTTTGCATTGAAATTTGGATCGGGTAAGATATTTAAATTTTATTACACTGTAGTGACACAATAATTATTATTTTAATTAGTTTATTTTGTTAAGTTTTTTCTTAGGTATCTATAATCTAAGATGATGGTTAATAGATATGATTTCTCAATTCAATTTGTTAATCATACAAAAGTTTCTACATGCAACAATAAATATAGAGATATAACTCGAATCAATCGATCGCGTTACTTGTATGAAAGGCTAGCACATTTGAAATTAGGCCAAATCACTTTAATGCCTTATAACCCAGGGTATTATTCCTCCCTTATCTACACATTGAACATTATTTTTATTATTATTATTATTTGTTTAATGTTTTATTGTGTTGTTGCCATGTAGCAACCATTAGGTGTTAGTGGCAATTGATTTGTTAACCTCAATTGTGTATTATCTTGATTTATTGGCTGGAAAACCATGCGAGGACTTGCAAGAGCTTGTCAAACAGTATAATTTCTATTTCTTGCCTACTTAAATTGTTTGATTATATATATATATAATTGAGAATTATAATTTTTAATTTTATTATTTTTTAGGGGACTAGTTTATATTATTCAGTCCAAAAATCTTCAAAAAAGGCCAACTTACAATGGATTGTGACAAAGGTAAGTAGAGATATAACTACATGAAAAACTTGGAGTTGATATTATGGTCAGTGCACTTACTGTATATTTATTTATAGTATCCTTTACAACAAGGTACTGTTGAATGCGGAATTTTGTTATGAAATTCATACAAGACATTGTAAAAGATATTAACATTCTCAAGAATAATGCAAGTTTTTCAATGTGATATTAATTTATGAATTTTGTTATTGGAAAATAATTATTTTATTATGAGATTGTAAATATAGCTTATATTTTGTTTATTATTTTATAGTTTAAAGATATTGAACAATATACTGAGGATGATATCATCAAAATTTGTGAAGAATGGGCTTCATATGCGGTGACACTAATCACTAACTACCAAGAAAAGGTAATTAATATAAAGGTTTTTTAAGTTAAAATTAAAATTTTGTGACAATGATCACTTAATTATTTATTTTTTTGCCCAAAATTAAATTTGCTTGATAGATGTGCTGTCACTGTTGGTTGGAAAAACTCATGTTGCTGTAAAAGTTTTGTGGTTTGTATGTTTAAAGGTTAAAATTTGTGGACTTAATGTGAGTGTTGGATTGATTTAGTTTTCCTGAGAAAGATGATGATATTGGAAAAAACGAACTTGTTGAAATGATTATTTTAGAATTGTAACTTATTACTTGATATATACAAGATCAAATTTAGGATTATATGTATTTCACAATCAGTGAATTTAACAAGATTTTTGTATGGATGAATATATTCAACAACTTTAATTTCTAAATTTAATATTTGTTTTAATTTATAGATTTTTTTAATTTTTATTGTTATTTCAAAAATATATGTATTATTAATTATTCTAGAAAAGTATTATTAAATATATAAAATCATTTTAATACCATTAAACATATAAAATTAGTATCATAATTTTATATATAATAATATTAACAATGTACTGATATTATAATATCAATAGTATTTTGACACAAAAGTTTCAATAAGATCTTGATATTTTTGTGTCACCATGTCACTAATACAAAAATCTCAAAAATTTTATAACACAAAAGTATCAATAATGTTTTGACACAAAAGTGTCACTAACATAATGATATAAAAGTATTAATAATTTCATGATACCTTAGTATCAATAATGACTAATACTAAATTTAGTGTCAGCATTTACTGACTAAGGCATTCTTGACATTTTATACTAATATCAATAAAACATATCACTGATACTAATTTACCGGCAGTAATAACCAAATTTTTAGTAGTGAACCTTCTGTTACTTCATCTTTTGGGTCAAATTTGGTTCAAGCAAGAAAAATAGATCCTTTGTCATCATTTGACTTATTTGTTTGTAATACCACTAGTAATGAGAATGTTAAATCAGAGTTGGACCATTATTTAGAGGAACTTCTCTTGCTTAGAGTTTTTGACTTTGATATATTGGCTTAGTGGAAAGTAAACAGGTTTAAATATCCTACTTTGTATGCCATTGCTAGAGATATTTTAGTCATTCCTATTTCTACAGTCTCATCTACATATGCTTTCAGCACTAGTAGTAGATTTGTAAGTTCAGATCATAATAGATTACATTTTATAACATTAGAGGTTTTGAAGTGTGCTTAAAATTGGCTATGGGCTGAAATTAAAGGTATGAAATTATTAATTACACATTTAGTTAAATTTTAATTTATTTTATTTTATTCAATATCTAACTAAATTCTTTGTGAATTTGTTTTTATCATTAGGTTCAGGTTCAAATTCAAGTTCTTTTACAAAAATTGGATGTCATATCTATTGTGAAAATACAGATGAAGCAAATTTAAAATGTTATTATATAATTTTATTCATTCACAATTACTCATAAAATGTCATCTCCTTTTTCAATTAGATTAATAATAAATTGAAAGTGTCATGTTTTTTCATTTGATATTGTAGGATTGAAGTATCAAAGAAGACGAAGGAGTTAATATAAAAAGAAGTACCAGTAGCATTAGATGCATTATTAGAATTTGAGACATTAATTGTTTTATTATTTTACCTTTACTGTTAATTATTGAATAATAATGTGCTATTACTTTAGTTTTTATTTAAAGATATTATTTTAATATTTTATAATGATAATTTTTATTTAAAATTATATTATAATATATTAATGATATTTTTGTTTAAATTAATTAAATTGTTATATTAGTAAAAATTAATTTATAAAATAATAAAAATAAGGAATTGATACGGGAACAAGAAACTCATTCCTCATGATGGGATTCTCTATCCCCACCACATTAAATTTATTGGGAAATGAGCGTAAAAATAAAAAATAGAGTGAAGAATGGAGTATACCTCCCCACCCTCACTCTGCTCCGTTGTCATTCATACTCATAAAATATCATCTCAATTTTCAATTACATTAGTAATAAATTAAAAGTGTTATATTTTTTTATTTGATATTGTAGGAGTGAAGTATTAAAGAAGACGACAGAGTTAATATACGAAGAAGTAACAGTAGCATTACATGCATTATTAGAATTTGAGACATTAATTGTTTTATTATTTTACCTTTACTGTTAATTATTGAATAATAATGTGCTATTACTTTAGTTTTTATTTAAAGATATTATTTTAATATTTTATAATGATAATTTTTATTTAAAATTATATTATAATATATTAATGATATTTTTGTTTAAATTAATTAAATTGTTATATTAGTAAAAATTAATTTATAAAATAATAAAAATGAGGAATTGATACGGGAACAAGAAACTCATTCCTCATGATGGGATTCTCTATCCCCACCACATTAAATTTATTGGGAAATGAGCGTAAAAATAAAAAATAGAGTGAAGAATGGAGTATACCTCCCCACCCTCACTCTGCTCCGTTGTCATTCATACTCATAAAATATCATCTCAATTTTCAATTATATTAGTAATAAATTAAAAGTGTTATATTTTTTTATTTGATATTGTAGGAGTGAAGTATTAAAGAAGACGACAGAGTTAATATACGAAGAAGTAACAGTAGCATTACATGCATTATTAGAATTTGAGACATTAATTGTTTTATTATTTTACCTTTACTATTAATTATTGAATAATATTGTGCTATTACTTTAGTTTTTATTTAAAGATATTATTTTAATATTTTATAATGATAATTTTTATTTAAAATTATATTATAATATATTAATGATATTTTTGTTTAAATTAATTAAATTGTTATATTAGTAAAAATTAATTTATAAAATAATATAAAATAGAGAATTGATACGGGGGAACAGGAAACTTGTTCTCTATGAGAGAATTTTTCATTCCTATCCTATTAAATTTATTGAGAAATGGGGCGGGGAATAAGAGTCAAAATAAAAACGGGGTGGGGAATGGAGTATACTTCCCTACCTCCATCTCGCCCAATTGCTATTCCTGTCAATATTAGTTTGTACATTATAGAGTTTGCATTTCTAATATTATTTTATAACTAATTGAGTGTTATTTTTTATTATATAACATAATTTCATTTAGATTTTACTTCACTTGGTTACAAGTATTTAAAGATAAATTTTGCTTAAATATTATTGTTCAATTTTTAAGTAATTAATAAGTAAAAATATGAAAAAAAATTCTAATTTTATATGAATACAATCACCACATAGTTAATTTGAAATCATGATTTCATAAAAGCATGTACAGTTACAGTTGAATGAGATAATCACAAAATGATCCAAAATGACTTAAAGAAACAGAAGTATTGGTACATAAAAGTGCTAAATTAACACAATTAATGAGACTATATAATGCATTAATACTTTTACTTTTAGTTTGCATATTTAATACTACTAAAAACAATAATTCTTTATTCCATTAATATTATCTTATGTTTTTGATTTTCTTTCTTTGGTGAGAATGGAGTTAAGGCCCATAAGAATGTATTCCTTATCTTCCATTTTTTCTCAATTTTTTATGCTTCGACTTATAATTCTTTCGTTATAATTTTTAATTTTTTAATTTGAATTTTTTACATATGAGTTATATCTAAAACATTCCAAAAATACAACAAAATGTAAAAGATTACAACATAAAAGATAAAAATTACAAAAAATATCAAAATGTCCTTGTGTATTTATATATTTCTAAATGAATAAGAAAAAAGCATTTTTCTAGTTTTTAACTTAATGGATCATAGTTAGGCACATAATATATTAATTTCAATCTATCAATAATGCATGATAAACTCGTGGCTTGAGTACCATATTTTTTTTATTATTTTTAATTTTTTTTTGTAAATTTTAATTTTTTTTATTATTATATATATCTCTAAACAAAGAACTCATCTATAATGTACATATTTCTTATTTGTAATACATATACAAATGTACTTCACAAAAGTTAAATTTTTTATATGAATAAAAAAAGAAAAATTATATAAAATATCTTGTAATTATAAAATATTATATATTATTTTGGATATCGGAAATGATTTTCAACATTTTTACATTCATCTTATTACCATCAACGATCATGGGCAACAAAATTCCTTTTCGCCAACTTTGTTGACTTCTGAAATTATGAAGTAATTTTGTATCTCTCTCTAATACATGGTAAGATTATGGCTGTCTCACGTAAATTCTAATATCATCTCACATTTTGCTATCTTTCATTTCCCATTATAGAGTGAAGACAAGAGTCTTTAGATTTTTGTATCACTTATTTTCATTCATTTAATAGTAATATATGAGAACACTGATTAATATATCTTTGTCTTCATCTTAACGTGAAATGAAAGAAAGAAAAGTAGATGCTGATAATAATGGAGCAGAAAATTTTCTCCTTTCTACATGGAAGACAATTAAATAGAATATACTTACTTTAGAGAAACATAGAATCTTATCTCAGATATGAAAGTGAGAAATACATTTATTTTATAATTTTATAAGTAGATTGATGTTGATTGATGCAAGCATGATGATCCAAAATCTTTGTATTATTAATTTCTTGTATTACTGACTTGGACATAGCAATTATTTGAGAGAAAATTTGGCAGGTAAGAAAAATATAGAATAAGCATAGACATTAAAGTTTTAAAATTATGGAAAAATAATCCTTTCTTTGCTAAAAGTTATCGTGTCCTTTTTTCTAATTTATTTTGTAATTAATTTTAAAATAAGGATCCAAGCATCAAGTCATATATTTTAATAAATTAATTTCAATGTAAAACTTACACAATACAATAAAAATATATATATAAAAATAAGAAAGTTCAAATTAGAAGAAATTAAATCTAGAAGTACATGAAAACATGATGCTAATCTAAGAAGAATAAAAGAGAACTGTTGTCTTGAAAACATAGAAAAGAAATTTTGCAAGGTAAAAAAAATCTCGATTAGGTATGACGTAGGTTAATTTGACTAGCCTTTTTATTTTATTTAATTTAAATTATTTAATTTAATTTTTTTTTGTTTTTAACTTTCTTTATTTTGATAGGAGTTTTTTTTCTTTATTTAAGTAAATTTAGATTTCTCTTTATTATAAATAGGGAGCTTATAGTATTGTTTAAACACTTTTCTTTTAATAAAATTCTATGAAAAAACTTTTAAAACTTTAGTTTCGTTTATTTTCATGTTTTCGCTTCATCAATTGGTATCAAAGCAGGAATTGTAATGGTGCGCAACAGTAATACGAGAAGCAACCATCTTACTAATGATGTTCAGAGGATGCAGGCTTTAACGGTGGAGACTATTCGTGCAATAGCCATAGAAGCTAGAAGGGTAGCCGCTAGAGAATTCACTCAAACTATTCGTCAAAAATTAGTAGATTTTGATCGAAGGTTAGAGAGGTTAGAATTAGGTTGCAACAAGATGGTTGATCATGAGCGTAGAAGGACAGACGGGATCCCGCCCTATGGTCCGACGCCAGTGCCACAACCATTTGGCATTATTAACGACAAAACTTAAAGGTATGAGGATTCAGATGATGATATAGTTGATCAAAATTCTGTTAAGACACGTGGAAGTGGAAATTATGGTGATTATAAGATCAATTTAAATCTTCCTGTGTTTAAAGGGAGTTTGCACATAGAAGACTTCCTTAATTGGTTGACAAATGTTGAGAATTCTTTTAATTATATGAATATTCCTGATGAAAGGAAAGTAAAATTAGTAGTTATGAAGTTAAAAGGTGGTGCATCTGCTTAGTGGCAACAGGTTCAGAATAAACGACAGCGTGAAGGAAAAGAAATAATGAGGTCTTGGGAGCGCATGAAACAAAAGATGAAGGCTCAATATTTGCCCTCTAATTATGAGCAGAATTTATTCAAGCAGTTAAATAATTGTCGAGAGGGAAATCGCTTAGTCGACGAGTATGTTGAAGAATTCCATAGGTTATGTTTTGGGGACAACTTGAAGGAGTCAAAATCACAACTGGTTGCTAGATTCACTAGAGGATTGTGAACTGACATATAAGACCAGCTTGACATGAATACAATTTGCGATTTTTTTAAAGCTGTGAGTAAGGTAAGGAAGCTGAAGAGGCAATTAAAGCAGCTTGTTATTAAACCACAAATGGCAGAATGACAGCACGATAGTTTTCGACTTCACCAAATATGGTACCATAAAATAAAGGTGTAGCACCAAATATGGGTGAAGGAGAAACGAGACAAAGGGGTAATTTTGTTAACTTGGGAACTACTCAGCAATAAACTAATAACTCAAATGTGAAGCCAATCCCAAGAACATGTTATAAATATCAACAGCCTGAACATAGATCCAATGAATGTCGGGAATTAGGGAAAAATAAAGATATGAGACATTATGTGGATGCTGCAGTAGAAGATGAAAAAAGCGAATATGAAGACAGGGAAGAGGTTGATGTGGTTGATGGCGATGAAGGAGAAGCCATTTCTTGCATTGTGCAGAAGCTATTATTGACACCTAAAACAGAAGAAGAGACGCAATAAAATAAGATTTTTCGTACAAAAGGAATAATTAAAAATAAAGTGTGCAAGGTGATAATCGACAGCTATAGTAGTGAAAATATAGTCTTTAAGGCTTAGTAAATACTCTAGATTTGCCCACGAAAAAACACCTGTCACTCTACAAAATTGACTGGATTAAGAAGGGAACTGAAACGCATTTAATTGAAGTATGTAAGCTTCCTTTTTTTATTAGAAAGTATTATAAAAATGATGTGTTATGTGATGTCGTGGATATAGATGCATGCCATGTGTTGCTGAGAAGGTCATGGCAATATGATGTTGATGTGATACATAGAGGACGACGAAACATTTATGAGTTTTGGTGAGATGAGAAGAAACTAAGAAGGGGCAGAAGGTTCCTAGAGTAGAGGGGATAAACTTCTTAACTGTAGTAGAAAAGCATATGAAAAAAGATTGTAAGAGTTGCATAATGGTAGCAAAGAATGAGGAATTGGAACCGATGGTGAAGATTTCAGAGATCTATAACCATTATTATTTGAATTTTTCAACATAGTTCTAGAGGACATGCCAGACGGGTTACTACCTATGCGGAATATACAACACAATATTGATTTTGTGCCTGGAGCTAGTTATCCCAATTTGCCACATTATAGAATGAGTCTTAAAGAGCATGAGATTTTGCAAAAATAGGTGGATGAGCTAATTAAGAAAGGGTTTATTAGTGAGAGCAAAAGTCCTGTGCAGTTCCCGCGCTTCTAGTCCTTAAAAAGGATGGTAGTTGATGAATGTGCGTGGATAGTAGAGCAATTAACAAAATAACTATTAGTTATCGATTTCCGATTTCACGGTTACAAGAGATGTTAAACTAGCTTGGAGAAGTAAAAGTGTTTTTCAAACTTGACTTACGTAGTAGTTATCATCAAATTCGTATCAAACCTTTAGATGAGTGGAAGACAATATTTAAAACTAAAGAAGGATTGTATGAATATATGGTAATGCCTTTCAGTTTATCAAATGCACCAAACACCTTCATATGGCTTATGAATCATGTATTGAAACTTTTCGCTTTTAAGTTTGTTGTGGTATGTTTTGATGACATCTTAATTTATAGTACTGATGAGGAGAGTGATTTGGTGCATTTAAGAGAGGTGTCCAAAGCACTTAAGAAAAATAAGGTATTTGTCAACTTAAAGAAATATAATTTTATGCAGCGAAATTTAATATTTTTGAGGTTTATAGTTAGGGTTGACGACATTACAATTGATGAGTTCAAGGTTAAGGCAATTCGAGATTAGCCTACACCAAAGACTGTCAGGGAAGTAAGGAGTTTTCATGAATTAGCGACATTTTATCGTTGGTTTATTTGTAATTTTAGCACTATCGAACATCTATTACTGAGTGTATGAAGAAGGGAAAGTTTAATTGGGGTGATGAGTAAAATAAGAGTTTTAATATCTTGAAGGAAAAACTTTGTATGGCTCTTGTATTGGTATTAGCTAACTTTGACAAGGTATTTAAGGTAGAGTGCGATGCTTCGAGAATAGTTATTGGTATTGTTCTTAGTCAAGAAGGTAGACGTATTGAGTATTTTAGTGAAAAGTTGTGTGATGCGAAACAGAAATAGTTTACGTATGATCAAGAATTTTTTGCAGTATTTTAAAACATTGATGCATTGGGAGCATTACTTGATTCAAAGGGAGTTTGTACTTTATATTGATCACCAGGCATTGAAGTATATCAATAGTCAGCATCATTTGAATAAAGTACATGTTAGGTGGGTGTCATTTATGCAGAAATTTACGTTTGTATTAAAGTATAAGTCTGGGCAACAGAATAAGGTAGCTGATGCTTTGAATAGGCGAGCTACTTTATTGGTCACCTTGAGTAATGAAATAATTGGTTTTGAGGTAGTGAAAGAACAATATGTAACTCATGAAGATTTTCACATCATTTGGGATTAGTATAATCATAATCAGCGAGCAGCAGATTTTCTTATTCATGATGGATATCTGTTTAAAGCTAACAAGTTAAGCATTCCTCATTGTTCATTGCGGGAGCAGTTAAACGAGAACTACATGGTGACGGTTTTGCTGGTCATGTGGGGCGAGACAAGATAATTGCTTTGGTGAAAAAGAGATAGTATTAGCCGCAACTTAAACGAGATATACGAAGAATTGTGCGGCAGTGCCAAGTGTGCCAAGTTGCTAAGGGACAGGTTCAGAACATTGGATTGTATATGCCATTACCTGTGCCTGAAAATATTTAGGAGGATGTATCAATGGATTTTGTGTTAGGATTTCTGCGTATCCAACAAGGTAATAATTTTGTCTTTGTTGTTGTGGATCGTTTTTCAAAGATGGCACATTTTATTGCTTGTAAGAAAACTGGTGATGCAACTCATGTGACGGGATTATACTTTAAAGAAGTGGTTCATCTTCATGGCATTTCTAAATCTATTACTTCAGATAGGGATATCAAATTTTTTAGTCATTTTTGACGTACTTTATAGGGAAAATTTGATACGAAGTTGCAGTACAGTAGTACTTTTCACCTTCAAACTGATGAGCAAATAGAAGTGGTTAATTACACATTAGAAAATATGTTGCGTGTATTTGTGGCGAGAAGTCTAAGCAATGGGATGCAGTGTTGCCTCAAGTAAAATTTACTTAGAATAATATGATGAATCATTCGATTGTTAAAACTCCATTTGAGGTGATTTATTTGTAACCACCCTGTCATGTATTGGACCTAGTGACTTTACCAGTTTTGCCAAAAATTAATAAGGCTGCAGAAACGTGGTAGAGAAGGTACATAACATATAAGAGGAGGTTCGTGTTAGCTTAGAAGCTGCTAACATTAAATACAAAAAAGACTCAGATCAACATCGGCGACGGAAGGTGTTTTAGAAAGGAGATCTTGTCATGGCCTATTTGCGCAAAAGTCGGTTTCTTAGGATTAGTAGCAAATCGCAAAACAGAAAGTATGGGCCATTTCATATTGCAAAGAAGATTAATGATAATGCCTATGTATTACAACTGCCGAATTATTGGAATATCTCAAACACTTTTAATGTAACAAACATGTACAAGTATCATGAAAATGAAGTGTTATACCCATAAACTTGAGGACAAGTTCATTTTCAAATGGCGGGGAGCTGATGTAGGACAACTTGACTAGCCTTTTTATTTTGTTTAATTTAAATTATTTTTCTTTAATTTTGTTTTTGTTTTTAGCTTTTTTTATTTTGGTAGGAGTTTTTTTTCCTTATTTAAGTAGATTTAAGTTTCTCTTTATTATAAATAAGGAGCTTACAGTATTATTTAAACACCTTTCTTTCAATAAAATTTTATTCAAAAACTTTTAAAACTTTAATTTCGTTTATTTTCACGTTTCCGTTTCGTCAAGGTATAACAGATAAATTAAAGTTCACTGAGATATTAGCTAAAATTGATATTTATAAGAAAGGAAGACTTCAAATAAAATAAAAGAATATTAACCAAAAGAAAACTTCACACTAAACAATGACGTCCTTTTGCATTATACATATATATATATATATAATAAAATAATTTTTTTTCAAATTTTTATTGTATTATATCTAGGCTGGTTAAACTGATTTCTTATACAATATATTCTATTTGAAATTATAATTTTTTTGTTGTAATTTTTAATTCTTTTATTAAATTTTTTAATTTATGAATATATTATTACATTTAAAAAATTTTAAAAAAATTAATAGAATTTTGAAAATTGTGGTAAAAAGAATAGGGATTAAAAAAAAATTACAACATATAAGAGTTAGAACAATTTATTTTTCTTTTTTTTTCTAAAAAAAGTCTTATTTTCATGATAAAAGAATATTTAATAAGACAGATATTACACTTAAAATTAATCATAAAATACATGCAAACGGTTACCAAACATATATTTTGTTACTTCTACAAAACTCATAACAAATTCATTTATATAAATTAATGTCCTAATTTTTTTTTTAGGAATGAAAAAGAAATTTTAATGAGAGCAAAAAAAAATAAATGATATAAAATATATTGTAAAGACAAAATATTTCAATATTATAGAAATAGAATTTTTATAAAAATTTAATGATAATATAAAAGGACATAATTGTACAAAAGGTTGACTAATTAATTATCATATGTTATTATTTTGATTTCTTGCATATAAATCAAAGATTAAATTTTAAAAATAATTGTAATTGATGTTGTAAAGGATCCGAAAATCTTCGCTTGACTCTTATTAGAAAAATGTGACAATTAATAGTTTCTCTTTTGTCTCCTTTATAAATCTAAATTTTAATGGATTCCAAAAAATCCTAAGAAAACAGTCACAAGAGTTTCTAATTTGTTGTTATGCAAATAGTCATTAATTACTGATTCTAAACTTTTAGAAAATTAGAGGCAGTTAAAAAGAGTATACATAAACCACTGGTAAACAAAATTTCTTTGGTTCACTTGATTAACTTCTGAAATTAGGATAAAATTTTTTCACTCTCCTATGAGATAAGATTTGATGCCTCTTCAATTATTATCTCATTTTTTTATTCATTTTCTATTATAAAATAAATATAAAAAGAATCTACAATATTATTACAGCTGTTTTGATTAAGCAACAACTATGGTGGAAAATGAACAAAGCGGTGTATATGATAATGGAACAAATAATTGCTCTTTTCTACGCGCAAGAAAATTATTCGATGAAATAGACTTCATATTAAGGAGACATAAGTTAAATATGTTTATTTGAGAAATTCTGGAAGCTAAGGCAAACGTGAAGTAAGGTGTAGCCATCAAACTTACTGTAGAACTATTCACTCGTGAACTTGTTTCAGCTCTTATCATCAATGTTTTTCCCCTATATTTTCTATATATGGAAGGTCCCATGTGTGTGTATTTTATAGTTATTTTCTTTATCTTCGTCCTTTCCATTACTGTGTTGTGTGGTCCAGTCTCTGATAATGTGCTTGACTTCTTCCTTTCAACTTGTTGTAGAACTATTCACTCGTGAACTTGTTTTAGCTCTTATCATCAATGTTTTATATGGACGTCTCCATGTGGGTGTATTTTATAATTATTTTCTTTATCTTCTTCCTTTCAATTATTGTGTTGTGTGGTCCAGTCTCTGATAATGTGCTTGATTTGACTTGTATATCATTCCTTTTGAAATTTTTTATGTCAAAAATTACTTTTTTTAGCAAAATACTTATAAATTGTGACTAACATTACTTAATAAAATGATCAACATTACAAATTTAAAAATTATGGAATATTCATCTCTTAAAAACTAAAATCGTGAAAGACATCATGTTCCTAAGCTCCGAGAAAATCATAGAAGACGCGAAGGAGGAAGCAGTAAAGTTATATGAAAATTATTTAACGGGAAAGTCGAGTGAAAGAGAAATCTCCAATAATTTATTTCACATATTTGATAAGACTTTACTGGACTACAAGCTTTGGCATCAATTATTTCCTTATTGCAAATTTCTTTGCAATGTTCTTTCACATTGCTATGTTGTCTTTTAATTAATTAAATTTGGAATTATGCTCCATTTAAATCCTTTTTACTATTTGTCCCTCAGCTTTTCTACAGTCGTGCTGTCAAATTTTCTTTTCCCTTTTCTTACAAATTGTTGTTCAATTGTATTATGATTACTTAATAAAGTAATTGATTAATCTAAAATATATATAGTAGCAGCCTCTAAAAAGAAAAATAATTAGAAAATTTTAGGGAGAAAAGTTTGATGATAATGGCGGCCAATTCATTACAACACGTGCCATTATATTACTAGACAACTTCAAGTTGGATTTACAAATTGTTGATTGTCGTTTTTGATCGCCGCCGAGCACCATTGACTATCCCATTTAAATTTTTCTGTACACTAAAAATTAATATCTGATTCGCCCATAAGAGAGAATAATATCAAAGAGTGGTAGGACCAACTCTTTGTGAACTTCCTAAATTATGAAAAATGTTTTCATAAGAGATGAGCTTTAATGTCCGCCTCTGGTTTATTATTATCTGGCACATTTGTCTTACTATAAGATGAAGACAAAAAGCCTCTTTGATTTTTCCTTTAATGCGACAGATAAGAAAAGCAGAAGTAGAGAAAATTTTTTGGGAGGATTTTCGTTCATTTAAAATAAGTAGTATGAAGATTTTTGTGATAATATATAATATCAGGAAAAAAAAAAGATTGAAAATCTTATCAATGAGTGAAGATCTTGGAAAATGTATAATATTTAAAAGAAAACACAAGCAAATTATAAAAAAATTGTAACTATTAACTCAGATTATTAATAAAAAGAAAAAAGATATGAATGATTTTATTCCTTTGAAAACAAATATTGTGAAGATTTGTGTAGAGACATTTTACAAAATATATATATATATATATATAATCACTAATATCAAAATCTCCTTCACATATATGAGACAAGGTTTGATGTATCCCTCGTATCCATTATTAACTAACAAAATTTTTCTGTCAAGAGTGGTACTTTGTTGACTTGGTAAATTATGAAAAGGGATATTAACATTTTCTTCCCTAACGTTAACCTAATATGTAAATATTCCTTAAACATTTAAGAAAAGACAAATACCTTATTGACGTTTGAATAAATAGACAGATATCCCGTGAACTTTGATTGTCATTAGTTGGCCGGTTAGTTTATTCTTATTTATGTCTCTCATCTTTTATATAATAATACTTTGATATATATTTTATTTTAATATAACATTTTACTTCCTATTTTAATATTTTTCACAATATAATTTTTTTAAATATAACAATTTAGTCTATATTTAATTTTTTATAATATACTCAAAATTAAATACATTTTTAATTTGTTATTTCAATAGAAAATTTGAAAAATAAAATATTATTAAAAAAATTTAAACAATGAGTTAAATTAAACTCGTATTAAAATATTTTAAACTTATATTCAAATATTTATATTTTTTTTTCTTTTTTTAATGAATTTGATATTTAATTATTAAAAAAATTTTGAAATATATTTTCAAATTTTATTTTTATATTAATATTTTTATTTAAAAGATTATATTAAATTTATTATATTTTCTTGAGAAAAAGTATGAAAATATGAATAAAAAAGTAAAAAAAAATTTAGTATCATTTATTAATAAAATTAATAATTAAATATATTTTATATTCTTATTAACCAATATAATTTAATTTTAATTAAAACATAGAAAAATAAGAAAATTTTTGATTATTTTTATTCGTAATTTATATATGAAACATGTATTTATTGTTTATATTTTTATATATTTTTAAAAAAAATAATAAATTTAGCATAACTTTTTAAATAAATATATTACATGTAAAAATAATACGTTAAAAAATATTTCAATTAAATTTTTTAATAATTAAATATTTATTATTATAAAAGTGAAAGCAAAAGGTTAGCAATAGTTTAGCATTTGAGTATGATTTATCTCATTATTTAAATTTTTTTAATAATTATATTTTTTAAAATTTTTTATTAAAATAACAAAATAAAAAGTTTATTTATTCTTTAATATATTATAAAAAAATATTAAAAATATATGAAAATATAAATAAAAGTATAAACAATAAATACATGTTATATATATATTACAAATAAAAATAATCAAAAATTTTCTTTTTTTTTTATTTTTTAATTAAAATAAATTATATTAGTTAACAAGAATATAAAATATATTTAATTATTAATTTTATTAACAAATGATATTAAATTTTTTTTCTTTTTTTATTTATATTTTTATAATTTTTTTCAGAAAAATATAATAAATTTAATATAATCTTTTAAATAAAAATATTAATATAAGAATAAAATGTTAAAATATATTTCAAATTCTTTTAACAATTAAATATTAATTGTAGTAAAAAAAAAGATATAAATATTTTAACATGAGTTTAAAATATTTTAATATGAGTTTAATTTAATTCATTGTTTAAATTTTTTTTAATAATATTTTATTTTTCAAATTTATTATTGAAATAACAAATTAAAAATGTATTTAGTCTCGAGTATATTATAAAAAAATATTAAATATGGACTAAATTATTATATTTAAAAAAATATATATTGTGAAAAATATTAAAATAGGGAGTAAAGTATTATAATGAAATAAAATATATATCAAAATATTATTATATAAAAGATAAGAGATACAAATAATAATAAACTAACCGACCAACTACCGGTCATAAAAGTTAAGAGAGTATTTGCTTATTTATCCAAAAATTAGGGGAGTATCTATCTTTTCTCAAATATTAGGAGATATTTTTTTATTAAACCAAACATCAGGGGGGAAAATGTTAATATCCCTAATGAAAAAATGTGTTTCTCTTTCGCAATAGATAAGTGTTGGTCTTGGCTTCTTCTCAGCTCCTTCCTTATTGATAATCATGCATTCTCAAGTCTTTCTTTATTTATCTGTTCTGCTTTAAGCCTCTCTGTTCAGATTTTCCCTCGGAACTGAGCTACTGATCTCAATTCTCACCTACACATAAGGTAAACACTTGAACAGTTTTTTAATTTTTCAAGTTATATATATATAGTCAACAATATTGATAGCCTTTCCTTATGTTTACTTGCTCTGCTTCAAGCCTCTCTTTCAGATTTTTCTTACGGAGAGCTGCGAATCTCAACTCTCACATACAGATAAGGTGATAAAACTTTTCAAACTTAAACAGTTTTTGTTTACTATGTATATTTGCTAATTACTTTCAATTTTTATCATTATTACTCATAAACCTCTCTCTGCGTGCAGTTCATTCTTAAGCGAATAATAATAATAATAATAACAACGAAAACACCTATGTTGAATTGTATTGGGATAGATATATACTCTAAAAATTTGACGGTTATAGGAATAATTATATTTAAACCTCTGTATTAGTGAATACATATTAATTATATTATTTTATTATTTTAATAATTAATGGGAATGTAAGTTTATTATTTTATTTTCAAGAAGAACAAAATTACCAGATATTAATAATTAATTAGAATATATAAATTCAAAATCTGCATAAATCAAATCCTTAAAAACGTATTTTAAAAGAACTTAACAATTAAAAAAAAGGATAATGTCTTTTATTTTTTTACTTTTTGAGTTAATATCTTATTATTTTTTTTTTATTTTTAATATTTTTATTACTCTCTTATGTCTCAATTTTAACTTTTAATATTTTAAATATTTTAAATTTTATCATTTTATAAATCAATTAAATTAACAAATAAAATAAAAAATAAAAAAATATTAAAAAAATTATAAAAAATAATAAAATATTAATTTAAAAGCATGATTAATGGGCATTTTCTTATAAAAAAAATTGTTATTCTTTAAAATTTTTTTTTATAAATTTAGGTAAGAGTCACTTCAAATGTCGGTATAATTTTATAATAAAATAATAAGGTTAGGAGACAGAAAGTGTGCCGCGGCCCACAAGATGTGGGCCTTACAAGCAATCATTTTAGAGTTATATATAAAATAAAATTATGGAATTGAATAATAAAGTTAACAGTAAAATATTTAATGAATCAAAAGCAACAAATCCTGTCCATGTATTCACTATTGCACTTGATTATACCAATTTTAATCTATAAGACAATTATTTATTTTACTATACATAAATAAATAAATAAATAATGAATTACACCAATGATGTCAACACATTTATCAATTGTTATCTGTTTGTCTGTTAATCCTATTAAATTAGTGAATAGGTAAAAATGAAACCATGACAAAATTATCTTTAACAAATGCCATAATCATCACCAGCAATCATTTAATTGTGTTTTAGATATGTTAACAAGCGGACATGTTGATTATCTTATGTCGAAATTTTTTTTTTAACTTTAATATTTATTTAGATTACGTCTAACACATATTTTTGTACTGTCTATGTGTCAGTTTTTATTTTTTAAAATTTTAATTTAATCTACATTAATTAAATTTTAGTCATAAGTTTATTTTTATGTAATAAATATTTTTAAAACCTGGACACAATGTTGAGTAATTAAGGTATTAATCATTTTTCCTTTAAAAAAATTAAAAGAAAAATGGATTCTTTTATACTTAAAGAAATTAAATAGATCTACGAATAAGATTATTTTACAACTTGTAATATATAAAATAAAATATCTAGTAAGTTATTAATATTTAAATAAATTATTAACTGTTATAAAATATTTTTAATTATTGGCTAAATGTATTTTAATTTTTCAAGATTTTTTTATAAATATAATAACATTTTAGAATAACTAGAGAAGTTGTTTTTTTTTCAAATATAAGGGTTACATGTTCCATTTTGAAATGCTTGAAAGAGTCAAATTTAAAAGGTATATAAATGCATATTATTTATATTAATGAGTTTGTCTAAACATTTGTATGCGTAGCTGTGCTCATGAAATATTTTATTTGTTATCCATAAGTAAGTGATGTTCTTTATCATTTTAAAATGTTCTCAAACTATGTTTAATGCTCATTTCAATAAATGAGGACTGATTATAGACAATAAAATTGTTTTTTATAAATATGTTTATTAGAAAGTGTGTTCTCAATACAAAAATAAATTTTCTTTCAAAATAAATTTGTGCTTATTTGCTAATTTTTTCAATTTCAAATGATATCTTAAACTTTTATTATATTATTTTAGTACTATCTCAAACTATCTAAACTTTCTGAAAAAATAAATTAGAAGCATTACATAATTCTCTTTTTAATGTTTGAACATCAATTATCATGATTTTTCTTTTATAATTATAAAATAGAGGAAAAAAATTGTTCTATATATCAGTATATCTACATTTGCTTGTTATAACTTGGTATATTGATTTCTTACTAATATTTGATTATCCTGTCATATATTGATTTGTTACTAATATTTGATTACCCTAAACCTTTCTTTTAGACGAAGATGTCAGAAAATCGTTCTTATGAAGCAAATATTTCGAGCTCATCTCAAAAGCTTGATCCCTCCATTAAGATAATGGAACGACTCATAGAACAACAAGATAGAGTCATCGGATTAATAGAACAAATTGTCCCTAAAAAAGAAGGTAAGATTTATACACCATCTATAATTCCATTTAATTTTTATATTATTAGTTGCATATAAAAATTGCATGCATGCAATTAAAAAAGTGATAGATAGATAATAGTTTATCATTAATAAAATTGATTTAGTCTCTCATCTTACAATGAATAATTTTTCGAGAAAATAGAAAAATTACATACATAAAAATTATGAATAAAAATAGAAATAAAATTCTATATCTTACTTTTTTTTATTATATTTCTTTTTCTCGAGATTATAGGTAATATTTTAATTATTTTGTTGTAATTTTAATTTATGAACTTTATTTAAAAAGTTTAAACTATATAATAAAAGTTTAAAAATTAGAATAAAAGAATTAAAATTATAATTGAAAAGTTAAAAAAAATGTGATATATTCAAGTGCATATCATAGCATGATTCATACATTTCGGAGCGGAGAATTCATACATAAAATTGAACTGTCACTACGTATGTGAAAGAATCCATTGTAAAATTGGATAGGGGCTCTGAGACCTTATAAGCACTCTGTCACGATGTACGTTGTAAAATTTATATGCACAAAATTATGAAGAATCTGAAAAAAAAAAATAAATTCTTATATAAAATTGAACTGTCACAGATGATGACACAACATCAAGTCCAATTGATGAACTGTTACTAGGTATGCTATGTTATTACATTTTACTTTATTTTTTGTTTATATCTATTTTTCAGTGATAGAGTTTAAAAAGAAAAAATTGCGAAAATATGCCTTATTTAATAAGTTGTAGGATCATGAATAAATTATTCCACTGTCTTTGATTTAAATTAATTCTAACAAAATTCTACTTTATTTAAATCAATAAAACCATGACAGTTAAGGGCAACCAAGAAACTGCACAATCGGACAGTACATATGCTTTTTCAGAAAATGAAATACCTGGTATGTTATGATGTTGTATCTTACTTTATTTTCTTTTTATATCCATACTTAGAATTATTAGTTGAAAATATGAGAAAACTTAAAAGTATTGATTGAGTGATTTCCCATAATAGTTTAAAATATTAGTTATATGTTTTAGATCAAACAACTATTAATCTCACTTTAATTAATTTGACATTGACATGGGACTAATGTGATTATTGTAGCACTGTAATATGACTTTATATATGATTATCTTTTTCTTTTAAAATAAACCTCGGCTAAACTAAGAGAAGGAATAGAATTAAAATAAAATCCAGTACAAATTAGAGATTAAGGGAATATGGTGAGCCTTATCCTTTAAAGTAAACATAAATATAAAATAAGAAAGGAAAACTTTTGAGTAAAGGCAATTAATTAAAATAAGAGAATAAAACACTTATACATGAGAAAATCATTAGCATGCTTAAATAAAAATCTTTGGTATTCTCAAGGAGGCCCATCCTACCAAGTAAAATGGTCACATTAACAAATGTGTCAAAGAGAGAGAAGAAAAAAACTGTAGAAGCATTAAACTTTAAAAACTAAATTAAAAATTAGTATGTAAAAAGAAAAATTCAAAAAATTTGACAAACTTAACACCACAGATTATGGTGCTAAAAGGTACAAAAATATAATATTTTAAAAATAATTATCGGTGATTATACATTTATTTTTGTAACTCACATCAACTAAATCAAGCAAAATAATAATGTTGTTTTTGTTTTAAAGATTATTGAATTAATAATAAAATAAATCATTTTTAAATCTCTTACTTGTTAACATTATTTTTTGCTTAGTTCTAACAAGTTACTAAAAGAGTAAATCAGTCATCTCATAATTATTTTGTACTAATATTATTTTTTGTTTGAGATAAAAAATATATACAGTCCCTCTTTTATTATTATTATTATTATTTTTTTCTAACTAGTCCAGTTATACGGTTATAAACACGCTCTTCTCCAAAATTATATAGATATACAGAACTCCTTTTACTTTTTATTTATGAAACTAATTTTAATCTCAAATTGATAGACGAGACAAGAAAGAGACGATTAACGTTGTATCAAGCTGCACTAAATGGCGATTGGGAGATGGCTAAAAGTATTTACGATGATTGTAAAGGAAGTATTGGAGTTGAGATCTCAAGAAAGGGAGACACAGCTCTGCACATTGCAGTTGGAGCAAAGCGCATTGATTTTGTGAAGAAACTTGTGAAAATCATGAATGAAAATGATTTAAAAAAGACAAATAATGATGGAAGTACGGCTCTTCATTTTGCTGCTGCGTCAGGAAAGGTGGAACTTGCTCAAGAGATCATGAAGAATGATAAAGCAATAGCAATGGTTCCAGATAAATTTGGCACATTACCAATTGACATGGCTGCATCGTTAGGCCATAAAGATATGGTACAGTACCTTTATCAAGAAACTAGTGATTCCTTGAATGAAGAGGATAGCAAGGATTTATTTGTCAGTCTGACAGAAACTGATATGTATGGTAAGCAACTCCTTCATCTTAGTGCAAATTGCTTTGGCTAATTACCATAATTTTTCTAAGAAGTCAATTAGTTCCACACATGTTACATGAAGATTAGTTTTGTCTCAGATGTTGCGCTGCAGTTACTTGATAAATACCCAAACTTGGCCATTGCTCGTGCTAGAAATGATGAGACAGCACTTCATGTCATCGCTCGAAAAGATCTGAGGTTTTCAAAATTGGGGAATCACATTGTGCGAGGAAGTCTTAATGAATGTGTCAATCTTGGTTAGTCCCCTGAAGTTCTATACACATTTGAATGCTTACTCATTTTTTTTTCCTTGAAAATCTTGTTTATTTTATTTTGGTGGTTTGAATTTTACCAACTAAAATTTTTAGGTTCCAAAGATAAAAGGCTGATGCAAGCGCTTGAATTAGTCGAATGCATTTGGAAAAGAGTTATATTGCTGAGTGACTTGGAAATTTCACAACTAATTGCAGAGCCTGGAAAATTAATATTTGATGCTGCAAAAAAAGGAAACGTTGAGTTTTTATCTATACTTATTCGTGAATATCCTGATATAATATGGAAAGTTGATAATTCAGAAAACAAATATAGTATATTTCATGTTGCTGTTAAGTATCGTCAGATGGACGTTTTCCGGCTCATATATGAGATAGGTTCAAGTATGGAAATGTTATTAATGCTGAAAGACCACGAAGGTAACAATATTTTACATTTAGCTGGATTTTCGGTAGCACAACATGAACTGAATATGATATCAGGAGCAGCTTTACAAATGCAGAGAGAATTAATGTGGTTTAAGGTGAGATATATAATAACCTCACTCTTTTTATTCATAGAAAATACTTTTTTTATTGATAATAATATAATTACAAGTTACTTATATTAATTTTCTTTTTCATGTTAAGTAAAAATAAAGATACAAATTAATCATAAAAAGTACATTGCACAATCCACTTTGGCTGAATTTTTAATTATATATAAGAAGTCTTAAGTAGTTTTATCAAACCTCTTCCCAAACATATCCTTATCTAATTAATTTATTTAAATAATTATCCATATCAAACTTATAACATTGTCATCCTTTTAGAAATGTAGGTATTATTTTTGGTCTTTTAGTGTACACCCTCTCTTGCACATTCACTTATCAAAATTTTCGTGTACACCCTCTCTTGCACATTCACTTATCAAATTTTCGTGTACACCCTCTCTTTCACATTCACTTATCAATATGTTGTCATTAGATAATTTTCGTGATAATTATTATGACACTGTGAATATAATTTTATATTTATGAATGTTTTCTTAAAAATTAAAAATTAAATATCTTTACTTTTTATGTAACATCATAAACTATAAATAAACTCACATTAATATAGTTTTGTGTATATGTCTGATTTAAAAATATTTTATTTCTAAGATGGTTTATTATTTATTTAACATTTAAAATTTATAACCGTATAAATATAAAATTTCAAATTCTTTTAGTTGAAAACAAACATATTATCTAAATTTAAATATTTATAAGTCCATTCAGATTTCAAAATTTTCAAATTTACCTTAATTTTTTTCCATTTTTCAATTTTATTTTGAGAGTCATGGGATCATAAAGCATAAAAGAATGCATTAATTTGTATGTTTAGTACAATCATCCAATATTATCATGTCAAAATTTAATTGGATTATTGTAATAATGACGTGGTAACTTTTATATACTCTACACTTGTTGAGCTCTTGAGGTGGTATTTATTTTAGTTATGTACAAATCAAGAGTGTGTGAATATGTCTGTTACAGAGTTTGATCAGGTCTTGATGCATTGGATCACTCCACCTCAGACTTTACTCTGAATAATTTTGCACTTTCCTTAATGACGAGATGTTTCAAAATGTTAATTTCAGGAAGTGGAAAAGGTTGTGCCGTCAAGGTTTGCAAATGCTAAAAACAAAAAAGGGTTGACTCCAAGAGCTTTATTTACAAAGGAGCATGAAGGCTTAAGGGAAAAGGGGGAGAAATGGATGAGGGATACTGCATCATCTTGCATGCTGGTTGCAGTACTTATTGCCACCGTAGTCTTTGAAGCAAACCTCATGAAACCGAACGATAACAAAGAAGACAAAGAAGACGAGGACTCAGGTCCTGGTTTTAATTATACAGTTGCTTTGAAGTTTTTTTATATTGCAAATGCGACGTCGCTGGTATCCTCCGCTGCCTGCGTAGTGAACTTCCTATCCATTCTTACTTCGCCGTTTGCAGAAGAAGAATTTCGTTGGTCGTTGCCAAGAAAGTTGCGTATTGGACTGGTAACACTTTTCATATCAATAACTGCAATGATGATAGTGCTCTCTGCATCATTTTACATGTTCTTCGATGGCTGGACCTTATGGGTTCCCGTTATTGTTAGCATAATTGCTACAATACCAGTCATCATGTTTATTTTGCAACAATTCAGAATCTTGTCCAGTTTTCTGCTGCCGAGCTCTATCTTCCCGCAAGGTAAAATTAGTCTTTTCGGCAAAGAAGGGAAAACAACTGATCAACAACGTGGGATGGCCAAGACATACAATACACGTTTGAAAATTCAAGGCCCATGTAGCACAAATGTCTGAACGGTTTTCTCTCCCACTCATTTCTTCATAAGTACTATATGTTTCAAGATTTCACCAAGCTAGTCCTGTCTTCTTGTTGCTCTTAAGTAATGTTAAATAAAAGATAATCATCAGTATATTTGTGAGAAAATTTGCAGCCATGTAATACAACTCTTTATCTTTAAATAAAAGAACTCCATGTAACATTTTGTTTAATATATATATATATATATATATATGTATGTATCTTTCCTTTATTAACTATAGCTCTGAATTGCTTTCTATTTTTATTGTTATTACTAATATACCCCTACGTGCAGTTTGTTCTATTGTCAATAATAATAATAATAACAGCAATAATAAAAAAATGTACAAAACCATGTTCATAAGAATACGACAAAGCTTAAAAGATAGAGTTTAGTTTATTGGTTGAAGTCTTGATGCATGATAGATTAAACCATAGTGGTACATATATATATATATATTAGTGAAGACATAATAATTGTATTATTTTATTATTAATAATTAGTCAGAATATAAGTCTTTATTTTATTAGAAAAGAAAAGAAAAATAACTGAGACTTTCATCACGTTTTGTCTAATTGCATCCCTTAAAGTTTCATAACTATCTTGCTCCATCCTTCTATTATCTGACATAACTAAAAAAATCAACATTTTAGAATATATTTATACTATAATAATACGACAAGGATGAAACTAGAATTCTAATTATTAACAGGCTAAATTGTATAAATTCAACATTTGCAAGGACTAAATCATTAAAAACTTATTTATGAAATATATAAGATAAAAGTTGTGAAATAACAAACTTGACCTAAAAGATTAATGAAATAAAAGCAACTATGAGATATGTTTATCCGTTAATACAAGGGACATTTCCCTTTTCCCCTTTAGTGTGATCGAATTGCCCAGTACCGCTGGTTTTTGAAGAATACTCTATTACATCCTTTTATCAATTTAGTTAATGGAAAAATAGTGTATATAGGGGTAGATTGCCTTTTAATAAGATTGCCTTTTAATATAGTTAAAATAAAAAAATCATATTAATTTATATTAATGGACACGTGTAATTAAACATGTATTTTCATTAAAAAAACATTCATTTATTTATATTTTCTTTTTCATGTTTGCATCAAAAACCATTGTTTCTCTCTTTTATTTGCATCAAAAACCACAAGATCTAATGGAGGAAAACCACCCAATTTGAATGAAGGAATTACACCAGGACGAAGAACTCGACATGTCGAGATATCACATGGATGATCAATGATCGAGAGCTAAGGATGCGAACTACATAGTGGTTAAGGAGGGTGAGGTCGTGGAGGAGGGTATGACTTTGAAGGAGGTGGGGTCATAGAGGAGGGTACGGATAAGGCAACGATGAAGCAGCAGAGGGTAATAGTGGTAGTGCTTGGCAGCAATGCGACGGAGGAAAATAATAAAATAATTTGGTTTTTGGGTGACCCATGGCAAAGCTAAGGTTTTGCAGTTTTTGGTTTCAAAGAAAAAGGGATGTAATCATTTGATTTTGAAGTTCTGATTTTTGCCATGATTTCTAGGTCTAACTGGTGATGAGAAGGGTTGAAACAAGTACAAATGGTGTTTCATTTTGCTGGGAACGTGTATGATGAAGTTAATTTTCATTTTGGAATTCAAGAAATGGCTAAAGAATTAGAAGGTTGTTTCTAAGATTGGTTGAATTTATTCACTTTTGAATTGTAATTTTGGATTTATTTGTAGATTTATTCACATTGGTCGGATTTATTTGTGGATGAATTGATAATTTTGGATTTGCTTACTTTTTATTTCTGTTGCAAGTGAAATAAGGCACCAATGGTAAGGGCACATCTGGCAAGTATCCTTATAGTGTAACCACCTTGACTGAGGATGAACATCCCCATGGGCACAAGCCATTGATCAATAAGTATTTTACTCATGAGTTGACAACTATTGAGCTTAAATAGTTGTTAAAAAAACCCTTGAACTTGATGAAACTGTGTATTTATGTGTAGCGAAGCAAGAAAAGCAAAATTGAGGAGAATTTGGTGGAAATTGGCTTAAAGGAGCAGAAACTATCATTATAAGTAAGGATTATTAGAATGATCTCAAGTTTGTCTATATAATTCAGAATTGCGTTTTGTTTATTGTGTTGGAAACTAGACATCCAAATCTTTTCAAAAATATATTACTTGTATATTATAGACAAAGTTGGTTGTGTGCAACAAGCTAAACAACATTGGTTAAGAGTAAAAGACACCATGGGACAGCGAGGGTGGCACGGCCACGCCAACCAAGTGTGTGCCTGCACTACACTAACATTTTTTCCTATGCAAAATAGAACCTGGGGCATGCGCACGCCACTCCCTCTCACCCTGCACCTCTTTGCGACTTATTGTGCATCCAAGGGCCATTTTTAGCCTTGGATTAAATTTTGGATGTGGGAGACTTGAATAAAAGCAAGGGTTTTGTGTTTTTCTAACAATAGCCACCATACTAAAGAATAAAATGTGAGAGAGAGGGACAGAAACACATAAGGAGGAGGAGATCTATAGAGGGAGAGAGGTGGAAAATCATTATCTTTTGAAGGAATTCAGGTGAATATTTAAAGATTTGTGGATTTGAAGCATCGATTTCTCTAGTTTTGTCTCTTCCTTTCTTTATTTTTTTAAAAATTTATATTTTGTTATTGTCTTAATTTAATATTTGCACTTATAAATTTTTTTTGCTTTGTGTTATAGATTCTTATATGTGTTGCCTAACTTTCATATTCGAGGGACTTGATTTAGTTTATTTGAATCATCTTTTGAATATTTAGTATTTTATTAATGTTAGTAAAATTTAATTCATTTGTGTTCCTTTGTGTTTAATATCTTTAATTTGTTGTATGATAAATTAGATGATTATTGATAAATAATTTGATGCTTGGAAAAGATTAAATTTTTTATTGGTTTGAGATAACACAATTTTAATAGTTGTGAGATTAGGAGAGATCAACACCTAAATAATTAAATTAATACTTAGGATATTTATGACTGGGAGGAGATCAAGTTCTTGATAGTTAATTATGGGTAAAGTATAATGAACATATAATTTAACTGAGTCAGATAGGGATATTGAGATGGTTAGTTAATTTGTTTTGTACTCAAGAGAGGGAATGAGTAACTCATAATTAGTAAATTGAATTGAAACGCATTGACAATTACTAAATAGGATAAATATAGGGAGAATTGAGCCAAGTCAAGGCCTTAGAACTCTCATCACTTATATTTTCTTTGTTTAATTGTATTGTTTTTTTTTTTCACTTGTTGAACTTTGGTTTGTTTGAATAAAATTAAGTTGCCAAAACCATAATATTTAGCTTTAATTCAAAAATTTGATTCTCGTGAGTTCGACATACACGTTAGCATTATTACGAACAATCACCTCGATAAAGGTGATAAACTTGGGTTATAGAGACTCGATATTTTCAGATTTGAAGAAGTTCGACCCAAACCCAAGAGAAAAGAAGATTAAAAGGGTAATAAGTGCGTTGAGTAAACATTGTTTTAAGGTGACATAGTCAAAAGGTGAAATTAACTAGCGTGATGTCACCTACGTCTGCTGAGAGACACCGTGACTTTTAAGAGAACTAATGAGTAGAAAACATGTGTATTAATCAAAAGGCAAGTGCGTTTCCTCTTAAGGAAGCCACAAAGGAGTTTATAGGACATAGTAAATACATGGGGCCTATGTTCCCTGTGGCTGGACCCATGGATCACATAGGATCCTTATCAGAACCAACATATAATAGTAAACATATATAAGCTGCAATGATATAGAAAGAGGTATGATTTTCTCGAAAACATATAGTTAACATACACAAGGTAATTTTCTTTAAAAATCTTGTGAAGGATTTTTGATATCTTTTCTCCGCTGTAACTAAAACTGATTTGATCGTTGAAGGATATTTGCCGGTTACATCACTGGTACCTACTAACCATTTTCTAGTGTTCCAAAAGTAAGACTGAGGAGAACAGTGGCCTTGGTGGCCTTGTTCAAGATCGATATCTAGCTAGATCCCAAAGTTCTGTCATTGTTGATGTGTCCCTCGCAGTGTAAAAATTGTGTTTGTTGATTGGAGTTCGTCGTCATGGCAATAATATTTCCTCAACTACAAATGGTGTCCATGTGGCAGCAGCAACAAGTTTTCAACATCAACAATTTCAAATCATTTTTTTTTTCTTATTCGGTCATAAAATTAAGAGAAAACAAAGAAAAATATAAATTAGTTGCAGAAGATGAATTGCAGGAGGCAAAGAAAGGAGAAAAACAAAAATGAAAAAGAAGTTCAAGAAGATGGCCCACCAATTTTTATTTCATTAATTTGTTATATTACTATGACCCACCATTTGTATACTTAGGGGTCCACCCAAATAGAAATGGGACGCACATATTTTCCTAGTCAACCAGAAGTTGTTTTAGTAAAATTTACGGGTGTTTGGTAGGTCGAATTGGGCATATTTGACAAATCTACATCCTATCCAGCACTTGGCAGACTGAAATTTTTTCGATCTTACCCAATTCATCGTTTGATACAATCTGATGCATTTAAAAAAAATTCAAATCCTATCCTATCCATTCCGATCCAAATAAATTAAAAAATAAAAATATTTGATATTAATATTAATTATATTTTTTCAAAAAATCAATAAAACAATATATAATTTATTTAAACTTCCAAACAAATATACTATATATTCATTTCAAAATAAATAACAAAATGAATACATAAATAATTAATAGTCTGCCCCAAAATGCTCAACTTAGGTGGTAAATTAAGTCACTTCCTAGGAGCTTTGCTTAAGTTCAAGTTTAGGGTATGTAAGAGATAAAAATTATATGCTTTGAACTTTACCCACCCCTTTACATTTAAAAAAAAAAAAAGGTTAATAAGTCTAATAAAAAATAATGAATCTAATTATTTACAATTATATCCCAAAATATTAAACATCATCAAATGTCGTCGTCTCAACACCTAATATTTCTGTAACAAATAAAAAAGATAATTTAGAAAAAATGATTTTAAAGAAAGTTTAATAATAATTGTATTTAATTTTTTTTATTTTGTATTTACCTAACTCAATGTGTTCAACCTCATTCATTGCTTCATGAATATTTTTTGGTGTAGAACGCCACTTATTTTGTGTGCATATGAGTGTTTCCACTGTCCTTGTAGATAATGACTTCCAAATGGATCAAGAATGCAACCTTCGGTGCTAAATGCTGATTCAGATGCTGCTGTGAAAATTGGTATTGACAAAATATCTTGAGCAATGTGTGACATAATGTTATAATTTGAAGAATTAGTTTTTCACTAATTAAGTATATCAAAATTTGCATTTTTTACATCGTCAAATGGCTCCATTAAGTAACGATCCGCTTCTATTTCGTACTCTTCATCATCAAATTATTTTACAAGGTTCTTATAACCAATTTCAAATAACTTCCTAGCATCAATTTCATTAGTGTCAACTTCTATCTCATGTCTATCATGCACCTTATCATTACTACCACATGATTAGTGTAAAGTAATTTATTTTATATAATTTTTTAATATTAATAATTATCATAAGACTTATTATCTTATTATATTGTTTTATAAAAATTATTAAAATTATAATTAATATTTTAAAATTTTAATATAAAAAATTAATTTTATTATATCATTTTAGCGGATTGTCTCGGATTATGGCAAATTGACAATATGACTCTGTGATCTAATCCATTAAATGAGTAGATTTTAAAAAAATTTTGAATTCAGTCCAATCCTTTGATCTACCAAATCCATTAACAACGAATTGGAACGGATCAGATTAGACAGATTAAGCGAATTGGATTGAATTTTAAATAACTCTAGTAAAATATCTTAAAAATTGATTTTTTCTATTAAATAAATAGATAGAAGGATGTAATATGATTTTTTAAAAAAAAAAAATTACAAGGGTAATGGACAATTGACTTGAAATTTGAGGGGGTAAATAGCAATTATCCGTTAATACAATTAATCAATGAATAGACGAAGATGAAACTATGAGAAAAATTATCTTCACCAAATACAATAATCATCATCCATTACTATATATATATATATATATATATATGCGTCAAGTGTAGATCCACATCTATGATAATATTTCATACTTATTAGCATTGCATTTTTTTACGTCAGACGATAGCAACCAAGATAATTAATAATTCATTTTGACACTCTAGAAAGCTGTTAATTAGAGATATTTTGGACTTGATTTAGAATTTTCTTTTGACTTTGAGGTTTGTTTCGACTATGTCTTACACATGTCTGTACATTTTACAAGTTGGTTTCTTTTTCTTTAAAATGTTAATTTATTCTGCATTAATTATTATTTTACCTCTTAGATGTTAATTTCTTTGGTAACAAGATATTTTTAAAATCTCAATAAAGTATCGAGTAATTAGGCAAAACTTGAGAGGTATTAGTCATTTTCCCTTCAAAAAAAAATTTTAAAAGTACATAAATTCTTTAATGATCTGTAAGAATCATTAAAAATAGAATATTATTATTTTTAACCATTTAAAAAAATTAAATAAGTCCATGAATAAGATTATTCACCACTTGTGTAAAAAATAAAAATACAATATCTAGTATCCTATTAATGTTTAAATAAAGTTTTAACCATTGTAAAATAATTTTAATTATTTGTTGAATGTATTTTAATTTTTCAAGCCTTTTAATAAATATAATAACATTTTAGCTAACAAGAGAAGTTGTGTTTTTTTTTTTTAAATATGACCCATTTTGAAATGTTTAAAAGAGTCAAATTAAAAGGTACAGAAAAAATATGTGTAAGAATTCTATATCACCACATATTAATTTGTATTAATGAGTTTGTATAAACATTTATATGAGTAGTTATGCTCACAAAATATAAATAATTTATCCGTTATCAATAAAATAAACTGAGAAAAGAAAAGAAAAGAAAATATAGTTATTATAAATTGCTAAAATTTTAGGCAATATATATATATGTATGTATATATATAAGAAAATCTTGCAATAAATAAAAATGGGTAATGTGGAAATAACTTAATACATGATTAGAAGTAATCTTGTTAGAATTTTCTCTAATTATTGTACATGAGGAAATGATAGTGAAAATGTATTTTAAACTTATTATGAGTCTTATTACTACTAGGTAGGAATAATTGAAATATATATTATATGGTTTCTCTGAAAATTTGTATGCTAGTTTAACATCGCGCTTTCCATGATGATATGTAAGATGTTCCAAAATATGCGTAGGAAGTGGGAAAAGTTGTTCCACAAAGGTTCGGTGAAGCTAGAAACAACTATGGGTTTACTACTGCGGATTTATTTTTACAAGAGCACAAAGCACTAATGGAAAAGGGGGGATAAATTGATGAAATAAACAACAAACTCTTGTATCATGGTGGCAACACTAATTGCCGCCATGGCTTTCACAGCAGCTTTTGACGGTGCCACGCAGCCATAATCAAGGCACAGCGTTTTCTCTTTTCATTGAAAAAGTTACCTTCCAGGTTTTTGCCATATCAGATGCAGTGTTACGAGCATTCTCCTTGACCTTAATGGCAACCTTTTTAAACATTTTCATTTCTCGGTATGCAGAAGAAGATTTGCTTTGAGGTTGCCAAGAAATTTTAATATTGGAATGCCATTACTTCTCATATCTCTAATAGGCATTGTTAGCAGTGTTTTCTACAATATAGTTTATTTTCTTCAACAACAGCAGGTTATGGATCGCTCTTCTCGTTGCCTTAATTACTTCTCATATCTCTAATATGCTTAAAAATATTTACCAACTTCTCATTAATGTTTAGTAGTTGACCCATAATTTAGATTCTGCCTGCCGACAAGGGAAGAAAAAACAAAAAAAAGACTTTTCCACAAGGAACTGGAAGCAACTGATCAACATATCAAGAAGGCAAGAGTTAACTCCTATGTAACACAAATGTTTGAGTGTTTTCTCTCGTATTAATTTCTTCGTAAAAAACTAGACTTCTACGAGGACAGTTGTTTGGTTTAATTATGCTATAGCCATTCTATTTTTGTCTTCTAATACCAACTTCCTTTTTAATATCAGTAATGATACTCCTATATTGGACATATATTTGATAAATAGCAAAATCAGACACCACCAAATCAGCATCAGGGGCTGAAGAAATATTAATTAGTCAATGCTGTCTTGAATATTTTCATAAAACTATATTTTGTTCCTTAGTTAGGCTATCAATACATTGTAAGATGTCTCCATTTTTTCTATTTATCTTAACTACGTAAAGGAAATAATCAAAGCATGCATTCAATACACAATATCCTCATTGTTTATTTATTTTCATGATATTAGTTGATGCTGAAAATTTTTCCCACTACCACGTACACGCCACGTTGGACAAAGCTCTAGTCAACAAACACAATTTGTTATTTTATGAGGAATGCGTCCGAGGCAGAATGTATGGCATGGCCTCGATAAGAGACGTGATCTCTGTAGAACAATCTACCATAGGTTTGAGTGCTAATTGGTGAACAAGCGAGTACACGTTGTCAGTAAGCTGTAAGATAAAGACAAATCAGTGTGTTATCAGCGAATACCCTTCGACAATCAAGTCACGCCAAAATATACCGAAGAACATGACTTTTTATGGGATTATTGATTAAATATAGGAAGTAGATTATCTCTTGCTTAAAAAAATTGTTTTTAAATATAATTGGATAGAAAATAAGGCTATGAGAGTCAATGAGTTTGGTTTTATAATGGTTAATTTGAATAGAATTGGTCATAAGTCAGATAGTTTCATTTTAGCATTGCATGCAAAACAAATGTTTTATGTTAAGGATCAAAAGAACAATACTAAATATATCATATGTTCATTAGCTGAAAGAGTTCATAAAAAAAGGCTATCATGATGAATGTGATGGTGTGATTTTGCATATACCTTTATCTAATGACTAGCTGTTATGTGAATTTGGAATGGATGAAAATGATGGGAATTATTAGAGGTTAGATTGTGATAGAATTTGGGAAACTTTGGATGCACAATAAATTTTGTTGATGTAAGCGATATTTTTTTATATGATGTGATCTATTTGCTGTGTATTAAATCTGAACCATTTCCTTTGTTTATTAAATTTGAACCTGAACTTACATTTGTTTATTTATTATTTAATACTTTGACCTTTCAATTCACATCAGTATATTACATCAGAAGATTCCGATCATCTAGAATAGTTGGAGGAAGATTCCCATTACACTTAAGAAGAATTTGTGGAATCACATTCATGTATTATAGAACATGTTATTCAAATTTATTCTGATTTCTATAATTCCAAGATGCTAATTCAGATTTACCAATTTTGTCTCATAAATTAATGCTTCTGATTCTACCAGGATTTATAGTATGGATGAATTTGTGGAATAACATTGTCAAGAAGATTAACATCCTCAAGACTAATGTAAGTTTGAAATACAATATTTATTTGTGATATTTATTGATGGGATGATAAAGATTTAAATATTTTGGCCATACTTTGGGAAAATAACCAAAGATTAATAATTGTATTATTTTGTATTATCCAAAATTAGGATCCAAAATTGGTTGCTAGACATGTTGGTTCTGGGAAGTTGCTTGCTGTGATGGTTCTGGAAAGCTTAGTATGTTGTTGGTTGTAATTCGCCTAACTGAACTGAATATGGTTTCTAGGATTGGATTGAGTGTTTGGAAGGGTTTAAATGGACGAATTTTAATTGCATTGAATGTTTGGAAAGGTTTTATTTGATTCGAATCCTTTAGAAGGATTTAACTGCTGGATTAATATTACTTGGATTATGAAAACTTATATGTATAGTTATGTGTATGGATAGAATTTTATGAACAAATTCACAAGTATTTTGAATAACTGTATGATTGCAGCACATTCACTGTGATAAGAAATTTTCAAGTTCATTTTATGGCTTTATAGATTTAATTATTATAGGATACAAATTCATCATTTGTATCACAAAAAATTTTTCATTAGTAAACAATTTCAAGGATAATATAAATAAATATACAAAATTTTCTTTGCAAAAGTTCAATAACTTTTTATATAAAAGTGTTATATTACATTGATGCCATAGTATAAGTAATGTCTTGATAACTAAGTCTCAAGAGAATCATGATACTGAGATCTCAATAACATTCTGATATAAAAGTCTTATTACTATACAGATACAAATTTTTTAATATTCTCGTGATACAAAAGTCTCAATACTTACAGATATTTTAAGATTAATAAGTACTGATATTTTTACCGTGATACTAAATTTAGCGTTATAATTTACTGTTTAAATCACTAACTTTACGTATTTTATTTTTTAATAAATTTTATTTCCTTCAAAAACAGCAGGTTATGGATCGCTCTTTCTTGTTGCCTTAATTACTCCAACACCACTTTACAAATTTATGCTAAAAAATATTTACCAACTTCTCATTAATGTTTAGTATTTGACCTATAATTTAGATTCTCCCTTCCGGCAAGGAGAAAAAAAGACTTTTCCACAGGGAATTGGAATCAAGTGATCAACATCAAGGCAAGAGTGAACTCCTATGTAGCACAAATGTTTTGAGTGTTTTCTTTCGTATTAATTTCTTCATAAAAAACTAGACTTCTACAAGGACAGTTGTTCGGTTTAATTATGCTATAGCTATTCTATTTTTCTCTTCTAAAACCAGCTTTCTTTTTAATATCAGTAGTGATACTCTTCTATTAGACATAGAATTGATAACTAGCAAAATGAAACACCACCAAATCAGCACCAATGGCTGAAGAAATATGAATTAGTCAATGCTCTGTCTTGAATATTTTCATAAAACTAAATTTTGTTCCTTAGGCTATCAACACATTGTAAGCTCTCTTTTTCTATTTATCTTGACTAGCTGAAGGAAATATTCAAAGCATTCAATACACAATATCCTAATTGTTTATACATTTTAATGATATCTGTTGATGCCGAAAATTTTTCCACTGCCACATATGCGCCACGTAGGATGAAGCTCCAGTCAACAAACACAATTTATTATTTTGTGAGGAATGCGTCTAAGACTGAATACATGTCGCGACCTCGGTAGGAGACGTGATCTCTACAAAGCGATCTGCTACAGGTTCGAATGCTAAGTTGGTGAACAAGCGAGTCCACGTCGATGGTAACTTGTAAAACAAAGACAAATCCTCGGTGGTGTTACCGGTGAATATTCTTCAACGATCTAGTCACGCCAAAATATACCAGAGAGCTGATATCAAAGGATCACTAGTAATTGTGTGTGCGATTTTTGCGATAATGAGAGAGAGTGAGTCCGTAGGACAATCAAACACTTTGCTTGGAGAAACTTTGAGTTTACATAGGTGAGGGGAAAGGTGAATTTCCCTTAAAAAAAAAAAATCCCCTTTGCACAACTACTGTGCATGCATCATGAAGCTCAGCCACCAGTTAGTCTCTTCTCCTTATGCACTTACCTCACTTTTTACAGGACACGAAACCTTCGTTGCCCTCTATCCCATATGTCATTCCTTTATTGGCTGTTGTTATGGAGGTATTCAATTGACCTCAGTAAACTAGGCTTATTTAAAACTTTATATTATTCCACTTGGCCCTATAGGTTATTGTTATGGCATCATAGGTCCTTCGACTGCAAGCTAGATGTTGCAAAACTCACCTACCACATTACGTCACATTATGGACTTAAGTTACATATTTCAGGTTTAAACTTGTGGCCCAAGGCTCATATTATACTGTCGTGGCTTGTGAACATTTTTGTGGTGGTCGGTTTTACAAGCACAGATACTCTATACAAGTTTTGGCCACGTCCCCAATCTTTTATCACCACAGTACTCCCGTTGGTGCTTTCGTAGATGCCATGTAGGCTCTAGAAGATTTGCCCATAATAGAAGCCTCCTAGTTTTCATGGCTGAAGCTTGTCAAGAGGCATGGAAACTATTATGTAGTTACACCCAGGTATCTTCGAAGATCAAGGGTTTGCTTCTTCTCAGCATCCTACTGGCTAATCCTTTTGCCTGTTTCTGAAATTTCATAGCTGTCCAAGTTGGCGTGCCCTCGAAATCGTGCTATCGGCGGCTAATAACTGTTTGACATTCTCTAGGGATGCCTTTCTCGGTAATTTGCGCGTGACATGGCTTACCTATATTCATAAGTTCATACCACTTTCGCCCAAACACTGAAAAAGGCACAGGGATCTATCCGCTTTGGTATTGGAGAAGACTTAAGATCTCGTTCTTCTCTGTGCCATGATGGAATTCCGAATTTTAACCGCTGAGGTTTATCCATCACTGCTTCGATAATCGCATATTTAATGAGGCTTAAATGCTCATTATTTTAGAAGTATCTCTTCATCCACCATCTCAAGCCATACGGTTGTTTTATAATTGTCAGATGGATTTGATAATTTAGATTCTTTCTTATCTTGGTATAAATTGGGAAAAATCTTCTTTTTTGTTTTTTTGTGCTTTACTATTTGCTTCTTTTGTCTTCTTAAAAACTCTTCCATTGCTGTTCTAACTCCAGTGATCCAGTGCATCCTTGCCTTTCTTCAGCAGCACTATTTCTGGTATACTTCGTTTCCTTCCTACTCTATTTATTTCACAACTTCTGTTTGTAACATCATTGTGCTGTCTTTGCCTACAAACAACCGTCAAATTTGCATGTTTTCGTCGTTGTTTGTAGTTTTCTTGCTTTTAATTATGAAAAACTTGCAATGATACTTCGGGGGTAGGATTCTCGTATATTATGCGTAGACCCTGTTTGACATGCTTCATTAATATGTTTTTGCACTCTATGTGCTTGAATTTGTGTATTTGCAAAATAGGTATTTTAATCGTTCTAAGATCTCTTATTACCCCTTTATTGCTGTTTTATTCGGCGAAAATCTATTGTTGATGTTTGTCGTTATAGGGAGTAGATATTTTCTGTGATTTTTACTTGAGTTCTACCTCGGGATATAACTGATGTGGTCTAGATTGTCCTTCCAAGCCTATAGATGCTAGTTTTAGCACCCTTAGCATCTGGATGTGGAATCCAATTGTCCTAATCATAGAGAGCCTATTGATGTAGTTATCAGTTCCGTATCTGACCTCACGGGGAAGGTGTTGAAGTAGCCAACCGCCTCTTAACAACCAATGTCGAATTAGCCACTTGCAATAGCTCTGCCCTTAGGGATCTTCCACTGGAGAGGCGTAGCAAGCGTCTCCGACATGAGCAGATCCCTTATGCCATAGATTCTCTCCTCTAAGCCCTTACACGAGATCTCTTAGACCTCTACATGATGCATAAGCTGTCCCTTCCGAGGTGATAATATGTCCTATCGCACTGGGGAGTCCCGAGTCTGCTTCCTCTTGGCCTCACCGCCTTCAAGTTGGACTCCCGCCGCCTTCAAGCTAGGCTCCTCTGTCTAGCCATTCGATCGTCGGGTCCTTCACCATTTCTACATCGCCCAACCTAAATAAGCCCCATTGCTTGAGATACATCGTCAGCATGTGGGTGCTCTATAAGAGTCATTATAACGTCGCGCCCACGCACCTAGACCTTAGTTATTTCTTCACCGTTAGGGCCAACCCTGGTGACGACCACCGCGGCTTCTTCCATCTAAGTAATCGTCCTGATATGGGTTAGCTCGTGATAGGCAATCCCACCTCAAATAAGTCTTGCAAGGACAAATATTACTTCGTTGCTGGGTTGTTGGGTCAATACATCGTCGAGGATAACAGCCAAGTTCATTTTCCTGTGAGCTTCTGCGAACCAGGTCCTTATTGCTAACTAAGTATTAACTTATTTTTCTGTCGTCGTGGCATCTAACATCCTCTGCAATAACACTATCTTGTAGTGCGTCATCTGAAGGCACCACTCCTAAATGATAATGGCCTCCTCAACTCCGAGGTTGTATCTTCGATAGATAAGAATTTACACAATCACTACATCCTGACTGACCCCACGTATGCCTATTTTATTCATGAACGATCATAGTTCCAAGGTATTGCCATTGTCATACCGACTCGATTTCCTTCTTACTTTCGATTCTTTGTTTACTTAACTGTGTTTTCCTTTATGCAAATTAATTGTTTCATGAGCTGTGTTGCAAGATATGGTAGACGCGGGAAAGAAAGACAGTGACTCAAGCACCGTAAAAGGAAGTTGGTGGATGTAGGGTAGACAAGGCGGACAAAGTGAAGATGCTGAGGAGGGACGGCTCCGAAAGGCCTCTTGTGAAAAATGTGTAGCCATTGTTGGTGCCTTGACAGGCTAAAAAAAGCCCTCAGCCGCGCAGCAACCAAAATCGAAGCAGGTTGAGGGTCCTTCTGAGGCTACCCCTTGATTCTCATATGCTCAACCCTGGAATCCTATCGAGGTGTCTCTTTTGGGCCCCATCCACCTTGCCAAGGTGGTGAATGAAATTATGGCCACCATTCCTCTTGAGAGGTACAAGGAGAATACGCTGATTAAGGTATTTTTCCTATGCCGCTGCGACCTTCTTCTGTATTTAATATTTTTCAACTGACTACTTGTGCCCATTACCTATAGCTGCGAGATATACACTACGAACGAGACCACCCTAAGCCTCTAGGAGATGATCATCTACTCCAAAAAAGCTTTAAAGAAAATGAAAGAGAAGGTGGCACGCCTTACAGAAGAAGTTGGGTCTCTGCAGAAGGCAGCCAAGGTAGAGGTAAATTCGACAGTTGCCAAAACCGAGCTGGAGTAACTGTAAGGCTCTGTGACGGTTACCGAGGCCAACTGCCCCAAACCAAGGAAGCCTTAGTGGCCAAGAGGGAGGTCCATGTAGTGATGGTGGCCCAAGCAAAGAATGATTGTAATACTAGCTGATTGACTAGGTACCATCACTGCTAGGGAGAGATGTATGTAAAAAACCTCCACTGCCCTTTGTCCCATGTGTTATTCCTTTATTGGCTATTGTTATAGAGGTGTCCAGGTGACCACAGTAAACCAATCTGATTCAAAATTTTATATTATCCCACTGAGTCATATGGGTTATGAAATGGCCTTTTAGCTGTGGGTATCCTGACTGTAAGCTAGGTGCTGCAAAACCCACTAGCCACGTTACGTCATATGATGGGCCCAAGTCGCATGTTTCTTGTTTAAACTTAATCCTACTGTCATGGCTCATAAACGTTTCTATGGTGGTCGCCTTTGCAAGCACAGCTTCTCTACGGGATTTTGGCTACATCCCCCAGTACTCATTTTGTTGCCTTCATGGATGCCATGTAGGCGCCAGAAGATTTACCCATAACATATCAAAACTTCCTCTCTCTAACGAGTAAATAAGATCCATACATCTAAGGCTAAAGAAATTATAGAAAGCATCCAAATTACCTCCACCTATGCTTCTACCAATGAAAACGAACCTATAAGCTCTATCAATATCATCGCTCAGCTTCCTTTAAAATTAAGCACCACAAACTGTCCACTCTATTTAGCGCACTTAACTTTGCTCATTGGCTATAATTTAATGAAATATTTAGATGGCACTCTGCCGTGCCCACCAGCCTAAATCAGCCAAAATTGAGTTTCTATTCCTAATCCTAATTATATTAATTTGATTATTCTTACCCGTCAAAATAAAAATTGAAATATAGTTGCTTGATCTAATAGCAATTATGGTTCTAAAATTACAATATCCCTTTTTTTTTTTAATCAAACCTCAAAAAAGTGAGGGAATGCATTAAAATAAAACGAACGAAAGAACAACTAAAAGAAAAGAATAGGGAGAGATATAGTGAGCCTTGACCTTTAAAATTTCTAAAAACCTAAAGCAAAGTAGGATGATCACAAAGAACAAAGACAATAATCAAACATAACAGATATATAGAAAAACCATTGGCATCTTGATTAAGGAGATTTTGAATAACTGTCAGAGGAGCTTCCTACCAAGTGAAAAAGCTGCAACTTAAATCCATATTGGCTAAAGAATCAACTGCCCTATTATTCTCTTGGAAAGTTGAGTGACTCGACTAAAATTACAATATCTTAAAACTAAACATGCCTTAAATATATATAAACTACAAAGCTTTATATTACTCTTCGCAGCTGCTGAATTATTATCTTCAAACCTTCTTAATTATTATACAAGAATAATTTCATATAAAAATAATGTTAATTTTACCAGTATTTATATCGTTTTGTTTATGCTCTTTGGGCTGCTTGATTACTTTTTTTCAATTGTTATTAATTACTAATAACAGGAAAAACAATCATAATCATATCATGTATTTTAATTTGTTTTTCTCTCACTTATTTTCATAAGTATCATAATTAGTTTTGTTTCATTTTTTAACTTTAGAAAGGCCATATCTACATGACATAATTTTAATACTTTATCTAAAAGATCTATAACATCCGTTATCATTGTATTTTATTAGGATAATTTCATATAATCCTTTTAAGTTTGGTTAATTTTAATATATTTCTAGCCAACTTAAAAATATCACTAAAATTTGAAACAAATCGCACATACACACCATTGTCCAAAGTAAACAAGTTCACGAGAGAAAATTATTTTATTTTTTGATTTGTAAAAATTGAAAAAAAATAGAGTATCATTATTTTTTATTAGACATTAAAAAAATGAAATACATCCATCAATAATAATTTTTTTCACAACTTGTAAGAAACAAAAATAAGATAATTTGTTGACATATGAAAACTATATTCTTTTCTCCATGTAACGGGTAAAAAGTAGGGAGAGGGCAAATAAAATCAAAACTCAAAAAACTGGACCAAATCAAATTGGAACCTCTAGGTTTAGTTCAATTTCAACTTTCATTCGGTCTGGTTCAGTTCTAATATTCAAAAATTGATTTTTTTGGTCTAGTTTCGGTATGGCCTAAAAAACTCAAACCAGACTAAATTTATGTTCTAGTATATATTATTATCAAAATGACGTCGTTCTATATGTATTTTAGTAGAAAAATAATGTTGTTTTATGATGATTTTAAAAAATTCAAATCCCGAAAACTAGACAGAAATTGACCGGTTCTACTCGATTAAAAATACATTTGATTTGGTTCTGGTTCGATTTTTATCTTCAATCGCTCTAGTTCGATTTAAAAAAATTAAAACTCAAAAATTTTAGACCCGTCTAATTTTGAAAAAGCCCAAACCTAACCAGATCGTGTCCAATCCCAATAAAAAATCATTATAAATCTAAGCTATTTTTTAAGCTCAAATTGTTGGCTATGGTGTGGAAAGTAAAAGTGAACTCAAGTTTAACCCAAATCAATATAATTTTCTAAGCCCAGTCCACTTAGAGATACTTAGACGTAAAGAATCTGTTACATGATTAAGTTAATGCATAAATAACACAAAAGTTCAAAAAGTCTTTTTCTTTCTTTAAAGCCCAAAACTTATTGTAATTAACTTAAGGTTAATTAAAATAAGTATTTCATTTTAATTAGGATTAATTAAAATAAGTGTTTTATTACAATTATGAGTTTTCAAATACCTCTTTTAAATATAATTTAACTACACTAGTTTTAATCATAAATAAAGTCTTGTCTTTAGGATGTGTCTTACATTAAAATAGGATTACATGAGTTAGCCATATTTTAGTGCAACATTATACGCTATATAAGAGAACCATGATTTCCTGTTCAGGTAGAAAGGGATGAGCTTAAAATTCCTTCAAAAATACATCCTTCAAGAGCATCATCTTCTTCATGGTGACACTAGCAACTTTGCTTATTTTCCTAATATTGTTTATCATCCAAGCAAACGTTAAACATCACCCTAGCTTCTTATTCTCTTTCTTGCATCCACTAGCCTTAACCTGGTTGTTTCTAGACTTCAAAACATCTTTCTTGCAGTTGTATATGCAAACGGTTGCATTCAATTTTGTCACAAATCAATTTCTTCAATATTGATCTGATTCCTTAACAATTGCAATTCACCTTTAAACCATTGTGTTCTGTTGGATTGATAATGGAACTAATTCGTTTTCACATGAAATAGACTCATAATTTGCATTTTGTACCTTTTTTTAAAGAATTTTCAAGTATGGTGACAATGGGAACAAGATTTTAACTGTGGCGATAGCAAATATCTCTAAAAAAGTTTAGGCTAGTCTCTTAATGTTGTAAAAACACAACTCTCGGGCCATCAAATAAGACCCAAGGAATATGGTAGGCCTTGTCCCTGTAACTCAAAAAGCGGTGTGAAAATTTAATTTGGATTTAGAGGCCCAACGATATTAATGATCAACCAATTACGATTCAGCACATGGATTGAGTAGATTTCCCCCGCAATAATTTTTAAATAAAATATTAATCATTATAAGTTATAAAATATTTTATTTCGTAGTGTACTTTAATTTTAAATATATTTATAATAAAAATAATAATAATATTTTAGAGTAGTTAAAGTTTCATAGTTTTATTTATTTGATATCTTAAATAACTTTTTACTTTTATTTTTTAACAAAGATTTAAGAAAATATTTCGAGTTCATTTGAAAAAGTTACTCTCTCTAGTATGTTAATGTAACAATTCATAGAACAAATAGAGATAGTAATCAAACTAAGAGTCCACTTGAAAATATTAAAGAGAAAACACTAATGTACTTAGTTCGTATATTATAATAGCTTTTAAAAAAAATAGTTATCATTTGGTTAGTAGTTATCAAATATACTTGTACCAAAATAAGAATATTTTGCTCTGTTATCTCGTGTTTTTTATTTCTTTCCCTTAGCAAGAATATAGCTAAGTTATATATATAATAATGTATAGCTCATCCTCTTACTTTTATTATCCTTTTTCCATCTCCACTTATAAATGTATTTAGTTTTTTTAATTATCCATAAAAATATGACCCTTGTAAAAATCTTTTACAAGTGAATTGTTTAACTTTGTAAGTTCGTTTACAAAAACTCCAAAAATCTGTATCTATTTAACTTTTGAATTACTACCATAATCTTAAAAAGTTCATTTATAGGTGAACTGTTTGAAAAGAGATTTTAGAAATTGTTGATAAGATCAATTTAATAAATGACACGTAGTTTATTATTATATGAAGATTGTAAATGGTACTTATCAACAATGAAAGAAAGCAATGCTTGATGAGCTTGAATCGTTAAAGAAGAATAACACTTGGTTACTTGTTAAGAAACTTGAAGGTTGAAGGGTGATTGGATGCAAATGGATTTTCAAAGTAAAAGATGGACTACCTGGTGTTGATACAACTAGATACAAAGTAAGGCTCGTAGCAAAAGGCTTCATGCAAAAGGAAGGAATAGATTACACTAAGGTATTTTCACCTATAATTAGACATTGCTCAATTCGGATTTTACTAGTTTTGGTGGCTATGTTTGACATGGAATTGGAGCAAATGGATGTGAAAACAGCATTCCTATATGGAAAGCTTGATGAAGAAATTTTCATGAGTCAACCGAAAGAATTTGTTACTATTGGCAAGGAGGATTATGTGTGTTTGCTGCAAATGTCACTTTATAAACTTAAGCAATCACCTAGACAATGGTACAAGAGGTTCGATGAGTTTATGGTGTCCCAAGGATATTCGAGGAGCTCATTTGATAGTTATGTTTACTTCAAAAGTATTGCTTATGATGACATGATTTATCTACTGCTTTGTGATATGTTAATTTAAAGCAAAGATAAAAGAAAGGTAGTTGAGTTGAAGAGCTAGTCAAGTTCAGCCTTTAAGATAAAAGACCTTGGGTCAGCAAGAAGAATTTTGGAAATGGAAACTAGCCAAAATAGGAAAAAAGGGCTGCTTTATCTATCACATGTACAATATGTGATAAAACTCTTACAGAATTTTGGTATGTTAGATTCAAAACCTGTCCAAGTACCATTTGCAGCTCATTTTAAGTTGTCAAGCAATCAAGCACTAGAAAATGATGAAGAAAAATAGCAGATGCGAAATATACCATATGCAAGTGCAGTTAGGAGCCTAATGTATATCATCGTATGCTTAAGGCCAGACTTAGCTCACTCAGTCAGTATAGTAAGCAGGTTCATGGGCAATCTAGGAAAAACACATTGGGGTGTTGTCAAATGGATGATAAGATATCTCAAGGGCACTATAAACTATGATTTAGTGTATGGTAAAGACAAACTGAAGGAAGAGTTTGTCGCTGGTTTTGTTGACTCCAATTATGTTGGAGATGTGGACAAAAGAAGATCTCAAACAGGCTATGTATTCACATTCTGTAGTTGTGTGGTGAATTGGAAAGCAAGTTTGCAACTTATTGTGGCATTTTTAACTACAGAAGCAGAGTATATAGCTGTTGCAGATGCTGTTAAAGAAGCATTATGGATGAACGGCTTAACATCTAAGCTTGGTTTAAGGCAAGAAACAATATACATATACTGTGATAGCCAAAGTGCTATTCAATTGTCCAAAAATCATGTTTATCATGAGAGAACCAAGCACATAGATGTCAGATTTCACTTTATAAGAAATGAAGTTGGGAAAGGAGCTGTGAAGTTAGTAAAGATTGACACTGAAGATATTCTTGCAGATGCTTTCACTAAAGCTTTACCTAATTCTAAGTTTAGACATTGTCTAAACTTATTGAATGTTATTGAAAAAGAAACCTGAAGAAGGAAAAGGCATATTAGTTGGTGAATTGAGAATCAAGGTAGAGATTTGTGAAGAATGATTCATAATTCACAAAGTCAGTAAGCCAGCTAAATTACCGAGTGAGAAAATTTTGCTGAGCTGGAAGGTTGATGGCTGAAAGTTGGAAGCATGAGTTGGTAGTCATGTTAGTTAAATCATTCTTTCAAGTTGTTAAAGTTAGAAAAAGGTTGTTAGAGTTAGTTACGAACAAGTTGGCAAGATTAATACGATAGATGGAGGTTTAGCATGTGTGGTGTTGTTAGAGGTCAATACATGTATTTTGGAGTCTTTCTTTGTAGAGGAGCTGAGTTGAAAATTACATTTTTGTAATTGAGTTGTGATGAAATAAAAGAAGAAAAGTATCTCTAAAGACTGTTCTGGAAATTCAGGGCAATGATTCTTATTCTTGATTGTTTAGTTTATTTTGTCTTTAAAAGTGCATTCCAAGTGCTTGTGAAAAGCTCTCAAAGGACTTGATATTTAATTCCAATTTTGGTTGAGTTGCTGGTTCCTCACAATTAGTTAGTCAAAATATAAGTTTTTATTTTATTAAAAAATGAAAAAAAAATACATATACTTTCTTTAAGTTTTGTCTAATTGGTTAATATCCTTTAAAATTTTAAAAGTACCTTGCTCCATCCTTCAGCTATCTCCATAACCAAAAAAATCGACTTTTCTGAAATTACGTAATACTATAATAATCGAATAGGGTCGGAGTCAAAAATCTAATTATAAGTAAGATAAAATGTATAAATTCAATTGTAAGGATTCAAACATTAAAAACTTATTTCTAAAATTCAAATAATGATAATTATTATTTTTTAAAAAGATGTTTTTGGGACTGAGAGCTTAGGGCACTCCAAGCCCTAGCGCAGCTCCATCACCCCTTTTTTATAAAATGGGTCCCAGAAGACAGTGTGGATTATGAAAATTATTCGCCATTAAATCATTAAAATCAAAAAAATTTTGGACTTTATTTAAAATTTTTTCTCAGTTTGAGATTTGTTTGGATTATGACTAACACATGTCCATAGTTTCTGCATGTTAGTCTCTTTTTTTTTTAATTTTAATATATTAATTATTATTTTACCTCAGAATTTCTTAGACAAGGTACTTTTAAAACCTCATTAAAGTATTGAGAAATTAGAGGAAACTTAAGAGATATCAATCATTTTTCCTTGAAAAAAATTAAAAGTAAATAGATTCTTTTATGATATGTAAAAATTAATAAAAATACAATATTGTTATTCTTAATCATTTCAAAAAATTATTTTAAAATTTACTTAATATATTTTAATTTTTCAAACTTTTTAAAAAAATATAATAATATTTTATACTATCTAGAGAAATTTTGTATTTTTTAAATATGATGGGCTCATAACGCGCTTAAAAATTTTTAGTAGTCAAATTTAAAATATACATATAAACTGCATGTAATAATAATATATGATTTGCATATATTAATTTATCTAATGAGTTTGTGTAAACAATTGTATGAGTAGTTGTGCTCATGAAATTACAAATATTTTATTTGTTATCAATGAATAAATTGAAAAGCCTTGAGAAAAATAGTCAAGTTGATAAGTTACTCTATCTATTTTGTAAGTCAACTGAATTTTAACTTAGGAAGGTATGGGATTAAAAATGTAATTCGTATGTATTTACAGTAACGTATTTCTCTTCCTTTGTCATTTATAATGCATTATAAATATAAATATTCACGAATTATAGATCCACATCTATGATTCATAATTTTTATTTTGAAACGTAAAGCCTTCCTTCTGATAATTTCATATGGAACTAGTACAATAACATGGTAAATTTGCACTATAAGGTTATCACAAAGATATCTAATGCAATTTACAACCAAAAAAATCTTTATACTTACTAAGACACAAAAAGAGAATAACCACCACCCCTTTAAATTTGGTGTTTTCAACAAAAACAATATGCTTTATAATAGAGCTCCGCTGGAATTTCTTCCAAAGTTCTTGCCTTTTTTTTTTTTTTCAACAAATGAGTTGACCTTCTGATTTAAATTTGCACTGAATCTTCGGTGATAGCTTTGTTAGAGTATGAGATCTTCCAGATCAGGGACATTACAGTTATAAATCTGATTATATAATTTTACAAATCCTCATATCTGAAAGAGAATAAAGCATTAATATTATGTATAAACAAAAAATACCCAAACCACCATAAATCAAGATCTAGAAACCATGAAATGGTGAAAATCTACTATCATAAATCTTGATCTAGATAAAAATCAACTCTTATTAGGAAAGAAGAAGTAAAAAACAAGAGAAAGTAAGGAAATCTCACCGAAAAGGGCATTTGGGTGGCTAAGCTAAGAGAGTTCCAGAGAGATGACGGATAATAAGTCACAATTAATACTATTACATTGTGTACATCTCGCTGATAGGAATCATAATAATTAATAATTGATTTTGACTTCTCGAAAGCTGTTAATTCTCTTATTATTATCATTATTTGCTAGCAAATCGTTAGAATTAGAACAATTTTGGACTTGATTTAGAATTTTTTTTGGACTTTGAGATTTGTTGAGACTATTTTTTAAAAGAATTTTAATTTAGTCTCGATTGGTTACTATTTTATCTTTTGAGAAGTTTATTTACCGTGACAAGATATTTTTAAAACCTCAACAGAGTACTGAGTTATTAGACGAAAGCTGAGAGACACCATTCATTTTCCCTTTAAAAAATTTAAAAGTAAATAGATTCTTTTGTGGTTTGTAAAAAATTAATAAAAATAGAATGTTATTATTTTTAAACATTTAATAGAAGTAAATAGACCATTTAGCAAGATTATTTTACAACTTGTAAGAAATAAAAATAAAATATCTAGCAACTTATTAATGCTTAAATAAATTTTAACCGTTGTAAAATAATTTTAGTTTTTGCTGAATGTCTATTAATTTTTCTAGCTTTTTGAATAAACATAATAACATTTTATAATAACTAGAGAAGTTATATACTTTTAATATAAGAATTACATGTCCCGTTTTAAAATGTTTAAAGAGTCAAATTTAAAAGTTATATAAAAAATCCGTGTAACAATATATATCACTGTATATTAATTTATATAATAATAAACCGTTAGGGGGTTAGAAAATCAATTCGATTTGACCCGATGTCCTGATGGCTTTCTAAACCGACCCGTTGTCCTTGACAAGTTAAGAAATCAGTTCAATTGGAATTGTACTGCCAAGAGTTAAACTTCCAAGCAAAGGTCAACCCATGGACTGATGCACACCTACATAAAACCTTTACTTACATGTGTGAATAAAAATAAAATAGGAATAATTATAACCTTCACTTACAGTTATAATTATTGAATTTGAATGTTCTTACGTTATAAAATTGATAATAATAATAATTACAAGTATTAAATTTGAATTGTCTCATGTTATAAAATTATTAATAATAATAGCTATAATTATTGAATTGTCTTACATTATAAATTTAATAATAGTAATAATAAAAGTTATAAATTATAATTATTGAATCTAAATTGTCTCACATTATAAAATTATAATAATAACAATTATAATTATTGAATTTGAATTGTCTCACTCTATAAAATTAATAATAATAATAGTGATAATATTTTAAAAAATATAAATTAAATATATATCTTTACTTAAATATTTTTATTTATATGTTTTAATTTGCCTAAACCAGGGATAGCGCGGGGATGGGGAAAAAAAAGTTCAAACGGGGCCAAGGGTGGAGATCGGGGTCCTCGGCTCGTTATCATCCCTAACTAAAACTAGGAGACTCCATGTTGAACTCCAATTTTTGATTACGAATAGATTGGGAATGAGATAAGGAAGAGATTAGGGGATGAGTTTTGGACATCCCTACAAGCACATCTTCAGACTTATTTCTATTTTTTATTAAAAGCAATTAGAATATTGATTGATGTATTACATCACTAAATATTTTTAAATAGTTTTTACTTTTTTAAATTATATTAAATTTACTTAAAATAAAAATATTCACAAAATTTCTTATTTGATTAATAAATTTTTTCGTATTTTGATAATGTTTTTCGTTTCCACAATAAGAACATATATTGTAAATTATATAAAATTTATTAAAACAATTATGAACGTATTTTCTAACAAATTGTATTGTTACGTGGGAAGAGAACTTGTCAAAAGTATTAATTGAAAATTAGTAATAGGTAAATTTTATGCTTTTGAAGACTGTACAATAATTTCATCTCAAAAATACTGTTCTATTTAAAATTAATTTTTCAAGATAACTTTAAAAGCGTTTCACATTTTTCTTCCACTTCAATTGGATAATCTTAAAAGCGTTTGACATGAATTATATGATCCAAAATGACTTTAAAGAAAGATGTGTTGGTACATAACAGTACTCAATTAACACAATGACTTAAATAAAGTTATTGTTAGATTACTATTAATGATAATAATAGTTATAATTATTAAATTTGAATTGTTTTAGATTATAAAATTTTTTTATATCAATATAATAATTTAAACTTATTTTTAAATAATTGTTAAAGATAAATTATTGTTACATTAATAATAATAATTATAATTATTGAATTTGAATTGTCTTACATTATCAAATTAATAATAATAATAGTTATAATTATTGAATTTGAATTTTCTTACATTATAAAATTGATAATAATAATAATAATAAAATATAATTATTGAATTTGAATTATCCCACGTTATAAAATTATTAATAATAATAGATATAATTATTGAATTGTCTTACATTATAAATTTAATAACGGTAATAATAAAGTTATAAATTATAATTATTGAATCGAAATTGTCTCACATTATAAAATTATTAATAATAATAGTTATAATTATTGAATTTGAATTGTCTCATGCTAAAAAATTAATAATAATAATAATAGTTATAATATTTTAAAAAATATAAATTAAATATATATTTGTAGTTAAATATTTTTATTTACATGTTTCAATTTGCCCAAACCAGGGATGGGGCGTGGATGGGAAAAAAAAGTCCAAATAGGCTGAGGGAGGGATTAGCATCCTCACCCCGTCCCCGCTTCATTGCCATTCCTAACTAAAACTGGTAGACTTCATGCTGAACTCCAATTTTTGATTAGGAACAGATTAGGGATGAGATAAGGAAGAGATGAGGGGATGAGTTATGAACATCCCTACAATCCCATCTTCAGAGCTTCACATTTATTTAGAATTAACAAACAAAATGGACTCAGTCCAACTCATGTTGCATTTGTATCTTAGATACAAGATAGATAGATGCAATTTAACCTACTAAAGAAATTACTTTATTTATCTCATTTAAACTTATTAAAATATAAGTCATAACTGATGTCTAATTAGCATTCTATTAAGATTAGTATTTCAAAAGGTCTAAGGGACGAATAAGTATATAAAGAAAAGAAAGACAGAAAAGGAAACTTTTTCTCACAACTGAATAAATTCACTAATTGATATCAGGTGATTAAATCTAGTATTAACAGAAATAATAATATTTTCATTCCTAAATATTGGTCAAATAATAATATAGACACAAGTTTTTCAATTTTAATATTTTCATGTGTACTGTAATATTATATAGTACAAATTATACTAAGAAATAAATTAAAATAAAAGAATTATTTCTATTTTTTATTAAAAGCAATTAGAATATTCATTGATTTATTACATCACTAAATATTTTTAAATAGTTTTTACTTTTTAAAACTATATTAAAATTTATTTAAAATAAAAATAATCACAAAATTTCTTATTTGATTGATAAATTTTTTCGTATTTTGGTAATGTTTTTCGATTCCACAATAAGAACATATATTGTAAATTATATAAAATTTATTAAAACAATTATGAACTTATATTCTAACAAATTGTATTGTTACATGGGAAGAGAACTTTTTAAAAGTATTAATTGAAAATTACTAATAGATGAATTTATGCTTTCGAAGATTGTATAATAGAACTTTAATAATTAAATAGCTAGAAATTATCCTTAAACTTTAAAGATATCTTATTTGTAATGTTGATGCCGAAAATCTGTTAATTATGACTTCAAACAACAAAATTTGAATCTTCTTGATTGTAATAAATTCAAGCTTGCCTACAAAACAAGTAAGGTCAGAAAGATAGCCACCTTGCCCGGTGCATGCACTCCAATGCTTAAGTCAGATGGTTTGCTTAGTAGTTAAAAAGAAAATTCAGCAACCTTTTTGCTAGATTTTAGTGTATGTACCTTTTTTTTTTACTACCGGGGTTTTATAGAAGCGAAGAGTAATTGTCTTCAGCTATATTTTCAGTCACGTTCCACGTTCTACCCACGATCTGAAGGTGGGAAAGATGAGCAGTTAATGGGCCAGGTCAGGTGATATTTTATACCCAACCAAGTCTAGTTCTTTTATCGTGAAGAATCCTCTGCTTTTACTTACTTTTACGTGTCATCTAGTTTCAGGTAATGATTGAATCTAACTACACATCATCCATTGGCTTGGCACATCTAATGCTCGGGTATTTTCCCATACATCAACCCTTCGAGTCTCTAATTAAATGTTGTTTTACTAGAGACTATTTAATTAATTTTATCCCGAGCATAGGGTTGCCTTTCCTTATGCTGAGCTTAAACATGCTGTTTCACATTTAGAGAGGTGGATAGTTGCACGATTTATAGGGACGCGTCTCCTCGAGAAACATTCAGTAGTTACTTTCTCTAAGGTTGCTTTTTAGTTATTCTAATGCTGGGCCACTTGGCATCATTCTATTAGGCCATTCTTGCCGTCGCCACGTAACCAATTGCTCTACATTTAAAATCTCTGATGCGAATCATCTAAACCTTAATTTTAGACAACTCACATTAGCTGGGCTCGGGTATAAATACACTATTTTCCTTACATTTCTTTTTTTTTTTTTTTGGCTGCCTTTGTCTTGCAAATGACTTTTCTGCTATTGTCTATGCTACCTCCCGTCTTCTTAGCTTCCTTTCATTTCTGCTTAAGCCATTTTCCTCACCAGAAACTCCGTCCAATCGGCAAGCTTTCTTTTTCTTTTCTCACTTACTCTCATTTACACTACCAGGTTATTCTGTTATGTTTCTTTGTTTTTCTTGGGTTCTGTTTTTTGCAGAATAATGTAATTGTTTTTATAAAGCATATATAGTTGTTTCATTTTGAGGGTGTTTTCAAATGATATGCGCAGGGTTTTTAAGATTTGATTTACATGTTAAGACGTAGAGGTATTTGTGAAAACATTTGTGATTGTATGCTATAGTTTGGTAGGATACTGAACTGCATTCTTCCTGACCTAACTCAAGCTCGGGTTTAAAGCTTTTTGGCTTTTCCCTTTAGTAAATTGAACTATTTGCATGACTTTAACTTCAATGGATCATATCAACATTTCTTTATCTTCTTCATCTAGCGAGTCTAGTACAAACTATGAAACTTGGAATAGGCTCCCCCCTTCTATTAGGCATGACTACCTGTTGATATATGGTGAAAGATATATGGTGAAATATCTTTCAATAAAGTAACCCTTTTAAAAGTAGTTTAACCCAGCTTTAGGGTTAGAATTTCCAAACCAGAGCATAGTACTTCTGAGATTAGGCATCCCGAGACTAGGATATCCGAGACTATTATTATCTCTAATAACTCTTCTAATGACGTGCAGGAAAATATAGATCCTCAAGGAACTAGAGCTGGAGATCAAGATATTCTTCCAGTATTAGGTAGTACTTTAAGTAGGTTGGCCTATTCTGTTAAGGATGAATTTGTATTAGGTCATGTAGTAAAGCTTGGGGACGTTAGTCAAACCCGTGAAACACTTAGGGAGTCTTCCTTTAAAGTAGGGGATGGCAATGAGAATTTCAAGGATGATATTATCAGTGGTAGTTTTGAAGTAACCAAAACTGAGGACGTCAGAAACACCCCCGACTTTGCTAGGCAATGTAGACCACATAAGGCGGATTGGTTTGTTTCTTCTGAGACTCGTTCGGTGCTCAAAACTTATAGGAAAATGTACCAACTTCCCAATGACATCTATCTTAGATTGCCTGAAGTGGATAAATTTCCAAGTGAACCCAAAGAGTGGGAAATAGACCTTTATGAGGAGCTTTTCCACTTCAGGCTAAGGTCGTCCATTCAGGAATATTTCTCGCCCCTCTTTTTTACTTCTTTGACATTCCCATCTATCAACTGAATCTAAATGGCTGACAGGTGACAACTGTGCTCTATATTACTTGGGCTGTCATAGGAAATCCTCCCCCTGGCATTAAAGAGATTAGATATGCTTACATGCTAAAGAAGAATCCCAAAAATAACCCTAGGTTTTACTGTTTTCTGTCTTGGCCTCAGACTACTAAGATAGTAACTGGCTCCCCAACCTGCAATAAGAACTATAAATACAAATGATTTTTTATAGAGGAGATTGAGGTCAGTCACTAAAAGTGTAGGTACAAGCAGTTGTGTACCTACCGTTTCTAATCGTGTAGGTAACCTCAGCTTATATTTCATTTTTCATTCTGTCATTTCATTACCTTTCAAATTTTAATTTCCTGACCGCATTTTTTTTCTAATCTGACTAATAACTTATCTTTTTTAGTTAATTTGTAAGAAAAGGCTTTTTCGCTTGCTAACACTGTATTGGAAAGGATTTCTGCCAGTAGAGTTACTGTAGGTGATCAAAGAAATATCCTTTCCTTTGATTACTTAGTAGGTTCAAGCCTGGTCGCTTTTACTCTGACTCAAGAGGAACTTCTTGCGGCTAAGAAAAAAGCACAAATTGAAAAAAAATGAGTATTTTTTATTGTAACCTTAACTTTCTACTTATTGGCTTCTAAACCGTTGCAGAAATAATGGCTTCAAAACAATCAAGAAGAGGCTCTTTTGTGCAGAAAGGTGCCTCGAGTAACCTTCAAGTGTTGCTTGAAAAATCAAAATAAGGAAAGGGGAAGGTAAGCTCGAGCTGAATGCCCTGACCATGAGTAACTTTGGGGCATTCGTCTCCACTACAATCAATAAAGTCGTCAAAAATAAGCCAACGGAGGAGGCATTAGACCTCTGTCATAAATGGGTTTGTCAATTTGATCTTTATTCTCTCTCTTTTCTTTTTGTATTTTATTATTATTCGAGCCTTCTATCATTGAGGTGGTTTTTCTTTTGTTTTTTTTGGGTAGCTCATTCATAATTTGTTTACTCATAAGGAATGGGCTAAAGGGAATTCTTTTGTGGTCGCCTTGACTCAGAAGATGATATCCAAGCTCAGAATAGAAATTGAAAATCTGCTAAGAAGAGCAAAGAAGTTAAGAAGAAGTGGAAGCACTCTGAAGCCCAACTATCCGAGGAAAGGAAGAAACGGGGTTTGGAATGTTCCCAGCTTGAGGCTTCAATTTTTAACTTAACGGCTTACAAAACCAAGCTGAAGAATGAGTTGGCCACCATGGGTGATCGCATTCAGAAGGCCAAAGATGATGGAGTCAATGAAGGCGTGGACACCATCTACAAGATCATCCACTTCATCGACCCGAACTATAGCATTTCTTACATTTATGATGCTTTAGGTCCCAATCCTCCTAAGATGGACTCTCTAGAGACTAGAACTCTCAAGACAGAGGCAGTTGTAGAAGGAATTCCTGAGGCTACTGGTCAGGGAGTAGTTCTGACAGATACTAATCAGCAGCCTCTTGGTTTTCCTATGTCCGAGGCGGCTTACAAACCTCTCGGAACTTAAGTTGCTAGCCAGCCAACTTTTAAAACTATTATCTCCCTAGAAAAATAATCATATTATGTAACAAAGCTTTTATTTTGAATTTGTAAAAACTTGTATAATGTAGCTTTTTGATCAATGAAAAGTTCGTCATTTTCCATTCTAAAATTATCTCTTTGTTCAAATTTTCTTATAATCGAGCATGAGTGATTAACTTTTAATAGTTAACCAAGTAATGCATGAGATCATTCAGCAGAAACTCTAACAAGTATCTTTTGGACTGAGCAAAATTTCAAACTGTGAAAATTTTTTGAGTATGAGAATCTTCTTAGTAATTATATAAATAAGATAATTTGATCTGATCATGACACCTTTCCCTGATCAGTATTTTCTTAATCATTTGTGGTGTAACTTCCTTTCCGTGACCATTTTCTGGTTGACTTTGAGGTGCAGTATTAATTCATCAAGTTGATATTTTGTTAACTTGGGGCTGCTTAACCTTTTTTTGATCAATGTTTGATCCTAGGTTATTATCAACGATTCGAATCGGTATTTTATAAATCTGATGCCTTTAATGCTGATTTTTTCAGATTAATATTTTCTTGATTTAAAAAGACCATTTATATTATAGGTGATCTCGTCGCTTTTTCAAATCAGTATTTTGTTTATCTGTGACTGATTGCATTAGGTTGGTATTTTGTTGATCAATATGTTTGCATGACCCAGATCAATATTTTCCTAACCTAAGACCAAAACAGATAGTAGTTTCATTGCTTGTTGAATGACAAAATTGCACAAGTGTTGAAAGTTGAATTTTATTGGTATATTTACAACCAGAGTACACCACTATACTCAAGAGTAGTAGATTTTCAACATTTCTGCATTTCACGACTTCTCTACCTCTTTTCCATTGGGATGTTGTAGCTTATAAACACCTAACCTTACAATTCTAATGATCTTATAAGTTCCCTCCTAGTTTGCTTAGAGGACCCGTTCTCCGGGTTTATTCGTATTCAAAGTGACTCGTCACAGAACCAAATCAGCTTCTCTAAATTCTTTGAAGCAAACCCTTTAGTTATAATATTTGGCCACTTTTTGTTGATAGGCGGCTGTCTTTAATAAAACTTGATCCCTCTTTTCCTCAAGTAGGTCTAGGTAATTTTGCATATTTTTTTCATTTTGACCTTCATTGAAATGACTAACTCAGAATGTGGGGATATCAACCTCCATTGGTATTACTGCTTCGAAGCCAAATACCAGTAAGAAAGGTGTTTCACTAGTCATCATTTTTTCTATGGTCCTATATGCACATAACACTTGAGTAAGTTCAACTACCCATGCTCTTTTATGATCACCCAGTTTTTTCTTCAGAGTTTTCTTCATGATCTTGTTCACAGCCTCTACTTGCTCATTCGCTTTTAGATAAATAAGGGTTACCAACCTAAGGTCAATGTTCAAATAAAAATAGAACTCTCTAAAATGACAGTTATCGAATTGCTTCCCATTGTCAACAATTCGGATGTAAGGCACGCCGAATTTATAGATCAAATTTCTAAACTTAACCTTCAAATATTGAACTCCGAGCACTTACACAAGAATTAAACCAACCAACAACATCTTATATTTTGGCTTCATTATTTATGACTCTAAACTTGAATCTGAAAGCATAAGCCATTTTCTCGTTGTCTGGCCCTACAAGAATAATCCTTACTCCTCTTCCGTGTATATTTAAGGCACCATCAATGTACAGTTGTCATGTAGGTTCGGGTAAAACTTCTAACCTTTGGGTGTCAGTAGTTTCCATGATTGGCATATTGTATAATTTTCTATAGTAGATTGTTTCACGATAAAATTTACTGGAGTTTCGGCTTTTATTGCTCTACATGACTCAAAATCAATGTCGAATTCGCTGAGTTCTATAGTCCATTTCACCAATCGTCCAGAAAGATATGCTTTGTGGAAAATCTACCTCCGCAATTCATCTGTTAATACCACTACCTGGTGTGCTTGGAAATACGGCCATCATAAATGCTAGAGCTAACTTTTCTAGAAGCTTATACCTGGTCTTAGCTTTCAATAATGACTTGCTGGTATAATATATAGGCCTGTGGACCTTGTCATAATTCTTTTTAACTAGTATTGAACTCACCGCATAGTCGGAGACAACTAAGTATAAGTAGAGGACAGCTCCATTTTGCGGGCTAACTAAACACAAAGGACTTGCAAGGTAGCGCTTTAACTCGTGGAAGCTTTGCTTGCATTCGTCCGTCCACCGCATGTTTTTCCTTTTTTCATGAGTTGAAAAAATTGAAAACATCTGTTGGTGGCCGTTGAAATAAATCTGCTTAGGGCTGCTAACTTCCCAGTTAAGCTCTGCAATTATTTCAGCGTAGAGAGCAACTTAATCTCTGTGATCGCTTTGATCTTCTAGGGATTGGGTTCAATTCCTCTTTCGTTGACCATAAAACTTAAAAACTTTCCCGAACTTACTCCTAAAGCGCATTTCTCCGAGTTTAGCTTCATATTGTGTTTTCTGAGAAGTAGAAGGTTTCCTCCAAATGCCGAATGTGGTCATCCATATTCATGAACTTTATGATCATGTCATCCACATACACCTCTATCATTTTTCTGATCAAGGGCTTAAAAACTTGGTTCACTAGCCTTTGGAAAGTGGCCCTAACATTTTTCAATCCAAAGAGCATTATCTTGTAGCAATATAACCCTTGATTTATGATTAAAGCAATTTTCTCCTGATTGGGCTCATATATCTTGATTTGGTTGTAACTCGAAAAAGCATCTATGAAGGTCAAAATTTATGACTTGCCATGGTATCTACTAGCTGGTTTATTCTTGAAAGTGGGAATCCATTCTTGGGGCATGCATTTTTCAAGTCTGTGAAATCTACGCACATTCTCTACTTCCTATTCGACTTTTTTACCATGACCACATTGGCGATCCATTCCAAGTATTCAACCTTTCTGATGAAACCAACTCTTAGGAGTTCATTGACCTCCGCCCGAATTGTTTCTCTTCTTTCTTAGTTGAACAGTCTATTTTTTTGCCTCATAGGTTTGAAGGTAGGATTCATCGCAAGGTGGTGGGGTATTATCCTAATGTCGATGCTCGGCATATCATCATGTGTCAATGTAAAGACATCCGTGTATTCTTTCAAGAACTTCTCCAACTTTCTTTTCTTATTCTCCGGTAACCGAGACCCGATTTTAGTCACCTTCTACAAGTTCTTTTAATCTTAAGTTACTTTCTTTAGTTGTTCCGTAAACTCAGCTACAAGACTGCCACCCCGCTGACCAGGCTTCGGTTCAAGTTGTCGCAGGATTCTCTTTTACTCTTTACCCTCATTACTTTCATCCATTCCCTTTATATCTTGGGTGGCAATGCAGTATGTTCACCTTAAAGAGACTGCGAAGCAATTCCTAACTTGTTTAGAATCTCCTCAAGCCATACCAATTCCTTCTCCTACTCTAAACTTGAGTTTCAAGTAATAGATACTTTCTACTACCTTAGTTAATTTTAGGAACGGTCTTCTTAAGATTATGGAGTATGGGATCTTCAAGTCGACCACTTGAAAAGTTACCGTGGTGGACTTCTACTACAGTGGGCTCCCTATAGTTACCGACAACTGTACTATCCCAATAGGGAGAATGTGGGATTTTGAATATCCATAGGTGTTAACGGGTCTTAACCTTAGATCCTCAATGTTTAATAAATCCAAGCTAATACCCATCTTTGAAAATGATATCAACTGAACTTCCGATATCTATCAAAATTTTGCTAACTTCGAATAGCCTTAGCCTAATGTGACCACCAGAGCGTTATTGTACAGGTAAGTAATACCCACCTTTTCTTCGTCTGTAAAAATAATGGTATTGTAACTATCTAAGGCTTCTATTTTGCGCACACTTTCATAATGTGGATGATGGTGGCTGTATTTGGAAGGAAGTACTTTGAATAATTCTTTCTGGCTTTGTTCGAGTTCTTTGCAAGGGTCAGACCTCCTCAATTAACCAAACTTCTTCTCCTTAGGTCTTCATTCGGGCTTTCCTGATCAGTTCAATTTATTCCTCCTTGTAAATGATCTACATATCGGTCAACGTATCCATTCCTGACCAACACCTTAATACGTTCTTTCAAATCCAAGCAATCGTTGGTCATGTGCTCATGGTCCGGATGAAATACGCACACTTTGTCCCTGGACTTCTTATCAAGATTTATCTTTAATAGCCAAGTATCTAATACCATCAAATTCGAATCTTTGATATTCTCGTAGAAATCAGCCAAAGATGAATTTAGCGGTGTAAATTTTTGATTATCTTGCACCTGCATAACCCTCTTCAATGCTTGTTTTGGCGGATGTAGGAGCATGTCTTTTTCAGGTACTTTGATACCCGACCGATCAGCTCTCGACCTTTGGTAATCTTGCTCTCTTCTCGGTCCGGGTCATCTATGAAGAGAGCTCTCTTTTTCTTTATCTTCCGCCTATAAAGTGCTCGGCTTACGAGATCCATGAGGTGCTCTGCTCTTTCTATTTGAGGAGAACTTGATCTTCTATCTAGATCTTGTCAAATATCTCTTTTCGAGCCTGTTCATAAGCTGTCATATTATTTTTATGGATTGCATACCAAGTTCTCCCCATATGTAACCACCTTCTCAATCTTTCTAATGCCAAGGAACGATTAAAAACTCCCAACTTTATAACCTTATCATGATACCTCTTAGTGAAATTTCTTAGACTTTCTCCCTAACCCTATCTCAACATCAGCAACGAGCTCATGCTTTTGTGAGTTAGTGTTGCCCCTCTGAACTCGTTAGTGAACATAGTACATAACTGAATAAAACTTTAAATCGAACCTAGCTTTAGACTTCTCAACAATTTCCAGACTTGTCTCTCCAGCGTCAGGGGGAAAGGTTGGCACATTTGGAACTCAATTAGACCCTAAATACATATCATCTCTCTAAATAACTACACATGTGAAATTAGGTTAGACTTCCCTGTGTAAGGGGTAATTTATGGCATTTTGAATTTTTTTGGGCATGCCAACTCTCGAATTTATTTAGTGAAAGGAGACCCAAGGTTCATTTTTACACCATCTCTCTCTTGTTCATCAGGCTTCTTCTTTATCTCAAATTCCTCCAACAGGTTTTTGAGGCATTACCCCATTTCTTGTCTGTTGATTGCCTAGGGAGCACAGTTTTTGCCTTTAAACTTCTTCTAATCATACATCCTGCTTAGCCTCAGGCAAATCTATGCGCATTGAAGCTTTCTTCTCCTTCAACCTCTTCTGATTCAAGTACGAACGCATGTCGTACAAATGTAAGCTCTTCTTGGCAGTACGCTTTGAATAGCTTCCCTGGTCATGCTGATCATGTAAAGATCATGGAATTGGGTCTTTATGTATAGTGATGGGTGCATTAGGACTTGGATCGCACCATTTTCCCCGAGTCGGCTGCTCGACAGCCTTTCTTTTCCCCTTCTAGGATGCAATATATCTCTTTCTTCTCGTGAGCTAGACTTTCAATAGGTCATGGCCGCTGTCATTACCTTTGGAACCCGTCCTTTGGGGACTGCCATCTCTTTTCTTGCGTTCAAGCCTCGGCGCATTCCTTTCTTCATGTTCCCTTGGCACGTCATTCCCCATGGGTTTTCCCGCGCCTTACCTTAGCATTTGTTTCAATTCCTCTAACTCTTTACACAAGGCCACCATCATATCCTCCAATCTCGTTATTTTCTCGTCCTTCTAAGTGTGCTAATGGCGGCTATCTTCCAATTCTCGCCCCAGCCAATTTGTTTTATTCGGATCTAATCGAATTGTTGTCTAACTGGGTGGCTATGGATTTGAATTAGTTCGCGAATTGGAGTCCTCTTGATTCGAGATTTCCCAGCGCTCCTTGTCGTACGTATAGTAACCCTTGGAGTTATCTTGCAACAAGACGCTCTTCGTCATGCATGGTCTTGACAGATGATGCTTATCCTTCATTGCTATCTTCAATTCAACTTATGAAATTCTACGATTGGCTTCCTGTTGTTTCCCACAGATAGCGCTAGTTGTTCATGTCGAAATTCTATTAATTACGACTTCAAGCAACGAAATTTGAATCTTCCTGATCGTAATGAATTCAAGCTTGCATGCAAAATAAGTAAGGTCAGAGAGATAGCCGACTTGCCTAACGTATGCAATCTTATGCTTAAGTCATATGGTTTGCTTAGCAATTAAAAAGAAAATTCGGCAACCTTTTTGCTATATTTCAAAGTATATACCTTTTCTTTCTGCTGCTAAGGTTTTATAGAAGCGGAGAGTAATTGTCTTTAGCTGTTTGTCCAATCACACTGCACATTCTCCCCACGATTAAAGATGAGAAGGACGAGCGGTTAGTGGGTAGAGTACATGGCAGAATTTTTGCTATCCATGTTGGGTCAGGTCGGGTGATATTTTATACACGACTAGGTCCAACTCTTTTATTGTAAAGAATCTCCGCCTTTTACCCAACCTTGCGTGTCATCTAGTCTCGAGTAATTATTGAACCTGACTACACATCATTTATTGGCTTGGCACATCTGATGCTCGGGTATTTTCCCAAACATGTAAAAACCCTTAGTCAAAGCTCTCTTGGAAAGAATCTTGACCCAACAAAAAAAATAATGTGTAATTAGGCTAATAGAAAGAAAGACTAAATTTTGGTTTATGAAATTATGAAAGATGTTATTTTGACGTAAACATGATGACCCAAGCGTGATGACAAACAGTCAATTTCGGTGGCCTAGGAAAATATGTAGCAATTAAAATTTTTAAATTATGGAGAAATGACCCTTTCCACACTAACAATTATCCTATCTTTAAAATTTAATTTACTTAGTTTACATTTTTATTCTTGCTAGTTATATTAATTTGGTATCTTATGGAGTAATATTATCATACAATGTTAATTTGTACATTTGAGAGTTTACATTTTTAGTATTATTCTATAATTAATTGAGTATTTTTTCTTATTATAGAATACAATTTCATTTAGATTTTACTTTACTTTAATTGTTAAGTTGAGATCATGAGTTCATAAAATCATGCACAGTTACAGTTGAATGAGATCATGACAAACGATCGGAAATAAAATAATTGAAATAGAGAAAATGAAGGATTAGGTAGCGTTCCTCCAGTCTCCAGAGTATTCATCTCAAGAATACTATTCTATTTAAAATTAATTTTTCAAGATAATTTTAAAAGCGTGCGTTTGACATTTTTCTTCCACTTCAATTGGATAATTGTAAAAGCGTTTGACATGAATTATATGATCCAAAATGAATTGAAAGAAAGCAGTATTGATACATAACAGTACACAATTAATGAGAATAAATATTGCAATTAGTACTTTTACTTTAGTTTGTACATCTAGTACTACTAAAAGTAATAATTCTTTACTCCATTAATATTAATTTGAATCTCTCAATAACGCAGGATGAATTCATGCTTGAGCACCATATTTTTTTATTATTTTTAATTAATTTTTTTTGTAAATTTTAATTTTTTTAATTATTTTATATATCTCTAAACAAAGAACTCACCTATAATGTGCATATTTCTTATTTGTAATACATATACCAATTCTTATACAAATTTAATTAAATTATACAAACTAATATATTAGTGTTATATTATTGTCATATACTTCACAAAAATTAAAATTTTTTTTACATGAATAAAAAAAGAAAATTATATAAAATATGTTGTAATAATAAAATATTATATATTATTTTGGATATTGGAAATGATTTTCAACATTTTAGCTTTCATCTTATTACCATCAACATTAATGATCATGGACAACAAATTTCCCTTCGCCAACTTTGTTGACTAATGAAATTATGAAATAATTTTCGACCTCTCTTTAATATGAGATAGGACTATGTCTGCCCCACGTAAATTTTAATCTTATCTCACATTTTTCTATCTTTCATATCCTATTTTAGAGAAAAAGACAAAGAGTCTTTGTTTTTTTTATCATTTATTGTCATTCATTTGATAGTAATATATGAGAACAATGAATAATGTCTTTTTTTCTTCACCTAAACATGAAATGAAAGAAAGAGAAGCAAAAAATTTTCTCCTCTCTACGTAGAAGATAATTAAATAAAATAGATTTAGTTTAGGAAAACATAAAATCTTATCTCAAATGTGAAAGTGAGAAATACATTTATTTTATAATTTTATAAATAGATTGATGTTGATTGACACAAGCATAATGATCCAAAATATTTGAATTATTACTTTCTACTATTACTGACTTGGACATAGCAATTATTTTGGAGAAAATTTGGCAATAAGACAAATACAGAATAGGTATAAACATTAGATTTTCAAAATTACGGGAAAATGATCTTTTCTTTACTAAAAATTATCACATCTTTTTTTATTTATTTTGTAATTAATTTTAAAATAAGGATTCAACAACGAAGCCAAAAATCATATATTTTTTAATAAATTAATTTCAACATAAAACTTAAAAATTACGATAAAAAATTAAAAATTAAAATAAAATATAAAATATAAAAGTAAAAAAGTTCAAATTAGAAGAAATTAAATTTAGAAGTACATCAAAACATGATGATAATGTGAGAAGAATAAAAGAGAAATGTTGTCTTGAAAATATAAAAAAGAAATTCTGTAAGGTAAAAAGAATTTGATTAGGTATAACAAATAAATTAAAGTTTTAATGAGATATTAGCTAAAATTAATATTTATAATAAAGGACTTCAAATAAAAAAGTTTAAGAAGACTTTAAACTAGACAATGTTGTCCTTTTGCATTATATATATATATATATTTCTAAATAAGTAATAAAATATATTTTTTTAAATTTTTATTGTATTATATCTAAACCATTGCTTCTACAATATATTCTATTTGAAATTTTAATTTTTTTGTTAATTTTATTTCTTTTATTATTTTTTCTAATTTATGAATTTTTAATTACATTTAAAACAATTTTAAAAAATGTAACAGAATTTTGAGAATTGTAGTAAAAAGCTTAGAGATTAAAAAAGAAAATTACAACCTGTAAGAGTCATAACAATTTATTTTTCTTTTTTTCTTCTAAAGAAGTCTTACTTTCACAATAAAAGAATATTTAATAAGATAAATATTACACTTAGAGTTAATCATAAAATACATGCAAACCATTACCAAAAATATATTTTATTACTTATACAAACTCTTAAAAAATTCATTTATATAAATCAATGTCGTACATTTTTTTTTTATAGATGAAAAGAAATTTTAATGAGTGCAAAAAAAATAAATGATATAAATATCTGGTGACGACAAAATATTTCTATATTATATAAATAAAATTTTTATAAAATTTACCAATAATATAAAAGGACATAATTATACAAAATTTCTTTGGTTCACTTGGTTAACTTATGAAATTAGGATAAATTTTGTTCTCTGTTTCCTATGAGATAAATTTTGATATCTCTCCAACATAAATTTTATTATTATCTCACATTTTTCTTTAATTCATTTTTTATTATAAAGTAAATATGAAAGGAATCTTTAACGCAATGACAGCTGTTTTGATCAATCAACGACTATAATGGAAAACGAACAAAAATGTGTAGATGATATTGGAACAAATAATTTGCTTTTTTCCACGTGGAAGAAAATAATTCTTGTCTTGGCCTTAATGTGCTTGACTACAACTAACTGTAGAACTATTCCCTCGTCACTGTTGCTTTAGCTTTTATCATCAATGTTTTTCCCCTATATTTTCTATTTATGGACTTACCCATTTGTGTAGTTTATAGTTTTTCTTTTATCTTCTTCCTTTCAATTATTGCGATGTGTTGTTCCCTCTCTGATGATAATGTGCTTGACTTTATCATTTCTTTTGAAATTTCTAAGTTACTTTCTTGTTTAGCAAAATACTTAATAAAGTGATTAATATTACTTGATAAAATGATTAATATTACAAATTTAAGAATTATGTAACATCCATCTCTTAAAAAATAAAACTGTAGAAGACATCATATTCCACAGCTCCGAGAAAATCAAAGAAGACTTGAAGGTGGGAACAAGCAGGAAGGTAGTAGGAAAATTATTTAACGGGAAGACCGGGTGAAGAGAAATCTCCAAGCATTCAATTCGAGATTGTTAAAGTTGAATCGATTTTAAGTGTTTAGTAATTTTTTTTTCGTAAATTACATTTTTTTAGATATTATTATCTCATTGTAGATTTTGAGAAACATTTCTTTACCTACTTTTCAAAATATAATTCTTAAAATCCATTTTATTTATATTTACAGTTTCATATATATCATTGTACATGAATTATATAAACTCAAAATTGTATTTAATAAAATTTTAGATTTAATAATTTAAGTATTTATACAATTTATTTTGTTTATTTTCTTCTTCATATATTCTATTATTTAAAATACAATTTCCTATTTCTCTCGCTTTTGCTACAAGTCATCATCAAGATCGATCTTCAATACTTTAATATTTAATTTATATATATTTGACCAATTTAATTTATTCATATAGATTGGAATTGAAAATAAATATTGTGATATGACTTTATTATAATTTTAATTTATGCCTAGAAAGTGTTTTATGCATAATAATTTTAATTATTTTATAATACATATATATTGACAAATAAATAATATAGTCAATATTATACGTCTGTTTTAGTCATTTGTATTAATACAATATTTTAACAGCAAAATTCGTAAAATATTTGCAAATTAGTTTTCAAATTTACAATACTTTTAATTAAAATATTTGCCAAATATTAGATTAATTCTTTTTAAAATTGATTATTTTCATAGTGTATTAAAAACAAATAATTTATTCAAACTATTATATCAGTGTTTTATAATGTTGTCACTATTTTACAAACATACAAATATTTTTTTACATGAATAATAAAAGCAAAATTATATAAATAAAATTTGTATAACTTTTTTTTTGGTTTTGGAAGAAATATTGAAATTCAAAAATAAAATATCAAACTTTAAAAATTATTAAAACTTTAAATGTTTGATATAAAATATCAAATAATAAAAATAAAAATATTTATTTAGTTGAAACTAATTTTTAATATTTTTATATAAAATGACATGTTAAAAGTTAATTAAAGTCCTTAATTCTATTAATATTTTTATGGACCCATGTGTGCGTATTTTATAGTTTTCTATTTTTCATATTCTTCCTTTCAATTATTGTTTTGTGTGGTCCAGTCTTTGATTATAATGTGCTTGACATGACTTATATATCATTTCTTTTGAAATTTCTACGTTAAAAGTTACTTAATAAAGTAATTAATTAATGAAAAAGACATAATTACTTACGAATTTTTATTCCATTATTTCTCTCCAAAAAATTCATAAGAAAATTTTTGGGAGAAAAGTTTGGTGATAAGAAGGCTTAACTACTTACTATATTATATTATATTTATTTATTTGTAGGGTAAATGATATTTTAGTGGCTAAAGTTTGGTCGATTAATTTAATAAGTCTCACTAATTACAAAAATGTTTAAAAAAATTTTGATTCGTTAGTTTATATCGTCTATTTAAATGGAAAAGTAGAGGAAATAGTTTTTGATATTATTTGTTGATAAGAATTAATACATTATGAAGTGATAACCAACTCATTGATATATGTACACGTTGCTGTAATACGTGTCATCATTCTATTGAATAACTTATAGTTGGATTCAAAGAATTGTTGTTCGCTATTGCTAACCACCGTCGATTGCCATTGATCACTATGTTTGAATTTCTGCTTGTATGAAAAAGTAATATCTGATTTGCACACAAGGGAGAATAATAAAAATACTATTATTTTAAGTTTCGGGTTATATGGTAATTCAATATATTATGAGAATTTTTTTTATGATTTTCTAGTTAAAAAAACTGTCTTCTTTTTATCTTTTGCTAAACATGAGAGTAGGTTTCTGATAAATAACCTTGATATTATCCACTCCTTTAAACCCTGACGTAGGATCAAATTCTAGCCCTGACGTAGTGTATCGACTTGACTTGCACCTAGCCGGAGTGGTATTTAAGTGTTAGAATTCGGTTCTTCTCACCATAAGCTCCATTGTTAGTAATCATTCTCAAGTCAAAATAGCCTTTCTTTTGTTTACTTGCTCTGCTTCAAGCCTCTCTTTTAGATTTTCCTGATGGCAAGCAGCGAATCTGAACTCTCACATATGGATAAGGTGACTAAACTTCAAACTTAAACAATTTTTGTTTAATATGTATATTGCCTAATCACTTTCAATTATTATTATTATTATTATTATTACTAATAAACCTCTATCTACATGCAGTTCATTCTCAAGTGGATACTAATAATACCAACAACGAAAACATCTATGTAAAATTTTATTGGTGTATATATATATATACACACACACACACACACACATACACTTTAAACATTTGGTAGTTGCAAGGAATAGTTATATTTAAACCTCTATATTGCTGAATATATATTAATTATATTATTTTATCAATAACAATTAGTTAGAATATAAGTTTATTATTTTATTTTAGAAAAAAAGTTTTTTTGATATTAATAATTAATCAGAATATATAATTTAATTATTTGCTAAATGTATTTCAATTTTTCAAGATTTTTTAATAAATATAATAACTTTTTAGACTAACTAGAGAAGTTGTATATTTTTTAAATATGAGAGTTAGATGTCCCATTTTGAAATGCTTAAAAGAGTCAAACTTAAAAGCTGTATAAAGGCATGTTATTTATAGTAATGCGTTTATATAAACATTTCTAGTTGTGCTCGTGAAATATTTTCTTTGTTATCCATAAGTAAGCTGTGATGTTCTTCATCATTTTAAAATGTTCTCAAACTGTGTTTATTCTCATTTTCAATGAATGAGTAGGACTGATTATTGACAATAAAATTGTGCTTTACGAATATGCTTATTAGAAAGTGAGCTCTCAATACAAAAATAATTTTTCTTCCAAAATAATTTTGTGCTCATTTGCTAATTTTTGCAATTTCAAATGATATCTTACTATTTTAGTACTATCTCAAACTATCTAAACTTTCTCAAAAAATAAATTAGAAGCGTTACATAATTTTCCTTTTAATGTTTGAACATCAATTATCATGATTTTTCTTTTATGATTATAAATTAGAGGAAAAAATTTTTTCCATTAGTATATCTAGATTTGCTTGTTATAACTTCGTAGATTGATTTGTTATTAATATTTGATTATCCTAAGCTTTTTTTTTTAGACAAAGATGTCGGAAAATCGTTCTTATGAAGCAAATATTTCAACCTCATTTCAAAAGGTTGATCCCTCCATTAAGATAATGGAACGACTCATAGAACAACAAGATAGAGTCATCGGATTAATTGAACAAATTGTCCCTAAAAAAGAAGGTAAGATTTATACACCATCTATAATTACTTTTTTGGTTATTATTAATTGCATATAGAAATTGCATACATGCAACTAAAAAGTGATAGAAAAATAACATTTTATCATTAATAAAATTGATTTAATCTCTCATCTTATAATGATTAATTTTTTAAGAAAATAGAAAATTACATACATAACAAGTATGAATAAAAATAGAAATGAAATTCTATATCCTACTTGTTTTTCCTATTATATTTCTTTCCTCGAGATTATAGATAATATTCTAATTATTTTGTTGTAGTTTTTAATTTATGAATCTTATTTAAAAGTCTAAACTATATAACAAAAATTAAAAAATTAGAATAAAAGAATTAAAGTTATAACTGAAAAGTTCAAAAAATATGTGATATATTCACGTGTATATCATAGCATGATCCTTATATTATCTTTAAAATTTCACATGCATGAAATTATGAAGAATCTAAAACAAAAACAAATTCTTATATAAAATTGAACTGTTACAGATGATGACACAACATCAAGTCCAGTTGATGAACTGTTACTCGGTATGTTACGTTATTATATTTTATTATATTTCTTGTTTATATCTATGTTTTAATGGTAGAGTTTAAAAAGAAAAATTGAGAAAATATGCCTTATTTAATAAGTGTTAGGATCACGAATAAATTATTCCTCTGTCTTTGATTTAAATTAATTCTTACAACAATCTCTTTAAATCAATAAAACCCTGGCAGATAAGGGCAATCAAGGTACTGCACTATCGGACAGTACATATGCTTTATCAATAGATGGTATGTTATGATATTATATTTTACTTTACTTCTTATTTATATCCATTTAATTTAGAATTATTAGTTGAAAATATATAAGAAAACTTAAAATTACTGATTGAGTGACTTCCCAAAAATAGTTTAGAATATTAGTTATATGTTAAAATAATCTTAGATCAAAGAACTATTGATCTCACTTAATTAATTTTGACATTAAGATGGGACTAATGTGATTATTAGAGCAGTGCAATATGACTTTATATACAAGTATCTTTTTCTTTTAAAATAAGCCTGAGCTAAACTAAGAGAAAGAATAGAATTAAAATGAAATCTAGTACAAATTAGAGATTAAGGGAATATGGTGAGCCTTATCCTTTAAAATTAACATAAATATAAAATAAGAAAGGAAAAATTTTTAGTGAAGGAAATTAATTAAATTAAGAGAATAAAGGACTCATAAATGAGAAAATCATTAGCATGCTTAAATAAAAATCTTTGGAATTCTCAAGGAGGCCCATACTACTAAGTAAAATGGTCATATTAACAAAAGTGTCAAAGAGAGAAGAAAGTTAAAAGTTGTAAGAGCAATAAATATTAAAGACTAAATTAAAAGTTAGTATGTAAAAAAATAAATTCAAAAAATTTAACAAACTTAACATCACAGATTATAGTGCTAAAAAGTATAAAATATAATATTTTAAAAATAATTACCAGGTGATTATTCATTTATTTTTGTAACTTACATCAACTAAATAAAGCAAAATAATGTTTTTGTTTTAAAGATTATTGAATTAATAATAAAATAAATCATTTTTAAATCTCTTACTTGTTAACATTATTTTTTGCTTAGTTCTAACAAGTTACTAAAAGAGTAATTCAGTCATCTCATAATTATTTTGTGCTAATATTATATTTTTTTGAGATAAAAAATATATACAGTCCCTCTTTTTTTATTATTATTATTATTATTATTATTTCTAACTAGTCCAGTTATGCGGTTATAAACACGCTCTTCTCCAAAATTATATAGATATACAAAACTCCTTTTACTTTTTATTTATGAAACTCGTTTTAATCTCAAATTGATAGACGAGACAAGAAAGAGACGATTAACGTTGTATCAAGCTGCACTAAATGGCGATTGGGAGATGGCTAAAAGTATTTACGATGATTGTAAAGAAAGTATTGGAGTTGAGATCTCAAGAAAAGGAGACACAGCTCTGCACATTGCAGTTGGAGCAAAGCGCATTGATTTTGTGAAGAAACTTGTGAAAATCATGAATGAAAATGATTTAAAAAAGACAAATAATGATGGAAGTACGGCTCTTCATTTTGCTGCTGCGTCAGGAATGGTGGAACTTGCTCAAGAGATCATGAATAATGATAAAGCAATAGCAATGGTTCCAGATAAATTTGGCACATTACCAATTGACATGGCTGCATCGTTAGGCCATAAAGATATGGTACAGTACCTTTATCAAGAAACTAGTGATTCCTTGAATGAAGAGGATAGCAAGGATTTATTTGTTAGTCTAATAGAAACCGATATGTATGGTAAGCAACTCCTTCATCTTAGTGCAAATTGCTTTGGCTAATTACTATAATTTTTCTAAGAAGTCAATTAGTTCCACACGTGTTACATGAAGATTAGTTTTGTCTCAGATGTTGCACTGCAGTTACTTGATAAATACTCAAACTTAGCCTTTGCTCGTGCTAGAAATGATAAGACAGCACTTCATGTCATCGCTCGAAAAGATCTGAGGTTTTCAAAATTGGGGAATCAAAATGTGCAAGGAATTCTTAGTAGATGTTTCAGTCTCGGTTAGTCCCCTGAAGTCCTCTAAAAATCTGCACGCTTAGTCATTTTTATAAAATCTTTTATTTTTTATCTTTTATTTTGTCTGTTTAGATTTACTATCTAAATTTTCAGGGGCCAAAGATAAAAGGATGATGCAAGCACTTCAATTAGTTGAATGCATTTGGAAAAGAGTTGTATTGCTGAGTGACTTGGAAATTTCACAACTAATTGCAAAGCCTGAAAAATTAATATTTGATGCTACAGAAAAAGGAAACGTTGAGTTTTTGTCTATACTTATTCGTGAATATCCTGATCTGATATGGAAAGTTGATAATTCAAAAAATAAATATAGCATATTTCATGTTGCTGTTAAGCATCGTCAGATGGACGTCTTTAAGCTCATATATGAGATAGGTTCAAGTAAGGAAATGTTATTGATGCTGAAAGACCAAAAGGATAACAACATTTTACATTTAGCTGGATTTTCGGTGGCAGAAGATGAACTAAATACTATATCAGGAGCAGCTATACAAATGCAAGGAGAATTATTGTGGTTTGAGGTGAGATGTTTAATTACCTCATTCTTTCTATTCATAAAAAATACTTTTTTCTCTATAGTAATATAATTACAAGTTACTTATATTAATTTTGTTTTTCAGATAAGCTATAGTTACAGTGTTATATTATTTTCATGTTAAGTAAAAATAAAGATACAAATTAATAATAAAAAATACATTGCACAATCCACTTGACTGAATTTTTAATTAAATATAAGAAGTCTTAAGTAGTATAATTAAGCCTCTTCCCAAAATATCCTTATCTAATTAATTTATTTACATAATTACCCATATCAAACTTATAACATTGTCATCCTTTTAGAAATGTAGGTATTATTTTTGGTCTTTTAGTGCACACCCTCTCTTTCACATTCACTTATCAAAATTTTAAATTAATATGTTGTCATTAGATAATTTTCATGATAATTATTTTGATACTTTTAATATAATTTTATATTTATGAATGTCTTCTTAAAAGTTAAAAATTAAATATCTTTACTTTTTATATAACGTCATAAACTATAAATAAACTCACATTAATATAGTTTTGTGTATATGTATGATTTAAAAATATTTTATTTTTAAAATGGTTTAGTATTTATTTAACATTTAAAATTTATAACCGTATAAATATAAATTTTCAAATTCTTTTAGCTGAAAACAAACATATTATCTAAATTTAAATATTTATAAGTCTATTCAGATTTCAAAATTTCCAGATTTACCTTAATTTTTTTCTATTTTTCAATTTTATTATGAGAGTCATGGGATCATGAAGCATAAAAGAATGCATTAATTTGTATGTTTAGTACAATCATCCAATATTATCTTGTCAAAATTTAATTGGATTATTGTAATAATGACGTGGTACCTTTTATATACTCTAGACTTGTTGAGCTCTTGAGGTGGTATTTATTTTAGTTATGTACAAATCAAGAGTGTGTGAATATGTATGTTCTAGAGTTTGATCAGGTCTTGATGTATTGGATCACTCCACCTCAGACTTTACCCTGAATAATTTTGCACTTTCCTTAATGACGAGATGTTTCAAAATGTTAATTTCAGGAAGTGAAAAAGGCTGTGCCGTCAAGGTTTGCAAATGATAAAAACGAAAGTGGGTTGACTCCAAGAGCTTTATTTACAAAGGAGCATGAAGGCTTAAGGGAAAAGGGGGAGAAATGGATGAAGAAAACTGCAACATCTTGCATGCTGGTTGCAGTACTTATTGCCACCGTAGTCTTTGAAGCAAACCTGATGAAACCGAGCGATACCAAAGACGAGGGATCAGGTCTTGATATTAGTTATAGAGTTGCTTCGACGATGTTTTATATTTCAAATGCGATATCGCTGGTATCCTCCTCTGCCTCTGTAGTGAACTTCTTATCCATTCTTACTTCGCCGTTTGCAGAAGAAGAATTCCGTTGGTCGTTGCCAAGAAAGTTGCGTATTGGACTGGTAACACTTTTCATATCAATAACTGCAATGATGACAGTGCTCTCTGTATCATTTTACATGTTCTTCAATCACTCGAGCTTATGGGTTCCTGTTGTTATTACCCCAATTGCTTCAATACCAGTCATCATGTTTATTTTGCAACAATTCAGACTCTTGTCCAGTGTTCTGCTGCCGAGCTCTATCTTCGCGCAAGGTAAAATTAGTCTTTTCCGCAAAGAAGGGAAAACAACTGATCAACAACGTGGGATGGCCAAGACATGCAATGCTCATTTGAAAATTCAATGCCCATGTAGCACTAATGTTTGAACGGTTTTCTCTCCCGGCCCACCCATTTCTTTATAAGTGCTCTTTCTTTTAAGATTTCACCAAGCTAGTCCCTTTTTCTAGTTGCTCTGAAGTAATGTTGAATATAAGATAATTTCCACCAATGTATTTGTGAGAAAATCTGGACCCATGTAACATAACTCTTTTATCTTTAAATAAAAAGAACTTCATGTAACATTTTGTTTAATATATATATATGTATCTTTGCTTTATTTACTATAGCTCTGAATTACTTTCTATTTTTGTTGTTATTTCTAATATACCCCCTACATGCAGTTTGTTCTGTTGTTGATAATAATAATAAAAACAATAACTAAAAAATCTACAAAACCATGTTCATAAGAATAGAACGAAGATTAAAAGATAAAGTTTAGTTTATTGGTTGAAGTCTTGATGCATGATAGATTAAACCATAGTGGTGTGTGTGTGTGCGTATATATATATATATATATATACATACTCTAAAATTTTAGTAGTTAAAAGGAATAATAATAATTACATCTTTATATTAGTGAAGACATAATAATTGTATTATTTTATAATTAATAATTAGCCAAAATATAAGTTTTTATTTTATTAGAAAAGAAAAGAAAAATACCTGATATTTTCAGCACGTTTTGTCTAATTGCATCCCTTAAAGTTTCAAAAATACCTTGCCTTATCCTTCTATTTTCTGACATAACTAAAAAAATCAACATCTTAGAATATATTTATACTATAATAATACGACAAGGATGAAACTAGAATTCTAATTATGAGCAGGCTAAATTGTATAAATTCAACATTTGTAAGGACTAAATCATTAAAAACTTATTTTTGAAATATATAGTATAAAAATTGTGAACCAACAAACTTGACCTAAAAGATTAATGAAATAAAAGAAACTATGAGATATGTTTATCTGTTAATACAAGGGAGATTTCCCTTTTCCCCTTTAGGTGTGATTGAATTGCCCAGTACCCCCTATTTTTGAAAAATACTCTATTACATCCTTCTATCAATTTAGTTAATGCAAAAATAGTGTATATAGGGGTAAGATTGCCTTTTAATATAGTTAAAATAATAAAATCATATTAATATACATTAATGGACATGTGCAATTAAACATGTATTTTCTTTAAAAAAGCATTTATTTATTCATATTTTCTTTCTCATGTTTGCATCAAAGACAATTGTATCTCTCTTTTATTTGCATCAAAAACCACCAGATCTAATGGAGGAAAACCACCCAATTTGAATGAAGGAATTACACCAGGACGAAGAACTCGACACGAAGGGATATTACATGGATGACCAATGACCGAGGGCTAAGGATACGAACTACATAGTGGTGAAGGAGAGTGAGGTTGTGGAGGAGGGTATGACTTTGAAGGAGGTGGGGTCATAGAGGAGGGTGCGGATAAGGCAACAATGAAGCAGCGGAGGGTGATAGTGGTGGTGCTTGGCGACAATGCGACGGAGGAAAATAATAAAATAATTTGGTTTTTTGATGACCCATGGCAAAGCTAAAGTTTTGAAGTTTTTAGTTTCAGAGAAAAAGGGATGTAATCATTTGATTTTGAAGTTCTGATTTTTGCCATGATTTCTAGGTCTAACTGGTGACGAGAAGGGTTGAAACAAGTACAAATGGTTTTTCATTTTGCTGGAAACGTGTATGATGAACTTAATTTTCATTTGGAATTTAAGAATTATCTAAAGAATTAAAAGGTTGTTTCTAAGATTGGTTGTATTTGTTCACTTTTGAATTGCAATTTTGGATTTATTTGCAGATTTATTCACGTTGGTCGGATTTATTTATGGATGAAATGATAATTTTGGATTTCCTTACTTTCATTTCTGTTGCAAGTGAAATAAGGTGCCAGTGGTAAGGGCACATGTGGCAAGTATCCTCTATAGTGTAACCACCTTGACTAAAGATAAAGATCCCCGTGGGCACAAGCCATTGATCAGTGAGTATTTTACTCATGAATTAACCACTATTGAGCTTAAATATTTGTGAAAAAGAACCTTGAGCTCGATAAAATTGTGTATTTGTTTGTAGGAAAGCAAGAAAAGCAAAACTAAGGAGTAGAAACTATCATCCTAAGTAAGGATTAGTAGAACGATCACAAGTTCGTCTATATAACTCATAATCGTGTTCTGTTTATTGTGTTGAAAACTAGACATCTAGATCATTTCAACAATATATTACTTGCATATTATATGCAAAGTTAGGTTTGTGCAATGAGCCAGACAACATTGGTTAAGAGTATAAGACACCATAGGACAGTGAGGGTGGCGCAGCCAACCCAATCAAGGGCGCTTGCACCACACCAACATTTTTTCCTACGCAAAACAAAACCTAGGACATGCACTTGCCACTCCCTCGTACCCTAAACCTCTTTACGACTTATTATGTATCGAAGGGCCATTTTCAGCCCTTGGATTAAATTTGGATGTAAGAGATTTTAATAAAAGTAAGAATTCTGTGTTTTTCTAACAATAGCCACCATACTAAAGGATAAAATATGAGAGAGAGGGACAGAAACACACAAGGAGAAGGAGATCTATAGAGAGAGAGGTGTAAAATCATTACCTTTTGAAGGAGTTTAGATGAATATTTGAAGCATCGATTTCTCTAGTTTTATCTCTTCCTCTCTTTATTTTGTCTTAAAATTTATATTGTTGTTATTGTCTTAATTTAATGTTTGCACTTATAAGTTTTTGTTGCTTTGTCTTATGTATTCTTGTATTTTTGGATAAACTTCATATTCTAAAGACTGAATTTAGTTTATTTGAACCATATTTTGAATATTTAGTATTTTGTTAATATTAGTAAAATTTAATTAATTTGTGTTCCTTTGTGTTTAATGCCTCTGATTTGTTGTATGATAAATTAGATCACTATTGATAAATAATTTGATGCCCGGAAAAGATTAAGTTGTTTATTAATTTGAGATAACACTATTTAGGTAGTTGTGAGACCAAGAGAGATCAACACCTAGACAATCAAATTAATACTTGAGATATTGTGAGATTGGGAGGTGATCAAGTCCTTGGTAGTTAAGTATGGGTAGAGCATAATGAACGTATAATTTAACCGAGTTAGATAAGAATATTAGCATGGTTAGTTATATATAGGACTTTATTTGGCACTCAGGTGAAGAAGTGAGTAACCCATGATTAGTGAATTGAATTGAAACACATTGACAAAGAATAAATAGGATAAATGTAGGGAGAAATGAGTGAAGTCAAGGCCCTAGAACTCTCATCACTTATATTTTCTTTGTTTAATTGTATTGTGATTTTCCACGTATTGAAATTTGGTTTGTCTGAATAAAATTAAGGTGTCATAACCATAATACTTAGCTTTAATTCAAAAATTCAGTTCTCTTGGGTTCGACATTTTTACTTATCACTTCACTATTTTTCATGACCTATGCTCTTGCAGTTAAATGTACACACGTTAGCATTATTACGAATAGCCACTTCAATAAAAGTGATAAACTTAGGTTATAGAGACTCCATATTATGAGATTTGAAGAAGTTTGACCCAAAACCAAGAGAAAAGAAGATTAAAAGGGTAATAAGTGCATTGAGTAGTGATATAGCCAAAAGGTGAAATTGAGTAGCGTGACATCACCTATGTTCGCTAAGAGACAATGTGACCTTTGAAAGAACTAATAAGCAGCAAGCATGTAAATTAAACAAAAGGTAGGTGTGTTTCCTCTTAAGGAAGCCACAAAGGAGTTTAAAGGAGATAGTAAACACGTAAGGCCTGTGTTCCCTGTGGTTGGACTCATGGATCACATGGGATACTTATCAGTATCAACATATAACAATAGACATATATAAGCTGCATTGATAGAGAAAGAGGTATGATTTTCTTGAAAACATATAGTTAACATATACAAGGCAATTTTCTTTAAAAATCTTGTGAAGGATTTTTAATATCTTTTCTCTGTTGTAACTAAAACTAACTTAATCGTCAAAGGATATTCGCTAGAAACATCACCGGTACTTACTAACTATTTTCTAGTGTTCTAAAAATAAAACTGAGGAGGACAGTGGCCTCGGTGGCCTTGTTTGAGATCAATATCAAACTGGATCCCGAAGTGTAAAAATTGTGTTTGTCAACTGGGGTTTGTCCTCGTGGCATCAACGTGGCAATAATTATTCCTCAAGTACATGTGGCATCCACTTGGCAGCAGCAATGAGTTTTCAACATCAACAATTTCAAATCATTTCTTTTCTTATTTGGTCATGAAATTAAGCAAAAGCAAGGAAAAGATATGAGTTGCAGGAGATGAATTGCAAGAGGTGAAGAAAGGAGAAAAGCGAAAATGGAAAAGAAGTTAGAGAAGATGGCCTAATAATTTTTATTTCATTAATTTCTTATGTTACTATGACCCACCATTTGTGTATTTAGGGTCCACCAAAATAGAAATGGGATGCATATATTTTCTTAGTCAACTAGAAGCTGTTTTAGTAAAATTTAAAGGTGTTTGGTAGATCGAATTGGGTAGATTTGACCAAATCTATGTCCAATCTAGCACTTGGTGGATTGAAATTTTTTCAATCTAGCCCGATTCACCATTTGATAGAATCTAAGCCAATCCAATCCATTTAAAAAATTTCAAATCCTATTTTATCCAATCCAATTCAAATAAATTAAAAAATAAAAATATTTGATATTAATAATAATTATATTTTTAAAAAATTAATAAAACAATATTAATTATTTATTTTGAATGGATATATAGTATATTTGTTTGGAAGTTTAAAAAAATCATAAAAAAATAATATATGATTTTTTTAAACTTCCAAACAAATATACTATATATCCATTCAAAATAAACAACAAAATAAATATATAAATAATTAATAAGTCTGCCTCGAAGTGCTTAACTCAGGTGGTGTTAAGTCACTTCTTAGGAGCTCTACTTAGGTTCAAGCCTAGGATATGTAAAAGGTAAAAGTTAAATGCTTTGGACTTTACCAACCCCCTTACATTTAAAAAAAAATTAATAAGTCTAATAAAAAATAACAAATCTAATTACTTACAATTATATCTCAAAATATTAAACATTATCAAATGTAGTCTTCTCAGCACCTAATATTTCTGTAACAAATAAAAAAGATAATTTTAGAAAAAATGATTTTAAAGAAAGTTTACTAATAATTGTATGTAATTTTTTCTATTTAGTATTTACCTGACTTAATGTGTTCAACCTCATGCATTGCTTCACGAATATTTATTGGTATAGAACGCAACTTATTTTGTGTGCAAATGAGTGCTTATACTATCCTTGTAGATAATGACTTCAAAATGGATCAAGAATCTAACCTTCAGTGCTAAATGCTGATTTAGATACTATTGTGGAAATAAGTATTGCCAAAATATCTCGAGCAATACGTGACATGATGTTATAGTTTGAAGAATTAGTTTTCCATCAATTAAGTATATCAAAATCTTTTTTTTTTACATCCTAAAATGGCTTCATTAAGTAACAATTCACTTCTGCTTTGCACTCTTCGCCATCAAACTGTTTTACAAGGTTCTTATAACCAATTTCAGATAACTTCCTAGTATCAGTGTCAACTTCTATCTCATTTCTATCATGTACCTCATCTATTCTTACCACATGATCAGCATAAAGTAATTTATTTTATATTAGTTTTTTAATATTAATAATTATCATAGGACCCATTATCTTATTATATTATTTTATAAAATTTATCAAAATTTATAATTAATATTTTATAATTTTAATACAAAAAAATTAATATTATTATATTATTTTAGCGGATCGTATCGAATTTTAACGGATTGACAATATGAATCCATGATCTAATCCATTAAATGAGCAGATTTTAAATTTTCGAATCCAATCCAATCCTTTGATCCACTAAATCCATTAAAAGTAAATTGGAACGGATTTGATTAGACGGATTAAACGAATTGGATTGGATTTTAAATACTCCTAGTAAAAATGCTTAAAAAGTTAATTTTTCTATTAAATAAAATAGACGAAAGGATGTAATATGATATTTTAAAATGAAAATTAGAGGGTAATGGACAATTGACTCAAAATTCGAGGGGGCAAATGGCAGTTACCCGTTAATACTATTAATCAATGAATAGATGAAGATGAAACTATGAGAAAATCATCTTCAGTAAATACAATAATCCTCATCCATTACTAATATATATATATATATATATATACATATATGCATCAAGTGTAGATCCACATCTATGATAATATTTCATAATTATTAGCATTGCATTTTTTTACATCAGACGATAGCAATCAAGATAATTAATAATTGATTTTGACACTCTAGAAAGCTATTAATTAGAGAAATTTTGGACTTGATTTAGAATTTTCTTTTGAGGTTTGCTTAGACTATATCTTACACATGTCTATACAGTTTACAACTTGGTTGCTTTTTCTTTAAAATTTTAATTTAGTCTATATTAATTAGTATTTTACTTCTTAGAAGTTAATTTCTTTCGTAACAAGGTATTTTTAAAATCTTAGTAAAGTATTATAATTAGGCAAAACATGAGAGGCATTAGTCATTTTCCCTTAAAAAAATAATTAAAAGTAAATAAATTCTTTAATGATCTGTAAAAATCATTAAAATAGAATATTATTATTTTTAACCATTAAAAAAAATTAAATAAGTCCATGAATAAGATTATTTACCACTTGCGTAAGAAATAAAAATACAATATCTAGTATCTTATTAATGTTTAAATAAAGTTTTAACCATTGTAAAATAATTTTAATTATTTGTTGAATGTATTTTAATTTTTCAAGCCTTTTAATAAATATAATAACATTTTAGGGTAATAAGAGAAGTTGTGTATTTTTTAAATATGATCCATTTTGAAATGTTTAAAAGAGTCAAATTAAAAGGTACAGAAAAAATGTGTAACAATACTATATCACCACATATTAATTTATATTAATGAGTTTGTATAAACATTTGTATGAGTAGTTGTGCTCGTGAAAATATAAATATTTTATTCGTTATCAATAAAATAAACTGAGAAAAGAAAAGAAAATATAGTTACTATAAATTGCTACAATTTTAGACATATATATATAAGTTTATTATATTTAATGCTAATTTTCAATAAATGAGTCGGACTTTGTGCTTTATGATTTTTTTTTTTGAATAAATGAGCCTCAAGGACGTGAGGCAGAATATGTTTATTAGAAAGTGAGTTCTGAAATTATATTTACATATTAAAGAATAAATTTATTAGATAATTTTTTTTTGCTCATTTTCTAATTTCTTCAATTTCAAATGATATCTTTACATTTTTATTGTACTATTTTAGTACTATTTCAAACCACCTAAACTTTCTTGAAGAATAAGTTCGAATAATTTTAGGTCATTTTCTTTTTATTGTTTGAAAATCAATTATCGTAATTTTTCTTTTATGATTATGAATTAAAGGAAAATAATTTGTCCAATTAGTATATATAAATTTACACATTATAGATTCATAAATTGATTTGTTAGTAAAAATTTTTTTAAACAAGGATGTCAAAAAATACTTCTTACGAAGCAAATATTTGGAGCTCATTTCTAAAGATTGATTCCTTCATTAAATTAATGGAACGACTTGTAGAACAAAAGAGAGTTATTGGATTAATCAAACAAATTGTCCCTAAAATAAAAGGTAAGATTTACACACCATCCATAAATACATTTAATTTTCATATTACTAGTTGCATATAAAAATTGCATACAACTAAATTTTAGAAAGATAACCTTTCATTGTTAATAAAATTGATTTAATCCCTCAGCTTCCCAAGTTTAATATTTCAAGAAAATGGAAAAATTACATAATAATCAAGAATAAAAATAGAAATGAAATCTATATCTTACTTTTTTTTGGTATTATATCTGTTTTTCTCTAGAATATAGTTAGGTAAATATTTCTAATTATTTTTTTGTAATTTTTAATTAATGAATTTTATTTCAAAAGCTTAAATTATATAATAAAAATTAAAAAATTAGAATAAATGAATTAAAATTACAACTGAAAGGTTAGAAAAATATGTGATATATTCAAGTGCATATATAATAGCATGATTCTTACGTTGTCTGTAAAATTAATTCCACATGCACGAAATTTATGAAGAATCTAAAACAAAAGCAAATTCTTATAAAATTAAACAAACACAGATGATGACACGACATCAAGTCTAGATGATGAAACTTTACCTAGTTGTTACGCTTTTACATTTTACTTTATTTTTTATTTATATCCATATTTTAGTAATGGGATTTAAAAAAGAAAAAAACACAAAGGTATATCTTGTTTCATAAGCCGTAGCATCATCAACAGATTATTTCACTGTTTTTTATTTGAATTAATTCTCAAAAAATTCTACTTTATTATTTTTTTTAAATCAATAAAACCATGACAGATAATGGCAATCCTGCAGCGACTCCAGGATTAGACAATAAATATGCACCATTGGACAATACATACTGTATATTGTTTATTTTAAAGCTAAATAAAATATAAACATAAGGATAAATTGTAAAAATTTAACAAACTTAACATCACAAATCATAGTGTTAAAATATCATATTAATATAAAATATAATATTTTAAAATTAATTATCAAGTGATTTGAGGCTTATTTTTGCAACTTACATTAACTAAATAAAGCAAAATAATGTATATTGGTTTTATTTTAGAAAAGGATATTCCATTTATCCCTTATTTTTGGAGGAATATTATATGCCTCATATTTATAGTGTGCACTAGACGCCCTCTAAACTTAACTTTTGTTGGTTTGACTTTTTAAAATATTATTATTTTAATTTCCAAGTTTTATTAAAATAATAAAATATAATATAATTATAAAACAACTTTAAAAGCCAATGTTTGGCAGAAAAAAAAAGAAAAAAAATAGAAAAAGGTTGTGTCAAATTTTTGCCTAATAACATTATGATTTTTATATGGAATAGAGTATTTTTAGTCTCAATGATTTGATCTAATATTCTTATTAGTCCTAATAATTTTAAAAGTATCTCAAAAAGTCATAATTTATTAAAAAAAATCACACCCTTATACAATAATAATTATTAAAATACAACTTTAAACTTTTAAAATTTAATAAAATATAATGTCTTTTTTTAAAATATATTAATAAACTAAATAATATTATTATTATTCTAATAATACATTAATAAATTAAATAATAGTGTTATAACTATTTATAACAAGACGCTTTTGTAATTATATGTAAATAATTACAAAATGTATTGTTACAAATAATTATAATATAATTTTAATTACATATTAGAAACTAAATAAAAGTAAAATATTTATTTATTAATAAAATATAAATTTATTCATTTTACAACGTATCTACCATAAATATTTATGATTATATTTTAATTTAAATAATTATATTTAAAATATAAATAATATAATAAAAATAAAATATCGGTGAAAATGATGAATAAAAATCATCTAGCTAGGAGAAATGATGTTGGAACTGCAGCTCTCTTGCTGCTACGTCTAGAAATCCGGGAAGTTGTTGAAGAGATGATGCAGAATAATAAAGCAATAGCAATGATTGCAGATGTTCATAGCAGATTACCAATCGACATGGCTGCATTGTTAGACCAAAAAATTGATTATCAAGAAACTAGACATTCCTTGAATGAAGAGGAACACATGAATTTATTATGGAACTTTCACAAATAATTGGAGAGCCAGGAAGACTTAATTTTTAATACTGCAGAAAGTGAAAACATTAATTTTCTATCGGTACTTATTAGTGAATATCTTCATCTTATATGAACAGTTGATAATTCAAAAAACAGATATACCATATTTCATATTAATATTAGGCATCATCAGGATAAAGTTTTCAAACTTATATATAAGTTTAAATAAAGAAATTTTATTGATGCTCAAAGACAAAATAAATGACAATACTTCGTATTTAACTACAATATTGCTGGCACCACATGATCGGCTAAATATTGTATCACGTGAAGGGTTACAATTTCATTGGGAGTTAATGTAGATTCAAGTGAAATATATTCTCCATCCTTATCTATATGTTAGTATATGACAATTCTTTTTCTTGAAAATAATACCATAAAAATAAACTATTCATATTACTTTTTTCACAAAAATTAACATTACTAAGTTTTTACATTAAATAATATTAGAGATATTTTAATTAATTATACAAACTCGTATATGTATATAAAGTATATGGCATTTACAATTGAAAGATAACTAGAATATATCGTGCAAATAACTTAAGAAAATGGAGCAATAAATGAAAATGGGTAATGTGGAAATAACTTAATAAATGATTAGAAGTAGTACAACCAAAGTTATCTTGTTAGAATTTTTTCTAATTATTAATTGTGCATGATGAAGTGACATCAATAATGTATTTTAAATTTATTATGAGTCTTATTATTAAGAGGTAGGAATGATTGAAAAATATATGATATGGTTTCTCTGAAAATTTGTATGCTAGTTTAACATCCCACGTTCCATGATGATATATAAGATGTTTCAAAATGTACGTAGGAAGTGGGAAAAGTTGTCCCACAAGAATTCGGTGAAGTAGACCAAGTATGGGTTTACTCCTACAGACATTCGTGAATATTTTAGAATATACGCATTTGTACTATATTTTAAATAAATATTACACGTTCTTATTATATTTGTATCATATATAATTTTATGTTTATTATATACTTATCATCAAAATATAATACAGATAGATATACTAGTGAGTTTTGTAGTTTACGATGATTTAAATAATTTTATATGTCTTTTTCGTGTTTACTCAATATAATTTTGTTAGCATTTTAAATGATAGAAACTAATATATTAACATCATATATAGTCTTGATTTGTTGTTTTATCAAAATTCAGAAACTATTATATTATTATCTTATTTGAATTGTAAAGATAAATTTGTAATTACAACATATCATGTTTACTTATTAGAATGGCAAAATAAAACAGAGAAGGTAAATGATCATTTTTATAAAAACACTTTTCAAATGATATTACGCCTAACCTAAAATAAAAAAATGTGATAATACCTTAGTAAAATGCCCACGTTTATTGTCGAATGAGATCATCTGTTTAACTTGTGCATTCAATTCTTCCACGTAAAAGCTTTATGCTATTGAACAAGTGTTTCATTTGTTTCAGATCTTTCGCATCATTTTGTAACATTTCTACCAACGCAGCCGATGTTGACAAAAAAATTAAAGCTGCATTGCAATTCTTATGCTGTTTCAGTATTGACAGAAGGCCAGCCATTGAGGAGACAAGTTAAAGGCGACCCACGTGCTTTGTTATTTACTTATCTAAAAGGCCAAAGTTCGCGGACTTGAATTTCAGATATGTGAACCAAATTGAATCTACAATTTTTATTTTCTTCGACCTTTCCAAAAAGAAAATGGTAAGATAAGATAAAGGACTAGGACTAAACATGTGAGCTAAACCATATTTGTAGTCATGGACTTACACTCGCGAGAAATTTCTCGAAACTCGCAAACCCGGCCCTCCGTTTTGAAGCTTAGTCAATTGAAAGAAAGTAGTATTATGTGACCTAAATTATATTTATCTTAATTCAACAATTTCACACTTTTAATAATCCTAATTTGAATGTGTAACTTTTTATTTGATTAACAATGTCGAATAATTGTCATATATACTAGTTATTTTATCAATTTAATAAATTTTTAATACAGCTTTTCATTTAAAACATATGAAGAAATTATAATAATGACAATAAAATTACAAATGATATATATACATATATAAAAGAAAAGGATCAATATTTTTATTATTTTATACATTTTTTTATTATTTATAATTCGTTAAATTTAGATATATTTAATGATTGATATTAAATTTGTTCATATAATTAATATATATTAATATATATATCAAATTTAATTTTTGTTCAAAATTTTTATTAATATCATGGGGCAATTAAATTTATGTTAAAAATTCTGTTGCAACGAAAATTACCATAAAAAAAATCTGCACATTTTTCTTTTTAAATATATGTTAGTTCTTTACTTATTATAAAATTAGTTTATTGTTGAGGTGTAACTAAGATTTGTTATTGTCTAATTCAAAGGAAATAAGTTTTTTTGAAAACAAGAAATTTAGAAAGGTAAGAATTTCTATTAGATGATATATAAGATGTTTCAAAATATACATAAGAAGTGGGAAAAGTTGTTCCACAAAGATAGAACAAATATGGGTTTACTCCTATAGCTATATACAGATATATATGGATATTTTAGAATGTATGTTTTCGCACTATATTTTAAATTAATATTATATATTTTTACTATATCCATATTATATATAATTTTATATTTAATATATACTTATTATGAAAATATAATATAGATAAATATATTAATAAATTTTGTAGTTTTCGTCTGTTTGAATGATTTTATATGTCTTTTTTGTATTTGCTTAATATAATTTTATTAATACTTTAAATGATAAGAACTAATTTGTTAACAACATATAATCTAGTCTTGATTTGTTATTTTATCAAACTACAAGAATTATTATATTATTATCTTATTTGAATTGTACAGATAAATTTATAATTGTAACAAATTATGTTTATTTATTATATGGACAAAATAAAATAGGAGAGGTACGTAATCATTTTTGTAAAAATATTTTTACTAAATCTCAAAAGAAAATGTGATAATACCTTTTAATAAAATACCTATTTCCCGAACGTATCATCTCTTTAACTTGTGGATTTAATTCTTCCACATAAAAGCTTTCTAATATTGAACATCTGTTTCATTTGTTTCAGATTCTTCGCATCATTTTGTAACATTTCTGCCAACACAGCCAATGCTGAAAAAAAAAATATTAAAGCTGCATTGCAATTCTTATGCTGTTTCAGTATTGACAGAAAGCCACTGATGGGACAACAAGCTAAAGCGAACCATGTGCTTTCTTATTTACTTTTCTGAAAAACCAAAGTTTGCAGACTTGATAAAAAAGAAACTAACAGTCTTCGCTTGATTTAGAATTATAAAAATATTGTAACTATTAAATCGAATTATAAATAAAACGAGGAAAAGAAATGAATGATATTCAATTATAACTCACATCTTGAATTTTTTTAACTTATTGCTGAATGGTTTCTTCATTAAAATTGCATGTACATATAATTCTCTAGTGTTAATAAAACCAGTAATTTAAGTGAGAGTTTAAATGTAAATGGGTGTTAAATTTAGCATTTGTAAAAAAATAATTTAAAATAATATTTTGACCCTTAAATGAAGAAAAACTTAGCTGATGAAACTTTTTAAAATAATAATAAAAAATATAATAACTTAAAATAATTTATATATTAAGGTGTAAAGTATTTATTTTTAAAATTGATTAGTTATATAATAGGGCTATTTTCATATATCTCTCTTAAGATTTATAAAAATTATACATAAATAAAATGTTTGTTAAAATTTACAGGTAACTTACCTGCTACAATAATTTCGTTCATTTGACCATTAGTTGAACACTAAAAAAATAATATAATATTACAGTTATTTTATTGTTTTAAACTTATTTTTCAAATTTATCTACTAGAAATTAAATGAATATAGATTTAACATATCTAGATAGAATCAAGTAAAATGGGTAAACATTTTTTGTTCTTTCAAACTTATTTTTCAACTTTATCTATTAAGAACTAAATGAATACAAATCTAATATCTCTAAATAGAATCTAGTAAAATGGGTAATTAAATACATAAACATTTAATGATAAATTCATAAAATTACCCAAAATAATAATATTACACATAAAGCATTTAAAACTTTTATTCTTACACTATATATGTGCATTCACTGACACAATTGATGAAATAGAAGAAAGAAATGTAGAATTTCCCTTCCGTAATAACATTACCTTTTTAAGGAATTTTTTTATTAAAAAAAGATTACAGAAATGTGAAAAGAACTTCCCTTCCTTAATAATATCAAACGGACCCGAAGGTTTTCCTTTCGAAACTCAGCTACGAATCTCAACTCTCACGTATACAAAGGGTAAACTCTTCAAACTTGAACGGTTTTTTAATTTTCAAGTTATATGGCTAATAATATTGGTTATTTTATTTTAACAGGTTCATCTATTTATACTTATATTTTAGTAGTAGCCCAGAGCATTTTGAATTATAGTGTGGTTCTCGACTGAATAATAATAATAATAACGGTTGTTTGTGCTGTCAAATTTTCTTTTCTTTCTCTTACAATTTTTTGTTCAATTATATTATAATTACTCAATTAAGTAACTAATTAATATAAAATTATTGGAGAGAAAAGTTTGGTTATCAGACAATATTTTTCTGGGTAGAAGACCCAGGGAATTTAGAAGACATAATCTAGGAGGCGGATCTAGGAAGCAAAAAACTTAGAGTAAAAATTTCCTTTGTAATATTTTTCAAACATCAATAAAATATTTCTATTTTCAAAACTTATTTGTTCTTATTTTCAAAATACATACATTAATTTATTCTTTCTTTACAAATTTCAAACAATCTTTAATTTTCATATATTCCAAAATATTTTCAATTAATTGTCCCAGTCCTTCAATTAATTCCATGAAGGATCGGGACTAGAGAGTTGATGAGTAAGTAAATTGATAAATATTTTTTAAAACTTGAAAAGTATAATTAAATTTGAAGGACTGGGAGAATTAATTGAAAATATTTTGGAATATATGAAAACTAAAGATTGTTTGAAATTTGTAAAGAAAGAATAAATTAATGTATGTATTTTGAAAATAAGAACAAATAAGTTTTGAAAATGGAAATATTTTATTGATGTCTGTAGAATATTACAAAGGGAATTTTTGCTCTAAGTTTTTTGCTTCGTAGGTCCGCCTTCTAAATTGTGTCTTTTAAATTCTACCTCCTTGAGTGAGGAAACGATTGTTTAATTTATAAATACATTTGAGTAACTCTTACATGATTGATGAATACAATTATTGAATATAACAAAATTGACTAAAGACACCAAAAGATACAAAGTCTTGAATAATTGTCTTTGAAGATGCATGCTGCCGGTCACGTGTCTATGCCTTGAATAATTGTCCTTGAAGATGCTTGATGTTGGCCGTGTGATAAATATACCTTTTTCTGGACTTGAATAATTATCAATTAAAGGGATCTAGAGAAAAGGGTCCACCATATGGGTCATCTGTTGGTGGTTGAGTAGATCCTGTTGAAGATTCTTGAGTGTTGTTTTCTTCTTCTTCTTCCATTTTCTTGATTAATTCGTTGAACATTTTGGCATAATATTATCTTTTACTCTTTTGAGGAGTGCTTGAGATGGCCTTATCAAGGGGAGTAAAAGTTCTGTTTGGAGGCAAGGAAGAGACTTCTTTGAATACTTTAACAATTGCCTTTTCTGACTTTAACCATTGAGTAATTGTTGATGGAGTAATTTTGTTTTAGTCATATTTGTCTCACCATTTACTTTTGAATTCTCTTAAGAGGGACAGATTACAGTCTGAATAGAATTTTTCTACCATAAAATTTCATGAAAGAATCCACGGCATTAAAAATTTAATATGGAAATTAAATTCGGCAAAAAATGGTTGATTAGTTTTTGGGATATTTTTCTTGTACCAGGGAAAGGATTCTTGAATAACTTGTTATGGGTAAATTGACGGTTCTGATCCTAAAAGAACCACTATTCTTGAAACTAAGAGGGTGTGAGATTTGTACAAGTTGGGTCAAATTGGATAAATCAGGAATGGTCAAATGATTTAAGGAAAAACATATTGAACCTTGCTTTTTGATAATCAATATAATTGTATGCTTTCAATTTGAATAATACCAAAAAAGATACGATGGAATATATGGAGGTTGCAAGGAATTCTCTAGGAGAAAGGATCTTTTTAATTTTACATGTGGAGTAGGTTATTTGATTAAAATCTTTTAGGTTATGATGATGGTTAATTTCTATAGATTTTGTGTCTATCACGATTAATTTGTAAAATCGTCTATTTTTTAGTGGAGTATCGATAATAAATTGATAATCAGGATGGAATAATATGTTGGTAAGGTTATAAAGGCCCTTTAATTGAATAGGTTTATCATAAGGGATAACTTGGATATGTTATACTTGTGATTTAGTTTTATATTAGGTTTTTTGAGTAGGAAACTGTGTTGAAGAGACACTATTTTTCTAGGTAGAAGACATAGGTTGGATAGGTGACCCAGATTTTATTACTTGAGTATAAGATAAAGAAGGATATTCTTGAGTTGAAGAAATCATACCTGTCATTGAAGCAACTGAAATATTCCTGTAACTAGGAATTGAAATTTAAGTAGTCATTGCATAGTCTGTAGGTTTCATACTTTTACTGGACATTTTGGGGTTTCTTTTAGTGTTTGAATTTCACTCTCTATTTTTCCTTGTAAGAACTCTCTTGTAAGGTAGTCTGGTAAAGAATTGTGTTCTCCCTTTATATAAGAAATTTGAAAATCAAAGTTGAACAAAATTACATGCCATCTTACAAAAATTTGCTTGGAAACCAGATTTTTGACATCTTTTTCTAAAACTTCTTTTGCAAATTTGCAATCAATTCATAATAAAAACCTTTTATTGAATAAATCATCTTGAAATTTCATAATGCATAAAACAATTGATAATATTTCTTTTTTAATTGTTGAATAATTCTTATGAACACCAATCCAAACACCTGAATAGAATCTAACTATTAACTCTTTGTCACATTTATTTCTTTTATTTATTTGAACTTGCCAAAATCTACTGTTCATATCAAACTTGGAAAATGCAACACTATTGTATGATCTTTTGAGTAAATCTTTTTTATTAGAAATTGGGTACCTAATTCAATGAAGAACTTTATTTAAAGGTTTGTAATTAATAACTAATTTAGGAACTCCTCTTTTTATCTTGAAATTTTTATTGACATAAAAGGCTGAATAACTTCAAGGAGACTTGAATTTCTTAATTAGTCCTTTATTGAGTAAATCATTGATTTCTTTCTTACAATGTTCTAAAAAGTCATGATTTATTTAAATAGGACGAGCTTTTGTAGGTATTTATTTTTCATTGAAATGTTTTTCATATAAAAGTTAGACTATATGGTTTTTCCTTTCCCAAAAAGTATTAGGTAGGTCCGAACATATTTCTTTTTCTAAAAATGATTGAAGTTTTTGAACTCATGCTTTAATAATAAGATTCTCTAGTTATTTTTCTACTTTGTCGTACTGAGTTTCCTTTTATAAGGCTTGGATATGATTACTTTTGTTGAATATGATATTGAGTTGTCAGGTAATAGAATTTTCTTGAAGTAAATTGATCTTTTTTTTACTAACGGGAGACAAGAAATGAAAGGTAATTTGTTTGCCTAACATGTGAGTATGGATTCCCTTATCATTTATAGTAAAAGGATATATTTGAATAAAAAATATAGTACCTAGAATAATATTTTGGTTAAGATTTTTGATTAAAGTGAAATTATTCCTAAAGCAATAATTATCATTACAAATTTTTGCATTTGATAATTTGTACCTAATATTCAGACTAGAACCGTTTGTACTATATAATTTTTCACTAGTTTTTTCATAAATTGAGTTGGTATTATACCTTCCTAATACAATTTTGATCTGCGCCAGAGTCAATTAAGGCAGTGGTTTTTACGTGAAAACTATTTCTTATGTGAAGTGATAAATGTGTCAATATAAGTGAAAACTATTTCTTATGTTTTGAAAATTAATTTTACTAACAAGTTGTATAAATGTGTCATCATAGTTATTAGTAAAATCTAATTCTATAGAATCATTGGGTTGAATAATTTCTTTTTGTTTTCTAGTGGAATTTTCTAGTAACTCTATTCTAATATTATTTTGTAATTATTGTAATTTTTGTTCTAATTCTTTAAGGTGTTTTTTAAGCATTTTAACCTCTTACTGTAATTCTCCTATAGTAATTTGTTCAAAAAAATGTTGAGTAGGATATTTATCAAAAATTTTATTAAGACTAAATGATTCTGGAGTACTAAGGTGTTGTTCTTGAGTAAGAATATCTTTGAGTTTAAGCAAGTATTCTCTTTTGACTTTAGGATCTTTTATTCTATCTATAATGGCTAAAAGAAATTGTTTATCCTACTTCCTACTTTATATTATGTTAAGTGATTAGCAGTTGCATATTCTTTCGCTACAACTACAATCTTGAATACTATTCATGTCAGTATAATCATCTATTTGTTGAATAGCTACAGAAGAATCCGATTGACTACTAGATTGTTCACTAAGGAGAAATTGGCTAAATTTTTATTTAAGCTCTTCATTATCCTTGAATATTTCATTAATCTTATTTTTTGTTATACAGTTGGTGGAAATATGGCCTGATTTTTTATAAATCCAACAAACTATGCGCTTTTTATTATGTTTGGGCTTGCTATGTTTTTTACCCTTTTTGTAATAAGGTTCATTAAATTCGGATTAAAATAGAAATATTTTATTGATGTCTGGAAAATATTACAAAGGGAATTTTTGCTCTAAGTTTTTTGCTTCCTAAGTCCGCCTTCAAAGAGGACTTCAACTCTCCTTGACAAGTCCAGCTCAAGCACTCCTCAAAAGAATAAAAGACAATATTATGCCAAAATGTTCAACGAATTAATCAAGAAAATGGAAGAAGAAGAAGAAAACAACATTCAAGAATCTTCAACAAGATCTACTCAACCACCGACAGATGACCCATATGGTGGACCCTTTTCTCAAGACCCTTTTGATTTGAAATTATTCAAGTCCAGACAACCCTTTTCTCAAGACCATTTTGATTTGAAATTATTCAAGTCCAGACAAAGGCATATTTACCACATGACAGATAGTAAGCATCCTTAAAGACAATTATTTAAGCATCATAAAGGACAATTATTCAAGACAAAGGCTTATCTCCTATGTGACTAACAACAAGCATCTTTCTTTTGCTTTAATTAATTTTGTTGCATTCAATAATTGTATTCATCAATCATGTAAGAGATTACTCAAATGTATCTATAAATTAGACAATTGTTTCCTCACTCGAGGAGACAACCTAGGAAGCAAAAAACTTAGAGCAAAAATTCCCTTTGTAATATTTTCCAAACATCAATAAAATATTTCCATTTTCAAAACTTATTTGTTCTTATTTTCAAAATACATACATTAATTTATTCTTTCTTTACAAATTTCAAACAATCTTTAATTTTCATATATTCCAAAATATTTTCAATTAATTCTCCCAGTCCTTCAAATTTGATTATACTTTTCAAGTTTTAGAAAATATTTATCAATTTACTTACTCATCAACTCTCTAGTCCCGATCCTTCCTTGGCCAATTTGGTAAATCTGAATAACTACCTGGTGGTCTGAGTTGTCTAAAAGAATTGAACCTAGGAAGAATTTTCCCATCATTAGTCTACTACTTGAGAAATATCTTTTTGGGCTAAATTTCTAGGGACTTGTGGCTAATCTATTTTCTAGTTTTCTGGAATGCTAATTTCATCCAATTTGAGTAATTTTGGAGTGAAGGAATCTATTGGAGTATCTTCGTCTTCTGTTAAATTTTAAGAATGGATAATTCTCCTCTATTGTCTTGTAATAAACATTTAGGGTTAAATTGGAAAGTAATTTGCTTAAAATAAATTCTATAAAGTAACATGTATCTTTGTCTATGTGGTTGGAATTTAATTTCTGAAATATGGATATTGAATACTAAAGTGTCTAAGATAGTTGGATCATGTAAACTAACCTGAAAATTTGGTACACAATTAAAATAAATAGTTTCATTACAAAGATTTGACTTAACTACGCCAAAAAGAAAATCTTGAAATTTGAGTAGTGTTTTATATTTAAGGAGAACTAAAATTGGAGAATTTAAACCTTTTCTAGCTATAGGTTTGATTGCTATTTGAATAAGTCCAAAGTGAATATAATTAAAACCTTATTTTTTGTATTTATTAAGTGCAGTAATCTAATTTCTTCAAATTCATTTTGTGAAGATAAGATTTCTTCATGTTCTTTAATAGAAAATGCAGTCCTAAAATCAAATTTTCCTATGTCATAAATGATATTAGGTGGAATAGTGGGTAATTTATCTTTGGATAAATATTGACTAACATTACTAATCTTACTCATAATTTCTCTAAAACTAATGGTTTTCATGGGTTCTTTAGATTTAGAACCAAATAATTTTCTAATTGAAGAAGCCATAATTAAAACTATTGCAAACAAATAATTTAAAACACATAAATTCTAAATACAAAGAAAGTTAGGAGAACGCCTTCAGATCGAATGCTGAACTTACAACCTCACCTTCTCGTAGGATCTTACTGCCACTCGCGACTTGGCTTACCAAACCTACAAACAGCTTTACACTGCTCTTTCTCTATACTTAGGATATTCTGCATTTTAAACTATTTATCTAACAATTATTTTTATCAGAACTTCAACAACCTCGAAAAACACTTGGCTCTGATACCAAATTGGCCCAGAGCATTTTGAATTATAGTTGGGTTCTCGAGTGAATAATAATAATAATAACGGTTGTTTGTGCTGTCAAATTTTCTTTTCTTTCTCTTAGAAATTTTTGTTCAATTATATTATAATTACTTAATAAAGTAACTAATTAATGTAAAATTATTGGAGAGAAAAGTTTGGTTATAAGAATGCTTCGACTACTTACTATATTATATTATATTTGTTTGACTTATTTTTATTGAATGAACCATCAGTTTCATTTATTTTCTGACGTGAGAATTTTTTTATATGATTTCCTAATTTAAAAGGATGTCTTCTTGTTATCTTTTGCTAAACATGAGAGTAGCTTTCTGATAATTGACCTTGATATGTTCCCTTCTTTGAACCCTGACGTCGTAAGATCAAATTCCTGCCCCGACGTAGGATGTAGACTTGACTTGCCCCTAACCGGAGTGGTATTTAAGTGTTAGAATTTGCTTCTTCTCAGCATGAGCTTTATTATTGATAATAATGGAACAAATAATTTGCTCTTTTCTACGTGGAAGAGAATAATTCAATGAAATAGACTTCATATTGAGGAGACATAAGTTAAATCTATTTATTTGAGAAATTTTGGAAGCTAAGGCAAACTTGGAGTAAGGTGTAGGCATTAAAGTTAATTGTTTTTCGTCTTGGCCTTAATGTACTTAACCTACTGTAGAACTATGCCCTTGTGACTCTTGCTTTAGCTTTTATCATCAATGTTTCTCCCCTATATTTTCTACATATGGAGGTCCCCCTGTGTCTATTTTACAGTTATTTTCTTTATCTTCTTCCTTTCAATTATTGTGTTGTGTGGTCCAGTCTCTGATAATGTGCTTGACTTGACTTGTATATCATTCCTTTTGAAATTTGTATAAAGTTACTTTCTTGTTTAGCAAAATACTTAATAAATTGTGAGTAATATTACTTAATAAAATGATTAACATCACAAATTTAAAAACATGGAATATTCATCTCTTAGAAAATAAAATTGTAAAAGAAATCATATTAAAAAGCTCCGAGAAAATCAAAGAAGACGTGAAGGAGGAAGCAGTAAAGTTATATGAAAATTATTTAACGGGAATGTCTAGTGAAAGAGAAATCTCCAAAAATTCATTTCACGTATTTGATAAGACTTTACTGGACTACAAGCTTTGGCATCAATTATTTCTTTATTGCAAACTTCTTTGCAATGTTCTTTCACATTGCTATGTTGTCAATTTATTAATTAAATTTGGAATATGCTCCATTTAAATGCTTTTTCTTATTGTCTTTTTAGTATTTGTCCCTCAGCTTTTCTACAGTCGTGCTGTCAAATTTTCTTTTCCCTTTTCTTACAAATTGTTGTGCAATTGTATTATGATTACTGTATAAAGTAATTGATTAATGTAAAATATATATAGTAGAAATCTCTAAAAAGAAAAATAATAAGAAAATTTTTAGGGAGAAAAGTTTGGTGATAAGAAGGCTTCAACTACTTACCATATTATGTTATATCTTTTTGACTTATTTTTAGGGTAAATGATATTTTAGCAGTTAAAGTTTATCTAATCAACCTGATAAGTATTATTAGTTATGAAAAATTCACAAAAAATCCTAGTCTGTTTATCTTTACCGTTTATTCGAATAAAAAATAGACAAAATAATTTTTTTACATCATTTTGTGACAAGAATTAATATATTAATTATAAAATAGCAGCCAATTCATCAGTATATGTATACGTCGTTACAACACTGTGTCATTATATTACTAGACAACTTAAAGTTGGATTTAACGAATTGTTGATTGTTGTTCTTGATCACCGCCGAACACCATTGACTATCATATTTAAATTTTTCTGTACACTAAAAATCTTTGGTATTCTCAAGGAGGCCCATCCTACCAAGTAAAATGGTCACATTAACAAATGTGTCAAAGAGAGAGAAGAAAAAAACTTTAGGAGCGTTAAACTTTAAAAGCTAATTAAAAATTAGCATGTAAAAAGAAAAATTCAAAAAATTTAACAAACTTAACATCACAGATTATAGTGCTAAAAAGTATAAAAGTATAATATTTTTAAAATAATTATCGGTGATTATACATTTATTTTTGTAACTCACATAAACTAAATAAAGCAAAATAATATATGTTGTTTTTGTTTTAAAGATTATTGAATTAATAATAAAATAAATCATTTTTAAATCTCTTACTTGTTAACATTATTTTTTGCTTAGTTTTAACAAGTTACTAAAAGAGTAATTCAGCCATCTCATAATTATTTTGTACTAATATTATATTTTTTTGAGATAAAAAATATATACAGTCCCTTTTTTTTTATTATTATTATTCTTATTATTATTTTTTCTAACTAGTCCAGTTATCCGGTTATAAACGCGCGCTTCTCCAAAATTATATAGATATACAAAACTCCTTTTACTTTTTATTTATGAAACTCGTTTTAATCTCAAATTGATAGACGAGACAAGAAAGAGACGATTAACGTTGTATCGAGCTGCACTAAATGGCGATTGGGAGATGGCTAAAAGTATTTACGATGATTGTAAAGAAAGTATTGGAGTTGAGATCTCAAGAAAAGGAGACACAGCTCTGCACATTGCAGTTGGAGCAAAGCGCATTGATTTTGTGAAGGAACTTGTGAAAATCATGAATGAAAATGATTTAAAAAAGACAAATAATGATGGAAGTACGGCTCTGCATTTTGCTGCTGCGTCAGGAAAGGTGGAACTTGCTCAAGAGATCATGAAGAATGATAAAGCAATAGCAATGGTTCCAGATAAATTTGGCACATTACCAATTGACATGGCTGCATCGTTAGGCCATAAAGATATGGTACAGTACCTTTATCCAGAAATTAGTGATTCCTTGAATGAAGAGGATCGCAAGGATTTATTTGTCAGTCTGATAGAAACCGATATGTATGGTAAGCAACTCCTTCATCTTAGTGCAAATTGCTTTGGCTAATTACTATAAGTTTTCTAAGAAGTCAATTAGTTCCACACATACGTTACATGAAGATTAGTTTTGTCTCAGATGTTGCGCTGCAGTTACTTGATGAATACCCAGACGTATCCATTGCTCGTGCTCGAAATTATGAGACAGCACTTCACGTCATCGCTCGAAAAGATCTGAGGTTTTCAAAATTGAGGAATCAAAATGTGCGAGGAATTCTTAATGGATGTTTCAATCTTGGTTTGTCCCCTGAAGTTCTATACAAATCTGCATGCTTACTCATTTTTTTTTCCTTGAAAATCTTGTTTATTTTATTTGGTGGTTTGAATTTTACCAACTAAAATTTTTAGGTGCCAAAGATAAAAGGCTGATGCAAGCACTTGAATTAGTCGAACGCATTTGGAAAAGAGTTATATTGCTGAGTGACTTAGAAATTTCACAACTAATTGCAGAGCCTGGAAAATTAATATTTGATGCTGCAAAAAAAGGAAACGTTGAGTTTTTATCTATACTTATTTGTGAATATCCTGATCTAATATGGAAAGTTGATAGTTCAGAAAACAAATATAGCATATTTCATGTTGCTGTTAAGCATCGTCAGATGAACGTTTTTCAACTCATATATGAGATAGGTTCAAGTAAGGAAATGTTATTAATGCTGAAAGACCACGAAGGTAACAATATTTTACATTTAGCTGGATTTTTGGTAGCACAAGAAGAATTAAATACGATATCAGGGGCAGCTCTACAAATGTAAGGAGAATTATTGTGGTTTGAGGTGAGATGTGTAATTACCTCACTCTTTCTATTCATAAAAAATACTTTTTTCTTGATAGTAATATAATTACAAGTTACTTATATTATTTTTTTTTTTCACATAAGCTATTGTCACAATGTTATATTATTTTTATGTTAAGTAAAAATAAAGATACAAATTAATCCTAAAAAGTACATTGCACAATCCACTTGGCTGAATTTTTAATTAAATATAAGAAGTCTTAAGTAGTTTTATCAAGCCTCTTACCAAATATATCCTTATCTAAGTAATTTATTTAAATAATTATCCATACCAAACTTATAACATTGTCATCCTTTTAGAAATGTAGGTATTATTTTTGGTCTTTTAGTGTGCACCCTCTCTTTCAGATTCACTTATCAAAATTTTAAATCAATATGTTGTCATTAGATAATTTTCGTGATAATTATTTTGACACTTTTAATATAATTTCATATTTATGAATGTTTTCTTAAAAATTAAAAATTAAATATCTTTACTTTTTATATAACATCATAAACTATAAATAAACTGACATTAATATAGTTTTGTGTATTTGTATGATTGAAAAATATTTTATTTTTTAGATGATTTATTATTTATTTAACATTTAAAATTTATAAGCGTATAAATATAAATTTTTAAATTCTTTTAGTTGAAAACAAACATATTATCTAAATTTAAATATTTATAAGTCTATTCAGATTTCAAAATTTCCAGATTTACCTTAATTTTTTTCTATTTGTCAATTTTATTATGAGAGTCATGGGGTCATAAAGCATAAAAGAATGCATTAATTTGTATGTTTAGTACAATCATCCAATATTATCATGTCAAAATTTAATTGGATTATTTTAATAATGACGTGGTAACTTTTATATACTCTGAATAATTTTGCACTTTCCTTAATGACGAGATGTTTCAAAATGTTAATTTCAGGAAGTGGAAAAGGTTGTGCCGTCAAGGTTTGCTAATGCTAGAAACAAAAAAGGGTTGACTCCAAGAGCTTTATTTACAAAGGAGCATGAAGGCTTAAGGGAAAAGGGGGAGAAATGGATGAGGGATACTGCAACATCTTGCATGCTGGTTGCAGTACTTATTGCCACCGTAGTCTTTGAAGCAAACCTCATGAAACCGAGCGATACCAAAGAAGAGGAGGGATCAACTCTTGATATTAGTTATAGAGTTGCTTCGAAGATTTTTTATATTTCAAATGCGATCTCGCTGGTATCCTCCTCTGCCTCTATAGTGAACTTCCTATCCATTCTTACTTCGCCGTTTGCAGAAGAAGAATTTCGTTGGTCGTTGCCAAGAAAGTTGCGTATTGGACTGATAACACTTTTCATATCAATAACTGCAATGATGACAGTGCTCTCTGCATCATTTTACATGTTCTTCAATCACTCGAGCTTATGGGTTCCTGTTGTTATTACCCCAATTGCTTCAATACCAGTCATCATGTTTATTTTGCAACAATTCAGACTCTTGTCCAGTGTTCTGCTGCCGAGCTCTATCTTCGCGCAAGGTAAAATTAGTCTTTTCCGCAAAGAAGGGAAAACAATTGATCAACAACGTGGGATGGCCAAGACATGCAATGCACGTTTGAAAATTCAAGGCCCATGTAGCACAAATGTCTGAACGGTTTTCTCTCCCACTCTTTTCTTCATAAGTAGTATTTGTTTCAAGATTTCACCAAGCTAGTCCTTTCTTCTTGTTGCTCTTACGTAATGCTAAATAAAAGATAATTTCCATCGGTATATTTGTGAGAAAATTTGGACCCATGTAATATAACTCTTTTATCTTTAAATAATAGAAGGCAATTTGACAATACAAAGTTTCGACTCTTTTGTGAAAATTTAGGTATTCAACATTGCTTTTCTTCCTCAACGCATCCTAAGGCCAATGGACAAGTGAAAGCAAGCAACAAAATGATTAAGCAATGCCTTAAAGCAAAATTAGAGGATAAGAAAGGACGACGAGTTACTGCTAGTACTTTTGGCATACAGAACAACGCCAAGGACTTCGATGGGAGAGACACCATTTCCAATGGCATTTGGCACTGAAGCCGTTACACCGAGGGAAATCGAAATACTAACTTATCGGACCCAGTCTTTCAATGAAAAAGATAATGATCGTAGCATGCGTGAAAAGTTGGATACTGTGGAGGAAATTAGAGAACAAGCTCAGGTTCAACTACTTATTCACAAACAGCAGGTTAAATGATATTATAATAGAATTGTAAGTGAAAGACGCTTTTGTGAATGCGACCTTGTATTGAGACGGGTAACTTTGAGCACACAATCATCAAGAGACGGGTAACTTGAGCCAAATTGGGAAGGGCCATACTGAATTTCCCAATGCAATGGCAACAGTAGCTATCGCCTAGAGCACCCAGATGGAAGCAAGGTTCAGTGCCCTTGGAATGCAGGGAATTTGCAACTATATTACCCTTAACAAGATCCTCAGCATCTTTTATTATCACTAACATTGATTGCCGAGAAGGAATCTAATGCATTTTTCAAAGTAGATTGCCAAGAAGGAATCTAATGTACTAATCAAAATTAATTTGCCGAGAACGAATCTAATGTATTATTCAAAATAGATTGCCAAGAAGGAATCTAGTGCATTGTTCAAACTAGATTGCCGAAAAGGAATCTCATGTATTAACTGAAATTAATTACCGGGAAGGGATCTAATAATTTGAAAAGGAATCTATATGTTTGAAAGTATAATCCTTGAAGAGGAATGTTTTATGCATTGAAAAACTTGCCACCAAGGAAACGAGTATGGGTTACTGAGGAGGAACCCCATATGTCAAACTAAGTACCAAGTATAATGAGACTCTCCCAAGTTAAGCTCCCCAAAGGCCAAGTTATGGATACGTAGATGTAAGTTGATTACGATCTATAGACTTAATTAAAGTAAGGACGCAATCTTGTTAATTCTTAATAGAGAGAATTACCAAACAAATATCATTGATAGATAAACTATGGCCATCTCTAAAATTAGTATATTAAAAAGCCAAGTTCGTACAAAAATAAAGTTATTCTTACAAAAATAAAACTATGAGGTATCAGCTGGAGGCGGCGAATCAGAGGCAAGATCCACGGTAGGGTTCACAGCAGGATTATCCTTCTCGATGATTGGAGAGGCGGCAGATGTTGAAGGATTAACAGGGGTAGGGACATCCTCGGCAGGTGTATCCTTAGTAGTCTCCTCGTCGTCATCCTTTGCTTCCATGGCCAAGTACCTCTCCAAGTTGAATGGGATACCCATCCAATCCATCTTGAATGAGGGATTCCTTTTGTAAATCTTCCTTTGTGCCCTTTCGTAGTCAAGGAGATACGTTTTAACTGCATGCCCCTCAAAGCGTTCTACTATTTTAGAGTGTTCTGCCTTCTTTTTCTCTAATTCCTTACGAACTAGCTCCAGGGACGACTTAAGCTACATGCGGATAACCTTCTGATGCTCTACCTTTGCCTTCTGCACAGCTACTTTGGTGTCAGCTTTGGCGGTCCTCTCCTAGTAATGGTTAGCCTCATCAACCGTTAACTTTAATTTCACTTATAAATTGTTTAATTTTTTTGTTGACGAAGAGGCAAGCTCCTGGTATCTCTTTTTTGCCTCTACAACATCCTTTGCATCTTGCCTCTTAGAGCAGACACATGTGGCAAACAGTTAAAAGCAAAACAAAAGTTAGTAAGATAATAATACACAAGAAGATGGAGTTAGTCAAGTTGGATAGAAACCTGGTAAGAAACTCTCTCCAAATCACCCTAGAATTCATCAAAAGATTTCTAAGTCGCCCTTGTAACGTCCGTAACCTTTACCAAAGAGGCAAGACCGTCCACCACACCAGTAAGAAATGTTAGAATCGAAGTGGGCATAAGTGACAGATCAGGGGGAGGCGACGTAAGAACGAACGAAGGAACCCCAACTCAAGAACTCGAGGCGGCAGGAGTCACTGTCATGGTAGCAATCTCGTTAGATATTTGGGAAGGAGGAAGAACTTTCGCTGAAACCTACGCAGCCGATGAGGAGGAACCCTTTTGCCTTCCTCTTTTTATGAGATTCATGGCCTTGTTTAAGGCCGTTTCAGATGGTTCAGGCCTCGACGATTCGGGGTTCTTTCTCTTGTTGCTCCTACCTTTCCCAAAGTCAGCCATATTTTGTTGATAGAGTTCTTAAATGAGAAGGTCTGCATATGACAAGACTAGAGGATTAAGTCAAAAGCAAAAAAAATTTAAAGGGAAGGGCAAGTAAGGAATCACCAACCTTGAGCCTTAATATGCTTAGTAATGAAACCGATATAAAAAAGACGAACCAGATCGATAAGACTCAGTTGATTTCTTTCGATTTGATTTTAAAGTAAAACAATTTTGGTGTCTTCGAATGCCTTACCATAAAAGAAATAACGAGGAGTTAGAACCACAGATAAAAATTTAAGAAAATGAAAGAAAAATGGAACCAAGGAAACCTAATTCTTAGAACTTTAAAGGTATCAGGCAGAGGGTCGAATCCTCAGTATAACTCCGTCCCCATGCTCTACCTATAAAGAAATGCTTGTCTTTCAAAGACTTGCTGCAGGTGGGGTTCCCTACGATTACTTCACCGTTACCTGATCGACCATTGAGATGACAGAAACCGAAATGGTCATCACCGAGGTTGGCTTTATTCGTGAAAAATAACAAAGTTCCTTGGTGTTAAGTTCAACCCTATAATATTTTTTATACAAAACCCACAAGCCTATGGCATACCTCCATCATTAAGACCTATCTGAGCAGGTGTTATACAGAAGAAGTTTAACACCTTGCGGATCTATAGCTGAAAAGGTAACCTAAGTCCTAATATAAGGAAATCTAGGTTAAAAACTGTAAGACCTGCGGGAGGGCAGCTTATTGATTCACCAGGCACAACTAACCTCATCCTAACTGACCCCAAGATGACATATGCATCTCGTTATGCATCTAGCTTATCCTGAGTCGCCATTTGAGGAATCGAGTCTACAACATAAAGTAAGGGCCCACAACTAAGCCTCTTACTTTTCCTAACATGACTAGAACTCATGGAACCCATCTCGGTAACGCCAATGAGAGTACTTGCTTGAAGAACTTCAGTAGTAAGACAACTTACCACCTCGACCACATATCTTCCTCTGAAGCGCTGCAATGCACCCATCCAGGATCCATTTATATCCTTTCCCAAAAAGAGCCTAAAAACCCCTAAAGTGCTTGGAAAGACGAATTAAAGCGTATAAAGGCCAGGGACAAGGAACGATGAATGGGAAAACAAAAGTAAACCCAGAAAAATTCCAAATTTCTACGTCCTATTAGCGCAAAAATATAAGTCTCTAAAACCTCTAAGTATTCAAATTAAAAGACAAATACCAACGCAAAGAATTGAAAAACATGAAAGCAAAGCAAAGTGGGGAGGAAAGCAACTCACTGGAAATAAGACAAAGCGATCAAAGAAGACAACGGTGCAGGTCCTGGGCTAGACGAAACTCTTGGAATATGTCAAGGCTTACTACAGAAAGAAGACGCGACAACAAAAATGGGGAAAAAAAGTGCCTCTCAATTTTAAATATGTTCAAGAGAGGCGATTTGGACCGTTCGATTTATCTAACGGGTGGATGTGTGCCATCTGGTAGAGGAATACGAAGAGATAGAACATTTGAGGGGATGTGCATTTATTTTCCATAAATTGCACAATCCCTGAAACAACCTCAAATAAAGAGAGTGGTGATTCTAAAAATTCAAAATTCAAAAAAATTCTCGTGACGTTGTGAAAATTGATACTGATACCAAGTGAAAACACTAGTTTCCACTCTTGGTAAGCCCTACGGACACATATACCATGCCAGCGTGGAAATATCGACGTAACAGCAGGAATTGTTAAATCAAAACATGTGGAATTCCTGTCAAAAGTTGACTCAAAGAACATGGCATACGAGGACTGGCTGGAAAATGCTGCTTCATGGAAGCATGTCAAGAATATTGTCCAAGTGGTTCCTGCACCACCACGTGATAGCTGCAGCACACCGCTTTTCCCCTTGCCTATACAAACCGAAGAAGTCAACTAGAAAGGGGGTTAGATACTTCTCCCAAAATATATAAACACAAATTCATTGTAATCTATTTCTCTAAAGGTCCCGTAACTAACTTGAACGTCGGAAAGTTTTTGCTGGTGCTATTACCGGCACCCACAAACTTCTCTCCTTCTTGCAGGTACTAGCTGCCGCGGCATCTTCAGTACTGAGGAAGCAGCCATTGGTTCCAACGTAGATGAGCCTCTCTCACTAATCAAAGAAATCTTGATTGTTGACTAAGTCAATCCTGCATAGCAAATAAGTGTTAGTGGGAAAGATTTTGGCATCAACAAGGTAATTATGGTATATTATCAGATCCAAAAGATTTAATTTAATTTCTCTCCTTGAAGAAGTAGATTGTTTAAAAGAAAAAAAACATAATCACTAATAACAAAATTTCTTTCCTATATATGAGATAAGATTTGACGTATCCCTAATGTCTATTTTTACCTCAAAGTTTTTCCTTATATTATTTTCCATCATTTTTATATATATAAGCAAACTTTTGTTCTGCCTATATGGAAGAAAATCAAACTTTATATATGAAAGAGCAAAACAAAGTAACTTTTAAGTCCATGAGTCAAGAAAATGTGAACCATCAACGTTGATAGACATAAGTAGGATGACCCAAAGTCTAAATTACTTATCTGGAGCCATCACGCCTTAGCCTAATGGTCAGCTAAAACTCACACCTGTGGTCGTGAGAGTTCGAGCCCCACTTTATGTGAGTTTGTATTCCTATCATAGAGGATAGTTTTCTAAAGGCTAGATGTATTATAACAGAGTCCTATCTTCTCAATAATACCAGTCAATTCTCCTTAATTTGAAATTAGTATGTAGGCTTGTAATATTAAAAAAAAAAAAGATTACTCATCTGGAGATTTCAATTATTGGAGAGAAATTTTGAAATATTAAGTAAAGACAAACATAGAGTTGATATAAACATTAAAATTTAAAATTATGAGAAAAGTGACATTTATCTTCCTATTATGGGAAAGGTATACTTATTAGTCATATTATATTTGGTTTATTGAAAATTCTCCCATGCTCATTCCTTTTTCACGCTTATAAATGCAAGATCAAGAAAGAAAAAAAGAACATGTCAAAAAAAAAAAAGTAAAAAATATCAAAGAGTGGTAGGACCAACTCTATGTTGACTTATGAATTATGAAAAACGTGTCCATCCCAGGATTGTTATTATTATCTGGCACGAAGATAAAGAGCCCTTCTGATTTTTTTTTTTCCTTTAATACGACAAATAAAAAAGTACATGTAGATAAAATCTTTTGGGAGGATTTTCCTTCTTTCAAAATAAGTAGTGTGAAGATATTATGATAATATATAATACTAGTAGAAAAAAAAAAAACGATAGCAATCTTATCAATGAGTGAAAATTTTTGGGTAATGTGTAATATTAAAAAAAAATTAACGATTATGTATGTAAGTTACACAAACAAATTATAAAACTATTGTAACTATTAACTCGAATTATAAATAAAAAAAGATATGAATAATATTTAAATTATATTTCATACCTTAAACACTCTGTTTTCTTTCAATTTGTTACTGAATTCAATTATTGAATGATTTCTTAATTATATAATGTGTGAATGTATAATAGAAGCTACCAACATAGCTTTCTAATATTAATAGATACTAACCTATAATATAAATGAGAGCTTCAATGCAATCGGGTATTAAATCAAATATTTATAATAAAAAATAATTTATATATATGTGGAGTTTTAACACATATTTTTTTTATGAGGTTTGCGATTTTAATACTTAAATAGAAGTTTTAAAAAAAAATATACACTTACCTCTCTTGAACCGTCAATTGATCATCTATTTTCACTTAAATAACGATAATACTCTTAATTGTTTAAAAGTAAAATTTTAGAAACTCAATTTTAATTTATTTGATGTTCAAAAAATTAAAATAATTAAAATTTTGATAATGACAATTATAATTTATATTTATTTAATATTTATTTAAATTAATTTATTTAATTATATTTAAAATTAAAAACTTAATTAATGATATTTAAAATTATTAATTTACTCACATTGATATTTTTTCCAATTTTTCGTCGTTGCGTAATTTCATCAAATTTTTTTATTTGAAATTTTTTAAAATTTTTATTAATATGTGATATAATTTAAAATAAAAAATAAAATTATATTTTAAAAGTTTTTATTAGTTAATTATTATAATTTATTATATTAAAAAAAAAAAAAATAAATTTAGATTTAATTGATATAATTTTTAAAATATAATTTTAACTTTTTATTTTAAGTTATGCGTTATTAAATTTTTAAAAATTCAGGATAAAATAGATCACCATCCAATCTAAATTCAATTTTAAAGGTCATCACAAATATGGGGTAGTTATAAATATTAAAGTTTAAAATTATTAGAAAATTGACAGTTATGTTCCTCTAAGCAATATTTATTAGTCAGTAGTTGGTTCATTAAATATTCTCCTATGGTCATTCTTTATTACGCTTATAAATGCAAGATCAAGAAAATAAAAAGAACATGTCAAAAAAAAAAATAGCAAAGAGTGGTAGGACCAACTCTGTGTGGACTTATTAAATTATCCCCTGGTTTATTATTATCTGGCACGTTTGTCTTCCTATGGGATGAAGACGATGGGCCTCTCTGATTTTTTAACCTTAATGCGATAAATAAAAAAAGTACATGTATATAAAATTTTTTGGGAGGATTTTCCTTCTTTTAAAATAAATAGTACGAAGCTACTCGGGTTTTGAGCGTGAGTCTCATCATATTCGAATGTGAATAGATTTATTTTTCTTATGATAAGGGTATATATTACTTAAAATCAGATGTAACTATCCGACTTATATTATATGCGATTTTATCACAAATTTTTAATAGTATTCTAATGTAATATTAATAATTTGTAATTATAATATTTAAAAAATAAGTAGTACGAAGATATTATGATAATATATAATATTAATAAAAAAACAATAATCTTATAAATGAGTGAAGATTTTTAGATAATATGTAATATTAAAAAAAATTTGATGATTATTGACGTATGTGACACAAACAAATTATAAAAATATTGTAACTATTAACTCGAATTATAAATAAAAAGATGTGAATGATATTTCAATTATAATTCATACCTTAAACACTCTGTATTCCTTCAATATGTTATTGAATTCAATTGTTGAATGATTTCTTAATTATATAGCATGTGTATGTATAATGGAAGCTAGCAACATAGCTTTCTAATATTAATAAATACTAACCTATAATTTAAGTGAGAGCTTAACTGCAAACGGGAATAAAATCAAATATTTAAAATAAAAAATAATTTATAAAAATATTTTGACTCTTTAAATAAACAAAAAAATACTTAATCAAATTTTATAAAAATAATAACAAAAAAATTCAGTGACTTAAAATAATTAATAAATATAGAGGTAAACTATTTATTTTTAAAATTAAGTGGTTATGTAATTGGATACTTTCACATATTTTTTTTGAAATTTGTAAAAGTTATATATAGATAAAAATGTTTATGTAAATTCACAAATATTTTACTTGTTACAATAATTTCATCCCTTTAACCATCAATTAACCATTAAAAAAAGGTAAGATGACAGCATTTCGAAGTAGAAGCTTCTATTTTAGCTGTAAAGTGAATTTAAAATTACTGTATTAGAAGAGGTCCTTATAAAGTTTTACAAACCATTCCTTTGAATGTAATTGTCACTAATCTTAGGGGAGCTATGTGAAAATATTCATTATAATAATGCAACATATTACATCAAGTTAAAGTCTAATTTAATATTAAAAATAAAGTTTTGTGGGGCCCTATAGCGGGTCACGGATAGGCCTTCCCAAGCCTTGCGGTAGGCTTCTTCTCAGGTCAATTATTGATAATCATTCTCAAGCCTTTCTTCTGTTCATCTGTTCTGCTTTAAGCCTCTCCTTCGGATTTTCCTCTGGAGCTCAATTCTCACCTATTCATAAGGTAAACTCTTCACACTTGACCAGTTTTTTTAATTTTTTAAGTTATATTGGCCAACAATATTGGTTATTTTAGTTTAATAGGTTTGTCTATTTACACTAATTAAGTGTTTATATATATACACTTTAAAAATTTGGTAGTTAAACTCTTCAAACTTAAAACAGATTTCTTATAATGTTCTTCGGGCTGCCTTTTTTTTTCTTTTTTCCTATTATTATTACTTGTAATTCTTCTCTCTAAAGTGAATATTCGGTTGATTTTTCGAAAAAAATTATTTTAAGAAGATAACAAAACATATAAAGATTTTTCCATAAGAGCAGCGGATTTCAACTCTCAGAAATGCATATAATTTAAAATATGTTAAATTACATTATGTGAAACAAAATCTTATGTAACTAAAATGTATAAAAAAAATATAGAAAGGTAATATTAATTCCATAACTTTTAATAAAATATTTAGAAGTTAAGAAGGCCACTTCATAAAATTTAAGGAACTTTGTTCTCCTTGAAAATAAAATTGATTTGAAGACTAATTTGTTTAGAAATGAGAATGAGTAACTAATTTATTTTTAATTCTAAGACGTTTTGGAAAAATGATAAAAGTATATGGAGTAAAGAGTAAAAAAAATAAAAAAAAAAAGTCAATTCAAAAAAATTTTAAAAAAATAGTCATAATTATAATTTTTAAACTATGTAGTAGAAGGTTTTTCTGGCTTTACACAAATTCCTTTTATTTAAATATATAGTGCAAAAGTCAGTATCAATTTGTCAAATCCTTTAAACTTTGGGGGCTTAAGTAAAAAACTTTATTTCTTAAGGGCTTAAATATATTTACTAGGGACTTGAATGCAACGAATTTTTCACTTGGAGTTTGAATAAAATATTAAATACGAGCCAAGATATATATATATATATATAGATAGATAGATAGATAGATAGATAGATAGATAGATTGTGGGGGGTGGTGTTGTGTGGCGGGAGGGGAAGGGAATGAATGGGCCTTTTTTTTTTTTTTTTTTTACATTTTTAATAAGTTGTTAGATATTAATATATCCATCAGTTGAGAATGAATATAAACTATATATTAATTATTATGTATTAATTATTTTATTAATTATATTATCATATTCAATTTTAATAATTAGATATAATTAAATTTAACAATTTATAAATAATAAAAAAAATTATATAAAAAAATGGACTCTTGATGCATTACATATAATAGATATAAATGATTATACGCTTAACTTTATATATATTTTTATTCTTTACAAATTGTTATATTACATTTTTTAATATTATTTGTAAACCATTATATTTAAGCGTTTTCAAATGTGAAAACAATTTGGATATATGTTTGTTTGAATTAATATTTCAATATTTTTATTTTAAAAATGTTTCTATTTTTTTAATACAAGAATCTACTTCAAGATAATTTTTTAAATGAGTTGTGTTCATTTGCCAATCTTTTCAATTTCAAAACATATTTTTAAATGATTATTTTACTATTTAATATTATCTCAAACCATCTAAAATTTTCTAAAAACTTACCAGTTGAAATCATTTACATAATTAAATGAGTCATAAAAATTTTCTTTTTAATATTTAACATCAATTATAATAGTTTTTAGTTTTAATGATTGTGAATCAAAAATAAAAAATTGTCTTAGTACATATGAAGTTAATTTGTTAATTTTTTTTTTTTTGTAACAAAGATGACAGAAAATAGTTCTCATATAGCAACTAGCTCCGGCTTAGTTGAAAAGGTTGATCCCTCTATTCATTTGATCACGGAGAAGATTAATCCTATCATACATATGATGGAACGACACATGCAAGTACAAGAGAAATTATCAGAACGACTCGTAGAGCAACAAGAGAGAATAATTGAACTAATCCAACAAATTGCCCCTAAAACACACGGTGAGATTTACTACCCGTTTTATTTGACTTTTTATTAGTTAAAAATATTTTTTTAATCTCAAAATCTTATTAATTTTTTTTAGTGTCTTTAGGTAATGTTGGGAAGGAGTTTTGAAAATTAAAAAAAATGTATTTTTTCACTAGAAGAAACCTAAATTCTTTTGACAATAGAATTTTTTGATTACTTTTAAAAAGTTAAATGCCTAAAATAGCTTTAAATTTTAAAGATTTTATGTTACCGTAAAAATTAATCTATTAAAATACTTGCACAATTTTTTTTATAAATTATTTGTGATAATCAAACTATTAATAAATTTTTCTTAAAAATTCTATTTATAAAAGCTCTAATAATACAAAATCTAATTAAAGATGTTCTAGCTGAAAAATGAATTCTTATACAACATCTATAGCCACAGTTAATTTTTATTAATTGCGTACATAAGTTGCATAAATTAAAAAGTTTTAATCTCTCATCTTGCCAAGGTTAATAAAAATAGAAATTAAATTCCATATCATGTCTTTTATTTTATTTTTTTTATCAAGTATATATATTTTCCTTAGAATATACATTAGAATATAAAATATTTACACTAGTTATGAAGAATCCAAAACAGAAAACAAAAATCTTATAAAATTCTACTTATATGTAAATATATGAAACCATGATAGATAATGGCAGACCGGCGGGGACTGCACCACTGGGCAGGGTATATCCTATGTCAAAGGCTGGACTATCTGGTACGTTATGCTATTACATTTAACTTTATTTCTTATTTATATCTTATTTTATTGGTGAAATTTAAAAAGAAAAATTACCGAAGTGTATCTTATTTAATAAGTGGTAGGATCATGAATAGATTATTCCAACATTTTTGATAGAGTGGAGGAAAATTATGAAATCGAAAATCTCTCTCACTTTCCAATGTAAAAACCCTCCCCGTGGTTTTATTTTAGGACAAATGAGATATGAATCTTTATTTTATTATCTAAATGACATTTACACTCCCACTTCGAAAATAATTGTCAAACACACATTTCTATTAAGTTTTTTGTTAAAATTAATTGTTGATTCATTCAATGATAAAAATACCCTTCTGACCAATATAATGATATAAATACCCTTTTTATATTTTTTTAGTTAAATAAATTAGTTATATGAAAATAATTTAATTTCAATTAAAAAAGTAAAAGTTTAATTTATTTTCAATTTATTTTTACTTTTTATTTTAAGTTTCCCATCTTTCTTTTTTTTGTTTTTAATTTTAACATTCCCATCTTTCTTTTTTATTTTAAAATTTCCATCATTTTTTTAATTTTTGGTTTTAAAGTTTTCATTTTTTTTAATTTTTCACCCTACTCAATAATTGAATTTCATTAGGTGGCATGAAAAATAATCAAATAATATAAAAATAATTAAAAAAACATGATATTTTGATCTCTAAGATAAAATGTTTCAACATATATTTAGTTTTTCAACAAATATCATTATTTTTAATTATTTTTATGTTGTTTGACTATTTTTCTTACCACTTTGTGAATTTATGATATATGAGTGTTGTTTCAATTATAGATTAGGGTAAAAAATTAAAAATAAAAATTAAATAAAAAGGTATAGATTTTAAAACCAAAAACCAATAAAGAAAGATGAAAACGTTAAATAAAAAATAGAAAAGAATTGAAAATAAATTAAAATTTCACTTTTTTAATTAAAATTAAATTATCTTCGTATAATTAATTAATTTAACTAAAAAAATAACTAAAAACTATAAAAAGGGTATATATGTTATTATATTATCAAATAAAGGTCAAGAGATATTTTTGTCATTGAATTAGTCAATACTGAGTTAGTAATTAATTTTAATGAAAAAATTAATAGATGTGTCTGACAATTGTTTTCAAAGTTAGGGTATAAATGTCATTCAAACAATAAAGTGGAGGTTTATATGTCATTTGCCCTTTATTTTATTATTTGTTTCTAAACTCTCTCTTTCAAATCGAATGAATAGAATATTTTTTAAATTTCTTATTACAATATTTATATTTTAACTCCATTATTTAAATTTATATGTAGTTTAACCCTTACACTTTGAAAAGTAATCAATTTATCTCTTAATTAATTTATTATTTTTAAAATATTACCTAATTAATTTTACTTTTCAATTATTTTGGCCACATAGAAAAATTTTGGCACTGTAGGAGCACCATTTTATATAGTGCTAAGAAATAAAAAAAATCTATTTTAATTAGAATTAGAGTATATAATTTAATGCTGATATGAGTAATAATTCAAAATCAACATTTATGTATCTTTTAATCTTCTATAATTAATTATCTGCAATCATAAACAATTATCTAAATAAATTATAGTTATTTAGTTCCGACTCTGCCCCTATAAGGGCATCATTTTATATAGTGCTAAGAGATAAAGAAAAATCTTTTTTAATTAGAATTAGAGTATATAATTTAATGCTCATATGAATAATAATTCAAAATCAATATTTATGTATTTTTTAATCTCCTATAATTAATTATCTACAATAACGAACAATTATCTAAATAACGTACTTTAATTATCTATGATAATGCTTATTAAATATAAGAATTATCCCATCTAATTGGACTGAGTTGGACTAACCCATCATGGGCATTCAGTGAACTTAGTCCTACTCGCAGTCGATGGCATAATATTTCTAATAAAATAGAAAGGTGAAAAAAAAAAACTTATCTTAATATATAAATTGTAGAGTTTATACAGATAAATATATCATGTGACCTAGGAACAAATGAAATTAATAGAGCTTGTTAAATATGTTTCTTTTGCAAATAATTTGGCAGAGAACATATTCACAAATTGTTCTGTTATGTCCTAAATTTAATTGTTTTATTAATCAAAGCATACTTAATCCTTTAAATAAAAGCTATGCTTTATTTATCAAAAAAATCTGTATATAATGACAATTATATCAATCTAAATATATATATATAATTGGTCAACCGGTGAAATTATAAATTGAATGTAAAACAAAGATAAGTCTTTTTATTTCTCTTATGTCATTTGATTTTAGATTAGCTACTTTCTTAAACAAGTTTTATATTTTCATAATTATAGATAACACACTAAAGTAGCTAACATTAACCTTCTACTTCATGACATAGGAAATGCTGAGTAAGGATATTCAATGGCGTTAGTTTGTCAACCTTTAGGAGCTTCCCAATTAGAAAGTAGGGATCCTTTCTCATTTTCATAATTAGTTAACTTTAGCACATATGATATAAATCACATGTTATAATAATTTCTTTCTAAACATAAAGCATATATATATGTCAATATTGTTATACAAAACTTAATTTAGCCGCTATTCAAACACCTAACTTGAGTTCTTAATTGCTCGTTTCTAAAACAACAAATGCAAATCTCACATCTAGCTATAGTTAGATCATCATGATAACAAAAATATTATATTCGGTTTAAAAATATGTACCCATACACTGAATTAGCAACATAAAACATAACATAACATTGAGAAATTTGATGGGTTGTCATAGATTTACAAAATCTTCAAATTCTCCATTCTCCTCTTAAATCTCCATCTATTTGTCTTTTTTCTAAAAATAAAATATTATACATACATAGATGTTGTTAGAGATGACTATAACATAAACATCATCTCATGGCTTAATTTATAAGATATATCAAAATTATTAAAAAAATCAAATACTTGTTCGAGTTTATGCTAAATGAAACCAAATCCAATATTATAACTGCTCCACAATGTTTCTAAGGCCCTAACAATACAAGATCCTATATAGCACAATCTACAAAAATGACGACAATTATATACACACACACACACAAACTGGAGTGGTGTTTTATAATGGCATAGATGATGGTAGGTTTACTTGTTAGAGAGGATTTCTATCATCTCTTCCAAGAGGTTGGCCATGGCGATGAATGGTGAATTTTAAAAATAGTTAAAGACCCTCCACAAAAGAAATTAACGAATCTTCTGCGGAAGGAAAGAAGTGGAAGAGAAGCGCACTGAGAAAAATCTCCAAGCCCATCTTTTCCTAATTGGTGAATATGATATGACTGTATATAACAAACGTGTCAAGGAGTGAAAGAGAATAAAAAGGTGCTAAGATAACATAAAAACTAATTATATTAAATCAATGCCTTCCAATCAACCTGCTCATCTTCCACTTCTATCAACATACGCAACACCAAAAGGTATTTAAAAATAATAATAATAAACTTAACGTTACAAATCAGAGTTTGAAAATATAATATTTTAAAAATAATTATCAGGTGCTTGTATATAAAACTTATATTAAATAAATTAAACAAAATATTGTTGTTTTGATTTAAATGAATTATTGAATTAATAACAAAATAACTACATTTTTAAATTTCTTATATTTCTTAGATTTTTTAGAAGTTGTCTCAATATTTTTCCTAATAGCATTGTTATTTTTGTTATTGGGTATTAATTTTTATTTACAAAACTTCGTTTAATTTTAAATTGACAGAAGAAATGAGAACTAGACGATTAAAATTGTATCGAGCTGCACTAAATGGCGACTGGGAGACTGCTAAATGTATTTATATTGAACACAAGGATGATATTCAAGCTAAGATCTCAATAGGAGGAGACACAGCTCTTCACATTGCGGCTGCAGCAAATCGTACAGATTTTGCGAAGGAACTTCTAAAAATCATGAATGAGAAACATTTAGCTCGGACAAATAACGTTGGAAAGACAGCTCTATTTCTTGCTGCTGTGTCCGGAAATATGGAACTTGCTCAAGAGATTATGAAGAATGATAAAGGAATAGCAATGATTGGAGATTGTTATAAAACATTACCAATTCACATGGCTGCAGCATCAGGCCATAAACGTATGGTATGGTATCTTTATCAACAAACAAAATATTCTTTAAACGAAGAGCAACGCAGGAAATTATTTTTCACTTGCGTAAAATCCGACCTGTATGGTAAGTACTCTGTTTCATCTTTGTGAAAATAACATTAACTTGACCTAATTTACACCATACATGTATGATGTGCATATTTCCTTCCCAGATGTTGCGCTGCAATTGCTTATGGATCAGCCAGACGGCCCAGACCTAGCCATTGCTTGCGATGAAAATAATAAGACAGCACTGCATGCCATCGCTAGAAAAAATCTTGCATTCTCGAGACTCGCTAGTCGAAAACAACAGGGAATGTTTAAGAGATATTTCAATCTTGGTTAGTCCCCTGAAGTACTCTAAAACGTTTAATCATAGCATGCCTTGTCATTTTTTGAAAATCTTGTTTATTTCATTTTTTTGGTGTGGATCGCAATCTAAAGTTTCAGGTGCCCCGGATGCAGAAAATGAAAAGCTGAAGGCAGCACTTAAATTGGTCAAATACATTTGGTAAAAAATTATATTGTTGGGTGACTCAGAAATTTCACACTTAATTGCAACACCTGGAAAACTAATATTTGATGCTGCAGAAAGAGGAAACGCTGAGTTTCTATCGATACTTATTTGTGAATATCCTGATCTTATATGAAAAGTTGATGGGCCTAAAAATAGATACAGCATATTTCATATTGCTGTTAGGAATCGTGAGGCAGATGTCTTCAAGTTCATATATGAGATAGGTCTAAACAAGGAAAAGATAATTACATACCAACAAGATGAAGAAGGGAACAATATTTTACATTTGGCTGGAATATTGGCACCAATAAATCGGCTCAATATGGCACGAGGAGCAGCTTTACAAATGCAACAAGAGTTATTGTGGTTTAAGGTAAAATATTTAATTGCCCCACTCTTTCTATGCATAGACAATACTTCTTTCTTAACAATCATGCAATTACAAGTTATATTAATTTTTTTTTGTTTCACACAGGCTATTGACATAATTAATGTTACATTATTTTCATATTAATTAATTATAATAAGAATACAAATTAATTAATAATACAAACTATCCTGCACAATACCCTTGGATGAATATATGTTAAAAGACAATAAATAAAAATAGGTAATGTAACAATAACATTCGTTTTTTATATGTATCTTCTACTTAATTAGATTCTGCTATATCTGTTTATATAATAAATCTGAATATTGTACTACCACTCTTTCAAATTATCTAATCAAAATCAGTTCATTTTTTAAAAATTTTGCCATTTTAGTATTATTTTTTGAGAGACATGGGAGAAAGTAAGAGTACAATTAGTACAATTATTCAATATTACCATGCCAGATTTTTTTTTTCTCCTGCATCATTTTATTCATGCTTCTTTGTGGGGATTGGATTCACTCCTGACTTCATTCGTTTCTTTTTGTTTGAATAAAAATTCTTTGCTTGCCGAGGTTTAATGAAGAAAAAAAAAAGGAAGAAAGTTCAGATTTGATTGCTGTTTAGCATTTAAAAGAAGAACATTAAAATATGTACTTAGAATTAGCTAACTAGGCATATTGAGGTTAACTCTGCAGAGGTGGAAACTGATCTAACAGAATCAATTAGCAGAGTCAGTTTGATCATCAGCTCGTTTCAGCTGGAAAAAATAGATATATAAACCAAAAATTTTGGGAGCTGTTTTGGGGTGATTTCGAATCGTAACATTCATATTAAAATCTGAGAGCTTGTGCTGAGTCTTTTAGCTTCATTGGAAAAGTGAGTGTAGGTCACATTGACCGAATCACTTACATCTTGCTTTGAATTATTTGTTCTTGCTTATGCTTCTCTTTTAGCTCGTGTGTTTAGATTTGTTTTTATTATTTTGGTTATTGATTGGCAATTATTTGATTCGAAGTTCAGAAGTCATCCATTAAAGATAAAATTGCTGTGTTAATCTTGAAGAGCTAAAGATCACAACAGTACGATATATTCTTGGGGCGATATTTATTTGTGTAATAATTAGGAACAAATGGAAGAGTATATGAATATGTATGATATAGAGTTTTGTTAGATTGATGTATTGGATCACAGCACCTCGGACTTTATTCTAAAGTCTGAATAATTTGCAAAGTTTAATATTGCACTTTCCTCGATGAAAAGATATTTCAAAATTTTAATTGTAGGAAGTAGAAAATGTTGTGCAACCAAGGTTGGCTGAAGCTAGAAACAAAAAGGGGTTGACTCCTAGAGCTTTATTCACGGAGCAACACGAAAAGTTAAGGGAAAAGGGGGAGAAATGGATGAAGGATACTGCAACATCTTGCATGCTGGTGGCAACACTTATTGCCACCGTAGTCTTTTCAGCAACTTTCACGGTACCAGGCGGTATCAAAGAAGACAGACACTGGCATTATAAAGTTTCTTCGAAGATTTTTTTCATTTCAAATGCGATGTCGCTGGTATCTTCCTCTGCATCTATAGTAACCTTCTTATCCATTCTCACTTCGCCGTACGGAGAAGAAGATTTCCATTGGTCTTTGCCAAGAAAGTTGCTTATTGGACTGGTAACACTTTTTATATCAATAGCAGCAATGATGGCAGAGCTCTCTGCAACATTTTACATTTTCTACAACGACAGGAGGTTTTCGGTCGCTGTTCTTATTACCGCATTTGCTTCAATACCAGTCTTCATATTTATTTTGCTACATTCCAGACTCTTTTCCGGTATTCTGTTGTCGAGCTTTGTCTTCCAGCAAGGTAAAATTAGTCTTTTCCGCAAAGAAGGGGAAACAAGTGGTCAACAACGTGGAATGGCCAAGATATGCAATGCACATTTTAAAATTTCATGCACATGTAGCACAAATGTTTGAATGGTTTTCTCTCCCATACATTCATTTCTTCATAAGCACTACTTGCTTTAAGGTTTCACCAAGCCAGTCCTTCCTTCTAGTTGCTCTTAAGTAATGTTAAATAAAAGATAATTTCCGCCAATTTGTTTGTGAGAAAATTTGGATCCATATAACTCTTTTATCTTTAGAATTTCATGCTCTTGCTAAGCATCACTCACGCTCCCCAGTTTTTATTGGATATACGACTAACTGTATAAGAATGATTTTAATATTTCAAATGTTAGGAGGTCTTTCTACTCTATTACTTATTGGTAGTTTCCATAGCTTATTTAGGAGAATTCATGTTATAAGGATAAAGTAAAATCCTTCTAGGTTTTAATTTAAGATTGAGATAATGATATATACTCTCTTGATGTTTGATTTAATAGGCAAATACTCCCTAACATTTGAGAAAAGATAAATACCCTATAACATTAAAAATAAATAGATAGATATTCCTTACTTTTATTTTCGTTAGTTGACCAATTAATTTATTATCACTTGTATCCCTAATTTTTTATATAATAACAACATAATATATGTTTTATTTAATTATAACACTTTAGTTCTTACTTTAATATTTTTTACAATATAACAATTTAATCCTATATTTAATATTTTTTTCATATTATACTTAAAACTAAAGATATTTTTAATTTGTTATTTCAATAGAAAATTTAGAAAAGAAAATATTATTAAAAAATTTAAGTAATGAGTTAGATTAAACTCATGTTAAAATATTTATAATTTTTTTCTTTTTTCTACAATAAATTTGATATTTAATTGTTAAAAAAATGTTGAAATATATTTTAACATTTTATTCTTATATTAATATTTTTATTTAAAAGATTATATTAAATTTATTATATTTTTTTGAGAAAAATTATGAAAATATAAGTAAAAAAGTAAAAAAAAAAAAAATTTAGTATCATTTGTTAATAGAATTAGTAATTATATATATTTTATATTCTTATTAACCAATATAATTTAATTTTAATACAAAAAGAAAAAAGTTTTTGATTATTTTTATTTATAATATATAACATGTATTTATTGTTTATATTTTTTATTTATATTTTCATGTATTTTTTAAAAAATATAATAAATTTAACATAATTTTTTAAATAAATATATTACATGTAAAAACAAAACGGTAAAAAATATTTTAATTAAATATTTTAATAATTAATTAAATATCAAATTATTATTATGAAAGTGAAAGGAAAGGGTTCAAAATATTTTGGCATATGAGTGTTATTTAACATATTGTTTGAATTTTTTCAATAATTATATTTTTTAAAATTTTTTATTAAAATAATAAATTAAAAAAATTATTTAGTCTTGAGTATATTATAAAAAAAATATTAAATAGGGATTAAATTATTATAACTAAAAAAATATATTATAAAAAATATTAAAATAGGGATTAAATTATTATAATTAAATAATATATATATCATATTATTATTATTATTATATAAAAGATTAGAGATACAAATGATAATAAACTAACAAATCAATTAACAGAAACAAAAGTTAAGAGATATCTGCCTATTTATCCAAATATTAAAGAGTATTTATCTTTTCTCAAACGTCAAGAATATCTATTTTTTTCAAATGTCAGAGGAGTATTTAGGCCAAATATCAGAGAGTATATGTCATTATCCCTTTCAGATGGAAATCAAATTTATATAATGAAAGAAAAATACTATTCCTAAAAGCAATAGGCTACTATTCACTATTTGTGGGGAGATAGAGTTCACTTGTATATTAAGATAGGCACTAGTCGCTGGAATTTGATGATGAATTCTTGTAAGGGAAATATGTGATCACCATAAGAAAAAAAAAAAAAAAAAGAAAACTATCTTGATAGAAGAGTATTGACATTTAGTGTATTATAATTCTTGATATTTACATAACACAATCTACTTTTATCATTAATTCATGAAACAATCTTATTCATGAAAAAATGAGTTATGAATTCTTTTAATATATTAGTCAGGTGTATTTTCCTTATGATTACTACAAAATAAAATGACATTGTTTCATTTAGAAAGTAAAACGACACCCCGTTTGGTTTTGAGGAAGAAAAAAAAAATCAGTACCCTTAAAACTAACATCATGGAAATTATATGATATGTGGTGGACTTTTCCAAAACAAATAAATAAATAAATACCCTAGCTAGATGGACTTTGACATTTAGCCATTTTCGCCATTCTACAAAAGCCTATCTTTCACGGAAAGAAAACCCGTTGACATTATATTGTTGATAGAAATCCCTCTTATTGTTTTGATTGAATTGTCAAATTACTTGTTATCATGATTATTATCGATGGTTTTACTTGGTGTCATGGTGAAAAAAAATTGATAAATTAACTCGTTTATTTGACATCGTTGTTGTGTTCAGGTAAGGAACTTTTTCAGGTTTTCATCAGATTTGACAAAAGTTTTCTCAAATTTCTTTCATAATTTGTGATTATATTTGTTTAATTACAATGTGTTTTATTTAGTTTGAGGCTTTACTTATGGTTACATAGCATTGTTGATAACAAAGAAGCAAGTTTCACTCTACGGCATGCATTGAATGCATTGACAGAACTCAAATTAGAACTTTCCTATTAATGCATAATGCTTAAGTAATTATATCTTCTGTATTCTTAGTAGTTGGCAAGTAATTTTCCACGATTGTCCAAATATTTGTTCAGTTCAGGTGATAAAGTTACTATCTGTTGTTGGTAGGTCCGGAGCATTAAAGATTTTCAAGACTTAAGTTATTGTCATTACCCTATATATCTAAACTCTCTGCTACTCCAGAGGTTTTAGAGGAGCACCGAAGGCTTGTTAGATAGCATGTCATGCTTCAAAGTTTAATGCTATTTGTCTTACTGCTATAATTTGTACCTACAGATAATGTTTTGAAAGTTTGATTTTGTGTAGACATTATGTTGATGAAACTGAAATTATTAGGAGCATATCAACTCAGTTGTTAAGTCTCTTGCGGTAAGGTTATGTCACGGTTACGATGTTTCTATCTAATTGTGCAAGCATTTTTTGTGGGCTGACTTTGCCAATGTGTATATTATAGCTTTTGGAAGGTTTGCCGAAAACTAATGAAATTGTCTTTTTGTTGCTTTTGTATTGTTTATGTTTCGATGATCTTATGCTTAGTTTTGAATTGATTGCTCTATTTCAGTAGTGGCATTAAACTACTGTGCACCTAAACCGTTTAAACTCTGCAAGGATCATCATATAATAATCTAGAGAGAAAATAACTTCATCGGAGGTAAAATTCAAGCACGTATCATCTAATGGATCTCTTACATATTATAGCAGACAGATTAATATTATAATAAAATAAGGAAAAAAAATGACCATTCGGATAAATTAACAAAGAAAGCAAGAAATAGTATTCAGCGGACTCTTCCAGGAGGACATATTGTCCAGAAAACAAGAAATAATTAATAACCATTATATGTAAGAGTATATACACCTCATCTACTTACGTTGATTAACTATTTTTGTTCCAACTTATAAATCTATTTAATTCTTCCTTATTATCCAGAAAAATATGACCTTGTAAAGAACATTTACAAATGAACTGTTTAACTTTGTAAGTTGTTTGCAAAGACTCCAAAAATCTATTTGAACTTTCGAATTAATGCCATGATCAATCATAATATTTATCTTAATTTTCTTTTAGCATTTGTTTTAGTAGGATAATTATTCTTTTTAAATCTTTTGTTATTCTTTTCTAATTTAGATAAATAAAATATACAATTATCATGGGTTTTGTTTATACATATATATGAAAAAAATTATTTTATTATTTATTTAACATTAAGATTTACAAGGATATAAATGTAAAAGTATTAAATTTCATATTTGTTTTATTTGACAACAAACAACGTAATATTTATATTTGAGAATTTAGCTAAAAAAAAATGAATCAATTGATTTAGATATTCATGTTTATATAAAATTCAGATTAAAAAAATAAATACTACGTCAAATAAAATTTATACTATTCGCTCATAATCAAAAGGTTTTGCCAAACTTTTATTTTTATTCATATAGGAGAATTAAGACAAATTTAACAATGATAAAATACAATATAATTACAATATCCAATTTTTTATAAATTTTTAATAGCTAATTATGGCATATTATTAGATCCCAAAAGATTAATTTAATTTAATTTCTCTCCTTGAAGTAATAGATAACAACGTTTCGCAGATCAAACATTGATGAAGCTTCATATCAATGCTCACATAAGTTTCGTTTCCAAAAACTGAAGCCCAGCAGTTGACTGCAATATATATGCAACCACAGATTATTTTGGCTTCTAAACACCAATAATATACGGAGAAGGTAAGTTACGTAAGCCTATAAACCACTTATCAATGGCGCCATTGACTCATCTGGACTTTTTCATTCTCCACTTCAAAAGACCAACACCAGGCGCATCAGCAGCTTGGCCTGTGGGGAAGAGCTTTATTTTTATAGGAACAGAAAGAAATAAGCGTAAAGGGGCAGAAATGGATGAAAGAAACAACAACAACTGCATCGAGTTGGCAACACTTGTTGCCGCCGTAGCTTTCGCAGTAGCTTTGATGGTACCAGGAGGCAACAATCAAGATACAGGGTTTCTTCTTTTCTTTAAAAGGGTTACATTCCAGGTTTTTGCCATATCAGATGCAATATCGTTTGTATTCTCCTTGACCTCAGTGTCAATCTTTTCAAACATTTTCGTTTAAGCTATGCAGAAGAAGATTTGCTTTGGAGGTTGCCAAGAAAGTTTTATATTGAAAAGCTGTTACTTCTCATATCACTGCTAGCATTGGTAGTAGTGTTTTCTACAACGTTTTTATTTTTGTTCAACAGCAGCAAGTTATGGATTGCTATTCTCGTTGTCATAGTTGCTCCAACACCACTCTACATATTTCTATTGACCCATAAATATATTCTCCCTTTCGGCAAGAAAACAATCGAACTCACTTCCAAGAATCGTCAACATAGCAAGCTCTTAATATAAAACATGTCATTCTTCTTAAATTTATATTTTCATTTCATAATAATTATAGCTCTTAAATTACATTATCATAATATCAAACATGTCATTCTTCTTTTTTAATGTTAGACATATTAAGATAAGATAATTTTTTTATTCAATAAAAAATTATTGTATTTTATTTTATGTATGTTATGTTATTGGCGAAAGTCATAATTAAGCTACAAATTCTAGAAATAAAAAATTATGGCTATCAGTTGGTTTATTTGCACCATAAAATCTATTTGGAATATTATTTTACTCCCCAACCATTTCCAAGAAAAAATTAAAAATTTAGTTCACTCTACGAACCTTTATAAGTGTATAAATGACTTTAATTAAAATATTTTTATTATACATCTTAATTTCTTCTATTTACTCATAAAATATTCATCAAAACCATTACTTTTTTAATTTTTAAAATAAAAATTTTATAATTAATTAAAAATAAAAAAATTAATAATACTTAATAAAGGAAAAGTTCTATACTTTTATGTAATATATATATAATTTTTTTATAGACATTTAATTTTTTTAATTCATCACATTATAATTTTCTATAATATGTGAATAGATTTTAGGATCTAGAATCACATAATAGTTATAGAATTTATATATTACTATTTATCGTGGAGAAATAGTTGTAAAAGTTAATTATCCTTATTGTGGGTGAAATAGTGGGCAAGGTGGAGCCATCAAAGAGGAACACATGGGAAGTATCCTCTAAGGTGTGACCACTTCAACTAAGGATGATAACCCAAAGGAGGAAGACAACCTCAGTGTAGGTGGTAAGCTTAGGCTATGGAATCCTAATGGCCCATGATATAAAGAAATTGCACCCGAGCCCAAGAAAAAAAAAGATTATGAGTGTATTAAATGCGTTGAGCAGGCATTGCTTAAGAATGATATGGCTAAAAAGTGAAATTCACTAGTATCACATCACCTATATTTACTAAGAGATGCTTTGGCCTTTAAGAAAAAGACACGTGGACAAGCTGCATCAATAGAACTAATGGATGCCAAGAATGCAAATTAAACAAGTAGCAGGTGTGTTCCTTTCTTAAAGAAACCACAAAAGGTTTCATGGAGATTGTAAACACGTAGCCCCTACATTCCCCGTGGCTAGGCCTAGTGAATCACATGGGACCTGCATCAATACCAACAAATAAACAGCAAGTTTAAAACATGTTGAATTTAGAAGATTTGTCAATTCTGTTTAACCATTATTTAAGAACGTTTCTCATAATATAATTAAGAATGATATTTTAAAGATATATGATTATGAGAAGTCTAAAATAATGAATTTGTTAGAAAGCAATCAAAGTAGAATTGCTATTAGTACTGATATGTGGACTTCTAATAATCAAAAGAGGGGATTCATGGCCATCATAGCACATTTCATAGATGATTCCTGGACATTGCAAAGTCGAATCATGAGGTACTTTTTATAGCATGAAATTTCTTTTTAAATAATTTTATATTTTCAAGTTTGTTATATTTAATATAGTTTATAATATTTCATTATAATTGTTTATTTACTTTTTGTATTAGGTTTATATATGTACCATGCTCGCATACTTCTGATGTACTTGCTGACGTATTGATGAAGTGTTTATTGGATTGAAATATTGATAGGAATCTTTCTATTTTAACTATAAATAATTGTAGTACTAATGATGCTATGATTGCTTATCTTGCTAAGAAGTTATCTGGCAATTCGTTATTATTGGGTGGTGACTTTTTTCATATGCGTTGTTGTGCACATATTTTGAATTTGATAGTGAAAGAAAGATTAGATGTGATTGGTAATAGTATTGAGAGGATTCGTAGTAGTGTTGCTTATTGGACAACAACACCTAAAAGAGAGAAAAAATTTGTTAATGTTGCTCGTCATTTAAATATCCAAAGTAGTAAGAAGTTATCTCTTGATTATAAAACTAGGTGAAATTCTATATATTTAATGCTTCATGCTGCTTTGACATACAAATATGTTTTTCTTCGTCTAAAATAGAGAGAATCACGATATAAATGTTCGCATTCTAAAGAAGACTGGTTGTTAGGAAAAGAGATTTGTGATAGATTAGAAATATCTTATGAAGTGACTGAATTATTTTCTGAAACTCAATATCCTACAAATAACCTTTACTTTTCAAAGATTTGTCAAATTAAGTTGTCAATTATAGAGTGGCATACTTTTATATATGATGAAGTAAAGAATATGGCATCAAACATGATAACAAAATTTGACAAATATTGGAATGTAATTCATGGAATAATGGCTGTAGCTACTATTTTGGATCTGAGATTTAAAATGAAGTTATTGGAGTTTTACTTTCCAAAAATCTATGAAGCTAATTTTTTAGTTGAAATTGAGAAAATTCGTATGATTTGTTATAAGTTAGTGAAAGAATATCAGTTGAAGAACACAATAGAGGAAGAGATTCATCAACCTTCAGTTGCTTCATCTTTTGGGTCAAATTTGGTTCAAGCAGGAAAAGTATATCATTTATATCATTTGACTTATTTGTTTGTAATATCATTAGTAATGAGAATGTTAAGTCAGAGTTGGACCATTATTTAAAGGAACTTGTCTTGCTTAGAGTTTTGACTTTGATATATTGGCTTAGTGGAAAGTAAATGGGTTTAAATATCCTACTTTGCATGTCATTGCTAGAGACATTTTAGTCATTCTTATTTCTATAGTCTCATCTAAATATGCTTTCAGCATTAGTAGTAGATTTGTAAGTCCACATTATAGTAGATTACATTCTAAGACATTAGAGGCTTTGATGTGTGCTTAAAATTGGCTATGGTTTAAAATTAAAGGTATGAAATTATTAATTACACATTTAGTTAAATTTTAATTAATTTTATTTTATTCTATAATTAACTAACTAAATTTTTTGTGAGTTTGTTTTTATCATCAGGTTCAGGTTCAAGTTCAATTTCAAGTTCAAGTTCAAATTCAAGTTCTTTTACAAAAACTGGATGTCATATCTATTATGAAGATACAGACGAGGTAAGTTTAAAATGTTATTATATAATTTTATTCATTTACAATTACTCATAAAATGTCATCTCAATTTTCAATTAGATTAGTAATAAATTAAAAGTGTTATATTTTTTCATTTGATATTGTAGGAGGAAAGTATCAAAGAAGATGACGGAGTTAATATAGAAAGAAATAACAGTAGCATTACATGCATTATTAGAATTTGAGACATTAATTGTTTTATTATTTTACTTTTATTGTTAATTATTGAATAATACTGTGTTATTACTTTAGTTTTTATTTAAAGATATTATTTTAATATTGTATAACGATAATTTTTATTTAAAATTATATTATAATATATTAATGATATTTTTGTTTAAATTAATTAAATTGTTATATTAGTAAAAATTAATTTATAAAATAATATAAAATTGGGAATTAATACGGGAACAGGAAACTCATTTTTCATAAGAGGATTCTCCATCCCACCTTATTAAATTTATTGATGGAATGGGCGGGAAATAAGGGTTAAAATAAAAAACGGTGGAAAATGGAGTATGCCTCCCCACCCCCATCCCGCCCCATTGCCATTCCTATCAATGTTAGTTTGTACATTATAGAGTTTGCATTTCTAATATTATTCTATAATTAATTGAGTGTTATTTTTTATTATATAACAAAATTTCATTTAGATTTTACTTTACTTTGTTACAAGTAATTAAAGACAAATTTTGCTTAAATATTATTGTTCAATTTTTAAGTAATTAATAAGTAAAAATATGAAAAAAAAATTCTAATTTTATATGAATACAATCACCACATAGTTAATTTGAAATCATGATTTCATAAAAGCATGCACAGTTACAGTTGAATGAGATCATCACAAAATGATCCAAAATGACTTAAAGAAACAGAAGTATTGGTACAGAAAAGTGCTAAATTAACACAATTAATGAGAATATATAATGCATTAATACCTTTACTTTAGTTTGCATATTTAATACTACTAAAAATAATAATTCTTTATTCCATTAATATTATCTTATGTTTTTTATTTTCTTTCTTTGGTGAGAATGGAGTTAAGGCCCATAAGAATGTATTCCTCATCTTCCATTTTTTCTCAAATTTTTTTGCTTCGACTTATAACTCTTTTGTTATATTTCTTAATTTTTTAATTTGAATTTTTTACATATGAGTTATATCTAAAACATTCCAAAAATACAACAAAAAGTAAAAGATACAACATAAAAGATAAAAATTACAAAAAATATTAAAATGTCCTTTTGTATTTATATATTTCCAAATGAATAAGAAAAGAGTATTTTTCTAGTTTTTAACTTAACGGATCATAGTTAAGCACATAATATATTAATTTCAATCTCTCAATAATGCACGATAAAGTTGTGGCTTGAGTACCATATTGTTTTTTATTTTTTTTTTATTTTTTTTTAAATTTTAAGTTTTTTTTTTTTATTATTTTATATATCTCTAAATGAAGAACTCATCTGTAATGTACATATTTCTTATTTGCAATACATATACAAATGTACTTCACAAAAGTTAAATTTTTTACATGAACAAAAAAAGAAAAATTATATAAAATATCTTGTAATTATAAAATATTATATATTATTTTGGATATTGGAAATGATTTTCCAAATTATGGAAAAATAATCCTGTCTTAACTAAAAGTTATCACGTCCTTATTTTTTTTATTTATTTTATAATTAATTTTAAAATAAGGAACCAAGCATCAAGCCAAAAATCATATATTCTTAATAAATTAATTTCAATGTAAAACTTACAAAATACAATAAAAAAATAAAATGTAAAAGTAAGAAAGTTCAAAATTAGAAGAAATTAAATCTATAAGTACATCAAACCATGATGCTAATGTGAGAAGAATAAAAGAGAACTATTGTCTTGAAAACATAGAAAAGAAATTTTGCAAGGTAAAAAAATCTCGAGTAGGTATAACAAATAAATTAAAGTTTCACTGAGATATTAGCTAAAATTGATATTTCTAATAAAGGAAGACTTCAAATGAAATAGTTAACCAAAAGAAGACTTCACACTAAACAATGATGTCCTTTTGCATTATATATGTAAGTAATAAAATAATTTTTTTTCAAATTTTTATTGTATTATATCCAGGCAGTTGGTTAAACTCATTTCTTATACAATATATTCTATTTGAAATTATAATTTTTTTGTTGTAATTTTTAATTCTTTTATTATATTTTTTTTAATTTATGAATATATTATTACATTTAAAAAATTTTAAAAAAATGTAATAGAATTTTGAAAATTGTGGTAAAAAGTATAGAGATTAAAAAAGAAAATTACAACCTATAAGAGTTAGAACAATTTATTTTTCTTTTTTTTTCTAAAAAAGTCTTATTTTCATGATAAAAGAATATTTAATAAGATAGATATTACACTTAAAATTAATCATAAAATACGTACAAACCATTACCAAACATATATTTTGTTACTTATACAAACTCTTAACAAATTCATCCATCTAAAGTAATGTCCTACATTTTTTTTTTAACGGATGAAAAGGAAATTTTAATGAGAACAAAAAGAAATAAATGATATAAAATATATCTTAAAGAAAAAATATTTTAATATTATATAAATAAAAATTTTATAAAAATTTAACGATAGTATAAAAGGACATAATTGTACACAAAGTTGACTAATTAATTATCATATATTATTATTTTGATTTCTTGCATATAAATCAAAGATTAAATCTTAAAAATAATTGTAATGGATGTTGTAAAGGATCCGAAAATCTTCGCTTGACTCTTATTAGAAAAATGTGACAATTAATAGTTTCTCCTTTGTGTCCTTTATAAATATAAATTTTAATGGATCCCAAAATATCCTAAGAAACAGTCACAAGAGTTTCTAATTTGTTGTTATGTAAGTAGTCTTTAATTACTGATTCTAAACTTTTAGAAAATTAGAGGCAGTTAAAAACAGTATACATAAATCACTGGTAAACAAAATTTCTTTCGTTCAATTGATTAACTTCTGAAATTAGGATAAAATTTTTTCACTTTCTTATGAGATAAGATTTGATGTCTCTTCAATGTAAATTTTATTATTATCTCATATTTTTTTATTCATTTTCTATTATAAAGTAAATATAAAAAGAATCTATAATGTTATTACAGCTGTTTTGATTAAGCAACAACTATGATGGAAAATGAACAAAAAGGTGTAGACGATAATGGAACAAATAATTGCTCTTTTCTACGCGCAAGAAAATTATTCGATGAACTAGACTTCATATTGAGGAGACGAGTTAAATTTGTTTATTTGAGAAATTCTGGAAGCTAAGGCAAAGGTGGAGTAAGGTGTCGGCATTAAAGTTAAATCTTTTTGTCTTGGCCGTAATGTGCTTGACTTTGACTTCAACTCACTGTAGAACTATTCACTCGTGACTCTTGTTTTAGCTCTTATCATCAATGTTTTACCCCTATATTTTCTATATATCGACGTCCCCGTGTGTGTATTTTATAGTTATTTTATTTACCTTCTTCCTTTCAATTATTGTGTTGTGTGGTCCAGTCTCTGATAATGTGCTTGATTTGACTTGTATATCATTCCTTTTGAAATTTTTATGTCAAAAATTACTTTCTTCTTTAGCAAAATACTTAATAAATTGTCAGTAATATTACTTAATAAAATGATTAATATTACAAATTTAAAAATGATGGAATATTCATCTCTTAAAAAAAAAAATCGTGAAAGACATCATGTTCCTAAGCTCCGAGAAAATCAAAGAAGACGCGAAGTTGGAAGCAGGAAGGTAGTAGGAAAGTTATTTAACGAGAAATCTCCAAAGCATTTATAGTATATATTTATTAGACTTTACTGCACTACTAGCCCATTTGAGATTGTTAATGTTTAGTAACATTTTTTTTCCAAATTGTATTTATTTAAATTTTGTTACCTCACAACAGATTTGAGAAATTTTTTTACCTCCTTTTCAAAATCTAATTATTAAAATCTATTTTATCTATATTTATAGTTTCACATATAACCCGACATGAGTTATATGAACTCAAATTATCTTTAACAAAATTTTATATTTAATTTAAGTATTAAAAAAATTATTTTATTTGTTTTCTTCATCATGTACTTTATTATTTAAAAATACAATTTCCTGCTTTTATTATTATTGCTACACAACAATCATTAATATCGATATGATCTATAATACTTTAATATTTGATTTATATATATTTAATCAATTTAATTTATTCATACATGTTAGAATTGAAAATAAATATAGTGTTTGGAAAATATTTTATACACATTAATTTTAATTGTTTTATAATACAGATATATTGAAAAATAAATATTATAGTCCATTTTAATTATTTATATTATTGTAATGTTTTAACAGCAAAATTTGTTAAACACTTTTAAATCACCTTTCAAATTCAAAATACTTTTAACTAAAATATTTACCAAACACTAAATTAAATTTTTTTTAAAACTGATTGTTTTTATAGTACAATAAAAACAAATAATTTATTCAAACTAATATATTAGTGTTATACTGTCGTCATGTCTTTTACAAACATATAAATATTTTTTACATGAATAAGGAAAACAAAATTATATAAAATATGATGTAATAATATAACATTATAATATTAATTTTATATATATAAGATTTGTATATTTTTTTTTTTTTGTTTTGGAAGAAATATTAAAATTCAAAAATAAAATATCAAACTCTAAAAAATATAAAAACATGTTTGATTTAAAATATCAAAATAATAAAAATAAGAATATTTATTTAATTGAAACTAATTTTCAATATCTTTATATAAAATGATATGTAAAAAGTTAATTAAAAATCTTAATTCTATTAATATTTTTATGGACCCATGTGCGTGTATTTTATTGGTTTTTTCTTTATCTTCTTCCTTTAAGTTATTGTGTTATGCGGTCCTGTCTCTTATAATCTGCTTGACTTTTGTATCATTCCTTTTGAAATTTCTATATTAAAAGTTACTTTCTTCTTTAGCAAAATACTTAATAAAGTGAGTAATATTATTTAATAAAATGATTAATATTACAAATTTAAGAATTATGTAATATTCATCTCTTAAAAAATAAATTGTAAAAGAAATCATATTAAAAAGCTCCGAGAAAATCAAAGAAGACGTGAAGGAGGAAGCAGTAAAGTTATATGAAAATTATTTAGCGGGAAAGTCGAGTGGCAGAGAAATCTCCAAAAATTTATTCCACATATTTGATAAGACTGGACTACAAGCTTTGGCATCAATTATTTCTTTATTGCAAATTTCTTTGCAATGTTCTTTCACATTGCTATGTTGTCTTTTTATTAATTAAATTTGGAATATGCTCCATTTAAATCCTTTTTCTTATTGTCTTTTTACTATTTGTCCCTCAGCTTTTCTACAGTTGTGCTGTCAAATTTTCTTTTCCCTTTTCTTACAAATTGTTGTGCAGTTACTTAATAAAGTAATTGATTAATGTAAAATATATATAGTAGCAACCTCTAAAAAGAAAAATAATTAGAAAATTTTAGGGAGAAAAGTTTGACGATAATGGCAGCCAATTCATCAGTATATGTATATGTTATTACAACACGTGTCATTATATTACTAGACAACTTCAAGTTAGATTTATCAAATTGTTGATTATTGTTTTTGATCGCCGCCGAATACTATTGATTATCCTATTTAAATTTTTCTGTACACTGAAAATTAATATCTGATTTGCCCATAAGAGAGAATAATATCAAAGAGTGGTAGGATCAACTCTGTGTGAACTTCCTAAATTATGAAAAATGTTTTCATAAGAGATGAGCTTTAATGTCCACCCCAGGTTTATTATTATTTGGCACGTTTGTCTTACTATAAAATGAAGACAAAAAGCCTCTCTGATTTTTTCCTTTAATGCGACAAAATTTAAAATTATGAGAAAATTGACATTTATCTTGTTATTATGAAAAAGGTATACTTATTAGTCACTCATATTATAATTGATTTATTAAAAACTCTCCTATGGTCATTTTTCTTTCACCCTTATAAATGCAAGATCAAGAAAGAAAAAAGAAAAAAAGACAAAATTTTCCTATAAAGAGTGGTAGGGCCAACTTTGTTGACTTGGTAAATTATGAAAAAATTTGTTTCTCTTTCGCAATAGAGAAGTGTTGGTCTTGGCTTCTTATAATTGGTTATGAGAAAGGTATACTTATTAGTCACTCATATTATAATTGGTTTATTAAAAACTCTCCTATGGTCATTTTTCTTTCACACTTATAAATGCAAGATCAAGAAAGAAAAAAGGAAAAACGACAAAATTTTCCTATAAAGAGTGGTAGGGCCAACTTTGTTGACTTGGTAAATTATGAAAAAATTTGTTTCTCTTTCGCAATAGATAAGTGTTGGTCTTGGCTTCTTCTCAACTCCTTATTGATAATCATCCATTTTCAAGTCTTTCTTTGTTTATCTGTTCTGCTTTAAGCCTCTCTTTTCAGATTTTCCCTCGGAACTCAGCTACTGATCTCAATTCTCACCTATACATAAGGTAAACACTTGAACAGTTTTTTTAATTTTTCAAGTTATATATATAGTCAACAATATCGATTATTTTAATAGGTTTATATATATATATATATATATAGTTTATAATTTCGGTGGTTACATAAGGTAATTAAACACTTCAAACTTAAAACAGTTTTCTCATAATGTTTTTCTCTCTAGAGTGAATAACAACAACAATAAAATCATGCCCATAAGAATACCATGAAGCTAAACCCAGTTAGCCAATTTTTTAAGAAATTATTTTAAAAAGATAACAAAACATATAAAGATTTCCATAAGATATGTGCATTTTCAACTCTCACAGATACATATATAGAGATACATTCTCTTAAGTCAACAGTTTTCTTTTTTATTTTTTTCATTAAATTTTGATTTCCTTGGAGATCATTAATTTTCCACTGCCATCCTTGCTTGTTTTTAGTTTAAAAAGCCACCAAACTTACTAATGGTTATTTGACTTATTTTAAAACGTTTATTTATTGTAGATTGTAGTTGTCCTCAACCGGAGTGGTATTTAAGTGTTAGATTTGGCTTCTTATCAGCATAGGCTCCATCATTAATAATCACTCTCAAGTCAAGCCTTTCTTTTGTTTACTTGCTCTGCTTCAAGCGACTGTTTTCAGATCTTCCTTTTGGAGAGCTGCGGATCTCAACTCTCACAAATAGATAAGGTAATTAAACTCTTCAAACTAATTAAATAGTTTTTGTTTAATATGTATATTTCCTTTCTGAACTGTAGTTTTGAATTACTTTCTATTTTTTTATTATTACGAATATACTTCAACCTGCCATTCATTCTGGAATAAATAATAATATAAAAAAGAATAACAACATAAACATGTATATTGAATCGTATTATATATATATATATATATATTGCGAAATAACAAACATTTAATTGCGTGATTAAGTGGGTTGATTATCACTTTATTAGAAGAAAGTTATTTATAGTAAGTAAAGAGAAACCTCTACCGAAAAAATCTGGATGTATTCCTCTTCCTCTTCCTTTTCCATTCATCATCCATTACTAATATAAATATTCATCAAGTGTTGATCGACATCTATGATAATATTTCATAATTACGTCTAGATGATCGCAATCATGATAATAAATAATTGATTTTGACTTCTCGAAAGCAGTTAATTCTCTTATTATTAAAATATATTGTTTGTCAATAAATCGTTAGAATTAGAACAATTTTGGACATGATTTAGACTTTTTTTCTTTTTTTTTTGTCTTTGAGATTTGTTTAGATTAGTCTGACACATGTTAAATTGTACTGTCCACATCTCTCTCTCTCTCTCTCTCCTATCTTTTAATTTTAATTTTAATTTATTTTACGTTAATTACTAATTTACCTAAAAGAAATTAATTTTTCTTTTAAAAAAAATTGAAAGTATATAAATTCTTTTATGATTTGTAAAAAATTAATAAAAATAGAACTCTATTATTTTCAACCATTTAAAAAAATTAAATAGATCTATAAATAAGATTATTGTACAACTTGTAAAAAATAAAAATAAAATATCTAGCAACTTACTAATGTTTAAATAAATTGACCATTATAAAATTAATTTTAATTATTTGCTAAATATATTTTAATTTTGCATTTTTTGATAAATATTATAATATTTTAGACTAATTATAGAAGTGTATTTTTTTAAATATGAGGGGTGCATGACCCATTTTAAAATGTTTAAAAAGAGCCAAATTTAAAAGGTGCATAATACGTGTAACAATCATGTACCATTGAATATTAATTTATATTAATGAGCTTGTGGAACATTTGTACGACTAGCTATGCTCATAAAATTATAAATATTTAAGTTGTTATTAATAAAATAAATTGATAAATCCCCAATGATGAGTTGATATGCTCCTTTCCTTACTTTACAAGCCAATCAAGTTTGAAGCTAAGGAGGTAAGGGGCTAAAAATGTATTTGGTCTATATATGACTCACTCCCTTACTTTTTTAAGAAAAAATAATAAAATAATGAGAAAGAAAAGAAATTATGGTTGGTATAGTTTTAAACAAGTATATATATCAATAAGTTCTTGATGTTCTTTATCATTTTAAAATGTTCTCAAACTATATTTAATGCTAATTTTCAATAAATGAGTTGGATTGGTTATAGATAAAATTTCCTTCAAAATAATTTTTTCAATAATTTTCTGCTCATTTGCTAATTTCTTCAAATTCAAATGATATCTTTATTGTGCTATTTTAGTACTATCTCAAACCATCTAAATTTTCTCAAACCATAATTTAGAATATTATGTTACTTAATTTTCATTTTAATGTTTGAACATCAATTATCATGATTTTTCTTTTATGATTATTAATAGAGGGAATTTGTTCCATCAGTATATATAAACTTGTTATACATTCATATATAGATTGATTTGTTACTAATATTTGATTATCCTAAACCTTTTTCTTCAGACGAGAATGTCAAAAAATAGTTTTGATGAAGCAAATATATCGAGCTTATTTGAAAAGGTCGATCCCTCCGCTAAATTGATGGAACGACTCATAGAACAACGAGAGAGTCATAGAACAACAAGAGAGAATCATAAAACAACAAGAGAGGGTCATTGGATTAATCGAACAAATTGTCCCTAAAAAAGAAGGTGAGATTTATACACCATCTATAATTACTTTTAACTTTTCAATTATTAGTTGCATACAGAAATTGTATACAAATAAAAATTTAGAAATCTAACCTGTTATCATTGATAAAATTGGTTTAATCACTCTGTGTTATAGAGGTTAATTTGTCAAAAAATAGAAAAATTACATACATGATAACTATGAATAAAGATAGAAATGAAATTCTTTATCTTTTTTTTTTGTTGGTATTATATCTCTCTTCTTTTAGAATATAGGTAAATATTGTAACTATTTTGTTGTAATTTTTAACTTTTTTGTTATTATATTTAATTTATTAATTTTTTATAAAAATTTCGAACTATGTAATAAAAATTAAAAAATTAGAATAAAAAATTAAAATTGCAACTGAAAAATTAGAAACATATGTAATATATTCAAGTGCATATCATAGCATGATCCATAAATTATCTGTAAAGTTTCTTAGAATATAGTTAAGGTAGTACATTCAATTGCAGTTTATTGTATTGTAATATTTTCAATTATGTCTTATATTTAAATAATTTAAAAATATAATAAAAAATCAAAATTGCGATTAAAAAGTTAGAAAGATGTATGATGCAATTATAGTGATTTGAAATATTCATATATATGGATGTGCAGTCTTCGAATTTAAATTTAAATACATTATTTATGAGGAATTGAAAATGAAACGCAAATTCTTATAGAATTTCATCATTACAGATGATGACGATCTTTCGTCAACCGGTCAATCGGACGACACACATGCTCCACTCGAGGAACGATTTGCCGGTATTTTACAATTATTAGAGGAAAATATTTGTTACTGTTATTATTATTATTAATTAATTAATTAATTAATTAATTAATTAAGTGACATCCCAAAATATATTATTACACACAAGATTATGTGAAGCAAATTTTACCTCATTTTTTCATTGATAGAGTAAAAAGAAAAACATAATGTGAAACATGTGAAAACATTATAACCTTATCATAACAATGTGTATAAAACATATTTGTAGAGGAGTTTGTATCTTCAATATATTAGGTGATTATTTCGAATAGTACTCTCTCATTTATTCCTATCTGCTACAAATAATTAGTTCGATCCTCAAGACTTTTAAAAAGTCTAGAATACATTAGAGGTACCATATCATCAGTACAACAATCTAATTAAATTCTGATATATGCAAATTAATTACATAAATTGATGGAGCGCACTATAATTGAATTAGGTCTTACTGCATTAATTGTTCATGTGTAGTATGTCATACAGTTTGTATATTTGAGCAGAAATTTCACCTTTAAAGCAGGTCAACTTCCTGAGAAAACTTAAAATTATTAATGGACTTACCAAAGTAGCTTAAAACATTTGTACATTTTAACTATATTTAAATTAAAAATAATAGGATTAGCAAATAATTTAGGGACATATATGCTTTATGAAAAAACACAGATTATACTAGTACATAAATAATTTAGGGGCATATATTATATTTTAAAAAGGTTTATTGTATTTTATTATTTTGAAAAATTTTAGAAACTAAAATAAAATTATTTAAATATTAAAATACTGAAACTGAATTATGACAAACTAGTATGCAAAAGTGCTTCTAACCCTAATTATTATACTTTCATGCTAGTAATTTAATAAGTAATAGTTTTAAAAGTTTTTAAATAAAACATGTCTAACCTTTTATTTAAAACATCTATTGTGTGTAATTCGTATAGTGTGTGTCCGATACTTACAAATTCAATGAATCATAACAAGTAATACAATAATAAGAATATAAATATATATTTTTATTTATATTAATTATGTGCTTGGCAATATTTTAAAAAAAGACATTGAAAATAATATAATCTTTAAATAGATATATTAAACAAAAGGTTATACATGGTTTTTTTTAAAAATTATAATGATCATTAAATATTAAATTATTATAAAAAAATTTTAAAAAAAAAAAAGAGAAGAGAAGTACTTTAACATATCAATTTGTCTAAATTGATGGTTAGCATTTTAATTTGAATAATTATAATTTTATTTCTATAGATTTTTAAAATTATAAAATAAAATAAATTTTTTAAGTTTAACATTTTAGTCCTTAGTAGTTATTTACGTACTAGTATTATCTGCGTTTTCTTTCTCATACGATATTTATGATTATGTTTTAATTTAAATAAAATAAATTTATATATAGTTAAAACATAAATAAAAGAATAAAAATAAAATATCATGAAAATAAATTTGTAATATATAATATATATTATGTTATTAATGTATTAAAAAATAATATCATTATTTATTTTATTAATATATTTTAGATACTTATTATATTTTACTAAATTTTAGTGGTTTAGTAGTTATTTTTGTTATATAACCATTATTGTATACGGGTACAATTATTATTTTTTAATAAATTATTATTTTTGAGATAGTTTTAAAATCATTGGAACTATTAACGATGTGAAAGTCAAAAGTTTCGAATTAAAAATAACTTTACCCCTGTTACTAAATCGAGACTCATCTTAATTTCAAATTGACAGAAGAGATGAGAATTACACGATCAAAATTGTATCAAGCTGCACTAAATGGCGACTGGGAGACGGCTAAACGTATTTATGATGTTCATATGGAACATATTGGATCTCCGATCTCAGTGAACGGAGACACAGTTCTTCACATAGCAGCTGCAGCAAAGCGCATTGATTTTGTGAAGGAACTTGTGAAAATGATGAATGAAAATTATTTAGAACTGCGAAATCAAGCTGGAATGACGGCTCTTTTTTATGCTGCCGCGTCTGGACAGGTGGAACTTGCTCGTGAGATCATGAAGAAAAACCACTCAATAGCAAGGATTTCAGATGCGTATGGCAGATTACCAATTGACATGGCTGCAACCTTAGGCCATAAAGATATGGTAGAGTACCTTTATCAAGAAACTAAACATTGCTTGAGCGAAGAGGGACGCAATGAATTATTTGTCAGTTTGATAGAAACCGATATGTATGGTAAGCAATTTCTTTTATCTCAGTGCAAATTTCTTTGGCTAATTACTATCATTTTTCTATGAAGTCAAATGGGGTTTGATGAAGCACTATGAGTTTCTTACTTATGATACATGGATAAATGAGAGGATTAGTTTTGTCCCAGATGTTGCGCTGCAGTTGCTTGATGAATACCCAGATGTAGCCACTGCTCGTGATAGAAATTATAAGACAGCACTTCATGCCATTGCTCGAAAAGATCTAAGGTTTTCAAAATTGGGCAATCAAAATGAGCGAGGAATTCTTAGTAGATGTTTCAATCTTGGTTTGTTCGTTAAAGTTCTCTAAAAATCTGCATGCTTAGTCATTTTCCTTGAAAATCTTGTTTACTTTATTTTATTTTGTTCGTTTACGTTTTACAATCTAAATTTTTCAGGTGCCAAAGATAAAGAGCTGCTGCAAGCACTTGAATTAGTGAACGCATTTGGAAAAGAGTTATATTGATGAGTGACCTGAAACTTTCACAGCTAATTGCTCAGCCTGGAAAACTAATATTTGATGCTGCAGAAAGAGGAAAAGTTGAGTTTTTATCTATATTTATTCGTGGATATCCTTATTTAATGTGGAAAATTGACAATAAAGAGAACAAATATAGCATTTTTCATATTGCTGTTAAGCATCGTCAGAAAGATGTCTTCAAGCTCATATATGAGATAGGTTCAAACAAAGAAACTTTATTGATGCTTGAAGATAAAGAAGGTAACAATATTTTGCATTTAGCTGCAATGTTAGCACTACAAGATCGACTTAATATTGTGTCAGGAGAAGCACTACAATTTCAACAGGAGTTAATTTGGTTTAAGGTGAAGTATATTCTTCATCTGTATCTATACATTGGCATATGACAATTCTTTTTGTTAGAAGTAGTACAATGAAAATAAATTATTTACATTAAATTTTTGACAAAACTAACATTACTATTTTATATTATATATTTTCATAATACTAGAGATGCAAATTAATTATACAAACTCATATGTATACATAGTACATGCATATTACTGCTGAATGAAGAGGAGAATATAGTTTGGAAATAACTTTAAAAATTCATGCAACAAATGAAAATGGGTAATGTGGAATAACTTAAAAAATGATTACAGGTTGTATAACCAATGCTATCTTGTTAGAATTTTCTCTAATTATTGTATGTGATGATGTGAAATAATTATTTTTTTATGAGTCTTGTTAATAGGTAGGAATAATTAAAATTTGTATTATAGTGTTTCTCTGAAAATTTTAATCTAGTTTATGATCGCACTTTGCTTAATGATAAGATGTTTGAAATGTCCAGAAAGTGGAAAAAGTTGTCCCAAAAAGGCTCTGGGAAGCTAGAAACAAGTATGGGTTTACTCCGAAAGCTTTATTTTTAAGGGAGCACGAAGGCTTAAGGAGAGAAGGGGAGAAATGGATGAAAGAAACAGCAACAAATTGCATCGTAGTGGCAACACTTATCGTTGCAGTGGCTTTCACAGCAGCTTTGACAGTACCAGGCGGCAATAATCAAGACACAGGATTTCCCATTTTCATTAAAAAAATTACCTTCCAGGTTTTTGCCATATCAGATGGGATGTCGCTGGTATTTTCCTTGACCTCACTGGCAACCTTTTTAAACATTTTCGTCTCGAGGTATGCAGAAGAAGATTTGCTTAGAAGGTTGCCAAGTATGTTTTATACTGGAATGCTGTTACTTCTCTTGTCTCTAGTAGCATTGGTAGTAGTGTTCTCTGCAACATTTTTCATTTTCTTCCACAACAGCAAGTTATGGATCGCTATTCTCGTTGCCATGGTTGCTCCAACGCCACTCTACATATTTCTGTTGCACCAACTCCTTTCTCGAGTTCTGCATATAAACTATAATTTAGATTCGCTCTTCCGGCAAGGGAACAATAGACTTCTCTCCAAAGAAGGGAAAGCAAGTTATCACCGTCAACAAATCAAGCTTGAGTGCTTTCCATTATGTAGCAGAAATGTTTTGAGTGTTTTCTCTCATATTGATTTCTTCATAAGAAACTAGACTTCTACAAGGATATTTGTTTGGATTGATATTATTATAGTTCATTCCATTTTTCTCTTCTAATGCCAACATTCTTATTAATATATCAGTAGTGATAGGTCTTACATTGGATACGTAATCATAAACATCAAAATCAAACACCACCAGATCAGCTTCAACGGTCATTTTATATTTGTCAATCTCGTCTAAAGCAAAGCTATAGCAAATGGAATTCATCTTGCCAAAAATCACAACTAATTACCACGCAAGTTTGTATTTATATAAGGCATGAATGTCATTGACTTATATGTATAGCAATTTATATTATTACTCTTTCCAGCTTCTTATGACTTATTATTGTGTTGCCTTAAATATATAGAATATAAATTAAGGCTTCTTAGCATGAGCTCCATTATTCTCATTATGTTCGTTTTATTTGAACTATTTCAAGCCTGTCTTTTTAGATTTTCCTTTCAGAACTACAGAGCTGAATTCTCACATTTTGATAAACTCTTCAAAGCAAAACCGTCTCCTCTTTCTTTTAATTGATTATACAGCAACCAAATTGGTTATTTTGCTTGTTTTTTTAATTGAAACCACAATATATTTATCTAATTAAAAAAAAATTAGTCTAGTGAAACGGCCAATCATATTTATTAATTCGTAAATTATCTTTTTTCTTTTACTATAAATGTGAGAGAATTCTTCCTTATAGTGTTTATAACAATAAAATAAATTTAATTGGATGACTTTTCTCAATGCTTTTTATTGTGTTATTGTACCTCAAATTAATGATATTGTAAAATAAATAAATTTATATAATACTTATCATTATTAGTGGATTTAATTTTAGTTGGGAATTGAAAAAAAAATTCTTAGTTACCTATCATCAAATAGGGGTATAATAGTTACCTTTTTGATAATTAGAAATTTTAATAGACATTTTTTAAAATTATTAATTAAACTAATCAATTTAATATACTAAACCTTAAATCAAGCCTTAAGGACTTACAAGTCCTTTCACTGAGTTTGAACTTCATTTACTATAAAGTATTAAATAAAAAGATTTGCAAGAAATAAAAAAAAATCTAAGTAAAGATCAAATCATGAATTAAAGAATAACAAATAGTCAAAATAAAATTAAGGCTCACCTTCTTTATTTTGTAATAGAAATATTTTAATTTTTATCACAAATGTTTAGATATTTATTTCATAATATCTAGATATTTCTCATAAATATCCTTCTAAAAAATAAATCATATTATTAATTCATAAACTTTTAGATTTAAAATTTATGAGCCCATTTTATTTTATGAACCCAATTTTTATATTGGGCGAAATCAACTTTACATTCCATAAATGGATTACCAAAATATAGCCTTTTCTCGTGCTAGTAATGACCAAACAGAATTGCATGTTTTCGAGATTGGCCAATCGGAATCATATTTTTAGGAGATGTTTCAATCTTGGTTAGTCCCTAGAATTACTCCAAAATGCTTAATTATAGCATGCCTAGTCATTTTTCTAAAAGCTTGCTAATTTTATTTCACTGATTTGAAGTACAAGCTAAAGTTTCAAGTGCCTACAGAGATGTAGAAATAAAAAACTGATGCAAGCACTTGATTTAGTAGAATGCACTTGACGAAGAGTAGCATTGCTAAGTGACTCAGAACCTTCAAAACTAACTCTGGAGCTTGGAACACTAATATTTTAGAACGTAGAAAGAGGAAACATTTAGTTTCTTTGTGTACTTATTTGTGATTATCATGATTTGATATGAAAAACTGATGATAAAGAAAAATAATGTACCATATTTCACATAGCCGTTAAGAATCATCAGGATTATGTCTTCAAGTTCATATACAAGACTAGGTTTAAATAAAGAATTGATAATTATATACCTCTAAGACAAAGAAGAGAACAATATTTTGCAATTAGTAAGAAAATCTAGCATTTGGCACCACCAGATTGGCTTAATATTGCATTAGGACCATTCTACAAATGCAACGAGAGTTACTGTTATTTAAGGTAACTCTTTCTTTTCATAGATAGTACCAGTACAAGTTATTCATATTAACTTTTTTCACAAAGCTATTGTTACAATGTTGTATTATTTTAATATTAAATAATAATCAACATATGTATAAGTTAATAATACAAACTATATTTCATAATACACTTCGATGAATAAATTTTAAGAAGCCAACATAATAAAATGAAAATAGATCATATGACAGTGAAATGATTGTACTAATGATATGGTTTACTATGGTGTAATTCTGTACTTTTTCAAAGCTTCAGGAGATATTCGTTTGCATTAATTAGTAATGATTTCTGAATATGTATTTGATTGCTGCACCACAGACTTCATTTTGAATAATTAACAAAGTTTAATATTATTGTACTTTCCTTAATGAAAAGATGTTTCAAAATGTCAATTGTTATATATAGGAAATGGAAAAGATTTGGATCGAGAAAAGTTGTGCATTGGACTGGTAACAATTTTCATATCAATGGCAGGGATGATGGTTGTGTTCTCAGCAACAATTTTCATTTTCATCGTAGATAGGCTTGATATTAGAGTAGACTTAGTCTCAGAGTCTTATATTCGAACTTTGTTAAATACCAAAAATTGGAATAAAGATTATTATTGTCAAAATTTAATCTTAATGGGGTAGAAAGAAAAGAAAGAGGTCTTTATTGAAGAGGCTTTGCACCTGAAATAGGATTAATGAAAATCCAGAAGAATGGGTCTGGGCTTCCAAAAGATGAAGATGCAAAGTGTAAAGAGAAAGAAAGTGTTTTGAACAACCAACTTAAGTCGGTTTTAGAATAATTCGAAGTAAAACTTTGAACTAAGCAAATCAACAAACAATTAAAACCCACAATCATATGTGATTCGACGGTATGCATATATCCATGGAACCAACAGCAAGAAATCAGCTTAATTTATTCACAACAATGGAGATCAAGAATATTCAGAGGTGTTTACAAGTTTAGGATGAACTCAAAAACACTCTAAAAAAATCTGCCGTGCGCGCTGGTTGTCAACAGCCTTGCATACTCTATCTTCAATATAACTAACTCCTAATAAACTTAACAAACTCTTTGTATTGAATCCTCCCAGCTGGCACTTCTCAACAGGCCCCCAAATGTGCCTTACAAGCGTTTAAAGACACCTCACAACAATTATTTTTTTAGATAAACTTTGGTAAGCTATATAATTAGCACAATATAGGTATTAATAATATCTTTGGGAATAATAAAAGAATAAGAATTCATGTCCTCCAGTGTTTATGTATCAATATAATTACTTATTCATCTATTTGGCTATTTGAAAGAAGTGTATTATTGTTTACCTTAGTGTCACTTAAACTCTTGTTTTGATGATTACAAAATATACTGCTCAATCAAGTCCATGAAAAAGGGAGATATGCGCAAACAAAAGAATAAAGTTGAAGAATCAAGATACAAGTTTAGGATATTCATTATATATCTCTTTATATATGCTTGTGTACGTTTGTGTTGGCAGCAATTATGTAAGCTCAAGTTTGCATACACCAACATGCTTTATAAAATTTGTTTGTTAAATTATTTTTCACAAAATCAATTTTTTAATCATCCTACATCTCTAAGTTTGTGAAAAATATTTCACTTTTGAATTAGAGTTTCTTTGGACCAAAATGCAAGCTTTTGGTATCTAAAAATAGGACCAAAACAAAAATCTTTAAAACCTAAAAAATGGATCAAATTGTACAGTTTTAAAACCCTGAAAAATAGATTAAAATACAATGTTTTCAAACTTGTCTGAAAATTAGTTTATTTTCAATTCAACTAGGTCCACTTGAAGCAAATAGGTCTAGACCGGTTTACCTAAACTAAAGAACAGTGAAAATCATAGGCAGAACAATTGCAAAATTCAATTAATTGAATTTTGGCATCCAATCAAACGAATTTGGTAAACTGATAGATCAAATTTTTGGAGACTTTTTTCCTTAAATTGGTTTTTGATTTGATCGACCGAATTAGGCATAATGGTCAACCAAATTGACTCAATTTTTGAAATTTCATGTGTCTAACCGCTAGTTTATTGAAACGTTATTTTGAGCATTTTAACCTTAAATGCTCACAAACGTCCTTTAACTTCAAAATCATTTCTTGAGTATACACATTGCAAATCTAACATTCTACACACCTTACTTTCTCCTTTGTAATCATTTGAAAATGTTTACTTTGTACTACTCTTCTACTACTTGAAATTGAGTGAAAGAAGTAGGTCATTCACTTGGAATGAAGCACGATTGAATGATTAGTCAGTGAAATGACTGTAAGGTTTGAAGGAAAACCAAAAATCTCCTTTGGTGTATTTGTAGTCTCGAGTATTTAAGGCTTGTTCATAGTGAAGTCTTCAAGAGAAATTTGATGGAGTAGATGTAGGTAAGGTTATGCTATAAATTTGGCTTACTTTCCTTTCTCTCTTTGTCTTTTATCTTTATACATTAGTGACATTGTGGTTGTTTTGAAAAGTTTAAATTCCTTGTAATAATTCTTAGTAACCTAACTCAGTCTCCCATTTAGGTTGCACATTAGCATTTCAATTGGTATTGGAGCTTGGCTTTCCTAACTATGACTGTGAATAATCTAACAAGAAAACAATTGTCAGGTTTAAAAAGTCCTAAAAAATTCTCTTGTTTATAATTGTTAAATCTTGTGATTTTAAAAAGATGCTTAGTAAAATCTTCAAATATGTATCTGGAATGAGTAAATATAGACCAAGAATTTGTCAAACCACCATAAAACCCAATTAACTCTCTCTAATCTCTTGTTCCTTGATATCTGAATTTTTAGTTGGATTACATCTGCGTTGAAAATTGATAATTGTAGAGAGAATTTTTACAAACCGAATTCAACTCCTATCCCCTCTTGGGTTACACACACTAGTATTTCACAACTGTGTTGCCGGTTAGAAAGTATCACCATAACATGTTGTAGCTTTGGTAACAACAGAAGTAAAGTGGACATTTTGCAACTGAGGTTGCAGAAGAAATCTCCACTCTTATTACCTCCATGGATATCAGTCATTTGTGACTTAACTACGTAAATCCTAAGTGTGTTTTTTTCTCCTCTATCGTACGACTTCATCTATTCTTATTAATTGTGATTATATATTCTCTATTTTTTCTTGATTGGTTCCCACCTAGATTCTCAATGTTGTAAATTTCAGAAACTTTTAGACACCTTTGTCTTATTTTCTCAATGTTGTCCCGGTTTTCTTTTGCATGATGCCACCGTCTACATATTCGATCAAATTAATTAGAGCAAATTCTCGGAAGTTAGCGGGTGGTGTTTCAAAAAATTATTTAAAAAAAAAAAAGTATTTCTAGAAACAGAAGATATATATGAGATAGTATATTTTATAAATAATTTTTTAAACTAATTCATGTGATATTACTGATGATATCTTGTTGTGAATGAGAATATGAGATTATAACAAACAATTAAAAAATTAAAATGATTGAAATTGAGAACGATTAAAATATGATAATATCAATTTTAATATACTCATGACGGTTTAGGAATTTTATACTATGTAGTCGACATAAACTTCTTTGTTCCAAATTAGGAAAAGATAGGGAAATAGTGTAAATTATTAAAAAGAGAATCTTCTCAATGTTTCATTTTATTAATGATTGAATGATCTACTTATTGCAACATCCTTCAATGAAAATACAAGTTGAAATAAATACTTCACTTTTTATTGTTCAATTGAAATAGTTACTTCACCCTTGTCTCTAAATCATTATGTGGCTTGTTATTTACAAGTGTTTGTGTGACTTGACGATACAGACTGTAAAATTCAATAATCAATGATTAAACTAATTATATACTTCGCCCTTTATTCTAAACTTTCACATAGCTTTTTCTTCACTTTTGTTTGTAAGACTTGACTATAAAACTGGAAGCACTATTACAGTATTCTAATTTAGATGTCTAGAGGCAATCTTATCTATTTAAAATTATGAAAAGAATGCAATAAAAAAGAAGATGACATTTATTAGCTGATTGTTAATTCAGGATACATGGCATGTTTATTTTTTAATTTAAACACAAGCCCAAAACAGAACTCAAATGTTGGACCTACAAATCAAAAACAAAACACTAAGTTTAATTTTTAATTTAAATAAAAAGAAAACGACATTCATTGACCCAAGGGAATTTCCGTCAAATATATATATATATGGCCAAGATTAATGTTTCTCCTTTTTTACATAATTTTTATATCAATTGTAAGCTATTAAATCTAAATATGTTGAATAGTTGAAATCACATTTAACTATATAATTAATATATATATATATAATTAATGCATATGTTATATACAATCTCAAATATTTGATGTGTCTAAATTTAACGACTTACAGTTGAGGTGAAAAATTATGTAAAAAGAATGACCATTGATCCTACCCCTATATATTATTATTTTGCATATCTCAAAATCCCGGCCTTTCTCAACTAACTTTGACTTTCTATTCTCACTTAACGCCACTATATTACAATTTCGAAAACACCCACTTTCTCTTCTCTCTAGTTCATCATTCCTTACTCTTTCAAGAATTCAGAGCATTGCAATTTCCTTTTTCTCCTCACAATATCCTACCCTTACTCTTTCTTCAATCAAGAATTGATAGCATTTGAACTTCTTTTGATCAATCCTTTCGTATGTAACTGTAATTCTGACGCTACTATTTCCCCTTCAGCTTCCATGCCGTACCACCATTGTTATCATTTCCCACATCAAGAATCTCCTTATTCATATCAAAAATCTGATTTAGAATCTATTTCTTGAAGATTCTTTAGTTGTTTTCTTCTTAATACAGCACAATGGATCACCTTACTTGATTTAATGAAGTGCAAATAATGTTTGACCACAATTTGTGCCAACACCTATAAGAACTGAGATTGATTATTACACAAGAAAGAAAATTACCGACAGAAATCAATAAAAGGACGTATATAACTCTTTTTTAGAATAATTCTCTGAATTTTGAAGAAAAAATCATAAACGAAATTGTTAATTTTGGGCAAAGCATTTCATCTAATATCAAAGGATGGGTAAAATTGGTTTTAGATTAATTTTTAGTAAAACCAAACCGAACTTGAAATATATGAATCATAAAACTGAGCCAAATTAATTTGATCTGGGTTCAAATTTAGTTCTTGAGTTGTACTTCAGTTTCATTTTCATTTTGAGTTTTGATTTTAAATTTTAAAACTTTTACATATTTTTATACGAGTCTCTCAACTATATAATAAGTGTAAAAAATAAATATTTTTTAAACACAATATTTTTTACATAAATTTATGTTAATAATTACAAAATTATTATTTATTTATAATTTATCTAAGTATTAAAGGGTCATATAAAACTTTACAATTGATTTTCGTTCAAGTTCGGTTCAAACTGAACCCAACCGAATCGATTGGTTTATAACTGAATAAACTAAACTTGGTTTTAAAATCAAACCGAAACAAACCTAATAGTTCTGTTTGATTCGATTTTGTTATTTTTAGTCAGGCATTTTGCCTAACCCCTACTAATATCCTAATCATGCTATCTACTACCATAAGACGGAACATGTGTCCCAATGATAATATTCTTGTACTATACGCCACGTTCAATGAGATTCTTTATTAATTATAGAGAAAATTACATGACCACCTTTCCAATCTTGGGCACTCGATCCAAAATCTGAAAGACTAGATCGCAAATTGTGTTGTGGCTTCAGTCTTGAATAACAATGAGGTGGCTCATGCATACCAGCTTGTAAAATCAAAGCTCAATTTTCCGTTGCAGGGATTTATTAGAGAAATATGTTTAGTGAGATATTCTATATATATCAAGCAACGGTTGGGTTAAGAAAGGGGGAACTCTGTTTTCTATTGGAACTCCAGCAACATCACTGCCATTGCCATTACCAGATCTTTCAATTATTGAATTCTAGCATTTTCAAATTTTATTTTGTATTTTACAAGAAATAACTTAGTTTCTCACTATTATTTGATGTTAATATCTCTTTTGATTCTCATATAACTAGGTGATTTTAAGACCGAAGCATATTTATCTTACTCAAATTCAATGATGCATTCAAATCTACATTTTGCAATGTATTGAATAAGCTCGATCAAGGTGGAATCAATCCTATCACTAGGGGGCTAGAATGTGAACCCTATCTAAATGTGGTTGCCACCAAAGACCACAACTTACTCGGTGATCTTTTGAATATGTTAACAAATTCCCTGTTAACTTCTTTTCTGTTGGATTCTCACCCTAGAGCCACTGTGGATTAGTTCCACCTAGGATTCACTTAAGTCTGAAAATTTATTTAATTCTAAGGAAATTGTTTGATATTCTTGAACATAATTGTATGTACTAGTAGCTGAAAACCGCACAGAAATAGGGAAGAAAGCCAATGAATCAGCGGGAGGCACAACAAATTCCATTGATCCACTGTAATGTAATAGCAAGATATCAGAAAATCATTCATTATCATTATAATAATAAGAATAAGCAATGCAAGAAATTTGAGAAATAAAAGAAATCAACATTCACTCACCTGAGGTTAGAGTTATCAATGAGAACTATTAACCATTGCAAGGTGGAATTTCTAAAGTCATTTCTGCAAGTTGCAAGGAATGCTAGTCTTGAATGAAACATATCAAATAAATAAATATTTGAAACTACAGAAACTGGAAGAGAGTATCATAATTCGTGAAGGCAATAATAGTATATTCCAAATATTAGCAGCACAGCAATTCATGCTTCTAGAACTAATTAACAGGAAGAAAAACGGAATAATGGAAAGGGCACACAATAAACAATACTTGAAACCATAAACATTTAAACAAGTCGTGGTTTCCACAGCAATCACTGAAAATATAAAATGAGAATATCAACCTCTTAAAATTTCAAATCTCTTTCATGAAAAAGACAGATTGAAGCTAATTACACTTCAATCCAATACCGCAAAACAGAATAAACTCATATTTCTTACCTCCATTCTCCATCAATCTGCCTAACACTTGGTGCCTCTCGAAGGGCTGGAAGAGTAACTGAGAGAACAACGTTTCGCAGATCAAACATTGATGAAGCTTCATATCAATGCTCACATAAGTTTCATTTCCAAAAACTGAAGCCCAGCAGTTGACTGCAATATATATGCAACCACAGATGATTTTAGCTTCTAAACACCAATAATATACGGAGAAGGTAAGTTACGTAAGCATATAAACCACTTGTCAATGGCACCATTGACTCATCTGGACTTTTTCATTCTCCACTTCAAAAGACCAACACCAGCCGCATCAGCAGCTTGGCCTGTGGGGAAGAGCATTATTTTTATGGGAACACAAAGAAATATGCGTAAAGGGAAAGAAATAAGCGTATAGGGGCAGAAATGGATGAAAGAAAAAACAACAACTGCATCGAGGGGGCAATACTTGTTTCCGCCGTGGCTTTCGCAGTAGCTTTGATGGTACCAGGAGGCAACAATCAAGATACAGGGTTTCTTCTTTTCTTTAAAAAGGTTACCTTCCAGGTTTCTGCCATATCAGATGCAATGCCGTTGGCATTCTCCTTGACCTCAGTGTCAATCTTTTCAAACATTTTCGCTTAAGCTATGCAGAAGAAGATTTGCTTTGGAGGTTGCCAAGAAAGTTTTATATTGAAAAGCTGTTACTTCTCATATCACTGCTAGCATTGGTAGTAGTGTTTTCTACAACATTTTTATTTTTGTTCAACAGCAGCAAGTTATGTATTGCTATTCTCGTTGTCATAGTTGCTCCAACACCACTCTACATATTTCTATTGACCTATAAATATATTCTCCCTTTCGGCAAGAGAACAATCGAACTCACTTCCAAGAATCGTCAACATAGCAAGCTCGAGTGTTTTCCCTTATGTCGCACAAATATTTGATTATTGTCTCTCGTATTGATTTCTTCATAAGAAACTAGACTTCTACAAAGACATTTTTTTTTTGGATTCATATTATTATAGTTCATTCTGTTTTTCTCTTCTAATACCAACATTCCCTTTAATATATATCAGCAACGATAACTCTTACATTAGATGTGTAATCATAAACAGCAACATTAAACACCACCAAATCAGCTTCAACTGTCATTTATATTTGTCAATCTCGTCAAAGCAAAGCTGTAGCAAATGGAATTCATCCTACCAAAAATCACAACTAACTCCCGTGCAAGTTTGTATGTTTATATGTATAGCAAGCTCACTGTGCTGTGTTTGATTCTAAGCGTTATTTACTCTGATTATTCTCACCTGTCAACTTTATTTGAGAATTTATATTTTCATTTCATAATAATTATAGCTCTTAAATTACAGTATCATAAGATCAAACATGTCATTCTTCTTTTTTAATGTTAGACATATTAAGATAAGATAATTTTTTTATTCAATAAAAAATTATTGTATTTTATTTTATGTATGTTATGTTATTGGCGAAAGTCATAATTAAGCTACAAATTCTAGAAATAAAAAATTATGGCGATCAGTTGGTTTATTTGCACCATAAAATCTATTTGGAATATTCTTTTACTCCCCAACCATTTCCAAGAAAAAATTAAAAATTAAGATTTACTCTACTAACCTTTATAAGTGTCCAAATGACTTTAATTAAAATATTTTTATTATACATCTTAATTTCTTTTATTTACTCATAAAATATTCATCAAAACCATTACTTTTTTATTTTTAAAATAAAAATTTTATTATTAATTAAAAATAAAAAATTTAATAATACTTAATAAGGGAAAAGTTCTATACTTTTATGTAATATATATATATAATTTTTTAATAGACATTTAATTTTTTAATTCATCACATTATAATTTTCTATAATGTGTGAATAGATTTTAGGATCTAAAATCACATAAAAGTTATAGAATTTATATATTACTATTTATCGTGGAGAAATAGTTGTAAAAGTTAATTATTCTTATTGTGGGTGAAATAGTGGGCAATGTGGAGCCATCAAAGAAGGAACACATGGAAAGTATCCTGTAAGGTGTGACCACTTCAACTAAAGATGATAACCCAGAGGAGGAGGACAACCTCAATGTAGGTGGTAAGCTTAGGCTATGGAATCTTGATGGCCCATGATATAAAGAAACTGCACCGGAGCCCAAGAAAAAAAAAAAAGATTATGAGGGTATTAAATGCGTTGAGCAGGCATTGCTTAAAAATGATATGGCTAAAAAGTGAAATTGACTAGTATCACATCACCTGTATTCACTAAGGGATGCTTTGGCCTTTGAGAAAGAGACACACGTGGACAAGCTGCATCAACAGAACCAATGAATGCCAAGAATGCAAATTACACAAGCAGCAGGTGTGTTCCTTTCTTAAAGAAACCACAAAAGGATTCATGGAGATTGTAAACACGTAGCCCCTACATTCCCCGTGGCCAGGCCTAGTGAATCACATGGGACCTGCATCAATACAACGAATAAACAGCAAGTATGTATATAAGTTGCAAGAGAGAGAAAAAGGTAGGGGATTTTTTTATTAAAGAGGAATTATAAGCAAAGAATTGATGTTCTATTTCATTGAAGACAAAAACTTAATTTATATACAAACTTCTTGTGAGATCAAGAAGGGAAACCCATAAAAAATAGCCAATAAAAAGGACAAAACGGTACTATCCAAAATCATGGAAATTGAAAAGGAAAATAAAATAAATCATTGCAACAATCTTATGCTAGACAGATCCATTGATAGTGCCCTGCTTTCTGCATGGTTTATCTCCATAGATCTTGCTGATTGTGATTCATTTACTTCCTTATTATTGATAAGTACACATATACAATTAGCTTGTACAAGAGAATTCTCTGAAAATATATATCCTTAAAAATGTATGCCAATGTATTTTCTTTGGTGTACCATAATTGACTTGAGCATTGAAGGGATTTCATTGGTTGCACCATCGATGCCCACTGACCATTTTCTAGTGTTCTAAGAGTAAAACCAAGGTGGACAATAACCCCAATAGCATTGTTTGAGATCGATACTGAGTTAGATTTAGCTGACTTTTTACCGCTGATTTGTCTCCTGCAATGTAGAAATGTGTTTGTTGCTTTGGATTTGCTCCTCGTGGCATCAACCTGGCAATAAGTCATTCGTCAAGTACAAGTGCTGTCTACATGGCACCAGTAACGAATTTTTAGCATCAACATTCTTTAATATAGTAAATTACACAACCGGTATTTTTGTAATAAATATTTTTATTAAATATAAGTATTCAAAGTAAACTTTATGATGCAAATAGCTCCACTGAATATTTATATTATTAACTACAAATAAATAATTAAATTTATATATAATTATTCAATAATAATAAGCTTCATTCCTTTCTAACTAGGAAAAGACAATGAAATATTCTTTTCTTCCTACTCAACATATTGCAATAAAATAATCTAAATTATTTCAAAATAGAATCTTAAAAATTTCTTTTTCTTTCAATGATTGAATAAAAACTTAATTTCTTCAAACATCCCTCAATGAGAATTCAATTTGTAATGATTATTTTATCTTTATCTTGTTCAATTTGAATCCTTTTGGAATTACTTGACCCTTTTCTCTAAATCTTTAGACAGCTTGTTATCTACTTGTGTTTATATGACTTGACTACTTCACCTTTTACTCTAAAACTTCACATATCTTGTTCTTTAATTTGGATGTGCTATGGCAATCTTATCTACTCAAAATTAAGGAATGAATCCAATGCGAAAGAAAAATGATATTTTTAGTTGATTGCTAATTTAAGTCTATTTTTCAAAAATCAAACTATGATGTTAATTTGTTTATTTGTTATATATTTTATTTTACTTAACGCTTCTTATAATAGAAGTTATATAAAGATATTTTAAGAGAAATTAGCACATACTCTGGTGGAGGCTATAGAGTGGTTACTTTACCTTTATCTTGTTCAATCTAAATTCGTTACTTCACCCTTTTTCTCTAAATTTTTGTAGGCTTGTTATCTACTTGTTTGTATAACTTGACGACACAAACTATAATACATATGCCCTGAGATTTAGAAAACGTACAGGAACCTTAATTTTTGAGGAAATGGGTACATACACTTTGTAGTTCCAAGAATCACCGTTGACCTAATGAAAGTCAAACTTTCATTGGCTTGATTAGATATGATATTAAATATTTTTGTTCCAGAACTTTAGTGAAATAAAAGTTCAAGATATTAGTAGGGATGGCAATTGGTCATGGATGCCCATCTTTGTTTCTCGTCCCTATTTGGACCAAGATTCCTTATCCTTGCCTTGTACATAATTGAACCCCTTTCTTTTAGGCTCATTAATTATCTTATGATAGTTTAAACCAAAATTTTTATAGTAAATTTAATGGTATTGGACTCAATACAAATTTTATAAAAATATCTAATTTATTGTTCAAATACATATTTAAAGTATCTAACAAAAATAAATTCCTACAATTCTGAATTTGTCATTCATGTCAATTAGCTACAATTTTAAATTCTCATCAAAGCCTAAAATATAAGTCAATTGTTCCCATATTTCTAACAAGAATAACCATACAAATCAATTTTTCATATGTCAAATAACTAATTGCATAAAGTAATTGACTAAAATAAAAAAATGACAAAATCACCAATTTCATTGATATAGTTTATCTAATATATTAAGTTAGAATAAAATATTAAATTTGATTGACATGCGTTCTCTAACCTTTTTCATAAACCTATAAGAATAGAAAAAGTAAGTAATTTGATTGTTTATTATGAATTATTTTTTAAGAATAAAATAATTAAATATATTAATAAATTACAGCTCTGATTCTTAATGCAATTGACAAAAAAAAAATTAGAGAAAATATATGAATCGAACTTAGAGTTTTAAGTTTCTTATCAGAATTTTATGGATTTTCTTATCACCAACTCCTTTCTCGTGCGAGCATAGATGAACATTACATCTCTCTTCAAAGAATAGGAAGCAAGTGATCTACATCAACAGCCAAGCTTGAGTGTTTTCCTTTATGTAGCACAAATGTTTAGTTCTTTGTCTCGTATTGATTTCTTTATGAAAAACTAGAAAACTTCTGCAAGGACATGTATTTGAATTAATTCTACTTAGTTTTATTCTATTTTTCTCTTCTAATACCAACATTCTTATTATAATATCAGTAACGATGCTCTAACATTAGATATATAATTCATAAACAACAAAATCAAACACCACCGAATCAGCACCAACGGTCATTTGAGATTTTTCAATCTCGTCTAAAGCAAATTGGACTCATTCTACCAAAAATACAACCAACTCCCATGCAAATATGTAGATGTTTCAGTCTTGGTTAGTCCCCGAAGTTCTCTAAAAATCTGCATGCTTAGTCAATTCTTTTTAATTCTTTTTTTTTTTGCTTGGATTTTACAATTTAAATTTTCAGGTGGCAAAGACATAGCAAATAAGAAGCTGGCACACGCACTTGAATTAGTCGAATGCATTTGGAGAAGAGTTATATTGTTGAGCGACAGGGAAATTATACCACTAATTTCAGAGCCTGAGAATCTAATAGTTGATGTCATAGAAAGAGGAAACATAGAGTTTCTATGTATAATTATTCGTGAATATCCTGATATAATATTTTAATATTTTAGTAAAAGGGAATCCTATAACATATTTCATATAGCTGTTATAAATCGTCAAGAGCATATCTTCAAGTTCATAGATGAGTTATTCTATGTGAGCATCAGCCAAGAAGACAAAGGAGGGAACAATATTTTGCGTTTGGCTGGAATGTTGGCACCATCCAATCGGCTCAATATTGCAGCAGGAGCAGCTCTACAAATGCAAAAAGAGTTATTATGGTTTAAGGTGAGATGTTTAATTGCTCCACTCTTTCTACGTATAAAAATACCTTTTTATTAACAATAATACAATTTCAAGTTATTAATATTATTTTCATATTAAATAACACTAATTAAAGATACAAATTAATCATACAAATGTACATTGCAAAATACATGGCTGAATATCTTTTTGCATGTCCTCTTTCATGTATATAAAATTAAATAATTAAGTATTTTTTAACTTAATGTCAATTTTAAAATACGTTTTGCTTTATAGAGAAAATAAATTTTTAAATTTGTTATTGAATATAAAAAATCTAAATAATTTAAGTAAATCTCTTCCATAAATAACCTTATCTAATTAATTTATTTACATAATTATCCATACCAAACTTACAACTTCGTCCTCTTTTTAAAAATGTAGCTATTTTTTGGGTTTTTTGGTCTACACTCTGTCTTTCACATTCATTTATCAAAGTTGTTAATCAATATATTGTCAATAAAATTTTTGTGAAAAATTTTTTATTTTAATATAAACTTATATTACCAATATTTTCTTAGAAATTAAAAAGTAGATATCTTTACTTTTCTTATAACATCATAAACTATAACAAATTGACATTAATAAAGTTTTTGTGTATTTATATGTACGATATATTCAAGAATATTTTACTTTTAAGATGGTTTATTATTTATGTAACATTTAAAATTTGTAACGGTATAAACATAAATTTTTATTCTTATAGTTGAAACAATAACTTTTAGATAAGAAAACAAACATATAACATCTAAATTTAAATATTTGTTTGTATATTCAGATTTACCTTAATTTTTCTTTTTTTTTAATTTTATTTCTAGAGTCTTGGGATCATAAAGTATATAACAATGCAGTAATTTGTATGTGTAGTACAATCATCCAATATTATCATGTCAAAATTTAATCATATTCTAGACTTTTCGGACTCTTGAGGTGGTATTTATTTTAATTATGTACAAATCAAAGAGTATGTGAATATGCATGTTATAGAGTTAGATCAGATTGAAGTATTTGATCGCTCCACCTCAGACTTGACTCTGAATAATTTGCAGTTTCCTTAACGACTAGATGTTTCAAACTGTTAATTTCAGGAAGTGGAAAAGGTTGCTCACCCAATGCATGCTAATGAAAAAAACAAAAAGAGGTTGACTCCTAGAGCCTTATTTACGGAGCAGCACGAAGACTTAAGGGAAAAGGGGGAGAAATGGATGAAAGATACTGCAACATCTTGCATGTTGGTGGCAACACTTATTGCCACCGTGGTTTTCGCAGCAACTTTCACGGTACCAGGTGGTCTCAAAGAAGACACGGGATTTCCTTTGTATATTGATAAAGTTTCTTTGAAGATATTTTTCATTTCAAATGCGATATCGCTGGTATCCTCCTCTACCTCTATAGTAAACTTCTTATCCATTCTCACTTCGCCCTATGCAGAAGAAGATTTCCTTTGGTCGTTGCCAAGAAAGCTGCGTATTGGACTGGTAACACTTTTCATATCAATTGCAGCAATGATGGTAGTGTTTTGTGCAACATTCTTCATTTTCTTCGACGACACAAGGTTGTGGATAGCTATTCTTGTTACCGCATTTGCTTCAACACCAGTCATCATGTTTATTTTGCAACATTTCAGACTCTTTTCCGCTGTTCTGTATTCGAGCTCTGTCTTCCCGCCAAGTAAAATTCGTCTTTTTCCCAGAAAGAGGAAAACAAGTGATCAACAACGTCAAATGGCCAAGATATGCAATGCACATTTAAGAATTCCATGCACATGTAGCACAAATGTTTGAACGGTTTTCTCTTCCATTCATTTCTTCATAAGTACTATTTGTGAGACCCATGTAACTCTTTTATCTTTATAATTCTCATGTTTGTTGGATATATGACTAACTTCTCAAGAATGATTTCCATATTTCAAATGTTAGAGGTGTTTCTACTCAATTACTTCATAACGCTTAAGTAATTATATCCTGTATTCTTAGTAGTTGGCTAGTAATTTTCCATAATTGTCCAAATATTTGTTCATTTCAGGTGATAAAGTTACTATCCGTTGTAGATAGGTTGGGAGCATTAACAATTTTCAAGTCTAAGTTATTGTCATTACCCTATCTAAACTCTCTGCTACTCCTGAGGTCTTAGAAATAACTGAAGGCTAAAACTTCTCGTCTTGCAGGATTTTATAAAAGCAATCTACCATCAAAAGTTCGGAAGATTAATAAACCATGGGCAATGTGATCCATATAACAGTAGTCGTCAAGCTGCAGCATTGGATTTGATCACTTTCCTTGATGAAATAACCATCATAGGTGAGTGCATGCACAGTTTTTTCACACTCGTCAAACGGGTTACTGCCAGAATTTGAGGATCTTCTGCAGCAGTTCGTCTTGATCTGTTTACGATGGCCACTATGAGATTTAGTTAATTTATACTATTAACAACATTATTTTTAAGTGATTATAATTGATATAAACTAGTTTTATAATCTAAAATAATTTAAAGTTAATAATTATTTAAAAATTATTATCATTAATAATATCTAACAAAAACTTATCTTTAACAATTATTTAAAAATAATTTTATTATTTCAGGCTCGAACATGTAAATCTTTAAGGCAACCAACCTCAAAATATGCAATCTCCAGCAATAAATGAATAAGGAATTTTTTATCGTTTCCACATCATGATTTCTCCGAGGACTAAGAGCTTCTCTCATCGCTTGAGCTTTTGGGGAAGCCTCCCAAGCCCACTGCTCTGACTCTAGGACAGTTGCTTCATCATCTCCTAGGTAAAAATGCAGAACTGGTACTCTCCATTATTTAAAAATAAGAAAACAACAGAACAGAAATTTCCAACATGCTTTGTCTAAGAAGTACTCTCCATATAGGAGAAGCCACAAAAGATTAAGTGGCTTAAAATCAAGTAAACCCAAGAAAGTAACTAGAATACAAAGCGGACCAAAGGAATGACACTTGTGAGAATAAAAAAGAGAGTATCTGAAGTTCGATAAGGCCGTCTTCTTGGTTAAGAATTTGAAGTGAAAATGTTCCCTGGATATCAAAGTTGTTCATTTCACATCTCGTTTCAGCCTCATTTCAAAGTTTCTCCTCAAAAGTCAGTGATGGGATCAGTTGGTGGGGCAGCTAGTGTGTCGTAAGTATCATATCTCTGAAAGCTCACATCAACCCAATTGCCAGAGAATTTTGTGCTGAAACTAACCGTAAACTTCTGCTTATCGACTTCAATATTAACTACATGGAGCATAATCAAATGCAATATTTATATTTAAATACGAATAAATTTCATAAACGTCAAGCAATTTCATTACGAAGTGCTAATAGTTAGAATCTTGAATTTCAAAGAAGCAACTACTACCAACAGAACGAGTGAAGAACGTGAAAATTGACACTAAAAATCAAATACAATCCAGCGAAATGACCAAACGACCAAGCGTAGTAACGAGATAGGATCCATTCCAGCGGCTACGCCCAACCTATAGGACATGATCTAAATGATCCAAACAACAGAAAGCAAAATTCAACGGTGCGTTTGGATAGTGAGAAAATGCAGGAAAATATAAGAAAATTAAAACTCTCGGATCTCATATCTAATAGCAAAACCAAACAGAGAGAGTGAACAATGAGAATAAAAAAATTTGAAAGACTTCCGTGAGAGAGATTTACGAATTGACAGCAAAGAGTACGGCGGCGGGAAATTGAGGAAAAGGACTCTCCTCTATAGAATCAGAAAGAATAGTGGATTTTATCAGACTGAATTAGGGAAGAAAAAATTAACCATAAACCATTCAATCAAACATAATTTTATATTAATCAACCAATAAACTGAAATGGGCACCTATAAATCAAAAAAAGAACTGAATGTTAAACCTAAGAAGGAAATTTCCGTTGATATAACTATATCAGCAGTTTTTTTTTTTTTTTTTTTTTTTTTTTTCACAAAATTTTACATCAATTACCGTTAAATATAAATACATTTAAGGGTTGAGATTACATTTAATATATATATGAATTATAAATGTATTAATTATATATTAATTATATAGTCAAATACAATTTCAACTATTAGATATATCAATGATATATAAGTAATGTAAGATTTTGTGTAAAAAAACATACTGTTGATCTTATCTCACATATATATATATGGATTAAGATTAATATCTCACCTTTTTATATAATTTTTTACATACCTTTAGATTTACATACATTTAATAGTTAAAATTATATCTAACCATATAATTAGTATATAATTAATACATTTATAATTAATGCACATATTAAATATAATCTCAATTGTTAAACATATCCAACGGCCTATAATTAATATAAAAAATTGTGTAAAAAACAGATCATTAATCCTGCACCTATATATTGTCATTTTGAGTATCTCAAAATCATGCCCTTTTCTCAACAGACTTTGACTTTCTTTTCTCACTTAACGCCTTATATTACAATTTCAAATGCACCTGCTTCCCCTTCTCTCTAGTTCATCGTTCTTCACTCTTTCAAGAATTAAGAGCATTGCAACTTCTTTTTTCTCCTCACAATATCCTACCCTTACTCTTCCTTCATTCAAGAATTAACAGAATTTCAGCTTCTTTTGATCAGTTCTTTGATCTGTAACTGTAATTCTTACGCCACACCACCTTTGTTTTTATTTCCCATATCAAAAATCTCCTTATCCACATCAAGAATCTAATTCAGAATCTGTTTCTCGAAGATTTTTTAGTTGTTTTCTTCTTTTTATAGTAATAGATCACCCTACTCAATTTAATGAAATGCAAATAATGTTTGTTCACAATTTGTGCCAACGACTATATATATGAACTAGATCAATTATTACATAAGAAAAAATGTTACCGACAAAAATTAACAAAAAGTGGTATATAACTTTTTTTTAGAATAATTTTCTAAATTTCAAAAAAAAATCAAAGAAAAAATTGTTGATTTTCAACAAAGCATTTCATCTAATATCAAAGAATGGGCAAAATCGAGTTCATATTAATTTTTATTAAAATCGAACTGAACCAAACCTAAAATATATGAATCATAAAATCGAGCTGAATTAGTTTGGTTCGATTCGGTTTGGTTCAGTGCAATTTAGATCTAAATTCAGTTCTTGGGTTGCACTTTGATTCTACTTTGGTTCCAAATTTCAGTTTTAAATTTCAAATTTTTAAATATTTTTATACAAGTCTCTCAACTATATAGTAATTACAAAAAATAAATTTTTTTAAATATTATAATATTTTTTCTTATTTTTATATAAATTTATGTTTATAATTAAAAAATTGTTATTTATTTATATTTATCTAAATATTAAGGTATTATATAAAATTTTATAATTGATTTTAATTTAGGGTTCGATTAAAAATCAAATCCAACCGAACTTATTAGATTAGAACCAAGTCAATACTATACTTCAATTCAGTTCAATTTTTTAAAATTTGAACCGAAAACCCTTTTGCCTACCCCTACACTTAGCAATTAAAGTCAGCCAAAATTATCAACAGTTATTAGTTATATATAATAAATATAAATTACAAACTTTTGTGCACATTATATGATCCTTTTGTCATTTTGATTGCTACCACATATAGCAACCTACTCAATAAAAATACAGTTTTCTCGTTAACTTCTATTATTTTGCGTTCTCACCCTAAAACTACTATAACTTCATTCCACTTTTGTTAGAAAGACTATCTCAATTCTAGAAAAAGTTGCTTGGTATTTTGGTACAAAGTTGTCTTCAAATTTACCTAAAATATGTAGGATTGCACAAAATCAAGTTCGTTATAACTTTTGTAAAAATCAAATAAGACTAAAATATAATTCGATTTCTAAGACTTGGGCCGAACATAACTATATTGTATAACTGAATCGAATCAAATTAAACAGTTAGATTCGATTCGGTTGTGCCTTTTTTCCTAGGCCTAGGAATACCACCCAACCTCCTAGATTTTGATGTACAAAATTGCCGAATTAGCATTCTACCAAGTGCAATTGACACAACTTTCCATATTGCAGTTGATGAGAGCCGGTTGCCACTTGAAAGGATGACAAAGGGAGCTAGCTTCATGTAGTTGTTACCATGTCACAACATCATACAAAGTTCTCCCTTCTCTAAGACACCTAGTATGAGAAGTTTTATATTATTCTTCTTTATGTTATGATTAATATCTATTAATATTTTTGCCATACATAAACTAGAGGGATCATCTTACTATGAGTTGTGCTTAAATTAATTAAAAATCCTTTGTCATTTGGATAATATTTTATCGTTTATTTTAGAAGTATTCTTAAAGATGCCTTATTTTGTTGTCTCTCAAGTGTATGATATGATCTATACAATTGGGTACTTAATTTTTGAAACATTATTATTTACTGACTAATTTTGATTTGAAATGTAAAATGCTCAAAAGTTATTTTAAGAGGTAGAGTTAAGGTGCATATAGATAAATAGTATCTAATAGTCCTGTAAAAATTATATTCAGAAACTCCTTCTAAAATACTAAAACTCTCATCATTTACTAGGATTATTTTAATTTGTAATATAGAGTATCTAACCTCCTATATGAATTCACTTTAATTTGTCAATGGACATAGCTAGGCCTGAGCAAAAATCCTGAATCCAACTTGAACCAAATTAAATCAAATAGAACACCTTGAATCGGTTCGGTTCTAAAATGAATTCAGTTTCTAAACCAATTAGTTTAGCTCAAGTTCAATTTTTAACTAAACTAAAATCAAAAATTGATTAGGATTGAATATAAAATTTCATCTAAAATCTTAATTTTATGTAAATTACAATAAATATAAATTTATATAAATTCACATAAAAATAAGAGTAATTATTATAAATTTTAAATATTTTATTTTATTTTTTAAAATTTTAGAAACTTATACAAATATCTATTAAAGGGAGAACCCAAAATGAAACCGAACTCAGAACTGTATTTAATGGAACCAAACTAATTAGTTTTGTTCAATTCGGTTTAAATCCTAAAATCAAACTATACTTCGATTCGGTTTAATTTTTGAAAAACTAAACCGAATTCCTTTTTGTCAACCCTAGACTTAGCAATTAAATTCAGTGAAAATTATCCATAGTTATATATTAATACATATAAATTACAAATTTTTGGATACATTATACAATTTATATTTAACAAAATGCTAAAAATATCATTATTTATTAGAATTATTGTATCTTATAATCATAAATTAATTTTGATAACCATAGAACAAGTCTAATTTAATCTTACATATTATGTTAATCAGAATGTTATTTTTTGTGAATATATATTTATACATGTTCAAATCATAATTGCCAAAAAAAAGTTTAAACCGAACCAAATCCATGAAATCCATGTGAGAAAAAAAAAAAAAAAAAAGTGTTAGTTACAAAGTGTGAGTCGAAGCTTGCACTCAATGAAACTGCAAAGGTGTAAGCTAAACCGACTCAGTTTTTAACGCGTTGTATATATAATCGTTAAACTTAATTATTTTCTATAAATTTTTTTTAACAATCGTTATCTTTCACTGCTAATATATTGAAATAAATAAAATTAATACTTTAATTATAGTTATAAATTCATATTTAATTAATAATTTAATTAAATTCATATTTAATTATTAAAAATTATTAATTTAATTTTTTATTAAAAATTGTTAGTTTAATCTCATACAAAATTATTTTTAATTTAATATTACAAAAAAAAATTCCCTATAATTTTCATAAATCAATTTAATTTACAAATTCTTATTTAAGTTTTTAATATTAATAAATAATTATTAGTCTCATTTTTTTCAATTTTTTTTATTACAAATTATTAGTTTAATTTTATACATAATTATCATTTGTATAATATTACAAAATAATTTTTATAAATTCATAAGAGTTTACAAATTTATATAAAATTTTTAATCTTACAATTAATTTATTAGTTGAGTTTTTCTTCAATTTATTCACTCAAAATTATTAGTTTAATTTAAATGATTTATCTTTATATGTTAATAATTTTTTTTTAAAATTATAAAAAATAATTATTAGTGTAATATTTATGACAATATTAGTTTAAAAGTATATAAATACTATTTACAACAACTTTGTCAAGTTCTGGTTTGGTCTAGTAGCTGAGTCCTTGCAATTTTGTTTGAGTGCAAGTTTAACTCACACTTTATGAGTTTTACCATTTTTTCACCGAACTGACCCGAATCCGAATTCAAATCCAAGTTATAATAGTTAAAATAGTAAATTTACAAAAATTTCAAGAAAATATTGACAGCAAGAGAAATTGAGTATTTTAACTTACCAGAAGTAAAATTTAGTGGTTTAGAATCGAAGGAGTACTCGTCGTTGTCCCTAAGTAAAAATAAATTTTCCAAATTACTTGAAGCTCTGATTTTCTTTTGCAGACATGATTAACTTGGTAAGGAGACAACAGCTTGCAGATAATAAAGGGGCATTCTTAATGTGAACCGAATTTCCCGTAATCAGATCTTATACCATGTGATGCATTTTTAACACACTATTTTTATAATATGTTTTATTGAATCGTTAAATTAAATAATGTAATGAGAAATCAACAAATATAAAACAAAACCCTATTGCAAACCCACATATCACTATCCCAGTGCTTCTATTACAATAACAAGGATATATACCAGCCATGAAGCTAGTAAGAATGCAAAAGATTGATTGCAGCAAATACATTATATGATCCGGAAATATCAAAATGTGCGAAAAATCATTACACGTGACAAAAAGCCATATAAAACCTGGTCAATGATTTCAAAGGGCCAATATCAAAATCTCAGAACTTCATGAAAAGGGTGAAGGGTAAAAGGAAATGGCTAATTGTCGAAGAACTTTCATCCATAAAATGCATCTCTAAGAATGTCAACTGAAAACTTATAACCCCAGAACATGTTATTTGACCTTCGGTTACACAACTTGGTAATTTTCTGTGATCAACGTCGTCCTCTGAGAAAACTTGGGAGCGGGTCCACCTCTCAGAGGTAGGATATTTATAACCTGCAAAGCAATTCAAGCTCAATACAATGCAGATAGCTGGAGATGCGACTGTAATATTATTCATGTGCATAGTAGGAAAGAACGGAAACAAATTGGAAAGCAAAGCTAACCTTTAGATCACTGTATGTACTAGTAGCTGAAAACCGCACAGAAATAGGGAAGAAGGCCGATGAATCAGCGGGAGGCACCACAAATTCCATCGATCCACTGCAATGTAATAGCAAGAAATGACAAAATCATTCATTATCATTATAATAATAAGAATATCCGATGCAAGAAATTGGAAAAATAAAAAGAAATCAACATTCACTGACCTGCGGTTAGAGTTATCAATGAGAACTATTGACCATTCCAAGATAGAATTTCTGGAGTCATATCTGCAAGTTGCAAAGAATGCTATTGTTGAATGAAACATATCAAATAAATAAAAGTTTGAAAACTACAGAAACTGGAAGAGTATCATAATTCATGAAGGCAATACTTGTATATTCCAATAAATATTAGCAGCACTGCAATTCATGCTTCCAGTACTATTAACAGAGAGAAAAAGAAAAATGGAATAATGGAAAGCGCACACAATAAACAATACTTGAAACCATAAACATTTAAACAAGTCAGTTTCCAGAGCAATCACTGAAAATATAAAGCACTGCAATTCATGCTTCTAGAACTAATTAACTAACCAGGAGAAAAAGAAATATGGAATAACATAAAGGGCACACAATAAACAATACTTGAAACCATAAACAATTAAACAAGTCATAGTTTCCAGAGCAATCACTTAAAATATAAAATGAGAATACCAACCTCTTAAAATTTGAAATCTTTTTTCATGAAAAAGACAGATTGAAGCTAATTACACTGCAATCCAATACCGCAAAACAGAATAAACTCATATCTCTTACCTCCATTCCCCATCAATCTGCCTAACACTTGGTGCCTCTCGAAGGGCTGGAAGAGGAACTGAGATAACAACATTTCGCAGATCAAACATTGATGAAGCTTCATATTCAATGCTCACATAAGTTTCATTTCCAGAAACAGAAGGCCAGCAGTTGACTGCAATATATATGCAATCACAGATGATTTTAGCTTCAAAAGACCAATAATGTACAGAGAATATATGTTGTGTAAGAATATAACCCACTTGTCAATGGCACCATTGACTCATCTGCACTTTGCATTCTCCACTTCAAAAGACCAACACCAGCCGCATCACCAGCTTGGCCTGTGGGGAAAGGCCTGCTAGGATCCTTCAAGCCTAGTATATTTTCATTGGTGAAGAGTTCTTTGTTCATATTAGGATGGGTTTTGAAAAGGATGCCTGGGTTCCCTCCAGTTTCAATCTGAAATAACGCACAACTTTTTATAACTTTTTATAATTAAAGCTGCTAGAAAAATCATAAAAATACCACTGCAATTGTAGAACTCGATATCACAAATAGGTTATTACTTATTTTCAGTAAAATAACAAGCCTCTCGAAATTATTAAATAAAACCAGATCATTCAACTATCTTTCAACGATAATAAGGCACAAAGACCATTCATCTTTAAAGAATGTAGCCCCTTCCTGCATCAATGTGATTTACTGTTGCAAGGCACTTGAACATAAAATTTTCCAGTTAATAACTAGTCAAATGTAGCTCAAATCATGAATTAAATATTCAAAATTTTAGATTTTAAGAAAATGTATAGGCTTCTTGAATATGCACTAGTAGAACCAGGGTGAAGAAAGAAATCTTCAAGATATGTTTGAAGAGCCATCACAAAAATCTAACCAGAATCATTCTGCCTCCATATTTCAAAGAAATTCTAGGCAACAACATAGCAAACATTGCAGTTTGCATTTTTCCAAGTTTCTAATCACAAACTACGTGCAAATAGGAGGAACCTGAATAGACTAATGTCATACTTACACTACAGAGGGCTTTGAATAGTAACTATATATAAGTGGGCCCCTTAAACTAACAAGAAGAAGCAATTATCCAATGGCACATCAAGAACTAAAATTAACTAAATTTGCAGAGATTGTTGAAACTAAAATCAGTCAAAATCATTATTTAAAAAATTAAAAAAAAAAAGAAAAGAATTGTCAAGCATGCTTTGTCTAATTCAGAAGTATTCTCCATATAAGAGAAGCCACAAAAGATTAAATTGCTTAAAATCAAGTAAAGCCTAAGAAAACAATTAGAATACAAAGAGGACCAAAGAAAGGATACTAATGAGAATTAAAAAAGAGAATACCTGAACTTGGATAAGTCCATCTTCTTGGTTAAGAATTTGAAGTGACAATGTTCCTTGGACGTCAAAGTTACTCATTCCACCATCTCGTTTCAGGCTCACATTGAGTTTCTCCTCAACAGTCAAAGTGACAGGGTCAGTTGGTGGTGGGGCAACTGCTCTGGACTGGCCAGCTTTTGGCTGCACATCTTCAAGAATCACTTCACCCTCTGCTTTCAGGGACTCCAAGAACTGGTTTGTCCTCTGGGTTTTACCAAGCTGCATGCCAAGACCCTTAGGAGGAGCAGTGGCAGATGAAGGCGGACGGCCTGATGATGCAAGTATTTACAAAGAAAACAGCCCTTAATTCATAAAACATATATCATTAAGTTTAAATCCTAAGGGAGATGTTAAAAACTGCTATTTAGAAAGAAGCAAGAAACAGATTCCCAAAAGACAAATGTTGACGCTGTAGGGGTTACTGTCTCAGCCATGGAATTCAAAAAATAAACTAAATTTTTATAATGATTGTTTATTTTATAATATAAAACAAGTATGACATATCAACATCATCCAAAACTTGTCCAAAAGAAAAAGCACTCTGATAGAATTCATTCCACTGAAAGACACATACCTTTAGACTTGCTGGAAAAGGTCTCTATATCAGTGGTCAAACCAAACCCAGAACCACTGTTAAAACCACCTCCGCTACTAGAAATGCTCATATCACTAAAGCTACTCTCAAGTCTGCCAGATCCCATTGACTGTAAGGACATAAACCCTCCTTTGTCACCTCCTCTATTTTTCTCAATCTGCAGAATGTATGATGAGAATTTCAGAAGGCCTGTAAGCCACAAGAAGATGACGGAACACACAAGTTTGTAAAGAAACCACCACAAAACCTAAAACAACTACCTTGCTTTTGTCAATTTCACTAGCTTTGCGCTTCATGACATCTTTAGTTTCATTGATCTTGCTCTGTAATACCAGCTTGTGCAACTTCTCCTCATGACTCTCCATCTCACAGTACTGCTTAACCTGTGCAACAGTCACATTTTCTTTGTGCCCCAGAGAGATGACTTCATCAAATGCAAAAATCAGCTCAAAAGCTGTCTTGCATATCCCCTCCTCATCTAGAGAGTACGAATATTCAGGTACCTATAAGCGCTTAAGGAAACAGCATGAGAAATGCTCTATTCTACATAAATTATATTAACATCCAGGAAAAACATGAAATAACTCTGAAATTTAAGAAAAAAAAGGTAAAAAACAAATCCATAAATCCGAACAAAAGGTATACAGCATGAAATGCTATTAACTAAAAATGATGCAGACATGAACACATGACAAAACAGTTTCCAAACCCACCTGTCAATCCATCACAAGAACACAAGAAATCATCTTTCCTATTAACAATCCATGATAGGTTACACCAAGAAATCATGATTCTTAATTTGAATATAAAAGGTTAACAAAGACCAGCAGGAAAAGGATACCAGCTTCGAGAGAAGCCTAAGAGTTTCCAAATCTTCAAGGATGTTGCTCTGTTTGTTTGTCACAAGTAGCAAAAACAGAGCTTCTATTGGCTGATAAACATAGCGCACATTTTCTGTTTCAACATACGTATGCTGTTTTCCAGTGCCAACCAACTTAGGAAAAGCTGCAAGAAGACCTTCAATCCTTATACGAGACATATCCACAAACTGCCTAGAAACAAGCACTGAAATTTTAACAAAAAATGTCAATGACTGAAGAAAATGCAAACAAACAAGTAAGCTTATAATTGGACATAAACCACATATTAGCCGGTAACATTTATAAGAGATAAAATAATAGGAAAAGAGTAAGAAATGGCCAACAACAATGATTGCAAGAATTAATCAAAAATAAAACACCTAACAAATTTATGATTTCACTACCTACCATCTTTTGAAACATTTTCTAATTGCCCCACTCTTACATAAAGTTCACAATTACCTGCAAGATCACCTAGCTAAATCTGTATTCTAATTTGCAAATGCTATTACATTTGTAAGTTTAAAATCAAATCTGTTAGCTCTTCATATTTTAGAGCCTCCACAACACTTTCAACAAACTACATCTCCATTTTACAAATGAATAACTCACCTTTCCCAGATTTGGTCACGATAGAAGCAGCAAGGACAACCTATATCACAAACAAAAAGATATATAAGATGCAAATTTCACAAAAATCTATAAACCAATAGAACATTGATGGTGCACAAAGAAAAATCCAATCGAGTCATAGTGTGCATAAGTGTATAACAACATCCCACTCTCAGTAACTATGAAGGCTTACATCTAGCCATTGTCAAACATTGTACTGAAGCTAACAGTAAACTTCAGCTTATCAACTTCAACATCTATTAACTACATGGAGCATAATCAAATGCAAAATCTAAATACGAATAAATTTTCAAACATCAAGCAATTGCATTAAGAAGTGCTAAAAATTACCATCTTGAATTTCGAAGAAGCAACTAACACCAACAGAACGAGCAAAGAACCTGAAAATTGACACTAAAAATCAAATACAATCCAGCGAAATGACCAAATAATCAAACATACTAACGCAAATATCCTTATAATACAATCATAAACACGAGATCGGATCCAATTCCAGTGACTACGCACAACCTATAGCACAAGATCTAAATGACCCAAACAAGAGAAAGCAGAATTCAACGGTGCGTTTGGCTGGTGAGAAAATGCAGGAGAATATAAGAAAATTAAAACTATCGGATCTCAGATCTAATAGCAAAACGAAACAGAGAGAGTTAACAATGCGAACCAAAAATTTTAATAGACTTTAGTGAGAAAGATTTACGAACCGACGGCTGAGGTTGCTGCGGAAACGAAATTGAGAGATGAGATCTCAGAGATACTAACCTCGATGTACTTCTTTAGGTGTATCTTCTTCTTCTTTTTCTTCAGAAGCAAGGAAAATGGAGAATTAAGGAGGAGAAATCCGCGAACTGAACAATAAGAACTGCGAAGGCACTACTTTTATTTGGGCTTTTAATGAGCCCAATGTTATTGGGGTCGAGGCCCAAATATTTTTGAATTCCTTGCCTTTTCTGTTAATTGAATCATAAATAGACTTAGAATTCATTTGGTACAACTTTTTCAATAAAACTTTTTAAAGTAAAATTTTTACCTCTAAAATTTTTATGAATAAATTTTTAATAAAAATTTATTAATCATTTGATTGTCATAAATAATTTTTGAAAAAAATTTGAATAATTACTTTAATAGATAGATTTTTAATATTTTATTTTAAACAAATTACGTAAAATTTTTAAAATAAAATAAGGATATTTTAAATAATTTTATCTTTTAAAAAAATTGAGAAAACTCTACTGTCAAAAGTTCAAATTTTGAATTTTTTCTAATAGAAGGAAAACAGTTTTTTTAATTTTCAAAAACTGTTTTTCATTGTCAACCAAACGATATTAAAAAATTTGAAAAAAGTTTTTATTATTAAAAAAACCCTTTTGGCCAGTGAAAAAACCAAAACAAAGGGGCACTTGGAAGCTATTTGGTTTTTTATCAGCGATCTGAATATATCTAAAATAGAAATAAATTTGAATGTATAAAGTTAAATGATTCTAATAATTTGTTTATTTTTTTATTTATGAAGTTTGAATGTAAACGTTTAAAAATCAATAATTTTATGCATCAAAAAATAAATTAATTTTATAATAGTTTTTTAGTTCATTGTAGCTAAAAGATTTATTCAATTTTCAGGTTTAAGTGACAAACTAAAATTTTTAAATTATTTTACTGAGATATAATTACCATATTTTTACTATTGAGTTAGAAAATAAACACTTTTAAAATATTTGAATCACTAAATTGTAGTAGATTTACAACTTGAAAAACAAACAAACATTTAATAGAATCAATGTACATGTCAGTTGGTAGAATAAAAAATTATCATTTGTGCATTATATAAAAATATATTTTAGAATCTATTAAGAGTACATATGATAGTGTAAATTAACACTATATAAGTGCTAAATTATATATATATATATATATTGTTGATATTGATTTTTGGTAATTAATATCCAACCTGTAATTTTTCTTCTTAGTTCTATATATCTACAAAAAAAAAAGGCTATTAGAGATGTTGGTTTTTCGACGAAAACTCTCCGTTGCCTAAGTTAATAGGTTTTTTTTGTAAAAATAATTCGGAAAGTATAGTAAAAATAATCTGGAAAACATATTTCGAAAACTAGAAAAATGAACGATAAACATTTAATTTTTTTGTATACCTTTTTCTTAGCTTAAAAATCAAAATTTTCTAACATTAATCATGAGAAGTAGGGCTTGGTAGTGTCCCTTTTTTTGGTTTTTGGGATTTTTGTCATACTCTACAACTCAATTATGCAGTTATTACCTCTTTATAAGAGCAATTTTCATCCACAACATATATATATATATATATATAAAAGAATGTATGTATGTATATATATTATTTGTTAGTTATTTATTTTAGTGATACTTATCAATTTTAATTGGTATTACCAATAATCTTTAAGATTAGCACATAATCATGTGTTAATTAAAACGACGATTGGAGTGCTTCACAGGTATCATTAAACATTTTAATAATTTTCTTAAAAAATATTAGTAAAACAACATTAAAATGCATGAGTATTAGTCACTATTATAGGATATAAACACTCTTTTGATATTATCAAATGAATCCTAAATTCATGAGATAATCGTTGTTCATTGCAATTACACTTTTTTAAAACAAATTATACATTATGTCGTGAATAAAATTCAAATTTTATATTTATTATATTTTCTCACAATATTTTTATCAGTTAAATGTGAATTTTTTTTTAAATTTTATTTTATGTTAATAATTTTTTAACAAAGACATTTTTTTGTTAAAAAAAAATTTTGGTAGCATGTTGTTTTCACTCTAGCTAACTCATTTTATTGGAGCAACTTAATTATTAATAAATTAGGATGCACTTTAAAATTTTAACAAATTGACTTATAATTTGTTTTTAACTTTTAATTTACATTCATCCATCAAAAATAAAATTGTTGAAATTAAACAAATTCTATTCTAATTTGTTATTTTAATAAAGCTCAACGACATTTCCTTCTTGCTATAAAGATAACGACTTTAGACATAGCCAACTCTCATAAAGTGACAAGTAAAGTGTAAGAGGCTTAGGAATGAATTGACTACTATATGGCTGACGAACAATTGTTAGCAATTTTGATTTTATACATAAAAATATTATTACATGAAAAGTTTATTCATGTTATTATGAAAATCTAATTTTTTATAAATATTATAAGAAAATAATTTAAAATTCTCTTTAACTAGTGTAGGTAGGGTTTAAACTTTGTGTTGTTTATACTATTTCAAGAAATTTATCAAAATGAATTAAGTGTTACTCATATATAAAGCGAAATTCAATCTCATCTATTTTTGTTAAAAAAAAAGAAATTTAATTTTTTTTAAAAAATGATTAAAAAGGTTTATTGGTATTAAAGTTATTTTTGGGTTTGTTTATCAATTTTTTCTTTAGGAGATACGATCGCAAACTCAATAAAAATAATTGAAAAATATCTAATTATTTTTATAATTTTATTTTTTTTATATTTTAATCTTTTAAATATTGTATATTTTATTTTGGCCCACTTCCAAAATTTGGATCCAACAAAACCACCATTAGGTAGTGAAATAGTGTATGAACAAGAAACATTTAAAAGAGATATAATTAATTTTACTTATTTAAGAAATGAATAATGTAATTTTTATTTCTCTGTTTGTACTATCGAGTTGTTTTTTTTTTTTAATTTTAAAGCTTAATTAGCTGAATTTATTTATAATTTTAAAACACTTTTTTGCTATGTAAAAGTAATCTTTTAATAAATACTTATGTTCACATTGCATACAAAAAAATACACAAACAAATCATTAAAATTTATATATTTAGACTTATTTAGCATTTAGACTAAGGACTTATTTGTTTTTTTATTTGAAATCTCTATATTTCTGAAATATAAATAAATTTGAATGATAAATTTTGATAATTATAAATATAAATATTACTATTAATTATTATATTCTTATAAATAATTAAAATAAATTTTATATATTAGGAAATAAATAAGTTTTATAACGGTATTTTTAATTTATTACAATTAGAAATTTCGTTTAAATTTTAGACTTTTGCGTTAATTGAAAAATTTTAACTTATTTTATTTAGATATAATTATTAAGGTTTTTAGTGTTAAGTTAGAAAAGAACCACTTTAAGATATTTGAATGTTGAAACTACAATATATTTAGATTTCGGACTAAAAAATAAATAGAAACTAATATCTTTTAATTTAGTTAAAAAAATATTACCTACCTAATTTTTTTTTTAAATTCATAATTTGTCAAATACAAACGTCAAAATTTGAAATCTTCTAAGTAATTATAAGTTTATATTTATTTATATATGCTATCTACTCCTTTTAAGTCATAATTTTTTTTCTTAAGTTTGTATTTTAAAAGATATAGACACCCGCACTTAAAAATTTCTAAATAATCATATCAATTTATAATTTAATCATATGTTATCTATTTTTTACACACAAAACTAACGATTATTTCATCTTTAAAGCATGATGTTGATTTAATTAATTAATTAATGACAAGGTTAAGAACAATGTTGGATTTTGCCTCTCCAAAAAATGGAAAACTGATCATTAAGCACCAATTGATTCCATTCTATTGTGTGATTATACTTAAATCTAAATCAATTACATGCCAATGAAATAAATTAGGGTTTCATCTCACAACATTGGAAGACTTTGCTGTTATTCAAAATCATGTATTAAAATTTTAAAATACAATGTTAACTTTAATAAGATGCTACGAATCGTTTTTCAATATCTACGATGATTTTTCATATTTTATTTACCGATTTACAATAATTAATTCTTCTCGATAAAATGATACATTGACATAATCAATACCATCATTAGGTAGGTAGTCAATCACCCTACAATAAGATGATTCATACTCTTACTTTCCTTTCTTTCCAAATGATAAAAATAAATTTTATTCCAATTGAGTATATTTTTAAGATTGTAAATTATCTGTCTAATCTATTTGATCGCTTAAGATTTTTATATTTTTAAGATCCTTTATATATTTTTTTAATGAGTGTCATTTTCATTGTTATTATTCCTTAGCCGTAATTATTCAAGTATTTAATGGTTTTTACTTTTGGAATATTACAAATTATGTAAACAATTTATCAGATCAAGAATATATTTTTAACTTTTTTGATAAAGTATGAAGTGTAGATATTTAAAAAATAAAATAAAAATTTAAAATATTGAGATACATATAAATAGCAACACAAATTAATTAAGAAGAAACTAACCCCATTAATGCCAATAAACACTCAAAACATTCATGTATATGTTCAAATATTTCAAAACCAAACACACTTGCATATTTATAATAATTAAGCTATAATATTATCTAGCAAAAGTCCTTAAATGGAAAGCAAATAATTAAATAAATACTTATATATCAGCTCATACTTTTCTTCTTCTCTTACAATCAGAACCCAGAAGCACTTTCCACAAATCTATTAACCAAGAAGCACTTTTCCACAAATTTAATCACTCTGCAATATAACAAAAGCACATAGCTCAATTATATATTATTCGATAAAAATATAGCCATGTTTCAAACAATAAAATTGCAAGCAATATTGGTAACCATAACCCTATAATTTTCTTTTTCCCAAATCTACAAATTTTAAAATAAAACTTTAATAAATTCGTATTAATTTAGGTAAAAATGATACTGTATTATGTAAATTAGTATCTATTTTACACTAAATTTACTCAAATCTCCTTAAATTTGTACTTAAAAAGATACAAATGTCCACAATTAAAAATCTCTAAATAATTATAAATATTATTTATCTAATATGTTTTCTACTTCTCTTTTAACTATCAAATACTTCTTCACTAAACTAATAGTATGGTGATATAGATTTAATTCTTACCATAGAAAGCTCTGCTCTTGTAAACATTCATATATGTTCTTTAAAATAAGAATTTGATTAAATATGTACAAATTTAATTTTAAAAATAATATTATTTTACGTAAATAAATATCTATTTGCATTAAATTTACATAAATTTTCTTAAATTTTACTTTTAAAAGATAAGAATATTTGCAACTAAAAATTTGTAAGACTATATTTGTATGTATAAAAAATGATTATTATTACTTCATCACAAGTGCATTTAATGCATAATAAGTAAATAATAGTGTATGATGTTATTGGCATGCAAAACTTCTCTCTTACAATCATTCACATTTTTTAAAATATAATTTCAATTGTAAAAAAATAATTATTTTACATAAATTAATATTCTTTTACGTTAAATTAAGTAAATTTTCTCAAATCTATATTTTTTTAAAAATGCATATCTAAAAATTTGTAATATTCATGAGGTTATATATGTGTATATAATATGTTTTCTACTTCGTTTTAGCCACATAAACTTATAATTATTGCATGATTAATCAATGCATATAATACTAATTTGATTAATTAATTAACTAATTATTAAATAATACCATATATAGTCGGGGAATTGGAGCCCGAAGTCTTGAAGGTTAGGCTGAATAGGTTGAAGTCTATAAGGCTGATAATGTGGAATCCCAAGCTCAAGAACACTGCTGGGTTGTGCCTCTTCAGAAAATGGAAACTGTTGATGATGATGATGATGATGATGACGATTCTCAAGCACAAGTTCTTCTTCATTCTTCTCTGCTATTATCGTTGCCTGTTGTTGTTGCTCCCATGCAACTGCCTGGTTAGCCTTTATCTATAATTCAACATAATGTAAATTAATTAGGGTTTCATTAGAATATCAAAAAATCTATCGAATTTCTAACTTATAATGTCAACTTATAACGTTAAACTTAATTATAACATGTATTAATTATAGTATAGTTTTGTATCTAACATTCTATAATAAGACTCATGTGAGAATGTTAAATAAAAAAAAAGTTGAATATAAGTACTTGTATACTTTTAATTTTTTTAATTTTATCTTCATAAAATAATATTTAATTTATAGAAAAATCTTTCAAATATTAATTTAGATGTTTTAAAAATATTTATTTTTTAATTTAATATTGAAAATTTGGTAAATTATGTTTGAATAAAAGTAAGTTATAATTTTAAACTTAACAATAGGACCTGAATAAGTTTACCAAGTTATAATTTTAAAAATATCCTTATAAACTTCATGTATTTTCTAATATATATACAGTTTATTTTAATCATTTACAAAGATATATATGATGAATAAAATTACTCATTTTTACATGTTTATACTCAAATGTGATAAATAAAAATATTATTTAAAATCATTTGAATTTATATATGTACATTTATTCTAATCTCATATATATTCATTCAAATTTAAAAAAAGAAAAAAAAGATCCTTCTAGTATTATCTATAAGTACCAACTCCAAATACAATTTCAATCATAATGTTATTATATGTTAATTTATAAATTATTTTTTAATACTATTTAATAAACACATTGCAATAAATAATCAAACATATAATTAATTGCTTATATTTATTAATTTATTATTAAATTTATAATATATAATAAGTTGAAGTTTTGTACTCACCAGACGACTTATTTGCTCATTTTCCTCCTCCAACATTCTCATCTACAAACAAGATTAATAGAAAATCATTAATTTTAATTAATTAATTAACAAATTAATCATAAAACATATAAATAATTAATAATTTGATTGTCACCTTCTTTCGATGATTGTCTTTCTGCTGTTGAAACAGCTCAATCTGCAATCCCAATCAGAACTTCAAAAATTACTTCCTGAAAATGCTTTCAAAAATTACTTTCTGAAAATGTTTTCCGATATACCTTTCTAGCTTGAACCTTGTTAAACGAGCACTCTAGTTGGCGTTCAATCTGAACCAACTCGTCAAACTGAACGGAGCTCAGATCAACGTCGCCGGTGAACCACCGGAGGCTCTGTTCAAGATTGTGCGTTTCCGTTCTCATTCTTCTTAACTCACTGTAAATTTCTTCCTGCAAAATAATTTTAAAAATTAATTAAAATAATAGTTAATCCTAATTTTAATTAAAATAATTGATTTTAATTATGTTTAAATATATGGAAATTAGAATAAATTAATAGAAATTTATTTTACCGAATCATGATTGGTCTCAGATGGAATTCGAGTCCCTTTAGCAATCTCATACCTTCTTATAATATGCTCAATGCTGCCTCAAAATATTCAAATAATTTAGAATTATAAAGAAAATAAATTAGAGAAATTAAAATGAATATTAATTCAAGTGATATTTTTCTTAAAATAAATAAAGAATTTTATAAAATTATGCCTGTAAATTATTAGAAACAAACAAAATCATGGACAAGTAATTGACTTTTGGTACAATAATAATTTAATTTTTTGTTATTAAATTAGGGAAAATAACTATTAAATTTATATTTTTAACAAAATTATTTATAAAGGGAATTTATGTAAAATTACACAATCTTTTAATTCTTTCTTATTTTCACCAACAAGAAAAAAAAAATGAAGATCCATGATCATCTTTTAATTTTTCTATTAAAACAACTATTATTTAAAGTGATATTTTTCTTAAAATAAATAAAAAATCATGTGCAAAATAATGATTGGTACAATAATCTTTTGATTTTCTTGTTATTAAATCAGAGCACATAACTATTAAATTGATATTTCTCACAAAACTATAAATAAATTAAAGGGTATTTGCATAAAATTATGTCTATAAATTATGTAAAGGAAATTAAAATAACTATTTATTAAAGTGATCTTTTGTCGGAAATAAATAAAGAATCATGTAAAATAAGTGATTGATACAATAATATTTTGCTCTTTTGTTCTTAAACTAGGGAAAATAACTATTAAATTTATATTTTTCACAAAATTATAAATGAATAAAGGGTATTTGTAAAAATTATTACTAACACTAGCAAAAAAAAAAAAGACAAGATCGAGGATCATCTTTTAATTTTTCTATTAAAACAATTATTAATTAAAGTGATATTTTTCCTAAAAATAATGAATTTTATAAAATTATGCCTGCAAATTATTAGAAATACACAAAATCATGGACAAATTAATAGTGATTCATACAATAATCTTTTAATTCTTTTTTTATTAAATTAGGAAAAGAAACATTAATTAAATTGATATTTTTCACAAAATTATAAATAAATCAAAAGGGTATATTATATTTGTATAAAATTATTGCTATCAACATAAAAGAAAAAAAACCAAAAAAAGAAACTGAAAGATCCTAGATGATCATGTGATGAAAGAAATCGAAGAACAATAACGTTGTATGATTCAGAAAGTTAAAAAAGGAAAATTATCAAACAAACAGAAGGTCAAACATAATAATGAAGAAGAAAAAGAGTTCGTAAATATATATATATATATATATATATATGTATGATCATTGATCACTCTAAGCTCTGAGAAAACCCTAGTAATGGCGAAAATGAAGAAGAGGATCGACCTGGTGGATTCAGAGCAGTACTCAAACAATTTTCCAGTGCAAGAGAAGATGATGAGGCCAATCTGAGCATCACAGAGGACAGAGAGCTCATGAGCCTTCTTCAGAAGCCCTACACGACGTTTGGAGAAGGTGACTTGTCTATTGGTTCTGCTTTCGATCCTGGCAATTGCTATCTTTCCTCTTCCCATTTTTAATTATATAATTAATTAAGTAAAAACTGCAGAAAATAGGAAGAAAAATAAAGGGTTATGTGAATTTAATTCAATTTAGGGCAAGAAACTTAAATGAAGGTCGTAGTAGTGGGATAAGAAGTGGAAACTTGTTTACTAAAAAACCCTAACAATTTAATGAAGACTGCAACATTGGAGGCTAGGAAAGAAGAAAGGAAGAGAAAATGGATGAATGGAGGAAAAGTTTTGAAGAGTTTTGAGAAAATTTACCTCTTTGCTTTGCTTGTTGTAATGGAAATTTGCCTTGAAGAGAAGGTGGGGTGAATAAATAGCAAAATAGGTGTTATGGTGAATTTACCAAAAAGCCCTTGGTGCATGCAATGTTTGCATGTTGAATGTAATGATCAATAGTTCATGCATCAATTGATGATAGCTATAGTCCAATGAAATTTTACTCTATGTTTTGTTAATTTGTGTTAATTAGTTGTAAATATATATATATATATATAGATATAAATAATAATAATTTATATTTTGTAAGTAGTCTAATGAAGATGGGGATCGACTATAATACACCCATTTTATCGTTACATAAATTTGTTTTTGAAATTTCAAAATATTCCACTTTTACATTTAATATTTCAAATTTCTGAATATCTAAATTTGCACTGAAATTTTTTAAGTTTTATATTAAAGTTTTTAACTTTCGCGTACAATATTTTAAGCTTTACATAAAAAATGTAACAATATATATATATATATATATATACACACATATATAGGCAAGTCTATGAATCTGATGTAAAATATTTTTATTTCATAATTTTATGTATATTAATCTTAAAATTAACTAAGTATAATAGTAATTAGAATGAATTAAAAAAATTTGAAATATATGTGATACGATTTTTATTAATTATTTATGAATTGTAAGACTTTTAGTCAAACAAAAAGAATAGTAGTTGATGTCATATTTATGTTTCAATATTTATATTAAAATTTCAATTTTTATTCTACAATATCTAAAATTTTACATTAGAAAGATTTTAAAATGTAATAATATATATTCAATTCATTAAAGCCAAGTTCATAAGTCTTACGTTAAATATATTTATTTCATAATTTGTAAATTTAATAAAATTCTTTTAAAATTAAAATAGTATAACAATAACCAGAATGAATAAAAATAAAAATTTAAAATATGTGATACGGTTATATTAGATAATTGGAATAATTATTTATGAATTACAAGACTTTTAGTCAAACGAAAGGAATAATAGTTGATGTCATGTAATTGTGACATTTAACAACCCAAGTTTGAACTTCTTTACTATAGCTTTTTAAAATTGCCAAAATGGGAAGAGTTGAAATTGAGGAGAAATAACAATTGAGAGACTTTGTTAGCTAGAATTCAAGACAAATTAAATTTAAATGCATGTGAATGTGAATATGAATATGAAAGTTCATAGAAGTTTAAATAAAAGAATTTTCATCACAAAATAATTTTTTCTTAAGCTGGTTATATATTAGACCATAAAAAATTCAAATTTGTTGGAATCTTTTGTTAGTAATGCCACAATATAATTTTATAGATACCACAAATTAAGGGATAGATCATAGTCTCCTAATTTTATACGAATTTTTACATTATCTGCAGGTAATTTAAATTTAAGCAGTGTTAATGGTTGAAATTTATATTTTGCATTTAAATTTGAATAATTTTATTCAAATATGTTAAAACTATTTTTCTTTAATTTATGTCTAAAACTTGTTCAAAATATCTTAATGTAATTAAATTAAAAATTTAAACTTAAATCTAAATAACTAAATGTTTGAATGAATTAAATATTTTATTTGTCAACTCTTAATTTATTACTTAACATTTATATATGTCAACAATTTAACATATACATTAGTTTTAAATTTTTTATTTTTATAAAAACAAATAATTTAACATTTATATTCAAATGTTTAAGAAAAAAATATATATATATCAGATTTACATTTCAATCAAATTTAATTTTAGTCATGTTCAGATTTAATGATCAATAGTTCATGCAACAATTGATGATAGCTATAGTCTAATGAAAATTTACTCGATGTTCTATTAATTTGTGTTAATTTATAATAATAATAATAATAGTTATAATAATTTATATTTTGTAATTAGTCTAATGAACAATGGGGATTGATTAAAATACACCCATTTGATTGTTCCATAAATTTGTTTTTGAAATTTTATGTTAAATGTTTCGATTTTTACATTTAATATTTCAAATTTCTATGTTTCAAAATTTGTATTGAAATTTCAACTTTTGTATTAAAGTTTTCAACTTTCACATACAAAATTTAGTTTCACATTAAAAAAAAAAAAAATTAATGTAACAGTATATCCAATATATTGTAGACAAGTCTATACATGAATCTAATGTAAAATATTTTTATTTCATAATTTTGTGTATGTTAATCTTAAAATTAACTAAGTGTACGTAATAGTAATTAGAACTAATAAAATTAAAAAATTTAAGATCTATGTGATACGATTTTATTAATCATTTATAAATAGTAAGACCTTTTAGTGAAACAAAAACAATAGTAGTTGATGTCTTGTTTAAGTTTCAATATCTGTATTAAAATTTTAATTTTCATTGTACGATATTTAAAATTTTACATTAGAAAAGATTTTAAAATGTAATAATATATGACCAAGTTCATGAATCTTATGTTAAATATATTTATTTCATAATTTTGTAAATTCAACTAGTAAAATCTTATTCTATTTATATTTCGTTTTGAAATTAATATTTATAATAGCAATTAGAAAAGTAAAAACAAAAATTTTAAATATGTAATACGATTTTATTAATTAAATGATCTCAGATTATTTATGAACTGTAAGACTTTAATTTTAGTGAAACAAAGAGAATTAATAATAGATGAAGTCATGTAATTGTGACATTTAACAACCAAGTTTGAAATCCATAATGTAGCCTTTTAAAAATTGCCAAATGGGGAAGTTTGAAATTCAGAAGAAATAAATCAATATGCCCAAAAAAGAAAATGAATTGGTCCAATTCTTGTAAAGACTCTTTGTTAGCTAGAATTCAAGACAAAATAAGTCTAAATGCATGTGAATATGAATATGCATGAAAGTTAGTGGAAGTTTAAATAAAATAATTTTTTCTTCATCTAATTATGTATTACATCAAAAAAAAAAACTCAAATTAATTTATCATAATCTTTTGTTAATAATGCCAAAAATATCTACTTACTTATCACAAATTATATATCATAACTGCCTTCAGATTAAGCTGACATTTGTTATGATTGTTGTTCGATTTAAAGAATTTTTTATTCCAGAACCATACATAAAATTTTCATTTCATACTATTTTTTTTAATTTGTATAATAAAATATTTTAATCTTTTTTTATTCTATAAATTATTTTTATTATGAAAATAGCGGGCTAATATTTTTACAAGAAATCTCTGATTAATTTTTCAGTAAAAAATCATTTTTAAACATCATGCGTCTTGGCTTTTATAATAGATAAAACGATCAACAAAGTTTACGCACTTCTAATAATTAAAATTAAATGTAAACATAATTAATGGGTAATTAATAAACATATAAGATACAATCTTAAATATTAAAAATATTTAAAAAATTAACGATTTATAAATGATATAGAAAAATTTGTAAAGTTAAGAGGGATTATCTTTTATCAATCATATTAAGATTAAAGTTTTCTTATAATTATACGAAAATCTAATTTAAATAATAATTAATAAAGACAAATTGTGATATACATATATAAATATATATATATATAATTAACATGAGTTGAAATTAGAAAATTCAGGTAAGTACATAATTTGTATTAAAAAAAAATGAGATCCAAACTCAAATACGTATTATTTGAAATTATTACATGATCTGGCTTTTTCATCACAATTTGAATACATTAATTAAAAACCCTAATTCAAACAAACCTATATATTAAACCAGAAGAATCATATTAAAAAAAAAAAAAGGAACCAGAAGAATCTGAAATATTGGTCAAAGATTTAACTTATTTAAGGGGAAAAATAAAGAAGAAGAAGAAGAAGAAGAAGAAGAAGAAGCCATGATTACAAAGTCATCAGAGGAGTCAGAAATGAAAAGAAAAATAACATGTAATTAATTGCTCGCCTAAAATTAGTAATAGTTTTAACTTTCATATTCCACATTACCATTTAAAATTTTATTTACTAACATCCCCACATGGTCTTTCCTGCCCTATACTCTACATACAAATATATATATATATATATATATAATTTGATTATATATACATTCATATGATTTAAAGACAATTAAGTGTAACTCTTATTAATGTACCTATGAAATAATTGGAACTAATTTCAAAAACTTAATTTTATGACCTTGTCGAATTGAATTCATTTTTCTTTCTAATTTAATTATGGGTTATATGATAAAAACATAATAAGAATTAATTGACGGGAAAAAAAGCAAGGAATCAATCCAATTGATTCGGTTTAGTTAGATTTTATTAAATATAAAATATATATATATATATATATACATATGTAATAGCTAAAAAAATGATTAGATTGTTATCAGTGAAATTTAATGTGCCTACGTGGTATCCTATAAGAATGCCACCACAGATACAGTGGTGCCACGGACGGCGCACGTGGTACAACTCTCCCACTCCCACGTGAATACCACCAGCCGCAAGAGATTGAGATCAATACGACGTGAATTGAAAATATGACCATTGGGCCTTATGAAAATCAGCCCAAAAACCGTGGCCCAAATCTACGATGATGATAGTCGAATCAATAATGTTTGTTGATTAGAGTCAATCCTACGTGGTGCATACGTGGCGGTGGGAGAAATTTCAATATCAACATAGATAATATTTAATAACAAATTATAAAGAGTAAAATGTTAGTTAGAGCAATGACGGTAGAACTAATTGTGATGAAAATTCAATATTTAATTTGATTGTTTCCTTTTTCCTTTTTAGTTATGAAATATCAATAATTTCTTGCTCCCCTTACTAATAATTTTTTCCATTTTGCAATAATAGTTAAGTATAGAATATGGGATAAAAGATTTATAAGTTCTTAAAGTTTAGATTATTTGATTGATTAATTTTAATAGTTTTAAAAATACTCATTAAAATCTTAATTTATTAAAAGATAATGATTATATTCGATAAATAATACTTATTTAACAAAAGAACTATTAAATATTTAAAATTTAATAAACTATAATATATTTATTTAAAATACATTAATAAGTTAAATAAATAAATATTCTTTTTTTAGCACATTAATATTATATATATATGTAATTTTATTCAAAAGATAATATAATCATATATTGTATTGTAATATATTTTAGAGAAAATACTTACAAGTTTTTAAGGTTTGGTTTATCAGTCTAATTAGTTATAATAATTTAAAAAATATTCATTAAAACCTTAATTTATTGTAAAATAATTATTGTATCACTATTTAATGAGAATTAAAAAAAAAAAATTATTTTAAACCCTTAACTAAAATTTAATGAAATAATAATAATAATAATAACAATAATGTATTATTTTATAATTATTAATAATTAAATATTTATTAATCTATTACAAGTATACAACCAAATCATAAATTTATTTATTTTATAATCATACAACAACAGACACATCGTAATAAAATTTTATTAATAATTAATTGATGATCTGCCTCCAACAACAAAAAACAGTTTTAAGTCCACTTCACATCATTATCTTCAATTTCAATTTATAAACTTCCAAAAATAGCATATATGCATGTTCATATTATCAATAACAACAACATCAACATCAATAATAATAATAATAAATAAGGCAGATAAAATATCATATCAATTTTTTTTTTTAAATCTTGAAAGCCGAATTAGATCAAATGATTCGATTCGGTTTTCAATTTGAAAATCGAAAAAAGACAATTGATAATATTAGAATATTTTAAAAAAGAAAGGTTCATGACATTTTTAAATTATTTTTGGGCCAATTAATCTTATTCATGGGTCAAGCTTTGTTAGAATGAATATTTCACAAGTTAAATTATTTTTATTGAACAGTATTCAATAAAATTCTGGTTAAATGAAGATAGATTATCGAATTATTGCATAATAATGTAGACCAAAATGCCTTTTAGGAAAGGTCATTCAAACCATTTTATAATAGTATTAGTGGAAATTTTCATTCAATATAATTATTTTATAATAACACTAATAAAAATATTAGTAATCCAAATTCACTTTGGGCCAATGTTCAGATGGGGTTATTCACTTTGGGCCACATAAAAGTAATCCAAACAAACTACTTAACTAATTAATAATAAATTACCACTTATAATAAATATTAGTAATAATAGTAATTCATTATCAATATTTATAGTCTCATAGGTACTAAAATTATATGAATTAATAATAATAATAATAATTAATTAGCAACTTGACAGAAAAATCTCAAACCAAATCCAAATATGCTCCAAAATCCAAATGTTATTGCATAGGGTATTTGAGTATTTGTATTGTACTTATAGGATGTCATATATTTTGGACAAAAGATATTAAAGTGTGCAACTGAGATTTCAAATTTCTAATAAGATTTTGAAGTATTTCTATTCATTATTGTTGTGCTTCATTATATGTTATATAATGAAGCACAACAACAATAAATAGAAATATTAAGTTATTGATATATTTCTATTAAAATGAATATGCGTAAGTTTATTTCTCATTAGTTATTAAAATCTCATGTGTATTTACTTTTACATATGAAAAGACGAAGAAAGATTGTTTTATATATTCTTTTTATCTTCTCGCAACTACAATTGATGTCCTTATTAGTGATGATATTTTTATAATTAGTGGAGTTTATTCGAAAGCACAATAAAAGAAAAAAATTGGTAATTACAAGTTTGTTAACCACGAAACTTTCTTACATTACTTAAATAGTGTAGTAGGCAATAGTGACTCAATATATTAATTAACTAAAAATTGGTTTATCGATGAACATTTTATCTATTATATGAATTATTGCAATTAAACGAAAAGGTCGAAGGGAGATGGTTTGGTCAATGTAGAACAAATTTGTATGGTTTTATATAATCTCTGTTGTCATGTTCTAAATTCAAACAATTGGTAATAGACTTAGTCGACCGAAAGAAAGTATTCTTAGATATTTTAACCTAGTGTTATACAAAGTATTACGATTACAAAATTGCTAACTAATGGTACTATAAGAGAGGTGTTTATTATTAGTTTCTTTCTCTTCTACTTCTATCAACTATAATACCTACACTCCTTATTAGTAGAGATGTAAATTTGTAATATTATATATATATATATATATATATAATTAACTTAGTTTGGTAAATTAAATTTATTAATTTTTATAAATTAAAAAGCAAACTTGATGTCCAGAAGCCTTAATTATTGAAAGATACAAGCGTTTGGGATTGACCCACGACTACAGACACCTAATCTACATTTTTGACTCCAATTCCTTCTTTATTTCTTTTCTTTCCACGGGGGCTTACTCCTTTTCTTTTATCTGCTTCTACCGATGGTAAGCCGGCGGTACGTTCTTATTCACTTGAGTCACCGTTTCTTCATGTTCATTGACATCATCTTCACAAAAACCACATATGTGATCTCCTTTTCCTGTTTGCTGAGCCATGGAGCAATAAAGCTGTCTGGTGCTTTCTGAACAGTGTAGTTCGTTGATCATGAAAGCTGCTTCAAAATCAGCTGCTATACCCCGGTCTTTTTCAGAGATGGGTTGACTGTAGTGACTCATAATTACTACCTTATTTTTCTTGTAATTAATCTTTACTTTAGAGTAAATGTTGATTTTCCTGAGCTCATAGTAAATTTGGTTTAACATATGGGCTCGTTCTTCATGTAATTGCTCCACGATTGGTTCTCTTGCTGCCAATATAATTGGCTTATCAGAAACTCTGACTTCCCTCACAAGTCCTATCTTTATCAAGTGATAGGGGCTCATTACTTTTCCTTCTGGTGTCCAATCAGGGATTGAACTGTAAAATGATAAATACATTTTACTGTCTTCGGCCTTTAAGACTCTTGTCCTGAAATGTTCTACGGTTTTCTTCATTCCTTTCGGAAAATGTTCTAACTCAACCAAATTACTTGAAGGGTAGAGATGGTGAATAAGTCCTGCATTAAATAATTGATAAACTTTCTTCGGGTCTGAACCTTCAAGGAGGTTGTACTTGCTTCCTTTTACTCTATCGTCAGTAGTAAAGAACCTGTCTTCCTCTGCAGATTCTCCAGAGTGAATTCTTACAAAATTACTGAGATTAAACCATGTTTCTGGGTTAATTGCCTCAGCTGTTTCTGTCCTTGGCGTTTGTCCGAGTGAGACAAACCTGGGAATTGGTGGTTTTCCTTGTAGTTTCTTGGAGGATGAGCTTTCTTCTTCAGACGAACGCTTTCTTTTATTTTCCTGAGAGTAATTTGTCGATAAATTCATTTGGCGGTAATGCCGATTTTTAACTGATGGCCATAAAGATGCCGTCACCGCTGCTTCTCCCGACGTCGGAGCAACGTGTTTTCTAAAGTTTGCTTCAGGCTCTTTCTTTGTCTTAAGAGACATGTGGGTCGGTCACACCACTAATAAGTCTTGTTACTGCTCTTGCTGCTTCAGGCCTTGTGCTACAGATTCCTGCATGAGGACCATCCAAAACAACAGAAAATTTTGAGTTTCGCTCTTACTTCTATTTTTCAACCTAAAATCTTCTTCAAACTTTTCGACAACACTTCTACTTAGGATAAACTCACCTGATCTGAATTTTTGAAAATATTAGACCGAATTTGAAAGTTTTAAACTTCAATATTTTAAAACTGAATCAGACTAAATTGAAAGAAAAATCAAATTGAATCGATTATACAATAAAAATGAATTAAAACCGAATTGATCCATTCAATTTTTAAATAAATTTATTATTTTTAAAAAATTTTTAATTTAATAAATGATATCATTTATATTAAGATAATAAAACGACTTCATTTTTATCTAAAAATATTTTAAAAAGTAAATTAAGTCTGATTCAATTTTTTTTTAATAAAAATTAAAACCGAATAAAAAATTTTAAATTTGATAATTTTAAAACTGAATCTGACTAAATAGAGAAAAAAATCAAATCGAATCGAATCAATTATACAATAAAAATAAATTAAAATCGAATTAATCGATTTAATTTTCAAATTAGTTCCATCTTAAAATAAATTTATTATTTTTAAAAATTTTTTAATTTAATAAAATTACATCATTTTATATTAAAACAATAAAATGACATTATTTTTATTTTAAAATATTAAAAAAAATAATAAATTAAATTCAGTCTAAACTTTTTAACAAAATTTAAAACGTTCCAAAAATTTTAAATTTTTATTTTAAAAATTAAAATTAGATCAAATTATAAAAAATACCGAATTAAACCTGTCAAATTCGGTCCAATCTAGTTGAAACCGATTTTTCTACCCGCCCTACTTCTACTCGTATTAACAAAACAATAATTGCTTCCCCAAACATTGAATATAAACAAGATTCGTAAGCTATCGGGTTCAGATGTTAGGCCTGTGGGTGTTGGGGTTCCATTACGTACTTCTTCTTTATCCTCCGATTCTGACAGCTGCTTATGGCCGTTGTTTTCCATCGCCTGCTTACTTGACCGGCGCTCTAAGCCAATCCATGGCCCTGTTCAAAATCCTGCCTGTTGCTTATGAATCTTAATATGCTTGAGACTGCTGCTCTGAGCCGATCAATACTCATCGTCAAAGACTGACATACTGTATGAACCTCTTAATAAGTCTACTCAGAGATATTACTGAATGAAAATTTTATTTCTGGGAATGGAAAGGTCACAAGAGTGTTGAGAGAGTTGAGATTATGGTAGGCGATGAACGATGAATGCAAATGAAATATAAAACTCCTTATATTGGCAGAGAAGCCTCAATTATTGAAATGAAAAAGTACAATTAAAGTACCCCCCCCCCCCCCCCCCCCCCCCCCCCCCCCCCCCCCCCCCGGTTAGATGAAAATTATTATATTTATTCCCTAATAATTAAAAAAAATTCTTAAATTTTCTCACGATCAAGATTTTTCTATTTAATTAATAGAAAAAATATGCTTTTACTTAAATGCCTCTGACATTATTTCTGACGATGATCGTAATAAAAGGTAATTTGATGTGAAGAATAATAATATAATATATTATTATATAAAAAAAAATAATATAAAATTATTATATATAAATATAAATATAAATATATAAATAAGAATAAGAAAACAGATATAACTTTATAAATTAATTAATTCTTTTTATTTCTACAAATTGTGAAATCATACTCAGAATTTGTCTCCCAACACCTGCATCCGTTAATGTAAGGTAAATATCTATTTTGTTCATAAAAAGCAAGTTTTTTCTCTGTAGAATATTAACAAGAGGGGGGGTTTTAATATTTTTTGAAGTATTAGGGGATATCTATAATACTTTACATCTAACAGGGGGTATTTGTAGTTTGCCCACATTGAAAAGATGAAAGTGGCTTGATGAACACGCCACTTCCTTGTTACGCCAGTTCCTTCTTGCCTTCCCTCCCAAGCCTGAGCTTAAATAGTTTTCTGTTCATTTCACTTTCTTCGAGGTCATTAAAATCCTTCTTTTCACAGAAATCACGTGTGATTTTTCTTGTTTTGGTGGGCCATAAAGCAAGTCATGGGCGTTCATTTATTATCCTTCTGCTGTGCAATCACGGATTAATTTGTAAAATGATAAATACATTTTACTATTGCGGTGTTTTAAGACTCTCGTCCTGAAATGTTTTATGGTTTTCTTTGAATTCTTTGGGGAAAATGTTTTAACTCAATTATTCCCCCACTTACATATACAAGAATATAAATATAAATATTTAATAAAATATTACACTTATGTCTCGAAACTTAATTTCAACTCTTTTTTGTTTGATTAAGGGAATTTATTTGATTTTTTTAATGCCTTAATTTGATATTATTTTGTTCTTAATAATTATTTTCAGGATTACTTGTTATGATACTAAGAAAAAGATGATTTGATATAAAAGATAATAATATGATATACTGTTATATGATAAAAAAATAAAAAAAAAATATTATTATATAATAAAAAATAAAATAAATATAAATATAAATAAAATTAAAAATGTAAATGTAAATATAAATATAAATATAGATATCAATATAGATTAAAAATATAGGTATAGATTTAGATATAAATTAAATATAAATAAAAATGTTAGGAAAATACTTAAGACCATATGGCATAAAGTACTTAAAATACTGGAATGGTGGGATGCGAGGGTCGGTATAACCCTATTTAAGGTTAGGCAAAGGAATGTGTTTAGGGATAATCATTCTAATATGATACTCAGCTTTCCCTAACCAAGTTGAGTAGGTTTACGTTGGTTGGCCCTAATAGGTCTAGGTCTGGGATGACTTTCCACTCGGTCCTCTAGACCTCACTGTGGCGGTGATGGTATTCCAAGATTAGCACACAAGTATGATATCATTTGCTTGAACTGAGCCTTAGTCTCGGCCAACACTTTTTTGTCCTTAGCCTTTTTGGCAGGAGGTCCTAGGTCATTATCACCTTACCCTTTCTCCTTCAAGCTGACTCCGTTACCAATTTTCCTCTATTCTATCTCTCAATGATCTTACGAGGTACTTAACTCATTGACTAGCAGTTATTGTGGCTAGGCTCTCGAGTATGTTCCCAACCACCTTTCCTTGAAGCTTCAGATATCAACATATAGCTCCTCTGGCGAGCACGTAAGTTGTAAGAAGACTTCTCGATCTAGTTCCCCATAGACGACACCACTATTGATGCATTATTTTTGCTCACTCGCAATAGATCTAAATGTAGGTCTAAATGTTTCTGACATGGTCAATCGGACCATACAAGGTCTTCATTTCTAGGAAATGAGCGACATGGTCAAAAATTAGGCCAAAGAAAAGTTGGCTAGAGGTCTTCTGAAATGGTGAATAGACGTTACTTGCTAGTCATAGAATTGCTCCATTCTACCTCTCAGGTTTTAAATAGTCTTAAACCCAAGATTCTGCCAAATTACTCCACAAACCCCTTGTAAGATAAAATAAAGGTAAAATAAAGGTTGCATTTCTAGCAACCTTTCTTCAATGCTTAAATCAACTCTTATCAGAGAGTAGATTTGAAGGACATAAGTATTGCCCTTCATATGTGTATGAAAATAAAATGTTAAAAATAGATTGAAGTTTAGAAAGGTCTGCCAAGACCAAGGTTTTTTACCCCATTAGAGAGAATAATCATGAAGAGCTGTTCATGGATAGTTAATAAGGCATTAATGGAGGACAAAATGGACATGAGGAATGTTCTACTTACCTTAAACCTAGGGAAAAAATATGTTTATATAAGGAGGCAAGGCTGGGCAGTGATTGGCTAATGTATTTTGCACTATACTTCCTCAACCTGGTACACGTGGAGCTTACCCATTTAACCTTGATAGTGCCATATGACGGGCCCAGATTAGTGATTTGTATATCATCAAACACTCTTGCACCACGTGGTTTGATCTTATTGGACTAAGGGATTTGGTTATCCCCTACTTTCCAACAACAAGGTCCTATTCGACCTTGAGCTAGCCTATAGTCTCCCTCTAGCTGGCAGCTGATCCCTACCCTACTACCTGGCATTTGGTAAACTCAAAATGCTCCCTGTCTCTTAACAGATTCGGATGTTGTTTTCTCTCACTTTTTAGTGGTTTCCTACACGAAATTTCTAAGTGCAAGTCCTTATATGAAGTAAGCTTAGGTCGCATCGACCTAGTCTTTGGTGTACTTGGATATTTGGGCATCTTTGCTCCTTGGTGTACCTGGATACTTAGGCATCCTTCATCTCTTGCTAACAAAGGTAGAATGCTTAGCATCAAGTCATTTGAAGTAGATTTATAGATAACTCAAGGTGCAAATAGAGAATTGAGGGCACTTTTCTAGCCCTCTTCTATGTGCTGTTGTATATGACCACGTTTATTATATACGCCACAATATATGATCGCATTTTTCATATATGCCACGATATATGATCACATGAACATTTCTATATGTGCCACAGTATATAATCACGTAGACATTTCCATATGTGCCATAGTATATGATCACATGGGCATTTTCACATGTGCCACGGTATATGGTCACGTGGGCATTTTCACACGTGCTACTGTATATAGTCAAGTGGGAATTTTCATCCGTCCTATGGTATATAGTCACAAGGAGTGTTATTAACAAATGGCAAATACTCTGATAAGACATAACAGGGAGCCCAACTTAAGGTAGGTCTTACCTAACTACATTCGACCTAATTCTCTACTTGCTCTACATCAAGCTAGTTGCAAGGTACATCATCTCACTTGGTGCTGACTAAAGCTATCACAAGCCCATATTTTGCCACGTGTCCAGTTATATTTTTCCCTATAACATTAACCATTCAAATTTGTGTAAGTTAAATATTGAAATAAAAAATTAAAAAATGATACTTAACATTATCAATTTATCCATACTTTTTGGTAATATTTAGTTCAAAATCTTAGAAACAATTTTTATTTATTAGACTAACATATATTTTTTAGTACTGTAAACATAATTTATTCATGAAAATATAACCAACCATTTTATTTTTAAATTTTTTATACTTCAAAAAATTAATAATTATATTCTAATTATACATTTTAAAATTAAAAACTGTAACATTAAGTTTTTTAACTTTTATATTTCATCTAAAGTGATATAATATTTATCAACTATATAATAAATTTTTTATAAGTTCTTTTAGAAAATTATTATTTTATTTTACTATGCAATAAATAAATAATATATTGTATAAAACAGTAAAATTTGGACAATGTAAACCCCACATTACACATACATAGGCATGCCAAATAATAGATAGGTTTTGTCCTAAATTTTGTTTTCATACTATAAAAGGAATAATTGGGGTATTTTAGTCTTTTTATAAAAATTAAATGGTCAACTAATGGTCGATGGAAGGTATGTGTTAATTTCTCCAATTCTACCATCTATGTGTAGATTCCTCAAATTTCATAAGGGTATGTGTCAATTTCTCTACACCCTTATTTCATGATATTATAATTACATAAGAATAAACTCTTCTATATTTTTAATAATATACAGTTATTTCTTGCAATTTCAATTACGTACATATATCTTAATAACTGATATTATTGTTTTTATTTGAAAAGTTAAAAATAATTAATATACCTAATTGAATAGATTTAAAAATTTTAATTAAAATAAAATATTATTTTTTATTTAAAATTAGAAAATTGAATAAACACATGAAATAAGATTATTTTATTCTTGTTATTATTAATTTAAATTAAAATATTTTTATTATTTTTTATTAACAAAATAATACCCATGAAAAGGGGTGGTTTATTTAAAAAAATAAAAATTAAATAGTTTTATTAATTAATAAACTATTAGAACTAAATAATATTCATTAATTAATACACTTAAAATAATAATCGAAATAAACCTCTTTGCCAAAATTATTGTACTCTAATTGAATGGCTCTGAACAAAAATACAAAAGTGTCAATTAATAAAAATAAAAAACAGAGAATATAAGAATTATATAATAATATTAAATCAACTTATATTTAATAGTTTGTGTAAAAAATTTGCATATTGTTATATTATTTCATAGAGTTATAAAAAGATTTAAGTTAAGATAGATTATTAAATTAATTATGTAATTTTAGTAGTTAATCAAAATTAAATATCTTTTAAAAATTAATTTTTCAAAATTTTTAGTACAATATTAATACTTTTAGATTAATTTTGACAAGTAATAAAATAATCTTTTTTTTTTGTGATCATTTATTTTTTTTATTTGAAAAGTAATGTCCATTTTTAAAACTTGCGGGGGTATTTGTTGTATACTCAAAGTATTGGCTTAATTTATATTTACGTAAACTTGGGCTATATCCCTAATTTTCTTAGGATGGGATGCACAATTATTATTATAGGACAGTTACATGTTTACCCCTAAACTTTGGTAAAACAATAATTGTGAAAAATTTTATTTAATTGAACAAATTAGTCCCTATCCTTACCTAGTATCCTACATTTTGAAACTTATATATTCCACAACCTATGAAAATTTAAAATATTAAAATTGAGAATTCCGGTTATTTATTAAATTTGAGGGACAAAAATATTATTATTATATTAGGTTATTTTCAACGTTACCCCTAAATTTATTAACAATTTTCAATAAATTGTTATCAGTAATGCACCTATTAATTGTTAAAGATAACAAATAATGAAGAAATGATGCATTTGCCCCTTACTACATTTAACATTTTATGTTCAAAGACAAAAATAATCCCAGGTGTAGTAAAAGGACAAAATTAACCCTATATGCATAGTAAGTCATTATAGATTCTTGAAAAAGTAAATTGATTATATGTTAAAATTAAATTAAATTAATTCCTTCAAAAAGCAAATAAGAAATCTTGAGAAATTAATTAACTGAATGAAATGAATAAATAAACGATCATCTTCATTGTTGTATCAATTTATAACATTTTTTTGTAATAAATTTAATATTTAATCGTCAAAATTATAGAATTTTTTATAACAAAATTTATTGTCAAAATTTCTTCAATGTTTACATAACTATACATAATTTTGTCAATATTAATTATACATAATTTTTAAAATAAACTATTTTAACAATACGATATATTTTAGAAAATATATAATTAAATATTATGTAAATTTGATAATAAATTTAGAATGAAACAAATAATTAAGACTTTTAAATTTAAAATATTAAAATAAGATTATATTAGTTAATACAAAATAAAAAAATAAAGTTAATATAATTATTTTAGATACTTTTAATAATAGTGATAAGATAGTTAAATTAAAATATAAATAGTAATTTAAATATTACTTTTTTAAAAATGTGAGGGATATGTTAACTTTTCTTAAAATTGAAGGGAGTAAAGTACAATATCCCTTCTTAATAATATGCATTTATTTCTTAAACTTTTAGTTATGTACAAATATCCTAATAATTGATATTATTATTTTTATTTGAAAATTATAAACAATTAATATACCAATCAAATAGAATTATTTAAAAATTTTAATTAAAATAAAATATTATTTTAAAAAAATAAAAAAGTGAATAAACACAAGAAATAAGATTATTTTATATCTTGTTATAGTTAATTTAAAATAAAATTTTTTATTATATAAAACTAACAAACAAATTGCATCCATTAGAAGGCTTGGGTTATTTAATAAAAATTAAGTAGTGGAACTAAATTTTTCATTAATTAATAGACTTAAAATAATAATCGAAATAAACCTTTTTTCTTATAATATTGTGAACAAATTGATTGGGTCTGACAATAATAAGTGAATAAAAATACGAAAATTCAATTAATAAATGTAAAAAAAATATAAGAATTATATAATAATTTTACATCAATGCACTTTAATATTTAAATATAATTAAATATTTTTTAAAAACTAATTTCTCAAAATTTTTTAAAACAAAATAGTAATACTTTTTGATTAATTTTGATAATTTATAAAATAATTTTATTTTTTTATTTTTAAATAAAAATAATATTTTAATTTGATTAAAATTTTTAAATAGTCCTATTTTATTGAGCACATTAATTGTTATTAACTCTTTAAATAATAATACGAGTTAATAGTTCCGGATTATAACGACTTATTTGTACATAATTGAATATTACGATATAAATATATATTATTAAAAATATAACAGATTTCATAAAAGTCTATTTAATAGATTTTAACCAATTGTTAGGGTGTCTATTTCTAAAACTTAAGATGTATTTATTGCATACTCAAAAGTATTGGCCCCGTTTACATTTATGCCAAACTTCAGGGCTATATCCCTAATTTTTCTAGCACGGATACGCGATTGTTGTTCTGGGATATTAACATTAAATTTTTTACGCCTAAACTTTATTAAAATAATATATTATTACATAATTTATTTAATTGAACAAATTAGTACCTATCGTGGATAGTATCCTTTATTTTAAAACCTATACATTCTACGTCCCGTCAAAAATTAAAATGTTAAAATTGAACAAATTCAGTCATAATTTATTATTTTATTAAAATTTTAGGAATAAAAATATTATTATTCTATTATTATTATTATTGTTATAAAATATTATCATACTTCTCTCCTAAGTTTAGGCTTATACCACTTGAACAAAAAAAAAAAAATACAGATTTTTCACATACCTCTTCTCCGGTGTTAGTCAACTAGCTAAAATGATGAATGTACTAAAATACCCTTAATTACACACTTTTAATTATAAAATAATTTTGAGACAAAATTTTGGAGTCGATATGGTGACATAGCTAACAAGTGTTTTTTTTTATATTAATTAACTTATTCACCTTCACAATGTAAGTAAAATAACCATTATACCCTATGTGATTCAAGAAAATTACAAGAAGAAAACACTTTGACACATTTATATTTGGAAAGCATGAACAATCCAACCATTGATCTCTAATGGTTATATTTTCCTTGCCAATATCTTTACATACAAATTACTTATAAACAAGTATCATATACAAATTGTATAAAAAATTAAACAACCAAACTCATCCAAAATAGGAAGTTTTTTTTTTTTTTTTTAAAATGTGACAATCAACTAATTTTAAAATGGTCTTTTAAACATATGTTAAGCTAATTTTAGTTAATTTCTTTTCTGTATAATGCTTTTCTTTTTTCTTCTTTTAATAAGATATACTTTTCTTGTATAATCTGTTTAAGTTTTACATTGCTTGCAATGAAATTAAATTGCTACCCACCACTAAGGTTGCAAGCATTGTACTCTAATTCAAGTCTTCTAACTTTGAAGTAAACTTCTTTCCCATTGTTAAAAATATTCTAAAGTTAAAAAAATTATCGATATTAAATGTAAATTTTCAAATTATATCACAAAAAATAAACCTAAATTTTTCTTAAACTTTCGGCTAAAATATTGATAATAAAAATAATCATTAATACATAAATATTTTTAAAATTTTGTTTGATAATATAATTTTTTTTGTTGGATATTGAAATATGTTTCTAAACTTTGGTATAAATATAGATGAGTTTTAGAGGATAATATGTATTTATTTCATAATATAAAGTCCAATGTTATCAAACCCCTTACGTTGTTAATAATGTATATTTATTTCATAATATCGTAATTATATACGAGTAAATTATTTTTATACTTTTAATAATATACATTTATTTCTTAAACTTTTAGTTATATACAAATATCCTAATAACTGATATTATTTTTTTTAAAATTAAAAACATTTAGTGCACCCAATCAAATAGAATTACTTAAAAATTTTGATTAAAATAAAATATTTTTTTATTTAAAAACTAAAAAATTGAATAGAGACACGAAATAAGATTATTTTATATCTTGTTATAGTTAATTTAAATAAAATTTTTCATTAGATAAAACTAACAAACAAAAATTATAGCCATGAGAAGGCTTGGGTTATCTAAAATAGGGAAAATGGCATATACCCCCCATGATATTTGACTTAATAGGCACATAGTTCCTAATGTTTTAAAAAAGATAGATACCTGATATTTGAATAAATAAGCAGATATTCGCTTTAATTTTTATTTCCGTTAATTGACTAATTAATTTATTATCATTTGTATCCCTGATATTTTATATAATAATTATATAATATATATTTTATTTATTTATAATACTTTACTCCTTATTTTAATATTTTTTACAATATAATTATTTTAAATATAACAATTTAGTCCTATACTTAATATTTTTTTCACAATATACTCAACATTAAATTTATTTTTAATTTGTTATTTTAATAGAAAATTTGGAAAAAAAATATTATTAAAAAAATTTGAACAATGAGTTAAATTAAACTCATGTTAAAATATTTATAACATTTTTTTGTAATAAATTTGATATTTAATTGTTAAAAAATTTTTTTAAAACATATTTTAACGTTTTATTCTTATATTAATATTTTTATTTAAAAAAAATGATATTAAATTTATTATATTTTCTAAAATTATGAAAATGTAAATAAAAAAGTAATAAAAAAGTAACAAAAAAGAAAAAAAAATTGGTATCATTTATTAATAAAATTAGTAATTAGGTATATTTTGTATTCTTATTAAGTGATATAATTTAATTTTAATTAAAAAATAGAAAAAGAAAAATTTTTTGATTATTTTTATTTGTATATATATATATATAACATATACTTATTATTTATATTTTCATATAATTTTAATATTTTTTCACAATATATTCAAGACTAAATAAATTTTTTAATTTGTTATTTTAATAAAAAATTTATAAAATACAATTATTAAAAAAATTTAAATAATGAGATAAGTCACACTCATATAATAAAATATTTCTAACTATTTTCTTTCACTTTTATAAAAATAAAATTTAATTATTAAAAAATTTAATTAAAATATTTTTTAATATTTTATTTTTACATGTATATATTTATTTAAAAAATTATATTAAATTTATTAAATTTTTTTAAAAATATAAATAAAATATAAACAATAAATACATGTTTTTTATATATATATATATTACAAATAAAAATAATTACAAATTTTCTTATTTTTCTATTTTTTATTTAAAATCAAATTATATTGGCTAATAAGAATATAAAATATATCTAATTACTAATTTTATTAATAAATGAATAAATTTTTTCTTTTATTTAACTTTTTTATTTATATTTTCATAATTTTTCTCAATAAAATATAATAAATTTAATATAATTTTTTAAATAAAAATATTAATATAAGAATAAAATGTTAAAATATGTTTTAAATTTTTTTTACCAATTAAATATCAAATTTATTATAAAAAAGGTTATAAATATTTTAACATAAGTTTAATTTAACTTATTGTTTAAATTTTTTTAATAATTTTTTTCTAAATTTTTTATTGGAATAAAAAATTAAAAATGTATTTAGTCTTAAGAGTATTGTGAAAAAAATATTAAATATAGGACTACGTTATTATATTTAAAAAAATTATATTATAAAAAAATATTAAAATGAGGACTAAAGTGTTATAAATAAATAAAATATATATCACATTATTATTATGTAAACAATTAGAGATAAAAATAATAATAAACTAACTGGTCACTTAACGGAAATAAAAATTATAAAGGATATTTACTTATTTATTTAAACGTTAGGAGAGTATCTGCCTTTTTTCAAATATTGGGAAAATATCTGACTATTAAACTAAACATCAAGGGGTATATGTCATTTTATCTTAAAATTAAATATTTTTTAATTTTTCAAAATTTTTAAAACGTTGATTAAAATTTTTAAATAGTCCTATTTTATTGAGCACATTAATTGTTTTTAATTTTTTAAATAATAATACAAGTTAGTAGTTTGGAAGAATTTATAACGACTTATTTGTACATATTTGAATATTACGATATAAATATATAATAAAAATATAACAGATTTCATAAAATTCTATTTAGTAGATTTTAACCAACAGTTGGGCTTCCATTTCTAAAACATAAGGGGGTATTTATTAGATACGCATCCCTATTTACATTTACTCAAAATTCAGGGCTATATCCCTAATAATTTTAGCATGGGATACGCAATTATCGTGATAGGATAATAACATTTTCACTCCTAAACTTTAGTAAGATAATAGATTAGAGCATGATTTCTTAAAGTGAACACATTAGTACTATTCTGATATTATCCTTTGTTTTAAAACCTGTGCATTCCACGTTCTATCAAAAACTAAAATGTTAAAATTGAACAAATCTGGTAATAATTTAAAATTCTATTAAAATTTGAGAAAAAAAATGTTATTATATTTATTGTTGTTGTTGTTGTGGAATATTATCACACTCATCCTTGAGGTTTCAACTAATACATTTAAAGAAAAAATATAAAGATTTATCATATACCTCTTCTATGGTGTTAGTCAACTAACCCAAAAGAACGAATATATTAAAATACTCTCAATTACATACTTTTAATTATAAAATAACTTTGAGACAAATTTTTTAGCAAATTTGGTGATGTAAGTGGCTGGTGTTTGTGTTGATGTGTTAGTTAACTTATTAAACCTTACAAAGTGAGTAAATTGACCATTATATCCTCTGTGATTCAAGAAAATTATGAGAAGATAACACTTTTGTTTATTTATATTTGGAACAGAGAAATAAATAATTTAACCATTGATCACTAACGGTTATATTTTCCTTGTCAATATCCCTATATACAAGCTACTTATAAACAAGTATTGTATACAAGTTGTATCTAACAATAAGATAGCTAAACTTATCTAAAATATCATGTTTTTCTTTAATGTGATAGTCAATTAATAAAAGACGAACGCGACAGGAGAGATATGTAAAATAATCTCTATTTTTCTCTCTAAATGATATAAACCCAAACTTTAGGGGAGTTATATAATAGTATCCCTTATCATTTTTATTATATGATTGTTTATTTTTTAATATCAAATATTAATTATAAGTTATATAATAATATCCCTCATCATTTTTATTATATGATTGTTTATTTTTTAATATTAAATACTAATTATAAGTCTATAAAATATTTACATCAAATGCATGTCAATTAAAATCAAAAGGAAGAATTAATTAATTTTTATTTTATAAATGCTTTTAAATTTCTATAATAGTCAATTTGATTTATTTAAAGTGGAGTAATGATTACAATAAAAAAAATTAATAAATATGTTATGTGTCAATAAATGTGAGATAGTGCCCAAAAATAATTCTGTAAAAGAAATTTAAATGTTGACATTTAATTATAAGTTCCAAGCAAATATAATTGATTTTGAGATAACAACAAATAGGTCCTTAAATTGTAATAAAATAATAAATGTAGATATAGTTTTCTAATATTAACATATTAGTCCCAATTTTGCAGGGACAAGATTAGTAAATTTGAGAAAATTATGTTCTAATTTGTTATTTTGTTAAACGTAGGATAAAATAACATTATTCCATTAAATTATTACCACCGAAATCGCCCCACTTCTTCTTCTTCCTTCTCCCTCTCTCTCTCTCTCTCTCTCTCTCGAACTTTTCTCTCCAAATCCAGATTCATTTCCACCTCCATTAAAGCTTAAATCTGTAAGTTCTCTTATCAAATTTCTCTTCCTTTCTGTAGACAGTAGCCATGGATCTAGCTCCAGAAGAGCTTCAATTCTTAACAATACCTGACGTTTTAAGGGAATCAATCTCAATCCCTCGTCGAGCGCCCAGAACTTTTTACCTCATAACTCTGATTCTAATCTTTCCTCTCTCTTTCGCAATCTTAGCCCATTCTCTCTTCACCCACCCGCTCTTACGGCAGCTTGAAGACCACCCGTCTGCTGACGCGACCGAAACCCGCCGTCAATGGACCCGTCTCTTGACCTTTCAGTTCTGTTACCTCATCTTTCTCTTTGCTTTCTCTCTTCTCTCCACTGCTGCTGTTGTCTTCACTGTTGCCTCTCTTTACACCTCAAAACCCGTTGCTTTTTCCGCAACAATCTCTGCAATTCCTAAGGTCTTGAAGCGGTTGTTTATTACCTTCTTGTGGGTTTCGCTGTTGATGATTGTTTACAATGCGGTGTTCCTCACTTTCTTGGTTCTTTTGATCATTGCGATTGATACTCGCAATGCCTTTTTGGTGATTTTCTGTATGCTTGTGATAATATTGCTCTTCTTGGTGGTTCATGTCTACATAACTGCTTTATGGCATTTGGCAAGTGTGGTTTCGGTTCTTGAACCGGTTTACGGGTTTGCCGCTATGAAGAAGAGTTATGAGCTGTTGAAGGGGAAGACTTCGATGGCGGGGGTTTTGGTTTTTGTCTATATGGCAATTTGTACTGCGATTGGCAGTGTGTTTGGTGGCATTGTTGTTCACGGTGGAGAAAGACATGGAGTTTTTACAAGGATTGTTGTCGGGGGATTCTTGGTTGGCGTGTTAGTGATCGTGAATCTTGTGGGATTGTTAGTGCAGAGTGTATTTTATTATGTTTGCAAGAGTTATCATCATCAGGAGATTGACAAGAGCGCCCTGCACGATCATCTTGGTGGGTATCTTGGCGAGTACGTGCCTCTGAAGAGTAGCATTCAGATGGAGAATTTGGATGTCTGAATTGGCTTGGAAAGACTTTGAAAACGATGGGATTATGTGTAAGTTACCGTGTATGTAGTCTTTGAAATTAAATATTACATTTTAAGAAACAAAGAAAGGACAAAACTTTGGGATGGGTTTCTAGGATCTTGATTGTTGTATTGGATACTGCTTATATTTGTTTTTATCTGCAAATAATAATAGTAGCAATTCCTTGTTTTCTGTTGTACTATTTTGCATAGGATTAACTCTTATTTTGTGATAAGTTCCAAGTTCTTTTTGTTGGATGATGTTTATGTTTATCATTGTATTACACTCATAGACCTTCTATGTATGCTAGTTCTATCATTTTGGTTCACCATATCTTCTGCATCTTGTATACTGCAGCTAGGATTTGTATTAAAAGTATACTTGGTTGGAATGACCGCATGTTTTTGGTTCCATGATAGAAATACTTCACATGTATACAATAAGGAAAATAGTTTTATCTTATGTCTCTTGTTTGGCTTTCTGAAAGGAAACATGTAGTATTCATAATTAATGGTCTCTTTAGCATGGCTGTGATTGTATGATGACTTTGAATATGAATTTGAAGAAGCTTCAAATGTTTAATGTGATTTGCTTCTCTTCGTCAAGACTATTAACAAGTTAAACCCATGCCTTCTAATTCCTTTTTAGGAGTCAAGATGAATTTCTCGCTTTTCCAATCATGATGACTCTTCAAAGTAGCAATGCTGTTTGTTAATAGTGCTAGGATCCACCTCGTGGATGGTTGACTTCTTATAAACCTCTAAATTGGATTTCTTGTGATGATATTGAATTCTTGACTGAAAATACCAATCTAAGGTCCTCTACTTTCGTTATATTTGGTTAAATGGTTTATTTATCTAAAATAGGTGTCTATATGGTTAGGTTATGAAGGCATGTTGCTGTGCGTGGTGATTTGTGGTGGGAACTTCTATGGCATGTTTAATGGATTCTTTGCATGTATGTCAGTGATTGTAAATTTTGCATAGTTGGTTGTTCAGAGCATGTTGTTGGATGCGTAAAAGTTATCATCAATGAATCGAAAGGAGCTCTTTCAATTATGAGCTTGTTAGGCATCTTGGGTAAAATGTGCCTAGTAACAGATGGACAGCTTGGAATTTCCATATGTATATTGGACTGAGAGAATTTAATTTTGTGTAATGAATAGGCCATTTATATGAAATTTTATTAGAGAGTAAAGATGTGTATATGGATTTTTCCTATGGCCACATTCTATTTTGCTGTACCTTGAGAAACTGTTATGTTGTTGGGTTTCAATAATGTTTTTCACCAATAACTCATTTAATTGATAACACTGTCAAGACTAAGTATGTGAAGCTAGTTCATATGAATGAAAACAGTATCCTTTTTTGGCCTTTATATATATAAGAGACTTGATTCACCTAGAGGAATAGACTGAATTCATATAATCCTTTATCATTTGCTTCTGTTTCATTGTTGAATATAGTGTTTTGAGACAGGTGTACTTTTGAAGGTCTCACAGATAGTGTAAGGTTAGATTAAGAATATTGGCTGAGGTTATAGTATTATGGCCGCAAACATTTTAATATCTATGAATGATATTTAAATGCATTTTCCAAGAAGTTTCTGTTTTCACTTGTTAGTTGTCACTGCTTTGGTTCTGCAAGTTACATGGAGTTGGAGAAATATGATTTGTGTAATTTATATAACTTCTATCCGTTGACTGCTGATGAGTTAGGTTTGCATTTGAGTTTATGGAGCTTATGACTTCTTCATTCTTAACTTTGAGAGTTAGGATAGATTTATTTGCTCCAATTTCTTTAAGGCGTAATGCAGTCAGTTACAGATTGATTTTATTGTATGCCCATCAAGTCTGTTTCCATCTTGATCACTCTTGTCAAGACTCTTCTTAGGTGGGTTTAGAAGAGTTAATAAATCCGCTGTAAACTGAAGGTTCGGCTTGTATGGTTGTCAAAGGAGTTGCCTCACCGTAAGTTGTAATGCCTTGTTAGTTTTTCTTAATGTCATCTCCTTTTCTATTTATATTTTTGATATATATCAAGCCAGGCTAATTTTAATATTATTTTTATTTCCTTATTTTAGTTTAGATTAGACTTTAGTTTCTTGTTAGAGTTGTATTTGGGTTATTTATTTTACTTGCTTTGATTTTTCTTCTTCGTGTTAGGGTAAGATTTTTATTTACTTATCGGAAGTAGATTTCTTTTCCTATTTGTTTAAGGTTATGGCCACTATAAATGGGGCCTCATCCTGTTTTAGAATTAAACTTGGAGATTATTGAATAAAGACTATGATGCTTTCCCCTGATTTCTTCCATTGTTTCTCTTTTTCTATTCTCTATTTTGTGTTACATCAGTTTTGTTTTAGGAGTTTCTTGCTTGTACATATTCTCTTAGGACTTTCATTACTTATCATAATTTCATTTTTTATGGAAAATGAAAAGAAAAGAAATTAGTGAAGCATTATAGCATACTGATTAAACTGTGAATTAGTATTTCGCCCATACCGTCCTCCAATCATGCATGGGCTGTTGAAATGAAAACTGACAGCCTCAGTTGCCTCTAGGTTGATATGCACTCTCAGCTTGGCAGATGAAGCTGACTGACTACCTGAAGTGAGAACGTAGATTTTGAAACTTTTTCAATTGTGAAGTGATAAATTGCAACACACAGAGTTTGTGATGGATACTTCATGATTTTACTCTTTTCTTTATTTGATCTTTCCACATGTTTAAAACATGCAATTTCACGGGTTGACACATTATTGCTTTCAACAAATTGCTCGTAAGAATGAGCCACAGAAGCTGACTGCTGAGTCCTCCTCATCTTTAGATCACCTCAACTCATTTATGATGTGATCATAGGTGCACTGACCTTTGCTCTTGTTAATCCAGCTAATTTTGTATGCAGTAGACCAGTGGGTTGAAGACCTAGAACATTGTTTTTTTCCTCTTTGTTATGTCTTCTCTCTTTGTTTTCAACATTGTATCATTACTGAAGTACTGGTTCTGCAGATCAATGGCTGTAATTTTCTTTGCTTTTTCACTCTTTTGGGTTGCAAATAGGCTTTTATCTCTATATGATGTAATAGGCATATTACAAATTCATTGAATTTTGACATAATCTCTGCTCAAGAGTTTCTCTTTAGTGTAAAGGTTCCCTGATTTGATGTTCTACCAAAAGAGAAAAGTTTAAAGCATGAAACCTTTCCCTTTTGTCAATTGACGTCCATGGGCATGAAATGAAGTCCAATATAGGAAAAGTGTTTCCTTTTATTGGCCATGAAATCCTGATATTCAGGAACTGTGTTGATAAGATTCATAAAAGAACAAAAGCAATAAAAGGTACACTGCCAAAAACATCAAAGCAACAGAAAGCCAATTACCGAACTGCTACTTGTGCTTTCATTGTCACTTTCCCATTCTAAAGTGGCTTATGTGCTTTCATCTTCACTTTCTCCACATTTTATTGGTTACCCATAATTTCTATTGAGCATCTGTATAGTAAATGCAATATAGCTTCAAATTACTACAGTTACGTTGAAATGAAATAGTAATATTATAGCTTGCTCTTTGGAATCCCAGCTGGTGCATTTCTTGACCTTCTTTCCACTGCTCTTGACAGTTGCTTCACTGCCTCTTTCGGCATACGACGGGGTTGGTTCAGCCACATTCCTCCATCGACAACCAATGTTGTTCCATTAACATATTTTCCTTCAACACCAAAAAGCATAAAATCTCAGTTGTGAACTGGAAAGAATTTAACAGAACTTGGAAAGGAAGCATGACAGTTTTCTTTACAAGAGTAGCGCCTTAAAACAATCACAAGAGAACAGTTCCACATGAATATATAATTGGTACTGTTGCAAGATGAAATTAAGTTTGGAATATTACAGTCTATTGGTACAATCTCCACTAAATAAAGCATCTAAAATTCGGATTTCTTTTCAATGAATTTAACTACGTAATTGTCAATGTCTAATTATTCATTTTTACCTCAGAAATTCAAACCAAAAGAATTGACTCCCTTCCTAGGATCAGTTCCATCTTTTCTATAGGCTGCAATTGCTAAGCATTTACTAAACCTACATAAGTTGAAATTACCACTTAACTTTGTTTGGACACTGCCAATGAAACTCGTTGACGAGTCATTCAATCACATTAGGGAATTGTTACAGGGGTAATGGCGGCAAGGTGGCTTATAGACAATAAGGATGATAGCCCAGAGACAATGCTTCAAATAATATAGAAAACTGGTAGAGAACTTGTAATGAATCTCAACTACCACTTTACAGAAATGCTGCTCACCCCATAACAAGCAGGGGAACATTGTAGTGTGAAACAGAAAACAGGAAGCTTTTCCTAGCATTGGAAAACTCAATCCAACAGGCACAAACAAACTAAACATTTCACCCCCACCCCCATCAACGCCTAGTAAGAATGGGAAGAATTCGCTGCCATGATATCGGAATGCCAAAAGTTAATGAAACACATTGGGGGTCTAACAATCAATTAAGGTATCTGAGAAGATCACAAGGAAAGGATAGCAAAATCAGATAAACAACTGACCTGCATCAGATGCAAGATAGAGTGCAGCCATAGCAATATCCCATTTCTCTCCAAATTTATACATGGGCATATTCTGTTTTGCCTTGCTCATTATCTCCTCAGGTGCAAGTTTACTAACACCAGCTGTGCCTTCAATAGGTCCTGGTGCAATTCCATTGACTCTAATGTCATAATCTGTACCCCACTCCAGAGCCAAGCTTCTGGTTATGCTGTCAACAGCTGCCTGATTAAAAAAAAATGCAATAACTTCTTAACAATTAAACACAATCTGGAACCAAAATAGTTTGAACAATCTTTGAAATCAAATGCACCAACCTTTGCGGCAGATACATGGATTTGATACCAAGTAGCTGTATAATGCAAAGTTGCACTTATGTTTATAATGATTCCCCCACTAGATGAGTCCTTTCCAGGTCCTCCTTTCATAAGATACTTGAATGCCTCATGACACATCATAAAAGTGCCAACAGAGTCTATTTCTATCACTGCATAAAACCAATCAACAGAAGAAGCAATCAGTTCAATTCCAATCCTAGCACCGTTATACCTGTGGACTGCATGTCATTTAGGTGCACATGTATGAAAACACAACCTGTTCGGAAGCCGTTTGGGGACAAATCCTCAGCCGGCACAAGGAAATTGCCGGCTGCAGCATTCACAAGAATATCAAGCTCGCCAAAATGTTTCACAGTTGATTCCACAACTCTAATTGCATCATCCCTTTTGCGAACATCTCCCTCAAGTCCAATAGCCTGTAACACAAACAAACAAATTGATTTGTAAATCCCAGACAAAGGTCTACCCATGCAACTATTTTTAACCACAGAAATGGAATTATCCACATTTTCTTTCATCAATAAAATCTAAAGAACCCAGAAGTATCATAGACATTAATCCTCTTAATCATTTAACATCAGTGGTCCTTTAATCAGGTAAACTTAGTAATCAACCAATGCTCTTCTGGAAAACATAAGATATATCTTGAACTATGTTCATAACAGATTTAGAGTTCATTTCACAGTGTTAAAGTACAAGCACTTATATTCATTAAAATACTTAATATTACCTGTGAAGGACGCCATGTACTATTTTATTGGATGTAATTAAATACAAATATAAAATCACTCCAAATACTAATTCAAATTTTTTTTAAAATGTTTCGGATAGGAGTGAAAAACCTCACTCAAAAGCACCACCCTGTCAAGGCCGAATCTGCGGGTTCGAGCCCCGTCAGTACGACCTAGGCTAGGATTCGATGAATTGATCAATTTTTCTATCCATTTTCTGTGTTCTTTGAGGACTAATACATGTACCGGATGCTCATACGGAAAAGTTGACTTCTGGGTTTGGAACCAGAAATACCAAACCTTTACCCTCTATTGTTACTATAACTCAAGATAGCCTGAGAGCGTCAAGTGCGCCCAAACCATCTAAGCTACACCAAGGGGGCAAGTACTAATTCAATTTGATAAGTACCTTCCAAACAAATAATCTAACACATGAAAAACTGCTTATATTTCTTAATTTAGTACTTATGCGGTATTAATTAGTACCGTCAAACGGGCTCTTAGTAGCAGACAAGTTAATAATGATATTCTCTCTTAATCAAAATCCTGGAGAAGCAGAATCAAAATTGATATTGAAGTTCATTTCTTCAAGAATAACAAAACAGACAAACTGAGACGACCAATTAACAAAGAAAAGGATCCAGAGAGAGATTTGAGGTTATACAACTTACAGGAATTCCATGAGAGTGCAGAACAGCAACAGCAGTGTCAAGAACAGTTTTGCGACGACCCATGATGGCAATGGAAGCTCCATGTTTGCCAAGCTGCAGAGAAATCTCAAACCCGATTCCTGAGCCACCTCCTGTCAGCAGAGCCACCTTTCCTTTCAGTATATCTGCCTTGAATGGCGACTCCATTTTCATTCAAACGCTTTAATGTTAACTCGTATGTGATGAAGAAAAAGATCGATTAACGTTTTAAGTATGATTGCAGTAGGCTTTACAGGAACAAGTTGGGCAGTTGGACTGCCGTCCGGACGTTGGAATTTTAGACTACTTTCTTAGGAAATAACAATAAATTGGTCACCCTCTGTTTAGAAAACGACAAATAAAGATATAATTTTGTAATTTAAACAAACAGGTCCCTAGTTTCAGTTATTTTTTATTTCACATAGGTCCCTATTATAGTGATATAGTCTAACAAGATTGACAATTCAAATTGGCATGTCATTTTTGTTTGTGTCAATTAAATTAGGTTTGCTCAAACATGACTCATTTAAGCATCGTTTTCATTGAAAATCTTAACCTGACACGTTATATATATATATATATATATATATATATATATGCACACACATTTTATTATATTTTTAAAAAAATTAATAATATTACCTACTCAAAAGTTAATATATTTTTTAACATAAAATTAATCTTTTAATAATATGACAAATATATTTAAACATTTTAAGATGTAAGATATAAACAAATATATCTAATCATAAATGAGTTAAAATAACACAATTACTTCTTGAATTTTTAATCATGTTATAAAATGGGGTTTATATATCAAGAATACTAAATTTAAACTAAATATGATTATTTATCACGTAATTTTAGATCAACTAAAATTTATTAATTTTGTGTCGTATTCATTTAGGTTGACAAGTCGTATCAAAATCTATCCCTCAATTGTTAAAGTCTTATTTGTTATAAATAATCAGAATATGTGTTTATGAATTGTTTTACTAAAAGTTATGGGCCTATTTATTAATATGTCCAATATTGTGGGATATGACTTCCCAGTCCATATTTGTTATAATTTCACAAATGTAAAGATAATTTTACATGATCATATGCTTAATCTATGATAAAATGATAAAACAAACCTATTTATTAATTTGATTGAGATTAAATAGTATCTAAATGTTTAATTTTTATATTTTTAACCAGTAACTGAGAATAATTATTAAATCTTTTTTTACTGTTATCATTAATACGGCTCTTTTCCAATGTTCTATTGGGCTTTGGAAGTACTAGAGTGGGTTATGAATTTTGTTGTCTTTTCACGCAAAATAGCGGCTATTTTGATACACTTTTTAGATAGTATTGACGAATGAATGTAGATGAAAATGTCTTTTGTGATATTATGATGCTCAATTTTGGCAATTTCTTGGTTTAATAAAATGAGTTTTATAGTTGTTATCGGGCGTAAGTTCGAATAGTTTAAGGTATGTTTAATGCTTTTATACCTTTTCGAATTCAAATAATAATAAAATATAAGAGTTCGATGTTTAGTAAATAAGATTTTTCACTCTTATTTAAAATTTAAAAAAAAAAATTAATTATATGGTTAGATCATAATTGATTCTTTAGTAGAGTATTTTTATCTCATATTTAAAGATTTTTGTCATAGTTTCTTTTTTATTGGTCTTTGATGACTAATATTTATCATATATCTAAAAAATTGAAATAAATATGAAAAATGTCAATTAATTTTATGTTATTGATTCGTGACAAATTATAATACCATATCAACTACCACATATAATAGTTGTGTCAAATTAAAATACCTCAAACACCACGTAATATTTTTGTAAGAGAATGTATATATACCTAATATTCAACATTTATACAATATTAATTGCTATGTGGGGCAACTACTAATACATATTAGATGCCACACGCATATTTAGGGCTATTTTTGACCATACCCTCATATTTATTGGCATATATTAAATGGAAACTAATTTTTATAAAAATCATCACTCTACCCCAAATAATGATAAAATGACTTATTCTAATTAAAAATAAAAAATAATAACATTTTAATCCCCAAATTTTAATAAAATAACAAATTTAACATTTTAATCCTTACTGTTATCTTTGTCTTCCATCCTTTGTCACCCTTCTTTTAACTTTTTTTTCAAACACAAAATTTTTTCAAATTATATTGCAAAATCTACCAACAGAGCTACAATAACCCATTTAAGCAAATTCCTACAATTTTTGTTATTGTTTGTTTTCAGAAATCATGAATGAAAGTCATGTATGATGAGTTTAATTCATGTTTTTGCTTATCTAGGGCTTGTTACTATAGTGAAATTAGGACGTTCTACTATTTCAAAGAAAAAATCAATTATACCCTCAAACATTCTAACGAGTGGTGATAAATGTAACAACACGACAAGGAGTACAATATTAAAATTGGTCAAAATATATCTTAATTTATTATTTTACCAAAGTTGAAGAACTAAAATATTATTATCTCTTTTTATTTTTAATTAGAATAAGGGTAAAATAGTTATTTTATCATTATTTAAGGGTGAAGTAATGACTTTTATAAAAGTTAATTTATATTTGATATATGTCAACAAATATGAGAGCAAAATTGAAAATAACCCCACATATTTAATATAACTTTGTATTACAATTATATTTTGAACTAGTAATATGCTATATATAACAAACATGTAACAAAAAATTTGTCACTTTGTACGAATATAGCGCTTTGTTGATAAAATTTATTGAGTTAGAAAATTTGTACCTTAAAATATTTCATGGTCATTGAAAACTTTTATTTTTTAACAATTTTGGATGAAAGTGAAAAAACTCACCACGAACATCAAACTCAATCCTTATCCTATATTCTTACTCGAATTCAAGATGGCCTAGGAGTATTAACCGTACTTTAAACACTACGCCTAGAAGGCCATTAAAGATCATTTTGTCAAGTAATATTAGCTATAAAAATAATATAGTGATATAACTATGTACTTTAGGGTTGTTGATGATGAAGAACATGTGGAATAGAGCTTATAGTTGTGGAACTATCACTATAGGTAGTACTGATTAAGTTATACTATATGTTATAGGGATCATATGATTCTACTCTCTACATTATGGCTTTTCCCTAGCAACTCTATATGCATAACCACTACTTCCTCACCTTTTAACATGCCTACATATTTGAATTTTGAAACTTATTTTTATCTAAATGGATAAAACTTCCAAAAAATATATAGAGGAGAACGTTTAATACTAGTAGTATTTTCGTGTATGATATAAGCCAACATTAATTGACTTTATAATTAACTTTAATAAATAAATAAATAAATTGATTATTAAATTATGATTGAAGTTTGTATGTAAGTTATGTGTTCCTTATTTTATCTTAATTAAATAAGTTTAAATATGTGTTATTCTTAATTTTAATTCACGTATATTAATAATTTTCACATGTTACCTGAATTTATGGTCGATGTCAGTAAACCCCATTTTGGTAGTGTATGCTATTAAACTTAATTAAGTAAAGGTTAATAATGTAATTATGTACTTCAATTAATTAAATTAGAATTTCTAATTTATCCAAAATTAAATTAGGTTTTATCATTTCATTTATCCATAATACATTAGGGTTTCTAATTAAACCAAAAAATTCAAACCCCAATTAATCAATCAACCTAATGCTGTCATATACGGTATGAGCCAATATTAATTCACAATATATATTAAGATAAACTCTATCACATATAAATATAGAAATCCAAAAATTAGTAGTTTTACTTATTATATCCTTATAAATAATTAAAATAAACTCTATTAATGATAATTGAACATTTGTGTGAAAGATTATATGTTGGTTATTTTCTCTTAATTAAATAGTTTTATTAAATAAATATTTGAAGATTTTATTGAAAGATTCAATTTTCAACCTTTTGTTTAAATAAAGAAATATATATATATATATATATATAACTAACTTTAACGCAACTCAACCCAAACGGTTTGGGTTATAAGATTGGGCCAAGGCCGAAAGTCTATGATTGTTATTTATTAATATTACTCTAATTATTATCAGTATTTAAAAACTTGAATTAATTAACCACACATTTAACTACATAAATAAATTAATTTAAGGGCAAACAATAAAAAATTTAAAATGATCGAATTTAAAAAAATATAAAAATTAACTCCATAATAAAATATATGTTCAGCGAATTTATCAAAATCATATATATTTCAATAAAATTTCATGTAGTTTGGGAAATTGGTAGGAAAAGATTATATATAATATTGTCTTGTGTTTGTGTTTGGTGTGACACATTATTAGATTGGATTGAAATATATAGGTAATTTTATTCTTTAATTTTTAAATAATTTAGCAAGAACGAAAATCAATTAAATATTTCATAGGAAAGCAAATATAATTATTTCACATTTGCAAATTTATTTAAAAAATTATTTATATTGATATATATTACATTTGTTGTTAGTATAAAAATTTTTATGTTATTAATTATTTACATACATGAAAAAATTCCTTAAATATAAATCAAAATTAAAATTATTTACAAAAATTTTCGTAGTGAAATAAAATTTATAATTTTATGACTTATGGTGTAATTTTAAGAAATAAATATATTTTATAATGTAATGAATTATTGTTACTGTTTAAGAAGTATATTTTATGATCTATGGTATATTATTTGAATTATTATTTACAAATAAAAAATTATTAAATTGATAAAATAAATTAAATTAAAAAAAAGGCATAATGTGGGCATTTGAATGGTGGGTTACCATTAATATGGGCTGAGGAAGAGTTGGTTCAAAGAATCATTTAATGGGTTTTTGATGTGATAATTATTATGATATTGAACAATATTTTTTTTAGAAAAATAGATAATGGGATTATTCAAAGGATGAAATAATAGCTAACCAATATAAATAAATAAATAATAGCCTTCCCACAATTTTCCGTTGACTTCTTATTACAATTAATTTATTAACAAGAGTTGTGTTACCATACAACCATTGTATGGTACATTTAAGAAAATTACAGACTTTAAAAGTCATCTCCGATTTAAGTTGATCATTTAATTATATTTTAAGTAATCCAACAATTATAATACAGTGGTTGTATGAATAATTTAAGTTTACATTTGAGTTCTCAATGCAAAAATTTTAAAGCTTGAACAAAATAAAAACACAAATAAATTTAAATTAGAATGAAATCTTAAGAATAATTTGAGATTGCTGCAACTTACAAAATAATCAACAATTATTATACTCAAGAAATAATTAGTTGTTAAAGAAGAAGTTAGATATTTGATAAATTGTGTCATCGAAAGTGTCGTGAATTTTAAAAATTGAGAATATATTTTTGTTAAAATTATATTCAAGAAATAATTAGTTGTTAAAGAAGCAGTTAGGTATTTCATAAACTATGTCATTGAAAGTGTCGTGAACTTTAAAAATTGAGAATATGTCTTTGTTAAATTTTAATATTTCAGTATAATAATAATGTATAATAATTATAATAAATGCATGATTATAATATGATATAAAATACAATGACGTACAATATTACAATATGATCAATTTGATATGATTAAATTATAATATAAAGATAAATTAACTTATTTGGTGAAAATTTTGAAACTCTGCACGTAAGTGATGAAATAAATTTGATATAATAATAAGGATAAATACAATAGAAATATAGAATCTAATTCTCTTTTTTCTATTAAAATAAAAAAAAAAAAGCGAGGTAAAAATAAGAGTTCTAAAAATTACATTAAATATTATTATAAATTGTTTAATAATTTTTTTTAAGTGACTTCTCTCCAACTTATAAAAGTTATTATCGAAACATATTAAATCACGACTAAACAATTTAAATTTTTTTTAACCAAACAAATTTATTTAAAAAAAATATATTTATTAATTTTCAATTGCGATCCAAGTTGGAGCCCAATTCTATATTACTTTTAGAGTTTAATGAAGGTTGTTTCCGATTGATTCTTGACTTTTTTTACGAACAATTATTAAATAATTTAAGAATATATTTTAATAACATATCTATAATTTAGAATAATATTATTATAAAAGTGAGCACATCACGATAAAGTCTATATATTTTAATGGCATATCTAGATATTGATGCCACCACATTATAGTCATTCACCTTTTATATAAAATAAAATAATTATTTTAGGTTAAAAATATTATCTAATGGTTTGAGAAAAATTATTATTAAATATTTTCTTTTTGCTTTTTACAGAAATATGATCGAATCTTGTTCTCGTCAAGAACAGTGAAATCTATTTCAATTTAAATATGAGAGGATTAGGGAAAGTCATTGGATGAGTAAAAGAAAAAAGTATAGATAAAAAATAAAAGGGATATTAATAAATAAATACCTAAGTTTAATAAAATAATAAATAAAGATATATTTTAGTCATTAATGATAAATACGCTCCTAGTCAATATCTATATAATACTAACAATTAACATCAAATGTGCTAAGATCATAAAAAGTATGAGATTGCAACATGTCGTGTAAATATATCATATATAATCAAGTTACTTCTTTCTTAATTATAAGCAATCTAGTATTTTTTTCTGATTTACAACGTAATCTTGTATATTTTTAAATTATCATTAGACCTAACTTGCTCCCACACACTATGAACTTGAGATTTAAGTCCTATGTTGTAGTGAATATATTTTAAAAGCCATCAATAGTTCTACTCAGGTTGTAAAGTAGTTTCAAGATTGCAACATTATAACTCTTAAACCACTAGTTAACTTTTAAGAAGTAGTAGACTTAACTCTTTGCAAATTCATATTTATGTGTGTTGAAAACTTGATCCAGATTCAGAGGTCTAACTATAATAGATCTAGCAAGTTTTTTATGAAATAAGCTAACTTAAATTTCAATTAGAATTTGTCACATGTATCAAGTAAATCGGTCCTGCTATAGCTGTAAAATAAGAGTTTAAGAAATCGATTACGTTTCACACTAATTTTAAAAGAAAGTTTCTTTAATTTTAGTTTATGCATAGGGCGAAGTAGTTTAGAATATGTAAAAACATAATAAACAACAACTAATATCAAGAATTTATGTATTAAAAACGACTAAAGTGAGTCATTATTTATTATTTTGTCAAAACTCAAGGACCGATTTGTTGATATTCAAAAATAAATTAAGAAAAAAACAATAAGACCAGTTCATAGGTATATGCTAATAAGCAAAAAAGGCATATTCGAGAGGGTGGTAGGGTTGGTCGAGCTTCAAAAATTGACTAAAATGCTAGTAGAATAAAACATCTTAAGGCTAGTACTAGAATAAAGTATCTTTGTGGGTTTTATTTGTATAATTAATTTATTAAATAATTTTTTATTTACATTATTCCTTTTCATATTAATCCACATACTTTTCTACAAACTCAAACTAAGTAACTAATAATTTCATAACTCTTTAAATGCTAAAGAGATTAAGCTTTTCCAAGTGGTTAGATTCAGCTTTTCCAAGGGGTTTGGATTTTTAGCTGCATATCATTGCTAACATCTAAGCTTTTCTAGCTTTAGTCTATATATATATATATATATATAATCTTTCTTCCACCGATTAATTTGCATAATAAAGATTGATTTTGAGTACTAATTAATTTAGATAAAAAGTATTAATGAGTTCTAAGTATTGTCAAATATGCATTTTAATCTTAATAATTTAAAAATTATCCATTTAACGCAATAATGTGTTACAAAATAGTTTATTATGAATGTTATTAAACTTTAAATTTCTTGATCTACAAAGTAATATCATAAATTTAAAAAAAATTGAGTAATGAACAAAGGTGAATACTTATTCTGACTACAACCTATTTAATTGATTGGGAGTTAAATTATTAATTTTTAAACTATTGAGATTAAAATATATATATTAAATCATATTTCAAGAATTCAATAGTCCTATTTTCATTAATTTATTTGATTAGATCTTTTCTATATCTGTACATCACATATTAAAATTTAATATGGATAAAAAAATTACACTTAAATAGGATGATAAACTCACTTTTTAATTGAATTATTTATCACAGTCCGAGTCTTTACATATTTTTGCAAGTAAATTTTCGCATAATAGAATAAAATTAATTAAACTTTATGGTAGTTTCCTGATCACAATATAAAATTATATCAACATGATTCAAGCAAAATAAAAATTCTTTTATGCCAAAAACACTACAAGATGAGAAAGTGGTTGAGACATTTTGTATATAAATTTGACATAACAATAATAATGTCTAGAATTTTGTCCTCCAAAAATAACAAGAGAATGTCCCAAAGATAAAGGATTTTATGGTTCAACATTTTAGTTTTTCTCTATATGAAAATGATAGTTTCATTGTCTTTTAGCTCAAGATAGGATATATATATACATCTCTGGCCAGCATTTCGCAAACACAATATCTGGACAAAGCATACGAAAGATAACGTGATAAGTTTTAAAGTTCTACAAACTTCTAATTAAAATCACGATGTTCCCTTAATTTTCATATACAAACAAATTGTTCAATTGATAATAAATATTATTAATTTTAACGGGTTGCATCCAAACCCTTTAACATTGTTGATTGAGCATAAATCCATACATACATATATAAAACATTTTGTAAATAGAGTTGAAATACTAAAATTAATAATATGGCACCCAATAATAGTATCGCTTTCTGTATATAAAGAAATATACGATAGGTTATCAAAGTATTAATATATATATATATACACCATAAAATATTAGTATGTCCAATAAAATTATAATGTAGAATTTAGTATAGATTTTAAAAAGTGTCTTATATTAAAAATTTTCAAGTTATTTGCAAATAATTTTCATTTTTTGATATTTATTGTGTCTATAATATACTAGCGTTGTATAGTAGCATGACTTTTGAGATTACCTAAACATTATAATTTGGAGTTAGAACTTAGTGGGGTGGTTTGTAAACATGAAGATATTAATTTTTAATTGTCTCTCTTTTTGGGTTACTTTAAAAAGCATATGATTTGCACCCACCCTTTAATCAACTTTTTACTGTTTGAAAAGCTTTGCTCCCACAATTGGTAAAAGTTGAGAATCCAACTCATATTATTCCCCATGTTGAGTGAAATTATATATTTAAAGTGTATATATGTTTGATATTGTTGTCCTTTTATATAACTTCGAAAATATAATAATTAAAATATTTAATAAATATTAAATTCTATTAGAGATCATTAACTTTTTTAATTACTTATGTTTGATATTTATTGATTTTAACCATAATAACTATGATTTTAAAATCACAATATGTCAATCTTAAATTTTTAACTTTGTAATTTATATTTATATAGAATAGAACTACAATATAACAATCATATGATATAAGTACTATTATATTTGGCTTGCAGAACCTAGAGGCCTAGACTCTATGTGAAAACTTAAAAGACACATAATTTATTGTAATTATAAGGAAAATTTTCATCTATTCCTCTAGTTAATTTAATAGATAAAACTTCTTAAGAATTTAAGAGAACTCTAAAGTATTTTTTATTATGCTTTGATACTCTTTAAATTACATATGTATTGTATGCATAAATCAATATTAAATTAGTTTTTTATTCAAAATTAGTGTGAAAGAAATTGATTCTTTAACCTTTTACTTGTAAGAGAATAAATCAACTAATTAAATTATCTCTCGAGAACGCTAAATATATATATATATATATATATCAAAGATTTTTAACTGCATACATTTTCTTATATCATTTACAAACAGATCATTTAACTATTTTCAATAATTAAGATTACATCTTATATATATACATATATATGTATTAATTATAACATATTACATACATTAGATGTAATTTCAATTGTTAAAAATGGATAAATCTGATGTTTTACAAATGATAGAAAAATATGCATAAAGTTAAGGGTTTCTCATCTATTATATGTATATATATATATATATATATATATGTGGGCTGTTGTTGAAATAATTAATGATTGATAGGCAGCTGAAGAAAATGAAATTAAGAATGGTCATTATCTTGTAATGACAACCAAGCATATATATACATCGCAATTATTGAGATCATATTTGTATTCATATACACTTGTGGACAATAACAATGCATGGTACCCACAAAATAGTTTTATCTAACTTTGTTTATTTTGTCTCTTCATTTATCTATCAAAATGTACACTTGGCACTCATCCTACAATAACTTCAAAAATTCTTTCACTTAGATCATTTGTTTTTGTTCTCTATCATTGATTGAGACACCTAATTCAATTGTATACGTCCCTGCAATTACATATATATATATATATATATGTGTGTGTGTGTGTGACAAAAATCCTCCCACTCTTTTATTTTATTTTAAGAAATAAATAGAATCCCTTCTCAATCTAGAATATATAAGCAAAGTTTGCACTCAATTTTTTATATTATTTTAAAAGATTTTATCAGTTAAATTAATTCATTTAAAATACTATGTGTCATAATTTTTTTTTAAATTTAGAATATATTATATGAAAAATTATATCTGAATTCCAAAAATAATTATATATTCAAAAATAGAGATATATATATATATAGGGGAAAGATGAATAACTTCTTAATTTCACATATTCTTTTATATTATTTAAATTACATTTTACATATGCATTAGTTATAATGTATTTATTATGTATTAATCATATATAATAGATTTAATTTCAATTATTAGAAGTATTTAAATCTTAGAGTTTATAAATAATGTAAAATATTGTACAAAGTTAAGAAGTTATTAATTCGTTTCACACATGTACACTCTATATAGATATATATATATATATATATATATGATGGGTGTTAAAAATTTTAATTATTAAATTCTGGCCACAAGAATGGCACCTCCCTGAGTAAGACCTTGACTGAGATTTGACAACAATAAAAATAATAGAAAGAAGCTTAGACAATTGGGTTAAACTCATAAAGTATATATATTGTGGGTATTAAAACTTTTAATTATTAAATTTAGGCCACATGGATAGCACTCTCCCTGATTATGATCTTGAATGAGACTTTGACAACGATAAAAATAATAAAAGAAGAGGTTATATTAACCTTATCATGAAACATGAGCAATTAACTAATTTTTTAGTACGTAGAGATTTTTTTTTATTTTTAATATCTTAATTTAATATATTTTTTATATTATTTAAATTGTATTTTACATATACATTAATTATGATATATTTATTATGCGTTAATCATATATAATAGATTTAATTTCAATTATCAAAAATATTTAAATCTTACAATTTATAAATAATGTAAAATATTTTGTAAAATTAAGAGGATATTGATTCGTTCCACACACGTACACAAATATATATATATATATATATAGATAGATAGATAGATAGATAGATAGATAGATAGGTGTTGAAAATTTTAATTATTAAACTTTGGCCACAGGGATGGCACCTGCCTGAGTAAGATCTTGAATGAAATTTGACAACAATAAAAATAATAGAAAGAAGTTTAGACAATTGGGTTAAACTCAAAATATATATATTATGGGTATTAAAATTTTTAATTGTTAAATTTAGGCCACAAGGATAGTACTCTCCCTGAGTATGATCTTGAATGAGATGTTGACGACAATAAAAATAATGAAAGAAGAGGTTAATTATGAACCATGAGCAATTAATTAATTTTTTAATAGTCAGAGACATTTTTTTTTATACTATTTAACTCTAATTCATGTTCATATGCCATTTTTTAATCTTAAAACTAAAGATTAACAATCTCAGTCTTATTCTTTGTATAATGAAATTACAGTACTTGATAGTATTTTTGAAGGCTTTGACTACGGATAGTAAGTATTATTTATATATTATCAATATTTATTTTATTATTAAAATTACGATTAAAGTATTATAATTTAATTAGTAGAATATGAAATTTTAATGTAAGAGTTTTTGAGGCAATGAGTTCTAATAGTACTATGTTGAATAACAATATCATATAAATAATATTTAAATATAATTTTATTAAATGTCTCATAAACAATATTTTTGTTGATTAAGAATGTGAGAGCTCGAAAATAATATTTAAATATATATATATATATATATGAATTATTAGCATATATTTATGTTGTGGTTTCTTTTTCATTTTTGTTTAGCATGCAAAATTAAATAAATAATTATGAATGCAATCTTCTCTAACTTCCACCAGCCTAAAGAGTATATACAATATTTCTTACACTATTTACACACTATTAGATCTAAATAATTTTTAACAATTAATACTGTATCTCACATGTACATTAATTATGATAGATTAATTATACAATAATTATATATGTTAAATTTAATTTCAACCATTAAAAATATTTAAATCAATGATTAACAAATTGTATAAAATATTGCGTAAAATTAAAGAGTTATTAATTATTTTTCATATAGGGGATATATCAACAGCCACTTGCATGAATTTTAAATCATTGGATCCAAATATTATTAGTAGTTGATATTACAACTGATTTATGTATTAATGATGATGTACTATAATTATGTATTAATTATAAGTATTAAACATAATTTTAACTGTTGAAAATATTTAAATATAATGATGGATAAATAGTGTAAGAATTTGTGTAAAGTTAAAAGATTATTGATCTTTTCCACTGCATATCACACTAATGACAACTTAAATTTTGAATTTATTTTATATAATTAAAGAAATTAGAATAAAAATAAGAAAACTAAAAATCAAAATTAAAATTAAAATTTTACTTAATACAAATTATTCAAATTTATTCTTCCAAGTTAATAATGATAAAATTAGTAAAGAATAGTGAAAATAAACAAAAAATAATAATAGTGAGAAGAAAAAAAATTTGTGAAAAAATAGGTAATTAGAATTAACTCTTTTTAATTAAAATTCAAGGTTCAAAATCGTATATTCATATTTGTTGATAATGTTTAATGACAAATTATTTTAAATAACAAAAACTCTCGTTTTGTTAATTGTAGCGTGAGAATGACATTTATTAACATAATTATTTTTTTTAAAATAAGTGTATAAAATTAGAATGAGATTTAAAACTTTTTTAGAGGATGACACTTTGTTAGGTTATGAGAGTGGCATTTTCATTTTGTTTAAAAATTATCATTTATTTTTTTAAAAAAAAGAGAAATTAGAAATAAAAAATTGGGTCATGCTATGCTACATATACTGAGACTGTAGCATTTTCTCAAATTTTTTTGGTATTTTTTTTTTGTTATAATCTCTAATTCTTTCGTTTTGATTTTCTAACTTCTTATTACAATTCTCAATTTTTTTTATTTTTATTTTTCATGATTAAAAATTATAACGAAAAAATTAAAAATTATTATAAAAAGTAATTTGAAAAAAATTAAGAGATACATAATACATGCATGTGTACAAAGTTTTGCACTAGAAAATGTGGCCAAAAATGAAAATGAAAATGAAAGGGAGATATGAACAATAAGTATATATGAAATGATTGAGATTTAAATTGAGGACCACAATTAATTCTAGGGATATCTAACATTGATCATTTGAATTTTCTTTCAATTTCAATTACCCACCTTAATTAAATACAGTAATTTACTTTTAGTTTTTGTCTTAAAACAAAAGGGAGAAGCAAAAACCCCAACAACTGTGGAGACAATTGTTTTTATCTAAATTTCTAGATATCCTTTGCAAAACATCTTAATATGACAGCAATAATAATAGAGTTATAATTATAGAGTTATGTTATCGCGCATAAGGATTTACAATACATTTTTGAACTTTTCTCATAACTATAAGTTATAATTTTTAACTTTTTTGTTACAATTCTTAATATTTTTATGATAATTCTTAACTGTTTACTCTATATGTATAGTAGAAGGATCAATGGTCTTGTAATTTCACACTATTTTTTATATTATTTGTAAATTATAGGATTTACATATTTTTAATAGTCAATATTAACTCTAACACATATAATTAATCCGTAATTAATATACATATGACATGGAAGTTCAATTATTAAAAATTTTTAAATCTAATAGTTTATAAATAATATAAAAATTGTATAAAGTTTAAAATCTATTAATCTATCACCATATATATGTTATATATTTTAACTTTTGTAATAATACATTCATTGTATTATAGCCCATTCCATTTAATTTTCAAATTTATCCATAAGTTAGGATTATAATTAAAAATAAATAAATCATAACAAAAAAGTTAGAAAAAATTAGAGGATGCACATATGTGTTTGTGTGCATGTGCGCTTACATAAAAAAAGATCAATAATTCCTTAAGTTTACATATTTACTTACATTATTTATGAGTAATTAGATTTAAACATTTTTTTATAGTTAAAATTAAATTTTATATGTATATTAATTATATTGTATTAATCATATATTAATTATGTCTTAAATTTAATTTCAATTGTTAAAAATATTTAGATGTTACTATTTATATAATTTAATTAACAAATGTATATTTAAAAAAATATGAACGGATTGACAATTTCGTAAACTCTTCATGTGGTGCTATGGAGATGGACGTGCTTTCTTATTTGTACTCTAAAGCACGTATGAACCTGCAAAATCTAATGGTAATTAATTAATTAATTAATTAATTAATTATAAAAATTAATAATTAATTAATTATAATACATGTACAATTTTTCTTTTTATTAGATTTAGATCCGACGTTCTGACATTTCAATACCCTATATTGATTTCATACATAGTTTGACGGTCAAGCTATTTAAAATAAAACTTTTTGAAAAAGAAATCTAAATATTGTCCTACAATTTAGCAAACAATATTTTGTGCTACATTTTTTTTATTTTCCAAAATTTTTAATTTCAGAAACATTTACACCAATATCATATTGTAGTATATATAAATTGTCAGTTGATTTTGATATTTCCTTAGAGATCTATTTTTTATTTATTTTTTTTAAAAGCAACAATATAAACTTCGTTCCATCTAAACAAAATTACAAAAGTAGATTTATACGAGTATATGCAAATATACTATAAAAATTAATTACGATAAACAATCAAATAAATCTTAAATATACTGAGATCAAGAAGTTTATAACAAAACATTTTAATAGTTGGTGTTTTTTGAAAAGCTTAACAAGATAAAAAACTGTAAAACATAGAAAATAAATGTGGTCTTGGAGCTTTAGGAGAAAATTTTCCAAAACTCCTTTTTACTGTTCTCCCTTCTTGTGGTTAATCTACCTTATTGATATTGTAATAAATCTCTTGCAATACATTTACTATAGTAAAAAACCTCTCAATTCTAGAAGAAAACCTTAACAAATTTATCTTTATAACTCATAAAACTTACAGATTTTTAAAAAAAAACTATTACAACTATATAACTAAGTAAAAAATTATAAGACCATCACAAATTTAAATTTATATGAAAATAAACTATCATATAGTAGATATAATTTACCAAATAGGAATAATCCATCATAAATCTAGATTTAGATGAAAATTTATTCTTATTAACAAAAGGAAAACAAAAAACAAAAAGAAAGTTAAAACTTTCTACCGGAGATGGAGAAAATTCTCCAACGAGAAGAAGGAGAGGCAAGCGGAAGTGGCGGACAAGAGAGAGAGGGAAGAAAGAAGAGAGAGTTTTTAATAAAAAATATAAATCAAATCTCTTTTCAACTCGTACAAGAGAATTTCAATTTTAATTTCTTTTTTTCATTACCCAAAACAAATTATATGAATTAAACCCATTAATACTAACATATAAAAATTCAATTCATACAAACTTATATGATAATATTGTCTTGTTGTTATGTCCTGTATTAATTTTTTCTTTATAATCCAGTAATACTGTCAGTATAAATGTTGAATTATGTATAAAAGTTTGTATACCTAATAATATATCCTTTAATAAAATATCAACATAAATTCTTACCACCTAAATCACAACTTTAAGTAATAAAGAACAATAAGTTTCATACTCTATAAAGTATAGGACTTGATCGTTTTATATGAGTAAATTTTTTTTTATAATGTGAGAATAAAAAATTTTATTAAATATATGAACAAATTACTAAATCGTATTGTAACAAATTTATTTAAATACCCACTCCGAAAAGACTTCTACAATATCAGTAAATTGCTCGTATACAATGTAATATTTGAATTATATATATATATATTTGAATTATATATATATATATATATTTATCAACACTTCTAATGAATGCTTTTTCTAAAACTAAATGTATTAATTGCTTTTCTTTTATCCAGATTTTGTTAAATTTTTATAAAAAGTACACATTGGATCTCAGTAACATCATATCATAAAGAAGTCAATTATTCTGACATATGCTACATCGTAATTTGTGCTTGATTACAAAAATTAATTAATTAATAAATACATAATATAATATGGGTTTAATTAATATCAACTTGATTACAAGACTCATTGATCACATAATCAAAAGTTTTTCGTTGGGTAATATTCTAATAATGTGTTTTCAATTTAATAATAATTCTATCAAATATTCAATTTCCTGCATGATTTCACTCACTAAATATTAAATTAATTTTCTCATAATCAAACTTTAATTAACTTAGAATTTGATATTTTAATATTATATAAATTAATTATGCAACTTTCATCAATGAAACGATAAATTTAATATTTTTTTTAAAATGATTAATTATCTCGACTCATTGTTATATTAATGAAAATTACATCATCATTAGATATGACATGAAATTAGAAATATAACTTACAAAGCTAGTATTGTTTATTAGGTTGATTAAGATTGTAATTTAAGAAAAAATTTTGACTTTGTTATAAATATTATTAGATAATTTCAAATTTTTTTACTTCGTGGGTTTTATATATTTTAATATCTGTAATTTAAAATAATCTTATCACAAAAAGTAAGCACATTGTGACAAGTCTTGCAGTAGATATTGATGCATGCACCTTTTCTATAAAATAATTTAAAATTTAATATTACTAATGTTTGGTGTGAAAATTATTATTAAATGTTTTCCTGAATTTTATTTTTTAAAAACAAAAAGGATAATAGAATCGAATCTTCTTCACATCAAGAAAAGTGACATTTGTTTTAATTTAAATATGAGGACTACGAAAAACTATTTTGGACAAAAAAACAAAAAAAAAATATCCAAGTAAAAAAGGGATATTAACATATAGGTCACTAATATGTAGAAAAATAATAAATAAAAACATACTTTAGTCTTCTATAACATATAAATTTTCGAGCGAACTGAGTGGTAAATATGTCATTGTAGTTTAGGTCCAATTTATAAAACTCAAGTTTATCTATGTTTTATAACATGTGTAATTTTTAACAAGTTGATGTAACTCAACTTAAAAATCCACTTCATTTGGTGTTTTAACAACTATTACTATGTTTATTATTCTTTTTTTAAAAAAAATTTGAAATATGTTTAAATATTTTAATTGATTAGTCATGCTTTAAATGTTGTTCCATTAGATTTTCGTATATGAAATGTGAATCCAGCTTAAATCCTTAAGACTTTACAGCCGAACTAACATTATTTATCATTTCAAGAAAATTCAAGGATCTATTCATTGTTATTCCAAAAAAAAATTACGAAAAAAGTAATAAGGAAGACTAATTCATAGGCATATGCTACTAAGCAAAAGGGCATGTTCGAAAATGTGTTGGGGTGGTCCGAATTAAAAATGTTGACTTAAACTTTAGTAGAATAATTATTTTTTCGGGTTTTACTTTTATATTATTTTATTAAATTATTCTTTATTTATTTTATTAATTTTAATAATAATTATTCACACAACTTTTCAATAAACTCAATTAAATTAATTAATAATTTTATGACCCTTGGAAAGGGAAATGAAGCTTTTCCAAGGTGTTTGGATGTTGAGTTACATCATTTTTAATTTGTTAGCTTTTTAGCTTTAGCATATAATTCTTTTTTTTTTCCTAAATATAATAATTTGTTAAATAAAGTTTTAATTTTGAGTAATAATTAATCTAATTGATTAGATTTTTTGTATTAGGACACAAAATGTTAAGATCCAATATTATTTCTGAAAAAAAAAACTTTTAATAAGGTGGTAAATTTAGTTTTTAGTACGATTAATTATCCATTAGGATCCAAGTCTCCACAGTTACTAGCAAGTAAAATTTTAAGCTATATATTTATAGTAAAACGTAATTAAATTTTTGACAAATTTTTAACATAATGTAAAATTATGTAAATATTCCAGAAAATAATATTAATTTTTACCAAAAACAGTACAAAATAAGAAAGTGGGTGAGTTTTTATACATAATTTTGAAATAATAATGATAATAATAATAATGTCTAGAATTTGTCCTCCAATAATAATAGGAGAATGTCCCAAAGACAATATGCTTCAGCATTTTCCTTTTTGTTTTATATGAAAAATGATAGTTTGATTCCTCAATTAATATAGCATACAAAACATAAGGTGATAAGTTTTAAGTTCTTCAACTTCTAATTCATATCATCGTGTTCATTTTCATATAGAAAAAAATTATTCAATAGAAAATATTTTTATTAATATTGTTAATATTTATTATACGAAATTAGATTATCAAGATAAAATATTAATAGTAATATATATACACAGCAAAGAATCAACGGTGCCTTAATTTTACATATATTTTTATATTATTTTTAGACCATTAAATTTTACTACTTTTAACAGTTGAGTTTGAATCGAATATACGTATTAATTATAATATATTAAGTCTATATTAATTACATATTATATTCAATCTCAATCGTTAAAAATGTATAAGTCTAACTGTTTATAAATTTTATAAAAAAAATTATATAAAATTAAAATATTGTTGATCCGTCATATATATATATATATAATAATTAGATGATAAGTATATAGTATTTTTGTTAGATATAGAAATATCTGTATACTAACTACTTCTCATTTACTAAGAAATTGATCATCTAACCTTACCAATATTTATTAGGTATGTAATATGCATACATTATACTATAACATTACTCATAGGATGATTTGAAACATTATAATTTGGAGTTGCAACTTGGTGGGATCTTTGAAAACAAGAAGATATTAATTGTTAATTGTCACCTTTTTGGGTTAGTTCAAACGTATATGATTCATTTTGGTTTTGCTTTTTGGAAAGTTGTTTGTTTTATTAGTTGAATGCCCTAAAGCGTAGCTATCTATTGGCTATGTCCACGTTCTGCTTGTACTAGATATGTATAATATGACAAAATCCTTATTTTCTTTTTTAATTATTTTTTCTATGTATCAAAATAAAATCTTTGATTAATTGGTGTAAACAGAGTTTAAATCCCAGCTTCCTATATCATTATAGAAAATTTTATCAATTGAATAAATTAGCATCTAAATGACAAAATATGTAATTTTTTAAGTGGTTAAAAGGTCAAAAGCAATTAAAGTTCTCAAATTTGTAGTTAGGAAATATGATCGTAGCCCGTAATAAATTACCTCTTATCATGTTTTCTCACTATTAGATTAGAATACCCTAAAACTCCTTTATTCTTAAATCTAGATTTTGACATATGGATTTAGGTCAAAATCCAATAAAAATAAAATGTAAATATCAAATATGTGAACCCTTTGCATTAATATATATATTATAATATATATTCTTTAAATATAATATTATTATGCACATCTTTTTTATAATATATTTTATAAATTAATTCAAGTTTTACATTTATATTTAATATTTTAATATTACAAAATAATTATTATTTTAATTTTTATGTAATTCTTTTATGAAATCATTATTACTTTGATGTTATAAAAATATTTTTTTCTTTGTAATTTTTATATAAATTGATTTGATTTACAAATTTATATTTATTGATAGTTCATTTTTCTCCAATACATTGATGTGTGACCAAACAACTTCCACCAACTCCAAGAATATTATATATAAATATTTTATACTAACATATAACTTTTCAATCTCTTCAAATTTAAAAAGAAAACAAAAAATCAAGATTAAGATTTCACAAGATTTTCTATAACCAATAAAATCCTTCACGTAATGTATGTATATATATATATATATATATATATATATATATATATGCTCTTGTCCATATTCACCAATAATTTATTGTAAGTGTTATGAATAACTGTCTTGAAATGTCATGAATTTGTAAGCATATATGATACTGCAACAAAAAATGAGTTTTTATTATACAATTTTTATGACAAATTTTATAAACTGCAAAAACTCTTCTTTTGTAATTATAATGTGAGAGTGAAAAAATTTAAAATATAATTATCTAAATAATATTATGTTTTAAATATACTCTATTTATAGTAACCATGTTAGCATAACTATTAATTTTTAAAATAAAAATATACAAGTCCAAATTTTATCATATTATTATACAAATACATGGTATTTTCAACAAATATTTTTAATTTCTTTTCCACCAATGATATCTTATTAAGTTATTAATATGTAACAATCACTTTTTATTTTAATTTTGTAAAAAAAAAGATAAAAATGAAATAAAAGATGAAGTCATATTATGTTACAATATATAATTTTTTTATTCTCAACTCTTTTATTATAATATCTAACCTTTTTTTTCATTTTGCAAATTTTCTTTTAGAATTTTCAACTTTTCGTGTTATTTTTAATAATTAAAACTTAATTGAGGACCACAATTCTAGGGATGTCTCAAAATTAGCAAAAGCATTTGTATCTGTAAAAAGAAAAAATTCACTAAAATTGATTGATTTTAATTTGATTTGTTTTTCTTTTAAACCACAATTTGATTCGGTAAGACCCACTTCTATTTCGTTCAATAATTAAAAAACAAAAAGACAAAACAACTACCATTGTAGAGTAAGAGCTTTTGTCTACTTCCCCAAATATCTTTTTACAAGTATGTTCGGTATGCTTGCAATAATAATTGGGTCATTCTATGGTGTATAAGAATGTATTGCATATAGTTTCTATTTTTTTTTTAATTTCTGAGTAGAATACCCGAATCTTTATCATAATTCTCAAATTTTTATCGTAATTAACTTTTATTATATTTTTTAAGGAATTAACTATCATATATATTATCTTTGAAACATAGTTTAAATAATTTAGAACATATTTAACACTCTTAAATCATTTTGAATTTGAGTAACAATAATGAATAAGAATTTAATATTTTACGAGTAAAATTTCTCATTTTTATTCAAATTTTTTAAAAATATATAATATGTATTGAAAATATTAAAAGATGTACTATACATCCTACAATTTTTTTCATCTATTATATCGTTAATTTTTTGTAATAAATTCTCAATTTTTTTTTAGATGTAAATTATAAATTAAGAATTATAACGAAAAATTGAGTGAGATCTAATATTAATTATTTTGTCAAATATTTATTCGAAGACTAGAATTTATTGCGTATGTATATATATATGTAATTTAATTTAGAAATATATACATTTATGAAAATATGAATGGGTATTGATAATTTTAAAAACTCTTCGTATGGTGCTATCTTGATGCATGTGCTTTCTTAATTGTACTCTACAAGCACGTGTCTAAACCTGCAAAATCTAATTTAATATTAATTACTTAATTATTTGAAATTTTAATGATTAACTAATTATAATATATATGTACAATTTTTTTTTTAAAATTTAGATTTAGATCCAAGGTTCTGACAACCTAATATCTTATTCAATAAAATTTTTTTAAAAAATTAATATAATTATGTCATTCATGCAAACTAATATAATATAATTAATTTTGACAATTTCATTGAATAATTTATTTATAATAATTTTTTAATTATTTTGATAGAATGAATCGCATTATTTGATTATTGTTTTTTAAATTAATTATATAATACAATTTAATTCATTATAAATTAGATTTTATATTTTTTAAACCACATATAAATATGAATCAAATTAATTTTCTTATGAAAGCAAAATTTGAATTTTAAATTTTATTCATTACTTCTTAAAAAATTTTATAAAATAAAAATTAGTTTCAGCGAATTCTAAAAAAAAAGCAAAGATTTAAAAAAGAAAAATTAAATTCTACTGAATTTCGATATATTTAAACGAGGAAGAGACTTATAAGCTTGTAAAATTTGATAATTAAATATTTACTAATGTATTATAAATAAAATAATTATTTATTTTATGATGTATTAACAATTTAATACTAATCATGTATTAGAAGATAAATAAAATAAAATAAATATCCATTTACTAATAAAATAAATTTATATATAAAATATATTATAATACAATATTTATGATTTAAACTATAATTTAAATAAAAATACATATGTTTATAGGTAAAATACATATAATATAATAAACATAAAATATATTATTAATAAAATAGATAAAATGATAATATATTAATAAAAATTATTTTTTGGCTACAAAATTATATTATAATTTATTTTATTAATATATTTTAAATAAACATATTATATTTTATCAAATTTTAAAAATTTTATAGTTATTTTTTATTAAATAACTATAATTAAAGAAGGAATAATCATCAATTTTTAATAAATTGATATTTTAATGAATATTTTTAAAACTATTAAAACTAATTAATTTAATAAACCAAATTTTAGAGATTTGTAAATTATTTATATAAAATTACATATATAATTAATTATCTAAAATATATTGTGAATTGATCATGACTAAATAAATTGATCAATTTAATGAACATAGAGTCATAATTAACTTAAAAGATTCAACAATTCAAACACACGATTTTATCATACAACTATTGCACTGTAACCTTACCCTTAACTTAATATATTAATTGCTTAATTGTTTATCAAAGTTTTGCTAACTTTTTGTAGCTAACTTTTTTACACAAAGTATATACTGAAATTAATATAAAAAATATTATATTATAAAAGAGTACAAGGTTACAATATTCTGAAAAATGATTAAAAATTCAGTTTTAACAATTTGTTTCTTAATTACATTAATTAATTGATAATTAATTATAATATGGGTTTAACTCCTCAACTTGATTACTAGATTCATTGATCACATACATACGTATATAATTAAAAGGTTTTCATGGGGTAATACTCTAACAATGTAATTTAATAATAAATCAATCAAATATATTATTCAATTTTTTGCATGACTTTACTCACCTAATATTAAATTAATTATCTCATAAACCAACCTTAGTTATTTTCACATATATATTTAATTAACCCAGTTTTTTTAAATTATTTATTTTAAAAGTTGATGGTACACTTTCTTATTTTTTTTTTATTAAATTTCCTTCTCATAAATATTCGCATATCGCTTAGTAGTTGAATGGCATCTCACTTTCTTCATCTCGTGTTAAAGGGATAAGACTGTCAATTATAAAAAGAGAATAAATTTTTTCTTTAAAATTTAAAAATAAATATTATTTTTTCTAAACCTAATTATTCGGGCCAAGTTTTTAATAATAATAAATTAAATTAATTTATTATTATCCTTGAACAAAGACAATCCATTAAATTAAGGGTATGTCTTCAGTTAAAATATTATAATTTTTATTACAATTTTGAAGTTAAGTCAGTCGTATTAAATTACTAAATGCAAATACAAGTATAAAAATAACTTTTTTAAAATTAAATAGAAGTTCAATAGTACCAAAAATATTTTAAATATATACCGATTTTTATGAATTATAAAAACGAATAAAAATATACAGATATTGAGTAGATTACCATGATATAAAATTTACAATTGGATAAAATATCAAATATTAATAACAATAAATATTAATTTTCACCCTTTTTTTCGTTCACCATAAACTAAGTACTACAAAACGGTGCCGTTTTATAGAGGAAGGTGGTGCCCACAATCAAGATTGTGGGAGGGAAAGGAAGATAAAAGTTGGCTACTTCGTGTTATTGCTAGTCCAATTGTTGTCATTTTCATGTAATTTTTGTAATTTTGTTGTGGGTTTTTTATTTTTGGAATATTCCTCAGAATATTCTCATAAAATAAATGCATATAAAAGTCTAAGATTGGAAATTTTGAAAATTGATTTTGTCGTGTTTCATTAGGGCGTTAATCAAGGAACAAAAATGCCTATTTAATGTGAAAAAATCAAACTTGTCATTCCTATATATATTCGTTCAAATTTCACATAAAAAAACAAACACAATCCTTTCAAATGAATATGTTTACTTTTACAAATAAAATATATCTTAAAAATAATATTTGATGGTTTGTTTTTACCAGAGAAAAAAAAAATAAAAGAATAACTTATTTCGTGAAGATATTTATCTATATTTATTAATTTATAAATTATTAGATTTATACATTTCTAATGATTAAATTAAATTTAATATATATATTAATTATATATTAATTACATATGTTAAATATATATAATACTAAATTTTTTATTCAAATTATCATATATTTTTAATAATAAGATTGATATGTTTTTAAAAGTTAGATTAAATCAAACATATATAATTGTTACTCTGTAATCAATAAATATGTGAAATAAAATTTCGACAACTCAAACGATATAAATACTTATAAGTACAACATGAATAATAATTTATTGATCTCTTAATAGTAAATAAATTGACTAAGTTACTCTTATGATATTTACATTTTTTAATTATAATAAGAACATACTATTTCATTTTAACTGTACATCGAAAGATATTTCAATTATTCCAACATGGTGTAAACTTGTTTGATATGAATAAAAAATACTTTTATTTGTAAAATACAAAAAACTAGGGACCTAAATGTTAGTATCCTTTTCATTTTATTAATATAAATTTGAGGTATCTTTAAATAAGTGTTAGTTATAAAAACAAACAAAATCAAAACTCAATGACTTAATAGAGATTCATTTATTAAATTTTGTACTAAAAGGAATATAATTAACTTTGATTGGAACTTTTGTTTAAAAAATTAAAAATTCAACAACTCAAATAATAAATACATAATAAATACACCCTGACCTAATATTGCCAATTATATTACTCATAATAGGCATCTCTAATTTAAGGTTATGATTATATAATTTAAAAAACAATATAATTAATTCTCTCATTATCTCTAATTTTAATCTTTTTTTTTGATGCAAAAAAGTAGATATTAATTTCAAACTAGATTCATTGTTGATTTAATCTTTTATGTAAGTGTATATTTATTTTTTAAGTCAGAATTTTGAATATAATTAATATCAGTAATTCATTCAGATGATTTAAAGGTGTTTATTTTCTAACTTAACACCAAAAATTTGGTGATTATATTTTAATAAATTAAATTAAAGTTTTTAGCACCGAAGTTAGAAACTTCATCAAATTTTATAATTATAATGAACTAAAATACTCATATAAAAAGTTTTATTTATTTGTTGATATATATATAGTTTCCCTTAATTATTTATAAGAATACGATAAGTAAAATTACATTTCTATGTTCATACGTGATAAATAAAAAAAATAAATATATTATTCAAAATTATTCAAATTTATATGTTAACATTTATTCATGACGAAAAAATAAATAGGTCCTGAATAAACAAATTTATGTAATTTGTATTTAATAAATGAATATATAATAAAAAATTGAATCTGTACCTTAAACTTGTAAGCCTCGAAAGATTCTTAAAAGATTAAATAAATTTATACCAATACATTATTCTAATTCACCAAATTCAAAGTACATAATTAAAAAAATTAAAACTTGTTAAATAATTAATGTGATGTTATCATTTAAAAATTGGATAGTTCCATTATTACAAAAATATTCTCCTAATAACTTTGTATATATTCTCAACAAACAACTCATTACATTGAAGACAAATTAAAAATCTCTTGCCTAGGTTTGACTTTGATTAATGGATCATTTTGATAAAATAAAAAATGCCAAATTTTTAAAATTGGAAAAATGAAATTCCTGTAATCTTTGATTTGTTTTTGTTTAATACAAACTAATTCACTTTAAATTAAATATTTTGATGTAATTTGTTTAAAAAATATTATATAATAGAAGTAAATACCCATCCCAACACGACTCAAATTTCTCAAAACACTTTGTATCACCTTAAAATATTTCTACTTATCATACCAATCAATATTTGCATTATCTTAATATGAACGAAATTTGAAAAAAAAAATGGAAAACTAAATTTGATCTTCATGTGTGTGAAATTTGAGTTCTAATATGTTTTTATCATTTTAAACAATTTTATAAATCTAGTTAATTAACTCTAATGATATAAAGTAGTTCTTTTTTTCTTTAATCTAGAATAAATGTATCTAAATAAATACATTTTATGACAATTTTAAAAGACAAATCTTGAATATTAATTATTATTTAGTTTTAGATGTTTTGACACAAATTAGCACATTTGAGATATGAAAAAAAAGATACAATTACTAATTATTTCCTTTTTTGTGCTACTCATTTAATAATTATGCTATATTCGTATTTAAATTCATTAATCCATCAATTTGTTTAGTACAATATCAAATATTAGAATAATTATATCTTAATTGAGTTGTGTTAATTCATTTATAAAACGAATCTATTTAGAACTTGTTTAAAAATAGTCTTTAAAAATAAATAAAAATTTAATTCTTTTCAATCCTTATTGGTATTTTTATGTGTTTATTTAGTATTATATATTTATTTATTTATTTTTCACTAAAAGAAACAAATAAATTTAGTGAATTTCAATATTGTACATTAAATAAGTTAAAATAAATTTAATTTGTATTTCTGTTTATTATTATTGTATGAATTTTAATTTTTTTTTTTATTATTTCTACTTAATATTATATTTACTTTAAAATTTAAATTGAAGTTTAACAAATGAAATTCCTATCTAATTGTGTTAAATAAGTTAATTGTGTTTAAGATTGTTAAATAAGTTAATATTTGTAAGTGTTTTAAACAAGTCAAATCGTGTTTATTATTACAATACAAATATGATATGTTTATTAAATATTTGTGATTGTGTTGTATCATACTAATTTAGTGGATAAACTATATTCTATTTAAAATTTAACATAATTAATAAATTTTCAATTTATGAATTCTCCATGGTATGGGGCTTCACCTTAAATAAGGTAAAATTAGGATAATGTGATAAAGAACGAAGCCAATACCTTATCATAAATAGGTTAAAATTGAGATGATATAATAGAAAATGAGTTGAGGAATGAATAAAGATTGATTTCTATATTGTTAAATAGATGGGGAATGATTTAGTACTTCCTATCCCCTATCTCGCCCTATTCCCTATACATATATATAAGGATAATATTTAATTAAAAAATTTTATAATTCATAATTTTTTTATTCAATCATGTATTCAAATTTATAATTCTAATATATTTATTATATATAAATAATATGTGTTATAATATATTAATAATATTTTTAGTTAATATTTAATATAAATAAATAAAAAATAGAGAAAATAAATGGGATGAGAATTCTTCGTATTACATTTCATTAAATTTATTAAAAAATAAAGTAGAGGATTGGGAATTAAAATGAAAATGGGTAGAGAACGGGAAACGTCCCCACCCTCACCATAGTGTCATCCCTATCTTTTAAGAATCTATTTATGATAATATTTAATATATTATTTAATTTTGTTATTGCGTAAAAATTAGGGAGCTATATGTTAATATCCTAAATCGTATGATAAAGAGCGTAAGACATGTCACGAGGAGGCGGGCAGCAGAAGGCGGAAGGGTAGGCTACAGAAGATCAGACACCCACGGCCCCATGTGTGACTGAAAATATTATTATATTTTTCAATCATTTTCTAATTAAATCACTAATTAAATCACAATTAAATGATAGCCTTCACCAGATAATTATTAGCTTTTATTTATTTATTTTTTTAATTTTTATTGCTGTTTTAATCTTAAAATCAACATAATTAACACTAATTAAGAAAATACTAGAATTAGGATAACAACATATAGGACTCTTAAGTTTCGGTAAATATTCCTATAACTTTTAGGGATCTATTTATTATATATAATGAAATTATGCTCCTTTGTACATGTTTATTAAAATGCAGGGATCTATATGTTAATATCCCATTTAAAATTAATTACTTCAAGCTTTTGAGCTCTGCTACTATTATACTACAAACGTGTTCGGTGGAAATAACGAAAATAGTTTTTTAATTTTTTAAAAATACAGGTTCTCTCTCGTTCTCTCTGGTCTGCATTCTCTTTCAGAAGGACTTTTTGGCAGTTAACTAAAATCAAATTTCTGCTTCTCTGTTGATGTGATAAAAGAAACAGCCAAAACAGACTGACGCAGCAAAACCCCAGTGTTCTGTTTTTATTTCTCTCTCTTTTTGTAGTTTACCGAGGAAGAAACCAACTTCGGTTTTGCTCTTTGCAGTTAACTTACTTATGTATCTGGGTTTTTTGCTTGCTTAATGGGTTTGTCATATTTTGTAAGATTTTTACTGCGTTTTTGATCTTGTGGTGGATATTCAGCTGACCCCACTTCAAAATTTTTGTCAAAAATTCGGTATTTAATGTGAAGATATTTGGCTGTTTTTATTCAATCGTGTTTTTGTTTTATGTTTTTTATTGATGTTTGAGGTTTGTGCTTTGGCTTGTCTATCCTCAATTGGTATGCTTGAATTTATTGAGTATTTCTTTTTCCTATACTGATTTTTTGATTAGCATTTTTGGTCGCTGAATTAAATCGTCAAGCGTTAGTTTCGGTTCACTTTCAGCTTGTTATAGAAAACTTTTCTTAGACCTTCAACTTTTTGATGGGTGTCAATTCCTGTTCACTTATGCTGCAAATTGAAGTGGAAAAGACTTTTTTTTTTTTTTTTTTTAAGTTGCCTTTTACTCTTTGCTTTGTCTTAGAAGATTGAGAGTTTTGAATCTGCTTTGCCAATTTGATTTTGAGTTTCATTTCTTTTGGGGGATTTTCAGTTTTAAGTTGGGTTATAGATGTCCAAGTAAAGATCAGATTTTGAAAATTTGGTTTAAATTAGTTATTATTTCAAGGTGGCTTTTGTACAAAAATTTGTGGGCTTAGTCTGAAGAGATAGTGAGGTATCAGAATTGGTGAAAGGTAGGCAATCAGTTCGAGAATGGCTGCTAGAGTGGAGATTGATGAAGACAGTAGTGAGAATAAAGGGAGTATGTGGGTTTTGGATCAGAAGCTTGATCAGCCCATGGATGAAGAGGCTGGAAGGCTTAGAAATATGTATAGAGAAAAGGTATTATTTAATTGCCTTTTTCTGGATTCTTCCTTAAAATAAAACTTCACTTTTGTTAATAGCTTATCACCTTAATTGGGATGATCGAATTACATACGCTTTGAATTTGTTTTGGGTTTTGTTATGCTCCATTGATTCTACCCCCGCACAATACAATCAACCCCCAACACCCAACACCCAACATCCAACATCCAACACCCACCACCCACCACCCCACCCCCCTTCTAATGTACGGTTATTCTGTAATGATTTGTAGAACTTGTAAAATTGGTATATGAAATTTTGTTTGATTTGATTTGCATTGCAGTATACTTTATTTTCTTGTTGTATATGGTTGAAGCAATTATATTGGAAGAGATGTAATTGCATCTGTGTATAAACTAAGAACTTTCTTGATTAAGTTTGTGGATTTTGAGGATTCTGTTTTTTTCTTATTCCAGATTTGTGTTTTGTTGACATAAAATTTTGGATCCTGCAGAAATTCTCGGCGCTGTTAGTTCTGAGGCTTGCTTTTCAGAGTCTTGGAGTTGTATATGGAGACTTGGGAACTTCTCCTTTATATGTTTTCTACAATACATTTCCTCGAGGAATCAAAGATCCAGAGGATGTAATTGGAGCTCTTTCATTGATTATATACTCCCTTACTCTTATCCCACTCCTCAAGTATGTTTTTATTGTGTGCAAAGCAAATGACAATGGTCAAGGTAATTTGATATCATTAGCTTGTTCTGATTTTAATAATTTTTGTTCCCGAAAGGATATGTTTGGTATCATATGTTCCGGGATGATTGCGAAATTTTCTTCATTGTTCAGTTTTCTGCTAAAAAATAGTTTCTTCATTAAATTTTATGTTTTGCAATATATATATATATATATATATATTTTGTTTAACGCGGTGAACTTCACACCTTCAATTTGTTGTATGACACAAAATGCTATCTCTTAGATTAAGAAGCTGGTAAGGAGTAGTTTCTCGTTGATTCTCATCTGTTATACTCTTCATGGTTCAGGAGGAACATTTGCTCTATATTCATTACTTTGTCGACATGCAAAAGTAAAAACTATTCCGAACCAACACCGTACTGATGAGGAGCTTACAACATACAGCCGTTCTACCTTTCATGAAAATTCATTCGCTGCAAAAACCAAGAAATGGTTGGAGCGATATGCATTCAGGAAAAATGCTCTTCTTATGCTTGTCCTTGTTGGCACTTGCATGGTGATTGGTGATGGGATTCTTACTCCAGCCATATCAGGTATAACTTCTCAGAGCCCTTCATGTATCGGCATGCTGAGTAATTGATCCATAGTAGGTTTGTGCATTAATAAAGCAGATAATTGTTGATTCCTGAAAATATGTATCATGGTCTAAACTTACCCAGAAATGGCAATGTATTCTTGAAAAGATCTTTTTCACATAATATTTCTCTGTATTTAATGTTATATGGTCCGATAATTTTTATGCTTACTATGTGATAATTTTTTTTTTTCCATTGTTTTCAAGACAGGCATTATTACTTAGCATCAGTATAAAATATAATTATACTGCTTTCTCATCAAGTGTATTCAACAACTAACTGACATGCTGTATTTGAATAAGCTATTTCACATCCTTTCAATATGATCGTATGATTAAAATTAGGTTAGGATTGATGATAGTATTCTAATCAGCAATTTCTGATTATTTGTTTATTATTTGTTTCTCTGTACTGTTCACAGAACTTGCTATTTCCATTTTATGATCAAACGTGGAAGATTTTATTGTAATTTAAGCATTAATATTGTATTTTAACTATGGTAATCTGATTACTGATGAAAATGTATAATTGAACTATCTCTGGCAGTTCTTTCAGCTGCTGGTGGGATCAAGGTGGACCACCCTCATATGAGTAATGGTATTTCCCTCTTCTTTTATATATATATATTCCTAGTTTATCCTTGTCTGCTGCTGTTTCTACGGTTTTAAACTTCAGTTTTTTGCCGGCTTTAAATTCTCAAGTATTTTAACAGATCATTTCTTTTGATGCAGGTGTAGTTGTGGTTGTTGCTGTTGTAATATTAGTGGGTCTGTTTAGTATGCAACATTATGGTACGGATAAGGTTGGCTGGCTCTTTGCTCCAATTGTGCTGCTTTGGTTTCTCTTAATTGGAGCTATTGGCATGCTCAACGTCTGGAAATATGACAGCAGTGTTTTGAAAGCCTTTTCTCCTGTGTACATATACCGATATTTTAAAAGAGGAGGGAGAGATGGTTGGACATCTCTTGGAGGTATTATGCTCAGTATAACAGGTAAATTATTATTTTTCAGTTGGTCCAAATTTATTTTACAATTTCTTTTAGTTTATATTTAAGTTTTATGTATTTGTGGTCCCGAAAATTATCTGACATTTGTTGACAGATCTGATAACCTGTTTTGAATTATTTGAATTATTGCAGGGACTGAAGCGCTTTTTGCCGATCTAGCTCATTTTCCTGTTTCAGCCGTACAGATTGCATTCACAATGGTTGTGTTTCCTTGCCTTCTTTTAGCCTATTCTGGACAAGCTGCCTACCTTATGAGACACCAAGATCATGTGGCTGATGTCTTCTATCGTTCTATTCCAGGTTTGTTCTAATCCTGGCTCATAATGATTTTTCTTTTGATTGGGCAGACCACTATTTGAAAATTGACCGAAAAGTAACAACAATGTCAAATTCCTCCTGCGAATTTGATGTAGGATAATTTTTAGGAGTTTTTAAATTTATTTCTCTTATTGTTTTAGCCAAGTTTTTCTTGTACTGTTTTTATATTTGAGTCATTTGCATTATTCTTAGTTATTGAGACTTGTTTGAGTTGTTTTTCTTGTCGAGCAATAATAAGTTATAGTTATTATAAATATGGGTCCTTTTTAGCTTTTGAGGCAAAGGAATTGTTATTTAGTTATATTCTATGGGATAATCTCTTGGTTTGAGTTCTTATTATTTCTCGGGATTTATTGGCTCAATGAGATCTGATGTCCTAAATTCACAGTATTTGCTGAATCAACAGGAATATAGTTCATTTCTTTATTCCAGGTATTTTTAGACTTGATGGGTTACTGAAAATATCCTTCCTGTCTCAATTTCACACCCAACCCGCCCATGCACTGCATCAGAATTAAATGTTGGTGTTCTTGTCAGAGTTAAAATGGGGAAACAGGTTTCAGTTATGAGACTAATTTGTCATTGTTGGGGTTTTTGTGAAACATGAAGATTCAGTTTTTACTGTGATTCGATGCGAAACTATAGTGTAAAGAAAATTAAGACCATGTTATCGTTTTCTCTTAAAATTTACTTTCAGTTTTTTCACTGCTTATTGTGGAGAAGGTCAAATTATAAATTGAGTTTTTACCTATTAGTTGGTTGATATCGGTAACAATAAAGAAAAATTCACTGCAAAACTATAGTATCTAACTTTTTGTTATTAAAAAAGAAAAATTACAATAAAGGGATGAATTAAAATGGTTGTTTCAAACAAAGAACTTCTTACTCTATGCTTTTGATGTTGTAATTTTAGAACTTCAGTAGTATAGAAATTGACTTTTAGCTCTTTTATGTTAAAGAGAATCTCAAGTAAGGTTTATTAAATGGCTAAAGATCTATGCATCATTCACAACATATGAGACTAAGGCTAGAGGTTTTGACAATACTAATGAAAATCTTAATTAAGTTAAGTAGGATGATAACTAATAAGTGGATTTACTCATACTGGGGTTTTCAAGTTTTAACTATACTTATTGGTCTCAGAGGCTCGGTACTTTGTGATGGATTCTGATAATTTCTTGTTCTTCAGATAGCATATACTGGCCTGTTTTTATTGTTGCAACTGCTGCTGCTATAGTTGCAAGTCAGGCTACCATATCTGCAACCTTTTCAATAATCAAGCAGGCTCTTGCACTTGGCTGCTTCCCTAGAGTTAAAGTTGTACATACATCAAAGAAATTCCTTGGTCAGATATATATTCCTGATATCAATTGGATCCTAATGATTCTTTGTATTGCCGTAACCGCTGGATTCAAGAATCAGAGCCAAATTGGAAATGCCTATGGTAAGTTTTTTCTCCATTGAATAATTTGAAGTTATTCCATTCAACTTTATCTCTGGTGAAATTTGTCGATAAGAGGGATCTTAAATTTGTCTAACAGCTATAATACCGAAATTTGCATGGAAAGGTGCCGAATGTTTGGATGCAAATTTCAGATTTTTGGAATTTTTTCTTCTTATGTGCATATATAGAGAAAATGCATGTATAGCTGGGTAGTTTATATTAAGCAATTCACTTCAATATCCTAATTTCTACTGTTCATGTGCTTCTCTATATGTCTCTGTATAAATCTCTGGCAAGTATCTGTTCTGTATCTCATGTCAGTGGTGAAGGATTGTGCATATTCCTTACTCTATACTACTCATGCCGTTGTCTACATAATTTTTGTGAATTGAGGACTGAATAATTTTATGCCTGAATACAATGTTTTTATTTCTCTTCCCATGTCTGTTGAGTGAGAGATCAATGCATTTGAACTCATGTTATATAATGATTCAAAGATTTACCTGGGTTTGGTACTGTCACTTATTTTGTTCATATTTTGCTTTGTGTTTATTATTATTTCGTTTGCCTTACATATCGCATGATAATTTTGGCTATAACAGGGACAGCAGTCGTCATCGTCATGTTGGTAACCACATTGTTGATGACTCTAATTATGATACTGGTTTGGCGCTGTCATTGGATTCTTGTTCTAGTCTTTACTGCACTATCATTGGCTGTGGAATGCACATATTTTTCTGCCGTTCTCTTCAAGGTTGATCAAGGCGGCTGGGTTCCCCTTGTAATTGCCGCAGCCTTTCTTCTGATCATGTACGTTTGGCATTTTGGTACGGTCAAACGTTATGAGTTTGAGATGCATAGCAAGGTTTCGATGGCATGGATTCTCGGCCTTGGCCCCAGCTTAGGACTAGTCCGAGTCCCCGGTATTGGACTTGTCTACACAGAGCTAGCAAGTGGAGTGCCTCACATTTTCTCTCACTTCATCACAAATCTACCCGCCATACATTCTGTTGTCGTTTTTGTCTGTGTTAAGTATCTTCCAGTCTACACAGTCCCGGACGAAGAAAGGTTCCTCGTAAAGCGAATCGGACCCAAGAGTTTCCACATGTTCCGTTGCGTTGCAAGGTATGGCTACAAAGACCTCCATAAAAAAGACGAGGACTTTGAGAAAAAGCTCTTCGACAATCTCTTCCTGTTTGTCCGGCTTGAAGCCATGATGGAAGGGTGTTCCGATTCAGACGAATACAGTCTCTACGGCCAGCAAACTCTGCACTCAAGAGATGGCCTGCTGAACAACAATGGAAACACAACATCCTCAAACCAAGACCTGACAATATCATCAATCGACTCGATCGTGCCTGTGAAGTCGCCGACACATGTAAATAACACAGTGATGTCATCAAGTCAAATGAGCAGCCAAACTGAGACAGATGAGTTGGAATTTTTGAATAGATGTAGAGATGCTGGAGTGGTGCACATACTGGGGAATACGGTGATAAGAGCAAGAAGAGATTCAAAGTTCTACAAAAAGATAGCAGTTGATTATATATATGCATTTCTTAGGAAGATATGCAGAGAACATAGTGTAATCTTCAATGTTCCTCATGAGAGTTTGTTGAATGTGGGACAGATTTTCTATGTGTAATCCTTTTTCTTTTTATACTAAAAGATTCAGAATAGTAAATTGTATTAGTTTATGTCAAATTGTTATGTCTTTGTACAAGTGTAATGATACGTGTAAAAATTTATTTATAAAAATTGATGTGATATCGAGTTGTATACAAATTTTTAGTGGTATAGTATTATCGTTGTCACAAAAAAAAAAAAAATGCGATTAGTAATGTTTTTATTCTTAAATTTTCTTGAAATCACAAATTAGCATAAAATTTGGTCAATTATAATAATTTTTTGCGAAAAAGAATGATGGGTTTTTAAATTATTGTTAACACTCGTTTAATACTGAAAATGTGTTTAAAATAAATTGTGTATTTAATTTCAAGAAATGAGCGATGAAATTATTGGAACAAAAATGTATATTAGATGATATTTTAGGGTCTAACACTCTTTTTTTTAGTTCTATCTTAAGTCATAGTTTTTTTAATTTAAACAATTTTGTCGTGACAATAACGTGATATTAGAAAATAGTGGATTGTTTTTTTTTAATACTTAATTAGTTGAATTTATCTATTTAAATAATTAAATATATCTATTTTTGAATTAATGATAATTTTAAAACACTCTTTAATTAAGTAAATAGTTAAATATTTTCATAGTTGAGTTTGAAAAATTTTAGAAACTTTATTATATATCTGTTCATAAATTTATATTTAAAAAATAAACTATTCAGGTTCAAATATTCAAATCTATTTACAAATCAAATTAATTCAGAATTAACAAACTCTACCTAACTGAATTAGGAATTGATTTGCTAAAACTACAAAGATATATTATAAATTATTGTTTTAACAAAATTTAAGGATGAAAATATAATTCCTTCGTGAAAAAAAAATATATGACATGTAATAATATTATCACATTAATTAAGATAAAATCATTAAAAAAATTAATTTGGTTCAGACATTAATATTGGATTAATAATATTATAATAATAAAAAATTATATATTAAATAGCGATATATTAGTCAAAACTTTGTACGTAACATTACTCGTAGTCAACACATCTTTTAGTAGTCAATCTTTTATTAAATGTAATTATCATTTTAAAATAACAGAACTTATTTATTTTTTAAAAAGATAAAAAATTAAAATGAATTATCAAGAAAGTAAGGATACCTTAACTCAATTTTATTTTCAAATTCATACAAAAATATTTATAATCATAAATAAAAATTATGATTAAAGGTGAAATAAAAAGATATGAACTTAAGAAGAGGTTAACCAAACACCAATAATTTAATTATTTAATAATAAATGTAGGAATATTTTTAATTTTTCATATAGAACTCCTTTTTATATTTTTTAAAATATTAAAGTCTACACTATTTAAAATATAGACTAGTAATTCTTTATAAATTTTATTTTATTTTGTACAAAAAGGTTGTCTAAATTTTAATTCTTTTATGCTTAAATTTAAATTTAGTTGAAAAATCAAACAAAAAATGCAAAAAAAAGAAATTAAAACAAGACATCTTTGTATAAATATCTTTTTTTAGTGGGCATGGTCGTACAATGATTTATATATATATATATAATATTTTATTCCATGGATGGTACTTTTTTTATTCGTTATTGCATTATTTATAATTTAAATTACTTTTTTTATAATATTTTTATAGTGTAAAATATTTATTAAATTGTTTTTACGTCATATAAAATTATATTATTATAAATTATTTTCGATCTATGTAAAGGTGGTGGTGAATAATATCATTTTGCCATTTGCTATTATCGTTATTGTAGAGACAATAATATTTAAGGAAATAATCGAAAATAACTATTTTTTTATATTAGCAATTCTATTTTGATAACGTAATAAAAATTTATTTAAAATTGACTAGCCTCACATTATTTAGACGAAAACATTCTCATGAATAAAATTATCAAAAATTTACTGTTGCAACTTAAAAATAACTTTTTAGTCCATTATTTTGTAACAAGTCAAAAATAACTTTCAAGTTAATTGTTTTATAACGTCTCAAAAGTTCGTTATTGCACTTTCGAGTTTGTACAATACTTTCGAATTACTACAGAACAATTAACTTGAAAGTTACTTTTAAATTGCTATAATAATTTTTAAATTACTACAGTAGATTTTTTATAATTTTAATCATGAGTATATTTTTATTCACAAATTTTAAAATTGGTTAATTATGAATAAAATTTGTTATGTGGTTAAAATTGAATTGTTAAATAAAAAGTAGTTATTTAAAAAATTTCTCTAATTTATTTATTGTTTGATTGTTAAATATAGTTATATTATATCAAGAAATTTGAACTCTAGTAATGTCTAAAGTAATGATTACTATTATCATTAATATAATCAATACTGATTGGCGATTTTTTTATCTTATTTAATTACATTAAAATTTTTTAGTTACACAAATAAAAATTATGTTATCGAATATTATTTATTTTTTTTTAAATTGACACATACACGGCATCATAAAGATACGATTTAAAAATTTACAAAAAGAATTAGTGAATTATAAATATGCATGATACGTTATAAACGTCATGAATTAAAAAGAATAACATAATGTAAAAATAACGTTACACGATTTTTTGTAATATATAATTTAGATGACTAAGTATTTATTTTTTTTATCTTAAATGTACGAATATAAATGTTAAATTATTTATTTTTATAAAAAAATATAAAATTAATATGTCAACGTATATGCTTTAATAAATTTAAAAGAACATGTTAAGTTTCAAAATATATAAATGTTAGATAATAAATTAAAAGTATTATTGATGAATAAAATATTTAATTCATTCAGTTATTTATTTATTCAGATTTAAGTGTTTAACTTAATTATATTTAAATATTTTTAACAAACTTTTATACATAAATTAAAAAACAGATATCTTTTAAACGATGAATAATTTTATTCAAATTTAATATTAAAAATAAACAAGTCTTGAGTTATATTATACGACCAATAACATTGTCCGACTGTCTAGTACTAATAAAATAAAAGGGCTTTATCGTAAATTCACACATTTTTTAAGATGGTCATGCTAAGCAAAGGATTTTCAAGGCTGAAAAAATGGCAGCAAAAGCAACAAAACCAAAAAAACAAATGAACGGTTATGGTAGTTGCTATGAGAAGAGTAAACAGGCATTCTTTTCTTATAGTTCGTTGCTTGACGAGGAACAAATTATAATATATTTCTAATTTTTGGAAACCATACAACTAATGAAACCGCATACATTGTCTGTTATTGGTTGCTGTATGTGTTGGCATGGTTGTCCTTCTTCTTCTTCCTAAATTTCCTTTCCCTCTTTAATATTATCAGTGAAACCCATTCTCATTCCTCTGTTTTGCATGTTTCATGGGTATGTCCCTTCATTTTCTCCTTTTATTTCTCCTGTTTTTCTTGAATTTTTTGGTGGGGTATTATATGTTGAATCTCCTCGTTTTTGATTTTGGATTCTATCTGTGTTGGGTTGTTTCTAGCCATTGCATTGACAATGTTCTTTTGCTAGTTGATATTATTTTTTTAATGATATCTGTTTTTTTTTTCCATTGGCTTTTTGATTTCACTGCTTTTATAACCCAAATAATCTATTAAACTTTGTGGCTTTAGGCTTGTTAAAAGAAGATTTGCCATATACATACATGTAAAAACAGGAATATTAACTGAATCTGATTCTTTAAAAAAGTAAAAATTTCCCATATATTGATAATTTCTACCCAGAAGCTCATTTCTCTAGCTCTCATGATGATTCATTTGTTATGTTTAAGAAATTCAACTTTTTATCTGAATTCCATTGTCTTTATATGAATCAGAGAGAGCATCTGGATTGAAGCATAATGTACTAAAATCTATTGTTATGTTTTCTGGATACTCTGGATGGAGTTTGTGGAAGAATTTTCAGAATTTAAGAATCAATAATAATTCAATATCAGTTGTAAATTTTCAGAATGATCAAGAATTCAGAGTTTTATTCTGGAATCAGAGACTTGTAGCAGCTTGAGCATCAGTAATCTATAATTCATCATTAAATTTCGGAATGATGGATTTCTAGCATTTGTGCTTCTCAAGCATGCATGAGCAGCAGTGGTGACAACTTTTCTCAAAGGTATTAGGTCTTCTTTTCCTTATCATATCAATTGAGAGATTGTTTGCAACTTTTATTTAGAGATAGACTCACAAAATAGGCAACTCTATTAATAGTTGGAATGTAATTACAATAGTTGAGAATTGAATGTTCAATAATTAGAGTTTTCATTTTAGTGTCTCTATTAGAGGGCATGATCTAGGAAGATCCTGTTTCTAAATTTACTATAAACTTTTGCTTTGTTTGTTATGTTATATGAAATAAGAAAATATAGCTCTTTCCTTGTTTTCTCTAATGGTCATCAGTGAAGGTTTGAATGAAAGGAATTTTATAATTTTCAGTTACTTCAATTGTTCATTTTACTAAGAATTTTGATATTGTATTTGATCAGGAAACATTAATGAGGCTGTGTATTCTGGTACAAGGAGAAAGTTAAGAGGGTAAGTCACATTTCAAGGGACGAAATACTAGAGAGATACATTGATCATAGTAGCTGAATAACTTGAGCCAGCAGGCTTCAAATGGCTTCAGGAGATGGAGACACTGATAATAGAGGCAACATGTGGATTGTGAATCCAATGTTTGAGCATCCAGTGAATGTAGTGGGTAAGAAGCATACTAATACACATGAGAAAAAGGTATGATGATTTCCTGACATGAGACAATTTTTTTCTCTTCTCAAACAAAATAAAATTCAGTTGATGTCAAAGTGATTTGCGGAGATAATTAGCTTTCAATACCAATTCATGAATCTAGACTTGAACCTCTTTTAATATGATAAATCTGAATGTTTTTTTTTGTTTATAGAGATCGCAAATACAATAAATAGCAGAAAATTGTGGAATGAAGTGGATAAAGCTGGATGGAAATCTTATTTATTATAATGTAAAATTTTTGAATGCGTGCAATATTGAAGTTATTTTATTCCATATGAGATGTCTGCAGCCAGTTCAGTAATGAGATTTAATGGAATATAGTGCAATTATCTTCCCGCTCCTTTTTTGTTCTCTTTGCTTATTCAGTTTTATTTCCTTCAGAGCATCTCTGCTTTATTGCTTCTGCGGCTTGCATTCAAGAGCCTTGGAGTGGTTTATGGAGATTTGGGCACATCTCCATTGTATGTATTCTACAATACATTCCCAGATGGAATTGATGATACAGAAGATGTCATAGAGGCTCTATCAATGATTATATACTCCCTTGCTCTTGTTCCACTCATCAAATATGTTTTGATTGTTTGTCGTGCAAATGACAATGGTCAAGGTAAATTGACCTCAATCTAGAAACTTCATTGACATTCTACATCATGCAAGCATTTCTTTCAATATTGTTCAATAGAATTCAAGATTTCAGGAGTGTAGTAAATAAGTTTACCTCAGAAAGAGGTGTAGCAGAACTAGTAAATGTAGCTTTAACCCTCATTTGGATGAGACCCATAAGAAGGCATCTTCATCTTTATAATGGTTCTATGCCATTTCAGTAGTTCTCCCCATCCTTTTTCTTCCTCATAGAGACTCCTGCTCAAGCACACGAAATGTTTCAATATATGGAGTACTTGAAATTGGAATTGTGGATGCTATTGTTGATTTACTTTTACATTTACTGCCATTCATCACTAGTGAAACGATAATTTTGATTGCTTATATTCAAGGGTCATTGACCATTGCTGAAGGGAATGATTAAACTGATAACTAGTATTGTTTTCTTTTTTATTCCAGCTCTAGCTGTTGACTCTTGATTCTAAACAAATTTTAAATCTTCTTTCCTTCGAGAACTTTGGTGCAGATTTTCTCCCTTATAACTGCATTCCATAAAGAGATAGATAACATAAACATACAACTTATACAATATGCATTCACAAGCTCATACAAATCACTGATGAAACTAAACAGTTTTGTTTCCCTTTCTGGATCCAAGTATTAGCTTTTATTCTATCAGTCACCTTGAACATAACAAAATCCTACAGTTGTTTATTATTTTTCAATCATGTTAATAGTTATATCAATGAGCGTATGATTGAAAAGAATTTGTAGAAGATAATAAATGGAAATATAAATATCGTGAGTATGAAGTTGGAAAAGAAATGCAATTTATTCAGTGTTAAATGCTGCATGACTGATTCCGCTGATGCCCATGTATTATTATTATTATTATTATTATTATTATTTTAATTCCCTTAAACTAAGCTTTTTTTTCTGGTATTTATTCTGTGTAAGATTTTCTTCTTTCTTTACCGATGGAGTGTTGAGAAATCTAATCTTATTAATCATAGTATCATAAGCAGCGGAACATTTGCATTGGTAAAATTATGTATGCTTTACAATGTGTCTGACAGTTGTTACTTTCATGCCAATGCTAGCTAGCATAGTGTAATCTAGTTTCTTTTGATGAGGCAGTACAATTAAGTTCTTCGAAACTTAATCTTGTTGCAGTGCAGGTGGGACATTTGCTCTTTATTCTTTACTCTGTCGACATGCAAAAGTAAGAACTATTCCTAATTTAGACCAGTCTGATGAAGAGTTAACAACTTACAGTTGTTCCACGGTAAATGAACAATCATTTGCTGGGAAAACCAAGAAATGGTTGGAGAAGCATTCATGGAGCAAGACTGTACTTCTCGGTCTTGTGCTTGTTGGCTCTTCCATGGTGATTGGTGATGGGATTCTCACTCCAGCTATATCAGGTATATTTTTCCTCATACACATATAATAGATATTTGGAGCCTAGATCTGTCTTTCTTCGATGTCTACCTATGTACATGGATGCTCATAAAATTTTTAATTTATGCATGTTAAAACAAAGACAAGAGACAATAATGGGACTAAACTACAAATTGGAGAAATTACTAGCAAATAACTAAAATAAAATGAAGGAACATGGAAAAGGTTCAGTGGGGAACCTATGTCCATACAAAAGAAGCAGCAGTTTACAATACAGGGATTGCACTATTTCATTGCACTGTAGGGTAATAGAATTTATAAGCAAATAATGTTCCATAGAATCATTTAATTTTTTAAAAATTTGTTGGAGATACTAGTTAGCTTATTTAATTTTTTGTTGAGCACCATATAGTTTACAGATTCTTTTCATCTTGTTTAGTAGATAACCACATATTTCATTACTACAATATTGAGTCATCATGGCTTTCCCTTTGGACTAGTGGGTTGACCTTCGAAATCTTGATATCTAGCTTGTAATTAGTGCAGAGTGTGCAATTTAAGATCATCCTATATGTATTATAGGTCAGTATTTCTTATAATTTCCTTTCATGCCATCTGGAAGATGTACTGTACAAAACTCTCCACAAAGAGATCATAACAAAATTACCTCTGTTTGGTCAAAAAAACCATCCTGATATATAGTACGATGAAATGTGGCACCTGCCAAGTGCATTCGGATACTCAAGTTAGTGACTCTAAATTGAGAGTGCTTTAAGAGTAACTAAAGGACTGGTGGACAAAAAGAAAGAGTGATGATTTCTTTCTTACAAAATTAGGGGATCTTTGTATATCTCAGTAGTGTTAATGAGGGCCCGATCAAGGAAAAGCAGTCTTTTCTCTTCATAGTATGGTTTTGTCATTGTTTAGATTATTTGCTTCTCCCTGTCTTATATGATGGGCTGTGTAGGAGTCTTGACATTTTCAAGTCTGCAGTTTGTTGTGTGTATTTGTCCATTCAGAAGCCAAGGTATTCCCATTAGATTATATGGGTTTTAGTGTTAATAATTGTGTTTTAGCTCAAAGCATCACGAGAAAAGATATGCTCTGTTGTTTTACTGATGCTACTTTCTCAGCCTCTTAATTAGCTTCACTTACTTTTTTCTTTTCTTGCCTGGTCTCCGGGCCTTTCTACTGCTTATTTTCCTGATAGAACATGGTAGAGTCATTTGTTGTGAGACTTGGGTAATGACTTCTTCACAGACTAAAGCTTGGCAATGAAAAGCCTAGAATGAGTATCACTGTATCTAGTGCAGAATGCAACTTTTTAGATATCTAAGTAACAAAAGGAAGTCACCTTGCCATAGAGCTGCAGACTGTTCACATCAGCGCATGAACGATTAACAAATAATTTTGTTTTTTAGTACCATGCTCAGAGGTTCAACACCCATAAGGTTATCTTGGTAAATGGTGTTCAACCCAAGTATGATAGCTAGGACTGGGGATTCAGACACTTAAAACTACAAATTAACACCTCATGCATGTGGTTCATGAATCACACTATAAAGAGTATGGGATACATCTAATTCAGCGTTGCAAATTAGTTCTCTTGCCAATTGATGTATGCCCTTTGTGTGAAAGCCAATTTGTATCCACTTCGAATTCAATTTTACTGGCAGAGAGTGTCAAATTCTTAGCTTTCCCGGCCCCAATTTAGGGGTTTAATCTCAGATTTTAGATGGAAAAACACCTTTGAAATAAGAGGGTAAAATAGAAAAGGTAGCTGAAGAATAATTTCATCACCCTATAGATTTATTTATTAGGCCTATAAAGCTCCAAAAGCAGTTAATCTGACCCAGTAGATCCTGATATAATCACTTGAAGAGTTCTTCTGTGGTCTATTCAAACCAAGGCTACCACTGTTCTAACACTATTCAAGGAATGATATTAGCAGTTGAGCAAATTCTAATTCCTTCCACATTCATCTTTAGTGATATTCTTCCAATCAGCATGTGTCATTGTTACTTTCTCTATCCAAGGGCAAAATTTTGGTAAAATTATTGTTATTGGTACTCTCTTCAATGTTTTTTTGCCTCAAATTTCATCAAAATAATGCTTAAATCTATTTTAGCAGTTCTATCAGCTGTTGCTGGCATCAGATTAGACTACCCCAACATGGATGAGAGTCGATTGAATGAGGGTATATTCCTACAATGAAACTAATCAGTTTCTTCTATTTCTTTCTTTGCATCCTTCTTTAAGTTTCACTTAAGCCACTGAACTATTTTGTTTTTGTGTGGTACAGAGGTAGTGATAGTTGTTGCCGTTGCAATATTAATGGTTTTGTTTAGTGTGCAACATCATGGTATTGATAAAGTTGGATGGCTCTTTGCCCCAATTGTCTTCCTTTGGTTGTTTCTGCTCGGAGGTATTGGCATATTCAACATTTGGAAATATGACAGCAGCATTCTGAAAGCTTTTTCACCAGTCTATGTATATCGGTTTTTCAGAAAGGGAAAAATTTGGCAATCCCTCGGAGGTATAATGCTCTGTATAACAGGTAAGGTTTATCTTACATCATTTTTATTTCCTAATAACTTGTTTGAGATTCCTCAACATTATCAAATAACTTGTGAAATAACCGTTGCAGGAACTGAGGCCCTCTTCGCTGACCTATCCCAGTTTCCAGTTATAGCCATACAGATTGCTTTCACAGTGGTTGTGTTTCCCTGCCTTCTTTTAGCCTACTCTGGGCAAGCTGCATATCTTATGAAGAATTCAGAGGACGTGCGTAGTGTATTTTATCAATCAATTCCAGGTTCGTCTGATCTTCTTCAAAATCTTCCTTCAACTTGAAGTTATTTAGATAAGATTCCTCGATTTGGAAAACAGAAACCGACATAAAGAGATGGACATGGGAAGAAAATATGACCAGAAAATAAAGATGGAACATAATCTTCAAAGAAGTACATGGATATCTGGGTATCATGGTTGCTAAAACACTAGAAACTAAATTGAAGACAAAAGACAACATTTGATTTGAAGGTAGTAACATATTCCATATTATAACAATTTTTTCCTTTAGCTACTTCGGCATATCAGAAGATTAGTAAAGCACTGAAAACAATTTCCTTGAAACCTTTTCAAGATGCACTCCTCAGAAATTTACCGAAATTTATGTTAGTTTTCAAGTATCACGTTTTAATTAAGCTATAGGTGTTAAACACACACATTTCCATACAGCAATGTCCCACACTCTAATATGAAACTTCATCTTAGATGTTTTGGAAGTGGCTGTATTGACAAATGCTGACTTTTCATTGTCTTGCAGATTTCATATATTGGCCGGTTTTCGTTATTGCAACTGCTGCTGCTTGCGTTGCTAGTCAGGCAACAATATCTGCAACATTTTCAGTAATCAAGCAAGCTCTTGCACTTGGATGTTTTCCAAGAGTGAAAGTTGTGCATACATCGAATAAGCACCTTAACCACATATATATTCCAGAAATCAATTGGATTCTTATGATTCTGTGTGTTGCTGTTACGGCTGGGTTCAAAAATCAACACCAAATTGGAAATGCCACTGGTATGTTCATCCTCTCTTCAATCTACTGAAGTTTCTTTGATAAAATATTCTTCCAGTTGCCAAAGTTTCTGGTAGGAAATAAATTTTGCTCTATCTTCTATTTGTTCTTCATTGATTTTATTGGGGAAAATATTACCTAGGAGCTTGCTAATTAAGATCTGAACTCGTCTTCTTCTATTAGTATCTGCTACGATAATCAAATACTTGCACATATCAGATCATCTACTCATATTGTTCATCAGTTAGCAACTGCGACGAGAATTTGTTTACCCTTTTCTAACTAGCTTGAGAGTCTTTCTTGCCAGACTGGTATCTAGTGAGTGATAAGCAGGGTTTATGATGCTGATATGTGAAGACCAAACTTGCTCATCTATTGCTGTTCTTACATCTTATAAATGATTCCAATTTCCAAGGTCTTTGTCAACAGAGAGATTTGATGAATCATTCATTTTCTGATGTCGCAACAGGGTTAGCCGTAGTGACAGTAATGCTGGTAACAACGCTGCTTATGATCCTAATTATGCCGTTAGTATGGCACTGCCATTGGTTTCTTGTCCTCATCTTTGCTTGCTTGTCGCTACTGGTGGAGGGTACCTACTTTTCTGCGATGATCTTCAAGGTTAATCGAGGTGGGTGGGTTCCTCTTGTCATTGCTGCTGCCTTCTTTATCACCATGTCTGTCTGGCATTATGGTACCATCAAACTCTATCAGTTTGAGATACAGAGCAAGGTTTCAATTCAATGGATTCTTGGTCTCGGCCCCAGTTTAGGACTGGTTCGAGTTCCCGGTATTGGATTAGTTTACAGTGAACTACCAAGCGGAGTTCCTTACATCTTTGCTCACTTCATCACCAACCTCCCCGCCATCCATTCTGTCGTAGTTTTTGTCTGTGTGAAGTATGTTCCTGTGCACACCGTCCCTGAAGGAGAGAGATTCCTCCTTTCACGAGTTGGACCCAAGTGCTTTCATATGTTCAATTGTGTTGCTAGATATGGCTATAAAGACCTACACAGGAAAGACGATGAATTCGAGACAAACCTCTTCGATAATCTATTCAGGTTTGCCCGGCTTGAGTCCTTGATGGAGGGTTGTTCAGATTCGGAGGTGCATAGCTTACCAGAGCAGCAAGCTACTGAGTATTCAGCACACAATGCAAACCAGCCCAACTGCAATAACGTCACAACTGTTTCTTTTCAAGACTCAACTTTACGCATTGATTCTAATGAACTATCATTCAATCCAATGGCTATTGATGATGACATGGACGAGTTAGAATTCTTGACACGATGTAGAGATACAGGAGTCGTGCACATACTAGGAAAGACGGTGGTAATGGCAAGAAGAGATTCTGAGTTTCACAAGAAAATAGTGATAGATTACATATATGCTTTCCTAAGGAAAGTATGCAGGGAGAATAGTGTAATCTTCAATGTTCCTCATGAATGTCTATTGAATGTTGGCCAAGTGATTCTTGTATAAGCATAATATGATCAACCAAGAAATGCTAAATTTGCACATTTATGTTGTAGCAAGAGGGAATCAAGAACACCATGAATAGATTTTGAAACAATGTGTGAAAATTAAATCGAAACACCAACACGTGTCAAGGATTGATTGGCACATAGTCAGTGATTGGGACACTGAATCAGCATTAGCTTTTAAGGGTGCTAATTTTTTGTTGTAGGTTTCTAAAGAGTATTAGATTAGAAGAAAACTGCTATAAATGTCCATCTCTTTGGCTTCTCTCTGCTTCAACTACTGTTTCAGTACTATCAACCATTGACATAGAAATCAGCTCATTATAATTAGGAGGAAATTGGAGGCATTGACCAGAGTTTAGCTTTACAGTGCTTCTACCGTACTTTAAAATACAGTAAACCTATAAAAATATTTGATAATACCAACTTCTAATAAAACACTCATTTTTCATCTCACATCGACTATAAATACAAAACCACCACATCTAAATACCAAACGAAGTCTTACTCTTGCAGAATGGTGAAGTAACAGAGTTTTGCTACTTCCGCTTTTTCAAGAATTGGTGCATGAAGAGATTGGGGTCTAATCAATCACAAAAACCAGAGCAAAGTTTGATATTTACTATTGACACAATTAATAGCTTTACATACAAACCAATTTCTTTTGCGGTTTTTGCACAAAACACAATCATATTTTACCCTCTCAATGGTGAGCTACTTTTCACCACTCTGTATAAAAACACACCAATGTTCGTTTATGAAGTATATAATACTGTAAACAACTCTCATCGTTGTATTTCTTAACCAGTTAAAAAAAGCATGCTAAGGAAATCATGGAAAGCATTTACTTGGGCAGCTGGTTCTGCGGCTGATTACCATGTGATTTAGGCTGGCATGCAGCGGACATCACACGCAAGCGTCTGGCGATCTCTGTAAAAGATGGGCGGGCAACGGGATCTGGAGCCCAACACTGCTCCATTAGCAATCTCCATTCCAGATCACAATAGCCAGGCACGGGTGGTCTCAGTGTGTTATTTACAATACCTCCTGCATATAAGGAGAATCAAGGAACTGAGTTCTATTTTCAACACATTCATCAATTATGCCCCAGCACTATTTTACGTGATGGTGCAGCCAGTAGCGTCTTAAAAGCGGCATAAAATATTCCCTGGAGTATGATATTTTAACCACCTTTTCAACCTAAAAAGGCCAGGAAATCTATCAAAGGAAATGTCATAGAAAAGGGGTGAAGAATAGTTTCAAGTTGATGTCTTATACATGAACGATTCATCTATAAGATATCAAAGATACATGGCAGAAAACTTCAAAGATAATCCTAAACTCAATATGGATTCCCTTGACAATCTTTTTTCTTTTATTTTTCCTGTTTTTGTTTGGGTTCTAATCAATGCATTTTTTCTTTTATTTGAAATATTTAAAAACCTTGTATATTTAATATACAACCGAACCACAAAACAATTGAAGTTTCTATTTGATCCATTTGAAGTATTAGAGATTTCTCCAAGGTTTTCAAAGAACGCACAAAAACTTGTTAAAATAAATCTCAGATCTATTCCAGGCTTATGACATGAGCAAGACATAAATTATATGGGGACATCAAACTCAGATGTTTCCATTTCAATTCAGAAAATGTTGTGCAAATTTTCAACAACCCCACATACTCAAGCGGTAGACAAAATCAATTACAGCATCAAAATGAAGCACAAAGACTATGATCAAACAACAGAACAAAAGCAAGAGAGTCATGCAATGAATTTTATGCCCTCATTCATGGAAAAGTCACGGTATAAAATTTATTTGCAAAAATTTTCTCTTTTTCAATCAATATCCAATTAAATTTTGCTATATTGTTTTCACATATATTACAACTTCACTTTTCTTACTTATTTCACAGATTTATTATTTAAAAAATATGTATATTTCCATCAAGGCTCCCATATCACAAAGCCACAAAGGTTGACTTCATCAACTTGTACCACTAAAGTGAATAATATCTACTTCAATCATGATTTTTATTTCTGTTAAATCACTACACCCCACTATTTATAGCCACTTCAATCAGCCATCAAATTGTTATACTCGGCCATTAAATGTAACTGGCTTAAAGGTAAAATGATCATTGGCTTAGCTTTCCTAGCTTTCCAGTATTGTACCATTTTACAGTTTCTAACAATTAATTAAAATAAAGTATCAACGTATTACTTTTACAGATTTATTTAAATTATTCTTTATTAAATTAATAAAAATAAAAAAACCAAAAGCACCACCAGCCAATTGGCCAGACTTGCCGCTGGCATCGTCGGAATCCTTGTTTAATGATTACTCATCCATACAGTCATCATCAGTATTCAAGCTGCTGACGGCATAAAACTAGGATTGAAAATTCTGCCAACAAATAACACCATTATCATGCAGCAGAGTGGATCAGTCAACACTGAAGATGATGGTCAGAGCAGTGCACCACCACCAGCCCCCATCCATTTTTCGACCAATGGAAACACGAAAATGTCAATGATGATTGTATGGACAAGTAAATGGCTGAACAAGGATTCCACATTTTGATGTTTCTTAATAAACAGTGAGGCCTATATGAATTTAACCCTCTTTTTCTAAGCGGGCCTAGAATCACTTCTAGAAAAACATCAATATCTCCAATAACTTCTAGGATATTTTTCCAAGTGGAACAAAGTAAAGAATTCCGATGAAGAAAAAAGAAAAAGCAGCACAGCCTCAGGTTACAACAACTTGCATAATAACTTCAAGAAAAACATGCAATTTTACATTCTAAAAGCTGTTATAGATGAGCAAATCATCACGGGGGATACAAGGGAGAAAATTGGGGAGAGAGAGAGAGAGAGAGAGAGAGGCACACACCAATGATTGCTCCATAATGCATATTGGCATAGGGCTCCTCACCAGTGAGAATCTCCCACAGGACAATACCAAAAGAGAACACATCAACCTGCCAATACAAAGAAAGTGAGCCAGAAAACCTTGCAAATTTAAGCGATCCACAGTGAGGGAAACTCATAAAAGGAAGTCAAATATACCCAAATTAACATCAAATTATTTGTATTGTCCATAACTAACTTCAATGTACATAAATTGCAAATATAATAACATACCAGAGAGATTTCCCTCCACACAGAATAATGCATCCTTTACAGAGGGCAATATATCATCAGAGACATCATCCTACTATCTTAAGTTGACAATTTCTATCTTTCTTCACTAGTTTTACATTTTTCTTTAGTTTTTTTCATTTTTTCAAAAAAATTTTGGTTCATCAATATTTTAACAAAGGCCTGCCCAAATGACACAACGCTGTTTACCATTTGAACCAAGTACCAAGTTTTGTTTTGCTTTCATGAATGTAAGAAAAAAAATTGAATATTAAAACCATACCTTCTCTGACACCTTACTACTGCTACCATTCAAAAGCTCTGGAGCCATCCATGGAAGGGTTCCCCTTACGCCACCAGTGACCAAGGTATTTCTTTTAATTTTTGACAAGCCAAAATCACCAACCTGCACAAAGAATAGGATATCTTAACATTTTTCCTTTTACCTTGACTTAGATGCTCTCCATGAACAAATACATTGGACCAACATGCATAATAAGTGCCAAACCATTCGTGGAATAGAAAAAATATTACCTTGCATATGGGTCGTAAAGGATCTTTCAAGTTGACAAGCAAATTGTCACATTTTAAATCGAAATGTACAATATTCTTTGAATGCAAATATTCCATTCCAAATGCTGCATCCATTGCGATAATGAGTCTCTTACGACGATCGAGATACCTGAGCATTGACTACGAGAACATATGAGATACAGGGAGAATATAAAGTAGGCAGAGCCTTCAGTAAAGATGCAATGAACTGAGCTTTTATATAACAATAAAAACTTGACTAGATGTCACTTCTTTACAAATGTATAGAATATGCCTTCATATTTGTGATTATTTTCCCTTTTGTGGTTGGGATTTGTGGGGTGGGGTTATGGTGCTAGAACCAGGATCGATCAGTAAGCCAAACATTCAGTGCAGCTTGGTACTTATGCATCTCAAAACTGCTCCAATACTAATCATGGACAATAAATAACTAAATATAAAAATATTACCTGTCCTTGCTAAGTAAAACATGCCTAAGAGAGCCATTCACCATGAATTCTGTCACTGTGGCCAGCGTTCCTCCTGGTCCATCTTGTACTACACCATAAAAGGCCACCACATTTGGATGGTGGAGCTTTGAAAGAATTTCAGCTTCACGCCAGAACTCAACAGTCTGAAAAAATGAACGCTGACAGTAGGTATAAATAGAGAGAATCACATAACAAATATTAAGACTCATCACTGTTATAAAGTTGAGAGACATAGCAAAAATAAACCTACCGATGAGCTTATAAACCATTCAAACATCAATTCCAGTAAACTACTAGTACAGTATTATGTCAATTGTCACTGTTATCAAATGAGAGACACATAACAAACACCAATCTATCCAATGAGCATATAAACCATTAAAACAGCAATCCTAGCAAACTACAAGTACAGTGTGATGCCAATGCCACTGAAAAGAAATACTCTCCACCAGGTAGATAAGGTAACTTATCTTTTTTTTGATAGAATTAAATAGGAGCTGGAATAACAGAACCATAACATATGAGTTAACAAAAAAGACATTACAACCAGAATACTGCATGAGTTGAATCATGAAATAGAAGAGAATATTAATAACTTTCTTAGGATTAATTATCATGGCTGCAACTCTTATGGGTCAAACACTTCATATGCTTAATTAATTATTAAATAAAATCAGTTGGATGGAAGAAAGCTCACCAATCTCTCTTGCTCTGATGAACGGCCAGTAAAGCAGCTCTTTTTTATTCGCTTAATGGCAACATCTGTTCCCCTCCATTTTCCATGATAAACAGTCCCAAATGTGCCAGATCCAAGTTCTCTCAGCTCTTCCAAATCTTCATTTTTTATAATCTATCATAAGATCCAAAAACAGATATAAGAAGTTCACCAAGAAAGATCAGAAGCATAAAACAAAATCAAATCAAATCAAAATCTTTAGTATATCCATCAAAATTCTCCAAACAGAAGTCACAAAAGGAAGCAAGCAACACATCAATCTGTTAATACTGCATGTCAGTGCGGCATCAGCAGACATACCCCAAAACTTCAGACAACCTGCTTCAGTCATCCATGGTTTAAAATTGGGAGAATGGTTTACATTTTGACATTTCAGGGGGGACTGTGAGAAGATAACACAGAATTACAGTAACAGGGAAGCTGCCAATCTATTTCACAACAGCATCTGAGACACTATTTAATTTGACATTGCACATTATTAATGGCACGAAAATTTTCATTTCATGTGGATCAGAATGCTCAACACGCCTTCCAAAGGCCATTCTTAAACCAACAATGACAATCACATATTTTTTTGTTTCTCTTGCACAGATGCACTGAGGGCTCATTGGGTCCATGGTTATGCAATGCGAGGTAACCCCTGTTTTTCTAGTCTGTGCAATAGGAACTTAATTATAGTTCACTTAGGCAATATCAACTGACTTTAGTGGCCATCTACAAGGAATATCTTGATTTCCAATCATATTGCCGTACCAACAGAAATATTCAAAACTAAGTTACAAACAGTTAGACTTTTCCAACACTATAAAATAAAAAAATACAAACAGTTATAGATACCTTTTAGAAACCTACAAATGGCCACTTCAATGAGCCAAAGAACACATAACAAGCCACTAAATGCTCTTAACATTGCTAGATACTAAAGCAGGTTTACTTCTAGTGCAATATGATCCTCCAAAACAGAGACACATCAATAAAGCTTGAGTTATTAAAATAATTTAATGAGAAGACATAATTTACAAATCATATCACAAATAGCCTATGTTTTTAAATGCAGATAACCCAAGGAAGAAAAGAAGGTATAGTTTGTCACTGAATAATAAGGTGGGCTTGTTTAAATAGCTAAGTGATAGGGAAAGGTGCATTTCTGTCAAATTAGTTAAAAGTGGAAGCAAAGGTCACCGTATGGCCTTTTAAACCTAGCAGCATATTTCAACAATCAATAGACAATTGACAATATGAACTTATCACACAGGTAGATGGCCACTCCCAAGAAGATAAAGTGGCATACTCCCAAAATTATTAAATATTTTACAAGCAAAGATAAGCATCTAACTGTGTAGTCTAATCCCTCAATATATCAGACTGAACCATGACTCTACCTCTCATGTAAGGGGGCAGGTTATTCTGCTAACATAACCTTCTTCAGTAACAAATTCAAAGCCTATTTAAGACACTCATAACAACCTTAAAATTATTAGTAATAATGTCAAGATGCTTGTAAAAGGAAAGTAAAAATAAGCATAGTACTTTAAAATTATTAGTAATAATGTCGTGATGCTTGTAAAAGGAAAGTAAAATTAAAAGTACTGAAAAGCAAGTACTTAGGCACCGACATACCTGCAAGGCACTGATATCAAAATCTCCCAAAGGAAGATCAACAAAAGTTGCACCGGCATTTGGAAGATCCAACCTCCCTTCCTAAAGAGAGAGAACAATTAGAAAAGGTAAGCATGGATCAGCAATATGGTTACTGATTATCAAAGGAATCAACAGATAAAAGTACCTCATAGTCTGATTCTGGTATCCTCTGATTCATGCCCTCTGACTGCACACTTTCTTCAACCTTGAGCTGAGAACGACTGTAATCTGGATGCATATCCATGGTGTTGGGGCCAACAATACCAGATGACTGTCTCTGACTGCCCTCATCAAAATTAATACGTGTGTCAGTTTGAGCCATGGTAGATCCATCAGGCTTTAAAGGTGGATAGCTATAATCTACTGGAACTCCTTCCTCAATATTTGCAAGTGGGGCTGAGAAACCCAGATGATCTTGGTCCATAAGGGACACATCTTTTCTAGAAAACTCATCTTGAGCCAGATTTCGAAAGTATGACCACCGCTTAGGCTCAGGATTCTGCACATTCCAGCTCAAAACTGCTCCATCTCCATGCATGGGACTCACACCACTAAGGTCTTCAGAGTTCCTTGCTTTTGAGAATATATCAGACAAAAGATCACGAGGAAATCTGTCATTGATATCAATAAGTATGTCTCCCTCAGGATTGCCAACGGCAACACTGGAATCCCCTCGAGGAACAGCTCGAACTGGCCTCTCTTTTTGTGCCAAAGACTGTGCATGTCCCTTATTGTCATTCCCATTGTTCTTGTGGGCAGCAATCTCATTCCGTTCTGATTGCTTCAAAGAGGAATCTTCTGGGTTCTTACTGGAAGTTCCATGACTTGTTGTAGGATGAAGCAAACCAGCTGCAGTTGCTTCTTTATCTTTGAGAGAAAGGTCTTTATAGGTCTCTTTGGTCCTGGTCACTTCACGATCATCAGCAGAATTTGGAGCCACCTGCATCAATTCAGATTTCCCTAAACTTGATGCAAGACCCTCCTCAGAAACATTGGAATTAATTTTGTTGATTTTATCAGCAAACTCTTTATGCTTCCTCAATTCCTCAAGGCCACCTTCAACTGTCTGAAGATCTGCAGATTGCTGTTTTGCAGATGCAATGGATTGCTCATTCTCGGAAGACATATTCCCATCACGCAATTTATCGACTGCTTCTGTGATTGGTTGAGAACCATCAGGAATTGCTTGAGAAATCAGAAACTGAGAACCAAAGGAATCATTAGACTTTGATAACCGGTTCATTTCTGTTGGCTCTCTGGGAATTTTCTCAGAATGGAACCTCTGAGGAACCACAGATGGTTCAGAGTGGCTAAAGTCAGAAGGCTCAGCCTCAGTGTCACCATATCCAGATGTCGAAGGTCCACCATAAGCACAAAAGCGGTCATCATCATTGTTCTTTCTCCCTTCATTTAAAGCCTCAGGAGGCATCAAATTCTGTACAGGTTCCTGAGCCTTTTTATTACTTTTTGAGGGCAACAGCGGTGAAACTATGTCTGGTGATGAACTGGCCACTGATACTTCCTCTCTTGGAACATAATTTGAAACAGAACTAGTATGTGGATGTGAAGAAACAACATGCTCATTTCCTGACATCCGAATTTTATCAGTTTCATTGATCTTTGGCATTGAGGAATCTCTTTTCATTTTCTGCTCCTTTATTGGTACTTCTTTTTCCAGAGACCGTACCTTCTCAGGTTCATTTATTTTATTAGCTGAGCTGTCCTTTTTCAGTTTAACCTCCTTGACAAATGCTTCTGGATCTTCAGTAAAAACTCCCTGTTGATTCAGCTGCCCATGTAGAGGAAGAGGGACTACATTTTCTCCACGTGATGCAAAATTAGAAGGGTGAGAACCATAATCATATTGCAGTGGAGCAGACAAAGGAGGAGTGGTGCTCCTCACATCTATTTGGGGGAAGCTCTCAGTAGTTCGCAAAGTGGATGATATCTGTTGAGTAGTTTCTCCAGAGTGCATTTTCTGTCCCTGGTAAGGCTGCGAGTTGCATTCATAACCACTAGCATTACTTACCAGTACTGGCTGAGAAGATTGGATTGTTGATGAGGGTGCATTGTATGCCAAAGTTGTGTTGCCAGAAGCAGCTAATTCAGCTGCAATGCGACCAGTATCCCTTTCAATATTTAGACTGAGTAACTCATCCAAATTGTTTCCTGAAGCACTTGCCAAAGCAATTGAGTTTTTCCTTGATCCTAGATCCATACCATTTACAGCAACTACATATTGAAACTCAGAATCGCCTTCCATGCTTTCCAGGCCAAACTGAGTATCCTCTAGATCGGAACTAGAAAATAGGAACATCCGAGGTTTCTGTGAGCCCCTGTCTTCTAATACAATACATTCCTCCATCATGTTCTGCAGATCCTCATCACAGGATACAGAAACCAATGCATCAAGATCCTCGCCAGGAAGCTGATACTTTATTGTCTGAGTTTGACCATAAATTGCCAAAGCTTTTTGCATAAGCTCCTGCCAAGAAATGTCCCTGCTTATCCGGATAATACGTGTGTCGCCCCCCACATATCTAAGTTTCCCATCACTGGGACGGGGCAAGATTTTTCCACCAAAGCTGCACAGGAACTTCACCTTGCTTGACGAACCAGAAGCTCCCGAAGAGGCATAACCATGAGTCCCTCGACTCGAGTCGTTTCTTGATGAGGTTCGTGGCACTGATAGCATGGAATCATAATAACTTCTGTCTTCAGGAACTGGAGGTCCCTTTCTCTCAAACTCCTGGGCACGGCCTGTCTCTGCTGCACTAAGCATAGTAATATCAGACCCACTCTCTGAACCTGTGTGAGAAATTCCCAGTATTCCCTTAAAATCCACATAGACAGGTGCATTGTTAGGATCACCGTAAGCATTTGGGACAAAATGCTGCCTAGGGATCACTCTTTCCCGCATAAATTCAAGAGCAAACTCTTCACCAGTCTGAATGGAATAATTCAGCACAGGTCTAGCTCCCACTGACATTGCATAATCTGGAGGTCGGATATTAGTATTGATATTACTGGAGGGATCATGGAAAAACCTTTGATTTGCTGAACCAGGTCCCTCATTTCTACTTTCCACATTATTGTACCGGACCTGTTCATAATTTTTCTGCTGATCCATCATACCTTTCCCCAAATTTCTCTCCATTTTGATGAAATTTGCCTGGGTCAAACACACCCAGGCAATATTCCATGAAAATCACAACAATACCATATCAAAACTGGCATTCCCATATCCAACTCTGAAGTTTCTTTGATTACAAAAAGAAACAAACTTCTTATGGTGCAGAAAACTTCACCCTCGGCCAAAACCTGAAAAATAAGCCCCCACCCATTAGTTAACTCAGTTGCCCAACCTTTACAACCTTGAAACAAATAAAATCAATTTTCTCCAACGGAAAACAGACAATTATAAGCATCTCATGGGAAAAGTAAATAAATCTCAAAGAAGTATATTTGAAAATGAAATCAAATAGTTATCTAACATCAGACCTAAACCTAAGCAACGATTATGAAGCTGCATGATCAGATCATAAAAAGAAAACTTTAAGTTATGTACTTTTCATTCACGCAAATACTAAACAGAAATCAAATTAAAAATACCAATATTCAGAATTCCCCTACTCCTTTCTATTCTCCCCAAATTTCTCAGCAGCCAAACACCGCTCAACACCAAAGACAAAATATGTAATTCTTTCGTCAACACAACAAATTACTAAAACCCACCTCAAAACAAAATCAACTAATCATCTAAAATACATAATTACAAAATAATACAAACAGCTAAAATTCAACTTCAACTTGGCAGAAACACAAACCCTAATTAAGACTTCAAAAACACTGAATTCTCATCAAAATCCCAAAATTCAGCTTCCAATTCAACATCAGAACTAAACCCACATAAAAATTTTCAATCAGAAACCAAAAAATGGGTAAATAATTAAGAGATCAAACCAAATACCTGAGAAAAGCACTACACACTGAGCTATGCTGTGTTTAAAATTGAAGCCGTCTGCTTAGCTTCTGTCTCTCTGATTTTCTATTTTAGATTTTATATTTCATTTATTTATTTGTTTATTTAAATTTAAAGTCTTCTCTCTCTCTCCAGATCCATCGCTTGGCTCGAATTCACGACTTTTTGTTCCCTCTAATTATGATTTCTTTGTTGGCTTTATCTGTAAAACTCTGTATTTTCGAATTGGGATATTAACATGTAGCTCCAAATATTTTGTAAAATAACAGTGAAGAAATAATTTGACTATTTCTAACAAATACATCTCTCACAACAAGAACTATCAAGAGTAGATTATAAAAATTAAAAATTTAGATCAAGTAAAACCAACAGTTCAACTCTATAAATTTAAAATTAATTATCAGGTTTGTTCTTAAAAATAAATGGAATTAATTCGATTCTTGATGTTAGATATCAAGAGATTAGCCGAACTAAGGATAAACATCTAAATTTCATATTTTAATTTAAAAATTCACATATAACATATTCTAATTAGATGAATATATTAATTATAACATAATTAAATATATAATATTTAATTAATTAACTAAAATTTTTTACATTTTTAAAACACAAATTAAAATCAGAAGACCGCATAGAAATTAAATTGAATTAAACTAGTATGATCTAATTCGGTTTAATTCATATATAGTTAGGTTAATACTAATACTTTGAGCAGTTAATATCTTCATTTTAATTTGGTACTGTTATAACTGATGTTGAATCAAATAGTGCCCAAACCCTATTGGAAAATAAAACAATTAAAATTACCATTGGGATTTTTTTGTTAAAATCACACAAATGTGCATTTCTTTGTTATTTGTATTAACTTAGGGGCCTACCGTAGATATCCCTTACAGAGTTTATGAGGTACGCCCACCTTAATGCGCGTGTTTTCACGATGCAATCACGAGGTTTATTCGATCTGGTTGGGTGGGTCCACTTGCGCGTTAGGCGTACGTGGCTGAACAATTGACGGCTCAACTGAAAACCGTCAGTTTTCAATGCCAATATGAAAGCTTAAAAAATTACATGCAAGTCCTTCAAGCTTTACTTTAATACGCGAGGGTGGTCCAAAATGTTATGTGCTTCAATATTATTTGTTAAAATAAAGTTAGTATTTATATGTAATATTTTAAAATTTTGAAATTACATCTGAGAATAATTTATGAAAATATTTTGATTAATCTTAATTTTTCAAGAAAGTTACTAAATATTTTAGTGTTATTTTCTATTTTTATACAGAGTAATGTCAAATGCCCCTAAAATTAAAAAAAAAAACAATTTAATCTACTAGTTTTTAAAATTCAACTAAATTATATCTTCAATAAACTTAAGTGGCATTTGAGATCTCTAAATTTATTTAGTATACAAAATATAAAAAAAAATGATAATATATTATTAAACATATTTAATTTTAAAATTTTAAATATAATGTTCAATTATTAAATAAATGAAATATAGTAAAGAGTAAATATGGTTGTTCGCGAAATTATCAAATATTTGATAGTAATATCAAATTTTATTTTGTAAATAGAATGGGAGAATTTGTTGTAAGATTTTCTAAAAATAAAATAAAATTACAGGTGAAAAGATTTTGTCGTAATATTTTTAGTTTGAAGATTAAAAAGATTTAGTTAAAGGCTATCATTGAATATTTATTTATTAAAATTTTGGTATAATCACATTTATTGAAGACTTAAATGAAAAAAAGATACTTTAAAAGTATATTTTTATGCATAAGCAAATAGATGCATTGTTTTTTCAAAACAAAAATGGATTTTTTTTTTGTTTTATTTTTTGTATATATATATATATATATATATTTTTATGAGATAATAATATATATTAGGATCTTTAATTTTTTATAGGATCTTTAATTTTTTATACTTTCACAAATAAAAGCGTTTTTTATTTATTTGTAATAAATAAGTTTTTAATCTTAATGAAATTATTAAAACAACTTTTTTAAGTGTAAAGTGATTGTAATTATTGTAAACTTAAATCAATATTTAAAGGGGATGATTTTATTAATAGAGATTATTTTTAACTTACATGTTCTTATCTATATAAAATATAAAGTCATAAGGAATTAGATATTATTATTTTATTTGTATAAATGTTCCACAGTTTTTAAAACTAATCTCTCAATTCCCTATATTTAAGAATAAATAACTGATACCCTAATAGTTACTAAACTTTGTTAAATTAGACATTTGACTTTATCCTTATTTAAAATGATTTATTTTCGTTGTTTTAACATTTACTCTTTGGCCACCTAGCTTTATAATTTTTATCTAAACTCCCAGCAAATTTTTAATGTAATATTATTAGTAAACTATACATGTAATATATAATATTAAAAAAATATATTTATTCTTTCTGATCACTCGGCCTAAAGTCAATAGTAAAATCACGAATTAACTGTGGATATTATTTTCTCTAAATAAAATGTAGGGGCAAGAATTGAGTAGAAAATAAAAAAAAATTAGAGATTAGTCTAAATCCTTAACAAAATGTCACTAATAAAAAGAATGTATTATTATTTCCTTTTCTCTCACTTTCTTTTCACTTTTTCAATTTTATTTTAAATTCAAAACTAAAGAAAATTAAAATTTTCATATATCCTGTAATTATTATTTTCTTAAATTTTGTCAATGTCATAATGAAATTTATAAGCTAAAATAACATTTTACCTACTAATTCCAAACTTTGAGAACTTATTACCATTTCTGAAATCAACAAAATCTAAATTATTCAAAATTATGTTAAATTATATTTCGAAATCAACTATAACCCTCATTTACCCTATAAACACCAAATGAATCTATATTCTTCTTATTAATTCAATGAGCATGTTCTACAATAAACTCTATATCATCTCTAATACAAAACCAAATAAATTTACATACCATCTACCAACTCTAGAAAAAAAAAAAACCTTCTAATACAAGTCATTATCTATAAATATAAGTAACAAATTTAGTTAATTCGCATCATCCTTTATATGCTAACCTTTTTAATTTTCTTGTAACCTCTCTATATAAATCAACGAAAAAAAAAATCAATATCAATAGTAGTGATATGGTAGTGAAAGGATAGTGTCAGCAGCATTACGAGAGTTGTGTAACTGCATAAGTATTCTTATAAGTATACGAGATTGCACAACTAGCATTAGATGCTTCTATGGTATATGCAAAGAAAAAGAAAGTGAGAAAAGTAAAGGAAAATAGATTTTCATTACTACACCTATACATTCAAAATTTCTAGTATTGTGTAAATTTTTAAGTTTTTTTTAGATATTTCAAATTTCACAGTAAACTTTTTCTGTTTAAAATTTTAATTTTTGTGTTTAAATTTGAACTATTAAAAGTTTTCAAATGTATTATAAGATACTTAAAATTTTTTGTTATCAATAGTAAAATTACATTGATATTACATTGGTGAGTCTAAAAGAAATGAAAAGAAGATGAGGGAGGGAAAAAAAGGGAAATTAAAGGATCCATTTTTATAAGGCAATATGTGTATATCATTTACATCTGTAAATTTAAGTGAAAGTTCTACCAAAATATATCTTTCTAATTAACTTTAACTAAATCTTTGTTATGATCAAAATATAGGCTAATCCTAAAATTTAGGGGTATTGTTGATGAACAAAATTACTATATGACTATTGTATAATAAAATCATCCTATGTTGTCATACATATCCTAAGTCTTTTGTTACACATCTTAAATTTATTAAATTTCTCAATTTATGCATTATATTTTGAGAAACTTGAGAAATGTAATAGAATTTTTATGACATGTTTTGAAAACTTAAATAAATATACCATATAATAGTTGTATTATGGCATGACTGATTATTAATATTCAACCAAATCTTTTATATTTACGAGTGTGTATGTGTGTGTAAGCTTTGTTTTGGTAATAAAGTTTGGATAGAGATATATTCAAATAATTGACTATAATAAATAGTTATAATTTATTCAAAAAGGCTTAAAGAAAAGTTGCAACCTAAATGAAAGGCTATTTATTGCACTATTTGTCACATATGGTAGGGATATTTCTAAATATTCAATCTTATATAAAAATAGTAAATTGGCTTGTATAATTGATATAAGAAAATTCTCTTTAAAGGTATAGTAACAAATCAACAAGATGTAATAGGATGCATTTTATCCAAATAGGCTTCACTTGTGGGCAGTTTGACCTTGTTTTACTAGGGTGATCCTTTATTTTTGGGTCAATTTAGTATGATAAGATTGCATTATGCTTAATTTTCTCTTGTTATACAAAATTAATGATTACTACTACTTGTAATGTGTGAGCTTGTGTTATACCTATTTTACTAGTTTTATGGTTTTTTTTTCTTAAATTACTTTGATAAGATTTAATTGTGAGTAAACATTTTGCTATTTAATACAAAATTGATAATTGCAACAATAAGTTTTGAATGCAAAATAATGATAGTTTCATGACTTTATTATGTAATTTTAAGGTAATATTATAATAAAGTATTAATGTATAAAAACTTTGTTTTAAACTATAAAAGAAATTGCAAAGAATCATTTGTATTGGAGCTAAATTGCTTATCTCTGCTCTTTTTTTTCTTTGCATTATGTACATTTTCTTATTATAAATGGGAGTGCACACCATAGTTACTATATCTTATAAATTAATTTGTACTTAACACCTAACTCTGAAGAAAAAAATCCTAAAATATTGAAATATGATATTTAGGATAAAACATTGCACATGACTTTTTGTTTGAGTTTACCATTTCAATATATTATATTTTTTTCACATTATTATTGTCTACTGCAAATTTGTGCTCTCATTATTTGGTGTACTCTTTGATGTATTCTACATGTTATTTTTAATGAGAAAAAGTTTCAAAATAATTTCATTTTGCACCCAATAAACCAAAGTACTCATATCAAATTTTTTATCAAATTAACCAAAAAGCTAATTGTTAGATAGAAAGGTTCTTTAATAACCATTATACACAAAAACTCTAATTTTTTTATTTTTCTCTCACAATCTCATTTCTTTCTCTATAATTTCTTCCCAAATTTCTAACTAAATTTTGTAATAGCCTAATCATCACCTACACATTAATATTAGTCAATTTAATCAACCTTAAGGAAGTATGTATGACAAAATGCAATCAAATTTTGTTTGACTTAATGAAATAATTTAATGCAATTTCTTACATGTATTTCTTGTAACTAATTTAAAAAAAGGTTAAACATACCTTTACATAAATCTTTTTTTATCTTTTTGTCTTCTGCATAAATAAAAAGTAGCTCGCTTGATATAATCTATTTGGCCATCCCTTCTCTTATATTTTGATGTGTGTATATAAATTAACTAATAATGTCCCTAGAAATATTGAATGCAAGTTGAGATTGTACATGGTCAGTTAAGAAAGCATGTAATTGGCTACATTTTTTAGTATGTTGTTTTAAATGTCTAGTTTCGCTCAACATTGAGTAACTTAGGAAATTTTTTATATAACTTACAAACAGCTTTATTTCAATTTACTTGGAAGAGTTAGGTCAAACCTTTAATGTAAAAAACTCTCAAATAGCTGATGTTATAATCCTTTCGGAACTAAAAGTAGAAGATGCAAAAGAAGAACTCGTTCTACCTAAAAGATCTTGTCTAGATGACATGGTTTCAAAAAAATAAGATTAATTTAACAATCAGTCGATAACCTAAGACACAAAACACAAAACAAAATTTTAAACATAGACATAAATAATTGATGATAACAAATCCATGAGGTTAAAGCAATTAATAAGAAAGAAAATAATTTTAAAAATTTTGTTGACAGCACACAAATTATTGGCAAACATAACAACAAAGCTAAACAAAAACTTCAATTTTTGATAATAAAAGCATATAAAAGTTAATTGTTGTTCTATTTTTTTTTTTATAACAATCACTAATAAAATCCAAATCCTAATAAATTTCAAAACTTAATTAGAAGAAAAGCAATGAAAGAATTGATGATGTTGGCAAATTTATATAGTATACTCCATTAAAGCAATACAACATTACAAAATTATAATAACTAGAATAATTAAAGTAAATGATGTATTTATGGAAAATAATATGTCAGCAAGCATACATTAAATACTAAGATTATTATCTAACAAAAACTTGCATGTTACCCAAGAAATCTAACAGAATACAAACATAATAACACTTTAGCAATCAACATTACTGAAAGCAAAATAATTAACAGATCCAATTATACATTTAAAACATTCAACCAACTAGATCCGATTATCCAAATATAAAGCAAAAGATCATTCGAAATCTCAAAATGAAATAATTGATGATAACACAAAAATTATGGAACAACAATTCAAAAATGCAAAATAATAATCAAAACCAACTAAATTTTAATCCTTACCGCAAAAATCGGTTTTTGTAAGAAAAGAAGAAGGTTCGAGATCAAGAGACGAGAGGAACACAATCAACAGATTCTATGAGTATAATTGTGTGAGAGTTCTTGTACAACTGTGTGAGAGAGTTTCTATTTTGTGTGACTGCACATACACAGAGAGAGAGAAAGAGATATATATATATATATATATATATATAAAGACAAAGTTTTGATATAAAAGCCAAAAATCCAAGTTTTAATATGTGGTTATTGTGGCTTTATCTGAAGATGGGTCATAGGTTTTTATGATAGGTATGTGTAATGGTTGGGTAACGAATATATCTGACAATGGGTAATTCTAATTTATAAATTGTAATCACAAATCAATTAATTGATTTGCTTTGATTTGCAACTAATCAATTGCCAATTAGGAAGATTAGGCAGTGCATTAATTTATTTACAATTAATCAATTGCCAATTGAGAGTCTGAGAAGGCTAAGCAGTAGGCATCATTGCACTAAATGGTCTAATTGCAATAACGTAATTTGTAATGTTAAATTCAAAGGTTTATTGCAATGGTTCAAAATAAATTTAAGATATAATAAAATAATATTAAATAAACATTAGCATTTTAATTTTAAATTTTAAAAATTTAATTTTAAAATTAAAATTTAACTATATAACTTTAAGAATAATTACATGCATTAATGTCTTTTATGTTATGTTAATTATAACCAAGTGTGATCAATCCTTACATTATGTATTTTAATTGTTTATTGAATTATTGTTGTAAATGTTGTTCTTTGAAATTTTGAAAATAAATTAATTAAAAAACAAAATTTCTAAATTATAATAATTATTGAAGAAAAAAAAATTAGTAATAAAAAAAATATTATTTGAATGTAGAAATGTCTTTTCATATTATCAATAAAATGAGAAAAAATTAATCATACATTATTTTGTATGTAAAGATTCGAGAATATTTAATTTTGAAATTTAATATGAATTTTCAACCATTTAGTTATGAATTATTATAGTATTTTTTTTTTAAAATCTCCTTCAAAGTATAATTTAATATATTTAAAAATTGTAATATTATTATCATAAATTTTAATTTTATTATAAGAATAAAATTAAATAAATTATATAAATATAAATAACTATTTTTTTAACTAATACTATTAGAATTTAAAAGCCTTTAACTTGGATTAGATTGGTAGATTGGATCTAACATTTTTTGGGCTTAAAATGAAAAAAAATCTTTAATTTTTTTCATTATGATAGTGTATTACGATTTGTGGCCCACAGACTGGCTGATCACGGGCTTAGCACAGCCCAAATGGGCTTTGTCGACCTCAAAATTTTTTAAGCAGGCTCAGGTCGGCGTGATCCTAGTACTGTGCATGCTTGGGCTAGCCTCGACATGTAAGTCTACTTGAGCTTCATTTTTTACAATATATAAAATACTCTTGTAAAACACAAAAAGAGCATAACAACTCAACTTTAGCTTATGAGACATGGATGAGAGCAACAACATTGGTAGAAATTAGGTGGCGGAGTAATTACAGGGGATGAAACACTCTAAATTTGCTGCATCAAAGCGTAGAACAAACTTGAAATGGGAAAACAAAACTAAATTCTAATATACAATTAAATTCTCAAAAGAATTAATAAACGTTAATTTACAATCATATTGCTAAAAATTTTATGCAATATTCCTTACGATTAAATATAATACTCAAAATTAAACTTGATACTAATTTCAATCTGTTCAATAGTCTAAGCTCAATTGAAAATCTCTATTAGCTCACAATTCAACTATTCAAAACTTCAATTTACAAAATATTATAACGAAGGGTGAGTCATCAACTTAATAAATAAATTTATATATAACACTTATGATGTATTGAACATTTACATTTATACATAAATCATTATTTCAAAAATATTTCAAAAACAGGTAAGCATAATTATAAACATCTATTCAATTCAATTACATTAGTTCATGTCACACAGAATATGATTAAAACTATAAGAAGCATCTTCAAAGTTCAATCATCAATCAATATATGTATAATCTCAACTTGGCCAGGTATTCAACTATAATGCGGTGATAACCGTAATAAAACAATAATAATAATTGTAACAGTAATCGTATCTATGGACAATGAGTAAAAATATTTGATACAAATATACTTTCACATACAAATAATCAATAAAAATTTTATTTATGTTTCATATAGATCATTTAATGATTATAAACAATTAATAAATCATTTGTAGACAATTTAAAAGTCTTGAAACAAATAAAAAATAATTTCGTTAAGAACAAATTTCATGAAATCATTCATATGCTTACGTAACAAGTTTTCATAATTATTTTTTGAAAAGAACAAAAAAAAATACTATATACAAATTTATTTACCTAAAATTGTAGCAAAACTCAATGTATTTATATGTTTAACCAAAGTATTCTCTATGCTTTAAGAATGAATAGCAATTATGAATATTTTCTTCAAGAAGCACTAATACTATGTAGAAACTAGAAGTTGAAAGAAGCAAACACAATAATGATAGGAAGGAAAGTTCTAGCTCATATTTATAGTCATTTAAAAATTAAAATTTCTATCCTTCTTGAATTTAAAACTTAAAATTTTGAAATCAAATGAATAGAACTATAATCTCGTAATGTTTAATTCTAAAACTTAAATATTTCAATTTCATTCTATAAAGTCAATTTAAAATCTCAAATTTAAAGTTGAAATCTTAAAAAATCTCTAATCTTTTAACATCTATAAACAAATGATATTATAGGGGAGCAGAAAACAAAAAAGAGAAAAAAGTAGAAGAATAGAAAATTGGATAGATCAGCAAACAAGTCCCAAACCCACCCAGATGTCATCATTGGGTCCAAAGGATAAAGATGACCCGAATCCAAGACCTATTAATTTACAGGCAACTTTATTTGACATCAACAAGTTGCGTAAAACAAATTAAAAGCATTAATAAGTAATGTTGACGGCATCCAAGGAAAAAAATAAAGATCTCAATATGGAAAAAATCTAGATACATTAAATATCTGGAAAACTCTTGTGAATAAGGTAGGGGAAGAAAGATATAGTTTAATAGACAAGCAGAAAGTTTAAAGTGAAAAGCCCATGAAAATGAGCCAAAGCACGAGGCTACTGAATCTAGAAAACGAAAATAAAGTTTAGAGTAAGAGGCATAATTCATCAAAGTGGGCACAAGAGAGCTAAAAGAACCATAATGGGTTAGAGCTGAAGGATCTAATTCAAAGAAGGGAAGAAATGAGACCCAAGTCTATAACACAATAATTATAAAGAAGGAGTTTGATAACAAAAGCCTTCTTTAAACATCATCCTCACAAAACAACATTATAAATGGTGATTTTTTTGTTAATCCTACCTTTTTAGAGCTATCAGTAGAGGTTGGAAACCAACCTCGCCAATAATAATGAAAATAATTAGTTGAAAGATTTAAGGTTTAGGGAATCCTCAATCGTTTTGAGTAGTCAATAAAATTTTTCAAATATAGAAATTAGAAAGAGTTTTTTGTATAAAACAAAGGCAATTGTAAGTTAGATGAGAAGTTGCAAAAAAAAGCTACATTTTGACCATTGATTTTGACAATCAAATTTAGTTGTTGCAGAATTCATATTCTCTTTCTTCTAAACTTTGAGTTGCCTCCCAAGTAGCGTTAAGTTTAACGTCTTCAGTCGGATCAAGTTCTTCATCAAAGAAAACACTCAAACACTAGCTAATGTGATTATGGTCTTGCATTGCTCAAAATCACCCTCCATATAATGCTTTAACCTCTGTCTATTAACTTTGAATGTTCATTTTGTATCATGATAAACTTCAGCTGCACTATAAGGAAATACACGAATAATTGTATAAGGACCAAACTATTGTGAGCGTAATTTTTTCGAAAAGAGTCGAAGACGAGAATTATAAAGGAGAACTTTCTGACCAACCAAAAATTCTCGCCTCATAATATACTTGTCATGCCACTTCTTCGTACGCTCGTTATAAATTTGTGCATTCTCATAAGCATTATTACGAATTTCTTCTATCTTATTTAATTGTAGCAACTGTTTTTCTCCTACGACTTTCATGTCAAAATTCATGCCCAATATGTTTTGTGCTCAAGTTCAACCAGAAGATGACAAGCTTTACCAAATACTAGCTTGTATGGAGATATTCTAATGGAAATTTTAAATGTTGTGTGATAAGCCTATAATGCATCATGTAGTTTTTTCAACCAATCTTTCCTTGAATTGCTCACTATTTTTTCGAGTATCATCTTCAATTCTTTATTTGAAATCTCTACTTCACCACTTGTTTGAGGATGATAAGCGGTTGTTATTCACTGCCATCATTAATGATTGCTCGAGGAGTGCCAAATCAGGTAAAAATATGCTTGCGTAGGAAATTCGTAACAACTTTAGCATTATTGTTACGTACAGCCATTACTTCCACCTACTTCGAAACATAATCTACAACCATCAAAATGTATTGATTTGAAAAATATGATAGAAATGGACCCATGAAGTCTATCTCCCAAACATCGAATAATTCCACCTCAAGAATATTATTCAGTGGCATTTCATTTTTTTGGGAAATATTTCCAGTTTTTTGACATTGATCACAAGCAGCAACAAATGAGTAACAGTCCTTGAACAATACAGGCCAAAAGAAACCAGATTGTAGTACCTTTGCTATTGTTTTTGTTGCTCCAAAATGCCCTTCATATTCTGATGAATGACAATGTCGCAAAATGCTCACCATCTTATTTTTGGAATACAATGCCAAATTATTTGATCTGGGCATTGTTTATATAAAAATGGATCCTCCCAATAATAATGCTTGACATCCGCAAAGAATTTCTTCTTTTGTTGATATGACAAATCAGCCAGAATAATGTTGTTAGCCAAATAATTCACAAAATCAACATACCAAGATGTATCCGATGCCTGAAGAAAGAAGAGCTTTTTATCCGAGAATATTTCATCAATTGAACTTGCTGCATCATCTTCAATTTCTTCATGCTCCAATCGAGATAAATGATCAGCAACTAAATTTTCAGATCCCTTCTTATTACAAATCTCCAAGTCAAATTCTTACAACAAAAGCACTCATTTAATGAGTCTTAATTTTGCATCCTTTTGCACAAGTAAGTATTTGATAGCTGAAAGGTCAGTGTAAACTATTACCTTCAAATTAATCAAATAAAAGCATAACTTGTCAAATACAAAAACAATAGCCAATAGCTCATTTTCTATGGTAGCGTAATTCAATTGAGCATCCGCCAAGATTTTACTTGTGTAATAAATGACAGGTAAAGCTTTACTCTTCCGCTGCCCCAAAACAACTCTCAAAGCATAATCACTCACATCGCAAATTAGGTTCAAATGGCAAATCCTAATCCATAGCCACAATGATAAATGTAGAAATCAGCCTCTTCTTCAAAGTGTTAAATGCCTACAAACAATCATTAGAAAAATCAAAATGCGTGTCTTTTATTAAGATATTGCAAAAAGGTTTAGAAATTTTTGAAAAGTCCTTTATGAAGTAATGATAAAATCCAGCGTGTCCCAAAAAACTTTTAATAGCCCTCACAGAAGTAGGCGGTGGCAATTTCTCGATGACTTCAATTTTCGCTTGACCAACTTCAATTCTTTTTACTGAAATGTGATGACCTAAAACGATGCCTTTTTGAACCATAAAATGACATTTTTCCTAATTCAACACTAAGTTGATTTTCTTCACATCGTTGCAAAACTAAAGCCAAATTATTCAAGCAATTATCAAAAGAAGAACCAAACACTAAAAGTCATCCATAAACACTTCAATGAATCTCTCCACCATGTCAAAGAAAATAGCCATCATAAAATGCTGAAAAGTTGCAGGTGTATCACATAAACCAAATGATATCCTTTGAAATGCAAACGTACAATAAGGGTAAGTGAACGTTATCTTCTTTTAATATTCCGGTACAATAAGAACTTGGTTGTACTTAGAATAACCATCTTGAAAGCAATAATGCGAATGACCAGTAAGTCTCTTTAAAATTTGATCAATAAAAAGTAATGGAAAATGATCCTTGCAAGTGGTATTATTTAACTTACGATAATCAACACAAACTCACTATCCCGTGACTGTTCTTGTCGAAATAATTTCTTTTTTGTCATTCTTCACAATGATCATCTCCTATTTCTTTGGAACCACTTGCACCGTACTCACCTATGGACTATCAGAAATTAGGTAAATCATTTTAGCATCTAACAATTTCAGAACTTCAGCCCTCACCACCTCTTTCATGTTAGATTCAATCTACATTGATGCTCAATAACTGGTCTGGAATTTTCTTCCATTATAATTTTGTGCATGCAAATTGAAAGGCTTATACCTTTAATATCGGCAATAGACCATCCCAATTCTGTCTTGTGATCTCTTAAAACTCGAAGTAGTTTTTCTTCTTCCAATTCACTCAAAGAAACTGAAATTATGACTAGAAATGTTGAATTTTCACCTAAGTATATATACCAAAGGTGAGATAGCAGTGGCTTGAGCTCAAATTTAGGAGTAAATGACAATAGTTGAGAATTGTTTCTATTAAGTTCTTTAAAATTCTGCCTTCAAAGAGAATAAGGTAGAGCAGCTCCCAAATAATGAGCATACTCTACAATTTATGCGTTTTCAGCTTTGGTAAATTTAGCATGCACAATAGACACTTTAAATGGTTTATTTGGATGCTCACTTATAAATGTTTTAGGCATTGGCTTGTCTAGAGTGTCAATTTGAAAACAACATTCAGTTTCAGATGGATACTTAATTACTTTGAACACATTGAAGACAACTTGCTCATCTTGGACTCGTAAGATTAATTTTCCTTGTTATACATCAATCAAAGTTTTCTCCGTAGCTAAAAATGGTCGGCCCAAGATAAGCAGAATTTCTTGATCAACTTTTATATCCAAGACAATAAAATCGACTGGAAAAATAAACTAATTCACCTTGACCATTACATCTTCAATTACACCCCTTGAATGCTTAATTGATTGATCCACTAATTGTAAGAAGACAGTTGTAGCCTTTGCTTTGCCAAATCCTAATTTTCTGAAAACGAAAAAAGGCATTAAATTAATATTTGCACCTAAATCATACAAAACTTTTTCAAAATAACATTATCTAATAGTGCAAGGTATTGTAAAACTCTCTAGATCTTTTAACTTTCGTGGCAATTTATTTTGCAAGATAACACTGTACTCTTCTGTTAACATGACCGTCTCATTTTCCTCCAATTTTCTTTTGTTGGATAAAATCTCATTCATGAATTTAGCGTAACTTGGCATTTGCTCCAACGCATCTGTAAAAGGAATGTTAATATGCAATTTCTTAAACACATCAAGGAATTTAGAAAATTGCTTATCTAATTTATTTTTTCGCAAACATTGAGGAAATGGAAGTGGTAGCACATAATTCTTATTAGGACCTGCTTTTTCAAATTGCGGAATGAAAGAACTTGATGTCGTAGATGTTTTGCTAGCATTTTTAAAGTGCTTATCATTGTCTTTGTCAGTTGTGGTTGTTATATTTGATGGATAGAAATTAATTTATTCTTCCGTTGCTTCTTTTAACTTGTTTTTCAGCTCATTGAGTTGTTTTTCATTCTGAAGTGTAATTGACTTCACTTGCTCCTTAGGCTTTGTCTCCGTACTGCTTGGTAAGGAACCTTGCTACCTTTTCTGCTAATTAATTTGACATTTAACCCATCTGTACTTCAAGATTTCGAATAGATGCAACTTGGTTTTGCAATGTTGTTTTAGTCTTTATCATGAATTTAAAGGTGCTCATGGTGAGCTACGTAAGTACATCTTCCAAATTCACTTTTTTTTCTTGCGGCTAAAAACCAAGAGGTGGTTTCATCACATTTTGATTATTGCTCCATGAAAATTTTGAATGATGTTTCCAAGCTGGATTGTAAGTGTTTGAATAAGGATTTTGAGGTAGCCTTTGGAAATTCGACACAAAGTTTGTTTGCTCAGAAGATGAATAAGTAAATGGATTGCTTACTCGATAGTCAACACTAGCATGATTTCCTCCACATAATTCACATACTTGAACTTGAGATTGATAGCATTAATATTCAAATTACCAAGCTGTCTTGACAAATTAGCAACCTGGGCTATTAAAGCGGTGATGACATCAATTTCGTGCATTTCGATAGCTCTTCTTTGTGTTGAATAATTTGAGGGCGATTAATAATTATTAGAAGCCATTTCTTCCAACAATGCTTATGCTTCATCATGTGTTTTGCTTGTCAATGCACCACCTGCTACAGCATCAATCATTGTTCTAATTGTGCAACTTAATCCATTGTAAAATATTTGAACTTCTAACTATGTTGGCAACCCATGATGTGGACACCTCATTAGCATATCCTTATGCCTTTCCCATGCTTCATAAAATAATTTTGTGTCAAATTAAGAAAAGAATGTGATATTGTTCTTCATTTTTGTCGTCTTTGTTAGAGATAAAAACTTCGCTAAGAATTTCTAAGCTAATTCATTCCAAGTTGTGATGGTTCTAGGAGGAAGTGAATTTAGCCATCCTTTTGCCTTGTCTCTAAGTGAGAACAAAAAGAGTCTCAACCTTATTGCATCATCTGAAATACCATTGTGCTTGAAAGTGTCATAAATTTCCAAAAAATTTGCAATATGTGCATTTGGATCATCGATCGGCAATCCGCTAAATTGGACAGAAGTTTGAATCATCTGAATTATTATGGGCTTAATCTCCAAGTTGTTGGCTTGAATTGTGGGCCGTCTAATGATGAATGAAGTACCATTAATTGTCAGAATAACATAATCCCTCAATGCTATTTCAGCCTCAACAATATCAACTACATTTTCTGCCATGATGTTTGTTTACGCTCTTTATTTTGCTTGCGAAATGTCTATTCTATCTCTCTATCCAAAGGAACAAGATTAGAACTTTTGGAACATCTCATGCACTAGAGAAAGCACCTGAATTTACAATAAAAACAAACTTCAAATTAAAATCAGAATTAATCCAAATCAATATTAATAAAGATTAAAACAATCCTTGACAATGGTATCAAAAACTTGTTGTGGATTTTAATAAACATAAGTGCACGTTATCACTACAAGTAATATATGATAAGTTATGTATCGTTCCCACAATAATTGATTAATTTATTAATTACTGAAGATAATTAATCCTAAATTTATTTGAAGAATTCAATTAATGTTTGATTAACAAGAAATTGCAGAAAATTAAATTAATCTAACAAAGCAAAATTGTGAATTTCAATTGATTAAAACATTAGGGTAGTAGATTTCACCATAATTATTCAAATTTAATTCCTTCAATTGTATTGTTTCAATTTATTACTAATATTGATAGAAAATTGTCCTAATTTATTTGATAATTTTTCTTAAGATTTACCAAAAATACTTACACATATTAATCACTATATCTCTATGTGAATCAAATTACATGAAAGTTCGTTAAAAATAGTGACAATTATTCTAATTTTTGCATGAATCATACTAATATATTTCTATCTAACATGTAATTCATGACATTTATTATCAGATCAACACACATAAATCACTTCTCAGATCAATATGATTCACAAATCAATCAAATATTGACTAAATATTTAAAAGCATTAAGCAAAATAATGAATGCTCAGTATTGAATAACAAACCATAAACAACACAATTTTTTGGAAAATAAATGTTTTTAGCCAGGCGACATCTTTGCCCTAATTCAGAAAATTTAGTTCTCCATTAAATAATGAAGAATTACACAAAAATTAAACATTTTAAACATAAAAAAAAAATACAGAAAAGAAGATTTGGAAGGGAATGATTCTAACTCTCTTCTTCCCTTTTTTGAAAAATAAGTAATCTTTCTTCTTCTTTGTGCTCCAAATTGAGAGAAAAACCAGAACACTCCTCTTTCAGCTGCTACCTCCTTGCTAGAATATCAAACCTTAAAACAAAGGGTTATATTTATATTCTCTTCAAATCAAGGATTAGTCTTTGGGCTTTATTTGAGTTTTTTGAAAAGAATGCAATTAGATTCATTTAACTTGGCCCAAATCTCTTCTTTAATTTTAATTGGCTAGAAATAAAATTCTTCTTCAATTATATAAATAAAAGCGCAACAAATGAAAATAAAAAAAGTAAACAAATAAAAATGATTATATAATGTTAAGAATTTTTCTTAATATTTGTATAGAAAAAACATAAATATATATAAAAAAAATTGATATATCAGCTCTAACCATATTCCTACCATAAGTATAGGAAGTACTAGAAGATGAGTGAGAAAAGAAAGAAGTTCCATTACGAAAAAATGTGGAGCTCCTATGCAGAATGTAAAAATATTATAAAACAAAGTTGGTAAAGAAGCAATTATTGACAAATAGTAACCTAACATAACAACTAAAGTAGAAAATGGCGAAGTGAAGAGAGAAATTGAAGAAATAAAGCAAAAAAGAGTTTAAAGGGAGGAAAAAAAGCCTTAAGATTCTATTATAACAACTAACGGATCATAAATAAAATCATCAACAGAATGTGAAAGAAAAAGAGATAAAAAAAGATAGAGAAGAGAATAGACAACATCTTGCAATATAAGGAGATTTACTAGAGATAAGGATTGAGATTTTCATGGCTAAAAAGAGAAAAAAAGAAAAAAAAATTTCATATAAGAGCAATAGCTAGAAAAAAGAACAAAATTTTGGGCATACTAAATGACAACACGAAATGGGTGAGAGATTCATAAGAAGTTGAAGATCTTGTATATAAATACTTCACAGCATTTTTCAACACTACAAATTCTCTCCACAATTTATGTGAGGCAGTATTAACAGGAGTCACAAAGAGAATTTTAGACGATATGAATGTCGAACTAAAGCTACCATTCACAAAAGAAGAAGTTTGCACAATTTTGGCACAAATAAACCTAATAAAGGCTCAGAGGCCTAATGGCTTTACTACAACATTCTTCTAAAAACAATAGCAATTAGTTATAAATATAATTACTGCAACATGTCTACATGTTCTTACTGCAACATGTCTACATGTTCTCAACAAATTAGATGATATTGCTAAACTAAATCATGATTATATTATTTTTATTCCTAAACTTTGTAACCTGGCCAAAATTTCATAATATCAACTTATAAGTTTGTGAAATGTTGTGTATAAAATTATAGCAAAAACAATTACTAATAGGTTGAAAAGGATCTTAGATTAGATTATTTCCCCAAATTAGTGTATTCATAACTAACAAACTTATTATAAATAACATTATTATAGGAGATGAGTGCTTGTATAAAATTAAAAATATGCAGAGAGGAAAAAAAAAATAGAGGCCTTAAAGCTTGATATCATTAAAGCCTATGATAGGGTTGAGTAGTGCTTTTCAAAACGAACAATTAAAAAAAATTGGGTTTTTCTGATTAATGGGTTCAATTGGTTGTGAAATGCATTAAAACTTCATCTTTTTCTATACTAATTAATGGTATTGCAACAAGTTTTATTAATTCATAAAGAGGCATTAGACAAGGTTGTCCACTATCACCCTATTTATTGATTATATGTGCAGAGACTTTTTCTTTGTTGCTTACAAATGCTAAAATGGCCAAATTGATCAATGAGGTGACGTTTGATAACATTTTGAGTATTTTACATTTGTTGTTTGTTAATGATAATTTAGTATTTTCGCAAGCCTCAATTTAAGAATGCATTACTCTTAAAGCCATCTTTAAGTGTTATAGTTGTGTTTCACGCTAGGTTTTCAATTATGAGAAGTTGTTAATAATCTTTAGCCTAAATTTGTAACTTGTCCAAGCTGTTGTAGTAAGCAAAATTTTTAATTTGAATGTTGTTACAGTGCATGAAAAATATTTAGGCTTGTAGTTGATGGTGGAGAGAAACAAAAATTCATAGTTCTAATGACCTGAAGCTTAGAATTACTAACAAAATAAAGAATTGGCAAAGTAAGTTCTTTTCTAGTGGCGATAAAGAGGTTTTCATCAATCATACACGAGATCACTTTATATATAATAAGCATGTTCAAGATCCTATGGGGGCTATACATGGAGATATACAAATTATTGTCAACATTATGGTGGAGTAATAAAGAAGTAGGAAGAACATCCATTATCCAAGTTAGGAATTATTATGTCAAGCAAAAAATAATAGAGGTCTTGAGTTTAGAGAATCAAGTTGTTTTAATCAAGTTTTCCTGGCAAAACTTCATGCCCCAAACTCATTAGTGGCTAGAATTTTGAAAGATAGTTACTTTAAAATAAGAGACTTTCTTGAAGAAAAAGTAGAAAATAACTCTTTCTTTATATGGAGGAATTTGTTATAAGGTAAGATAATAATCCAAAACGAATATCGATGGAGAATAGGTAATTAAGAAAAAATTGCTACTTCTAAGAGCAACTTGATACCTAGATTAACAACTTTTAAATCTAATTTTCCATCTTTACTTCCCTCCAACTCAAAAGTCAATGACTTAATTAGTGGAGAAAATCAATGAAATATATAAGTGATAAAGCAAGCTTTTTCGGAGGATGATGTAATCCAAATTTTAAGTATTCCTCTCTTACAAGTAACTAAAGAGGATTAGATAATTTGGCATTATGAGAAAATGGGCCGATACATAGTCAAGAATGGTTACCAAGTAGCTCTAAAACTTAAATTCCCAAATTTTCCTTCTTGCTCTAATATTGTTATTAAATAATAGGAAGTTTTCTGGAATACTATTGTACCAGCAAAGACAAGAATATTCATATGGAGGGTTTTATTCAATATTCTCCCTATAGCGTATAACTTGATGAAAAGAAAAGTAATTGTTATACCAACCTGCCCAAGATGCTTCAAAGAGGTAGAGGATGTATCTCATGCTTTGATAAGTTGCAAATTTGTAAAGAAAATATAGAAACTATCTTCTTATTGAAATATTATAAAGGAAAATATTACTTTGGAGTTTTCTCAATTTATTCAGATTATTGTCATGTCCTTGACAAAGAAAGATATTAATCTAATAATATTGATTCTATGGTCAATATCGAGTGCACGAAATATATTTCACTTTGAGAAAAATACATGACCATCCTTTAATAATTCTAGCCAAAGTAAAAGCATTGTTAGACTCCTACAGGATTGTAGCTTCAAAAAACTCTATCTTGGAATCAGCTTATCATATAGAGAAAATAACCCAATAGACTCATCCCCCTGACAAATGGTTTAAACTAAATGTAGATAATACTATTAATGAGAAGAAAGGCTAGTAGGATTTGAAATGGTAGTCAAAAATTTTAATTGAGAGATAATGGCTACAGTTGGAAAGAGGACAAAGTTTTACGAAGATGTGAAGTTAGTTGAAGTTGAAGCAATGAGATTTTATGAGTAGATTGTAATTGAATTTGGTTTGACCTCGACAATTATTGAATCTAACTCAATGAATGTTGTAATATTAGTTAAAATGAAAATAAGTAGCTTCAAGGAGATATATTAGGTTATTTCTGTAACTCAACGTTTTATTTCCTAAAAAAGAAGTTTTAATGTATGCAGTATTTCCAAAATTTAATAATTTTGTTGCATAACATAAAAAAGATTGCTACTGCATATCAGAACGTTGTGTTCTCGTTGGAAAAGCTTCCAACAAAGATTACTAATTGTATTAATGACTCATGTTAATGAAGTTGTTATTTCATTTTTAAAAGAAAGGACTATTGAAGAAATAATGATTTTATGTAATTTGTAACTTGTTTTTTAGATTAGTCATTAACTTAAGAATGTCAAGTATTGAGATAAAGTGTTATATGCATGTTTAAATGCATAATATATTTGATTTTTTGAGTTTGGAATCCTAATATAGAGTTTAAAAGATTACTTGTAGTTATTTTTTAGCATAGAAGTCTTATTTGAGTAAGGTTAATTTTCAAGTTTCTTAATTCTAAAGGCATTCGAATATGACCAATTTTAAAGTATTTGAAAGTGGGGTGAAGTATTATGAAAATCTCGAAAATTAACCTCACTCAAAAGTGGTTTTCAAGCAAGGTTTTTATACTAAAAAACAAGAAGTTGTCTTCTATTTCTCGATTGTTAATGATATTTAATCTAGTAAAATCAAACATAATATTGTCTTGATTTTATTAAGATAATATTACTATATTTCCTATTTTACTATGATCTCATTTTATGGTTTATTTCTTTATTTAAGTCATAATTGATGTAATATTTTGTTTATATTTAGATTAGCTTTATAAACTTATATAAAGGTCACTAATGTTTGTTATTTAATATATTTAAGAAATAAAGAACAAATTTCTTTACATAGATAAACCTTCAAACTTGAAAATCATACATAATATATATTCAAATATAAATATAACACCCCAAATAACATTTTATATTCTTAAGTTGATGACTAATATAAAAGCAAGTCACAAATTATATAAAATCATTATTTCTTCAATATTTAAATAATTTAAATTAGACTAAAAAAATTCATTATTCAAGTAATTTAAATTAGACTAAAAAATTTGGCAAAAAATTGGAGAAGTAATTGTAAAGAAAATAATCAGATAGAAAGAGAAAAATGGAAAAAAAAAATAGAAGTTTTATGCCTAGTGGTTATTGAGGAATATTTTTATCCAAAAATTAGTTTTTGGTTAGTTTAGTAAAAAATTTTGAAACAACTAGTTTAATAACTTGGGTGCAAAATGAGGCTATTTTGAAAACATTACTTTTTCATTGGGCTACTACATCTTTTATTCCTTCTTCACCATTCCAATATTTTCAACATTACAAATTCGATACTAGAATCTTGATTCATTTGTTCCAAATTCTCTATCTCTACATGAGATTATTCTTCTGAAATAATATACATTTGATTTTTTTTTCAAATATTCAAGTTTTCATATTCATATAAAATTCAAAAGATTGTTTTGAGAATATTTCAATATTAGTAACCATAATATTCTGGTTTTACCATATTAAGATAATTTTGTGATTGATTCTATTAGCAAAACTTTTACGCGTAATACATACTTCAAAACAATTGATGCTGCTATACATATATATATATATTCTTTAATTCAACATCTTATACATTAATTATATGATATAATTGATTTATCTACTTGCATCTAATATTATCGGAATATAAAGTAAGTGATTGAAAATTTATATCAAGTTAGATTATAAGATCCCAATCGTTCATTTAGGAAATATGATTATACACATGATATAATCACATAATATCACATAATTTAATTTCAAAATGCCAAGTAATATCACTTCTTATATGCTAAGTAACACTGCAAGTTAAATTGATATTCATTTTTATATACATAAGAATTCTGATTTATTGTGTAACGTGATACATTTTTTAAAAAATGACACTATCACGTAACGTCATTTTATTTATTCTTTTCTATATGAATGGCATTATATAATTAGATAATGTATATAAGCATGCTCCACAAAATTAGAAACTTTTTTCTACTATCAAAATTATATCATGCATGTGCATGAACGAATCTTCAATCTAGTTTTGTTTTGTAACATAATATGCTTTAAAGTAGATATTTGCTACTAATTTTAGAAAACAAATCTACTGCCCACATTTTCAATAGTCAAGGAAAATCTAACAACTGAACTTCTGCCTTATTAGTTTTGTAAAGTAAAAAAATCAATACTTGACAACAAAATTAAAAGCTGAATGTTTTAGTTTAACTAAACCCTCGATAAAAACGAAAGCTTTAGTAAAGAAATCAGATTTTAACAACAAAATTTAAAGCAAAATGTGTTAATCTAATTAAACCCTAAACAAAATCAAAACTTTAAACTGAAAAAATCAAAACTTTAAACTGAAAAAATCAAAATTTGACAAGAAGTTAAAAGCAAAAGGTGTTAATTTAATTAAACCCAAATAAAAATCCAAACTTTAAATTGAAGAATCAATTTTTGACAACAGAATGAAAAGCAGAATCTGTTAGTTTAATTAAACCCAAATAAGAATCAAAACTTTAAACTAAACCAAGACAGAAAAAGAAAAAAGTGAAAAAACAAAGGCTGCAATACAAATGGGAAAAAAAGAAAAGAGAATGTGAAAAACCCAGAAAGCAAATGATTGCGAGAGATGATGGGAAGGAAAAGAAAGCAAGAAAAGGAAAGTTTCTTCAAGCTCTCGCTTTCAATTCTCGCAATGTGCAGTACAAAGAAGGAGAGCAATAGCAGCAAGGGAGGAGAAAAAGGAGGAGAAATTTGGAGGATGGAAGAGACACGTGGCAAGATCTCAGTGGTTAGGTAGATGATGAAGAGGGGTGTTTGTGTTTTGGTTTCTCTCTCTCTCTCTCATTGAACTGCCATGTCAGAGCGTCCTATGACCCCGGCGAATCCGTATCGTATGCTCTCTCTTTCTTTCTCTCTCTACAAAACTCCACTTTCTCTCTCTATATATAATCTGTCTCTTTATTGTCAATTTCTCTCATATTTAATCATATTTGTATTTTGTATTTTCTCTTTCTCTCTCCGTCTCTCGCTTTCTCGTATCTCTCATTTCTCCTTAGCTTCCATGCCCTAATCCCCTCTCTCTGGCTCTATCTATATCTTCACTCTCTTTGTTAATATCCCAATCTGAGGTTTTATTGTCTGCTTTTTGTTTCCATTGATTGTTTTGATCCATAGGCAGAAGGGAAGATTGGTGAGCTTCTTAATTTATCTGGGTACTGTTTATTTCCTTGTTTTATGTTCATTTTTTGGAGGGTTCTTATCTGGGTATGTTTAATTGTAGCTGATTCTGTTGTGCTTTGCTGTTTTTGTAATGTTGTGTGCTGTTTGTTCTTGAAATTGTGGTGGTCTTGGTCCTGATTACTGTTAAGTCTTTGGTGCTTTAGGATAATTTGGTAATTAGCTTTGCATGTCTAAGTGGTTAGTCTAGTGAAGTTCTGGGTTTATTTTGAATTTCAATGCGTGTACTTGGTTGAGTTTTTGGTGCTTGACTGTTCAATTTGGAAGGTTCTATAGTTTATTGTTGAACATTTCATAATCAACTGATGAATTTTTCTAATGCATTGGATTTAACAACATGCTTTGTGGTTGCCCAATTGAAAGTTTTTGTGTTACTCTAGTCATTCGTTTTTGGTCTGTGTGTAATTTGCAATTGTCTTCTTCTTATTCTTCTGATGATTGAAATGGGTATGTAGGAATGTGTTAACTCTCTGCTAGGCTAATGTATTGAACTAAGTTTTTGGTCTTCTGCACTGCCTTACAAAAGTTAAATTTTGTATCATTATTTGTATTTAGATTGTTGTGGATTTGTTATCAGGTTTTTTAGAATTTGTACTTCTCTTGGTGTAACATTCTTTTTAGTATCATCATCCTAATATGCGTATGCTCTAGTCATTTTGTTAACTATATACCAAAGCTCAAGCGTGAAATGATAATTTGTTTTTGCAATTATGTGGACTGACTTCATAAGAACACAAATTTGCAGCATTTTCAATTTTTAGGCAGATGTGACAATTCACTGAAGTTTATATACCATGGTAATTGCTATTCTGATGTGTCACTGATATGGATTAATATGATAGGCTTTTGCTATGGTTAATTTGTTTTTCGTTTTTCAATTTGACGTTTACATTTATTGGCACGTACCCTACATTGAAATTTAAATCCTTCTTGGAGATTATGTGTAATTCAAAATTTTGATTTCCATGTAATGACTATCCCCCTGTTTCTTACTTTGTGGATGTTTATTAGTTGATATGAACTTTTGCGGAACTGGTTTGACGTTTACGGTTTCTGGAATCTGCTTGAAAATTCAAATTCTGCTGTCTTGTAATCAGCTGATTAGTCTCATTTGCTGAATATCTGCTGCGACTTTGGCATATCTTCTACATTTTCTTTGGTGGACATACAGCTTTCAATATGATATAATGTACTTACTGTGTATTGCCAATGAGTTCTTATTTTCCCTCAGTGGTTTAATTTCGTTGTAGTTGTTTGAGTATGGACTTACTGCAGCAATGAATTTCTCTTGTTTTCTACTCTTGCTGTTTCTTCCCTATCTAATGCCTTTTGTAATATTTAAATGTAGGAATAGCTTCTTAAGACATTGCAACTGCTAGATGCTATGAAACTCTGATTCCTCTGCTTCTTCATTGACTCATGACATGGGATTAATGTCCCTGTTAGTGACAATGTAACCTGGTTCTTAAAGATGAAGGATAACATTTCATCGACCAGTAAAATGATTAATAGAAACTGGGTTTTGAAGCGAAAAAGAAGAAAGCTGCCTTGTGGACCTGATATATCCAATGGTAAAGAAGAGAACCTGATAGGCTCAGAATCTCCAAGGAATACATCATCAGCTAAACGCAGACTGAAGACTGAAATAAATGCCGATCGATCTTCATCCAAGAAGAAAGGAAATGATGGGGTGAGTTATCTTTTGCATTTTCATGTGTTACCTTTATTCCTCATTACCATGTGAGTTTCTTACCATTAATGGATTATCAACAGCATGTTATCTAGTAACTAATGGACACTCCATTTTTTTATTCAAATTCAAACATTAAAAAAAAAAAAGTAAAGAAAGATGTTCAGAGAAGCAATTTAGTACAATTTCCTTTATTAATTTAACCCGGAGTTAGTTATAATTTTTTCTTTCTTATATTGTAATTTGCATCTGACCTAATGCATCAGTTGTGTGGTTGTGGGTCTTCATATTTCTTTCTAGTGTTTAAAACATCTGATTGCTTTTTTTTTTTTACTGTACTCATTCTTGTAGGCTTTTTCTTGCAATCATCTAAGAAAGGCTAATTATTCTAAAGTATAAAAAACTTTTACAGACTTCAGAGAATAAAGTAGATAGATCCATGCACACATATCTTATATAAAAGAATTAAATTGTACCACAAGGCAAAAATATCCGGTTCTGATTTTTTCTTGTGCTCAATAGTCAGTAGGCAGTGGTAGCATGGTATTGGAGCAAATGAAGGATGTAGTTCAACATATGGCAAGTTTTTTTAATTGGTTATATCTATTTTTGTGAAGAGAAATGGGGGAACCATGCAAAGGTAGTTAATTGATCAGTTAGTAATTTATTTTAGAAATAATCGGGATATGATGAAAAATTTGAAAGCATGTTGTTAGGCTCAAGTCTGATGGATAAGATGGGTTGAAACCAGTTTACTTTCTTGTGAAAATTGCTATGCTAACAATAAATTATGTTCTAAAGCTTATCTTGAAAGTTCCAGAATCCATACTTGAACTGGGTGTTCTTTTGCTGTCTTCCCTGTATCCATTTACTCCTAGGATTGATGAGAAGGTCTTGCTTAGCAGTTAGAAAAATATGTTGACATCCTACTCTTTTTCAAATCCCTATTAATCCTTTTTATAAATAACATTGACAAAATGGCGAAAACTTCGCATAATATTTTTGCCAACTGTAAGAACTCACTGATTTGGGAGCTTTTGTGGTTCTGCGCTATCATGTCAAACCAAGAATTTATTGGAAAAGGATGGGTGGGAAGTTGCACTAGAAAAGTGAGTGATCGAGTTTGGGTTTTGCTCATTCTTTTTCTTAATTTTTTTGTCCTTCGATTTTATATATTTCCATCGTATTTTGAATGCATTTTTGCAGCATTGTGTTGTCATTGTTTTAAATGGGTTGCTGAAGTTGTCATTAGCTGTCTTATTAGCAAGTTAATCATGGTTATTATGCTGAATTGAGTGAGAATTGAGAGCTGGAGTCTGATATATTTACGGTGATATACATATCTGCATATAGGTTTTTCCATTTATGAGTCCACTGTCTCTTTACGGTTTGCCAAACGTCGACTAACTGCTTCTGACATTTAGTCTATGTAAATTTTCTGTGTTCCAGTACTACTATGAATGTGTGATCTGTGATCTTGGTGGTAACTTGTTGTGTTGCGATAGCTGTCCTAGAACATATCACCTTCAGTGCCTTGATCCACCTCTTAAGGTATGCTCACTTATCTATCATATGCCATCAGCCTGGATCATAACCATTTCTTGCTCTGGTAGATGTATTAGTTGACAAAAAGTATGCTTGTTACTCACTGCTTTAGTTACTTTTTGCTGTTTTGAATTACCTGAAGCGCATTCCAAATGGAAAATGGCAATGCCCAAAATGCACACAGAAAAGTGATCAGCTCAAGCCCATAGGCAATCTGGATTCCATCTCAAAGCGAGCAAGATCAAAATTGATCACCATTAAATCTCAAAGTGGGAGTAAGTCATCTAGCAGTGATAAAGTACCCCCGATTTTTGGGAGCCCCATTCTTTCAAAAAAAAGGTCCAGCAAGGGAAAATCTGTTTTCACTCTTGGAGTTAAACCTGTAGAGAAGACACTGGATTCTTCCCAAGTAGATGTATCTTCTAGTGCCAAGCCTGGTAATACATCCCCTAGTGTTCCTCTAGAGGGGAGTTCATCTTGTGTGAATGATGGTGATGAGAAGAAACCTCACGAGTCTCGAACGGACTCACCTGCAGAAAGAAAGTCACCTCCTGCTGAGGAAGTTTGCTCTCCTGAAGTTACAAAATCAGAGCAAAATAATGAAGCTTCTAAGGAGAATCATGGCTTGTCTTCTACTAATGGATCTACAGGAATTAAATTTGTTCTTGCTATTGGTGCTGCCTCTGAGCAAGCTAGAAAAAGAAAACCTGAGGTCAATGACGAGGACAGCCAAAAGAAACAGAGGAGTGATAAGAGAAAACGGTCTGCTAGTGCATCTAAAAAACGTAGGTCCAAAATAAATACCCCAAGTCCTGGAACCAGCAAGTTGCATGACAAACCAAAAACAGTTAATGATGGGGTTGCTGTGTCTTTGTCTGAGGAGGATGGTGGTACCAAGGGTATTGTTGCGCTGAGAAAAGATGAGGTATCTTTCTTAATTTTGGATTATTCCAATGTTTCAATCTGGTTATTCAGACCATTTCCCTTCTAATCCTTAAACAGTATAGAGGACAAAAGTTGTAGTTATTCTGGTGCCTGGTGATCCTCTTTTACCTCAGCATGTTAGCACCTTTTGCAGTTCTTTAATTCCACTGTACAGTTTTTGTCTTTCTAAATTCTGGGCATCTATTACTTTTTTGTAAACTTGTCGATTAGATGAGCTGTCAGATGGCATAGATTTAGGAGTCCATATTACTGAGTGTCCAGATGAAGGTCCTTTGTTGTAGATGATGCACCTAATGCATTTATGCTGTTAAAAATGTTGCAATTTTTTTCATATAGTGGCCCCAGTGGTTATTTAAATTTCACAAATGTTAACAGGTTCTCATAAAACATTATTAAGATTTAAGAGACATCAACTTTTCATAAAACATCATTGAAATGCCTATGATGATCATTTACCCTCCAATTATTGATTTCACAAGTAATTTAAAATTTGAGAAGGGTAAATGGCCTTTTGAAAGGCCCTTATAATATTTTAAGGAAGCTTGAAACAGCTGAACGAGATTTTATATGAATTTGTTAGCATTTATGAAATTCAGGCAACCACTGGGACCTCTGCCTGAAGATTACCCATAAGTATTTTCTCATCCCTTGGTCATTTGAAAGGTTCTTTATTTATAATGCTTCTTCAATCCCCTTCAATTAAATTTCCTGTTGGCTGAGATTTTATGGGACCTTGAAAAAAACATGAGCTTTGTCTTCTGATCACTGAAGATACCTGCACTTTAATATTGTTGGTCTCCACATTCCTTACACTGGTTTTCTGTTTATTATTTCAGTGGTCATGCAAAATTAAAAAGAAAAATTTAGAAGTTATCAATTAAAAATGATCAAATTTTATTAGAGTCTCTGTGTGCTCAAGTGCTTGTAAGTTAAAGATTTCTTGTTGTCATATTATTGGATGATGTCTTTGAAAGCTTCTTCTTGTTATGTGAGTGAATTTGACTTTGCTTTGTGCACAATTGACACTAGTGAGTCAAATTTCTTTAACATTTTATGCTTATCATTGGTTTCTGATCCTTGGAAGCTTATCTACATCTCTTCTTTGTGTATAAGTTTCTTTGTTTCCTATGAAGAAAAAGATTGTTTTCTGGATTTTTTTCTTTATTTGAATAAAATTATCTGTCCTTCTCTGGGAACGTGCTGTTAACAATCTGAATAAGAATCTTTTTGAACTGTTTGCATTCTAAACATTAGTCTGCTTCTTCTTTATCTCCTGTTTTCTACAGTGCACATATATCAATCCTGTATGATGCTTGTTCTGTTCTTTATCTGCCATTTCCCTTTTTTTTGGCTTGATTTAACAAGAATTATGGGCCTGTGATTTTTGGTTTATGGCATTTTAGTTGGCTTTATTTGTTTCAATTTTCAGCACAACATTTTCAAGGTCTGTGTTTGCTTTTCCCTTTGTTTTTTCCTTAAAAAAGGGTATCTGTACCTGGATTTTCTTTGGGAAGTTGAGGAGATTTGCAACTGAATTTTAGAGACCGACATCATCATAGTTTTCATATTAGCATTATAGTTATTGTTGTTGGGTTATCCTTGTAGTCGTTTTAACTGCTGTTGGAATATAAATCTTTTGTTGTTTTATATGATAATATATTAGTGCTAATAATTCTTTCTTTTTTCCTTTTGTTTTTGAATCATAAGCTTCCTGAAGAAGCGACACAACAGTTGGATGAGTCAGAGAAGGCAGGAATTCATGTGGATGTAGCACCATTATGTGAAGATAGTGCACCCTTGGAACCTCAGCAGGTAATGGAAATGGCCTATACCAATCTTTTGGACATTGAGAACATACTATTATGTTGAGTTATTTGTACCGCAATTAAAACTCCATTTGTCTGGAATGGAATAGAGGATTTAAGACTATCCCAGTTTTGGATGGCATGTCCGAACTTGGAAAGACAGGAAAAGGATTAAGAAATCTATTAAAATCTCATGTAGCTTTTATGGGTGGCTGAATGAGGATGGAATGGAGAATGGCCTAAATTTTTTTTTGTTTTTAATTGTAATACCTATAGTGAAATATTAGTGTTAAAATTTTCCTTTTATTTGACATGGATATGGTATGGAGGGTAGAAAGATTAAAATGGTTAAGACTTATGCTTTCCTTTCAATTATAAATGTACATTGCAGGTTGATCGGGTTCTAGGTTGTCGGGTTCAAGGTGATGATACACGCTCTTCACATCACATGTCTGTAGTGGTTGCAGATGACCTGCGTTCTGATGATGTGATGTCAGAAAATCGAAACAAAAGTTTGGAGGAAAACTCTACATGTGATACTGATTTAGATGTTGAAGTAACTGAAAATCTTGCTGAGCAGTCTCCTAATGTCATCAGAAGTTCTGATGAGGAGAGCATGAAGAATGATGTTGGAGTGGACAAAGTACAAGTATACAGAAGATCTTTGACTACAGATTGCAAAGAAGGAAATGCTATGGATTTAGTGGGAGAAGACAACAGAAATTCAGATTGTAAAGCTGTAAATGGTAAAGTTCAAGATGAATCTGCTGTATGTACAGAAGATTTGGGAGGAAAAAGTGAGAAGATGGTGATTGAGAATGTTGATCTTAGTTCGAGAAATGATGAAGATTCTATGGTTTGTGAAACACATAGACCTTGTGAAACCATTGACAAAGATGCAGATGTAGGAACAAGGACAAGTAGCATTGCTGAAAAGAAAGTTCAGGAGACTGCAGTGGCTGAATCTGCACAGGTTAAAGGAGAGACAGTATCTTATGAATTTTTAGTTAAGTGGGTTGGGAGATCTCATATACATAATAGTTGGATTCCTGAATCCCAACTTAAAGCTCTGGCTAAGAGGAAACTTGAAAATTACAAGGCAAAGTATGGAACTGCTGTGATAAATATCTGTGAGGAAAAGTGGAAACAGCCTCAGCGGGTAATTGCTCTTCGAATGTCCAAAGATGGAAAACGTGAAGCTTTTGTGAAATGGACTGGTCTTCCTTACGATGAATGTACTTGGGAAAGATTAGATGAACCTGCTGTTAAAAACTCTTCACATTTGATTGATTTGTTTGATCAGTTTGAACGCCACACGTTAGAAAAAGATGCTTGTAAGGATGATTTATCAAGGGGAAAGGGTGATTGTCAGCAAAGTGAGATTGTTACTCTCACAGAGCAACCAGAGGAACTGAAAGGAGGTTCATTGTTTCCCCATCAACTTGAAGCTCTGAATTGGTTGCGTAAATGCTGGCATAAGTCCAAAAATGTGATCCTTGCTGATGAAATGGGTCTTGGAAAAACAGTGTCCGCCTGTGCTTTTATTTCTTCATTATATTTTGAGTTCAAAGCTAAACTACCTTGTTTAGTCTTGGTCCCACTTTCCACAATGCCTAACTGGCTTGCTGAGTTTGCATTGTGGGCTCCCCACTTAAATGTCGTAGAGTATCATGGATGTGCAAAAGCAAGAGCCATGATTCGCCAATATGAATGGCATGCCAGTGATCCGAATAAGCCAGACAGAAAAACATCTTCCTATAAATTCAATGTTCTACTAACTACTTATGAGATGATTCTTGCTGATTCCTCTCATTTGCGCGGAGTTCCTTGGGAAGTTCTTGTAGTTGACGAGGGCCATCGTCTGAAGAATTCAGGAAGTAAGCTGTTCAGCTTGCTCAATACATTCTCTTTCCAACATCGTGTTCTGCTGACTGGAACCCCTCTTCAGAATAACCTTGGTGAGATGTATAACTTGCTTAACTTCTTGCAGCCGGCTTCATTTCCATCATTATCATCATTTGAGGAGAAGTTTAATGATCTTACAACTACACAGAAAGTGGAAGAATTGAAAAAGCTGGTTGCACCACATATGCTTCGTAGGCTTAAAAAAGATGCCATGCAAAATATTCCCCCTAAGACAGAAAGAATGGTTCCTGTTGAGTTGTCATCCATCCAAGCTGAATACTATCGAGCAATGCTGACTAAGAACTATCAGATATTGCGGAATATTGGAAAAGGTGTGGCACAGCAATCAATGCTTAATATTGTGATGCAGTTAAGAAAGGTTTGCAATCATCCATATCTCATTCCAGGCACTGAGCCTGATTCTGGGTCTGTAGAATTTCTTCATGAAATGCGGATAAAGGCTTCGGCTAAGTTGACTCTCTTGCATTCTATGCTTAAGGTGTTACATAAGGAAGGTCATAGAGTTCTTATTTTCTCACAGATGACCAAACTTCTTGATATTCTTGAGGATTATTTGAATGTTGAATTTGGACCTAAAACGTATGAAAGAGTGGATGGCTCTGTTGCAGTGGCTGATCGTCAGGCTGCAATAACACGTTTTAACCAAGATAAAAGTCGGTTTGTCTTTCTGTTATCGACACGATCTTGTGGTCTTGGGATCAATTTGGCAACAGCTGACACTGTCATTATTTATGATTCTGATTTTAACCCACATGCTGATATTCAAGCCATGAATCGGGCACATCGAATTGGACAATCAAATAGGCTTTTAGTATACAGGCTTGTTGTTCGTGCTAGTGTTGAGGAACGCATCTTGCAGCTTGCAAAAAAGAAACTGATGCTTGATCAGCTGTTTGTGAATAAATCTGGATCTCAGAAGGAAGTAGAAGACATTCTACGATGGGGAACAGAAGAACTGTTTAACGATTCTCCAGGTATGAATGGTAAAGATACGGGTGAAAATAATACCAGCATAGAGGAGGCAGTAAGAGATCTGGAACAGAAGCACAGGAAGAGGGGTGGTGGTCTTGGGGATGTGTACAAGGACAAATGTACCGAAGGCAGCACCAAGATTGTCTGGGATGATAATGCAATTGCCAAATTGCTTGACCGTTCAAACCTTCAGTCTGGCTCAACTGATGTTGCCGAAGGGGATTTGGAGAATGATATGCTTGGCTCAGTAAAGGTGAGGTATTATGCTTGTCTTCTTATATGCAGCCACTTTATGGGTTTCTTACCCCTCCCTGGCTCTTTTTATCCTTTGTTGACAGTTGGCCTATTGTTGTATCTCCTTTTACCCAAAAAAAAAAAAAAATCAGTCACTTTTAATGTACATCACAATCTGCATTAGAAGCACCTGGATTGATAGGGTCATTCAAAGCTTAAGCTAGAAATAAAGGTTGTGTTTTTCATGATTTGTGAAGTGAACCTGCGGGTAGAAGTTAAGATACCGCTTTCATGTCAACTACTTGTCGTTTATATTAGAGAGTGAAAAAGAATATCTCTGCTTAACAAACACGTCTTTACGTGAAATGGTGCATCTTGTGGCCATATACTTGGATTATGATATGGTGCATACTCATCTGGAAATCATTTGCAGCTAAAAGGGGATGTTTATCTGAAAGATTAGAATTTCTGTTAGATTTTTTTTCTCCTAACTATTTTGGGTAACTGAAAATTGTGTGTGAGCCTATTTCCTTGACCAATTTAGTCTTGTCCACGAGCTTATGATTCATGTGGGTTTTAGTTTGAAAATCTTGGTTGAGTGGATAAATGAGGTACTTATGAGAGTATGGCTGTGGGCTCCACCACTATTCCAACAACTTCTTCACCATTTTGGTGTATTTCCTGTTCTATGCCCAACCCAACAATTTACCTTCAGTAGCTGCTTTTTAGAAGATTATTTTCAAATCTCCTCTCTTCACATCATAAAATACTTTGTGACATATCCAAAAATGAAACACTTCACCTGGAATCTCTTGGGAGAAAACCAAGATCAAGATCCATTCTTAACAAGAGAGAAAATGGTGTGATTAACAACATGAAGCTTTGACATGTCACAAGAATGGAATATTGGATGTGCCTCAAATATTGGATGTATCAAACTTGGCCACTAAAAGATTACCGACCATAAGCAAGAATTCACAGCATAAATCTCTGAGCTGCATAATGCAGGACTGCCTCAAGAAAATGGTATACCGGGGAAAAGTAATCCTGGTATATTATTAGATGGCTGTTGTGGCTCATTCTAGTGCAAACAGAGTTAATCTGAATTTTCCTCCACATCCACTGACAGAAAACCTGTGAAGCAAATAAGCCTAGAAAATTAAGGGCTGTGAGGAGAGCATGAAGAAATAGAGACCTGTAACCAGTTTGTGAGTATTACATATGCAGTGGGTTTGACTGAACCATTCGTACACCCACATGCTTTGTTCATCACTTTATTTTGCTTTGGAGAGTTTGCTGTTAGAGTGGAACCACAATTTCAAGTGCTCCCAGATGCAGTTAATTAAGTTTTGGAGTTAGGCCTAGCGGAAATTTTTCTGGAGCCGTTCTGGAATGTGGTTAGGCCAATAGCACCCTTGTATATGTCCATCTTACTACTTTCCAAGCAAATTCCTGAAACAACATTAATCGTTTTACCTGAGCGAAAAACATAGAAAAAACATCAGCTAAAGCATTGAGGACATAATACACTATCATACACGAGAGACATGATGAGCAGAAAAGAATGCTAACTACCATCCAAAGCAGATGCTTAACTGTTGATTATTTCACTTCTGCATTTTGAAATTCTTTCAGAACACTGAAAGTATTACTGCTAGCTGCAAGCTTCTTTGAACTGCTTCCAGCTTCTGTTGAGGAAATTTAGTTAGCTCAGTTTCATAACCATATGCATCCTTGGACTGTTTATTTTCTCCCCTTCTTTTATAGTTAATTGATTTTACTATATATTTTTGGTTGCATGTGAACTGACTGGCCCTGTTGTTTTGTTTTTTGTTTTTTGTTTATTTTTTAGTGTTACTGATCTAAAAATTAATACAAACAATTTCTTAACACATTTTTGATAGCAAAAATTTGTTATTTTCTTGGTAGCAGGCCACGGAATGGAATGAAGAAACAGCAGAGGAGCAAGGGGGAGCTGCTGAATCACCTGCAGGTGCTGCTGATGATAGTAGTGCACAAAATTCTGATAAGAAGGAGGATAATGCTGCAACTGTTACTGAAGAAAATGAGTGGGATAGACTTTTACGTGTGAGGTCAGTGGTTTTTCTTGTGCTCACTTTATCTAGTTTCTCCACATTTTATGCACTGTTACCTCTGGTTGTGCAGGATGTTGCAATATTTACTGTTAAATTTCTAAGTTGTTGTCTAGATGAAGGAATAACAGTTTTGATATATCTAATACTTTTGCCATGTCTGATAGAACCTAAACTTAAATTTAAAATCTTCTTACATATTAGTGACTAGAACTTTTTCTTGTATTCAGTTGCACAAATACACTTAAAGGTTATAATGCACCATGGCAATGCAATATAACAACCACACACGATCAAGTTCATATACATGAGATCAACTGTGTAATGTGGGGTTGGCTATGGCATGTTTTACTTGTTGGGTTTGACTCTGATACCAAATATTTGGGAAAGGAGGGGAATGAAGTCAATTGCGCTGGTGATATAAATTAGAATAAAACTGAGACAAGGATATATTGTGAAGCATAAGTTTATATTCGGCTAAATATATTTAATATTGCTCTGCCTATAGGCCAATATATCTGGAGTTTACATTTCTTCTTTAACTTGATAAATGTTGGTTATATTTGAACATTGTTGTTCAATAGGAAGGAATAGCTTAAAAATTGAATAGTACATCAAAGTTGATCCATCAAAATATCATAGCATGAGCAGGCGAAAATTTGATTTCATCTTAGATGTTCCCTTTAAACATAAACTCAATAATTACTTCGCTTGGTACCTGGAAACACTCAAATTAGGCAGAGGTTAGTCAAGTTTTGAAGTGCTTGTTTTAAGAATGCTTATATGACTTACTGTTTACATAGATGGGAAAAATATCAAAGCGAGGAGGAAGCAGCACTTGGCCGAGGGAAGCGCCAGAGAAAAGCTGTTTCTTACAGGGAAGCATATGCTCCACATCCTAATGAGGCACTGAGTGAGGTACTTCATCTGCTCTGAGCTTAAGAGTTTTTGTTTTTTAACCCTAAGGTTTATAGATGTATTTTATCTGGTCACATGGTAGAGTAAAAGGTAACTAGAATGGTTGTCTTTGAAGACTTTGCAGATAGATCTTTCTTTATTGTTTTTGAGTTAAAAAAGGATATTTATGCATGCTATACATGATAATCAGCTGATTATCTTGTTCTTTCTGTTGGCTACCGCTTCCATAACCGGGATTAATGTATCAAACAAAGGTTATTTCAAGTTAGAAAATTCTTCTCTCCTCTCACACTAGCTTACATTCACACACACATACATACTCTCAATAGATCAATTCTTCCTGTTCAAAGTGGCTAACCTTGGCTGATTTGTTTTCTTTCTTGTATTTTCAATGATCAAACCCATTAACATGCTTATTTCAGTTGAATTTTCATGCTCACGATAATTCACTCTCTTTCTCCCTGTTCCTCCATTTACACTTTGATTCCTATTCTCTAATTTTGGTTTCTGTCCTTTGTTGATGCCTTGAGTATAACTCAAACCACTCATATGAATTGGTCAACTTTTATGGCTGCTTCACATAATTATATATCTGCCTTAATCATAAACTACCTTTTACTCAATCATGTGACCTGGAACCTTTGGCCAACTTTCTTGATACTTCTGGAAGTATAAATATTACCTCATGTTTAAATTTATATAATCTTCTGCCGCTTATTCATATCATTAATATGTTTAAGCAGAGTGGTGGTGAAGAAGAACGAGAGCCAGAACCAGAGCCAGAACGGGAATATACGCCAGCTGGACGAGCTCTAAAAGCAAAGTTGTAAGTTTAAGTTATTTCTGAGTTTTTCACTGGGATTATGTTTTTGAAGAATGATGATTCCGAAGATTCTTGGATTGTTAAAATGTTAGCTACTTCATTATAATACTACATTATGGAAAATGGTTGCATAAAATGATAAGATTCTTGAACAACCTACATATGAATACTGTTGCTTGTTAGCAAAAAAAATTGAAACAATGTAATCTTATTATAAGACTCTTTAGTGTTCGGTAGGCCGAAAATTTGTTAGCAGGTTATAGTATTTGGATATCTGTGCACATACTTCGGACCCTTGAATTATTTACACAAACAAATTGAGGTGATATTTGCTGGTCTAGATTGAAAATACAGTTTGGATACTCTAATGTTTGAAACCTCAACTGTTGTTTTAATTTTTAAATTGTTATTGAACAGTGCCAAGCTCCGTGCAAGACAAAAAGAACGGCTTGCTCAGAGGAATGCAGTTAAAGAATCTCATCCTGCTGACATAGCACCTGTGCCTGAGTTTCTCCCTCAGGGTCCTGGTAATGAGAAAGATGGGGATCAAGTGACTGAAGTTGTTCAAGAAGTCAGAGACAGGTCTTCAGTTATTGACTTGGAGGATGACAAAGTCACTCAGCCATTGGATGCACCAAAGAGCAAGGGTGAATCAGCTTTAAGGCTAAGTAGGCCATCAAAGCATAAAATGAGCAGTCATTTGGATCTTGCTATCAATCCTCTTGGCCACTGTCCTGATGTTGTACTACCAAGTCACCATAATCAGGGCATAGGCTATACAAGCTCACTGCCTCCCAACAATTTGTTACCAGTTCTGGGACTGTGTGCTCCCAATGCCAATCAGTTAGAGTCATCGCAGAGAAAATTTTCAAGATCAAATGGCAGACACAGCAGGCCAGCAACTGGACTGGAGTTTCCATTCAGTCTGGCTCCTAGCTCTGGAAATTCAATTGAGACAGAAGTAAAAGGCCAGGAGAGTAACCGAGACAAACAAATATTGCATGATGCATCAAATGAAGTTTCTCAACATAGTCTTAGAAGTAACGTGCCAGATAGTCGGCTCCCATTCACTCCAGTATTCTCTCTTTCTCCCTTCCCCGTGAAATATCTGCATAACTGTCCAGATTCTTATGATATATTTATGTTAATGGTTGCATTGTTTTTCTTTTTTGCAGTATCCTCTGCCTACCTCAGAAGGAAAATTTTCTGACCATTTAGAAACTTCCGTGGCTGCTTTTGCTGATTTTAAGGAAAAGTTGATGCTGCCCAAGTTACCTTTTGATGACAAATTTCTGCCCAGATTCCCACTTCCTTCAACAACTACGGCAATTCCACATCATGATCTATTACCTAACTTTACTCTAGGGAGCAGGCTTGAAGCTGTACATGACTGCATGAAAGACCTTCCAGCAATGCCTCTGTTGCCAAATTTGAAATTCCCCCCACCAGATGTGCCTAGGTATAATAATCAGCTAGAGAGAGAAGTACCTCCAACATTGGGTTTGGGTCAGACGCCATCCCCATTTTCTTCATTTCCGGAAAATCATCGGAGGGTGCTTGAAAATATAATGATGAGAACTGGGTCTGGGTCTAACTTGTATAAAAAGAAATTTAAAGCAGAAGGATGGTCCGAAGATGAGCTTGATTCTCTGTGGATCGGTGTTCGTAGACATGGAAAGGGCAACTGGGGTACCATGCTTAGAGACCCCAGGTTGAAATTCTCAAAGTATAAGAGTGCAGAAAATTTGGCAAGTAGGTGGGAGGAGGAACAGCTTAAGATATTAGACAGTTCAGTTTATCCAGTACCAAAATCAGTCAAGGCAGCAATGACTGACAAACCTCCCGTCTTTCCAGGCATTCCTGATGCAATGATGTCACGGGCACTGCAGGGAAGTAAATTTATCACTCCACCAAAATTTCAAAGCCACTTAACCGACATGAAATTAGGTTTCGCAGATCTTACATCAGGGCTGCCAAATTTTGAACCATCAGATCATCTTGGTTTGCAAAATGAGCAGTTTCCACCAATTCCAACTTGGAATCCCGAAAAGTTTCGGTCAAATTTTCCTGGAGATTCTAGTGCTGGACCGTCAGGCAGATCTGGGACTTCTAATTTATCCATGGAGAAGCCATTTCTGCTCAATTCTTTGGGAGCCAGTAATTTGGGTTCACTCGGTCTCAGTTCCAATACTTACGACTTACAGAGAAGGGGGGATGAAGAAAATGCCATTAAGTATGGAAAATTGCCGAGTCTCCTGGATAGGTCTTTGAACATTTTGCGTGAGTCCAACAACAATGTAGGAAGTGGTGAATCCACCAGTTCAGGGTTGCTATCCGAACCAATTAAGGGCCCTAATCTTTCCCATTCAAAGGGGAAAGAAATTGTTGGAAGTAGTTCTTCAAAGAACAAACTACCCCATTGGCTTCGCGAGGCTGTAGGTTCCCCTGCTAAGCCTCCAAATCCTGAGTTGCCGCCTACTGTTTCAGCTATTGCTCAATCGGTTCGTTTACTCTATGGAGATGATCAGCCAACTATTCCTCCGTTTGAGATTCCAGCCCCACCTCCTCCTCAACCAAAAGATCCAAGACATAGTCTTAAGAAGAAGAAGAAACGGAAGTCACATATGCCTCAATGGATGCCATCAGACGTCATTGGAAGCAGCCAGAATTTTCAAAGTGGTCTCACTAGTAACAGTGCTGCTCCAAGCTCTATTCCTTTGGCCCCACCTTTCCAAATGCTTCCACATCCAATTACTGGAACGTCAGGGCTTCCTTCCATGGAATCCGACCTCAACTTGCGTCCTCTTAGTTTAAATATGCTGAACCCACCATCTTCATCTGCGTACTTAATTCCTCCAAATAGGACAAGTACAGGATTGTCCCCCTCACCTGAAGTGCTTCAACTGGTAGCATCTTGTGTTGCTCCAGGCCCACATTTGTCATCCACTCCAGGTGTGAAAGGCTCAAGCTTCCTCGAAAGCAAGCTTCCATTGCCAAAATCTTTAGAGGAAGTTGAATTTACAGATACACAAGGTTCAATCAGTAAAACAAAAAATGACCAGAGCCCACCTCACAATGATGGTCAGCTTCTGAAAGAGCAAAAAGATGAGCCAGAGCCAGAGCCAGAGCCAGATAGCGGTGATTCCAGCAAGACGCAATCAGATCCTCCTCGAGCTGAACAGGCTGATGTGGAGGAAATTTCCTCGGAGGGAACTGTATCAGATCATCCTGTGAGTGAAAACGAACCCTAACTACGCGAGTTGAACAATAGAAACATTATTATTCTTTGATGTGAATGGAGTTTCAAGCTTTCTCGGTGAATACAGATGCGCTCAAATTTTTGTAGGGATGATGGAAAGAGTGATGAAGTAGCATATATAGGATCATTTAGGACATCCCGTGTAAAGTTTCTGTAACAGCAAAAATGAAATATAATTATAGTGTTGTCTGGTTGATATTTTGCTGCTTCTCCAACACAAAACCGAGACTCTCCTCTTATCCTCCTAACCTTAAAATGACTACTTTCATCTGCATAACAGGCCAACTGCTATTAATGTGATGTGTGAAATATAAAATGAAATATAATTATAATGTGATTCATCATCTTATTTATATGGATGTCCTAGACTGAGTTAAGTTTACAGGCAAAACCAACTTATTACATTGATATTGGATTGCCTTTTCCCAAAGATATGTAGAGGTTTAAGAAGCCAATTCTTCTAGGCAAATTTTTAGAATTGGCTAAAATTTTGAGGCCCCTTTTAATTATAGTTTACTTAAAAAGTTTTATTTTTTAATATTATATTACAAATCACCTGCAAGTTTGAATGTGATAGTTATGCTGCATTCTAGATAACTAGGCACATATAATGCAAAATGAGATCAAAATTTTATTTTTTTAAATTCACAAAAATTATCAAACATTCAAACCTATTGTAACTTAAAAGTAACTTTCAAATTCATTCTTTTATAACAAATTTAACATAGTTTTTAAATTAATTATCTTATAATTACTCAACAGTTATTATAACAACTTGAAAATATCTTTTGTATTTTTTAAATTTTAGTTATAGAAGTATTTTGATTCAAATAATGTGAGACTAATCAATTTTGAATAAATTCTTATTATAAGATTAAAACTGAATTACTAATGTAAAAAATAGTCATTTTCGATTATTTATCTTAAAATTCTCGTTAAATTAAGAAACATACTTAATTGTTCAAAATAAATAAATTTAATCAATTAAGAAAAAAAAATCCACATTCCTAAATGTCGATAATTTTGTCTAATATCATTTGATACTTTTAATCAAAATCAAGTATATTTAACTAAAAAAAATTATCAGTCGACCCAAAATTTTAACTATTTCAAGAAAGAATTTAAATCAAGTGAGGATTCACTCATCACATATTTAATATTATAATTAAAATTTAATGTGTTTCAAAAAATATGTTCACCATTTGTTGCGGAAAGTTGTTTGCTCTTTTGCTCTACACAAGTACACAACACATGCTTCCACAATCATTTACAAGTTTATATTATTATTATTATTATTATTATTATTATTATTATACACCCTACTTGTTCAAATGAACACAATGCATTTGTTAATCTTAATTAATAATATTTTTTTTTATTTTTTTTTTTTTTTTTTTTTTATTTTTTTATTTATTATGCTTTTCCAACGATTAGTTGTCTTTCGTACAACATTTAAACATCTTATATTATCAAAATGAATAATATTGGAGTTATGTAATTTGTATTTCATAATTTATGTTTTTAGTATTAATGTATAAAAATTATAATATTAAATATTACAAATTTAATGTTTTATGATACAAATTTTAAAATGTAAGTTGACAATATTTTAAATTTGTAAATTACCAACATCCCATTTGTAATATGATAACTTTTACGTTTTCCTTTTTAGTTTAATGTGAATATAATAATAATATACTAGTACTCAATACCCATTTGGGTCTTCCATATTCTATGAAATATACTAAACTCAACTAGTCAATAAAATATTCAACTAATAACGGTAATACATAGATATAAATAAATCAAAACGGTTAATTTCATTCCATCAAATCAAAAGGGTCGGTAATAGTGTGAAGAAATTAAAGGAAAATCTCTAAAATATTATCAAATGAATATTTTAATAGTAATTAAAAAAAATATTTATTTGATAGTAAAATAATCAGTCATGAATATTGTTAAAATTTAAATTTTTTGATTTATTTTATAGTAAAATAAATTTTAAAAAATAAATAATGAAAACAAATCGATACTTATTCTAATGACAACTTATTTAATAGATTGTTGAAACTAAAATATACCTAATATCATATTTTATGAACCCAACATTATTTATCTTACTTATTGTAGTATAAACATATCTCCATCAGTGAAGGCAAATCAAAGCAACAACCCCATATGAACATTAATATCAATAAAGCTAATCCCATCTTAGAAAAAAAAAAATCTCTCTTTAATCTTCTTAGTCAAAAACAAAATGTACAAGTACATCACAGATTAAACAAATATTAAAAGAAAAAAGAAAGAAAAAGAAAGAAAACCCTTAACCTAGCTTGGTTAATTTAATTATCACCTTACACAAAACCCTAGGTTACATGTATATTATATTATATTGTATTTATTATATTATATTATATCATATCATATTATATATTATATTATATTATATTATATGGTAACTAGTGAGCGGAAGAACATGAAGAGGAAGAACAAGAAGATGAAGAAGTCGTTGTGTTTGCTGCAAATCTTGAAGAAAAAGCATAGAACTTGTAGTAATAATCTTGATGATCGTCGACAAAGCTTCCGCAGCCACTGCTGTCGAAGTTCAGAGCGTAGCTCAGAGGATCATAACGGCACTGAAACCCACTGCTGTTGCCGCTGCTTTTGCTTTGTCTGCTTCCTCTAAGCATTTTCTTCCCATTTCTTCTGAGTTTTTTCATCAGTTTAGACAGTTGTTTGCAGCTGAAACAGGCTGAAGATGACGACGGAGGAGAACTTGGGGGCATAGTTGTGCCACATATGTTGACGGTGGTGGCTGCGACGGCGGAGTTGGTGGTCTTCGGCCACCAGAGAAGCCACATTTGTGTCATCTTCTTCCTCTTCTTCTTCGGGAATGTGGATGTGAAGAGAGAAAGTGAAAGGTGGGGGAGGAGAAGTGAATATTTATAGAGGGAGGAAAGTGTTTAATTTAATTTTTTTTATTTTAAAAAATGTTTTAGATAATCGATTTTAGGATATTAATTTGGGGTAAATTTCAGTTTAGTCCTCAGTCTTTTAGAAAATCTACCTTTAACCAATTTTGTTTGACTCTATTTCATAAAACTCTCTGATGTTTCTCGTGTTTTGTCTCAATCAAGTCACAAGATAATAGTAATTATGTTATTTTAATAGTCACCATAATCTCTTTTAATTGAAATGAGAAAACATCATAGTTTTATATTCATGAACCTTGTTGCAATTCTAAAAAAAATACGATTATTCTACTAACGTTATAAAGAGACGATAAAAATATTGAAATATATTTTATAAAATGATATTAAAAGATACTAAATTTTAAAATTTATTTAAAAAAATTTATGAAATACAAAATAACGTTAGTTTATTAAATTCAATTTAGTCAAATTATATTTATTATATAGTAAAATTATCGTACATATCTTTTCTCCCTGTTAGTGAATCTAAAGAATTTGGTTTTATTATAAAATATTAGGTATGTTCTGAAATGAACCGATTAAAGTCATTTTTAAAATATAAGGGATTAAAGTGAAATTCTTCCTTTATATAATATGAATTCTAACGTGGATTTTTAATGCAAAGCCAAAATTTACTTTGGTTTCTTTGCACTTTGGTCCATAACTAATTTCATCATCCACGTGATCACCAAGTGATTTATCAGCTTTTAATTACTTTAATGGGACTCATGTGATTAAACATTAATGAATCACTAGTAATGGTTTCACACAAAAAGCATAACATGCAATTTTATTTTATTTTTAATTATTTAACAAACATTTGAGAGATGAAAGTCATCTGATTAGGGTAATATTGTAAAATAATCAAAAGAGGAAGATATATTTATAATTATTAGAAGTTATAAGGTTAAAATATAAAAATTTTTCTCAAACGTCAAAACTGTAAAAATAATTGTTTATTTTTTAAATAATATTTTTTTCGATTGCAGGGCCAAGGTTACTTTAGGCCCTACCATAACTCTGCCCCTAAATTAGTGACTGGACTTTATAATCAAAATAAATAGACAATTAAATTTTATTCAACTAAATTCAACGAATTTTTATATAAAGTTCCAAGTTTTTTATTGATCAAATTAAAATTTTTAACCTACAAACATTAAATACTGTTGTATAATTTTTTTTAAAACTCCATTTCTTGTCGAAGAAAAGTTAAAAAATTTGTAAATGATGATTTGTGAAATTATAGGATTTAAATGATAATTTGATAAACTTCTAATTCTTTTTATTAAATTAAGAAAATACAAGGACCTTAATATAAATAATCTTATCTTTTTCTTTTTCAATTATGTAGAGGGAGAAATTACACTTATCGTTCTACAAACATCCTAAAAAATAAATTGTATCACATAAAAAGAAATTAAATATTTTTAATGTTTTGGTAAATTATACTAATCTTTTGGTCTAAAAATTATTTTAAATATGTTTAAAATTATTTTATTAAAGTAAATAAGTGAATAAAATCTAATATCTAACTGCTTGAAGTTTTATAAATTTTATAAATAAAAATATAATTTGTATATTTATACCAGACATAAATATAATAAGGCGATGAATTTTCTAACGCAAATAAAAATTATTGATAAGAATATAAATATTAAAAATTAAAGGGTTTGAATGTTATTATCAAAATAAAAAAATTAAAAAAAAATTATCAGCATGAGAATAAAAATATTGAGATAGAGGAGCCTAACGAAGTAATGATGAAAGCTGACAATTCAGTGATTGAAATTTTAAAAAATTAGAAATTAAAAATAATTAAAATGAAAAGTGACATTGACTGTAAGGACAAAATCGTCATTATACAAGGAAATGATTTAAAGCCATTGATTGATGGGATCAAATCTGAGGTGGACTGTACGGTGTGATCTGATCAATCGGATCAGATCAGATCACATCAGTCACATGATAATAATTTTGACTAAAGCTGCCCTCAAATTCGACAGTTTCTTGCTCTTATTATTCCACATGGGTCCCAATTAAATTATAACTTAATCACTAATTAAACTAATTAATTATTTATTAAAAAATTAATTTTCAATCATAGGGCTGTCACACATGGCACGTGTATCGATCATGTTCAATGTGGGACCAGATCTCGCATCGAATCTTGAGGTTCTGCTTTCTTGGATTCTATTTGTAAAAGGTATTATTTATTAATTTAAATAATATTAATAACATTTTTTTATTTGGGTTTATAATATACAACGTTATATTTATAATTTTATATATTACAATAATGATAATAATAATGTTAATAATAAATTATAATTTATGAACTTTTAATTTAGTTTAATATCATTAAAAAATTTATTTCATAATTAAAAATATTTCAACAAATTAATTTAATTTAATATAATTAATTTTGTCCGATAATATAAAATTTGACCGATAAAATAAGTTTAGTTAGTAATATACACAATACTTAAAAAATAATTAAATATAGTTACTTTTTTAACATGATTTCAATCGTTAATAAATATTTTACTAATTCTAAGAAAAATAAATAAATAATTGTTTGGTAAACTAACTTTGAATAGATTGGTATCACAAAAGAGTTTAATTTATTTTTTTTTATAATTATATTTGGAGTTATAATAAAATTAAGGGCTTAAAATAATTTAAATATGTCAAAATCCTCCAAAATCTTTTATAAGTTTTTCGAAAAGAATTTTTAATTAAATTATTTTGAACAAAATAAGAGTAAGTATTATATATATATATATATATTTATATATATAAGGATTGATTCGCAGTCCTATACTTTAATACTTTTATACATATGTTTATATTATTTATAAATTATTAAATTTATACATTTTTAATGGTTGAGATTGAATTTGATACATATAATTAATACATTACAATTAATACATATATTAAATTATTAAATTTAAAAATTTTAAAGATATATTATTATTTTTTTTTATAAAAAGTTTTAGATGTAAATAAAAAATCTCACTTACAAATATTAAACCTTTAACTTCTATTATTACTTGAATTTGAGATCCTTTAAGAGCGTAAAATATATCTTAAATCATTTAAATTATGCTCAGAGACAAATATATCGTACATTACTATGCACGATAACATAACTCAAAATATAATAATAAACTTTGTGTATTGGAAGAGAGAGTGAGAAAGAGATGATGCACATGGATTTTGCTTGGGGAGTCAGTAATGACTCTGACTCTGTAACGTGTATTAAATATTTTAGCATAAAGAGATTCATTTAAATCAAAATTAGGTTTAATTAAATCTTGAAACAATTATTCTTTGTAGTTACTCTTCTGCCAAATCTTCTGAAAAAGGTCTGTATATATATATATATATTTATATAGATATTAATGAACCATAAAGTTTCTTCTTTTTTTTTATATATTTATATATATATAATAATCAAATTAAATTTTGATACTTATTTATTACTTTTTCAATATTAATTTTATTTGTAAGTTTAAGAGTTTACATATAACTATTATAATAATATTGTTTTAAGTATTTATATCCAATTGAAAATTATAAAAAAATTGAAATTCATCTTTTGACTCGAGCCTAACGATATAAAGTGTTCACCACTTGAGTAAGGTGTTCTGTGACTTCGGTCCATTTAATAATAAATAAATATTTATGTCTTTTGTTTACGGATACAATAATAAAAGAAAACTTAAAGAAAAACAAATTTTTTTTAAAAAAAAAGAACGAAGTTTCAATCCATAAATAGAGAAAATAATCAATTTACTTTCAATTTTTTTATTATATATAAACGAGAAAAGAAGAAATATATGTTATTTATCAAATTAATTTATATTTAACTGTACATATAAGTATAGTTTTCATCAACAATTAGGGTTGTAATATGTTTAAAATCAATTTCAAGAATTAATAAACAATCTAGCAGATCAGAAGACTTGGAGTCCAGTCTTCGAACTTTACGATAAAATTAATTTTCACCTTTAGTGTGAAAAATACTGTTAAATATAAATAGAATTCACCGTATTAGAGTGTGAGTAAAATTTCTTTTTAGTGTGAAAAATACTGTTAAATATAAATAGAATTCACCGTATTAGAGTGTGAGTAAAATTTCTTTTAAACGAAAGGACGTAACATCACTCATATTGGATAAAGATATTCAAGTACAATTATATGTAAATTATTATAAATTATTAATATAATATTAATAGTGTGTATATATAATTAAAAAAAAACTCTGAAACTAATATAAAGAGATAATTTTCGTTAAATTATATATATATATATATATCGAGATAGGGATAATAACTTTTTTTTAACATAAAATTTTATATCAATTTAAACCGTTAAACATAAACACATTTAACAGTTGAGATTTCATTTAATATATATATTAATTATAAATATATTAATTATATATTATTTACATAATTAAATGTAATCTTATCTTATGATTATATTTAATAATTTATTATTAATATAAAATTTTATATAAAAAAAGTCGTTACCCCTGCTTTATTTATATATGTATATATATATATATATATACATAGAGAGAGAAATGAAAAATAGCAATATATATCATTGGAGTTACATAGTGTTAAAAGACAAAAATGCTTTTGAGTGACAGTTTCTTAGGAGAGTATATAGTTGGTTCCAAGAAGGATTTGGCTGGACTCTACCCAATTTCTTTATTATTATTTTTTTAAAATTTTAAAATTTTAAAATTTTATTTATATATATATAATAATAAATGGTCAAAGTAATGATGAAGTTGTGATGTATTTGATTAGCAATTAATTAAAACTATTTTTTTTATTTTTTTTATTTTTTATTTAGATCTGAAATAAGATTAGATTAGTCTTGACTGGAATCACTGACTTCACTCACTGCACTGGGCAGCAGCCTATTCAAAGATTCTCTTCCATCACATTAGTAGCTGCCTAATCCTATGCTCTCTTCTTCAGCAAGCTTTTTCTTTTTCTTTTTCTTTTTAATTTAATTTTTGTTATTAATAAATAAAATAATAACATTTTCATCCCTGAACTTTACCAAAAACAACAAAATAAGATATAATTTACTTAAGTTTAAAAATTTCATCCCAACAAAGACCAACTACAACTAGAAATATAAATAGTATTATATCGTGTTAGATTCATCAAAAAATGTATGCCCATTGTTTGTTTTGTGTTGTATCAAATTTTTAAATAGTTGGTCTATTTGGTCTATGAGCACATTGAATTAATATCATGACTATGTTAAATTTAAATTTTATGTTCTTAACTTCTTTAAATAAATTTTACTAAAATATCACTTTTTTATCTTTTTAAATAACTATTATCATGAACATTGATTACTTTTTACTTTTAAATTATTTCAAATTTTTTAATTAATTATTCATGTTTCTATAATAGCTTGAATATTTAACCAATCCTTCATATTTTAAAATTTAAGTACAATAAAAATTTATTTGAATTTTTATGTCATATTAGTCCGGTTCATCTTTTTTCTTTTCCTTTTTTTTATCAGACTCTTATAATGGCGTGACTCATTTTAAACCTCTTCAAACAAAAAGTAATAACAAATTTTAAGGATTAATTTGTTAATATTACCAAATTATATCAAATTTTATTATTTCTGTAAAGTAAAAGGACAAAAATGTTATTATCCATGCAAACAAATTCATGTAAAGAATTCATATAAAGGTGGGAAAGGTGCCGAGACCTCTCTTTGCCCTCTCAAATTGCTGTATATTATATTATATTATATTATATTATATATATATTGTATTATATTGTATTATATTTATTATATTATATTATTTTGTTTTACTTTTGAATTTAAATAAAATAAAAATAAATAATTAAAAAAAAATCAAATTGGGTTATCGGTAATGTCAGTAGGAGTGTCAGTGTCCACTAGGTTTCAAATCTTTGATTTCGGTGGGTGCTTTCTTCCTTTCAGCTTTGCTCCCAAATTGACCCTTTTTTATTTAATTAATTAATTAATTAATTAATTAATTAATATGTAACAAACAACAAGAACAATAACAAGACACTTGTCTTCTACCCATCTAGGGTAGGCTTTGTGTCTCATTTTCAGAGAGAATAGTCGGTTACTTGTTGAAAATATTAGTGTTGACTACATATATCAACGCAAGTTACATGCAATTTTCTTTAATTTTATTTTAATATTTTAAATTTTAATTTAATTTCATGGTCTACTCTAGAATTTCAATTTTTTAAATATTTTAAATTTTATTTTTTAAAAAAATTTGATGTAATAATATATTTTAATATATTATAGTCCAGTTGATAATGATACAATATTTTTAAACTTGTACGAATATTTTTCAACAATTTTTTCATTAATATAAAAGAAGTATTATTTGATTAGTTGATATTTATCTCCTTACATTAATCTTGAGGGTATGAGTTCAAATTTTATCATGTGCTTTTACGAATAAAAATTTCTCCATAAACTAGAATCGAGCACTCCTTTGTGGTGTAAATATTTGAACTAAATTCGGTCAAATTTATTTAATAATTGATTTGGATAATCCCCAAGTTTTATAATTAGACTTATTTATGAATGGTTTTAATTTCATCCCTCTTTTATGAGAATCGATTTTTTGACTTAGGGAACATTTGTTTTTTTTTGTCTAAATTCTAAATATAATTGAAATTTAAATCTAACTGAAATTTAAATATGAATTATATATTTATTTTTTTATTTTAAAACATTTAAAAATAAATATTAAATTGTTTGTTTTGACAAAATAAAAAACCTGAAAATTTATATTTTAATATATATATCTTTTTAAATAATATATTTATATTTATAATAATTTTGATTATATTAACACAATAATAGATAAAAAATTAATAAAAATTATATTAATATGTATATTATTTATTTATTTGATATATGATTTTTTAAAAAAAATAATTTCTAATCAATGATATAAAGATCAAGAAAAATTAAATAAGAATAATAAGTTATATTGCAATATAACTGTAATGATGTAAATATATAAATTGATTATAATAGTAAAGTATAAAATAAGCAGGAATGAGAAAATATATAGAGGGAGATCCACGATAAAGAAAAAATATATTAAAAATAGTTAATTAAGATTTTAATTTTGTTAGTAAATAAATTAATAAGATAATGATATTTTTAGAAAATAAAAATATTAAATTATTTAGACATTTATTTATTTAGATTTAAATTAAAATTTTTAATTTAATTATATTTAGATGTTTTTAATAAATATTTAGAAATAAGTTAAAAAATAAATGATTCTTAAATATCTAAATAATTATATTTAAATTTCAGCCAAAAAAAACAACCCCTTAAATTTCAATTAAATATTTGCATAAAATCTTGATTGACCCTTTTTCATATGAGTAAAATTTTGTACTAAATTTATTTACTGATAATTTCAATTAACCTTTCTCTTATAACAATAAATTTTTAGACTGAACTTCAATTGGGTGTTTTCAGTAACTTTTTAATTAATTTTTTGATTAAAATGTTAGTAACAAAAAGAATTATTAAGTAAAATGAGATTTGATATTTTAATATTAGTTAATTCTAATTAATTATTTAATAATAACATCAAAAAATTTAAAAAAAGTTATAAATAAAACTTAAGGACACATTTTGAGTTTCACTTGAATTGATTTTTAATTCAATAAATATTTGTGATTATTTTTGTAATTACATTAATTTTTTTAATTATCTTTAAAGATGAAAACAATCTAGTATATGTATTAAAAACAATCTAACAACCTAACAAATTAATAATAAACTTGACATTAAAATATTAAAGTAGATTAAACAAATAGCAAAATTGACTTGTTTTGAAAAGGAACATTGAACTCTAATCTCATAATTAAAATATTCAATTTAGATTAAAAAATAGCCAAATATATTAATATAAAATAAATTAAGATATTTAATTTTCATAAATAAGAGTGAAATGGGCTTCCCTAGATATTGCTAACATAAAAGTTTGAAACTCATGTGAAGTCTTAATTAATTAATTAATTAATAATTATTTTTCTAAAGTGGTGTTAATTATTTTATTCATTTGGTATATATTATAGTTTAATGCTACCTAAATCATAGGTAGAAAGAGATCAAGGGTCAAAATTTGGACTAGGAAATCATGTGCCACATAGTTTTATAATCTAAAAGTAATGTTCATTTTTTTGGTAAGATCTAGGCTAAAAGGCAAAATTGAGAACATGCTCCATGTTGGTACTAGATTTGAATTTCTTTTTTTTTTTTTACCATTTTTCTTAATTTAACATTAGTGAGATTTATAACCTTAAATTTTTTTTATCATCTCAAAAAACTTTTATTAGTTAAATTAAAAGGCTGTTTGATATAATTTTTTATATAGAGCTTTTTAGAATGGACTTTTTACTTGTAAAACTTTTATAAAGAGAGTTTTGAATAAAAACTTATTAATCGTTTGGTTGTTACAAATAATTTTTAAAAAAAATTTGAATAATTACTTTAATAAATATATTTTTAATATTTTATTTATTTTAAAGAAATAATGAGAAATTTTTAAAATAAAGTAAAAGATATTTTGAACAATTTCATCTTTTAAAAAAGTTAAAGAAATTTTATTGTTAAAAGTTTATATTTTAGATTTTTTCTATTACTTTTTTTTTTAATTTTCGAAATTTCTTTTTTAGTGCTAATCAAACAACTTTTAAAAATTTAAAAAAAATCTTTGTCATTAAAAAAATTCCTTTAACTAATAAAAAAGTCAAATCAAATAAATACTAAATAATTAGCACTCGTATAACACGAGTTAATAACTTTGTAGTAGAGCGCACCCTTAATAATTGCATTGTTGTGTAGAGATGAGGTATTTAGCACTAACAATGATTTGAGAAAGAGATTTGTATTGGTTCTACCTCCTCTTTTTTATAAGGAGAATGAACCTTTTAATCGAAGGATATGTAAAATAAAAATAATTTCTAAATCTCTTGTGAGAATGATTTGGAAGATTCAAAATCAAAAGTAGTGATATTTGCTACCAATAATATAACGAAGGCAATCAATCAATGTAAATTATATGAAATTAAATACAATTCTAATATGACACCTATGGATACATAAGAAATATATTGAATTGATTCTTTTTAATGAATAGATCCAATCGCAACTTTAAATATAAATTTGATAAAGATCAAATTGGAAATTATACTCTAAATCATATATATTATTTGATTGATAGTCATACCGTTTTAGTAAAATTATGTAATTATTTTAACAAATAAGTTTTTAAAGGTTTCTTAGAAAACAACTTTTCTAACTTTTGGAAATAAATTTTTATAAAAACATGAAATCAAATATGTTTTTTGCTATAGTTTTATTTTTAAAAAATGTAAACAAACAACTTCTAAACTTCTCGCAATAAACATAAAATAATTTTTAAAATCTTTCGTAATTTTTTTTGATTATTATAGGCAAACAAAAGAAACTTTAATAAAAATTGACATTGAAAAGAAAAAATCTATTAATTAATAAAAAAATTCATAACAATATATGTTAAGAATTTTAGAAGCTCACAACTCCTGTCAAAAATATATATTTTAGGCCGCCTAAAACAATGTTGGGCCAAAATCAGCCCAATAGCACCCAATCTACTAAAACGTAGAAGCCATAATTTTATCTAGAAATCAATAAAATATCATTGAATTAATATTTCATTTTAATTTAAAATATTCATACCATATTAGATTTTATTATTTTATTCACCTTAAATCTTTTATATATTTATATAAAACTAGTGATTAAAAAAGAGAATATAAAATGAGAAGGATTTAGTTGAGTTTTGTTATCTCTTATCAAAATATTAACCGATATTAATTGATAAATATTTGCATGTGATGAAAGTATTTAAAAAAATTATTTTCTTTCATAAGCTTCCATTTAATTCTCATTTAACATCAATGATGTGTTCATAATAAAATATCGTTGGTATTATTAGATATTAAATTTATAAATCTACATAATGATATAATTAATTTTGAAAAATAAAGTAAGGAGAGGAGACCAATACTTATTTTGAATAAGACCTATTCAAAGGATTGTGAATTAAATAGATAATTTTTAAACTACTGTAATTAAAATGTGTATTAAACGGTATTTTAAAGACCCAACAATCTTTTATCCAATAAGTCATCACCATTCTAAGTAGGAGAACAAACTGAGTCGATATTAAGCTTAGCTTGTAATATCAAACCTCTTATATCGCTCAATAAAATTTTACCTATTGAATCAACTAACTAATATAATTAAAAAAGTAAACAAAAAGCTGCTAAAAAATTGTTAGAGTCCCCATTTGGAAATTGCTTCCCATATATTCTGATCACAAAGTTCATAATTTCGGATGTGAAAAGCAGAAAGCCCATCCGATGATAAATGGCTTTTGTTAAAGGAAACAACTTGGTATAATATGATTCAAAATGAAAGTAAACTATTACAACATAACGTACAAACAGCGATTTTTGAAAGCAAAAACAGTTTACTTTCTGGGTTCAAGAATATGGTGCTACTCCAAGAAGTGGCTCCATGCTGGCCAGTTGATACTGCAGAAACCTGTATACTGATTCAGTTGTTGTTGCGGCTATTCTAACAACAATACCTATTCCCTGCAGAGGGATTGAACAATTGGCTTAGCTTGCAACAACGACAACCCAAATTCAAGATGGAGCTTGAAGCGTGTTGCAATGACTTAATGGTACAGCTCAGAATCATTTCCCAGTGAATGAAAGAAAAAGAAAAAAGATTTATTAAAGATGACTTAACCAGGTGTTTTGAGTTATAGTGTTTGACCAGGCTCAAAATCAGAACTAGAAAAACAAATGAGTTTTCAGATGTTATTGTAATCCATGAAGAGATAGGTCAATCAGGAAATTTCATAAATCAGTATTGCAAGATTGTAGAGATCATAGGTACATAGAGACAAGGTATTGCAAGATCATACCTTGGGACCAAAGACGCTGCAAGAAGCAATAAAGTCCGGTTTGGCAAAACGGTGGTTATATTGTGTTTTCCCATGGGGGCGCAAGACCGTGGATGGAATGTACAACTGTTCAGACATCATCCTCTTCACATTTTCTTGAACTTGAATTTGAATTTGCTTCAGCTTTGGCCTAAAAGTCTTAAATTGATTGGTTATCCAAAGTCCTTTCACTACTTTTCAGCATAATTGAGCTTAAAAAACAATACAATGGAAAACATATGTAATTGTTGTGGTGGAGAGAAGTTTCAGAACACGATAAAGTATCTACCCCAAGAGTATGACCATCGCAACGACCTGGTAGTCCCGCATACGTTCTGTAATTTTGGCAATGCTTCCTTGTTCTAGCAGTACCTGTGACACAATGCTAAAACCTTTATCACAGGAAGGTCAAGCAAGATTGTTAACAAAGACTATGAGTCAAGACCGGTACACAAGGCTCAACCATTGAAGAAATTTTTGTGATAAATTTTCTTAGAAAAACGGTAGAAAAATTTTGGAAGAGTAGTGTCAAAAAGTAAACTAACTCAATGCATTGCTGGAAAAGAACATTACTGAAACATAGAAGCTATTACATTAACATCAATTGATCAGCATTGAAATTGCAACAATGAAAAGAATATTACCGTATCAAGAAACAAAGGTTGATCGCCTTCTAAGAATATGTGGTTGGTGCTCTTGTAAAGTTCAAAATCCCATTTTTCCCCACTTTCATGGCGCCCACTGGTAATCCAATCAACAATAACCAAGCTTGAGTCTGAAACCACTCTGAAGATTTGTTTCTGAGAATACCTTGCAGTGGAAAAACATGTCACTGGGTCCGGAATCACAGCTAAAAGGGCATCACTCCCAATTTTAGCCTACTGCACAGCAATAATTACCCATTGTCACATGAAACCATTCCCAACAACTGCAAAAGGTATAATTTGTATGAAATATGCTCTCTTAGTTGATAAACATCGTTTGATGATTGTATATCAGCAAACATTGAAGACTATGCTAGTTATAAGTATAATAAACATAAAGTTCAATATATCAAAATAGGAAAGCAAGATATAAAGTCATAATAAAATTTGAAAAATAGTGATATAGTCTTTGAATTTAGAGAAAATTGTTACCTCCAAGATTTGCTCAGAACATTTGGATCCCAGAGACTTGTAAACCTATCATGGAATAAACTGATAAAAATTAATAACATAAACATAAATAAATTGGATTAATTACCAATTCAACAAAGCCACAGAACCCAGAACAGTAATAATAATAATAAATTCATATGCTAAATTGAAACAAAAAAAATAACAATAAATTTGAGAGTTGACCTTTGTGGAAGCTTGGGTAGTTAAAACAGCAGTGCAGCCATCTCCTATGCTTAATTCACATGAAATAGAATCTCCCTAAAATACCCAATAATTAAAATTAAAAGAAGAATGAAAAACAAAATTCAAAAAGAGAGGGAAATGGAACATACAGAGACAATCCCACCGCCATAAGTGAGTATGTAAATCCAAACAGCATCAGTTTCTGAAGAACCCACCTGAGAATTCATCACTCAAAATGCATTTTCAGATTTATATATATATATATATATATATATTGGTGAATGTATAAAGAGAAAAGATAATAATAATAATTATAAAAAAGGACAAGAAGAACCTTGTTAGGGATGATAAATTTGAGGGGATATTTAGAGAAACATCTTGTTACGGTTGATTTCCCTCCCACTTTCTCCACTACCAACTTCCCTGTTCGTGTTTCCATCTCTCTCTCTCTCTCTCTCTAAGCCCTTCCCCTGTCTACACTTCTGCTTCTGGGTTTTTATGTTATTGATCAAATTCGGCCGGACCAGTCGGGCCCGGCCCAATCCAAAGTCTAAATTTTATCTCGAGTTTTTATTATATTTTTCAAGATTATTTATAACAATAGATAGATTTTTTAAATATTAATATTATTTAGACTAAAAAATTTGGGATACAGTTTGATACATGTAACATTTTTATAATTTTTTGATTAATGCCAATGGTATCTTCTATTATAATTATGTGAAAAACTCGAATATTAAATTTCTTTTTTATTTATTTATTTTTGATATATACAAACTATTTTAATTATTTTATTTATAAAAATATAACGGATAAAATTATTATTTTTTATATTTACATTTAAATATGATTAATAAAAAATTAAATTATTATAATTACCAATTGTGATATTTTTAATATAAATAATAAATTTGTACCATATTTGATAGTAAGCAAAACAAAGAATAAGAATGAAAAAATATTATTTTTAAATTATTTTCTTGTATTTATCTTAATAATTGTGGATGATTAGTAAATTTTAAAATGAATGTGTACACTATACTATTGAATGGAATGGTCCACAAATAAAATTAATTTATAAAAATAAAAAAATATTATACCCCTCAAATTCTATTTTTTTTTTAATTTTTTTCAATTTATAATAAATCTATAGCAGGAGGGCGTGACTTTCACGTGACCATCCATCAGCGAAAACCCAAAACCTCTCGGCAGTTAACCTCTCTGCTTTGGATCACTCTCTGGGGTTTTACACTTCCATAGTTAGGTTTCGATACGAATCAAGGTAAGCCTTTAATCTCTCTTTATATATTTTCTACTCTTTCTGTATATCATTTCTCGTAAATCTGAAATGGGTATTTGTCAGTGTGATTAACTTGTTCTCTTCTGTCCATGATTCTATGAGCTGTTTACCTCATTAAATCATAGATGATTTCTGCGTTTTGGGTGTTTTGAGTCTGATAATCTTCAGTTTAATTAGTTCTCTGAAAATAAAATCTACGGAAGGATGAGTCTTGGGTTGCAAATTGTTTTCTTTTGCCTTTGTTCTGATTTGTTAAAGCTGTTGAAAGGGAAACTAAAATGGGCAGGCCTACATATTAGGTTTGGTTTTGGTATGTATATATTCATTGCTACGTCGTAAAAGCTCAGTTGATATCCCAAAAATTAGGGAAAGAGGAAAAATTAAAAGCTCAAGTTTTCTCTGTAATTGATTTGTAATTCCTTTTCACTCAGATGCGTTCTTGGTTTATCATGGAATTTTTTCTTCAAGTCTAGGAAAAAGGATATGGCTGTATTTTGAATGTGAAGTGAAGGTATCTAATCGTTTTTTAATCTGTTCTATTCTTTCTTGGTTGCAGGACATGAATTTTCTCAAGTAATTCCTGATATTAGGTATTCAGTGGTTTTTTTTCTGATTTGTGATTGTAAAAGCTTGTCTTGAGTAATTATCTGGAAATGAGCTTGATATCAAAGCTAAGACATCATTTACCGAATGAGCTTTTCAAAAATCCCAATGTTTATCCTGTGTTCACGACGAATATTTTGAACTTTAATGGGGTGGTGTCTCGGAGTTTTAGTCAAACTGCAAGGAAGGAGGAGGAAGAGGAGGAGGAGGTAGAAATTGATCAAAGGAGACTCCCAGCAGATTATGATCCTGCTACTTTTGATCCAACAGAGCATCGAAGTCCTCCAACTGAGCGAGTTTGGAGACTTGTAGATGAAATATCTGGACTTACGCTGGCAGAAGTTGCAGAACTGGGTTCCATTTTAATGAAGAAACGAGGAATGAAGGAACCACCAGTTGTTGGAGTTATGAAGCCCGGTGCTGCTGCTGTGGCTGGAATGGCAATGAAGGGTGTGGGTGCAGCCGCCAAGGAGGAGAAGAAACCCGAGAAGACTGTTTTTGAGTTGAAATTGGAATCTTACGAAGCAAGTGCAAAGATTAAAATAATAAAGGAGGTAAGGAGTTTTACTGATTTGGGTCTGAAGGAAGCAAAGGATTTAGTGGAGAAGACACCTTCAATATTGAAGAAAGGAGTGTCAAAGGAAGAAGGTGAACAAATAATTGAGAAGATGAAGGCTCTTGGTGCAAAAGTTATCTTGGAATGAATGGATAATTGGTTCCCCTAGAAATTTTTTGAATCAAATCGTTGTATTCTTAAAAACTTCTTGGGTCTTCACTAAGTTCAAGGTGAGGGTGCCATCTCACTCTGTTGATTTCTTGAGATTCTTGTAATTTATTCTCAACATGCTTGTCTTCCCTAGAGCAACTTTACTTTTGATGATGATTGTTTGCTTTGTAGTTGAAATCATTGAATAGACATATGCAATGAAGTTGTGGCACACTTATTTCTGTTTCTAAGGCTTAGTTTCAGAGTATTGTGCTTTTGCTGTGCTTTGAAGACACAAATAGCTAAAGTGTTTAGTAAATACCAATTTTTAGTTAGGGCCACTTGCTTTTCCGTTTATATTTGACCTGTAGTGATTACAAACCTGCAGCAGCTCTAGGTTCAAAGCAACAACACCTCAATGGCTCAATCCAAACTAAGCCTAGGATTGATGCCTGCTATGGGCCAAAGTGGGACATGGGATCTCCTTTTGTTGCATAGGAATCTGTCCAGTCCTATGATTCTAACCAATAAGCCATCTCAGTGATTGCTTGCAAATGTTGCTGAGCCAAAGAGGAAAAGATTACTTGCAATAAGATAGTGAAGAAATTAAACATGGAGGTAAAGTTATGAAAGAAAAGAAAAATTAGGCCTTTAGTTCTGCATTCTTGTCAGAGCTTTAACTTTGATCAAGTTCTTAGTTTTTGAAGTCAATTATGTGTTAAATAATGTCAAGCATGGGGAAACCTTAAAATAGATATTATGATAGATGCGATGATAAAAATGGAGTTCATTGCAGAGAGGCACAGGTACCAGGTTCTCTCTGTTCTTATGTTGGAGGGTCATTTAAACTCTCATGATTGTTTACGTAACAGCTTTCCCCTCCAGCAGAAGAACAACACCTAAAATCTTCTATGATTTTCTTCTCCATTGCTTAGTGATGCCTATGTCCCTGTTACAAATTTCACTTCTATTAAGCCATTTGCTATTTTTTTGCTGTGTGGGTAATCCAGTGGAAACCTTTTGCATACCCTTTTGATGTCATAAGCTGACAGTCTTTAAGTTAGTGAGTAAAGCCCCATATATGAGAAGTGCTCCCATATGATTTTTGTGCCTTTTAGAAAAGATATTATCGACAAAAAGTAGCTTGATAAGGCCAGATTATGTTACCTATTTCTTTTCATATTATTCCTTGATACCAAGGCCAGATTTTGTTGATATTTCTTTGCATATCATTCCTTGATACCAAGGCCAGATTATGTTGCAAATTTCTTTGTATATTATTCCTTGATACCTTTTATATAATCTTTCCCAAAACAAAGGTTACTTTTTTCTTTTTTTTTTTTTCATTTCATTTCTTATTTTTCATTAAGAGATTCTTGTCTTACCTACTAATCCATTTTCACCATAAAGGTTAGAAGTGGTAGTATGGTGTAATCATTTGCCATATGTATTTTTGTTTTCTTGGCTGAGATCTGTTGCCATATTTTATGGAAGTCTGGCCTATGCCTTGTCGTTTTCAAGGCTACCCCTTAAAGAACTGTGTATCTTAGAGGCATATTGCCAAATTGTTTCCAGTAATGAAAACATTGTTCAGTTGTCAAGTTGAGAAGATCAGGAACACAGTCTGTTATTATTATGTATGCACAACAAGGTGGAATGCTTATGCAATCTTTCAAGCATCCCGAGGGGCTTCTTCTATGCAAAGCAAGCAATCTAAATTTACGAAATACCAAAACTTTCTGGTAATGGTGCTGAAGATTTGAGCAGAGGGCTAAACTTAGAAGGCAAAAAAGCAAAACTCAAAGGTGTTATCGTCATCAATGCCTGAAGTGCCTGATGTTGGTGAAGAGCAGGGAAACACCGTATTTGTTACAGCACTCTATGGCATCCCCATCTCTGATGCTCCCACCAGGCTCTGCAATGATTCCAATCCCGCTTTGGCATGCCTCTTCCACGGCATCATTCCATGCTGTTAAACAACAGTTTGCATCAACATTGATATAGTACAAAACCTAAAATCTTGACTTAAATCTGGTTTTGAGTAGTAATTACCAAATGGGAAGAATGCATCACTAGCTAAAGCAGCTCCTTTAGCCTCATCTCCTGCTTTTTTCATGGCTATTCTCAAACTTTCTAGACGATTTGGCTGCCCACTTCCCATACCCAGCATACAGTTGTTCTGTCCAAGCAACAAGGATCAGCATCTTCATTCTAGCAAAAGATATCAGTTTTTAGCAGAATATTATAGAACGTTCATCAGAAAATTACCAACCTTTGCTATTACAATAGCATTGCTCTTGACATGCTTGACACATAGCCATGCAAATTCTGCATCATGAAGCTCATTTTCTTCTGGCTTCTTCTCGGAAACTGCATTGAATTGGATATCTTCAGGAGTTAAATCATCTGAATCCTGAACTAACCACCCACCACCAACTTGTCTGAGGGAAAGCTTCCCCTTTTCATTCTTTTTTGCTTCAAGGATCCTCAAAGTCTTTGATTTTCCACAAAGAATCTCGAGTCCCTTCTGTGTATACTTGGGAGCAACTACAATCTCATAGAACATCCGAGTTTCACCATCTGTGGGGCTTCTGAACTCTCGGATTTCCCTGGCAAGAGCCTGTGAGCACAGTAAGAAAACCAATAAGTGTTAAAAGAGGTTAAACACCACTACAGTACCACCATCTGTAGTTAGGTCAATACTACACTCATCAATCTCTTTCAAGTTACAGCAGAACCGCTCTGCAACTAGAAGGAATTCAATCTAATAGCTAACCAGAGATTAACAAGATCCCTAGAGCAGCAGGAGGTTTAAATACAATGCTAGACCTAAAAGCTATAGATAACAAACTACCTCGTCGACTTCTATGTTGAAGGCCACAATACCCCCAAATGCACTAACTGGGTCTGCTTTCACAGCCAGCCTATATGCTTCAAGGATATCATCACGTGAAGCTACCCCACAGGGATTTGTATGCTTTACAATAACACAAGTAGGGTTTTTAAACTCTGATACACAGTTCCAAGCTGCATCGGCATCTAAATAGTTATTATATGACATCTCCTGCACCAAAGAGAAAAGTAAAAAGCAACTGTGATGTTATTAGATTTGCCAAGAAATTTAACTACTGTGATGGATTCAGATATTTCTCCAATCAATGTAACCAATGAGGCCCTGAGAATACCGTAAAACAATCACATGGATGGCAAATGAGTAAAAACAAATTTCACACCAAATGTTTATGGACCATTGATTCCACTTCATGCTATCACTGATTCACACATCTATAGATAATAACAAAACCTGTGGCATTTAGTATATTGTTCTTTCCAGTTCATAATATTCCCAAAATACAAACCCCAATTGAATTTTTCACTGTAAAAGTAAGAATCATTAATATATGAAATAGATCAACCGAACAATTAAAGGGCACCCACTAAGACACAACAGAAATTCATATTTGTTGCTGTTTTTCTCTCTGTGATGAATCCTATAAGAACTACTAGCCAGATTAATAAATTATGAGGTATAAGTTCTCATATCAGAAGAATAGCAGCTAGCTTTGACATATCTTACTTTTCCATGGTGCTGAATAGCTGTAGCAATACCACCAGCATTAACCTCGGCAAGACTCTTGTCGACATAAAATGCAGCCTTCTGGTGAGGATTTTCACCGTAACGAAGAGAACTTTTAAGTGAAAGGGGAACTGTAAAGCTGGGAGGGAATTTATCTTCCAAAAGAGAACAAAACACAAATTCAATAAAAAGCACTTCACATGTTAAATAGGACAATTAAACAAATTCATTAAAATCTACTTTCAAAAGGAAAGATTTAAATGTCATCACCATTAGCTTAATGCGTGGCATTTCCATATAACAATTTCATGTCTCATAAATAAGATGGCGTACAGCTGCTTCTGATTGCCCAACTAGTAAAAATTACTGAATGATGCACATAAGCACAAAATACTACCTCCAGCAGTCTGTTTCCACAACCACTCTGAAACTGCAGAATCATAAGCAGCAACATGTCCAAATGCCTTCCAAGCAAGTTTTCTTCGGAACTGTTGATTGTCCTCGTTTCCTTTGAGAAATTCTAGGAGTTCAGGATAGTCTTCTGAATCAACAACAACCAAGACATCCTTGTGATTCTGTTCAGTAGCTACATGTCAGATGGTATATGCAACAATAAAAAAATTTAATATTCAGCTTCAGAAGCTAGATTATTGCACACGTGCTCCATTGGGCATTGAATTAAACAGCTAGTGGCTAAAAGAATGCTGCTGTTGTATAGTCCAAGGGACTTAAGGATTATTAAAAAATGAGAGGTTGAAAGAAAGAAGGATCCCTTATAAATTTGTGAAAGTGTTGAACATATCTAGCCCATTAAGTGAAAAGAATGTCAAATCAATTTGGAGCTGACCAATATAATCAACCCACTTCTTGTAAGCAGCAGTCTGAAAACCATGAATAAAATGTTTACAGATCTTCATAAGTTAAGACAATTGAAGTGCTGAAAACATGTTGGGTTTCTACCACACACTTGATGCCAGCCCTCAATTCAGACCTATTCCCTACCCCACTTTTTTTTCACTTTAGGTTGATCTGGATTTTGTTCAACTGTGAGATTATTCCTCAAAAGAAGCTGCAGAAACTTTCATTGTCTCTAAAAAAGAAAAAAAAAATTAAGCAAGAAGTATAGCAGATGCTTAAAGAAGGAAAGGAATTGTCTATAGTGTGAGTCATGTATTTTCAAGATCAAAGGCAAACCCAATATAACTGTTTTATCAATAAAATTAACAAGCCAACATTTGTAATTTAGTGAATTACCTTTGCAGCAGCTCTGATCATGGCAGGGCCACCAATATCAATGTTCTCAATTCCATCTTCAAAATCAATTCCTCCAGCAGAAGTAACTTTCTCATAGAAGGGGTACAAGTTCACTACAACTACATCAAATGTACCTGTACAGATACTGTTTCAGCATAAAGCAAGCATGTACCAAATGTCCATACAAATTATACAACAATTACACAGACATTATAAGAGTTCAATGGTCACCCACCAATTCCATGTTCGTTGAGAGCATCCATATGGTGCTTTTGGTCTCTTCTAGCAAGAATAGCTCCATGAATGTTGGGGTGTAAAGTTTTCACACGACCATCAAGCTGAAATAAAAAACTAGCATTAATACTATAACTCAAAAGGGATCTAGTATTAGGTTTCAACAACAAATTTTCTTGGAAAGGAAATTTATGGGGATAGAGGATAGAATATCTCAGGAAAAACCTTTAAATCATGTTAATGTTAGTCCCATTAAGGGGGTCCTAGGAAAGGTGAGACGGGCATAGCACTAATGTCAAATATTTTAACATAATATCACAGCTCCAAGAAAGCAAACAAATACTCTTGTACTTGAGAAACCAACTTTAGCACTTCAAAAGATAAGTTGTTAAATGACGTCTCTTCATTTTTGATGATTTGATTATGTAATAAAAACCTCTTTCTATTCAAGTTAAATGCCTCAGAACCATCATATTTCACAGAACCTCAGCATGAGTCTAATGAAGTAGAATAAGAAGCCTTAACTAGAAAAGTCATTAATTGAAAATGCACGCTCCATGTTTCAGCACAAAATTATTACAGATTCAAAGAAATAACCAACTTAGATACATAGCCCATCATATATCAAACGTTCATAGAAAAATATTTTTTGACAGTTATTAAAATATTTAAATTATTGTATCAACACTAGGTTAAATTCATCCAACAAATTTACCATCTCTGGAAAACAGGTGAGCTGCTCCACTTTAGTCACTGACACCCCAGCTTTTTCTAGAGCAGTAGCTGTGCCTCCAGTCGAAACAATCGTGTATCTACATATTACCAAAAAGACTTCATCATAAACTTGCTACGTATGAAGAATAAATTTTTGGTTAAGCAAAATTTCCTCCAACAGATTATAAGATGAGTAATGATTCTAATATATATATATATATATATATATATATATAAGAAGAAGAATTTACCCCAATTCTTGTAACCCAGTTCCAAGAGAAGCCAAATCCTTTTTGTCTGACAAAGATATCAATGCTTGCTTCTTCCCTGTAAGAATATTAAAAAACATACAAAAATCACATCACAAACAATGCTATAAAAAAACCAAAAAGTATTTTTTTCCCTAAAAAAAGAAGAAATAAGAAAACTTTCAATCAAAGGGAATAGAGATGGTACCAGGGGAAGAGGACTGAGACTGATGGGCTAGAGCAGAAGCGGTTTGGGATTGAGCCATGGCTCTGATAGGAGAAAAGCTGGAGCGCAAAGAGGAAGTGTGAACGCCAAAGCAGAAGACAGAAGAAGAAGAAGAAGAAGAGAAAGCTGGTGTTCTGTTTCGTTGAAGAAAAGCGAAGTGGGTATTGGAGTGCAACCGGTGGAGAGTGTTGGTGGGTAGAATGGCGGCGGTTGCGTTGGTAGAGGAGGCGGCAGCCAACCTAAACATCTCTGTTGGTGTTGCCGTTTTGCAGGTTGTATTACTACTTCACTCTAAAGTACTTTGGGTTCGGTTGTTCTCTTCTCTACAGTGATTTCAGTTTGGTCTTACCGCATGTATACGCTACGCCGCGTTTCATTTACGAATAGTGTAATTATCAAATTACTCCAAATATTTTGTAAAACTAAAATTTTAGCTATAACCTTATTATTTATTATCAAAGTAGTCCATACATATAAAATTATTATCAAATTAGTCCATACATTTTGTAAAAATTAACTTATCATTAATAATAACAATGATATCAATAAGCAATAACATAATATTACGATAAATGATTTGAGTATCATATTCTAAATTTTTTAATCTACACTAATAAAACTTAGCAATAAAAAAAATTACAAATGCAACAAAAAATATTACTATGTATAACATTGAATTACAACAATTTTTATACGTTTATATATATATATATATTTATATATCTATATTTGATATATTTTTTTATAAAAAAAAAAAAGAGTTAAAGGGTGGGGGCTCAAGATAGATCAACTTTAATTTTCTTTTTCTAAGTATTAAAGTTGGATGGAATTGATCATAGGCTTGCCTACTAGGGTTTCTTTAAAAAGAATTTCATTATGCTCCCTTTATCTTTGATTATTTTGGAAGACATTGAACATCACAATGGAAAGTAAAAGGTAATCATCTTTATTTATTTATTCATTAAAAAAATTATAATCCTCTAAAGATTGTAAAAAAAAAAATAGTAGGTAAATTAAGGTTTCGTTTGATATTATGATGACGTGACTTTTAAATTACAACGGATGTGGAATGAAAATATTTTATGTTAAGTATTAATAAAAAAAATATATATTTTTTAACTTTAAAGTATAATAGAATTGCGGTAATATCAAATTAAGTTTATAATTATTTTCAAATTGATTTGATTTTGATAAAAATATACCAAAAGAGTAACACTACAATTTTTATTCTAAATAATATAGAAAAAGTAATGCTATAAAGTCAATTTTCACGTTACTTAAAATATACAAATTGAGAACTATAATATTATTTATCTATTAAATATATATAATGTGTTTTTCTTTTATATTTAATGTTTTTAGATTTTTCTTTTAAATTTTTGTGTGTATATATATATATAAACAATCCCTTAATTTTACACAATTCTTTAAACCATTCAATTGGTTGAATTTTAACAAAATGTGAATGCAATTATTTTAAATTAAAAATTTATGTTGTAAAATTGGTGTCACTATATTTACACCTAAGAAAGATCAGTGGTACAAAATTAATGCCACTATTTTAAATTGAAAATCTAGCTTATAAAATTAATGTCACTGTAAACTATAATTTATATACATATTATATTTAATTTTAATTATTAAAAATATTTAAATTTAATGATTTATAAATAATATAAAAAAATATATGTATACGTTAAGAGTGATTCACCCTCCTTGTAGATATAACTTTGAGTTTTCTCTTCATCCGATCACACATATTAAAATTTTCATCTCTTAAATTAACTTTAATTGCTTTCTTATATTATAAACAATTTATTAAACTATTAGATGTTTTGTATAGCAATGCACACTAGTAAGGTGAAAACCTATTCATTTGGATTTCATCCCTTTTAACCAAATAGCAAACGGGTCATTGAATTAATTAATGTATATTTCTACAAACTAATGACTGGAACTTTAATAAGTAAAGAAAATTTTGAATCTGAACGCTTTTATACAACACAAGGCCCTTAAAAAGGCACTCAAACTGAACAATATTTACAAATAGCTCTTCCTAAACTGAGAAGAAGAACCCAAAAATAAAGAGAAAACACAAGGGTATCTTCCAGACTCCTTATGTTTTCCAATATCAAGCTGGCTGCAGATAGCTACCATATGCTTGTCCATTTGAAAATCCAAACATGCTAATGGATCTTGTTCTCCATATCTGATTGCTCTAATTCTATTGATCTTAGCTAGTTGACACCTGCAGGAGAAACCATATTTTTTGAATCAGCATCTTATTAACTTTCATATTCCTATGCAGAAATGAAATCGATGTTAACCACACTTCCTGCATACATGATATAGAAGGGCAGCAGAAGCTGAAAATATAGAAACCTTAGTTAGACAACTTATACTACAACAGCTAGTGAGAGAGGTGTTTTGTTTGTTGCGTATGCTTTGATGGCATGGCATGCAACTGAGAGGGTCCGACATCAGACTGGTCCTGGAATGAAAGTCAAAAACTCGATAAGGAATCAGTGAATACAAAATGGCAGATAATCCCAGGAGGTAAGTTGAATACCATGTCTTGTAAACCATCCTGAATATCGAAGCAATTTGGGATATTCTGCTGTCTGAAATGCAACTGTCCCTGCAAGAATTTAATAGGTAATGCTATCAGTCAACACCTCAAATGAACAGAAAGAAAAGCTTAGGACCTCATTGAATATTTTGAGGTGTCCATGTAAGACAGTGTTAGCCCGGTAAAGCATGAATTTTGATTTTCATAATATGATAACTGCTATCATAATCCCATACAAAAGCATAATCATTAGCAACAATACCGAATGCCATACCATCCCATGCAACCTTTGCTGGGTGATGTAATGAGCATCATGGACTGGTGCAATAGAGTTCAGTTGTCCCTACAACACAAATAATAGCAAAATTTAGATGTCGTATGCAGAGTTAACTAAAATGATATTCACATAGATTAGCTAATTTGTAATATGCATTACCAGCCTTTGCATGTTCTGTTGATTGCTGTAATAATCATCACGGCCTGAAGTTATTGAGTTTAATTGTCCCTAAAGAATAAAATAGAAAGGCAAAAATTGATTAAATACTCTTTCAAATAAGAATATTGTCCTGGTATCATAAACATGCATTTATAAATTGTTGAATAATAAATCCATAGTTTACAATCTAACAAGGGAAAAAGACCTCATACCATTCCCTGTACAATTTGTTGAGCGCTGAAATAGCCATCAAGGGTTGGAGTTCTTGAGTTCAGTTGTTCCTGTGATACATTTTCAGGAGCACTCATCATTCAAATTACTTCTAAAATAGTTTAAACCATAAATTCCTATTCAACACATTTGCTTTACTATTAGATTATATCCTACCATCCCTTGCATTCTCTCAGCTGTGTCATATGAGCAATCAAGGGCTGGTGCTCGTAAATTTGTGGGGCCCTGCAAGTATTGAACCAACACTCAGATATTCCTCTATAAAGAAACATCATAACCAGATTTCATCACACAATATAAATAACCATTTGTTGCCAGTTGTCATGCATCCCAATGGTTATAACCTCTGTTTCTTGATGTACCTACAGAATATGCAAAAGGCCTACTAAATTAGATAATCATTTAACAGAATTTGAACACAGGCTAGCATATAAGTGTAATTACCAGGTAGAACTCAACTAACCTGTCCTTTCTTTGATGTACTGTTCTTTTTGTTGGTCTTCAAAGTTTTTTTGTCTTGGTTAAGTTCTTCATAGTCATGAGCACCTTGAGTTGATGGCGAAGTTGATTCCATTACACTCTGAATTGAATTATTCAGAGTCTCACACTTTCTCAAAGCTTCTTCCAGTGCCCTGAATACAATATTGTAACTCTCTTGAGATAGAGAACCCTCATCACCTAGCTTAAAGGCTCGATGACAAAGGTCATTGTAGCGTTGAACCCTAGACTTGACCAACTCAGAGTTTCCTCCCCTTGTTTGCCTACTCTTTGCATCCTTTGTCCAACGTGTCAATATATACTGTGATGGTATGCTGTGTAAACCAAACATTTGCAGAACAATCAACACATGTCTACAAAGAAAACCGTTGAACTCAAATGACCGACATAAACAAGAAATATCTGATGTTGTTTCATTCCACACCACCACAAAATCTTGATTTTCTTCAAAATCTTGAACCTTAAAAGTCTTGGTTGGTCCATCTTCACTTTCCTTTCTTGGATGACAAGCAACTACTCCCAAAACCTCAACCTGAAATTTCTTAAATATTGCATGTGTATACAATGTTGCCATTTGTTTCCCAAATGGAGAAGGAGACTTCAATCCAGGTTGTTTATGCCTACTCTCAAAGTCTGCTCTTGCTTCCTCTTCACACTTTTCTTTCAGAATTGCTTTGTATTGATCAAAAAACTCTTTCAATGTAGTTTTCCTCTGCATGTATTTGTCAAAGAAAGAATTTATGCTCTCTGATCGTTGAATTGAAGACATCCCAGCCAAAAAAATGCCTTTCATAAATGTTGGTATCCACCGTTCACGATCTTCATATAATGACTGAAACCAAACGTCATGTCTTAAATTGAACCTATCAACAATTTTAGACCATCTCTTTTCAAACTGTTCACTTGTAAATGATTTAAAAATACACTTGTTAAATTTGGTCATAAAGTTTTCATGTTGCCTCGTCACATAACTGAGCTTCTCAGGAATCTTACTAAATATATGCCACAAACAAAAACAATGACGAGAACCAGGGAAAACTTCTGCAATAGCTTCTTTCAGGGCATTGTCCTGGTCACTAAGTATCACACTTGGAGCATGTCCACCCATTGCTCTCAGCCATGATCGCAAAAGCCAAGTATATGTTGATTTAGTCTCATCTGCAACTAGCACACACCCAAGCAACAGAAACTGCGAATGATGGTTCACCCCAATAAAGGGAGCAAATGGCAGTTTATATTCATTCTTGATATATGTTGTGTCAAAAAAGACTACATCACCAAAATTGCTACAATCAACCCTACTTTTGGCATCAACCCAGAAGACATTTCTTAACTGCTGCTCTTCATTCAGGTCTATAGCATAAAAGAAGTTAGGATTCTCATCTTGCATATGTGTAAAATGATCAAGCATAACTTGAGCATCGCCCTCCTCTAAAGCTATACGTCGAGCACTTCCTAATTGATTTGTAGCAGTACCTTTCTGACTATCAAGTTTCTTATACCCACCAGATTTTCTTGACATTGTGACAAACATTCTTTTTGTTCTTTCTCGAATAGCATGTAAAGCATCAACGTTACTATTACCAAGATCTAAATTCCTATGACCCCTAAAGTAATATGCTTGGTCTGGGAATATTTCATGGTTATGCTCCTTTATGAAATTGCGAATAATCCATCTTCCATCTTCTTGCCTTCTTTTCACATGCATGCAAGCCTTACAATCTGTTTTCGACCAAGACCGATTAATTCTACCCCGTTTTCTTTTGATGGGAATGCTTGTCATACTATCAGTATTTGCGGCTTCTGCAGCTTCAACTGTACTTGATTCTCGCTTACTTCCATACCGAGTACATACAAATTTTGCATCGATAAATTTACCAGATATTCTTGATCGACGGCTAGCCTTTATTATGGTGGCAAAACCCACTAACTTGGCATATTCTTTATAGAAAGAAAATGCTTCTTCCTTTGATTCAAATTCCATTCCCTCATGGGGCTCTATAGTTTTCAAAGAATTAAGGTTAATTTCATCTCCAGCATGCACTTTCTGTCTACCATCTACCCCTATTCCACTAATATTAGGCCTAGTATTCTCCTTATTGTTACCAGAACTATTTGAACAATCCACAATGAATCCACCTCTATTACTCCCTCCATCATCAGCATTACCCATGTTAACATTCACATTGGACCTATTGTCTTCCTTATAATATTCTCTTGAAGGTTGTTCAATATCTATTCCCATCAAAAACTACTTAATACAAGCATTCTACAAATATACCTGAAAGATTAAACAAGACAAGACAACATCAAATTTTTGATGCCAACAAAAGAGTATCCAAAACAACATCAAGATGTTTTAGAACGAGATCACATCTAGTTACATGTGCAATTCAAATGAAATCTCAGTACTGTAATATGAATAATACAGTCCAAAACAAAAAAAATCTCTTAGTAAATCTGACTTACCAGTCAGTAAACAAAGTGGAAAGAGAGTTACTACCATCCATTAATCCAAACCAGAAATCACGAAATTGAAATTGGTGAAGATATACTTCACAAAATTGAATACCTGACCCAACAAGAATCATTACAACAGTTTCAACAGTGAACATTTCACAACAAAAACCAACATTTGATTAAATAGCAACTTACCCAGAATCTCACCTCAGAGATTAACCCACAAATTTACAGTAAAAAATTGAAATGACATTTACCCACTTAACTAAATTTCTTTATCAACTAAAAAAGAATATCAATAATAGTCAAAAATTGAAAATTTCATAGAAAAGAGTAGCAGCAGAGCACTAATTTCGAAGCAACAACAGAAAAAATGGCAAAAACCCACTTCATAAAATCAACTAACTAATTAGAAAAGAACCTATAAAACAATAAAAGCTTCAAAATTTAACGCATCAGAAACAAAGTGAACTCAGAAAGTAGCTAAGATATAGTTAAATTGAGATACTTCAGTGACTACATATGCATACTGGACTGAAAGAAAAACACAGCAGGCAAAATTAAAATTAAGAATAAAGGTACAATTACAAATAGATATTATGCGGAGAGGGCAAGAGAATTTACCTGAATTGAAAGACAATTTGAGCAGCAGTATGAGAGTACGGAAATTTTCTGGGCGAGTAGAAAAGCTCCTGTTTTTTTAATTTGAATTAGGGCAAGATGAAAATGAATGTCGTACTCGCAGTTTTCGGATTTACGATACTCGCGCTTTTCTGCCAGTAGTGGGTCCGGTCAGGCACCTGCCACGTGGACTGACCGTAATTTTATTATTGTTATTTTTTTACTCTTCTTTTTTTCATACATTGAATAATTATATATTACTAAAATAAAATAAAAATAAAAATTAAGTTTATATGATTGAAATTTAATATATAGAATTTATTTAATCATTTGTAAAATATGATATGTCAAATTAAAAACAATATTAAACACATAATCCTTATTCCTTATTGATTAAATATTCTTGTGTTGCTGAGGATAAATGTAATGAATGTGATTCCTGGGCCGTGCCTAAACCAACATTCGGTAAATATAAAAAATAAATAAATAAATAAATAACTTAAAAAAGATGAAAAGAAAAATTGACAGTTGAAATGAAATGAATGAGTTCATTAATATATTATATTACTGCAACTATTTCGAGGTATTAGCACATACAATTTGATCACATGATCAGATCATCATCATTTACAGTCACAATCACAATTAAATGTTACACAAAAAAATGTTGCTCTTGTTGCCATTTTTACTTCACCAGAGAAGTAAATTGGAGCTTTATAATTGGCTTTTGAGGTGCTGTGAATGGAGCACTGAAGCATGGTGCTGTAAGCTCAGCAGGCTCAAGCTCTTCTAAACTTGCTAATGCTGCTGCAACTGTTGCTCTCACATTCACATTTGAGACTTTCACTTCACTCAGTACTGATCTCACTTCATCTTCTTCAACTTCCTTACCTTCTTTCGGGATGCTTTCCTTGCCTGGTGAAGGAGGCTCCATTGATGCATTTCTTATGAGAGAAGCATCACTCTGCGAGGAATTCTGATCATAACATCTCGCTTTTTCTTCCAATTTTGCATCTGGAACTGGTTTCTGCCTCTTACTACCACTGCTTGCATTTGCTTCACCCTGTTTTCTCTTCTTCCCCTTAAGAGATTTACGGGGTCGAACTCCTCCAGGAAAGACAAAATCAGGAATGTTTCCGCATCTTAAATGAGATATATGCACTTTCATTCCAGGTTTCAAACAGTTGTACATCTCCACAGTGCACTTGAATTCCTCAACAGTCGATCTCATATCAAATGGTTCACCTTCCTGAGGACAAACTCCTTGTTTTCGCCTTATTCCCATGAAATAATAACAATGGAGTGGTTTACATTTCTCTGAAAAATCACCAGGGTGTAGACGGCACTGAAGCACACCATGCATGTCCCTCTCAATCTTAAGAGTCAGCTGACGAAGTCTTGATTCAACCCAGCCTTTCCACTGTCTCAAATCAGCAGCATTCTTAGCAGTTATGTGTATTTGCAGGTAGTTCTTGAAGGCTTCAAAGAAATGGAAGGGCTCGAAAAGGCTAATCCAACCTCTTTTGTTTGCCTCAATCTCCTCGCACATTTGACTTGCATGTTGAAATTCTTCTTGGATAATGCACAATGTACTGGATGAAACATTGTAGCTGGAGTTCATACAAGGATACGAAGGAGTTATTATCGGCATCAGATGTTTCCTGTCTCTTAAATTCCTTCTCGGATCCCAAACAGGATGTCCCATTGGCAGATGTTGAATTGGACATAACATAACAGGATTAGGCCACTTCCATTGTGAAAAAATCTTGAAGAATCGACAAACCAGAACATTAGGCAGAGCATTCGGGTAGAGCTGACAGATTCTAGCTACAAGCAATGCCCAGTTGATACCGCCAAGAAACCCCATCACATTGGAATAAATCCCCCTTCTCTTTGCCCAATATTTCAGACATCTCAACGTGGTTCGGAAATTCATAATATTAGGGACCAAACACAAAATCCTATCAGTAACCCTGCATCCATTAAGACAACAAACAGTCTGCTCATCAACATCCTGCAACAATGAGTCGTGTAAAATATCCAAATCCTCAGGAATCACCCACAGTTGCAACTGTGCATAGAGAAGATCCACAGAAACCCCATTAAACTTAAACTTGATGACAGGTACACGAGCATCAGGAACAGGTTGTAAGTCCTGTATTTCAGGAATTTCTTCGAGCATTCTCTGAAGTTTGCCGAAGAAATCATCATGTCTAGTAACATACCGAGGTCCAACGCAGAGAGCATCAATGTCTGCACCAGGGCCATATACTCCCAAACGATATGAACCAAATGTAAAGAGCTTGGCGTTAGCTGATTCAACCAGTTGCGGATTTAATATTCCTTTATCAACAATAACCTTTTTCACCCATTCCTTAATAATCTCGTCCAATCTTCCCAACACCTTCTCCCTTATCACAGCTCCTTCCTCATTTTCAATCAATTTCTCATCTTCCAACAACTTTTCCAACTCCAGAGACTTGATCACGTCGACTTCCGATGGGCCGACACTTGAAATCGCTTCCCCTACCCCTAAGCTTTTGACGGAACCCATCTGAGAGCTCCTTATATTGACTAAAATAGTATCAAGAACAAACCCTAATCACGTCGATATTGAAATCAAAATCAAAAGTCGTAAACTTGAAAGCTTTGAAAGCCCGTTTGCAGAACTGAACCCACTTCCGATCTTCTCAAAGCAAAACCCACGCAAGAAACACTCGAATCAGTATTGCTCGAAAGAGAAAACCTAATTGCAATGATAGAGCGATCAGAAACTAAAGATGAAAATTTTAACTCGTATTTTCAAAACTCAAACCCGCATCTCAACTTTCTTGAAGAAAAAATTCACTCTCACGAAGATTCCTTCCGATTACCTGAAGCTTATCAATTGCTAGCGTGGAAACTGATATTCTCTTTCCGAGAACTAAAACTATAATCAAATTCAAATTGAAGATGTAATTGCAGGGATGATTGGTTTCTTACTTTCAGTTACCGTTGTGGCTTTAGACTTGACTTCGGAAGCAAGCAGGCGGTTCGAGTATTTATAGTTTATCATGGGATTAATTTCGTTCCGCCCCCTTGTTGTTGAATGTTTTCAAATAATTTTCTAATTGTCTGTAAATCTGCGAAATAGTACGCCTCTTTAACCGTCTGGCCCTTACCATTAAAATTAGGATTAAAGTTACTAAATTTAGGTTAAAAATCAGAATTTTAAAATATTATAATAATAGTAATAAAAATAAAAATCTATAATATCACTATGAAACACCAATTTATATGAAAAGATTTCTTCAATTTCACTAAACACCACAACACTAATCAATTTGTATTAAAATATTTCATGTAACTTTATTTAATAACCATTTCATCTTAATAATGCAAATTAAACTCAATAATAAAAAATAAAATTGAAAATAAGCTGTTTTTCTATTGTTTTCCATTGTTGTGTTTTGTATATGTTTTTCATCTAACATTTGAATATTTGTTAAAACATTTAAATATAATTAAGTTAAAAATTTTGATTTAAAATTGAATAAGCAAATGTTTAGATAATTTTATATTTTTATTTTCTAAAAATATCTCTATTTTATTAATTTATTTATTAACAAAATTAAAACTATAATTAACTATTTTTGAAGTATCTATTCTTTATTGTAAGTCTTCTTAATCCTAATTATTTTATACTTTAATTATTATAATAAATTTTTATATATTTATATAATTACAATTATATTATAATATAACTTATTATTTTTATTTAATTTTTATTGATCTTTATATCATCTATTAAAAATTATTTTTTTATTTTATACTTTAATTATTACAATAAATTTACATATTCATATAATTACAACTATATTATAATATGAGTTATTATTTTTATTTAATTTTTATTAATCTTTATGTCATCTATTGAAAATTATTTTTTTAAAAAACATATATCAAACAAATAAATAATGTGTATATTAATATAATTTGTTAATTTTTTTTATCTATTATTGTGCTAATATAATCAAAATTATTATAAACATAAATATATTATTTAAAAGAGTATATATGTCAAAATATCAATTTTCAAACTTTTTATTTTGTGAAATAAGTAACTTAATAGTTATTTTAAGATATTTTAAAATAAAAAATAAAAATATGATTCAGATTCAGATTTTAGTTATGTTCAGAGTTCAGACAAAAAAACAAATGCTATTTTAATGTTGAGACTTATTACAACTAATGATATTTGTCTTATTGGTTGCAATTCGGCCACAAAAAATGGTTTTCTGGATGAACTTGTATTATTTGTGACTAATTTTTTCAATTGCCAAAAAACTCTTTCTTATAGTGAGATTACTTTTAATACAAGAATAGTTCATAATAATTAATTTCGAAATAAGAATCAAAGAAAAGGTGGCAATTTAAATCTCTATTTCTTTTGTACTCGTAGGAGAGTTTCTCTCTTGCTTCTATTTTTGCATAAATCAAGTCTTTTTTTTTTTTTTTGAAAATTTCTTACAGGTGAGTTAGTTTGTGATGTTGGTATAGAAATACTATAGTTTGCTTGCAATTGTGAAAATATAATTTTAGTATAAATTGGTGAACCTTAATTATAACATAAATAAATAGTGTGAAAGATCAATTGATGATTCACAAAAAATTTCAAGGTGTTTCTTTTTTACTACATTTACATTTACTTATATTACATTAGAGGTTTATTGAGAGTTTAAATACATGATGTTGTAGCTCACCCTAGGTCTACACACACATGGTGCGAGAATACCCCCCTATGTAATGGGAAAATGCCACACATTTTGGTAGGAGAAACCCTGTAACCAAGACTCGAACACATGCTCTTCATTTGGAGTACATGTGCCTTTCACCATCCAAAATAGGCTTGGGATTATTGTAAATAAATAAAAGAATAATTTATTTTGATATATATTATTGTAAATAAATAAAGGGATAATCTCATGTTGTCAAAATACCCCTAATTTTATTTTATTCTTTTTTAATTCATCATGGGGCTCTCATTTTACTACTTTACGCTGCTAAGATTAACTAAATTAAGGCTAAAATCGTATCTCCAGAATATCAAAATGATAAAACATAAAGATATATATACAACATATGTATATATATATATATATATATAGAGAGAGAGAGAGAGAGAGAGGAGTATTTTTGTCCATAAAAGGAAACAAATTAGATCACTTAAGAAATTAGTTAAAATTAATTAAGACCACAAAATTTTGGCTATTTCAAAAATTTTTTAGACTTAAAGCCTTTTTTTTTTACTTAAATCTAAATAATTTTGTTTTGATGTTAAGACTATTTTTTTACCTTATATATGACAAATTATTAAAAATATTTAAATTTAATTAAATTAAAAATTTTAACTTAAATCCGAATAATTAAATATTGAATAAATTAAATATTTTATTTGTCAATAATTTCCGTAAAAAGTTTGTTACTTCAACATTTATGTATATCAATAACTTAATATATTAATTCCAAATTTTTTAAAGTATATATGTTAGTATATCAGTTTCGGATTTTTTTTATTTTTATAAAAATAAACAATTTAACATTTATATACAAATGTTTAAATTGAAAAAATAAACATAATATTTAAATTCAAATTCAGATTTTTTAGTCAAATTTAAAATTTTGTCGTGTTTAAACTTCAGATAGAAAACAATCAACCAACAAGCTCTAGACTTAACTCACAATTGTGACATTTAACAATTAAACACACCCGTACTTAAAATTTCACTTATATAGTTCAAGCCTTTTTAGAATGACATTGGCTTAATCTTTACAATCTTGTACATTTATTATTACAATTGAAAAGAAATAAGCAATTTTTTTATATATAATTTTTTTATTAAAATGTGTTTGATAAAAAAGAAAAATATAAACTATTTATTGAAAAGTTTTACCACGTAAGTTAATTTAATATCAATTTTTGATCTATTAATTATTACAACTAATTATCCTTTTATTACTTTTTAATGTAATTTTCATAATATTAATAATTATATAGCGGCGAATAGGGTTACTTTTTTTTTTTTTTTTCATTTCTTGTACTTCCAATATCCATGTTATCAAGCTCAAGAAAAGCTCAAGAATTTTGCACTGCCTCGCACCAGGGTTTTATATGGGTCTAGATGTAACCTTAGGTAGGAAAATGGCTTGCACCAGGTCCACATATGCACTCAACAAAAGGTGTAGTCCAAAGAAGATATATAAACCCACGTTCAAGAAGTGCTTCAGTGGTGATGAAACTCACATTCCTTGCTTCAACAAAAAAGACTCCAACACCCTCTTCTTTTCGGTACGCTCCCTTTTATCTCTGATAGGTTCTGATCCCGAATTTCACCTCATTTGTCTGTAATCCTTCGATAAACCTTAAAGATGATGAAGTATACACCATCCGCTTCTTACATGGCCACTCTGTTCAACTCTCTTTGCCTTTGCACCATTTTGAACTCAGAATATTACTAAGTTGGTTTGCACTCCTCTTGCAAGACATAACGAGGCTCAGACAGGAGTCGCCTCTCCGAGGATCCTTCTTCGATGCTTAAGTCAACTTCTAATCGGAGAGGAAAAATAGGCGTGATCTAGAAAAGCTCCCCCATGTGCAAAATTGTAGAAAATGTCTAAACATAGAGAAAGTATCTAGGTGAAATGTAGGATGAAGGCTATGGAGAGAGGAACTCAACATAAGGCTGGTCAAAGGGTCAACCTTTTTTTTGGAAGAAAACAATAAGCACAAGAAAATATTCTTTGTTCATTAATGGTGGTTTCTCTTAATGTTTGCGTGTGGGTTATGGGGAAACGATAAAAATCCTTTTCAGGAAGATGAGTTTTATAATGAAAATCCTTTTGGGGAAGATGAGTTTTCTAGTCCTAGGAATGTTGTCGTTTCTTGTTCTCATGTCTTCAAGCGTAGAAAAATATGCTTATATAAGAATGGAAATACTTGAATTTAATTGGTTACCTCATGTTGCCTAACCTTTCATTTTACCCTTTCCACATGCCTTTCCTTCATTTGCTTTAAACGGTAATATATCAACATGACGTGTGGCAGGCTGGGATTAGAGGATCTCACCTTATCCTATCCCATTTGCCACATGTTCATTTTTTATTGGCTGTGGGGATTATGTTGTCCCTCACATACCAGGTGGCGCATTCTCACTGGCCTTAACTGGCATTCGATCTCCATATGGGCACTATATAAGCCTGTTAGAATCCTACTGTAGGTAGACCCTATGGGCTGCTTGTCCACTGCTTTTTCTGGAGGTCATCTACCCCTTGTCTTGTGATCCCCCATTTACATTGATTTGACGTGAAACATAACACTTTTAATGCTATGCTGGAATGACTCTAACCATACCTAAAGACCAAGGCTATCTTTCGTACCCTACCCGCTCGGACCAGGTCATGGCCTTGCGAGGCAGTCTTCCTTAACACATGACAGCTTGGAGAATATTCACTTATTTCCTGGCATGTTGGAGCATTCGGTCTATCTTTCTGGCCCTCCTTATGTGTACCATTGTATATAGTTATTGACTGTGGTGCCCATTTTTGTTGACTACATCGACGATGGTGGACAGCCAGACCTGAGGTGGGCAACATTTTATCGGACGAAGGTGGGGCTCCTTGCTTAATTCCCATTGAGGTAGTCGTGAGGCGGTTAACCTATGGAGTGCTAGTTGGAACCCTTGTGGGCTTACTTTCTGTCACCTGTTTAGTCCATATTTTCCCTATAATAAAACATATATATATATAAACGCACGTGTTATCCTCTAAATTTAACAAAAAAAAAATTAAAAGATATATGACCCCTTCATCATTAGCATTGGCAAGAGTCAAGAGAGCACTAAAGAAAACACTATGACTAATGGAATTATATAGTAATTAGCAAAAAGAGAGCACCCAAAGATCATATCAGAAAAAGAGTTTAAGATCAGTTAGGTCTAATGCCATAGAAATTTACTAAGCATTACTCTAGTGGAAATGTGCAATAAATATGTGTGTATAAATCAAAGAGATAAATGCAAATTGCTCAGAAGTTTGCATAGGCTAGGGAAAATTATTTCTTTTTTCTCCGAGTGAAAAGACAGTCAATGATGATTTTATGGTTAATGGTCCATTTCCAATTCCATGTTTCCCACCAAGCACTCCGGGGGGATTGCTTATAAAAAGCCAAATTAAACAAGACAAGTAGTAAGCATATATTCTGAAGTTAGAAATCGATCATTCTATTCTATTACATATTATGGGAACAAGCTTCCTTAGGATTAATATTCTCACTTCTTTTCTTCTTGTTTCGCTTTGTCTTCTCTTCTACTCGAAGCAAACCTATGCTTTTCAAGAAAATGAAATTACGCACAGCCATACTACTGTTTTAATCAGCTCTCTTCTTCCTTCTCCTGTTTGCAACACTTCCACCGAAGGTTCATATACACAATTTTTTTCTTTCTTTCTTTCTTTTTTGTTGTCTTGTCTTCTAATGTCATTTCATTAAACAAATTAAATTATATGTTCTATGAGCAAGTTCCATACTTAAGAGGCTGCTATATTGATTATTATATATTCGAGGAAATTTCATTAAGATTTTGGACGTAGGAGCATCAATAATTATGAAATATATATATATCAGGAGATCTACATCAATATTGTCAATCTGGTCGTGTTATTTGTATATCCTATCTAATTCAGAGTTACATATTTCAGCTAGCGAGAGGAAGTCATCTTTGAAAGTAGTACACAAGCACGGCCCATGCAATAAACTTGATGGAGACATAACCGATTCTCCGTCTCAGGCAGATCAGATTCTCCTCCAAGACCAAGCTCGAGTTAATTCGATTCACTCCAGACTTTCCAAGAAGTCAGTTAGTAGTAAGATAAAGCAGACAGAAGCTTCCACGATCCCCGCCAAAGACGGAACCGTTCTGGACGACTCCGGTGATTACATTGTTACCGTCGGCCTCGGCACTCCGAAGAAACAATATTTATCTCTTCTATTTGACACAGGAAGTGACATTACTTGGACTCAGTGCAAACCTTGCGCCAAATCTTGTTATAAACAAAAGGAACCAATTTTTGATCCCTCTAAGTCTAAAACTTATGCTAATTTTTCTTGCTCATCAGAAGAGTGCAATTCCCTCGAGTCTGCTGCAGGTGGGAGGGACATTTAGCAAACTGATCGATGAGAAGGTATTCTAATTAATTAGCCAGAGATAATTTTTTTTTTTTTGTTTTTTTATCATGCAGGTATCTCAATGGATTGTCTAGATTCAACATGTGTATATGGAATCGAGTACGCAGATTCCTCATACTCATCTGGATTCTTTGCAAGAGAAACCCTAACTCTAACTTCTTCGGATGTTTTTCCGAATTTCCTCTTCGGTTGCGGACAAAATAACGGCGGCCTATTCGGTAAAACTGCTGGTTTGCTGGCTCTTGGAAGAAACCCGTTATCTTTAATCTCCCAAACAGATGGAAAATACAACAGTTTCTTCTCTTACTGTCTTCCATCATCCTCCAGTTCAACAGGTCATCTCACTTTGGGACAACCTAAAAACCTTCCAAAATCCCTACAATTCACACCACTTTCAGCTGCCTTCGCAGACACATCTTTTTATGGCCTTGACATTCTCGGGATTAGCGTTGGCGGCCGAAAACTCTCCATTCCCAAGTCAGTTTTTTCAAACACAGGTACCATTATTGACTCCGGAACTGTGGTCACACGTCTGCCGCCGGCTGCATACTCCGCCTTTCGAACAGCCTTCCGTAAGGCAATGGCAAAATATCCGAGGGCGCCTGATTTGTCCATTCTTGATACGTGCTATAATCTTAGTAATTACCCTTCAGTTAAAGTGCCTAAAATTAGCTTCTTTTTCGGTGGTGGAATTGAAGTAATAATTGACGTGTCAGGAATTTGGTACGTAAATAATGTGTCGCAGGTGTGTCTGGCAGTCGCCGGCAACAGTGACGCCAATGATGAAGCAATTTTCGGAAGTACGCAGCAAAAGACAATGGAAGTGGTGTATGATGTTGCCGGCGGAAGGGTTGGTTTTGCACCAAAGGGTTGTAGCTAGCTAGCTAGTTAATAACTAAGTTAACCATATTTAAATATATGAAGATCTTACAGAAGAAGAGCTCAATAGAATCTTCCTCGAATTGGTAATAATTAAATTGCCAGAATAAATGGTTTCGTTTTATAATAATGTAAGAGTAACAACACTGTGCTTCTGTATTAATTCAAAAAGAAAAATTAATGGTTATTACATTATGTAGTAGCCAGCTGCTAGATATATAAATGGAATTAATGGAAGTGTTTGATTATGATGATGAGTTCTAAGTTGGCTTAATTAGTTGATTTTCAATCGAAAACTTAGTGATCACCAAAAATCACTAAAATTGAGATCACTAGCTAGTATATAAATATATATATATATATATATTCACTGTATTCGGCCACTCTTAATAAAATAATTCTATTATGAACTTAAAATTAATCTTTTAATTAATCCCTTAAATTTTGCCACTCATATATAGAATTAATCTCTCTTACAGACTATTTTTCTTGAATTCTTTGAGTAGTTTAATGAAAAATTACAAGGAAATTAATGCAATTAATAAAAATCTCAAGTTTTGGCTTCAATATGCTTATTAGAGTTTTCAAATTTTCTATAGGTAATTTGTAACTTCTTATATATATATATATATTATATATATATATATATATATGTATATATATAAGCAATCAATTCACACACTGCAAATAAGAGAAAAATGAAGGAAAAATTGTATAAGAACTCAATTCTTATTATTACTTCTTAGATCGATCGATGCTTTCAGTTCAACATCTTTACTATTACTAGTTTGATATGATCGTATATATAACTCTTTTTGTTTTTAATATTATATTTTTCACGTTTAATCGAGCCTTATGACTTTAAAAGACTCCATCACCAATTATCTATTCTATCATTATTTGTGGAAATTAAAATCCAATAATGAAGAGATCAATGAAGTAATTATAGCCCACTTGCCCAAACAATCAATAATAATGTGTGGCACATTGATGATTATATATTGATGCTTGACCTCGCAGAAGTGGAATAGCCACATTTTAAAGTTTCAATCATTAATTAGTGTCTAGTTTAATTTCTTAGTGGATATATTCTTTTTGTTTTCTTAACCTTCTTTGCATACCCACTAGAAAAAAATTGTTAATTTAAGAAAACTAAGTGTTTGGATATATAATGTGGCTTCAAAGAAATGGAAGGGCTTGAAAAGGCTATTCCAACTTCTTCTGTTTGCCTCAATTTTCTTGCACAACAAACTCTTAAGGGTTGTTTATTTTTCTAATTGAAGTTTAAGTATAATTATTCAAATATTTAAGAGTCATTTATTTTTTAACTTACATATGAATATTTGTTAAAAATATTTTAATAAAATTAAGTTAAAAATTTTGACTTAAATCTAAATAAATAAATGTGTAAATAATTTTACATTTTTATTTTTAAAAAATATCCCATTTTATTAATTTATTTACTAAGAAAATTAAAAGTTTAGTTTACTATTTTTGACGTATTTATTCTCTATTGTGGGTTTCCTGTACTTGTCGTCTAAATCATATTTATTTTATATTTTAATTATTGTAATAAATTTATATATTTATATAATTACAACTATATTACAATTATGACTGGTTATTTTTATTTAATTTTTATTGATTTTTATATCATCTATTAGAAATTATTTTTTAATTTTATACTTTAATTATTACAATAAATTTGTATATTTATATAATTACAACTATATTACAATATGACTTATTATTTGTATTTAATTTTTATTGATCTTTATGTCATCTATTAGAAATTATTTTAAAAAATATATATATCAAATAAATAAATAATGTATGTACTAATATAATTTATCAATTTTTATCTATTATTGTATTAATATAATCAAAATTATTATAAATATAAGTATATTATTTAAAAGAGTATATATGTCAAATTATCAACTTTTAGACTTTTTATTTCGTCAAAACAAATAACTTAATACTTATTTTAAAATATTTTAAAATAAAAAAATAAATATATAATTAAGATTCAGATTTCAATTAGATTTATATTTAAATCATATTCAAAGTTCAAATAAAAAAAACAAACGTTATTTTAATGTTGAGACTTATTACAGCTAATGATATTTAATCTTATTGGTTGCAATTCGGCCACAAAAAATGGTTTTATGGCTGAAATTGTGTTATTTGTGGCTAATTTTTTCAACCGCCAAAAAACACTTTCTTATAGTGAGAATACTTTTAATATGGGAATAGTTCATAACAATTAATTAAGAAATAAGAATCAAAGAAAAGGTGGCAATTTGAATCTCTATTTCTTTTGTACTCGTAGGAGAGTTTCTCTCTTGCTTCTATTCTTGCATAAATAAATTTTTTTTTATTAATTTTCTTACAAAAGAGTTAGTTTGTGATGTTGGTATAGAAATACTAAGTTTGCTTTGACATTGTGAAAATATAATTTTAGTATAAATTAGTTAACCTTAATTATAACATAAAAAATAGTGTGGAAAATCAATCGATGAGTAAAAAAAAATTCAAGGTGTTTTTTGTAACTACATATAAATTTACTAATATTATATTAAAAATCTACTACGTGCATATGGTGCGAGAATACCTCGCGTGTAATGGAAAAATGTCTTACGCTTTGGTGGGGGGAACCCTGCAATTTGCAGGACTCGAACATATGACCTCCATTTGGAGTACATGTGCCTTTTACCATCCCAACTAGGTAGGCTTAGGATCATTGTAAATAAATAAAAGAATAATCTATTTTGGTATATATTATTGTAAATAAATAAAGGGATAATCTAATATTATCATAATACCCCCTAATTTTATTTTATTCTTTTGTAATTCATCATGGGCCTCTCATTTTGCTAATTTACGCTGCCAAGATTAACTAATTGAAGACTAAAATTGTATCTGTAGAATATCAAAATGATAAAACATGAACATAATTATATATACATGTATGTAGAGAGAGAGAGAGAGAGAGAGAGAGAGAGAGAGAGAGAGAGAGAGAGAGAGAGAGAGAGAGAGAGAGAGAGAGAGAGAGAAGAGAGAAGAGTATTTTTGTCCATAAAAGGAAACAAATTAGATCACTTCATAAATTAGTTAAAATTAATTAAGACATCAAAATTTTGGCTATTTCAAAAATTTTTTAGACTAAAAGTCTTTCTTTTTTTTTACTTAAATCTAAATAATTTTATTTTGATATTAAGAGCTATTTTTTAACTTATATATGACAATTTATTAAAAATGTTTGAATTTAATTAAATTAAAAATTTTAACTTAAGTATGAGGAACCAAATATTTGAATAACTTAAATATTTTATTTGTTAATAATCTCTTTAAAAAGTTTATTGCTTAACATTTATAGATGTCAATAATTTTATGTAGTAGTTTTTAAATTTTTACATCATATATTTTAATATGTTAGTTTTAGATTTTTTTATTTTTATAAAAATAAATAATTTAACATTTATATTTAGATGTGTAAAGTAAAAAAACAGACATATTATTCATATCCAAGTTCAGATTTTAGTCAATTTAAAATTCTGTCGTGTTCAAACTTCAGATAGAAAAACAAATTAAAAACAATTAACCGACAAGCTCAAGACTTAACTCACAATTGTGACATTAACATTAAATACACCCATACTTAAACTTTGGCATATACAGTTCAGGCCTTTTTGGAATGACGTTGGCTTAATCTTTACAATCTTGTACATTTATTATCACATTGAAAAGAAATAAGCAATTTTTTTATATATAATTTTTTATTAAAATTGTGTTTGATAGAAAAGAAAAACATAAACTATTTAATCAAAACTTTTACCACTTAAGTTAATTTAATATCAATTTTTGATTTTTAATTATTATAACTAATTATAATCTTACCACTTTTTAACATAATTTTCGTAATATTAATAATTACATAGCAGCAAATAGGGTTACTCTTCTTTTATTTCTTGTACATCCAATGTCCATGTTATCAAGCTCTAGATATGAATTTTCAAGAAATTCATTAGAAAATATTTTACACAGAAATATGTCTATACACCTTCCACATAGACTCCATAACAGATGAAGAAAGGTAAAATATTTGGATTAACTATAAGTGAAAAAAGAAAACATAGTAAGAGATACAAAATTATTGTAATACTTTTCTAAATAGTAATATTGTACGTATTTTATCATAATTTATATCGTATTTTAATAGTATGCCTATTATAGTTATAGTTTATTGCTATGACACTTTAATATCAAAATCTACTAAAGGTATGTACGTGCTTAATTTTTGAAACTCATTGCATTTCAATAGCATAGCTAACTAAACACGTAGTTGCCTTTTTAAAATGTTAATTATTTCTTGAGCATAATAATCACTAATCATTAATTATTTACAAGGCATAGTAATCTCAAAATGGCCCTTAAAAGTCATGTTAGTCTGAAAAATGTCTTCGAACACCACTGTAATACTTGTACCATTGGAAATTAGACGGATCATTTGATTACTATGCCGTCTACACCCAAGCTTTTTTGCCATCTCTAGTGTATTTCCAAATTTGTCTTGGAACGATAAAGTCGTTTGAAAAACTTTATCAAAAGGCACCCATCAAACACGACAAATTAAATTAATTAATTGAGGGAAACATGTGTTTTGGATCCAAGACTACATTAATTTGCATTCTACTAAACCAAGTATTAATCAGTTGATAAATATTGGGATAAATAAAATTACATAATTGTATATTGTTAATCATTAATTATGTTAATTACTCGACTTAACAAAAAATACAATAATCACTTGAAAATGCCCAAATGATGTCTAGTATTGGGTCTAGGTTTGAATGTGGCACAAGAGCAATAGTAATGTTATTTTTCAGTTTATATATTGTAACATCTATAATTCTAAGAAATTTCGATAGAATTTTTGTTATAATGTCGTGTATGTTAAATATGCAATCCTATAAGTTTTAAAATTTCACTCTAAATACTTCTAATAAAATTAAACACCAACTACTTTATTTCATTACTTAATAAAATATAATTAGGTTCATAACTTCTAAAATCCAAGTACAAGCATAGGAACTACTTCAAAATCAAACATTATAAAATCCTGCTCTTATAATTATACATAATTTTCAGAAGTAGCAAAATCTTCATCTTAGAGTATTCTTTATTTTCTACTTACAAATCTCAAGCATTGCTTCAACCTGAAAAATAAGGATAAGCAAATGTCCAATAAATATTTATATACAAAGGTAGTTTTAAAACTTATAATAAATAAATTTGAAACAAAAACACTTCTTAATTTTCAACAAAGAGTATAGCAGAATATTAAATTAAAAATTCAATTTCAATATTCATGTAAATAACGTAAAACATATAATTCTATAAAAAAAAAATTCATAAATTGTACTTTATCCAAAGGACCGTCACCCAAAAAACTTGCCACATGTACTTTAAGGACATTATTTTCAAGGATCGTCATCCCATAAAAAATGATTTTTAGGGGTATTATTCGTAAGGATCGTCACCCTAACAGAAAAGACTTTTAGGGGTATTATTCATAGGGACCGTCACTTCAAATACTGGTGTCACGTCACAATAATAACCATGACCATCATATTCTCATTTATCAGTTCATTTCACAACATTTACATACAAACCTTATATTCATAAAAATACAACGAGTATTGATACGATTTTTTCACTGTATTTGTAAATTTAACATTCATATGAAAATTATTATTTAAATTCAATTCGAAAAACAATTAATTAGATCAACACGTGGTGATTTAGGAATTTCATATACATTCATCAAAATATTAATTGTAATTAAATACCCTACTTTTAAGTTTTTTTCTTTAAATCAAAATCTACCAAATGCATATAAATACCTACCTGAATATCGCACAAAATTCCTACACTCTTGCTAGCGTTTCGTTCTCCACAAAATCACTCTCTAATATCAATTTAACAATAATAATAAATAATAAGCTAATAGTAATAATTAATGCTTGTTCATTGCTTTGTTTGGAGGTCATCTACCCCTTATCTTACGATCCCCCATTTACATTTATTTGACATGAAGCATAACACTTTTAAGGCTATGCCTAAAGACCAGGGCCATCTTCCATATCCTACCTACTTGGATTAGGTCATGGCCTCGCGAGGTAGTCTTCCTAACACATGACGACTTGGAGCATATTCACTTGTTTGCTAGTGTATTGGAGCATTTGGTCCATCTTTTTAGGCCTCCTTATGTGTACCATCGTATATAGTTATGCACTTGGGTGCCATTTTCGTTGACTACTTCGACGATGGTGGAGAGCTCGACCCGAGGTGAGCAACATTTTATTGGACGAAGGTGGGGCTCCTTGCTTAATTCCCATTGAGGTAGTCGTGAGGCAGTGAACCTAAAGGGTGCTGGTTGGAACCCCTGTGGGCTTACTTTCTGTCATGTGTTTAGTCTATATTTTCTCTTGTCATGTGTTTAATAATATATATATATATATATATATACACACGTGTTATCCCCTACATTTGACAAAAAAAAAAATTAAAAAATATATGACCCCTTAATTATTAGAATTGACTAGAGTCAAGAAAGCACTGAAAAAAACACTATGACTAATGGAATTATATAATAATTAGCAAAAAGAGAGCACCCAAAGATCAGATCAGAAAAAGTGTTTAAGATTAGTTAGGTCTTATGTCATAGAAATTTAATAACCATTACTCTAGTGGAAATGTGCAGTAAATATGTGTATATAAATCAAAGAGATAAATGCAAATTGCTCAGAAGTTTCCATAGGCTAGGGGAAAAATATTTCTTTTATCTCCGAGTGAAAAGACAGTCAATGATGATTTTATGGTTAATGGTCCATTTCCAATTCCATGTTTCCCACCAAGCACTCGGGGGGGGGGGGGGGGGGGGGGGCGGCTTGCTTATAAAAAGCCAAATTAAACAAGACAAGTAGTAAGCATATATTCTGAAGCTAGAAGTCGATCATTCTATTCTTTTACATATTATGGCAACAAGCTTCCTTAGGATTAATATTCTCTCTTCTTTTCTTCTTGTTTCGCTTCGTCTTCTCTTCTACTGGAACCAAACCTATGCATTTCAAGAAAATGAAATTACACACAGCCATACTACTGTTTTAATCAGCTCTCTTCTTCCTTCTCCTATTTGCAACACTTCCACCAAAGGTTCGTATACACAATTTTTTTCTTCTTTTTTTTTTTTGTTGTCTTGTCTTCTAATGTCATTTCATTAAACAAATTAAATTTTGTGTTCTATGAGCAAGTTCGATATTTAAGGCTGCTATATTGATTATTATATATTCGAGGAAATTAAGAGAGGTTGGTTGCATGGGTAAAATGAAATTTCATTAAGATTTTGGACGTAGAAGCTTTAATAATTATGAAATATATATATGAGGAGATCTACATCAATATTATCAATCTGGTCGTGTTGTTTGTATATCCTATCTAATTCAGAGTTACATATTTCAGCTAGCGAGAGGAAATCATCTTTGAAAGTAGTACACAAGCACGGCCCATGCAATAAACTTGAAGGAGACATTACCGATTCTCCGTCTCAGGCAGATCAGATTCTCCTCCAATACCAAGCTCGAGTTAACTCGATTCACTCCAGACTTTCCAAGAAGTCAGTCAATAGTAAGATAAAGCAGACGGACGCTACAACGATCCCCGCCAAAGACGGCACCGTACTGGACGACTCCGGCGATTACATTGTTACCGTCGGCCTCGGCACTCCGAAGAAACAATATTTATCTCTTCTATTTGACACCGGAAGTGACATTACTTGGACTCAGTGCAAACCTTGCGTATCTTGTTATAAGCAAAAACAACCAATTTTTGATCCCTCTAAGTCCAAAACTTATGTTAGCGTTCCTTGCTTATCAGGAGAGTGCGATTCCCTCGAGTCTGCTACAGGTGGGAGTGATATTTAATAGTACTACTAATTTTAATTCTGACAGTACAAATTTCTTTTTATGCAAACTGATCGATGAGACGGTATTCTATTTAATTAACCAGAGATGTTTAATTTTTTTCTTTTAATATTTTTGATGCAGGTATCATCACACGTTGTTTAGATTCAACATGTGTATATGAAATCCAGTACGAAGATTCCTCATACTCAGTTGGATTCTTTGCAATAGAAACCCTAACCATAACTTCTTCAGATGTTTTTCCAACCTTCCTCTTCGGTTGTGGACAAAATAACGGAGGCCTATTCGGTAAAACTGCTGGTTTGCTGGGTCTTGGAAGAGGCCAACTATCTTTAATCTCCCAAACAGATGGAAAATACAACAGTTTGTTCTCTTACTGTCTTCCATCATCCCCCAGTTCAACAGGTCATCTCACTTTGGGACAACCTGACAACCGCCCAAAAACCCTACAATTCACACCACTTTCAGCTGCCTTCGCAGAGAAATCTTTTTATGGAGTTGACATTCTCGGGATTAGCGTTCGCGGCCGAAAACTCTCAATTCCCAAGTCAGTTTTTTCAAACACAGGTACCATTATTGACTCGAGAACTGTGATCACAAGTCTGCCGCCGGCCGCATACTCCGCCTTCCGAACAGCCTTCCGTAAGGCAATGGCAAAATATCCGAGGGCACCTGATTTTTCTATTCTTGATACGTGCTATAATCTGAGTAATTACCCTTCAGTTAAAGTGCCTAAAATTAGCTTCTTTTTCGGTGGTGGAATTGAAGTAATAATTGACGTGTCAGGAATTTTGTACGTAAATAATGTCTCGCAGGTGTGTCTGGCATTCGCCGGCAATAGTCATGCCAATGATGCAGCAATTTTCGGAAGTACGCAGCAGAAGACGATGGAAGTGGTGTATGACGTTGCCGGCGGAAGGGTTGGTTTTGCACCTAAGGGTTGTAGCTAGCTAGCTAGCTAGCTAGTTAGTTGATAATTAATTAAGTTAACCATATTTAAATATATGGAGATTTTACAGAAGAGTAGCTCAATAGAATCTTCCTCAAATTGGTAACAATTAAATTACCAGAATAAATGGTTTCGCTTTCTAATTAATGGAAGAGTAACAACACTGTACTTCTGTATTAATTCAAAAAGAAAAATTAATTGTTATTACATTATGTAGTAGCCAGCTGCTACATATATAAATGGAATTAATGGAAGTGTTTGATTATGATGATCTTATTCAATTACGCGTGTGCTTGGCTTTTACATTTTGCTAATTCTATATATATATATATATATATATTCAGTTGATGAGTTATAAGTTGTCTTAATTAGTTGATTTTCAATCTAAAACTTAGTGATCACCAACAATCACTAAAATCGAGTTCACTAGCTAGTATATAAAATTATATATATTCACTGTACTCGGCCACTATTAATAAATTAATTCTATTATGAACTTAAAATTAATCTTTTAATTAATTTTTAATTAATCCCTTAAAATTTACGACTCATATATAGAATTAATCTCTCTTACAGACTACTTTTCTTGGATTCTTTGAGCAGCTTAACAAAAAATTTCAACATGTTTATTAGAGTTTTTAAATTTTCTGTAGATAATTTGCGACTTTATATATACATATACACGCAATCAATTCACACACTGAAAATAAGAGACAAAATGAAGGAAAAATTGTATAAGAACTCAATTCTTATTATTACTTCTTAGGTCGATCGATGCTTTCAGTTCAGCATCTTTACTATTACTAGTTTGATGTGATCGATACATTTAACTCTTTTTGTTTTTAATATTATATTTTTTACGTTTAGTCGAGCGTTATTACTTTTAAAGACTCTATCACTAATTATCTAATCTATTTTTATTTGTGGAAATTAAAATTCAATAATGAAGAGATCAATGAAGTAATTATAGCCCACTTGCCCAAACAATCAGTAATAATGTGTGGCACATCGATTATTTTCTATGCTTGACCTCGCAGAAGTGGAATAGCCACATTATAAAGTTTCAATCATTAGTGTTTAATTTAATTTCTTACTGGGATATATTCTTTTTGTTTTCTTTACCTTCTTTGAATACCCACTAGAAAAAACTGTTAATTTAAGAAAACTAAGTGTTTGAACATATAATTTGGTATACATATATATATTTTTTCTGGCATTCCTATTTTCCATTTCAATTAATAACTTAATTTAAGTAAGATAAATAATAACAATAATATATAAATTGAAAAATGAGATCACATTTAGATGTAATTAATTAATTTACTTGGTTATTCGATTTAATTAATTAATTTGTTGAACCAAGTAATTAATTAATTGTGAATGTTCGTGCCTATAATTAATTATTGGTAGCTGATCAGGCGACATCCGATTACTCTAAATCAATTGTTTGGATATGTAGTCCCAATTAAGCTAATTAATTAAAAGAAGATAATACTTGTCTGGATTAATTCCTTCATTTCGTTTATCCCCGTGCCAGAGTGTGAAATCAAAATATGGTTGATTATGTTAGTCCTCAAAATGAAACTGCACTGACATAGTAATCACTAATTATCAATCATTTCTAAGGCATAGTAACCTCAAACTAGCCCTTAAAGGTCATGTTCCAAGAGATTACTATACTTGTTGGCACAACTGAACCCACTGCTCTGAACTTCTCAAAGCTGAAACCCATGCAAGAAACACTTGAATTAGTGTTAAGTTCGAAAGAGAAAACCCTAATCGTAATGATAGATCAATTAGAAACGAAAATTGAAAACCTTAATGCGTATTTTCTGAACTAAATCCATTTCTTAAAGAAAAAAATCACGCTGTAAGAACCCTCGTGAATATTTCGTTTGATTACTTAAGATTAACAATTACACCAGTTGAAAGTGATCTACACTTTCCTAAAACTAAAAATTGGATATTATTGAATTCCTCCCTGAGGTATTGAAAAGTATCAGAGAGAGAGAAAATATGCTGAATGTATCCAAGACCTCCTTGGATCCGTGTGTCAACCGTTAGTTAATTGTAAATGTGAAGGGTAAAGAAGTAACATATAGATGATTAGCCCATTGACATACAGGCTGCAGAAAAAAAAAAGTTAGCTACTCTTCAAAACAGGAAACCTCAGCTTTTGTCTTCTTACTTCTCACCAAAAACTCTCTGCAAACCTATAGTTAAGCTAAAAATCTAGCCTAAAGTTGTGCTAATCTCAGAAAATGAGCGCTGGCAAGGAGATTTGGAGGGAATATTTGGCGCCAATTTGGTGGATCAGTAATTATATATATATGTAGAGGCGCGAAACTTATATTGATTTACTCAAACTTTACATTTGGTAAGTGCGATTTGTATATTTTGTAAGGTCGATTTGGGAGAAACAAACTATTTTATATTGATTAATAGATATCGATGGCCCTCAAGTATGTGCACAGATTAATTTTAGATTTGGATTTGATATATGCATGCTTGAATGAATATGGTAATTGATTTGATTTAGTCTTGCTTTATAATATTGGGTTTCATTTTTTTACTTAAGATAGTTTGATTGTGATGAATGGTTATATATATGTTTAAAAATTATGGGGTTTTTCGGTTTTCTGCATGCCTGATTGTATCTATTTACTGATCAATTTGATTTAGTTGTGTTTTGTAATTTTTGGGTTTCATTCCTTGATTGGGATAATTTGATTACGATGAATGCTAATTTGTGGGTTTTATTTTCTAGGTTACGTTTCTTATTTTTTTGAGTTTGGTTTCTTGCTAGGGTAGTTTGGTTGGTATGAATGATTATATATATGTTCACATATTAAGGGTTTTTCGGTTTTATGCATGCATGACTGAATCTAATTACTGATCGATCTGATTTAGTCTTAATTTGTAGTAGCTAGGGTTTTATTTGTTATTGGCGTAATTTGTTTGTGATGAATAGTTATATATATGTTCACATATTACTTTTTATTTTTAATTTTATCTCTACATGACGTAATCGAATATGCTGATTGTTTTTATTTACTCGTCAGTTGTAATTTTTTAGTTTTGTTTATTGTTTAAGGTACTTCGGTGGCAACGAGTAGTGATATATATGTTAACAAATTACGTTTTTTTCTTGATTTATGCATGCGTGGATAAATCAATATGCTTTCTGATTTGATTTGGTCTAATGGTCTATTGTTTTTGTGTGATTCCTTGCTTGGGGTACTCTTCTGGTGATGAATAATGGTACATATGTTAACATTTATTTGTTGTGTATTTTTTTTTTCTATTTTTATGCATACATAAATGAGTTAATACATTGATCAAATTGATTTACTTAGAGGGTTACCTATTCTAAATGGTACCTATTCTACATGAATCAATATGCGTAGGAATAGTATATTAGTTGGAAACCATAACTTGACCATACTTCCTGTTAATCGAGAATATTAATCGAGAATAGGGATAACTTTCATTTAACAACGCCACGTATTATTAGATTTTTGTTTGTGATTTGTGACAACTAAGGTTACGTACTTTGGAGATATGTTTTTTGATTTGTGTGCATGGATTTATGTTCAGTTTTGTGCTTTAAGATGTTATCTATTCTAATATTTGTGTAAATCAGATGCTGATTTGTGTAAGAATATTTTGGTTTCCGCGACTTCTACTTCTAACATTCTATTCAGGTTTGATATCTGGTGTGTTACCAATGGAAAAAGGTTAGAAATAGGCAGAGTCAACCCTGAAGACTACACACTTAAGGTTGTTGGAAGATGTGAAGTTTGTATGCAATCATGAATAGTTGGGTGAATAAGAGTGTTTTGCTTTGTATGTACATTACCCTTGGTTAGAAAAAAAAATTGCACCTAACATGTAATGGTGATTTATCTGTTGCATTTAGTGAGCATTAACAGAGAGGTGTGTTGTCCATGACAATGGTACTTAACCAAGCTTCCAATCCTAATGCATGTACACAAGTTGACACTCTATTTGACCAAACAATTTGTAACTTCTTTACACTAGACAAAAAAGATGGCAATGTTGATCAACTGATCCTCAAACACATACAAGAACTATTATAGGTCTGCAAAGTATTGACTCTATTATTCATAATTAAGTCCCATTGTATAAGTGTATGTGGCAACCAAAGGCAGTTACTCCTTACTATACTCTACAAGCAGAAGAGGTTTTAACATCTAAGGATTAAAGTTGTATGTCTACTTTAAATTCAGAGGATGATCTACCCACTGACGGTGATGATGAATGTGGTAAAAAAAATGGGTGATTATGAAAGTAGGAATGATAGTGATATTGCAGAGGATGAAAATACTGATAATGCATCCACAGTTAAATATGACAGAAATAGTGAAGGCTTTGAGTTTTGTCTCGACAAGGAAGGTAATATAGATCTCATGCAAAGGCATACCTTTTACACTGTTTATGATTTCAAAAAAGTGTTGAAAATATTTGCAATAAAGAATGGCTTTCGATTGAAGAGATTAAAAAATGAGAAGACTCGAGTTACTTGCAAATGTGCTGCTGTGGGATGTGGATGGATAGTTGCCCAATTCTTACGTCTATTTAGGACCAACGCAAGTACAGATATTAAGCTTATTGCATCTGAATTGCTGAGGAAGTACAAAGTTACTTGCCAACCACTAAAGTTTTATAGTGCAAGACAAAAGGCACTTAAGTTTCTTGAAGCTTATCACAAAGCTTCCTACACTAAGGTAGAAAGATATGTAGCAGCTATAAATTACACAAATTTGGGGTCTAAGGTTCACTTGTAGATAGAGTGGAAACTTGGGGACTCGACTCCCAAATACAAGAGATTTTTCCTTAGTTTTGACTCAAAAAGGAAAAGATTTTTTGATAGGTGCAGGCCTTTCATTGGCCTTAATGGTTGCAATATAATTGCATGCTGATCTGATTCTTCTATAAGTTATGGTTTTGATGATTTGTGCTATTCATATTTTCAAGCTTGAATAAGGGCTTTTGTGCATCTGTTGTTCACCTAACTAAACTACCTACATATATGATATACTAACTAACTACTATATGGTGGTTTCTTGTGTTCATGATACTGCTAATAAGGTGTTTGAATTGTGCATTTGTGTTTGAAGTAGCCAAGAATTGGGATGATAACCTACCCTCGATTGTGAAAAGGAGACTCATTAAACTAACGGAGAAAGCCAGAGACATGAAGGTGGTTTTTAGAGAGAGTGAATTGTATAAAGTTCTTATAGACAACAAAGATAGCAATATTGTGAATTTGAATGACAAAACTTATGATTGTGGGGACTGGCAAATTTCTAGTCTCCCATGTGTGCATGTAGCATGTTACATTGACACTATTAGGGCCAATGTGGAACATCATGTGCATTACTTTTTAACCAAAGATTCTTATAAAGGGACTTACAAGTACCAAATCAATCCAATTCCATCTGAGAATAGGTGGCCTCGTATAATTGTTAATAAAATACAACCATCTAAAGTTAAGAAAAAATTAGGTAAGCCTAAGAAGAGTAAGATTAGGGAGACTAATGAAGACTAGAAAATGAAAAGGTCATGCTCAGTAAGATGCACACTATGTAACTAATGAGGCCATAATAGAAGGATTTGTAAGAAGGTGAAAGGAAAACATATAAAGAAGAACCAATATGGATAGGTACATTGATTAAGACTAATAATAAGTTGCAAACTTGCCAAGAATTTTGTTAACTTCTATGGTTATCTTCGACATAGGTAGCAAAAAGATAACATTCTATTGGTGGTGGCTCCAGCCATATTGAATCATCAAGTCAATACAGCCAGTTTTTATTTCCATCTTATAGCTTGTCAGGTAACAATTAGAACACATTTATGACCACTTGAAGCACTATTTATGGTTACAACAATTAAATAAATTTTTCTTTCCATTTGTACACGAATGCAACCCATAGTAGTCAATGATCTTAAAACACCATATGTAATAGACAAGTATTCCAGCCCTTCTTATACTTGATACTTGAATCAACAGCTTTGCATATGAAGTTTTTGGATTATTTGAGGTGAGATTGCATCTATTGGCAACAGATAACAGATGAAGTATCATCTTCCATCTTAGATTTCTTGTTTACTTGTTATGTGTAAATTTTTTGTTGGAATTTGGATATATACATGTGTTTTGTAATGTGAATTATCATATGGTTAGCAATACTTGACTGGTAAATTTTTTATTTGCAAAGCTATTTTTGGATACACTTACCATTGCCAATTAATTGAAGAAGCTGGTATTAGTTTTATTGCATGAATTTGATAGACTTTGGTTTTTTAATTGATGCATTATTGTTAGAGCTGTAGTAGCTTATTGTTGTTATATATGTGTGGAGTTTAATATGGCTTGTGTTACCATACAGGCTTGTGTTACCATTGTATGCTGATGCATTCAGAGGTTAGAAATTTGTTTGATTTGCATTCTACTAAATGATAAATAACCAATACATATTAGCTTTTAGCATTAACTAATAGAGTGTACAAACATGGCATTATTGTTACATAATTTATAATTAATGATTATAACAAGTCATATGTGTTCTAATTAGAGAAAATGATAATTGTAAATTTATAGTAGGGGCCAAAACAATAATGAGATCTTCAAACTAAAAATAATTAATGAATTCGAGATCTCATATGTTACATTTTTTTCATTTATTGTTTACACTCAAATAAGTATAATAATAGTCTCTGTATGATACCAAAATGAAAAAAATAAACAAAAATAACATAACTTATTATTCAACACAAATGTTGCTTGCCAAATAAATCCTACCATATCCATATTCTACTGTCTATTAAGCTTATGTCTTAGTGACTGAAGCTTGTATTAACGAGAATATTAACTTAAAATTAATTTGTTTGTATGAAAATAATATAAAAGTTTGGACAACTATAAACAAAAATCTTAAAATGGTTCAAATTTTAATAGAAAATTTTATCTTAAATTTTAAAATTTAAAACTTGAAAGATGATTGAGTTATTGTCTTTTTTTTTTTAAAATTTGGAAGATTGACATTGTTAAATTTAATGAAGTGCGATTCATGGGCTAAACCAACATTAATTCAATAAAAATTAACATTTCCCAACTTTCAATAATCTTTAATACTGACAACTAATAAAAGAGGAAAGCAAATAATTGATATTTAGAAATGAATGTATTACGGAATTGGAAAGGTGAAGAAATAAATCTAATTTCTTGATTCAATCTTGTATACATGATATGCCTATATAGGCTTACAAAAGGGAAAGGAGGAAAATAAAATAAACTAAAGAAACAAACGCAATAATGCAATACAACCATCAATATGGGCTAACATGCCTAATAATCATTTTGTCTAACATTAATTAATATATTACTGCAACTATTTCGAGGTATAAGCTCATAAAATTTGATCACATGATCAGATCATCATCATTTACAGTCACAATCACAATTCAATGTTACACACAAAAATGTTGCTCTAGTTGCCATTTTTACTTGACCAGAGAAGTAAATTGGAGCTTTATAATTGGCTTTTGAGGTGGTGTGAATGGAGTACTGAAGCATGGTGCTGTAAGATCAGCAGGCTCAGGCTCTTCTAAACTTGCTAATGCTGCTGCAACTGTTGCTCTCACATTCACATTTGAGATTTTCCCTTCGCCAAGCTTTTGGGATTCACTCACTACTGATCTCACATCATCTACTTCTTTCGGGATGCTTTCCTTGCCTGATGTTGAAAGCTCCATTGATGGATTACATCTGAGAGAAACATCACTGTGCGAGGAATCCTGATGATAACATCTTGCTTTTTCTTCCAATTTTGCATCTTCGACTGTTCTCTGTCTCTTATTACAACTGCCTGCATTTGCTTCACCCTGTTTTCGCTTCTTCCGATTAAGAGTTTTACGGGGCCGAACTCCTCCAGGAAAGACAAAATCAGGAATGTTTTTGTATCTTAAATGAGATATGTGAACTTTCATTCCTGGTTTCAAACAGTTGTACATCTCCACAGTGCTCTTAAATTCTTCGACAGTCGATCTCATATCAAATTGTTCACCTTCTTCAGGACAAACTCCCTGTCTTCGCCTTATCCCCATGAAGTAAAAACAATGGAGTGGTTTACATTTCTCTGAAAAATCACCAGGGTGTAGACGGCACTGAAGCACACCATGCATGTCCCTCTCAATCTTAAGAGTAAGCTGACGAAGTCTTGATTCAACCCAGCCTTTCCACTGTCTCAAATCAGCAGCATTCTTAGCAGTTATGTGTATTTGCAGGTAGTTCTTGAAGGCTTCAAAGAAATGGAAGGGCTCGAAAAGGCTAATCCAACTTCTTCTGTTTGCCTCAATCTCCTCGCACATTTGACTTGCATGTTGAAATTCTTCTTGGATAATGCACAATGTACTGGATGAAACATTGTAGCTGGAGTTCATGCAAGGATACGAAGGAGTTATTATCGGCATCAGATGTTTCCCGTCTCTTACATTCCTTCTCGGATCCCAAACAGGATGTCCCATTGGCAGATGTTGAATTGGACATAACATAACAGGATTAGGCCACTTCCATTGTGAAAAAATCTTGAAGAATCGACAAACCAGAACATTAGGCAGAGCATTCGGGTAGAGCTGACAGATTCTAGCAACAAGCAATGCCCAGTTGATACCGCCAAGAAACCCCATCACATTGGAATAAATCCCCCTTCTCTTTGCCCAGTATTTCAGACATCTCAACGTGGTTCGGAAATTCTTAATGTTAGGGACCAAACGCAAAATCCTATCAGTAACCCTGCATCCATTAAGACTACAAACAGTCTGCTGATCAACGTCCTGCAACAATGAGTCTTGTAAAATATCCAAATCCTCAGGAATCACCCACAGTTGCAACTGTGCATAGAGAAGATCCACAGAAACCCCATTAAACTTAAACTTGATGACAGGTACACGAACATCAGGGACAGGCTGTAAATCCTGTATTTCAGGAATTTCCTCAAGCATTCGGTGAAGCTTGCCGAAGAAATCATCATGTCTAGTAACATACCGAGGTCCAACGCACAGAGCATCAATGTCTGCACCAGGGCCATGTACTCCCAAACGATATGAACCAAATGTAAAGAGCTTGGCGTTAGCTGATTCAACCAGTTGCGGATTTGATATTCCTTTATCAACAATAACCCTTTTCACCCATTCCTTAATAATATCGTCCAATCTTCCCAACACCTCCTCCCTTATCACAGCTCCTTCCTCATTTTCAATCAATTTCTCATCTTCCAACAACTTTTCCAACTCCAGAGACTTGATCACGTTGACTTCCGATGGGCCGACAGTTGAAATCGCTTCCCCTAACCCTAAGCTTTTGACGGAACCCATCTGAGAGCTCCTTATATTGACTAAAATAGTATCAAGAACAAACCCTAATCACGTCGATATTGAAATCAAAATCAAAAGTCGTAAACTTGAAAGCTTTGAAAGCCCGTTTGCAGAACTGAACCCACTTACGTTCTTCTCAAAGCAAAACCCACGCAAGAAACACCCGAATCAGTATTGCTCGAAAGAGAAAACCTAATTGCAATGATAGAGCGATCAGAAACTAAAGATGAAAATTTTAACGCGTATTTTCAGAACTCAAACCCGCATCTCAACTTTCTTGAAGAAAAAATTCACTCTCACGAAGATTCCTTCCGATTACCTGAAGCTTATCAATTGCTAGCGTGGAAACTGATATTCTCTTTCCGAGAACTAAAACTATAATCAAATTCAAATTGAAGATGTAAATGCAGGGATGATTGGTTTCTTACTTTCAGTTACCGTTGTGGCTTTAGACTTGACTTGGGAAGCAAGCAGGCGGTTCGAGTATTTATAGTTTATCATGGGATTAATTTCGTCCCGCCCCCTTGTTGTTGAATGTTTTCAAATAATTTTCTAATTGTCTGTAGATCTGCGAACTAGTACCCCGACCTCTTTAACAGTCAGGCCCTTACCATTAAAATTAGGGTTGAAGTTACTAAATTATGGTTAAAAATCAGATATTAAAATATTAAAAAATAATAACAGTAATAATAATATTGAAATAATTTTTTATTTTTTAAAATATTTTTGTCTTCTTACATTAACCGTTAGCCTTAAAAATATATAATTTATCTATTAATTTTTTATGAATGTCTAAGATATAAATTTCTTATTTTTTCTTGGGATTACTTTGTATTAATTAATTAATTAAGAAGTATGAATTGAAAAAAGGATGGCAATTTAAATCCCTATTTCTTTGGTAATTGTACGACAGTTTCTGTTTATCTTTTATTCTTACCTACATAAATTAATTAAAGTTTTCTTCTTTTTTTTTAACTAAAGAGTTAAATTATGATTAGTAAAATAAAAAGAAATGTGATATTGGTATAGAAATACCGGAGTTTGTATAGAAAAATATAAAATTATTATTATGTAAATATAATTTTAGAGTAGGTTAAAATAATTTTAGTGTAGAAGATCAATCTTTATTTACAAACTCTATCAGTGTTTTGATATTGACAATAATAAAGAGATAATTTGATGCTATCAAAATACTTCTACTTCTATTTTTTGTTTTTTTTGTTTTACTTTTGTTGAGTTCATTATAAACTTTTTAGTGCTTTTGTTAACTGATCACATTGTTTAACATAAATATTCTTATTAATTGATCGTGTTGATTGATATTATAATAATATAAATACTTATATTTTATAATTAGTTATTGTAATGAGTCATATATATATTTTATTTAGAGAAAATGACAATTGGAACTCCAAATTAGGGTCAAAATAATATTAAAACTCCCAAGTTAAAAATAATTATATGAGAACGCTTTTATTACATTTTCTCATTATAATTTATACTCAAATAGATATGATGGCCTTTGTAAGTACTAAAACCCCCTAAAAAGTGTAAATAAAATTATGTCATGTAAATCATGTTGGAAATGCTTGTAGGCAAAAAAAAAAAAAAAAGGGAAAGATTTATTGTCAAATATTTATTATATTAGAAATATATGATAGATCTTAAAGTTTTTCACTGTATAATTTATTGCTCATATAAAATAAGATATGAATTTTATTAAATACCTCTACTTATAAATGAATTACTGTAAAAAATTCTATTTCTATTAACCATATCAAATGAATATTGAAGTTCCTAATTTTACGGCTGTTGGATAATAATATTTTAGTACTTTTATTTTTCTAAAAATAACAACTTGGCAAAATTAGTTTTATAATTTTAATAATTTAGCCCCTACTCCATGAAATTATTATTTTTATATTAGCAGGTTAAAATGTTAAAATTACAAAAATTATATTTCAATTTATTATTTTAAAAATTTAGGAACAAGAATAATAATAATAATAATATTTAGCTAAAATGTTCAAATTAAAAAAAAATTATACTTTCATACAAATTAATTAGTGTGATAGTATTTACTGAAGTTGAAATTGTTATATTTTTTGCTGTTGTGATGAAAGGTTTGTTAGAATTATGTTCACTATTAGGTAATTAAAAATTACAAGGGAAGGGAAAAGAAATAGGATGGAAATGAGGATTAAAAGAAGAAAAAGAAAAAATATTTTTTATTTCTTATCATTTTGATATTTTGTAAATGCAATTTTAACCGTAAATTAGTTAAGTTTTAACAACATAAATTAACATAATGAGAGGGCCATTATGACTTACAAAACAATAATTTAAAAATAGAAATAGAAATAAAATAAGAGTATGTTAATAATATCAAATATCTCTATATTTATTGAAAATTTTAAAATAACCGAATTTTTATTATTGTTATTATCATTATTATTATTATTACTATTTTAATTTTTTATAATTCTGATACAATTTAGTAACGTTAACACTAGTTTCTATGAGAAGAGATAATGATGTGGGGTATTTTGCATACATAGAGAAATTTACTAAATAATTTGCAATATCTTCACTAGAAGGGAGCGGAATGAATTAATACCGTAATGGAGCCGTCAAATCATAAACAACAGTAACAGATTAGGAAACCAATCATCCGTCTACATCATCAGTTTGAGTCTAATTATACTTTTGGTTCTTGGAAATAGAAAATCAGTTGAATTCCAGGTAATCCAACAAAATATTTAGGAGAGTTCTCTAGCGTAAATTTTTGTTTTAAAAAGTTGAGAAGTGAATTAATTTCTGAAAATATCCGATAAGGTTTTCAATTTTCATTTCTGATCGATCTATTATTGTGACTAATTTTCCTCTTATGAACTTCATATATACTGTTTTGGGTGTTTTTTGTGTGGGTTTTTGCTTTCAAAAATTCATAGAGGTGGGTTCTAATCTAAAAATAAGTTTTCAAGCTTTCAAGTACTTCTCAATTTTTAATTTTAATTATAGAATGATTATGATTAGGGTTTTTTAGAAAGAGCTCTAAGATAGGTTTTGGCGAAGGTTTAGACTTATGATAAGTCATTTCAACTGTCGACCCTTTAAGTAACTGGTTTTTATTTATTCGTTCTTGTTTCAGTTTAGTTTTTTTCTTTGGATTCAATTCAGTCCAATTTAAAAAAATTTAAAACTGAAATTTTTTTGTCCGGTTCAATTTCAATAAAACTAAATTGAACCGGACCATGCCTACCCTGAGACTGCTATGTTAGATTGAGCACGGATCAATTTGAAATTATTGTGACGTATAAATAATTAATGATTATTGTACTAAAAAAATAATTAGCTTTTCAAAAAGACAAATAAATGTTTAGTAAGTTGTGCTATTGAATTTGAAATGCTGTTTAATTTCAAAAATTAAATATGTACTTTTGATAAATTTTAATATTAAAGTGTTGTAACAATATATTGTGATCATAACATATAATTAAAATATGATATAAATTACAATAAACTACAATAATGACATTTAAAAAAGTAATTAAATTTTGAGATAAAAAAGAAAAAATGCGACTAATTTTATATATCTTTGTATTGCTGACGCTGATCTCAATTAGACCTCAAGACATCTCTCTAAACACCTATTGTGATCATATCGCTATGAAATAAGTTGTTTATATTTTTTATTAAAAATAAATTTAATAAAAAATTATAAAGTCTGTTATTTATTGCTTTTCATTTACAATTTCAAATGTGTTTTTGAAGCCTATAGTCAATTGCAATCGAAAACATACAATCTTTAATTATTCACATAAATTTCTTATACATTATTGTCACTTTTTATTTGAATGATACCTATACCCTACTTTAAAAATAATTATCAAATACTTAATTCAATAACAAAATTACCCCTCTAAAATTCTTATTGACTAATATAATAATATAAATATCTTTTTCGTAAGTTCTAGTTGATTTTCTAGTTAAATAAATTAGTTATATGGAAATATTTTATTTTAAGTAAAAAATTAGTTTAATATTAACGAAAAATTTTTTTTAAAAAAAATGTATTTTATAATCATTTTTAAAGTAGGGTGAAGGTATCATTCAAGCAATAAAATAGGGTCCAAATATCATTTGTCCTTAATTCAAGGGCACCGAACCTACTACCCTACAAAACCCTGTAAAGATTGAAGTTGATAACTGCTACAAATATCTATCAATCATGCAACACATGCATATAGAATAATGAGTTTGATTGCAGAAGGTTGTAAAAATTATACCGATGTCGTTCTTGAAAAGGTTTAAGTATATATGTTAAAGTATGGATGAATTCAATGTTAAAACATCAAAGTAGCAAGGTAAGTGTAGAGCTTGTCGGTTGATTGGTTATTAGTGAATCCAAGAAAATTTTTGGAAATAGCCAAAATTTTGGGATAATAATTAATTTTAACCATTTCTAAAGTCTTGTTTGTTTTATTAGTGAAATATAAAATCCTAGATAAAAATACTCTGCCGTTTATGTTTTCTTCGAAATTGTACAAAACCTACTTTTTTTAATAAATGTTGGACCGGTTTTCCCTTGGATTTTAGCCCAATTATCTCCAATTCGACTTAATTGATCTCTTAAAAAGGAAATAAAGAATAATAAAATTATACTTAACCTATTAACAAATTATAAGCTAATATTTTTTCTAAAACCAAGCTTAATAAGAGAATTTCTCTATTATTTTATTTAACTTATCAAAAGATTAAAACAAATACAAATCCTTAATTGTTTTCCAATTAAACTTTGAATATCAGCTGAATCATATAAACCTAATAAAGCAATAAGTATATAAAAAAAAAAGAAAAGAAAAAGAGGTCTTCTCTCCACATAAAAACAAATTTTAATAATTGATATCAGGCGAAAAAATTTAGTATCAACAATAAAAATGCCTTCTTGATCACCACAAGAACTTGCACAGTCAAAAAATGTTTGATAGAATTAAGTTTAACTTTAAAATAATTAAAGATCACAAAGGAAGAGAAACAACAAAGACATGAGGATTCAAAAAGAGAGAAAAAAAAATATGTTTTTTTTTTCTAATTTTGGTATTTTGCAAATATAATTTTAGCCTTAACAAAGTAACATACTGAGAGGCCTACATATAATGAATTGTTAAAATAACATAAAAATAAAATTAGGGGTATTTTGATAACAATAAATTCTATCTTTATTTATTGACAATATCAAAACACTTACAGTTTTTGTAAATCATGAATGATCTTCCACATTATTACTATATTATTTTATTAAGGTTAACTAATTAATTTAAGCTGAAATTATGGTTCAGAAAAATATTATTTTTACACTTTTCTAAACAAACTCTTTAGTTAAAAAAGTATTTAATTTATACAAGAATAAAAGAGAGATAAAAACTCTCCTACAATTACCAAAGAAATAGAGATTTAAATTGCCATCCTTTTTTTGATTCATTCTTCTTAATTAACTAATTAATATGAATTAGTCCCATTAAGAAGCACGAAATTTGTATCTTATTTAGACATTCATAAAACATTAATAGATAATGGTTAAGGTAAGAAAACAAAAATATTTTAAAATAAAAAGTTATTTCAATATTATTATTGTTATAATTTTTTAATATTTTAATATCTGATTGTTAACCTGAATTTAGTAACTAACTATAATTTTAATGGTAAGGAGTAATGACATGGAGGTATTTCACAGATTTACAGAAGGTTAGAAACTAATTTGAAACCTTTCAACAATAAGGGGGCGAAGTGAATTAATCCCATGATAAACTATAAATACTCAAACGCCTGCTTACTCCCCGAGTCACATATAAAGCAACAATGATAACTGAGAGTAAGAAACCAATCATCCCTGCATATACATCTTCAATTTGAATTTGATTAGACTTTTAGTTTTCAGAAAGAGAATATCAGTTTCCACGGTAGCAATTAATAAGTTTAACGCAATTGAATGAAATATTCATGAGGGTTTTTCCTGCATGAATTTTTTCTCTAAAAAGTTGAGAAGGGGGTTGAATTCTGAGAATACACGTTAAGCTTTTCAATTTTCATTTTTGATTGGTCTACCATTGTGATTAGAGTTTTCTCTTTTGAACTTAAAACTGATTCGAGTGTTTCTTCCATGGGTTTTCGCTCTAAGAAGTTCGCAATAGTTGGTCAATTCTGCAACAAGCTTTCAACTTTTAAGTTTTCAACTTTTGATTTCGATTATAACATCATTTGCATCATTAAGATGAAATTGTTACTCAATAAAGTTACATAAAATATTTTAATACAAATTGACTAGTGTCGTAATGTTTAGTGAAATTGAATAAATCTTTTCATATAAATTAGTGTTTCATAGTGATATTATAGATTTTTATTTTTATTACTATTATTATAATATTTTAAAATTCTGATTATAACCTAAATTTAGTAACTCTAACCCTAATTTTAACGGCAAGGGGTAAATGATGTGGGGGTATTTTGCAGACTTACAGAAACATAGAAAATAATTTAAACTACTTCAACAATAAGGGGGCGGAATGAAATTAGTTCCTTGATAAACTATAAATATTTGAACCGCCTACTTGCTCACCAAGTCAAATCTAAAACAGCAACTGTAACTGAGAGTAAGAAACTAATCATCAGTGCACATCATCAATTTGAATTTGATTATACTTTTAGTTCTTGAAAAGAGAAAATTTATTGACAAGCTTAAAATAATTGAACGAAAAATTCATAAAAAAAATTTTTCGCGTGTAATTTTTCCTTTAATAAGTTGAGAGAAATGAGTTGACTTTTGAAAATATGCGTTAATATTATTAATTTTTATTTTTAATTATTCTACCATTGTGATTAAAGTTTTTTCTTTTGAATAATATTGATTCAAGTATTTCTTACGTGAATTTTTATATTTATAAATTAAGAGAAGACCAACTTTTAAGATTTAAAAAAAAAAAAAAAACCAAAGCGAAACAAAATCAAATAAATAAAAACTGATTATTTAGAGGGGCCGACAGCTGAAATCACTTGCTATAAGTCTAAAACTTTACCAAAACCCATCTTAAAAGTCCTTCTAAAAATAATCACAGTGATGCTATAATTAAAATTAAAAATTAAAAAATAGTTAAAAGTTTGTTTTTAAAATGGAATCCATTTTTATGAATTTGTGAAACCAAACCCATGCAAAAACACTCGAACTCATATATATTAAGTTTAAAAGAAAAAAATTAGTCACAATAATAAATTTATCAGAAACAAAAATTAAAAACGTTATCACGTATTTTCAAAACTCAACTCACTTGTCAAGTTCTTAGAACAAAAGTTCATGGGAGAGAAATCATCATGAATGTTCTATTTAATTATCTTACGATGAATTAATTTTCTATTTCCGAGAATTAAAATTATAATTAGATTCAAATTGATGATGTACACGGATGTTATAATTAGATTCAAATTGATGATGTACACGGATGATTGGTTTCTTACTCTCTGTTGCCGTTGTTTATGATTTGACTTCGTGAGCAAGCTGGGTTCCATCATGGTATTAACTTCATTCCACCCCCTTCTAGTGGAGAAATTTCAAATTATTTCCTAAGTTTCTCTATGTATGCAAAATACCCCACATGATTATCTCTTCTCATTGAAATTAGTGTTAAAGTTACTAAATTAAATAAGAATTATAAAAAATTAAAATATTAATAATAATAATAATAATAATAGCAACAATAATAAAAATTAGGTTATTTTAAAATTTTTAATAAATATAGAGATAATTTGATATTATTAAAATGCTCTTATTTTTTTTTTATTTTTATTTTTAAATTATTATTTTGTAAGTCGTAATGGCCCTCTCATTATGTTAATTTATGTTGTTAAAAGTTAACTAATTTAGGGTTAAAATTGTATTTACACAATATCAAAATGATAAGAAATAAAAAATATTTTTCTTTTATTTTTTTCTTTTTCTTCTTTTAATCCTCATTTCCATCCTATTTCTCTTCACTTCCCTTGTAATTTTTAATTACCTAAATATTGAACTTAATTCTAACAAAACTTTCATCACAACAACAAAAAATATAACAATTTCAATTACAGTAAGTACTATCACACTAATTAATTTGTATGAAAGTATAAATTTTTTTAATTTGAACATTTTAGCTAAATATTATTATTATTCTTGTTCCTAAATTTTTAAAATAATAAATTAAAATATAATTTTTGTAATTTTAACATTTTAACCTGCTAATATAAAAATAATAATTTCATAGAGTAGGGGATAAATTATTAAAATTATAAAACTAATTATGACGAATTGTTATTTTAAAAAAAAATTAAAAGACTCAAATATTATTATCCAACGGCTATAAAATTAGGAACTTCAATATTAATTTGATATAGTTTTTAGAAACATGATTTTTTACAGTAATTCATTTATAAGTAGAGGTTTTTAATAAAATTCATATCTTATTTTATATGAGCAGTAAATTATTCAGTGAAAAACTTCAAGATATATCATATATTTCTAATATAATAAATATTTGACAATAAATTTTCTCACTTTTTTTTTGTCTACAAGGATTTCCGACATGATTTACGTGGCATAATTTTATTTACTCTTTTTTGGGTGGTTTAGTACTATAGAAAGACAATTTTATCTGTTTGATCAGTATAAACTATAATGAGAAAATGTAATAAAAGCATTCTCATCTAATTATTTTTAACTCGAGAATTTCATTATTATTTTGACCCTAATTTCGAGTTTCAATTATCATTTTTTGTAAATAAAATAAATATATGACTCATTACAATAACTCATTATAAAATATGAGTATTTATGTCATTATATCAATCAACATGATCAATTTAATAAGATATTTATGTCAAATAATGTGATCAGTCAATAAAAGTACTAAAAGGTTTATAATGAACTACAAAAGAATAAAACAAAGTAAAAAAATAGAATTAGGAGTATTTTGATAGCATCAAATTATCTCTTTATTATTGACAATATCAAAACACCAATAGATTTTGTAAACAAAGATTGATCTTCCACACTATTATTTTATTATGTTATTAAGGTTAACTAACTTACTCTAAAATTATATTTACATAATACCAATTTTATACTTTTTTACACAAACTCTAGTATTTCTATACCAATATCACATTTTCTTTTCATTTTACTAATCACAAACTAACTCTTTACTTCAAAAAAAAAAAAAAGGAAGAAGATGAAAACTTTAATTAATTTATGTAGGTAAGAATAAAAGAGAAACATAAACTGTCCTACAATTAGCAAAGAAATAGGGATTTAAATGGCCATCCTTTTGTTAATTCATACTTCTTGATTAATTAATTAATACAAAGTAATCGCATGAAAAAGTAAGAAATTTATATCTTAGACATTCATAAAAAATTAACAGATAAATTATATATTTTAAGGTTAACGGTTACTGTAGGAAGACAAAAATATTTTAAAAAATAAAAATTATTTCAATATTATTATTACTGTTATTATTTTTTTATATTTTCATATCTGATTTTTAACCGTAATTTAGTAACTTTAACCCTAATTTTAATGGTAAGGGCCTGACTGTTAAAGAGGTAGGGGTACTAGTTCTCAAATCTACGGACAATTAGAAACTTATTTGAAAACATTCAACAACAAGGGGGCGGAATGAAATTAGTCCCATGATAAACTATAAATACTCGAACCGCCTGCTTGCTTCCCAAGTCAAAGTCCAAAGCCACAACGGTAACTGAAAGTAAGAAACCAATCATCCCTGCATTTACATCTTCAATTTGAATTTGATTATAGTTTTAGTTCTCGGAAAGAGAATATCAGTTTCCACGCTAGCAATTGATAAGCTTCAGGTAATCGAAAGGAATCTTCGTGAGAGTGAAATTTTTCTTTAAGAGAGTTGAGATGTGGGTTTGAATTCTGAAAATACGCGTTAAAAATTTTCAACTTTAGTTTCTGATCGCTCTATCATTGCAATTAGGTTTTCTCTCTCAAGCAATACTGATTCGGGTGTTTCTTGCGTGGGTTTTGCTTTGAGAAGATCGGAAGTGGGTTCAGTTCTGCAAACGGGCTTTCAAAGCTTTCAAGTTTACGACTTTTGATTTTGATTTCAATATCGACTTGATTAGGGTTTCTTCTTGATACTATTTTAGTCAATATAAGGAGGTTTCAGATGGGTTCCGTCAAAGGCTTAGGGTTAGGGGAAGCGATTTCAACTGTCGGCCCGTCGGAAGTCGACGTGATCAAGTCTCTGGAGTTGGAAAAGTTGTTGGAAGATGAGAAATTGATTGAAAATGAGGAAGGAGCTGTGATAAGGGAGGAGGTGTTAGGAAGATTGGACGATATTATTAAGGAATGGGTGAAAAGGGTTATTGTTGATAAAGGAATATCAAATCCGCAACTGGTTGAATCAGCTAACGCCAAGCTCTTTACATTTGGTTCATATCGTTTGGGAGTACATGGCCCTGGTGCAGACATTGATGCTCTGTGCGTTGGACCTCGGTATGTTACTAGACATGATGATTTCTTCGGCAAGCTTCACCGAATGCTTGAGGAAATTCCTGAAATACAGGATTTACAGTCTGTCCCTGATGCTCGTGTACCTGTCATCAAGTTTAAGTTTAATGGGGTTTCTGTGGATCTTCTCTATGCACAGTTGCAACTGTGGGTGATTCCTGAGGATTTGGATATTTTACAAGACTCATTGTTGCAGGATGTTGATGAGCAGACTGTTTGTAGTCTTAATGGATGCAGGGTTACTGATAGGATTTTGCGTTTGGTCCCTAATATTAAGAATTTCCGAACCACGTTGAGATGTCTGAAATATTGGGCAAAGAGAAGGGGGATTTATTCCAATGTGATGGGGTTTCTTGGCGGTATCAACTGGGCATTGCTTGTTGCTAGAATCTGTCAGCTCTACCCGAATGCTCTGCCTAATGTTCTGGTTTGTCGATTCTTCAAGATTTTTTCACAATGGAAGTGGCCTAATCCTGTTATGTTATGTCCAATTCAACATCTGCCAATGGGACATCCTGTTTGGGATCCGAGAAGGAATGTAAGAGACGGGAAACATCTGATGCCGATAATAACTCCTTCGTATCCCTGCATGAACTCCAGCTACAATGTTTCATCCAGTACATTGTGCATTATCCAAGAAGAATTTCAACATGCAAGTCAAATGTGCGAGGAGATTGAGGCAAACAGAAGAAGTTGGATTAGCCTTTTCGAGCCCTTCCATTTCTTTGAAGCCTTCAAGAACTACCTGCAAATACACATAACTGCTAAGAATGCTGCTGATTTGAGACAGTGGAAAGGCTGGGTTGAATCAAGACTTCGTCAGCTTACTCTTAAGATTGAGAGGGACATGCATGGTGTGCTTCAGTGCCGTCTACACCCTGGTGATTTTTCAGAGAAATGTAAACCACTCCATTGTTTTTACTTCATGGGGATAAGGCGAAGACAGGGAGTTTGTCCTGAAGAAGGTGAACAATTTGATATGAGATCGACTGTCGAAGAATTTAAGAGCACTGTGGAGATGTACAACTGTTTGAAACCAGGAATGAAAGTTCACATATCTCATTTAAGATACAAAAACATTCCTGATTTTGTCTTTCCTGGAGGAGTTCGGCCCCGTAAAAGTCTTAATTGGAAGAAGCGAAAACAGGGTGAAGCAAATGCAGGCAGTGGTAATAAGAGACAGAGAACAGTTGAAGATGCACAATTGGAGGAAAAAGCAAGATGTTATCATCAGGATTCCTCGCACAGTGATGTTTCTCTCAGATGTAATCCATCAATGGAGCTTCCATCATCATGCAAGGAAAGCATCCCGAAAGAAGTAGATGATGTGAGATCAGTAGTGAGTGAATCCCAAAAGTTTGGCGACGGGAAACTCTCAAATGTGAATGTGAGAGCAACAGTTGCAGCAGCATTAGCAAGTTTAGAAGAGCTTGAGCCTGCGGACCTTACAGCACCATGCTTCAGTACTCCATTCACACCACCTCAAAAGCCAATTATAAAGCTCCAATTTACTTCTCTCGTGAAGTAAAAATGGCAACAAGGGCAACATTCTTTTGTGTAACATTTAATTGTGATTGTGACTGTAAATGATGATGATCTGATCATGTGATCATATTGTATGAGTTAATACCTCGAAATAGTTGCAGTAATATATATGTATATATATACATATTGACGAAGTCATTCATTTCATTTCAACTGTCAATTTTTCGTTTCATCTTTTTAAGTTATTTTTTATTTACAAAATGTTCGTTTAGCTTGAGCCCACGAATCACCATTCATTACATTTATCCTCAGCAACACATGTATATTTAATCACTAAGGATGATGTATTTAGTATTGTTATTAATTAGTATTTTTATGAAAATGAAAATCGTATTTTCTGATAATTCCAAAGTTTAAGAATGATTTTAGGGGTTTTTTTTTTTTGAAAAATTGTATTTTTGAAACAAGAATTATAAAAGAGTTTGGCAGAATAATGTTAGAGAAAGGAATTTCAATAATTTCATATATTAATCATTTTGAGTAAATAAATTAATTTGATTAATTTAAATTTGTTTTCTTAAAAGATTTAGATTTTAGTATTGCTAAACGTCCCTAATAAAAGAAAATAAAATAATACATTATATTACCGCCAATATCATTTCAATATATATTATTTAATTTTTGAATATCTCTTATCATTCTGTATTAAAATAAATTATTTTTAGTATTTAAATTATGGTAATAATAAACTATGAAATATAGTTTAGTCTTATTTTTTAGAATAAAAATAAATTAAAAAAAAACTCTATTAAGAATTGATATTTACTAAATTGTAGAATTAAATGAAAACCAACAATACAAAACATGCCCAGAATGCATTGCTAGCACTACTATTTAACAAAAAGCCTCCCATCTAAAACTTCACAAAATTATGGTTGAAAATTAATTGGGAAATCTTTATTCTATTATCAAATAGTTTGAAGAGAATCTGAAGGCTTTAACAGGTACACAAAATCTGCCTAAAAAAGGGTACAACTGTGATCAATAATTTGGATATTCAAATAATAAAGAAATTGTAATCTCATTCATTCATATGTGCCCAATATATATATATATATATATATATATATATATATCCCAAAATCATCAATTCATACATGACCAAATAACCCACTATCTATCTCAATACATGCATGGGAAAGCAAAGATGGATCGCATCCCATCCCATTTTAGCTGAAAACGAGCCGCGCAAATCAAGTATATGTAAATGAAACTGAACTAGAATGCAATCTCACAAGGTGCATGAAACGTTCTTCCACGGCATATAGCTTCTAGGTTTTCTCCGGCGTAAGAACAAAGTGGTGAAACCTCCACACCTGAGTTCCAAGAGCAAGCATGTGTCAAGTACTGAGAACAATATAGAATTCTTATGTAGCTACTTTTTATTATTGTAAAGAGACAAAGAAGATGAGAGGGGGGAATTGAATAATGAGTTTCTCTCTCTCCTAATCCATTTTTAGGAATACTTCTCCAGATCTGTTCTTTGACATGATTTTTTAAGCCAATTGTGAGGAAAAACGACATTCCATTTCCACCTACCTATTTCAAGTTTCCGAGTTGAATAGAAAATTCTTATCAATCCAAAAGCAATTCAACTAGACCTAATTAGCCTCCTCAACTAGACAACCAATATACCCTTCATATATCAGGCCTAGCTTCTGTTTGAGCCAACAGCCTATCTGAGTTTAAGCATTTTCTCTCCCTCCTTTTTCATTTTGTCCTGGTATTTGAATCATCCTAATGCAAAAGAGAGTGAAATTACCAGTTGCATAGAGTGGCACTGAATGCGTCAAAAAGCCACCAGCAGCTATTACCCAACGTGTGTGGAGTCGAAGAACAAGCAGTCTAGCACTGTCTGGGGTGTCAAAATTTGCCCCATTGGCATTTTTAACTGGTGCAAACTCTTCCTCCCGTAGCACCTGAAAATCGCAAAACATATTTTTTTCCAGTATTAGCACTAATCACAGAGATACGAGAGGAAAATGCTGTATTTGGAGTGAGAAACAATGGGAAGAAAGTCATTACCTCAAAAAGAGCAGTTGAAGGAGCATAAGGAAATGCATCAAATATAAACTGCTCTAGCTTGTACCCCAAAGTTTGTCCATGGATAGAAGGTATCTTTTTCTCAGCAAGATGGTAACTGCACTTGCAATGCATGTATATTAACAGACCTGTAAATATTAAAAATGTATACAAACAAATACAATTTAAACATGGGAACAGCATGATGATTTTAATAATTACATATTAGATTCTATATTGCTTTTGATGTTCGTGCGGACCCATCTGATTTCTGAGGGTACAAGTACTACAATGGTGTTCCAAAACATTAGTAGTCTGTTCATCTTGATAAAACCAAGAGATTGAAAAGATATGGTGGAGGCTGAAAAAGATATGTTCAGGTATAACTGATTCTAAAATTCATGCAAGAAACTAATCATGCAGCTGATATAGAATACTTGTAGTCCTTTATTAATATGGCTTGATATGTGTTTTGACTGAAATAGTCCTGGCAAGGCAAAGTGACCCCAAGTATATTGTGACAAAGGACGTGGTAATTATGGTTATGATAAAAATCAATTTAAATCTGCAGAAAGTTGAGAGAGAAAGCATCACTAACACGCTGTCTTTTTCGAGGCCATTAGCCACCTGGTTTAGGAAATCCAAAGTGAACATGTGTAAGCAAACCTGAAACCCAAGAATGATACAACAGTCAGAAAAACAAATTCTATTAGAATACAAGACCATTATTCTCTTTAAGAGTTCAAGAACACAAATCATGGTGCATACAGAATAATGATACAGAATAATTACAATAAATCACAAGTGGAATTGTTAATCTTAAGAAGAAAATACTCTAAAAGCACAATATTTCCAGCACTAAATGTGCAAATCTCCTTCAGTGAAAGAACAAAACAAAAAACTAAATTGTCAAAATTCTTTCTATGCATAATTTCCTTGAAGTGTCTTTGATAATTTATGGTATGCTCCTTCAAATTGTCTTTATATTGAAACAGTTTAAATAAATCATGACATTCATTTGGATACTAATTGCATTTTTGCATAAGGATCTCACTAAGGCATTAAATCACTGATCAAAAACATTTACTACCCAAAAAAAAAAAAAAAAAAAAAAAAAAAAAACAAAAGCAAGATTTAAATTGTATGGGCTTTTGGAGTATGGGGAAATAAGGTGTTGTGGTACCAAAATTCAATGTGTGTGTATGTGTTCAGCAAATGCTTAAAGAATTAAAGAAGAAAAAGTTCCTCACAACAACAACAACATCGTGCACAAATTTTCAGCCCAACCAATCAGAATGACTTTCACCAAACAATTTGAAGTAATAATCTACCAACAATTGTGCCTCAGGACACCAAGCAAAATTTAAATCCAATGAGCACAACAGATGTTGTCAAAAAGCATAAAATGCAAGGCAAAGTTCCATACATTACTCCAACAAAAACGAAGACGTCCAGTCTCCTGATTGATTGCCGAAGCCAGTGATGGATCTAACTCACTGTATTCAACCACAGTGAGAGGTCCACCTTTACCCCGCCTCACAAAGACCCCAACCTTTTCTTGGGGATATGCCTGCAACCAAACCCAAGAAGAATAAGAGTATAAATTTTTCAGTCTTATATTGTAAACAGTAATTATCCGCAATGTAACCTGTTGATAGTATGCTTTCTTTATTTCTTCTATTTTCCCATAGATCATATAAAAGTTAATTCTTCACTGACAATCTACCAAGAGGAATTACTGAGTTGTCTTTCTTTTTCTTTTGTTCCCACAATAAGAAACATGAATTATTGCCTAACAGAAAATATAAGAACAAAATATGACAAGCCATATACTGCAAGCTGATCTAAATCAGAGATAAGTTTTATTATAATCTGAATTAAGCAGAATAATGACAGCAATAGAAGCTGACTTGCAATATATTACAAAAGCCTTCTCAAATTCAAGTTTTCGTCAATAGAAATTAGACAATTAATAAGCTGAAGTTCCATAAAAGTCCAGATGCAAAATATTAGTTACCTTTCGGACAACTTTTGCTGCAGCAGCAACTCCTTTATCAATAAAATATCCCAAGAAAGTAGGATCAGCCACACGAACCTGCTTGCAAAATCCTAATCACTATTTCTTAAATAGGAAATATCTAGAAACTTCCAACCAATTAAAAAAACACAAACAACAAGAAACTTACCAGTGCATTGTCCACTCCATAGCAATCCACATATTTAATGCCTCTTGATGCCATATCTTCTAATAATTTTGATGATTTCAGTGCTGATCAACAAATCATGTCCAACCAAACCAATGAGTATCCAAACAATATTATGATATTTGAATGCATTGCTAAATTAAAAGATACCTGAATATACTCCTCCATTTCCATCCGGAGCCTTAGCCACCTGGCTTTAAACAATTAAACTCGTATAACCACCAAATTATAGAATGGGTGTGATAGTTTGAAATGAAAAGGTTCAACAAGGAAGGAAGACAATAGAACTGTATCTCTTTTAAAAAAAGAAAAGAAAACAAAGCAGCCGATGCCACTCCACAAAACACACCTAAGTAACACCAAAAGTAGTTTTTGTTTTCTTAAATTAGGATCACATCTAATTTGCATCCTCCCAGTACTGCTGAAGGTTTTGTGAGCCCAAAGAAGCATTAAAGAATTCATTCTCTCTTTCTATAAGTGGACGTAGAACCTTTAAATCTCTAAATTTCGGTAAACTGTCGTATGATGTAGGCGGCCATTCTCAGACATGTTATTTTATGGACTTTGACATATGTTGTAATATCTTAGAAACATTCAGATATATGCAAACATCATGGTTTATTACTTAAATATTCCTTTATTAGCCTCTGGTTCAGCCTAACCAAAATCAGTTATAAACTGGTACGCAACATACTTCCACAGAATGCAAGTCATATTTCTAGTTCTTAACTACATGCTTTGTTTGTTTAGCTTCCAAATGATCCAGACAAGGAGGAGTTAAAAGAAAACAAGAAAAAAAAAAATGGAAGTAATCAAATTTTAAGGTCAAAATTTCAAATAGAGCCATATGAGATGCTCCATACTCTTCTGGTCAGTATTCTAATCATTTCCTAATATGATTTTCTTGGCAAAATGATAAGTTTGTTTAATTTAAGTAAAATTAAAATGACCGAGAAAACTCAAAACAAGGAGGACGGGATGTATTAAAAGTCTTGAGGTCAATAAAAACAGCAGATACAGGAGCCCTTAATCAAGTCACCCGTGCTTTCGAAATAGGATGTATGAGGAAAAAAGGGACATTTAGGAACTCAAAGGACATAGACACCCAAAGGGAAGGTGAAAATAACAAGGAAAACTATCTCATCGAATAGCCTTGGTTGCATTACTTTTGTCAGCTTTTGAATTACGAAATTACCGAGTTGTATCAGCTATATGACTCCTATAAGCATTTGCAAATTCACCAGGACTGATGGAATTGTTCTAATTCTAGGTATCCCATTGATCAAGAAAAATCCATGCTAAGATATAATTCCATCATAACATAGAAGAAATTGGCTTATCAAAATTATCAACACTCTAAGCACTTCATACTTTAACATCTATTTGTACCATAAACAACTTTTAATTCAAATTCATCCATAAGTACCGATGCCTCAGCGAAATAAAGTCAGTAGCTTAGGGCATTTTCAGGACTCAAAATCAGATTATTTAAATAGATTAAAAACAGAAAACCATACTTTGTATGGAGTCTCCATAATAATTCTACCATCCTTTGAAACACACGGTATGGTGCCTTGCTGGAAGAAGGTGACCTACATCAAGGAAGTGCCATTCAAAGTAAAGTCAAAGAAAGAGTGTCGTGAATAGCCAAAAAGAAAACTACCAAAAGAATCTTACTTGATCCGATTCCAGGCCAAAGTACTTATGGCTTTCAAAATATTTGCGTGTGGCATCATCAGTAAAGGGACTGGTCATTATGTACCAGTGTATTGTCACTGAACCAGCAGAACCTCCACCTGCAGATAATAAAGAATTTAGATAGTTGTATCAAACGAATTATAAGTATGCAAAGTCTAGAATGATAAACCTTACCTTCACTAATAAATTGAGCAGCTAGTCTTTGGGCACACAAAATTCGTTCAGCTTGAAGTTGAAAAAGGGACTTGCCAGATGGAAGTCCAATATCTGAAATAAAAGCGCATGGAAAGTAAAAAATAAGAATTTATTATTGAATTACTAAGTTTATAAGATTCAAATATGTACACAAGAAAAAATCATAAATATAACTTCACAGGCCAGATTCAAAATAAGTTAGAGGAATCAATTGAAGTAGACTAAGATTCATTCTCCTTCCTTTTTCTCTTTAAAAAAAAAAAATGTTATTTGAACGTAAGAATTTTTAGTAGTCTAGGTTCTTATTCCTTGATTCAAAGAAATTATTCAGGATTTATAACCAACAAAAGAATTAACCATTATAATTTTCTCAAGGACAGCTACATCACATTCTTTCTCAAGATTATATTTCGAAGAATCAGATACAGTATAATCCACCTACAAAAAATCAACAGCTTTGATAAAGTTTTTCACCTAACTTTTCCACTTATAAGTGAATTTATTTATAACCATTCCAAAATTCTAAAGTTTTTGCTTCTATGCTTATGTAGGACAGATGATTAAGTGGTCTCAATCATTCTCTTTTTTTTTTTTTCCAAAAATTGTGGAAAATTAAAATATCAATTTTAACCAATCCCATCCCAGAACAAAAAAAACTAAAAGGACATTGCTGCATCACTAAATAGTTATTTGATCAACCAGAGAATGGCCAGAATCAAGTAAATATTAAAAAACAAAAGAGAAAATTAGGACCTATAGTTAGAACCAAAAAAATTTTTGAAAGAAAATTGGCAAAACAGAATTTGTTTGACGAAACACAAGCAGTTGGGATGAGCCTTTGAGTCACCTATTCAATTTGTAATTATGAACTACACCACACTTTCTTAGAGTTTTAGTAACACCAAAATAGAAGAGAACCAGTAAAAGAATCTCAGCTTCAACACTCAAGCATTTCTGATGCATTGTTAATGCAACAACCTCTAAAGAAATGTGCATTAATGTATTATTTTCAAATAAAGTGAGTAAAAAATTACTCACTAAAACATCCTTTTGGATCTGAACTTCCAAGTCGTGTTCCCTGCATCAAAAGTCCCATCACAAGAAAACATATGCAACAATCAGTCATAGGAATGCTTCAAAACTAAGAAAAACTGAACAGAAAATTCATTGAAGACAAATAGACAACAGTCACAAGCACCCAATATCTATGAAGCAGAAAAACAATTTTCCCCACAAGCATCCCAATAACACATTAAAACCAAATAGATCACTTCTCACTACACTAATATTCCAAAGAACCAGAATAAATCTCAAGCTAGCAGCATTATCATCTGTGGATGCCACAAAAATGGAAGAGTATGAGGAGAATTGTCCAACATGTGCCCCATCCAAGTCCCTAAGGGGATAGCCTAAATGGTTAGATCTCTTGAAGTGATGCTAGAGGTGTAAGCATCGAATTTTCCTCGCATAAACATCAAAGAAGCTTGTATTTAACTTTTGTTTATTCATGAAGAGAGAAGGTGTGGGATGTTTGGGAAAAAAGAATTTTAGAAATGTGAGAAATTCAGGACATATTTTAACAATGTAAAAATTGTAAGTAACCAATAACCAAATAAACAATTTATATCAAATTTATCAGACAGACAGCTCCTTTGTACGGTGAGATCACATTTTCTCCTTACCCTTTTTTTAACTTCTTAACATATGCCCTCAGGCCACACGTTAACATTTCTCATTCACCAAATGCCTATTAACTATATCTATTAAATATGATACATATACATAAATTTCCTGCTCTTAAGAGTTAAAGATAATATTAGAAAATGACACTCTCACAATCACACTCCACTCCAACCTTGTTCTCCTCTACAAATTGGTATACCAGATTGGAGATCAAACCAGTTCCTCAGTTTTCCATAGTCTGCAAAGCTACACCAAAATTGGTCTTTACTCCAATAGGAACCATTAACTAAATGCATAACTGGCAATTTTTTCCATCATTTAAAGATGGACTAGCCAGAAATGCTATACTTTCAAGTTATTTTAGTACAACAATAACTCAAGATTGGATTATCGTCAATATTATACATAACATTGTGCCCAAAGATCACTCATCTTCACTGTTAAAATTGAATAAATCATTATTTGATGAGTCAGTTTGCTGAGAATGTCTACAGACATAATTCATTATTTCCTTTTCTTTTTCTTTTTTTTTTCCTTTTTTTTTCATTTTCTTTTTTTTTTTCCTTTTTTTTTTTTTCATGTAGCTCCATATGAACCCAACTTTGCCTTTTTGTTGAGCAACATAAGGATATTCCTCACTTGAATTAAAAATGTCAACATGCACATGCAAAGAAATAAAAACATATACACACAGACACATAAGACTAGTGTTATGCATCCAAACATTTGAGGGCTAGTGCTTCTGCAATATTATAGGTTTCCAGTGTCATAAAGTACCCCATCCACCACAAAACAAGTTTGATTATTATTAATAAATTACAATTGATTCTGATGCAAAGGGGAATGGACTCGAATAAAGCATCTTTTGATAACTATAATTCTTAGAAATTTATTAGGACCCCTACTTTTCAAATTTAGGTGAACAATCTAGTAGAAAATTGTCATTAGTGAACAACCAAAAGAAGCTAGATCACACCAACCGGAAAGAGAAAGAAAGAGATAGATCCGTGATGTAACTACCCAGCCAAAGTCCAAAGAGCTTCCTAAAAGTATATAGTGATTGCCCATGATAAAACTTTATGATCCCTGCTTTTGCATTATTAAGTAAGCATATCCATCACGAAACTGTCTTGGTTGAGCATAATCTCATCTCAAAAAGCAACATCATATCAAAATTATGGTTAGGAGAGAAGGAGAGGCATAGATTCTTCATGAAACATCACATTTACACAGCATCAATAAATAAACAATTCTTTTTGAAGCACATTACGAGTCACTCACCCAAAAAGTAAAAGCAATCAATACCAAAATAACCCACATCAAGCATGTATAAATTACGATAAGGTTCGACATACTTTAAGAAATAATGATGATAATAATAACAAAAATAAAAATAAAAAATAAAAAGATACCTGGCCACCAGATAAAAGCAAAACACCCAACTTCCCTTCAGAGATAGCCTTCAATCCCATCTTCCACCATCTTTCCCTTTCCTCCATTGTCCTCTCCTCCACGGACGACACATTTCTCTCCGGCACCGGTTCAATTGCCGCCACCGGCAACGCTGTAACCCAAACAAATACATGTCATTTCACATTAAACCTGACAACGATTTAAATCATACACATTATACATCAATAGAGAATGAAATTAAGAAGCAACCTTGAGATCGAAGTGAGCACCGAATGATCCGATCTATTCTCGGAAGATCTAAACTCTGAAAAACACAAAATCAACAAAAATTCAAAATCAAAATTAAGGAAAAAATCAGCTAATTTTTCAAATTCAATCACCTAATTTCATCGAACATAACGAAATTATCAAAAACGGGAGGGAAATTACAAGAAGAAGAGAAAGCGGAAAAGACCTCGATGTCCTTGACGAGACAATCTCGTTCGTCGGGTGAGAGCTCATCCCAAAGGGCAAAAACGTCCTCTTGGCCGTAATCCTTAACTCTCTCAAGCAACGCCTGAGGTGGAGGTGGCGGCGGTGAAATTGCGACAGCCGACGCAGCGCTGCTATCCGTCCCCACCACCGTCGGTTCCCTCATATTCTGCAATTATTCTCTCCCTCGAGATCTCCTTTGAATTGTCGGCCTTTGGTTTCGTTTCGTTTCGTTTCGTCGATTTATAGAAGAGAGAGGAAGGAATAGTAGCGAGGAAGACAAGAATCAATGGTCAGTTGGTGCATGTAGTGCTGCCTACAATAACTGAATTTTTTGCTACAGTTCAACCAGTTCCCAAGTGTCGTTTGTTGAAATAATTACAACTGAGTCCCCAAACTCTTATAAAATAATACATTTTCATATAATTATCTCTCTCTTTATACTTTAGTCCATCACGTTTGCTCGCTTTTCTTATATTTAACAAGCGACTGTTGGAGATAAAAATTTAAGAACTTGATCTGAATAAAATGATTTAGAGTTAAAAATAAAATAATGTAAATAATAAATAAGTTATATTCTTGCAATTAAACGTATCTATATTTGTAATTTGATTTGTCACTTAGTTTAAAGTATGGTTAATTAAATCAATAATCATATTATACAAATCATTTAAAATTTGTTTCTTATTATTAAATAAATATTTACTCAATTTATTTTTTTTTTCTAATTTATCATTGATGTATATAAATTTTTTTTTTTTTAATTTTTGGTAATATTATATTTAAGTTAAATTTTACATTAAAATTGAATGAATTGAATTCATATTTAATTGTGTTAAATATGTTGATTTTGTTTATTTGTATACAACACAACTTTGATATATTTAATTAAAAATGTCTTATTATTTCATATCTATCATTAAAAATAGTATGACAAAACTCAATCAATACAATCTATATGAAAAATACAATCAGTTTATTAATTATTTTATCTCAGTCTTTCATAAATAAGTGATAAGATTATATATGATTAATAAATGGTTTGTATTTATGCTTCAAATTTTGACATGATATAAATTAATCAAATTCTTACAAATTGAAAACTTTAGTATGCCCACTTATTGCATAATACAATGACATAAATTAATAAATTATTCTAATTTGTATTGATTAAATCTTTGTTTTATCTATTTGTGACATGAATGATAACACGAACTATTTTTTCTTCATTTAAACGACTAAAATATCATAACTGAGCAAGTAATATCCTGATTTGTTATTTCTTAAAATTTAAGGACGACAATGTTATTACTCCTCGGTTTAGCTTTCTAACAAGTTGATAGTAGTGCAATGAGTCTCGGTACTACCTTAAGTTTGACATATTTGGCTTTTATGTACATCCTGACCGTTCGACGATGGGACCCGCGTTTACCCTCCAAAATGTAGTTTCTTTATGGGATATTAACGTATTGCCCACTATATTTTTATAAAACCAATACAAGTTCATATACTTTCATATTTATAACAAATAGGTCCTTATTGTGTAACAATAACAACAATACTGTTTTCGCATATATTTATTGATATCCAATCCTACATTTTACAAATATCCATATAAAATATTATTTTTTATTCACTTATGTTTATTATTTTAAATTGTTATAAAAAATTTAAATTATTATGTTGGTCCTTGGTGTTTAAACTTTACTATTTAAATATTTTATTTTTATTAGACATTGGATAGTTTTTTTTAAAATTACTTTAAAATTTATTATTTTTTTATAAAGATGTAGATATATCTATAGAATATTCATTAGAATGTGGATATCGGCAAATGTTCAAAAGATACATATATTAAATATAATATTTGCTTAGAAATACGAATAGGATATATAGCAATGAAATTTTTTTGTAAAATACTGTTATAGATATTAAGATATCTGTAACATATTTTATTCATTGTCATTCTTCGTAATGGATGTGTCGAGTGTCAAATCATAATATATTTATATTAGGACTTATTTGTTATAATGACTATATTATCTCTCTTTTTGTTATTATTTTAAACCTTAGGGCCTATTTGTTGCTATCCCTTTCTCGAAGGATATTTTAATATCAAACGTTAGTTGATTTGGCAATGTTCTACCTGAATTCTCCTTTCTTTTTTTTTTTCTAAGACTGTCGGTCAGTTTATTTTGATAAATAAATAATTAAAACTATACGCGGCGTAATTGAAATAAAATTTCAGATAAAATAATTATTTCATTTAATTTTTTTATTAAGTAAAATAAGTATTTTTAATTGAAATAAAATAATTATTTCAAATAATTTAATTTTTAAAAATTTAAAATTTGCACTTACGTTATAGAAGTAAGATATTTTTTTAATTTTTAATAAAAACTCTTCTTTATTACAATTAAAAACAATCAAAAATATTTTCATATAAAAAATTAAATCAAATAAAAAATAATATTAAATGAGTATAAATATAATTTGATGCTATTTATATTTTCTAAAAAGGATAATTGAATGAATCCATAAGTTTTTTTATAATGCATAAAATTCTTATTTAAAATCTATTCTTTCACATGCAAAAACGATTTTATTTAATTGAATTGAATATAATCAATTTAACAAAAAAAAGAAAATAAATTTGTCTTTAACCATCTAACAATAATTGCAACAAATAAACAATATTAATATTACATCTTGCTTGTATAAGAATTGATGTGATTTAATTTTATATTCATATAACATTTTTAAATAGTAATAAAACAATAAATAAATATCCTAAAAAATTAAAAAAAAAATTGTCAATTTAATGTTTAATTTTTTTTTAAAATACGATAATATTAAATAAATAATCACATTTTTTTCATTTTGAAATTGGTGTCACTATAACGTTGAATACACATTCCATCAACAATGAAAGTAATTTATGATTTTAAGTGAATAAATTGATGCATTAATTTTTTTATTTTTTTATTTTTTTATTTTTGTTATAATTAAGACTGAGGGTCCATATGCATACCTCCAACCTAACAATTCTTGATTTATATAAAAATATTTTTTACAATATATTCCAATATGCTATGTATTTTTTTCATGTAATTTCAATGTCACTAATTAATTACCGTATATTATACATCATGCTAATTAAATAGAACATTTGATTTAATTTATAATTTTATTGATATATTTGCTTATGTTAATTAAGGTTTAAATTGTTGTAAATTGTAAAATAATATACTTTTGTTGTGTTGAAGATATAATTAACCGTAAAGAGAATCCATAGAGTGTACAATAAATTTCACTGTTAATACAAATAATCAATATGTACAATATTATAGTAAAAGAAAATTATTTTTACCGAAATGTTTGTTTTTATTTGAGTTTTTATATATATTTATAACTTTTTTCTATATATTAAAATAATTTATAATAAAAAAACATAATTATTTTTAATTATATTTCAAGTAATAAAAGATACAAAGAAAAGTAATGGAAAAGAAAGAAATTTATTATTTAAGTGTCAATCATTTTATTTTTTAATTATAATTTAAATTCAATAACTTTTTAAATTTAATTTTTTTAATGTTATTCTTTATTATTATTCAAATTAAAAATAATTTGTGAGCGTTAAATGTGATTTAGAAAATTCTAGTTATGCTACGAGAAAAAGCCTATAATTTATAATTAATGTATGTTAAAAGTTGGCACAACATCCTAATCTTTCTCCTAAATACTTTTTTCCTTTTTTTTTTTAAATATTTTATGAAATCGACAAATGGGATGAAATCTTTCAAATGAAGGGATATAATTAATATAAGATAATAATAATATAGTTTGGTTAAATAAATTATATCATATTGTTGTACCATCATAATCAAGACCAAATTTCTAGTAGCATGTAACAAATAATTAATTTATAATTTGATCATGATGGTTGTTGTTGTTGTTATTCATATATAATTTTTTAAATTTATTCAGATTAATTTATTAATTATTATATCGTTAGCTACAACAAATTATTGGAACATCTTGAGTTGGTCATCAAATCTTCAACAATCATAATTTAAAAATACAGATTCTATAATCATATTTATATCCCCCCGTTTTTATTTTTTATTGGAAAAAGAGTTTTCATTGTATTCATGATTTATGTGAATTAATTAAAATATAATTTTAGTAACCAATAGGATGGACTTTGTTTCATAATTATAACATAATTTTTTTTATTGGGAAATTAATTTATTTTAAATTAAATTTAATATATATAACTAACATATTATCAATACATTTTTATTAATACTTACATGTACAAGATTCAATCAACTAATCTAATAATAAAAAAATTATATAAATATTTTCGTCCAAGCGACAACTTGTAAACTTGCACCAATAGTTAATTTGGAATATTTATTAATAAAGTATATTGTACTTACTCTCCTATGTTTGGAAGAAAAAGTAATATATCTCTTATTTTTTAGAAAATCAAGATATCTCCGAGTTTTGAGAAAATGTTAAGATACCCTCTAAACTATTATTTTTACTTTAAATTGAATATTTCATCCCTTAATTATTAAAAAAAATATATAAAATAACTATATTAGTCTTATTTTTATTTTGTAAAAACAATATAATTTTATTCTAATATTTAAATTTAAAAGCAATAATAATATTTTGATTATAAATTATTTTTCTCCTTACAAATTTGATATCAAATTTTTTGAAAAATATTAATTATATAATTTTTAAAATAGATTGTTTATTTAAAATGGTATTATTTTTAAAAATTATATATGATTAATATTGTCAAAATTATATATAACCATACAAAAATTTAACAAACTTTAACAATAAATTTTATGTTGTAAAAATTTTTACAATTAATATTTCATAATTTTTAAAATAAATCATTTACAATATTAAAACAAGAATAACTAGTATTGTTAAAATAAAAAAAGAATATTACATAATATTAATATTAAAGTAAACCTTTTTACAATATTAAAATAAGAATAATTTATATTGTTAAAATAAAATAAGAATATTATTATTATCATAATTTTTTATATATTGTCTGAATAATTATGAAAATAATTAAATATGCATAATTTTTAAAATAAGACTATTGTCTATTTTAAACGTTATATATAACTAATATTGTCAAAAAGTTTGATAGCAGATTTAGAATGAGAAAATTAATTGAGGATTAAAATAGTATTATTACTTTTAAATTTAAATATTAGAATAAAATTATATTGGTTCCTATAAAATAAAAATAAAGATAACATGATTATTTTTATTTTTTTTAGTAGTTAAGGGGTAAAATAATTAATTTAAAGTAAAAATAGTAATTTTAAGTATTTTAATATTTCTTTAAAAATTGAAGGATATCTTGACTTTCCAAAAAGCCAGTCAAGTATATTAGTTTTCTCTCAAAAGCAAAAAGGTAAAATAAAATATCCCTAATAACATATATTGTTCGTTTATTACAATAATTAATCTTCAATAATTATTAACAACATTTAAATTGGTGGGATTATTTTGCAACAAAATTATATTTTACAGATTATTTGTTTATTATTTCAATAACTGAAATCTTTTACGATTCCTAATTAAATAAAGTGACATTCTTTATCATAATACTAGTGGAACAATATGGGATAAAGTTATGTTAGCTTTTAATTTAGTTTCTTCTAATATCTTAAGTAACATTGTTAATATATCTTTTTCACTTGAAACATTTTATACTGCTTAAAAATTGCATTGATTTTAAATTACTAAACTTAATTTTATATATAGTTTAGTGTTCATGTCATAGCAATTGATAACTAATCTCGTGTTTAGTTCATGTTTAAATATATTCATGACATAACAAATTAAAGATTGCATAATTATTTTATTATATGGTCTCATCACATAATTAAGAAATAATAAATCCTCAATAAAAATATAACTAATTTAGATTTCAACAATTAACTTTATGAAAGAGAAAAAGAAAATAAACAATAATGCTAATAATCCATTTGTAAAATCATCATTATATTTTGTTTGAGACAAATATAACTTGTATTAAATCAAAATTCTTTCTTAAAAGTAATATTCAAAATTATAATAATTTTTCTTAAAAATTGAGAGATCGACAAAATTTTTTCATTTATATAAGAGTTTATTGTTTTGTATATAATAGAGATTAACATTCTAATATGATTTCTAGTTGAGATTATCTTAAGAATTCACCAGTAATCTATTCTTTTTCTTATTCCGACATTTTAATATAATTTTTGGTTTTTTTTTTTTTTTGTTTCAACACTCTCATGCGTACTTCCTTTTTGAAGAGGGAAGGGATTTTTCATTAGAGAAGATTTTCTTTGAATAGGAACAAATTTTGCCCTTATTAGACGCAGACATTTCCTATAAATTTATATATAAAATTTATAATATTAAAAAAAAGGATAAAATAAAAAATTAGAATCAAAATTATTACAGCATATTCTAAATATTTATGTTGAAATAGCAACGTATTTTAGTTTCAAATATCTATGCGAAATATTGGACTTACATGGATTGTTTGATATTTCTGGAATTATAGCTTTTTTTAAAAAAAAAAATTATTTGACTGAACAAATAATATTACGATAACATATTCATATTTCATGATCGATTAGAGACGACTTATTATTGTATATAACTAATCAAAATTTAGTGCTTATTAAGTTAAACACCCCATTAATAAACTAGGCTTTTCTTTCTATGAGGCATTCTAGGTTGTTGAAAATTTTAATTTACAAATTTGGGGGCAGCTAGTCCTCCTTTGTAACGAGGGTATTTATCTCCTATAATAAATTATAGAGATCTCATGAGTTATAAATAAACATCTAATGTATGCTATAAAAATAATTTTACAAATTTCAAATACAATGCTGACTTTTAATGTTAGTACTTTAAAAAAGAAAGTAGTTAAAAGTTATTTTTAATATTGGATAAAAGTTTTCAAAATCACTTTTGACAACCCATCCTAAAACAAGTTTTGATAAATAGGGAAAATATTCCTTTTTAAAATTTGATTTTGAAAAATAATTTTGTACATTCCCAAAATATAATTTTAAATATATCTATCTCATTGTAAATTATATAAGTCCAAAACTAAACATAAAATAATTATTTTTAGTTCTAACTAGAAAATACAAATTATTAAAATCCATTTTTCTTTTTATTAATTTTCAACTCTTATATTTTTGTTTCTTGAAAATATTAAAAAAATATTGACAATTTCTCCAATGCAATGTAGGCATATTGTTTTATAAGCTACAATAATTCCAAATTGTCTTAAAATCAAAACTTATTATATCACGTTCACAAAATTTTACTAGTTAAACTACAAATTTTTCTTAATTTTTATAAATATCACACTTGTTATTTCTTATTTTCGATATTATTTTATGTTCACTTAGATATTCATTAATGACATCCTCATATTTTCTTTTTTAATTTTGTGACAAAACTATTGAAAAATAGATCATAGATAAAAGATGTATTAAGATCCTAAAAAAAAATTTAATAAATTATATCCAAATTAAAAAACGTTTACTAATATAAAAATAAAAAATATTTTTATTAATTCATCATTTTTTTTTAGTACAACAATGATTAACTTAAAAAAAATCTTTCAACATTGAGAACACATAGTTTCCAATAATAAGTCCCATGGGTTGGGCTTACTTATGGCCCAACAATGATCCTAAAATCATATTTCTCCACAGTATATAATATTGGTCTCACAAAATGAATTTCACAAAACCTGGAGAATACAATTATAGTGTTTGTTATGCTTTCAAAAACTGTTTTTCATTTTCAAAAACAAAATTTATATGTTTGGTTGGATATTTAGTAAACCTTGTTTCCAGAAACAAAAATTAATGTTATTTAAAATTTGAACAACAAGGAGTAAACAACAAAAGTATTGTTTTCCACTGTTTCAGTAACCTTTTAAAATTACTTATTTATTATTGATGTATATGAATTTTGATTTTTTGTTGAATTTTTGTTAATATTATATTTAAGTTAAATTTAATATTAAAATTAAACGAATCAAATTCATTCTTAATCGTGTTAATTGAATTAATCTTGTTTATTTGTACAAAATGTGAATTCGATTTATTTAATTAAAAGTGCCTTATCATATAATTTAACACTAAAAATAGCAGGACAAAACTCAATCAATATATTCTAAAAGAAAAATACAATCAGTCTATTAATCATATCATGTTATCTCACTATTTCATAAATATATGATAAGATTTTAAATGATTAATAAATTGATTGTATCTACATTAAAAATTTTGACGTGCTTATAAATTAGTTAAATTCTTATTATTCAAAACTTTATTATGTCCACTTATTATACCACACAATGACATATATTGATAAATTATTTAATTTTGCATTTATTAAAAATTTTTTCATACCCACTTGTTAAGATAACACGAATTATTATTTCTTCACTTTGGAGACTAAAATGTTCTAATTGAGCAAACAATATCCTACTTTCTTATTTCTTAAATTTTAGGAACGAAAATGTTATTACCCCTTTACTTATTTGTCTAAGGGATAATACCTCTATACTATCTTTAAGTTTGACATATATATCGATTTTATGTACATCAATAGCCAAAAACAAAATTATCAATCCAATATTCACACAAGAGTATTTGAGTAATCTCTTTCTAACAATATTTACCAAGGTCTAAATTTTAACTTTCAAAGCAAACCTTTTGTTTGTAAAGGAAATCTACTTAATCCATGTGCTGAATTGTGATTGGTTAATCGCAAGAACTTGTATTGTTCTTGATATATTTCATTACTGTTGAGCCTCTAGATCCAAATTGAGTTTCCACATCCCTTATGAGTTGCGAAGAGTAGGGCTCACCATATCCCTTAAGTCTCACTTAATGACTTGAGAGTTGTAATGTTACAATCTTATGAAACTACCTTGGATTGGTTTAAAGATATTTGCTACAGCTATTACTACTTCTGTACTTGTAAAACTTAATAAAGTACAAAGCTCAAATTGTGAGTTCAACAAATACTCGGCCTACATTCACTTCTTCAAGCTCCACTAGAAGATTTCACTAAAAACTAGATCTTGTGTCCACAAGACTCCAAGATATAACTAAGGGTATGGTACCCTTCAATCCCTTACAAGTGTTTACTTATCTTAAATACTTAACCACAACCTCAATTAAGGGAAGAATGCATTTCTTTTACTTTTGTACAATAAAAAATTGAATCAAAGAGAAAGGACTATTAACAAATTGATCTCTCACAAGTGTAAGTAACACAAGTTAATGATCTTGGATATCCAAATGTGTGTATGAGGAATTCATGCTTAAGAATGTGATTATGAATGTTGTAAGCATTTAACATTTCTAAAAAACGTATTCGAAATCGTTATTTGATGAATATGAAGTCCTAAATTTATGGTTAGATAAAAAATAAGCCATTGAGGACTTAAAAGTTTGAAAATTTAAAAGTTTCGATAAATTAATAGGTTAATCTTAATCGACTGATTTAGGAATCGAAAACTCAAAAGCAAGAAATTTGAAAATGTAGTGGATCGATTTTGCCATAATAATAGATTAGATAGATCATAATAGTCGACTAGTTTTCGCACCCATTATGAGCAACTTTCATGTATCAGCACTAAACAAACATGTTCGATATCAAGAGATTAGCAATATAACAAGAGAGTATAAAGATATTTTTGAGAAACAATAGGGGAGAAACAGGCATTCTCCCTATATATTACACACTAGATCATATATATCATATCATCGATCTTTATTAACTTATTGCTAATTGCTTAAGGTGCATAAGCTCTTACATAGATTAATTGCAGACACTCTACTAGATCATAATACTCTCTTAAAGATACTTGGCATTCTCCCTATATATTACACACTAGATCATATGTATCATATCATCGATCTTTATTAATTTATTGTAACAGCTTAAGGTTCATAAACCCTTACAAACATTAATTGCAGACACATAGTAAATCATTTTACTCTCTCAAAGAGTACTTTGTCAATATGGAAATTTACAGTCTTAGGATCACAATTGGCAGTGTAGTAAAATGTTTTCGCTACTATGAGAAATGTTTGCTTGGCCTCAGAGTTCACGCCATCTAACGAATTTTGGAGTACTAATTGCACAAGTTCTTGCATCTCCGACTCTATTTCAAGCATTTTGGTGTTGTCAATATTACCACTGTAGTTTCCATTTTCATCTCCCTGAAGAAATTAAATTAGAAGGTAATTAATCATCCGTAAATATTATTTAAAATTACACATTGTTTGCATACTCATTCAGTGAAATTTTATGGCATATATTGACCTTTTGCTTTTGGTAATGAGCAAGTTTGTAGCATATTTTGTTGGTGAGGTGGAAGAGTCGCTCATATTGATGATGATACAGCAGTTCCTTCGAGAGCCAATTTCCATCACTTAGATTTAATATTGTTTTTATTAGTAATTCTGCCAGTCCTTGGTGACTATCTTCTTCGACTTTCCATTTCATCAACCATTTCTCCCACTGTTTTCTCAAAGAAAACAAACATATATACAAAAAGTTAACTCATTAGAATCATTAATAATAGCAGTTATATTGGTATAATTTTGTTGATATCAAATTTTATCATATGATATCAACTAGTAAATTATATGAAAAGAATGAAGTTCCCTCTACCTTTCCTTTCCATTTTTTTTTATATACTTTTCTTTTTACCCTTTTGATTAGTTCTCTTGAAATTATAATCTTAATGAGATTCTAGTAGATAAGTTCGTAATTTGGTTATATTTTATTTCTATTTATTAAGTCAGATCTAATGGTTAAAAAAGCTTTCTTATTCCTTAGACTCTACCTGAATAGCTTAGGAAAAAAAAAAAGGTCTAATAGGATGAGAAACCAAAAAGAATATAAGTTTTAAAGACATGAGACCTAACAAATTCATTTTTACTTTAAAAAATAATTAAAAAAATTAATATATTCATTAGATATGATGATCATAGGATACTTACTGCGTGAAACAAGTGGCGGGTAATATCTCGATTTTGTGTTGTTTGTGAACCAAATAAGTCATAAATCAGCTTCCCAAGCAAGGTTCCAGTGAATTTTTGTCCTGTTTTGTTTGAGTTCAAGCTCCTGCACACACACACACACACACATATTAATTCATATATTTACTACACATGTAAATTAAACACTTACATTTAAGAATTAACATTCTAATATATAGAAAGAAAATATGTAGTTGCATGCATACTGTTGAGCATTAGTGCAATTTTTTTTGAATTCATCAACGAAGGCTTTCCTTTGCTGATGATGACTAGAATCCTTGTTGTTGTGAAAATACTTGGCAATTGTCTCCACCAAGATTGCAGTCTTAGCCCAAGCAATTCTCTCCCGCGACCTTTCTGGTTCATATATGCTTGCTGATGCTAGAAAATACGCTAAAAGAAGATCTCTTTTGCTTGTCTCGAAATTTTCAAGCTGCCATTCTGTATACCATCTGTGCATTGCATGCATGCCATAGTATATATAATTCTTTAATTTGTATACGTATCGCTGATCCTAGATTTTTGCACGATGGCCACTACAAGGTATTGTCTGCTTTGGCCCTGACGATCTCATGGTTTTGTCCTTCAAGCCTTCGTGGCATAAGAAGCTTATCACAAGAGCCCTTGTAGAAGACAAAGTTGTGAGCCCAGTCATGACCAAAATAGACAATACATCGTCATAGCCATAGTGCAGAAATTTGGCATCAACACATATATATCAAAATTTTTAATGTGTCTACATATTTTACTGATCACTTGATCACACTTACTTTTGCATATTGATCCATTCGATTTGATGTGTGGCTTGGCAATTGTTGTAATCTAATTTTGCAAGCTCAAGATAGTCGTTATTGTTGATGAAGGGCATTCTGCTGGTTGATTAAACAACCATATTTTTATTAGACTTAATTATAATATTAATATAAACTAATTAAAATGGATTAATTTCATTTTGATCCTTAATGTTTAAAATAGTCATTTTAATTGACATATTACACATATTAGTAAAAATATCAAATTATAATTTTATCCTTTTATTTGTTAAAAAATAAAGATCAAAATTAACATGTAAATAGTACAATGACTTACATAAATTTTAGGATTGAGTTAAAGATTATTAATTTATGTAAATTAAATTTAAAATTATCCTGCCTCACTAATGATTAAAATCTAACATAAATTTAGCTAAGAGACCTAACTAATATTAACCGAAACAAGTTGAACCTAAATGATAATTTTTAATAAAGTTGAGTATCTTTTTATATAATATGTAAACTATGCAAACTAAAATAATATTATCTATAATATTAAGAATCAAAATAAAATTATCCCTGTTAAAAAATCAATAAATCACGCTCAACTTAGAAAGCATAAATACATATGGATCTACCTGTAAAGGGTCTTGCCAATCCAAACGTCATCTTCTCCCCCGTATTGATCTATGTAAAATCGTGACTCAATTCTCGACAAGCTTGCATACCATGGAACCTCCAATGCGTAAGCCACCTGTAGTCAATATTATTACATTTAACATACAATTCACTAATTATACGGTGTCAGATTCACGTTAGATCCTACAAAGGGCTTTTAAAGAATTTTAAAAAAATTTTTAGTAGAAGTATCAATTTGATCCCTACAAATTTTGAATCATTACATTGTAGACCCCCCAGATCATGAATTCTACCTCGGCCACTGTATTTTCGTACCTCTCCAGGTAAGTCCTTAGCGATGACCCATTTATCTAGGAGCTTATTAGCTGCCAATTTTTCTCTTAAAGAATTTTCTGAAAACTGCCTGGCCTTTTCAAGGATTTTCTCTCCAGGGAATGAGACCTGGGTAGCTCTGTACAGGTTGAATGTTACAGTAAGAGCCTGCCGACTAGCCTCTCCAGGAAAGCAGAAGAACTCACCACCCTCCTCAAAACGCTGAAACACATCTGTAACATGCATGCATGCCCAAAATTAAAGCTACTCATCAAAAAGCTGAAACACAAATTAAAATTAATTGATCATTCATTATTTAAATCTAATTAATTTAATTACCATATATACCTGGAGAAACATTGTAACCATGTAATCTTAGAAGCCTAAATCCCATAGATGTGTCATCAATATCAGAAAGCTGGCTATTTCTTGCTGCGTAAATACCCTCTTCACTCCAATATCTGAAATTTAATTAAGTGCAAAACCCAAAAGGCTGGATCACTTTTGAGCTATACATCCAATAATTTTTAATAATTAATAAACTTAATTAATGAGTAATACCTGTAAATATAATCCATACGTTCTTTAATCTCCGGCTGGAAATATCTTGAAACTCCCAAGCGCTGCAAGCGATCCACAGCCCAAAGTTGTTCGAACATATCAACCGGATACACGCATGGGACTGTATTAAAATTGAAAACAAGAATTAAAGTTTGTTTCTATTGAGGATTAATAAATTAAATTTAATAAAGGCTTTTTATTATATTGTATTGTACCTCCCCCATTGAATCTTCGGACAACTTGTGTTAAGTATTTCAGGCAATTTTCATCTTTAGTTTGCATGAAAGCATAGGCAGTGGAGGATAAAGAGAAGAAGAATGATCCATCCCGGAACTGCAATTTCAGAAGTTTTGCCCAATCCAAGTCTGGCATTCCTTCCAAGCTATAGAGGAGTGATGTGGACACACTATGCATTTTGTCTCTTGGTACTCTATATATCCCACAAGCCAACAAAATAAATAAATAAATACTGCTTTTAAACGGCAGTAAAATCATAATTTTAAAATATGTAACACACACATATATATATTATATAGGAGAAAAAATTGTCAATTCCATATTATATATATATTTTTACATCAATTGTTGATCGTTAAATAGAGACATCTCCTATGATTGAGATTAAATCTAGCACATATAATTAATGCACATGTTCGATTTAGTCTCAACCGTTGAAAATGTTTAAATCTAATAGTATACAAAATAGTCTAACAATAAGTATAAAATGTGTGGCTACTAATCCGTCCCTTATGTGTGCGCGCACACGCACGCGTGTGTGTGTGTATATATAGTATTCCTGATAGAAGCTTGAATATATAGTTATGAATATTTCCCTACCTTTTGATCTTTTCATTTCTCATGGCAAAGATCTTTCGCAAGACATGGGAGTCATCAGACACTTCAATACCTAAACTCTGAGCTATTTTAAGGAGGGAAGGGAAAGCAACTTCAAATCCAATAGTCGTGTGTTCTTCATTCTCATTTCCAAGCCTGGACATGTTTTCTTTCAAGAAAGATATGCCTAGTTCAATAACAAAAATTAAAGAATACATTCCATGTGAGGCTAAATGATCGAGATTATATATAGACAAGTATATGTATATATATGGGCTCATTAGATATATAATTTTATTTTTCAGTACCTTTTTCATACTTATCCTGATGAATATTATTCCAGGATTTGAGTGCTACAGCACAAGCCAAGGTGTTGAGCAACCGATCGTGGGCTAAAAATATTTCGTCGCCCCATGAACCATCGGGGAGTTGATTGTTGGCAATCCATTCAAGGCAAGATGGAAATTGAGGAGAATCATCTCTACCATTAACATCTTTAATAAGGGCAACCCAAGCTGTATCATAAGGTGATATGCTGATTTCGCCATCGTCCATTGAGCTCAATATGGATTTAATGGTACGGACATGTTTCCCAATCTCGCCATCCGCTGTAGAAGAGGAAACCTTTTGAGAAAAAAAAAAGAAATAAATTAATTAGCTTCTTCTCCTGGTTTGAATTTGTTTATTATTTAATATATATTTTAAAATATTACAATAAAATATTACATATTATATATACAATTTACCAATATTATATTTAAAATTTATCAGAAATTGAGTCTTGATTAAGTCAACTCTAACACCGTTTGGATATTTGTATTCAATTAGGACGATATTTTCTATCACGCGAAAGGCTATTATTTAGTATATTAGATATAGCTAAGTGTGTAGTCAATATATTTCCTATTTATTGTGTTTCATTCTTACCTACCATCATAAACATTTACTCTATATATATATATATATATGTATATATATATTTTTTGTGAAGCGTAGTGTCCCAGGAAACACTCATTTCTGCCTATGTTGACCAAACAAAATTCTAGCATGAGATTTTTTAATTTAGGGGTAAACTTGTGCTAATGGAAAGATGATTGAGTAAACTAGACTTTTGATACTATTAAAATTAAAATAAAAAAATAAATGTTAAAAAAGGTAATTAAATAAACGTAATATAATTTATTTTATTTCTTTCTTTTTTATCTTACCCTTTTTTTTATTCTCTTTCTTAAAGACTAAAAATCATCGGCCATTCAAGGATGGTGAACAAGAATCCCAACTCTATTTTTGCCTCTTGTTTTCATCACATTCGCTCTCGCTTCTTCCTACACTGTTGTCATCCTCTATAAACAACCAATTAACTCAACGTCGGCCAGCCAAACTCTTTCCTTTCTCTGAAGATATCTACTTTCCAACAACATTATCTAATTATCTATTTGTTAGACTCGGCTATTTTGGACACTGCTCTTAGTGGCAGAGGCGGGTGGTTTTGGGTTGTTACAACAAGATGTTAAGGAGTTTGATTTGTGAGGGAGAGAAAGTAAAGATGAATCCCGCGAAGATAAAGATGTCAAAAAGGAGGGGAAAAGTTGGAGGATGTGATGGGGAGAAGGGATGAAGAGTAATTGCTTGTCTTTGAAAATGTGCGTTTCAGATCAAAAGTGATTTGAAGCTTAGGTTTAAAGCAATAAGAGATCTTAGAGAAGGTAAAAAGACTTAATGAGTTATGAGTTTCTTGATAAGTAGTGCCCCAATGTGATAATGTAAACATACAATGAAGGAGTTAATTGGGTTTATTCAAGTAGTGGATGCTAAGGAGTTTTAAGATTTGGCTCTAATTTAATCAAATCTTATTTTTGTCAAATTTGGGATAATTACACAATCCTTCTCGCATCTTCTGATCTATAAAACAAAAGAAAATAGTAAGGGTGCCCATTTTCTAACAAAAATTCTTTGATGCTTAACTTAGATAAGGTTCTTTAAAAATTAATTTTAATAAGATAGAATTTTGGCAAAATTTTGACCGAGTGAAAAAAAATGTATGAACTTGTCTCCACCTTGTTGATCCTTTTATAGTCAAAGTCATAAAAATCATTGTATTTTCTATGGAGGGTTAAGATTTGGTACGAGAGTTTTTTGAGTGGTAGGATAGTGGGTAGTTATGTCCATGAATTTCCCGCTAACTGCCATTTTTATTTGTTAGTCATCACTTTCGTATGTGGCAACCTTGCTAAACTAAAACTGAACATAATTACACCCGACTTGACCACTAAAATTTACATAATTACAAGAAGATGAGTAAATTAGGATTTTAACAATTATTGACAACAAATTTGAATAATAACTCAAACACACAAAAGACAGTATATGAAATAAAGTAAAAAAAAGGTTAAGAGATTGAACACTAGATTTATAGTAGTTCAACAAACATTCGGTTTACATCCATTTCTTGAAGCTCCACTAGAAAATTTCACTAAAATTAAGTATTAAGTTCACAAAACTTCAAGATATAACTAAGGATATAGTACCCTTCAACCCTTACAAGTGTCCGCTCATCCTAAACACTCAACTATAACCTCAACCACAGGAAATATCCACTTCTTGTGCTTTTGTACAATCAAAAATCAAATCAAAGAGAAAAGACTACTAACAAATTGATCTCCCACAAGTATAACTAACACAAATTAATGATCTTGGATATCTAAATGTGTGTATGACGAATTCATGCTGAAGAATGTGATTATGAATGTTGTAAGCATTTAACGTTTCTAAAAAATGTATTCAAAATCGTTATTTGATGAATAAGAAGTCCTAAATTTATAGTTAGATCAAAATCTAGCTACTGAGGACTTAAAAGTTTAAAAATTCAAAAAGTTTCGATCGATTAATGGGTCAATTTCAATCAACCGATTTAGAAATCAAAAACTCAAAAGCAAGAAAGAAAAAGCAATGGATCGGTTTTGCCATAATAATAAACTGAGCAAGTCAAAATGGTCAACTGGTTTTCGCACCTATTTTGCCTTAAGTTTACTCAATGACTATGGTCAAAATAGTAGATTGAATTTTTAGTTCACGTGAACCTATTTGGATCGGTACACCTAAATCAGATATGAAAATCTAGATTTCACACAAGTTTAAAATTGTTGCACTTTTATACCTTTTTCAAGTTTCAAATCCTTGCATTTTGGTTTGATTTTCAAACCTCCAAACATTTATTTGGTTCAATTAGAGAAAATACCTTTGACCCCGAGGGTTAGAGCTAATATCCATTTCCCTCCTATTGTTTCGAAAAAACTTTATCCCTTTAACTTTAGGTTCTTTTTTTCAATTCTACCCTTTATTAATTTAAACTAAACCAATTCAACTTTAAATTGACTTGAAATCAAATCGCCTTTCTTAAAAGCCGTCAAAAATTAGAAACACTATTACAATTCGAACACAGGAATTCAATTTAAAATTTTCACCTACTCATCACTGCACCAATATCTTTACTATTGAAAATGTTTATATTAACATTAATATATATCTCATTACATATACGTTAAAAGCTTTTTCAAAAATTTTTTCTTTTCATAATTATATTTTTAAGATTAATTTAAGAATAAATCTTATTTTCTTTATTAATAACATAATTTTATTATTAATTTCAAAATTATTTTTATTATAAATTTTCTTACTTTATTTTTTAAAATTAATTTAAAAAAGAATATACATATTTTAACATGAGTTTAAAATATTTTGATATGAATTTAATCTAACTCATTGTTTAAATTTTTTTAATAATATTTTGTTTTCCAAATTTTTTATTGAAATAAGAAATTAAAAATGTATTTAGTTTTGAATATATTGTGAAAAAAATATTAAATATGAATTAAATTATTATATTTAAAAAAATTATATGGTAAAAAAAAAATATTAAAATAGGAAATAAGGTATTATATTAAATAAAATATAGATCATATTATTATTATATAAAAGAATAGGGATACAAATGATAATAAATTAATAGGTAAACTAACGAAAATAAAAATTAAGGGGAGCATCTGTCAATTTATCTAAATATTAAGGGGACATTTATCTTTTCTCAAATATTATAAAATATTAGATCAAACATCAGAGAGGAATATGTTATTTTCTCTAAATTTTATGTTAAAATCCTAAAAATTTATTTAGTTTTGTAATTATTATTTAATTTCACATCAAAACAAAAAAATTATTGTGGGCCCTATAATTTGACATGTGGAACCCACATCTAACTTATAAGTCAAGTTTAAAATAATAAAAGTACTCTAAAAGATAAATTTTCCTATTATGTTAAAGAGAGTAAGAGGTAATAAGATATTTTTTAAATCTTATGAGAGTCATGAGCAATTCAATTAAATTTGAGGGGATTAAAGGGTTATTTTTCTTTTTTTAGCCATAAATTCTGTTTATGGGATATAAATATAAAGAAAACATAGAAGTAGGTTAAAATCACCTCAAGCACTTCCTCTTGCGAGTCATCCATCTTTTTCGCTTGACACTTGGTCACTGTCGATCCATTTTTTAAAATTACATCAGTATGTTCTTTTCACATTGAAATTTTAAATAAAACAGAAAAAAATCACGAATAGTAATACTACGGACTGACACATCCTATCAAATGTTGTGTACTTCGTCTGACAACAAAATTTATTGTTGAATCAACAGTTTCATAAATTTATAAATATATTTATAAAGAATTAAAAAAAAATAAATTTAAAATATATATTAATTATAGTATATTAATTTTTTATATATATATATAGTGTAAATATATTAGTAAATTTATCAGAAATAAATAATTGATTAAATCACATAACAATATATAAAAAAAAATTATGGCATTCACCTCGGAAAAGATGGGATATATTGTTGCTGCTACCGCATTTTTCGGAAATATCAAAGTTAAATATTGCTTTGTCTTTATAATTACGACCCAAAGGCAGCCGAACTCCTGTAAAATATTATTCCATATATACAAAGTTAATTTAATTTAATTTAATTTAATTTAATTTAATTTACAAATAATTAATTGAGTGCTAGCTCGTCTGAAATTTTAATTATTGTACTGAATGGATGAATGGAATGAATGATGATTACTTGACGTTAAACATTAAAGAGAATTATAATTACTTACTCAAGAAAAAGGGATACTTATCGGAGAAAGAGGAAGAACGGCAACGTGTACCGCCGGAAACCGCCGGAGACCGGCGAATGAAGAGGTTTGTAGAATGCATAGACATGGCCTATGTTTTGTTTGGCTGAATAGAAAAATGATAGACATGAACAATAAGTTTGCTTATTAAGAAGAAGGAAAAAAAGATCAACGGTGGGGGTGGTGGCCACGATGGTTTATGGTACGGAAGGGACTTGAAGTGATGGATCACATCTTTCTCATCACTCAATTCAACTACCCCTATCCAAGACAACATGTACTAGACTGTATTAAATTGTGATATATTGAATTGAAGTGAAGTACATTGTTAGGGCATTTATTGTATAAAATGTAATACGGTGTTTTCCTTTGTTGTGTAATTATATTATAAAATATTAATTATATGAATTTTATTTTTTATTATTTAATTATATATTCTTATTCTTAATTGATAATTAAATAATTCAAAAGTATATGTGTTATTATCCAAAAAGTTGTCACTATTTTTCATACCGGCCGACCATTGTCGGTAACAAGCGGTTGTCATCTATTTGAGTTACTATATACATTATTAGAATTTTTATTAAATGTTTTATGTAATGGTATTATTACGTAATTCAAATATTTAATTTCAAATTTATGGCAAATGTTTGCTTAAATGATAATGGTAATGATATTTTAAAATTTTAATGATATTCATGGTGATTCAAACTATGGTCGGTGGTTACGATTAATGGCAGCAATGATAATGGTCAATGACAATGTAAGATATTTTAAAATTATTATTCTTCAAAATTTATTTTTTAACAAATTAAAAAAATAATAAAGTCAACACTTAACTTGGGGGTAGGGGGTGGGGGTTGGTTTTGGGGATAGGTCAAGTATGGGAATATTGAATTGTATTATTATTAATTTTTATATAGTTTAATCCCCTTAAATTTTAACACCAAACATTGAATTAAAAAGTTTTTATCCAACAAAATAAAATAATACAATAACAATAGAGATGATAAAATTTTCCATGGGTTAGAGCCCTATAGGGATCCATCTTAAATGGGTTAAAATTAGGACGATATAATGAAAAATGATGTAGAAAGTTGAGGAAGATTAATCCTTATTGTTAATAGGGTGAGATTTTTAGAAACAAATTTAAAAATTACAAATATAGTTTGTTTAATTTATTAATATAAATATTGGACATATTATGTGCAATTCATGCGATGGTAAATGTTTAGTTCAATGTCATCCACTTCCCTTATTCAAATTCAACCAAACATTTATAAAGAGTCGGGTTTAGGCTAGTAAATAATTCAATTAAAATATATTATTTTAAAATTTTAAAAGATTAGGTTCATATTTAAATCATCAAATGAAGAAACTAAAAAACATTTGAGGGTCAGAGTGGTAATGAAATTTTTCTTATATATTAAGGGAATATTAGGATATTTGACTAAAAATTAGGGAGTAATTTGACATTTTTTCTAGTGCTTTTGAAAAATTCAAAAAAAATAAAATGCCCGTTACCTCTATTTTTGAGATAATATCTCATTTATATTTTCTTTAATATCCCATTATTCTTTTAAATTCTAATTTTACCCTTTAATATTTTAAATAGTTTCAATTTAGTATTTTGTAAACGGATTAAATTGAAAGGTAAAACAAAAAAAATTAAAAATTAAAAGAGTGATAGGGTATTATAAAAAATATAGAAGAGTAATGAGTTATTGCTTGAAAAAATAGTGAAATAATGGACATTCTCCCATCCAAAAACTTACCATCAACTCCCGATGAAACAAACTGAAGTACTGTAATAAGGAAGATTCTATGAAATTTTATAAATTTTCTATCAAAGTGTGGTTTCAATAAACTTCAGGGGAGGTATATGCAAATACTAGAATTTGATATATTTTATAAAAAGATTAGCATTTTTTTAAAATTATCAATTTGATTTAAACATTTCAGTCAATGTCACTTTCATCCCTTGACAAAATATTTGTTAAGTGGTTTTTTTAATTTATGTGAGGAAGGAGGTGGCAGATGGGCCAAGTCGGGTTCTAGCCCGTGACACGGTTCGGTTATTGTTCACAGCCAGACTTGGCACGACACAGTGTTGGGTCGAGTTGCCCTGAAGAAAAGGTCCACAAGCTGTTCTCAGCCCGTTCTGTACCGGCTTGGTCTGAGCTGGTAAAGGGCCATGCTTGGCCCAATTCAATAAAACACAAAAACAAAACCCGTTGGCCATTTATTTCAATGTTTTAGAGGCCAATCATAAAACACAAAAAAATTCATTAGGCCTATTTATATCAGCTACAGCTAATTAAGAATTGTTTTGATTATCTAACAAATAATATTAATTTTAAATTTAATGCAAAATTTAATTAAATTCAAATTATAAAATTATTACAATAAAATTTAATTGTTTATGCATTCAATTTACTTTGAATACAACTATACAAATTACATAAATTTGTATCAATTTCTTAAATAATTAAATTTAATTAATTTTTTAATAAGATAAGAGTAATAAATTATAATAAGAGAATTAAATTTGGTATCATGTAATAATAGAATTAGTAATTAGATATATTTTATATTCTTAATAAATAATTTAACTTAATTTTGATTAAAAATGTAGAAAAAAGAATAAAATTTTAAATATTTGTATTTGTAATAAATATAATATGTATGTATTTTTTTTTTATATTAATTAAAGAACTTTATAATGTTTCTTAAGAAAATAAAATGAATGTAATATAATTTTTTAAATAGATATATTAAATGTAAAAATAAAATGCTTAAAATATTTCATTAATTTTTTATAATTAAATATGAAAGTATTACTATAAAAGTTAAATATGAGTTTGGTCAGAAATATTTTAGTATGCGAGTTTAGTTAACTTCTTGTTATAATTTTTTTTGATAATAGTACTTTTATAAAATAATAAATTAAAAAATCTAATTTTAACATTTTAATCCTTAGTGTATAGGGATGACAATTTTTCTTGCGGGGTTAAGAGCCTAACCCGTTCGGGTTAAGAATTGAAAAGAAGATTTCTTAACAAATCAGGATTGCGGACAATTTTTCGTCTCCAATTTGACAACAAGTCAAGAATGGGGATGGCCTTATTTCCCTAACCCATCCCCAATCCCTCAAAAAAGATTTCAAAATTATTTTACAAAATTATAATTGTATCCATATTATTTAATAAATAATTGTACAAGTTATACATTTTTTTGTCTATCAAGTCCTTAAAAAAAGTTTATACTTTTTTAATTTAATTAATGTTCACGGGGTAATCTACTTGATCCACGTGGAGAATCGTGATTAGTTAATTGTTGATGTTGGCCTAATATCACTCTCGATGGGCTTCGATATTACTAGGCCTCTAGATCTAAATCAAGCTTTCATTTCCCATTTCTGAGTTGCGGAGAGTAAGACTTACTACGTCCCTTAGATCGCACTTAGTGGTCTGAGAATCATAATGTTGCAAACTTAAAAGACTGGCTTAGAGTTGAACGTAGAATTTTCTACTGCCACCTCTTACCACTTTTGTATCGGAAAAATACATAGAAAAAGCACGAAACACAAATTATGAGTCCACGATATGTAGGAGCAAGTTAGTTCTAATACAAATTTAAAGGAACACAATAGATTAATGGTGAATCGCAACTACGAAGGAATCAGATCAATATTGAATAGGTTAGCTCGCAATGGTATTCAATACGATTGGTTGCAGTTGACAAAGTAAGGTTGCGAACAAGGTTGTTTTGGTGTCTAAAAAAACTAGTTTAATAATCAGTTAATGCAAGAGAGATGACAGGACAATAAGGGAATGTTTAAGGTTAACTTGGACGACAGGTAATTGCAGAAAGGTAAGTTAAGGATTACGAGTATTATTGCAAGGAGAAGGCGTGATCTTAGACTTGTCATTTTTACCCTAATGATGTGACGTGATATCTTATTGTTGTGCTTTTAGATGAGAAGTCATAATATAATGTAGAGTTAAAGTAAAATAAGATTATCTTATATGATCCCATTTTAATATAAGTTAAACTCCTTAAGATAAGTCTTTATCTAGGAATAAAATTAGTATAATGTAATCCTATTTGAAAGAAATATTCAATGATTTATACGTGTAATAAAACATCTATTCTAATTATTCTTAATTGGAATAAGACACTTATCCTAATTAATTCAATTTAGAAAGAGAATTTAAATATTCATACTTGTAATGAAATACTTTACTTAAATACTTTTAATAAAATACCTTTTAATTAATCCTAATTAGAATAAAATACTTATTTTAATTAATATTAGAATAATTAAAATAAAGTTTGGGTTAAAAAGGATTATAAACTTTTGAGCTTTAAAAAGAGAAGTCTTTTGGGCTTTTTGTGTTCTTTCTTTATCTATCCAATCATATAATAGATCTTTTGAGTTTAAATATCCCTAAGTAGGATAGGCTTAGGACATTAGATTAATTTGGGGTAAACTTTATATTACTTTAACTTTTCACATCATAACTCACAATTTGTGTTCCAAGGAGTAATTTTGTTCATTGTGCTTTTTTATACATTATTTGGGGAAACGATGTAGTTTTGCCTTTGGGCTTGAGTTTGGACCCATGATCAGTTTTTGTGTATCAACAATTAATTAGGTTATTTAGATAATATTATTATATTCTCTTAATATTCTAAATTCTTAGTTATATATATGTATATATATATAAAGAAAATCCTAGATCTAAAGAAAACCCTCACTTTTTCATAACCACCCTAAACATTTTTTTTTTTGTAAAATTATCCAAAAATAAAAAAATCCAAGATTGGTTTAATATATTTTCTCTAATATTATTAATTTTATTAAAAATTAGATCATAATTTACTTCTATATTTATTTATTTTTCTATTTATATAAGTTAATAAAAAAAATAGTAAATGTATTAATCAAATATGATATTTTGTTCTAAGAAAATTTTATTAACTGTAATATTCTATATAAATTGTCTCAATTAATTGATAATTCTGGTACATTATTTTATTTTAACAATTAATTTATAAAAAATTAAATATTTATTTTTATTATATTATTTTGATAACATATGAAATGGTGGTTTCACATATCAAAAAACTTATTGTTAAATAATAAATTTTTTGATAAAAGAAAAATAACAAATTGGTATCAAACAAAATAATCAATTTATAATTAATGAGTTAATTTGTTGTAATATAATAATATAAGATTAACAAAAAAAGAAAAGAATTCTTAATTTTTTTTCTTTTCAGATTTTGTTTTCTTATTTATCAAATAAAATATTGGGTAATTTTCCACTTTATACTTGTATTTATTGATAATAATCACAAAAAACCTCAATTTTTTTAAAAATATATCAGCAATACCCTTAAAAAACTAAATGACATATTTACCCTTATGTTGTTAATACTGTGTATGCAAAGATAAAAATAACCATGTACAATAAAAAACAAAATTAACCGTATAAATAGTTATTAATTTATATTTTTTTGAGAAAAATAAATTATTTATATATTAAAATTAAATTGAAAATTTCTCTTAAAAAAAACTTGAATTAAATTATCCTAAAAAACAAACCGTATATAAAATTAATTAATATTACTATTATATCATGAGTTGTATACATTTAAATTTTTTATTATATTTTTTTCATATGTAAAATATCAAATCATCATTAATTAAAATTTTTATAAATATTAATTTATTTGTTATTTTTAATTAGGTAGTTAATTAATTAATTTATATATGGTTTATTTTAATAGATAATTTAATTCAAGTCTATTTTATTTATTGTTTTAAGAGAAAATTTCAACTTAATTTTAATACATAGTTAGTTTACTTTTTCCAACAAAATATACATTACTAATTACACATAAGATAATTTTGTACTTTAATTTTATAGGGTTATTTTTGTCTTTACACACACAATATTAACAATAGTAACGCTAAATGTGTTATTTTATTAATTTTAGGGGCACCTCCTAATACATTTCAAAAAATTGATATTACTTATGATGATTGTCAATAAATAAGGGTGTAAAATTAAAATTTATCCTAAAATATTTTTAACACTGAACAATTAAAATTTTAATAAATACGATGACTAATTACATTTTGATCATAATTTCATTAAGAGTTTTAGATATCTCTTCAATGTAGAATTATAAATACATAATATGATAATTAATCATACTTATTTATAATTAATATAAAAAAAAAAAAATAAATATGTTAACAAATATAACTAAATAATTCAATTTGTATAAATGAGTTCGAATAATCATACAATAGTATATTAATTATAATATTAATTTATATAATTGTTATTTAATATTATGTCTAAAAATTACATACAATCCTTATAATTTATAATAATAAATTATATCAATAAATTTTTAAGATAAAATTTTCTCATCTTATTTTAACAATTCATTTATAAAAACATTAAATATTTATTTTTGACATGTGAAATAGTGATTTCACATATAAAAAGTTAATTTATTATTATTAAAAAATATACAAAAATTATTGTTAGATTATACAATTATTTTACATCAATAATAATATAAATTAAATATTTATTCATTGTTAAATATATTTCATTTATATATTTTAATGAATAAATTGGGGTGGTGTAGTGATAAAATGATTGTATATTCTACCAAGTCTTGTTTTCTAGTCCGCACAACTATAATTTGTTTGTTAGGAATATATGTCTATTTTCTTATAAAATTTATAATAGTTGATGGTAACTCATTGTTGTATAGAATCTATTTATTTTGTCAATGTCTGTCATGTTCATTTTAGTTAAAATATAAAAAAAAAAAAAGGTATTTAACTATTAAGTTAATGAATAAAAAGTTATAATGAAATATTTTTAAAATAATTGGAAAGTATCGGATAATTAGACCAACCTAAGTGGGAAATCGAGAATTGTTCCTTGAAGCGTTTGCGAGGGTGGGCTTATGGCCGAGGATGAATCAACGCATTTGGAAGCAGCGCCAATGCTTTTCCTTGCCAATTTGGATATTATTAGCCACAAAATTATTAAACAAAAAACTTGGAGTTCGTATGCCCATAATTAATTTGATTTGTAGAAGTTTTGATTTGGAGAGGAAAAGAAAATATAAAAAAATAAATAGTAAATTTTTACTTTTATTTATAGAATTTTCGGATTCTCAATTTATAAAAAATGAATTATATTATAATTTTTAGATAATCTTTTCATAAAATGATTTAATTATGAAAATTTTAATTATAATTCAATTCTTGTGGGCTTAGGGTCTATTTGGGAGTATTACTGAAAAAATGTTAATATATTTAATACCCGTTGGATTTGACTTTTTTATTGGTTAAAAGAGTTTTTATAATGATAAAACTTTTTTCCAAATTTTTTAATGTCGTTTGGTTGACAATGAAAAATAGTTTTTGGAAATTAAAAAAATTGTTTTTTTTATTGGAAGAAACTCAAAATTTAGGTTTTTGACAGTAGAGCTTTCCAGTTTTTTTAAAAGGTAAAATTATTTAAAATACTTTTACTTTATTTTAAAAATTCTACTTTATTTCTTTAAAATAAAATATTAAAAATTTGTCTATTAAAGTAATTATTCAAAGTTTTCTCAAAAGTTACTTGTGACAACTAAACGATTAATAAACTTTTGTTAAAAACTCTACTCATAAAAATTTTATAAATAAAATCTTTATTTTAAAAAATTTTATTTGAAAAATTTTACCAAACAGACCTTTAAAATTTATATTTTTAGAACTTTTTGTTTTAATAGTATACAAAAAATAGTTATTGTTTGTCTAACAATTATAAAAAAATATTTATATTATATTTATTGTGCTAATCAGGTATTTGAAATTATAATTAAACACGTACTTTGAAGTTAATAAATTACTACTAAAATAGAAATTATAACTTTTTTTTGTAATTAAGTTGTATATAAAAATTAATAACCCTAACTTTTAGAGAGTGTTAGATACCTCCTTGAATTTTAAGAAAATGAAAAGATACTCTGTGCATTTTGAAAAAATAAAAAGATACCGATGTACTTAAACTTATGTTACTTTAACTAGTTAAGATACTATCATTTTACTTAACTAAAATGTTAAGCTTAAAAAATTAAATAAAATAATACAATTAAATATACTTTGCCATTATTAACAATTCAGTCCTTATTTTTAATATATTTAAAACTAAAATGTTAAACTTAAAAGATATTATTTTTTTAAAAATTGTAGAAATAAAAATATCATTTATTTAAATTAAAATATTAACAATAAATTTGAATAAAATTATATATTATAAAATACTCTTAACTTTTTTTATTGCCTTGATAATAATTTAGTACGTATTAATCATAAAGAAATATGTATAATAATTTATTTAACATATATTTAAAATTTTATATTATTTTTATTGAAAAAAAATAATAAATTTAATTGACATTTTATATTTATTATTCTCTTTTCTATCACAAAATACTTTTGTAGGTTTACCCATATTTATCTAAATATTCTCATATATACATATATATATTCTCCTTACTCTTGAAATATATTAATTGTTTACTCGAATTAAATATTAAAAATAAGTAAAAAATGTAAATAGTTATTTGGCAAGGAAAAAATGGGGTAAGAGCATTTACAGAATATTTAAAAAAATTAAGTAAAATAAAATTAATAAATTACTCATATAAATTTAGTATTGTGTAAATATGATGGATAACATATACATTTTTATATATATTTTTAATAGTTTAATATAATTTTGATTAAAAAGTTTAAAAGAAAATTTTCATTATCTTAATTTGTAATAAACACTAAAAAACTTTAAGAAAAAAAACAAGATTAGCAGCATTTTAGTATATAATTTTATCTAAATTAATTGTTAATATTTCAATTTGAATAAATAATATTTTTATTTCTAAATTTTTTTTTTAGAGATAATAAAATAAAATAAACCTTTTTAAGTTTAACATTTTAATCCTAAATATATTAGAAATAATATCTGGTTTGCCAATAATGAACAAACTATATTTAATTTAATTAACTTATTGAAGTTTATAAATTAAAATGATAATATCCTAATAGGTGAATGAAAGTTTAAGTTCAGGTGAATCTTCCCATTTTCTTAAAATGCGGGAGCCATCCTCGTACTTTCTCAAAACTCAAGAGGATATTTAACACTCTCTAAAAGTATAGGGGGTATTTGCTTTTTTCTCAAAAGACAGGGAGTATACTACAAATTCCCTTAAATAATATATAAAAATTAGAGAATTTGACACATACCTCCCTTAATGTTTATGATTTTAACTTATAGAGAGAAAATATGAGAAAATGCACACCGCCCTTTTGACCATCTAAAATCGTTAGTGAATATTAAATTGACTATAATACCCTTATTTGTTAACTCGATTAAAAGACAAAATAAAATCTTGAAACATGTAGCCTATTTTTTTTCCTTTCTATTAACACACTCGGGCCCACATTGTCCTTTTGCTAGCAACTTCTTCCAGCATTTTTATATGCTTGTGCTATTGACTTTTCAAAGGTGGAAATATTTAATATTTTTAATAATAATAAATATACTAAAAAAGAAAATAATTATTTACTAATAATAATTTTTTATTTCATAAAAATATCTAAAAATAATTACTATATGTTGTTATGATTACTAGTAAAAAAATTAAGTAAAAAATTTGTTACAAAAGTAACGGTAAATTTAATAATTTTAAAAAATTAATCGATTAAAAAAATAGAAATTTTAACGTATACCTCCCCTAAAACTTAAGATTTTAATATTTAGATGAAAAATTTAAGAAAAGGTATACTTATCTCTCCTAAATCATTTGTTGACCATCTAATTTTATTTATATGATTATAATACCTTTAATTGTTTCAAAGTAAAGTATAAAAAATTTAATTTGTATGTAATTAAAAATAATTTTAATTTATTTTTGATTAATTTTTTTTAGGTTGCGTAGGCAGCAAGGAGTGATTAAGCATTATTCGGGGGAAAAAAATAAAAAACTATGGCTCTTTCTCCGGTCAAGCATGAGCAGCTTTCAATGTGTCACCCAGTCTTCTTGCAATCTACCGCATACTAATAAAACTATCTAGGACTTAGGTCAGTGATTGAAGCTTCATTTCTTGACGATGGGACAGTTCTGATTCTGTGTTCATCTAGCTCGTTTGAAGCAGAATTATCCTCTTGAGATGATGATATCTCTGGTATGACTGAACTCTTCATATAAAATCTAGGTTTTGAGGGTGCTACGAGAGTAATAGTTTCACTGTTAAGCATGTTAACAACCGTAGCCATACTCGGTCTGTCTGATATACTTTCTTGAACGCATAGCAATCCAATGTGGATGCATTTCATCATTTCACTTGTTGGACCAGTCCTCATGTGAGGATCTATCAGATTTAAAGCTGCCCCTTCATTCCAATTTCTCCATGCCTGCAAAATTATTATATAATGTCAATAGCATGTTGTATGCAAACTAAGGGGCAAATAACGGCAAAGATTGTGATTAAGACTGGAAGTGCCTAGCATTAAGCACATAGCTGGTTCAGAGCCACTGGAAAACAGAGGAAAGCAGCTAAAATTTTGGTACTTACATAGGTTAGAAGATCTTCTGCTTCCTCTTCGTTGCCAAAACTACTTCTATTTTGACCACTAACCATTTCCAAAACAAGAACACCAAAGCTAAAGATATCTGACTTAATCGAGTAGCGCCCATGCATCACATACTCTGGAGCCATATAGCCACTGCATATAAAAAGCACGAAGGTGATTTTAGTTTCAATGATTGAGATAATTGAACACTTCAGGTTTAGATATTGGGTGTTTCATTTCCTCCTCTATTGTGTTAATTCTAATTAGTTTGAATTAATTCTTTCGATTAACAAGAGCCGCTGCATTAATATCTAGAAAATGAATTGAACTATCCTTGTTCTGATACTTACAAGGTCCCCACGACTTTGTTTGTATTACTGTGGGTTTGATTCGTTTCAAACAACTTTGCCATGCCAAAATCTGAAATTTTTGGATTCATATCTGAATCTAACAGAATATTGCTAGCTTTGAGATCGCGGTGAATAATCCGAAGTCTAGAGTCTTCATGAAGGTAAAGAAGCCCTCGTGCAATGCCTTCCACAATTTTATAACGCCTTTCCCAGTTCAACTTTTCACGGTTGATTGGATCTACAAATTTACAAAATTCAGTGACTTAAATGCTCTGCAGAATTACTATAGTCATTGTTGTTACATGTTCATGTTAGATCATTTTCATACATATTTGAATCCGGACGAATGTGATTGCTATGAATGTCTTGAACGAAATGAACAGAAATTCATTCTAAAACAAGCAAGAAGAGCAAACATACTGAATATAAAGTGATCGAGGCTGGAATTAGGCACAAACTCATAGACGAGAATCCTTTCTTTTAGTTCCAAGCAAAAGCCAAGGAGCCTCACCAAATTCCTGTGCTGAAGTCTGGCCACCAAGACGACCTCATTCTTAAACTCTAGTTCTCCTTGTTTAGAATTCTTGGACAGTCTCTTGACAGCTATTTGTTGTCCACTGGAAAGCACACCCTGGTGCCAAAAACATGTTTTTGCCAGCTATAAGTAAATCAAAATTTCAGATTAAACACTAATCTCATTAAAATTTCTTACCTTGTATACAGAGCCAAATCCACCTTGTCCAAGCTTATTAGCATCGGAGAAGTCATCTGTTGCAACTCTTATGGTGCTAAAGTCAAACCGCAAGGACTCCGCACTTATGATGTCTTCCATATCTTTACAAAAAAAATGAGTAAGTGATAAATAAAAGTGTAGTATTAATTAAATTTGAGAGCTAACAGAAAAGAACGAAAAACAGAACTAATGAAGATATCTTTACGGAAAATCAGAAGAACGTTAATAATAAGAAAATCTGTTTCAGGGTCTGTCCTTCCCTATATATGTGTTAATAATGGGAAGAACCCAGTAAAAGTAATAAAACAGCTGCAAGAATTACTCAACTTCAATAAAAAAATTTATATTCTACATAAAAAAAATCCTAAATTTTTTAATGATAAGAGCAAAAATAAAAGAAGTTTAACTTACTTTTATCTTCCTTCTTCGAATTTCTGGGTCTTAAAAAGATGCCAACGCTTATGATTAGTATCATAAAAGCAACAACTGAGATAACCACAATGATGATGACAGTATGCTTCTTCTTTCCTGCAAGTTCCAAAATTTTGGCCAGATTAAAAGCTCCTCGAGTAATCAAATTGGACATCAAGCGCGGAAGACATGAAATTTAGATGTATCAAGAGGGTTCCGCATCTGTACCATTAGAAGTAGTGGTATCGGGTGGTGATGGTGGAGGGGTTCTGGGTGGTGGCGGTGTTGGAGCAGGTGGGGGACTAGGTTCCTCAATCGACTGCTTGAAGAATTTGTTAGTCTCATATCTAAAACTACAGCTTGGGTTAATAACTCTCCCCCCTTGTCTTCTATCACAACATTGGGACATAAGTTTAGTAGTATCATTAAGGCATTTTTTGCAATCAGTTGCTGATAAGTCAGGCGTACACTGCACAAGGCCATAAATTGATTCAATGGTCGAAAATGCTTCTTCTCCGGTGGCATACTTGTTAGGAGAACTACGGGCTGCAGCTTCATTTATTAGCCTGTTCAACAACCTCTCCCGCTTCTGATTGAACACCCCTAGAATATCCTCCGAGATGTTACCTAAAGAATGCACGAAAAAATAAGGGGCATTTTCCATTAAGCCAAATATGTGATAGTTTGCATATCGCAGCATACAAGTATTATATCCTCTATCATCATATCCTACAATGCTCACAATATCGTTGGGACAAATAGATGCGATATTCTTCGTCGCGAAATCTATACAATTACGACAACTGTCCGGCTCCATGTCCGGTCTACAAAGTGCTGTTGCATAAACTTTATCAGGATTTTGCCCATAGGATAAATTGTAAAATCCGTATTTGCTAGTATTGTCGGTGAGGGAATTTAGCAGATGATTGAGGTTTCCCTGGTAAGTACCATTAGTGACATATTTACCGTCGTCTTTATAACATTCGTGATACTGCAGCTCTAGCTGGGCAAGGGAGAGGGGAACATAATGTATGAAAAAGAGAGAGAGACTGACAGACAGCCTGTAAGAAGCCATAACTTTCCTTTCTTTTCGAAAAGATGAAGAGTTGTATTTGATTTATTTTGATACGTAGTATTAAATTGGTTTGTGGGAAAGCATGACATATGGGTTGAATTTGAGCAGACGGATGTCTTGATCTTACTCAATTGTCTTCCTGAGGAAATGTCTCTAGGAATTTGATATTAATTTCCTTACCCATTTGACACTGTTTGTGAAAAGGACAGGTAATGTCCCAGTGCGATCATCAAATAATGATGACATACACATCAAACAAACGCTCCGGACATCCAATTTTGACCCCCAAACTCACGAGTCCTGATGAACAAGGATTTCCAGGAACTTTGAGGACTATGTTTCCTGAGGATATTTCGTGGAAATTTGGTTTAGTGGTCCAACATTAGATGAGAATGAGAAAGGTGACAGGATTTAAAGACGCCCCGTCCTTTATTGGCTTTCCATTTCAATCAAAGACTGGAAAAGTGTGGTGGGTTGGTGGACACTTAATTAATTTCGCATTACAGTGCTTTCGATTGGTGTCTGAATTCATCTGAATGGAGTGGCGTGGACTGTGGACTGTGGAGTCCTTGCTCATGCCAGCTAATCATTCTTTGACGTAGTCGTAGACCACGTCTAAAGAGCACTCCAGGGAAGACTTTTCTATAGAAAGCGGAGACTTTTGCATACTCCATAGACTGCCCAAAATGCCCTCAACTCAGACATATATTTAACTTTCTATTGGCTGAAAGTTGATTTGTATTTCTAAGGACATTCTATTAAACCCCTAATTTTTTGCAAAAGAACAAATTATCTCTTAGGTGAGAAAATAGGAAGATACTCATGCTTAAATTTTCGTTAGTTTAAGATGCTATAATATTATCATTTTAATTTCTAAATTTAATCAAAATAATAAAATAAAATATACTTTTCTCATTATTGATAATCCAGTTATAGTTAATTTTAATATATTTTGAACTAAAATGTTAAATTTTTTAAAGCTTGTTTCATTTTTATTATTTTTAACTAAGTTTCAAAATAAAAATATTATTTATTTAAATTAAAATATTAATTATAAATTTAGATAAAATTATATATTGAAATGCTTCTAATCTTTTTCTTTTCTTTTACTTTCTTGGTAATGATTTAGTATGTAATGATAATAAGAATTTTTAGATAAAATATGTATAATATTTTATTTAATATATGTATTTAAAAATTATTTTAATTTCATTGTATTCTCTTAAAAAATTATCAAGCACATAATTAATATAAATAAAAAAAATATAAATACATGCTATATTTGTTATAAATAATAAAAATTAAATTATCTTTTAATTTTTAATTAAAATTATATTAAACCATTAAATAAGAATATAAAAATATGTATATTATCCATTTTATTGATACAATACTAAATTTAAGTCATATATTGAAATTCCATGAATATTAAGGGATTTGGTTTTTTAAATTTTAAGTTGAGTGGTATTAGAAATCTGTTCTAATACTTTCAGGGTATCATGGAGATTAAGCTAAATCTTTAAGAGAACTTATGAGAATATTCCTATAATTTAGAAGAAAGCACGATGAGTTTCCTCTTTTCTTTCCGAGCAGTTTTTTTTTTTTTTTTTAGCAAGTATGTAGTGGGAGACTTCCACTATTTAAAGCATTTAGAATAAGTAGTATAAAATAATAATGTTATATATTCTCAAAGTGATATATGAAATTTGACAAGCTCTTAATGGAAGACTGACTAACCCTTCCACGGGCATTAATTGCTAACTCTTAATGCTTTCTTTTGATGACATAAATTACATAAAATCGTGTCAAATAATCATCATATGCTTTGATCATGGATTAATTCCTCTCACCATTGGTGAAGAAACCGAAATTATTGCAGACGCTGAAAAGGAAAACTTCTTCATTCCATCAGGAAATTTAAAAAGTTATAAACTTAGTGGGAAGTTGTAATTTTCTTTTACATGAGCATGGTGTGGCGAAAGATGAGCCATAAAATTTGATACTCGGTTTCTTCCATCAAATTAATGACCACTGGTGTAAATACCTTTTGCTATCAATAAGATAACATTCATTCTTCACGAAATTATTAAATAATAAGCACTTAATTACTACTGCTATATATATATATATATATATGTATGAAAGAAATTATATCCACTTAATTCAGTAGCAGAAGCCTATTCTGATTAATGGGGGCTTCGTAGACTTCAAAAAATTTCGTGTTATTCAGTTTCTTTATCTTGAGCTTATTTTCCACGCCCGTGCTTGATTGAGATTTGACACAAAATAAAAAATTCTCTAAGTCCTGGAAATAGCCAACAATACATGTAGTAAAAAGCTACTAGCTAGAATAGAAATTAATTGCCACACGGAAGGCTAACTCCTTTCTAGCCTTCTTAACTGCAGCCAGCAAGACTCATTTTTCAATTATGGAAAATAATACCTACCATATATGTGAGGTCTACCGTATGTAAGGTCTATCGTATTTGAGAGTGGGTAAACTTCTCTCTATTAGTGAGGGTAAATATCACCCAAATTGGATGTAGTTATCCGGGTTGTGTCATATGCGATTCCATCACAAAATTTTAACAGAATTTCAATGTAATATTGATAGCTTGTAAATGTAATATTTAAAAAAAAAAGAATAAAATTTAATTATTAAAATAATGCTTTTACCTTCTTCTCAGTCTACTACATTTTTTTTTTCACGGACTGCTTTTCTTTTTTCTTGCCCCTTACCCATTACCACAACTACATAACCATCACCAGCTCAAAAAAATAAAAATATAAGAATTTGTAAAATTATATGTTGAAAATTTGACAATAAAAATCACTAAGTTGTTATATATATAACAAAAAAAATACTTTATTTAGAAAATTGACATATTTTAAATAGAAAAATGTTAGGATACAAGCTGTCTCTACAAATTACTCATGTCATATAATAGTATTAGTAGATGAAAATACAAAATCTATATAATTAACAAGAAAAAATAAGGTGGATCATTAATGTAATTAATAAAAATAAATACCATGGACTTGTGGTAACCTATACTGTTATGCCATGTTAATTTATGTCACATATATAGTTTGAATTTCTAATACTACTGCTTTAAATAATATGTTTATTAAATCTTACTTATATTAATTTTATTATAGCACAATTAGAAGCTTTGGTTTCGGTTAACTCCAGAATGGTTTATTAGCAAAAAAATAATAATAATAAAGAAAGATTGAAATCAAACCGAAATAATTCATAGTTTATCGGTAATAGACAAAGTTCTTGGCAAGCTTAAATATTTTGTTTCGTATTGTGAAACTTCACTCATATTTTACAAAATATAGACAAATATTTGATATTGCTTGGTAATATCAAATTTTAATAAAATTGATCATTATTTTTAGTTAACATAATATTTTGAGATTTTATTCCACAAATATTATGGTTTAGTGGCAGGGCCTCGATCCCTAACATGTTTAAAATTCAACTCTAGTACTTCCACAACATATTGGGTATGTTATTAGGGTGCACAAATTCATTTTAATGATCAATAATTCAAATGTTAAAATATTACAATTCTGACATATAGCATTGCAAGCTATTGTATGGTCTCACATATAAATCACATCACTATTAACACTATTTCGTGGCTTATTAATTAGATAAACGAGACAAATATTCAATTCATCATTTTATTATTGTTGTCGTTGTTTTATTTATTTATTTTTTGTCGCCAAAGAGAGATATGATAGCAAAGCAAGCATACCAGATCGAATTGACAAGCTTTAGATTTCAACTCCTTCTAAATAGTCAAAACAAAACAAAATCTGATGTAATTAGAATTTTACAGCAAAATCATGTTTTATTGATGTAATCAGATATCATTCATTAGTTACTTTCATGTTTTATTGATGTAATCAGATACCACTTTACATCAGAATTTCACCAAAAAAGTAAAATTCTGTCTTATTCATATAATCGGAAACTATTTTTGGTGCTGGGTGCCGACTTATTATGATTGGCGGTGGCGTTAGCAGTGCTGATCAAGTTTAATGGTATAAAAATAAACTTCTAAACATCTCCCTTTTTTTTTTTTTGATATTTTTACCCATTTTTTCTTATTTCTAACTTTACGCTTTGTTTGAATGTTTATCTTTAAGTAAATATGCTTTTCAATCAACTAGTAATTCAATATGATTTCACAATAAACTTGATCTCACAATATTATGTTTAAATTTCTCTCTTAAAAACAAAAATTAAACAATAATGATTAATTTGCATCTGCATGATAAATCTATTAAATAAAATCAAACTTTCGTAAAGATAAAAGAGCACCTTTACTATTAAGTTTAAAGTTTTAGTTCAAGTATAGTAATTCAATATCTTGTAGCAAGTACAAAATGAAAACCTTAAAGAGATTGCTCAGTTTAAGTTCTTATTTTTTTTTTAATATAGATAACAGTTTATAATTAATATTTGGACTCTTACCTTCAAATTTAAACTTTGGATTTATTAAATGATAATTCAATGTAAACCTTAAGTCAACTAATGAGTCAACATCTCATAGTGTAATGCTAGAACTTTAAAAGGAGAATATATTCACTTAAAAAGTGGTCTTATTTATTTTTTTTAGAGATAACGATCCACCAACTAGTAAATTAATGATTAGGGAAGAAAATATTTATAAATGGTAACATCAAATAGTAATTCAACATTTGGTAGTGGAAGACTGAACATCAAGTCATAATTCAAGGTCTCATGATGGGAAACTGAAATGCTCCGAGGAAAGAGGATATTGCTCACAGTGCTTTCTTTATAGACTACGATTCACCGGTAAATAGTTTAATGGTCAGTGAACTAAATATTTATGAACGGTATAAATCCTATATATGTAACTGTCTCAATCACACTTGTTTTTACAGTAAACAGAAATTGCCAAGACAAAATACATTCCAAGCATTACAAGTATTGATTTGACCGAATTGTTCTCTTGATTTTCTGTTTTAATATGAGAATTTTAATTGTTTATATGTATGAAGAAACTATATGTGATCTAGACCTATCGTTTAAAATGATTACTTCATTGTTGATGTATGCAGAGTGTATCCTTCCTTAAAAATTAGTGTCTATATCTGCAGTTTTTGCGAGAGTGGATATATGTATGGATGAGTCATAGTGCTTGGAACCAAGCGTTAACGACTTTCCTTGTCAATTACGATATTATTCTCCAACAAATTATTAAGAAAGCACTTAGTGCTTATAAACTCATAATTAATTTGATTTGGGAAAAAAAATGGAAAATGGAAAATCCAAAAAAACTAAACAATATATTTTATTTTTATTTATCGAATTTTCAGTATCTCCATTTATGAAAAAGTGTATTTTATTATAATTTTGGACTAATAAAAGTATTAGCTTTTAAACCTTTGGGACCAAAAGTGCTTTAACCCTTTAATAAATTGTGAAATATTTAAGTATCATATAACCTAGGTAGCATTTATTTTTTTTAACTAAACTTTGAATATGATTGAAATCTAAATCTAATTAAAATATGAATCTAAATAATATGTTTATTTTTTATTTTAAAGTATTTGAAAATAAGTATTAAGTTGTTTATTTTAACAAAATAAAAAGTCTGAAAACTGATATTTTGACATATACATCCTTTTAAAAAATATACTTATATCTGTAATAATTTTAATTATATTAATACAATAATAAATAAAAAAATTAATAAATTATATTAGTATGTATATTATTTATTTTTTTTAATATATATATTTTAAAAAAATAATTTTTAATTAATGATATAAAGATCAATAAAAATTAAATAAAAAATAAGTCAGATAATAATTTAATTGTAATTATATAAATATACAAATTTATTATAATAATTAAAATATAAAATAAATAGTATTTAGAAGACAAATAGAGAAAACTCACAATATGTAAAAGATAAGTCAAAAATAATTAAGTAGGGTTTTAATTTTGTTAGTAAATAAATTAATAAAATATGCATATTTTTAAAAAATAAAAATATTAAATTATTCAGATTTAATTCAAAATTTTTAACTTAATTATATTTAAATATTTTTAACAAATATTCGAACATAAATTAAAAAATAAATAATTTTTGTACATCTGAATAATTATATTTATACTTCAAATAAAAAAACAAATAACCCCTTAGTTTAAAATTTAAGTGCTATAACTTTTAAATTACAGTTGCTAATGAATAAAAGTTGTGAATGTTAAATATTAAAACTTTCTAGGTAAGAAACAAATTTCTTTGAATACCTTGCATTTAATTTGTTATGAATCAAGCATAGAGGTAAGCAACATGTTTTCAACGATATAGGATGAAATTAGAATTTAACTGTTTAAGAATTTTTTTGTTTTGTAAATTTAAGTTGTATTTAATATGTTATTTAATTTTTAATTTTCTTATCTAGGTAGAATTTCTTCATTTATTTGAGTTAATTAAGGAAAATAGGTTTATTTTATTATTTGATCATGATTTCACTATTATAAATTTTGTATATATTGGGTAGGAAATTTCTGAACTTTGTTTTCAATTACATCGTTACTAATCAATAATTCTACCTTCTACCGAGAGTGGGGCTGCGGGGGCTAGGCAGAGCACTTGTTTCCATGCTTGTTCTTTCATTCTGCATGCCATATGTCAGGATTCAGTTTGTTCTCATACTGAAAATAAGTAAAATTTATTTTTTGAAAAATTTCTTATTGGACATATACTTTTGATCATTAAAAAAAATTAAAAATAGCATAATCTCTTAATTTATAACCACGTAATTAATTTAAACCTACTATATAAATTAACTCAAATAAGAAGAATAATTCTCACCTAAATTAATAAGAAATTTAAGATTTGAAAATATTTTAGAAACATATAAATTAATATGATAACTTAAATTAAAAAGAAAATAATAAAAAAAACACTTACTAAACTAATTTAGTTTAGTTTCGTTCTACATTATTTTAGGTTTTGCTGGCGGCAAGGAGCGATTAAGCAGCACTCGGAAAAAATAAAATCACATGGAGGAATAACAACAGAAAGAAATTCAACTGCTTTAAACAGCTAAACAAGAGAAATTTTCTACTCTAACACGAATTTTACCAGTAAAGGAAAAATTCTGGATTATTGATGTATGTAACTGGAAAATACTTTTTACTTTTAATAAACTCAACAAACAACTGCGTTCAATCATGGAGATTTCCTCCCTGGCTGCTGAGCTGTTGTAAAATCGGTGATGGCGATGTTTTTTGGGGCGGCAGCAGTGACGACGCTGTGACGGCGCATTAGCTGTGAGGTCATGCATAGAAACGACTAATTTCGTACCTAAAATTACAACTGGGTGCGACAACTCTTCCTCCTTGTTTTGTGACAAGTCTTCGTCCTTGTTTTGTAATACAACACTCCTGAAGCAATCTGGTGGCTTGATTTAAACAATTAATGCATTGCTGCTTAGACAAATCAGGAGTACACTGCACAAGTGCAAATATCGTTTGAGCGTTAGGCACCGTTGAACTTCCTGTTGCATACTTGCGAAGTAAACTACCAGAAGCTGCTTTATTTTTCAGCCCATTCAACAAGCTATCTAATACCCGCGTGAAGGCATTTGCATTAGGTACCGTTTGCTTGTTATTCATCCAGAAATAGGGTCCAAATTCCATGTTGCCGAAGAAGTAGCGGTATGAGTACCTTAACATACAGTTATCATACCATATAAGAGCCTCTTTCTGGTTGGGACAGCGTCTTTGCAGCTCAAAAGTTGCCCTACTGATGCAACTACGGCAAACGTTCGGCTTAACATCTCCTCTGCAAAGTGCCATTGCATTAACTTGATCGCGATTTCTTCCGGAGGAGGCACGGTAGAAACCAGAGTTGATCCTCTTGTTAGAGGTGAGGTTGGAGAGTGCGGCTCTGAGGTTTTTTTGGTAGACACTGTTTCTGGTGAAGTTTTCCTTCTCCCGTACACAGATCGTGTCCAGTACCGCTTGTCGCTGGGCAACAGAGAGAGTAACAAGGCATAAGACAATGGAACAGAAGAAGAATAGCAGTCTTAGAGAAGCCATTATTGTGCTTTCACCTAAGGACTATTCTTGCTGGAGAAATCAGGATGGTTTGTTTTGTCCTCTGCGAGCTACTGGGGCGATCGCTTCTCCACATAAATACAGGTTGCTAACTCGTTCTCATTGATTATCTTGTTTGTTGTTGGTCCCATGTCGAGTGACTTTCCAAGTAAACGACCTGCGGTCGCTATTTTCCATTGATTTTCAGATATTCCACCATCGGAGCATTTCAATGAGAAAGAAGACCTTAGGTTAAAGCAGATATACTCATTGCGATTCAAAAATCTCTTTGTGGAAAAAGTACCAATTAATGTCTTGGTGGTTAACATTTACTAGTGGAATATGAATCATATAACAGGTCATTCTTACGTGACACAAATTTATAAATCTAATGTATTGTTTTATTCAATTTTCTTTTATAAAAATTTTAGTATAGAATGTTCAATATTTTAGCTCCCACTTTTCAAAAACTTCAGAAGTAATGTTACCGTTATGAGGGTACATAAGGATGCACATTGAAGAGAAAAAATTGAGTAAATAGACTTGGTTAATTTTTTTGTTAGATTGATAAAGTACTTTCAAGTATAGTCTTTAAAAATGGTTTAAGTTTAAGTGTAAATAAAACACAAAAGAGGAAAATCATCGTATCTTTACTATAATGTCCTTAAAATACATAGAAGACTAATGTAAATGGATGGTATTAAGGGAGGTAAGTATTTCTTTCTCCATAGTTTCTCTCTAAGTGTTATAATTTTAAACATTAGGGGAGGTATGTTAATTCTCCATAAATTTATTAACTTTTTGTACTTTTTTTGGTAATCTTTCGCCTTTTTATTATAATTTTTTATTTTTTATTTTGAATTGGGAAATTGTCTTACACCTACCTTAGGTTTAGTCCAATTGTCTATTGAGGCAGAAAAAATTTCTTGTTACCGTTAATTTAATTAATGAAAAAACAATATATATATATATATATCAATAAAATTATTTTTTAACATAGTTAAAATAAAAATTTAAAATAATATCAAAATAATAAGACATGTAATTATAATTATATTTATTTAATTTTAATCTCTCATCCTTTTCTATTTTTAATTGGCGATAGTGCTAGGGTAGCGATGAAGCAGTGAAGGGTGACATGCGATAGTGGTGCTAGGCAGCGATGCAGTAGAGGAAAATAGTTACCCATGGCAAAGGCTACAGTTTTGAAGGTTTTTTGTTGTTAGGGAAAAGAATCAACGAATCGATTTGAATGCTATTGTTCTTAATTTTAATAGAAGAAAAAGGAGAATTTATTAAGTTTTTTGATTAAGTTTAGGATTTTGGGCAATTTGTGAAGTTACAGTGAGATTGATTGACAAATTTGTGGTGTAGAATACTAAGAAAAGTTTTTGTTAGTAATTTTGGTATAAAATATTTGCTTTTAATCTTTTTTGTTTTTTAAAAAAAAACTTTAGATTGTGAATAATCAAATCTATTTTTTTTCTTTTTCTTCATTACTTTATTGATTTGATGGGGGCCTTTAAATTTCATTATCTAATCGGTTGCTTGCACTTAGAGGCTTCAAAAAATTTTACAATGCCCATCCTTGGGAGATAATCCAAGGAGTTCTTTTTGGCTTCATGATGTTCAGTATTTACAAGGCTTGTTTCTGAAATACAAGAAATGGCTAATGAATGTGAAAGTTGTTTCACATATTGTCTTGGAAATTTTGATTTTATCCAAACGTTTTTTCTTCCTTATTTGGTCATAGAACTAAAAAAATAAGATCAAAGGAGGTGAGGAAAAGAAAAAAAAGAAAAAAAATTTATTAATTTTATTCATTTATTATATAATATAGCCACCATTTATTTATTTTGATTTTATGATATTACATATTTTATCAGTCAACCATCAAAAATTATTTTAGTAAAAATTGTCAAAAAACTTTTTTTTTCGTTAACTCATGTAACAAATGGATGTAGTGAGATATTTTTTAAATTTTAGGAGATTGATGGGTCCAATTGAACCAAATCTAAGAGGGGTATAAGGCAATTTCTCTTATAAATTTTTAACTCTTTTTTTTGGTATTTTATATATATGACCATTTTTTTTGGAATTGTAAGAAAAAAATTGAGAATTATAATATGACAAATTTATTGAGACTCATAAGTTTCTTAATCAAATTTAGTTTGATACCGCCTATAAAATTTGATAATAAGTTAATAATTCTTAAGTCAGACAAAATCTTTATAGTAAAATTTGCCTCTTCTTATTATTATTCTTCTTTAAGAAAAATTGATATCATTAAGACTCTCAATTACCTCAAAAATTTACACCAAATTTAAATAAAATGAAGGACAAAAATACCAACCATCGACTACATGTAATTAGCACAGCACAGTGAAATTATTTAACAGAAAATTGTTACCTCTTCTATTAATAAGCAAGTAGTACTACATTAAGTAATAAAATTATATAATAAACTATTTTATAAGTTATTAAAACTTATCATACATCACTTGATACAGAAAGAAAAAAGTTAAAATAATACACAGAAAGTATAATGCTAACTTTTAGTAACGTAAATAAAAGGGAACTACCCTGTTGTTTCGTCAAAGAATTTTCAAAGGTTTAATATATATAGATTACTGGAAGAAAGGCAAGCTAGCCATTCTTTTTGTATTTTTAATTTTATATTTTTTGTGGCTCCCATTCGGTTACTTAGAATCATTTCCGATGATTATCATTCTGTGATCACAAAATCTGATAATTAACAGACATAATTCAATGCAATTTATGTCTCCACAAAAGAAATAATAATTATCATGACTCAGTAGCTTTGATCTCGCGTGTGGATTCAAAATTAATTTCAGGAAAAAAGTGCTTATTATTTCATACAGTGAATGATAATACTTTCACCCATAAATTTTGTCAAACTAATCAATCAGGATATATACAATTTAGTAACCTTAATAAATTCGTCCCTGACTCAACGGCTTTAGTTCTCGTTGTTAGTTGTAGGGGAGAAATTGTTACAGTTGAGGAAATTAGGTCTTGATTTGTGATTTCGGAAAAGTCTTAGGGAATAAAATATTATTATTCGTTAGACGAATGTTGGGTAATTGTGGGACATTTTAATGTCTGTTTTGTAGTTGAAATTAAACAACTTTCTGCGTTGATCGCAGTGCGATAGGGATCACCACAGCATATCCCCACACCTTTGTTTGCCAAAAGGGAGTTTCTAAATATAACTAATTTAATCAAGAAATTTGGTATGAAATACCATGAATTTCGTAATTCTTAATTAGTGCATATTTCATTCATTCTTTCGATTTCAGTTACATTAACTGCTAATCAAAGGCAAAATTGTAATCATCTTGATGGATCATGGTCAAAGGTTGAAATTATTGACACAGTAACAAATGGAAGTTGGGCGAGTAATAGACAAATGAGGTGCTGAATAAATTCTAGCTAAATTTTATTAGTATGATAACATGACAAAGAACATTCAAATTTTTAAATACTAAAACGAAACAAACTTTAATTATTTGACACAAATTGTACAAGAAATAGTAAAATTTGAGTTACTGACGAACTTAAATCACCTTTACTGTTTGAAGATGCCGGATCAACTATTGTGCTGGCGGCTGTGATGGTATTCGTTAGCTGTAGTTAATTAAGGTAATAAAAACGACCGATTCGTACCTGAAATTACAGCTGGGGCCGATAACTCTCCCTCTTTGTCTTCCATCACAGCAATCTGGAAGCAATGCTTTGGCTTTATTTAGGCAATCAACGCACTGCTGCCTAGACATATCAGGAGAACACTGCACGAGTGCATATATTGTTAGAGAATCTGTCGTGGTAGCACTTCCTGTAGCAAACTTAAGATGAGAATCCCCGGAGGCTGCTTGATTTTTCAGGCTATCCAGCAAGGTTTTTACAGCCTGGTTGAAGGTAGTTGGATCCGATACGTTATTCAAGTTATACATCCAGAACCATGGCCCGAATTCCATGTTCCCGAAGAAGTAGCGGTTTGAGTACCTTAACATGCAATAATCGTACTAGATAACAGACTCTTTCTGGGAAGGACAACGTTTTGGTAGCTTAAGAATAGCATTATTGACGCAACTGCAGCAATTGTCTGGCTTAACATCTCCTCTACAAAATGCCAAGGCATTAGCTTGATTGCTATTTTGGCCGTAAGATGCAGTGTAAAAACCATCGCAGTTGGCTTTAGTATTCGCTGTGATGGAGGAGAGTGCGTGTTTGAGGTTTGTTTGATAGGCACTCCCTCTACTGCAGTTACCGAATTCACTCAAACAAAGGTGCAACAGTAGGTTATCTTGCTGCGCAATGGTGAGTACAAGGTGTAAGGCGTTAGAACAGAAGAAGAATAGCATTCTTGAAGAAGCCATTGTCGTGCTTTCAACCACAATGAAGGACTGTTCTCGGTTCTCAGTTATTTTCCTGTGAACTAGTGGCGTGATCTCTTGCATATAAATAGAGATCACATGCTCCTATTATTGTAGATATTGTTGACTATCTTGTCGGTCAGACGTCAAATGTTTGACTCGCTGTTGAGGATTAGGATATATATAAAGATACGCCTCTTGTGCCAACCGCTCAATTATTATGCACAGCATTTGAGTTTTCAGAGAAACGGATTAGTCTTTTTATAAAATAGTAATTGAAAACATGGTTTTGAATGTCGAAACTAAGTAATTTGACCCAAAAACAACCTAGAAAAAGTGGCAGTTCTGATCTTCTCATTGTACAGAATTTAATATATGGCTCATTATTTTGGACCTGGTTAATTTAATCAGCATAAAATGAAATTTTAGAAGCACCACTAGGTCTTTGATTTCAGACAATATCAGCAAACATTATTTGTGATGGGAGAGAGGTCCACTTGGAAGAGCATTCTCGCTCTAAAGTGACTTTTTTAGATGATGATCCACCCATTAATGGATTAGTGATCAGTGAATAAAGTATACAATTATATCAATGTTTCGAATCATATAGCACAAGTCATGAATATGTACAAACAAAATTAAGTTTGTGTGGTTTCCACTTCCCCAAGCATCAAAAAAGAAAATATCTTTTATAATAACTAATTAAACAGATTGGTGACATTGATATTGGCTTCTGTTTTTTTACCGAAAGGGAAAGAGATGATGTTGCTGTGCGCATGCATGAAAGTTGAAACTTATATGCATGTATATGTATGTTTCTGTAAGGCTTTTTTTTTTTTTTAATCGTAGCTTTTATAATTTTTAATTTAATTAGACATTTATATCAATAAATTAAAGTAAATGCCGAAATTTAAATAGCAGAGATTGAATGTCAAATTTGATCTAGAAGCACAGGTGCATGTATAAATATATCTCGATGTAAACGCTTGAGTATGTAAATAAGAACTGAACAATAAAATAATTATTGATATTGGCAAAAAAATAAAATAAAAATTGGTAGTGGGATTCCAGTGCTACATAAGTTAATTATGGTGGTCCATTCCTTTCAACACCAATCAAACCTTTGAATAATGGTTGTGGTTAATGGTACAATTAATGTGCTCAAAACAAAAGTGTTTTCCAGCCATAAACCACCTCGACAACTTCAAGTCTTCCGGTGAATATGACGTGAAACGACTTTGTTCACTTTCTGAAGTGCTGAATAAATTCTACCTAAATTTTATTAATCTGATAACATGAAAACGACAAGCATTCAAACCTTTTGAATGTGATGAAAACGAAACAAACTCTATGTGATACAAATTTTACAAGAAATAGTAAAATCTGAGTTATTGACGCACGGAAATTACCTTTTACTGTGTGAAGATGCCGGCCGTTGAGCTATTGTGATGGGATTGGGGGTGGTGGTATTCATCTGCTGTAGTTAGCTAAGGTCATAGAAACGACCGATCTCGTACCTGAAATTACAGCTGGGGGCGATAACTCTGCCTCCTTGTCTTCCATCACAGCAATCTGGAAGCAATGCTGTGGCTTTATTCAGGCAATCAATGCACTGCTGCTGAGACATGTCATTAGAACACTGCACAAGTGCATATATTGTCAGAGAATCTATCGTGGCAGCACTTCCTGTTGCAAACATGAGATGAGAATGCCCAGAGGCTGCTTGATGTTTCAGGTTATCCAACAAGGTTTTCACTGCCTGGTTGAAGGTAGTCGGATCCGATACGTTATTCAAGCTATACATCCAGAACCAGGGTCCGAATTCCATGTTCCCGAAGAAGTAGCGGTTTGAGTACCTTAACATGCAATAATCGTACCAGATTACGGACTCTTTCTGGGTAGGACAGCGTTTTGGGAGCTCAAGAACAGCATTATTGATGCAACTACGGCAATTGTCTGATTTAACATCTCCTCTACAAAATGCCAAGGCATTAGCTTGATTGCTATTTCGGCCGTAGGACACAGTGTAAAAACCGCCGCCGTTGGCTTTAGTATTGGCTGAGATAGAGGAGAGTGCGTGTTTGAGGTTTGTTTGATAGGCACTCCCTCTAGTGAAGTTGCCGAATTCACTCAAACAAAGGTGCAACAGTAGGTTATCTTGCTGCGCAATGGTGAGCACAACAAGGTATAAGGCTACAGAACAGAAGAAGAATAGCATTCTTGAAAAAGCCATTGTCGTGCTTTCAACCAAAATGAAGGACTGTTCTCGGTTATCAGTTATTTTCCTGTGCACTAATGGCGTGATCGCTTGCCTATAAATAGAGATCACATACTCGTACTATCGTAGAAATTGTTGACTATCTTGTCGGTTGGATGTCAACTGTTTGACTCGCTGTTGAGGATTAAGATACATAAAGACACTTTTCTAATGTTAACCGCATAATTATTAAGCGCAGCCTCTGGGTTTTGAGAGAAACGTTTTCGTCATTTTATAAAATCGTTATTGAAAATATGGTTTTGAATGTCGAAAATAAGTAATTTGACCATAAAGCAACCGAGAAAAAGTGGTAGGTTTGATCTTCTTGTGTGATGGATCTAAATATATAGCTCATTATTCTGGACCTCGCTAATTTAATTGGCATAAAATAAAATTTTAGGAAGCACTACTACTACTTTGATTTCATCCAATTTTAGCAAACATTATTTGCGATAGGAGAGACGACCACTTGGAAAATCATTCTCACTCTAAAGTGCCTTATTTAGATGATGATCCATCCATGGGTTAGTGATCAGTGAATAAAGTATACAATTATATCAATGGTTCGAATCCTATAGCAAAGTTGGGAATTTTTTTTTTTTAAGCACAAGTTGTGAATATGTACAAACAAAATTTAATTTGCGTGGTTTCCACTTCCCAAGCATCACATTCACATTGGACATGCATTAAATGTGACCCAAAAAGCATCAAATTGATTCACACTGGTCGACATTCTGTCATCACATTTTAAAGAGCTAATTTGTTGTTTAGGAGATTAATATTAATCGTTAAGAAATTTTATTAGTCAAACAAAAACTTCAATATCTGACCCATCAAAGTGCTTTCTTCAATAGCTTCTTCACTTCGCAGCCTATTTTGTAATATTGGAATATTTTAATCTAATTAAGTCATTTTGAATCTAACAAGGGTCCAATAAAACTAGTGGAATGTGGAATAATACCAACATATGTATCTTCTGCAGGGAAAGTTAGTGGAAAATGACCAATGGCAAATGGCGATGCGAATTTGAACAAAGAACTAACCTCTATTTGAACTAGTTACATTGAATCATGCTAGATAATTATTAGATCATCACGAAATCTTCTGTTTATTGGAGAAAAAGGAAATGATCGATTAAACATTGAAATGAAAGATTCATACATCATCTTAGCATCAAAACGGATATGTTTTGATGTAATTAAAACTAATCAATGAAGATTGTGTTGGAAATTAAATTTGATTTGAATATAAATTGAATTTGTCAATTGAGTTTAGAAATAGTATGACCCAATTTCTAGAAATTTGTAAGCAAAATATCTAAATATTTATAAAATAAATATATAAATATTTAGTAATAAAATCTAGATATTTGTGAAAAATATCTATATATTATTATGAATATTTCTAAAAAAAGATTTATACTCATTAAATTATATTTGTGTTGGCATAGTTCTAACTGTTGGTTAAAGATGTGTCATATTATAAATAGAAGTGAGTTATTTCATTGCATTTTTGAGAAATTTGAGAAGTTTGATAAGCCAAAAAATAAAAAATCTATAAGATTATAAGCTTTTCCTTCATTTCTTATTCATAATCATTCATAGCAAATTTATCTTTTTTTGTAATCTAAGTTCTTTGACTTCCAACAAAGTGGTATTAGATTTAAGGTATGAGTAATTATGCCAAGTAATACAATGACTCTTTTTCCAAGTTCCAATGTCACCAAGAGCAACTATGATACTAGAGTATCAAGATAAAGACTTTGTTAGAAACTCAAAATGCATAAGAAGTTTTTGAGAAAGGGTATACTGTGCCAAAAGATGAGACAACCCTTATTCAAATTCAAAAGGATCTTTTGAAGGATTTAAGAAAATGAGACAAAAATGCTTTCTACATGAAAGGCTCAAGAAAGAGAGATAAGAAAGCTCTCTAAGTGAAGAGTTCAAGAAAAAGAGGCAAAAAAGCTCTCTACCTCATTTATCTATGATTGGATGAAGATGGTTTTGAGAAAGTTGCCAATGCAACCACAGCCAAAGAAGCTTGAAAGATACATCAAAATGTGTATAAAAGGTACTGAAAAGGTAAAGAAGATATGTCTTCAAACAATTAAGAGATTTAGAAGTCTATGTTATTAAAAAACTTATGAGTTAGTTACAAGCATATGAAGAAAAGAAAAACGAAAAAGCAAGAGACCTTGGAGCAAGTTCTCCAAACAAAGTTTATCTTCAAAGAAAATAGAGAAAGTTTTGACAATGAGAATGTGGAAGAGACAATAGTTAAGGACGAGGTCACGAATATGGATGAGGATAGAAAGATAATTCATCAAATTAACTAGATAATTGTAATAAATATTTAGATATTTATTATGAATATCTAGATATTATCATCAATATTTCTAGAAGAAGATTTGTATCATTAGATTAGATGTGTGTTAACATAATTCTAACCATTGATTAAGGAGGTATCATATTATAAATAGGAGTGAATTATTTTATTGTATTCTTGAAAAGTTTGAGAAGCTTGATAAGTCAAAAAATTATAAATCTATAAGATGATAAGATTCTCCCTCTTTTTTTTATCTATAATTATTCTTAACAAATTTATTTTTTTTGGTAATCTAAGCCCTCCAACATCCAATAGATTGTTGAACATACCAAGTTGTTTTAATAAGCCAATATTGCATTTGGATTCCACCAAGGACCTCGCGTATCAAATAGATAATCATTCCCCATAAAAGTAGCACCGGTGTATAGATGTAACACCTTAATACCCATAAATATTTGATTTGAAGGATCCCAACAAAGTGATGGCGAAGAATTCGTGACATGATATATATTTGTCAGAATGCATGTGTATTTATTAAATTAATTTTATTTATTTGTTAAGGAGTATGAAGCAACAAATTGTGCAGTAGGTATAGACCGTAGAGTTGTCTTAAAAAAGCTAGATAGTTTAGTACTTGGCTTCTGATCTGCTAGACAACGAGGCTAAGTTTTTAATTCTTTCTTAAAGAAATTTTTTTGTTAGAGCGCAGATATTTGTGAAGAGTTTTCTCAAAAATAGAGAAAAATGATTTATAGCTATTGTATATTATGAAAAATCGCCATGGATATTTAAAAATTTATGACACCAGGGACCCTAGAAAGATTAATTGTCATAATCTTCATAATTCTCATGTAATTGTTGTCTATTTGCACCCAATAAAATGAAACAGAATAATAATTGTTTGAGTTTAAGCTTACACAGTTATATTTCTAGAGTTGCCAAAACAATGGTCTCTAACAATTTAAAAATGAGACTCTTGATGCAAAACTTAGTAACCAACTTTTTAATTAAACAATGTGAGATTCTATTGTCATCAAATCTCATGTCATCTATCTTTGCTCTATATACTTTTAGGAATATTAATTTTGGGTGTCATAATTAATTTTCTAGAGGGATCACAAGAACATATTGGTCTTGTGCACTATTTGTAACTCATATTATAATTACTCTAAGTGTTTATTTGGTTTAGTTTTTTTAATTAGTCAAAAAGATTTTTCTAATAATAAAAATTTTATTCAAAATTTTAGGATATAATTTAGTTGGGATGAAGAAGAACTTTTAAGAATTATAAAAATTAATTTTTTTATATGAGAAGAAATCTAAATTTTAAATTTTCGATAGTAGAATTTTTTTAACTTTTTTTAAAATAAACTTATTTAAAATATTCTTATTTTATTTCAAAATTTTATATTAAATTTTTTTATTAATAATTATGGACTTTTAAGCAGTTGACCCAGTCAGTCAATCCCCAATAGCCCATTGCAGCATTGCCAACCAGATAAAACTCGTTTCCTTTTTTCTCGAGAGAGAACCGCCACTTGCTTCTTGAACGACACCGTCTTCTTATTAATTAATACATTTGTTTCTGTGCTCCAAAAATTGCAAAGAAATCAACCTTCATGGTTAATGACCTAATTAGAGACAAAATTTTGTATAAATTCTCTCAAATTTAATCTTACTAATCAAAGGAGATGGTCTCCGATTCGAAACAACATAGTACAATATTTTTTCATGATATGAAAATTAACTATAGTATTCAATTTCTTCCGCTGTGGCTTCGATTCCTGATGCCTCAAAGGTATTCGGATACAGATTATAAATATTGCGAAATAAACAAGATGACTCGCCTTTCCTGAAAAAGCCAGAAATGAAGTTTGATTAAAATATATATATATATATATATATGGTTTGTAAACAAAAAAGGAGAAAGGATTTTTAAAAATTTCTTAATTGAGATCACAAATGATGCCTTCTTGGTTCGCGGAATTGTGATACCGGCGTCTGAGCTGTTGGTGCTGCTATATTAAAATTAATTCAGTATTAAGGTACAGCCACGATTGCTGCAGGATTAAAGCACTATACATCATATGTTAAATCCAAAAATGAATGGATTCTACTAGAAATTTGTGTTACAAAACATTTATTGAGCTTTGTTTTCAAAAGCATACTAAACATACTGCAGTTTCGAACAAAGCTTAATTTTTCCGGAGGTAATAATATTGTTTGCAACTCTTTTGTATCCTCTACTCTGTGCAAATGAATAAGTTGAATAATGACTCGGCTTTTGATCAAATTGGTTGTAGACTACGGTCGTCAGTCAAAGAATCTTTTATAATTGAGTAAACATAAAATGGTGACTAAATAAACGATAATACGGCAAGAAAAATCTTGGAACCAACGAGAAGACCATTCAATACATAAGATAATACGAGTGTTAACTCTTCGTACACGTTGGGGTGACCATTCGATTATTAGTTATTTCTTCTCACAAGACCAACTGATCATTTCACACGAACTTATCCCATGCAGAACAGAGAAAATTCCTCAAATTTTGGCATTTTAAAACCCAAAACACTATCGTGAGTGAGAGTACTAAACCAAATTAGATAGCAATGGCTTCTTCAAGAGTATTTCTATTCTTCTTTTGCTCCATGTTCTTACACCTTGTTGCTCTCACCATTGCCCAGCAAAATGAGATACTGAAGCATTTCTGTTCAAGCAATGAAGGCAACTTCACTACCAATAGTACCTACCAAGCAAACCTCAACCAACTCCTCTCCTCCCTCTCCTCTAACACTAAAATCCACTATGGATTTTACAATGCCTCCTACGGTGGAGATTTCAATCAAGTTAATGCAATGGCACTTTGTAGAGGAGATGTTAAGCCGGACAGCTGCAGCAGTTGCATCAACGCTTCTTCTCTTGAGCTCCCAAAAAGTTGTCCAAACGAAAAGGAGGCTTTTCTATGGTCTGATAATTGTATGTTAAGGTACTCACACCGCTACTTTTTTGGCTACGCGCAACTCCCACCATGGTTCTGGTTGGTTAACGATACAAACGTGTCGGACGCGAACACCTTCAATCAGGCTGTAGAAACCTTGTTGGACAACTTGAAAAATAAAGCAGCCTCCGGTGATTCTCATCGTAAGTTTGCAACAGGAAATACAAGCACGCCAAACTCTAAAACAATATATGCACTTGTGCAGTGTACTGCTGATTTGTCTACTCAACAGTGCCGTGATTGCCTCACCAATGCCACTGTGTTACTTCCGCAGTGTTGCAATGGAAAACAAGGGGGAGAGTTGTCGAAGCCAGTTGTAATTTTAGGTATGAGACTGACCGATTCTTCGAGCAGTCGATTGAGCCAACACCGCCACCACCCAGTACCACTCCACCATCACCACCCGATACCACTACTTCTAGAGGTACATATGTGGACCCTCTTGATACATCTAATTTCATGTCTTCAGTGTTTAGATGTGCAATTTGATTACTCGAGGAGCTTTTTTTAATCTGGCCAAAATTCTTGGAACTTGCAGGAAAGAAGAATCGTACTGTCATCATCATTGTCGTTATCTCAGTTGTTGCTTTTATGATAATGATCATAAGCATTGGCATCTTTCCAAGATCGAGAAATTCGAAGAAGGAAGATAAAAGTAAGTAATAACATTTTGTATTTTTGTTTTTATCATGAAAAGATTCAGGATTTGTTTTGATGTAGAACATAAATTCTTTTCTTCAAGTTGAGTAATTCTAGCAGCTGTTTAATTACTTTTACTGGGTTCTTCCCTTTATTAACATTATACAGGGAGGGACAGAGCCGGAAACAGATTTCCTTATTATTAACATTTTTCTGATTTTCCTTAAAGATATCTTCATTAGTTCTGTGCTTCATTCTTTTCTTTTAGCTCTCAAATTTTAATTAATACTACACTTCTATTGGTTCTTTATTACTAACTCATTTGTTTTGTAAAGATACGGAAGACATCATAAGTGCGGAGTCCTTGCAGTTTGACTTTAGAACCATAAGAGTTGCAACAGATGACTTCTCCGATACTAATAAGCTTGGACGAGGTGGATTTGGTTCTGTATACCAGGTAAGAAATTTTAATGAGATTAGTTGTTCAATCTGAAATTTTGATTTCCTTGTAGCTGGCAAAAACATGTTTTTGGCAACAGGGCATGCTTTCCAGTGGACAAAGAATAGCTGTCAAGAGACTGTCTAAGAACTCTAAACAAGGAGTACTAGAATTTAGGAATGAGGTCGTCTTGGTAGCCAGACTTCAGCACAGGAATTTGGTGAGGCTCCTTGGCTTTTGCTTGGAACGAGAAGAAAGGATTCTTGTCTATGAGTTTGTGCCTAATGCCAGCCTCGATCACTTCATATTCAGTATGTTTGTTCTTCTTACTTGTTATAGAATGAATTTCTGTGCATTTCATTCCGGAGTCATAATGAAATAGTTCAGACATTCATTACAATCTCATTAATAATGTGAATACTAAATGATCTAGCGTGAACTCGTATCACAAATACTAGTTTAATATTTTTTTTAGTCCACTCAAGTCACTGGATTTTTTAGTTTTATAGATTCAATCAACCGTAAAAATTTAAACTGGGAAAGGTGTTATCAAATTGTTAAAGGCGTTGCACGAGGGCTTCTTTACCTTTATGAAGATTCTAGACTTCGGATTATTCATTGTGATCTCAAAGCTAGCAATGTTCTGTTAGATTCGGATATGAATCCAAAAATTTCAAATTTTGGCCTAGCAAAATTGTTTGAAACGGATCAAACTCATAGTAATACAGATGGACGCCCGGGGACCCCGTAAGTATCAAAACAAGGATAGTTCATTTCATTTTCTAGATAGTATTACAGCGTGGCTCTTGCTAATCAAAAGGATTAATTCAAATTAACTAGAATTAAACACCAAATATGTAAACATGAAGTAGTCAATTGCTCAACAATTGAAGCTAAAATTGGTCTCCTGCTTCTTATATGCAGTGGGTATATGGCTCCAGAGTATTTGGTGCATGGGCGCTACTCGGTTAAGTCAGACATCTTTAGCTTTGGTGTTCTTGTTTTAGAAATAGTTAGTGGTCAGACGAGAAGCAGTTTTGGCAACGAAGAAGAAAAAGAAGATCTTCTAACCTATGTAAGTACAAAATATTTTAGCTGCTTTCCTCTGTTTTCCAGCGGCTTTGAACTAGCTATGTGCTTAATGCTGGGCACTTCCAGTCTTGATCACAATCTTTGCCATTATTTGCCCCATTAGTTGCCATACAACATACCATTGACATTATATAATAATTTTCCAGGCATGGAGAAATTGGAATGAAGGGGTAGCTTTAAATCTGATAGATCCTAACATGAGAACTGGTCCAACAAGTGAAATGATGAAATGCATCCACATTGGATTGCTATGCGTTCAACAAGGTGTAGCAGATAGACCGAGTATGGCTGCAGTTTTTAGCATGCTTAACAGTGAAACTAATACCCTCGCGGAACCCTCAAAACCTGAATTTTTTATGAAGGGTTCAGTTATAGATGAACACAAAATTAAAACTGTAACATTGTCATAAAACGAAGCTTCAATCACTGAGCTAAATCCTAGATAGTTTTACTACTATGCGATAAATAGCAAAAAGACTGGGTGACACGTTGAAAACTGCTAAAATTTCTTTCTCTTGATTGGAAAAAGAGAAGAATTTATTTTAAGACTTGATATGATCAGTGATTTATCTGTTTTTTTGCCTTATTGAAGGGAAAAGAGCCATATTATATATGATAATCTACTATTCATAGTTCAGGTCACAATAAATTTTGGGCTTGTTACTAAATTTCCATCTGTTTGTTTTTGGTTTCTTTTCATTTATGCTATTAGATTTCATTTTTTGGATAATTTTAGTTTGGTCCTTATTGTTTTCAAAAATACCACTTTATCTAGCATATTTGATATATTAGATAAATATACTTTTAATTTTTTTGAATATATATCATCACTCTAATCCTCAACGTTTTTAAAAATATTGTCTCAATCAACGTGTTTGATGTATTAGCACAATCATCTCTAATATATCTAAAAATCATCAGTTTAAAATATTTAAACCAATATCACTTTGTTTTATTATCCAGGCAATTCATTAAATTATTATTATTAATCTATACACGCAAGAGACAAAAGTACCCCTTTTCCCTTTAATAGATTTTCCAATACAAAATAACTTATTGATCTTGAGTTTTAATGAAATCTAAAAATTAAATTTTGGTTTTATTGATTCATTAAAAAAATAATTGGTATATGTCTTTTGCAATCATCATTGTAACTTAATTTCTTTTATTGATAAAAAATGATTATTTTTGTTTATATTATATATTTTTTCAATAAATAAATGATATAATAGGTATAATACATTAATTTAGGTATATTGTACTTTAACCCCCTAAGTTTTGGGGGAAAAGTAATATAGCTTCTTGAATTCTCAACAAGTCCAAATACCCCTTTACTTTTATAAACATATTAAGATACCCCTTTGACACTAATAATCTTATTTTAAATTAACTATTTTATCTTTTAGTTAAAAAAAATATATAAAATAATTATATTATCCTTATTCTTATTTTGTAATAACTAATATAATTTTATTATTCTAATATTTAAATTTAAAAATATTAAAAATATTTTGACATTTAATTATTTTTCCCTCCCAAATTTGGTATCAAATTTTTTGAATATACTAATTGTATATAATTTTCAAAATAGATCATTCATTTAAAATAATTTTATTTTAACAATTATGTATATTTTATATTATTCAAATAAGATAATTATATTTTTAAAATAAACTAAGAAAATTATATATAATTAATATCGTCAAAAAAATTGAGGGCAAATTTGAAAGTAGAAAAATAATTAAGGATCAAAATATTATTATTACTTTTAAATTTTCATTTTAAAATAAAATTATATTGGTTATTACAGAATAAAAATAAGGATAATATACTTATTTTATATATTTTTTAATAGTTGAAGGATAAAATAATTAATTTAAAGTAAGAATAATAGTGTTAAAGGTGTATCTTAACATTTGTTTAAAAATAAGGGGATATTTTAACTTACTAGAAGATAAAATAGTACAATATTCTATTAATTTATAAAAGATATTAAGAAAACAATGGTAATCATATAAAAGTATGTAAGGTTTAGATAGTTTTTGGGAAAAATATCAATTTTATTGCCAATTTATTTTTATATTACCACTTAACTCTTTAATGTTCTAAAATTATACTTTTCGCCCCTCTCTTACCATCAAAATTTAACTGTTAATGATTAGTTTTTTTTTTTTTGTCATTTAACATATTCATCCCTAAATAAATTAAATTTGTATTGGACCTAAACTATATTCTAGCCCAACTTAATTTTTTTAAAAGAAAAAACATGATACTTGTAAATATTGGAGTTTGAAACTTGGACCTTAAACTCAAAAATTTAATTCTTTACTATTAAACTAATTTAATCAACAATTAATTTTATATACATCATTTTATATATCATATACACTAGATGGATTATTAAATACCTAATGATGAAAATAAAATTATCTAATAAGAAATAAATTTAAATGAAAAAATAAAAAGAAAAATTTTATTTAAACTTTTTGTAAAAATTAAAGCAAAAAATATAAAAAAAGAACTTCTTTATTAAGACTATAATTACTTTTAATTTTATTTTTTGAATAATTATTTAATAATATGTTTTTAAATTATAACAATTTACCAAAAAAATTTATTCTTAATTTTATAGAACATCATGTTCATAAATGAAGTTTTACAAGAAATTTAGGTTTTATTATTTTTATTTTTATTTAATTTTTATTGTCAAAATTGAAATAATAACAAAAAAGAAATAAACTTATATTTAGATTTTATTATTTTTATTTTTATTTTTATTTATTGTAAAAATTTTAAAACAATTGAAAAGAAATAAATTTATTACATTATGAATTAATTTTTTTATTGTTAGTAATTTTTTAACTTGAAATTATTTTTTATTAAATAATTTTATTCTAAATATTTGTTTGACTTTTTTGACTTTGATATTTATTTAATTATGTATTTAATATATACTCCCAATAAATAATATATTGTATATATATTATTATATATACAATATATTATTAGATTAATGGTTTAAAATTTGAATTTTGAATGTTGAGGTCCAAGGTTCAAACCACTCTAATCACAAATATTTTGTTTCTTCTTTTAAAAAATTGAGTTGACATTATTATTATTGCTAGAAGGATAATAAGTTTATTTGCACTCAGAAAGTAAAATTTCAATATTAATGTTATAATGGTATTCGGTAGGGACCAAACATGTAATTTTAAAATATTAGAAATGTAAATGATAATATTGAAATAAATTAGGAATGAAATTAGTATTTTTCTTTTTTTTTTTAAAGGGATATTGATAGATGCTTTAAAGTTTAGGTTGAAAGGCAAATACCCCTAAAATTTCAGAAGAAAACAAATGTCCCTGACATTTAAACAAATAAATAGATACACTCAACTCTTATTACCCTAAGTTAGCTAATAAGTTATTATTATTTTATTTATATTATTTTGCCAAATAAAAAAGTATGATACACTTTTTTTTTTCCATTAGAACTATTTAGTTCCTCTTTTAACATTTTTGACACATATTTTTTTAATTATAACAATTTACCTCCTATTTTAATCATTTTTATAATATACTAATAACTAAATAATTTTTTAATTTATTATTTTAATAAAAAATTTAGAAAAAATACTATTATTAAAAAAATTTAATAATAAGTTAGATATCTTTTTGAATTACTTGGGCATTGAGAATAACAAATCTCAATAACAAAACTTGGTCATTTATGTATTCGATATCAGTGGGACTTGGCTTCCAATAATTTGGGGTAAGTTTAGTGTAGTTGTTCTCTTTTTATTTTTACACAAGATTCCACCCAAAATTTCAACCAATAAATTATAATTATTTCAATATTAAAAAAATGAGATATATTATGAATGATGCTATTGCCTCCTTCATCAAAATGCTTTTAGAACATCCTTTTTATTTATAAATTTAATATTAATTAAAATTAGATAAAATATTTATTTAATTAAACTCGTATATTTTTATTTATATTAAATACTCTCTATGCGTAATTTTAAATATAATTCATTACTAACTACTTTAATTATTATAAATTTTTATTTTATTTTCAAATCTTAAAATTAAATAATACATTTTTAATTCTTTCATCACTATTCCTTTGGATGTGGTCCAAAAGTGTTGTTGCTCTAGGCCAAACCTTTGTGACCGTATTCCTTTCATTGCTATAAACTTTGTAGGCCAAAGCCTGCACTAGGAGTTGAGATCCAAGAAGACTTTTTGTACACTAATATTATTTGTTAGTTGCTAATAGGGATAGCACTAAGGCGGGGTGGGGTTTGCCATCTCGAACTTGCCCCATTTGGACGAATTTATTTTCGAACTTGTCTCTCATTTTCAAAGAAACAAGGTCAAGGCCAACTTGTCCTCATTTTTAACTCGCTTAACTAGTTTTCAATCCAATCCAATTTGATCCCGTTTGACCAAGTTACAATACTGCTATAGTACTCAAGTTTTACATCATATGGTCTTATTACAGTATGAGTTGTAATATATAGGCGTGGTATAATAATATAACTCAAATTTTGGGCCTAATACTCTAAACTATTGTATGCTATAGTATGCTTATTATAATATTATTTTAGGGTAAATGGGGCAGGGTGAGGTGGAACCTATAATCTTGGAGTCCACCCCATTTTTCAATTAGGTGAGTTTTTAGGCCCTCGAATCTCTCTCAATTTGTAAACAATTGGATTTTGAAGCCTTAAATGGGGCAAGGGTTTTTGCCATCCCTAGTTGTTCGGGAGAAAATTGGTATAGTTAAGAAAGTTAGGTCTTATTATTTCAAAAAAGTTTAGGAAACGAAATATTATTAGTCTGTTAGAAAAATGTTGGGCAATTATGAACTTGTGAGACATTTCAATGCTTATTTTGTAGCTAAAATTAAACAACCTTTTGCGTTGACTCTCATGCGATAGAGATCAAGAAATTTGGTATGAAATACAATGAATTTCGTAATTTTTTATTAATACAAATTTCATTCTTTCTTTCAATTTCAGTTACATTAACTATTGATTGCTACGAAAACATTGCATCTCTCTTTCTTTAGAGTTTTATCTCATCACTCTCCTCTAATCATGTATCACCTTTCATCTTTTTCTTCTTGCCAGAGATGGAGATTTACTCAGTTTTCGGTAGGATTCCTTTATTTCTTCTCTATTTTTTGTTCTTTTTTTATTAGTAAAAGTAGATTTTCACCTAAATCTGAATTTATGGTGGTGTATTATTTTTCTCTAATAGATTATATCCACTTAATGACGAGTTAATTTCACTTGAACTTAATTTGCGGTGATTTTGGGTATTTTTATTTATTTATGATGTTGTAGTAGTTTTTTCCTTTAAATTTATAAGTTTTAAGAGATATATAAATAGATTTAATGAGATTATATTACATATCTGAAAATTTCTCTACTACAACAAATATTTTACAGGAGATTTGTCGCATCACTAACTAAAAAGATTAAGTACAAGAAGGGAGAGTAAAAAGAAAGAGTTATAAAGAATTTTTCAAGAAAACTTCAACTTGAAATATATTTTATGTGATTTAAACTTTATTGTTGGTTACAATTATTAAAAAAAGAACACTAAATGTAAAGGTTTTATTGTATTTTTTCCTTATTTCTTAGACAATTTAAAATCTTTCTGATTGTTTATTGCAATTAACTTTTGTAGCATGTCTATTGTATAGGTATAAATCTGCTAGTTGTAATATTTCTTTTATGGAACGAAATTTACGTTGTTGGCTTTTAAAAAATATTTTCAAACATTATTGACACATTTGAAATAATAAGCATATCGATCATGGTCAAAGTTGAAATTATTGAGACAGTAACAAATGGGCGCAGGGTGAGTAATAGACAAATGAGCTGCTAAATAAATTCTACCTAAATTTTATTAATCTGATAACATGACAAAGACAAACATTCAAACTTTTTGAATATTAACATGAAACAAACTCTATGTGATACAAATTTTACAAGAAATAGTAAAATTTGAGTTTTTGACGAAAAGAAATTACCTTTTACTGTGTGAAGATGCTGGCGGTTGAGCTATTGGGATGGGATTGGGGGTGGTGGTATTCATTTGTTGTAGTTAGCTATGTTCATAGAAACGACCGATCTCGTACCTGAAATTACAGCTGGGGGCGATAACTCTGCCTCATTGTCTTCCATCACAGCAATCTAGAAGCAATGCCGTTGCTTTATTTAGGCAATCAACGCACTGCTGCTGAGACATGTCAGTAGAACACTGCACAAGTGCATATATCGTTAGAGAATCTGTCGTGGCACCACTTCCTGTTGCAAACTTAAGATGAGAATGCCCAGAAGCTGCTTGATGTTTCAGGTTATCCAACAAGGTTTTCACTGCCTGGTTGAAGGTAGTCGGATCCGATACGCTATTCAAGTTATACGTCCAGAAACAGACTCTTTCTGGGTAGGATAACGTTTTGGGAGCTCAAGAATAGCATTATTGATGCAACTGCGGCAATTGTCTGCTCAACATCTCCTGTACAAAATGCCAAGGCATTAGCTTGATTGCTATTTCGGCCGTAGGACGCAGTGTAAAAACCGCTGCTGTTGGCTTTAGTATTGGCTGAGATGGAGGAGAGTGCGTGTTTGAGGTTTGTTTGATAGGCATTCCTTTTAGTGAAGTTGCCGAATTCACTCGAACAAAGGTGCAACAGTAGGTTATCTTGCTGCGCAATGGTGAGCACAAGTTGTAAGGCGATAGAACAGATGAAGAAGAGCATTGTTGAAGAATCCATTATCGTGCTTTCAACCAAAATGAAGGACTGTTCTCGGTTGTTAGTTATTTTCCTGCGCACTAGTGCTTGCCTATAAATAGAGATCACATGCTCGTATTATAGTAGAAATTGTTGACTATCTTGCCAGTCAGATGTCAGCTGTTTGACTCGCTGTTGAGGATTAGGATATATAAAGATACGCCTCTAATGTTAACCGCATAATTATTATGCGCAACCGCTGGGTTTTGAGAGAAACGAATTCGTCATTTTATAAAACCGTAATCGAAAATATAGTTTTGAATGCCGAAACTAAGTAATCTAACCTAAAACCAACCTAGAAAAAGTGGTAGGTCTGATCTTCTTGTTGTGGATGTTAATGATAATTAATTATTTAACGAAGGACATCATTTTTTCTTTATTTTAAATAATTAATATTATTATACTTTTCTTCTTCTTTATCATAATTCATTTCTCTTCGTATATTTTAATTTCTTTCCTTAAATATTGTACATTAATATGTAATATTTGTTTCCTTTTATATTGTCTTATAAATCTTATATAAAAACCCCTTTATACATCAATTAATTTAAGAAATAAGAGTTAATTTTTTCACATGGTAGCAGAGCCAAGTTTGGCTTAGTTCTCAATTTCGGTTTTCCTTCCAATCATAGTTTAGGAATTCTACACCTTGGCACTGTCAGCAAAAGTGCCTTAACACGGCCTAATGCAGCCGCACGTGTACCTCACACGCCAACTATCATAGCTGCGTGTGTGATTCACGCGCTGCCCTTCCTTGACCATCGTTTGCAGCACCGCTGGTACCTACAGCTTCAAAATCCACCAACCAGTCCATTGGTGACCCATTACTCCATACGCGCCACCATTCGTCCACACCAAGAGACCCATTTTCTGTTTCTACCATACCTCGATCCAGTTAATTGACGGTGAGTGAGTAGTCACCACCACCTCCAATCGACTAGAACGAGTCGAGCTTCTCCCCATGGTCTTCGTTTATCTTTTTTGATCATCCTCTGTTACAGTCAAACTCAAGTCACATTCAGATCCAACACCGTTTGATCCACCGTTCACCGATGAGTGAGTCATCACTGCCACCCCTAATCAACTCAAAATGTGCTGGCCATTCTCACCGTGGCATCCATTCATTATTTTCGATCATATTCTCTTACGGTTAAATTCGAGTCAAATCTGAACCCGCCTCTTTTTGATCCGCCATTCACGGAGTAGTGAGTTGTCATTGCCACCTCTGTTTAGCTCAGAACCAGCCACTCAACTTGCTTGTGAACTCAATTTCCTGTTTTTCGCCATCTATTGTCATGGGTGAACCAAAGTCCAAATCGATTTCGGACTATTTCTAGTAATTTTTTTCGTCACTGTTTCTCTAAAACCATGGACAAATAAAATGTATATCACCCTATTCATATCTAGTTAGATGGATATAATTATGTACTATAGGTTCAAGTAATGTTCAGTTTTTTCAAAGGACGTCATCTTTGGCGGTATATCACTGGGCATAATACCGAACTTGTCAAAACCGATGACAACACTAATAAATAGTTTGCTGATTGTTTGGAAGAATGGGATAGTAAAAACCATCAAATTATTACATGGTTCCATAATACTTCTATCTCCTCTATCCATTTACAATTTGAGAGATTTGAGACGTCCAAAGCATTGTGGGACTTCCTTACTCATCAGTATACCGCTATTGATCTATCACACCAGTATCAAATTCTATGCAAGTTTCATCAGATGCGCCAACCAATTTATCTCTGATTTTCACTCATAGATGCAATTTTTATGGGACTAGCTATCACTTTGAAAACCTAAGTGGACAACCTTTGAGGATGCAGCAAGATTTACCACTTATAGGGATTAGCAAAGGTTAATGATGTTTCTTATAGTCTTACGACATATTTTTAAGCCTACTAGAGCTTCCTTTCTTCATCAGAAACTTTGCCTCGTCTTCACAAAGCTATTAATATGCTCGTCTTCGAAGAAACTTGGCTTGCTCCTCTATAACCACTGCGACTTGACACTTCTTGGCTACAGCTTCAGCTTCTCAACTTATCTCTCTAGTCAACTGCAATTATTATCATAAGATTGGCCAATAGATTCTCAATTGTCTTATTAGGAGATACAAAATTTGTCGAAAAGTTGGTCCTCAACATTTTGCATGAGATTGTCCAAACAAAGGAAAACTGAAGCATCCTCCACCACTGTCTGCTGCTACTATTGATAACTCCAATGACTGCCCTACCTTGTCATCCTGTACCATCAATGATCTTGCATCTTTTATTCAGTAACTTTTGCAAAAGTTTGGTAATCCTCCCATTTTACCTTCTTTAATTCCCTCAAGAATATCCTTTTGATACTTCGACTCTGCGTGCTATAATCATATGAATGTTGACTCTACTATTTTCTCTTTTAAATCTCCTATTCAACATTTTCCTACCATTCAAACAACAAATGGATCTATTATGCATGTTAGTCATTTAAGTCAAATCACCTTATCTAATCTCTCTTTACCTGACACTTTCATGATTCCTCATCTTACTTTCAATCCTTTATCAGTTGGTCAATTATGTGATCTTAGTTTTCATGTTCTTTTCATTGCTTCTGGTTGTTGTGCGTAGGATCTGAAGACGGGTCAGATGCTTGGGATAAGTCATAAAGTTGGACGTCTGTTCAAGCTTATTAGTCTTTATCTGCCATCCACATGTCACTTTAGTTCTTTGCCTATTGCCTCCACAACTTTTCTCTTCCTTGGGTTTCTAGCACTCTCGCCTAGGGCATATCTCACTCGGTTGTCTTCATTCACTAACTTCTAGTGGTATTCTAGGTACTGTATCCCACGATCAAATAGATTGTGTCTCTCTTCAAATAACAAAATGTACTGCTTTACCTATTAATAATAATAACTCTATTTCTATTTTTCTATTTGATCTCATCTATTTTGATATTTGAGGGCCTTCCCCTAATGCAACTATAAGCAGGGCCAAGTATTTTATTATTTTTATTGATGATTATTCACAATATACTTGAATATATCTTATGAAGCACAGATCACAATAGTCTAAAATCTATTGTAATTTTGTTCAAATGATTCAGACACAATTTTCTTGTTTTATTAATACTTTTCATACTGATAATGTTATGGAATATAAGGATTTTGAGTTTCTAGCTCTCTTGCAAACCAATGGGACTCTTTATCAGCATTCATGTCCTAGGACATTCCAACAAAATGGTCGGTCTGAATGAAAACACAGACATATCCTTAAAACTGTTCGTGCTCTTCTCATTTCTGCCTCTTGTCCAGAATGTTTTTGGGAAAAAGCTGTTCTTACAACTACTTACATTATCAATCATCTACCTTCCTCAGTAATTGGTAATTAACCCCCCTATAAGCGATTATATAAGACTCCTCCTAACTATAATCTTTTTAAAGTTTTTGGTTGTGCCTATTTTGTCCTTCTCCAGCCTCATGAGTATACTAAATTGGAACCTTGGGCTCGTTTATGTTATTTTTTGGGACATGATATTAAACACAAAGGTTATAGGTGTTGGGATCCTATGTCTAATCGGCTCCATATATCTAGACATGTAGTTTTTTGGGAACATAAAATATTCTCCTCTATTTCCAGTTTTCATTCTAAGTCTAATCTTACTCCTTTCTTTACTCATAATTCTACAAATTTGTTTTCTGATGACATTATTGTAGGTAATTCAACTGAGTCCTCAATAGATGTGTCCACTACATCACTGCCTGCTCCTAAGTCAACGACCTCGCCTTTTAGGTCCACATCTGACACCTCTATTGTCCCTCTGTCTTTCTCCTCTAATCTTCCTCCTTCACTTCGTCAATCTAGTGGGGTAAGATAACTTCCTATTAGACTTCGAGACTATCACTGCTTTTTAACTATTCTTTCTTTATATGAGCATCAATCTTATTCCAGGCCAGTTCTAATCCTGTTTATGAAATAGTCAACAACAATGATTACATACTTTATCTGAGTGTGTCCCGCTAGCAGTAGACCAATCAAATTTAGCCCTCATGGACCAAAAGGGCATAGGTTGAACAAAGGAGTAAGTTGTTTAGGGGGCTCTTTTGGGATGTCCCCGTGAAGCTAACAACTTGGACAAGATTATACTGTTCTTGTCGTGTCCTGATGCAGTGTCGTCCAATAATACTCTTAACATAGAATGCGATATACCAAGGACCTACCTCCTCCATGGTCACTATAGCTGCCCATATGGACCTCTCTGAGCATGTAATTTACTTCTTTTTAATCGACATATCGTAAGTAAAATAACCCGAATCTTCGTTTGTGTAGTACTCCTTTGATTACTAAATAATGTAAGGATTTGCTCTTAATCCTTCTCGTATCCTTCTTACCTTTGGGCAACTTGCCTTCGAAAATATATTCTTGGATTTGATCCATCTAAATCAAAACCTAATATGCCATGCTAATCTAATTAAACTGCGCCTCTTGTCTTTCTATACTTCTCTAATGCAGCACTTCTATGGAGATCGTCGTGGGAATCCTTCCTTGTAACGTCAAAGCCAACTGGGCCAAGGCATCCACTTTGGCATTCTCTAATCGTGGGACTTAGGTTACTATTATTTTTTTGAAGCGCTTCACTATACACAGATAGGCATTCATGCTCTCGTCCCTTGTCTAAAATTTGCTGAAAACCTGATTCATCATCAATTGGGAATCTCCCTTTACTTTGAGGCTTTCCTTCCCAATTGACAAGGTTAAGCTAAGTCCCGTTAACAAAACCTTATATTCTGCTTCATTGTTGGTTACTTCAAAATCAAAGTGTAGAGGATAGACTAGTTCTTATTTCCACGACCTGACTAGGTTTATGCCAACTCCTCTACCCAGAGCATTCGACACCTTGTCTACGTACAAGCGGCAAAATCTCGAATCCACTGGTTGTTCTACCGCAATCTATTTAATCACATCATCAGACAGTGAGACACCATCGATTTCTGTTTCAACTAACCAGGTCTGAGTAGATTTCCTGCTTAACTCTATAATTCCATATCTTAAGGCGTCGTTGGTTCACTTATCTCTTATATCATCATTCCCTCTGAGACTGACATGTTTGCGATGAATTCTGTCAATGCTTGGGCTTTGATAACTTTGTGGGATTGATAGTCGATATTGAATTCAGTGAGCTCAATTGACAACTTGGCTAATAGTCTTGAGATAAGTGATATCTGCCGTAGAGATTGATTGGTGGGACCACTATGTGTGCGCTTGAAAATATGGTCACAGCTTCCACGTTGCCACCAATAGTGCTAGGGCTAACTTCTTCGAGGGCGTGTATCTCTTCTCAGCATCTAGCAACAATTTACTTGTATAGTAGATCAGTAGGTACGTTTCTTTATCTTCTTTTACGAACACTGAATTCACCACATGATCGGTCACCGCTAAATACAAGTATAACGGGTCCTTGATTAATGGGCTAGCCACATAAGGTGGATTTGCCAAATAGGTTTTTAACTCCTAAAAACTATCTTCACATTCCTTTGTCTACCCTGCGTACTTTCCTTTCTTTATAACCTTAAAAAATTGTAAAGATCTATTAGTATTTTTGGAAATGAATTTATTCAGCGTGGCTAACCTCCCTGTTAAAGCTTGCAACTTCTTCAACGTCGTTGGCGATTTCATATCGTGTATGGCCTGAATCTTTTGGGGGTTTGTTTCCATCTCCTGTTCAATGACCATGAACTTTAGGAATTTCCCAAAACTAACTCCAAACACAAATTTTTTAAGATTCAGCTTCATATTATGCCTCATAAGCAGAGAGAAAATTTTTCTTAATTGCTGAACGTGATCCTCGATTTTGCGTGACTTAGTGATTATGTCATTCATATACACCTCCATTGTTCTCCATATCAAAGGCTTAAAAATCTTATTCACTAGTCTCTGAAATGTTGCCCTCATGTACTTTAAACTAAAAGGCATCATTATGTAGTAGTACAACTCCTAGTCAATCATAAATACCACTTTCTCTTGATCGACCTCGTGTATCCAGATTTGGTTATACCCTAAAAATGCATCTTTGAAGCTTAATAACTTATGTCCAGCTATTGATTCCACTAGTTGATATATTTGTGGAAGTGGGAAACTATCTTTTGGGCATGCCTTGTTCAGGTCGATGAAGTCGACATGCATCCTCCATTTGCTGTTGGCCTTCTTGACCATCACTACGTTGGCTACCCAATTCGGGTAATATACTTCTTTGATGAACCTTGTTGCGATCAACTTGTCCACTTTTTCTTTAATTGCTTCCCTTTTTTCCTGATTAAAGACTTTTCGCTTCTACTTTACGAGTCTGATGGGTTTACTGATAGACGATAGGAAATCACTCTGCGTTGATTCTTGCCATGTCCTTATTAGTTCAGGCAAACAAATCTACGTGCTCTATCAAGAAGGAGGCCAACATCCTTCTCTCTTTACTCGGTAGTTGAGAACTGATTCTTGCCATCCGCTCTGACTTTAAGGGGTTAATTGACACTAATTCCAACTCTTTTCCTAGTTTGGTTGTTGGCCGTATCTTTCCTTCCCCTACACTCTTTTTGAGCTTGTCCATCTCCTTCTGTTGCTTGGTATCCTCCTAATTCAACTTTCTAATGTGTTTGCCATTACATAATAAGATCGCTTCAAAAAGGCCGTAAAACATCTTCGAACAACCTTCAAATCCCCCGTACTACGCCAATCCCCTCGTTTGTTCGAAATTTGATCTTTAAGTAATATATGCTCTTTATGGCCCTTATTTTTTTAAGAATGGCCTCTCTAGGATTATTGTGTATGGCATTTTTAAGTTCACAATTTAGAATTTTATCATCGTAGTCTTCTAATATGGTCTGTCCCCTATCGTCAGTGGCAGTTAAACTGAACCTAACAAAAGGATATACAAATCTACAAATCCATACAGAGCGGTGTCTGCGAGTCTTATCTTTAAATTATCAATCTTTAAAGAGTCTGGAGTCTCTTTGATTATTATGTCAGTCGAGCTCCCTATCTCCACCAAAATCCTATTAACTTTAGTTAAACTCACCTTTAGAGTTATTACTAAGGCGTCGTCATAGGGGTAGCTAACCCCTGCTTCATCGGTGAACATGGTTAAAACTAACGCTAAACGAGATTTTTTCTTAGCTCGGACATTCATCACGTAATGGTCCATAGGAGTATTCAATAGCGAATATTTTAAATAATTCTTCCTTACATTGTTGGAGTTACCCGCTAACGTTAGTCGCCCCAAAATCATCATGCTCCTATGAATCGAATCTTCTAATTCTGTCTTCCCATGTCTCAAGCCTTTTTCTATTTTGTATGTTCTTACTCTGTATCTATCTAGATAATTATTCCTTATGAGGATCTCAACCTATTCCCTCAAGTCCAAACACTGATCCGTCGTATATCCATGATCTTGATAAAACATGCACCTTTTTTCTTTATTGTGAACATTTGATGTTGATCTCAAAGGACATGGTTCGAGTAGCAAACTTGAATCTTTAATCTCTTCATATATCACTGACAAAGGCACATTCAACTTTGTGAACTTTTTTTTGTCCTGGATGGGAGTGACTCTCTTAACTCTTTTTTTTGGCAGGGCAGGGAGCTCCTTTCATTCTACCATTTCTCTTTCATACCTTACGAATTGAAATCCATGATCTTGCCTCTGCTTGGATTTGTTATTGTAGAGCGTTCATCAAAAGTCTTTTCTCCTTGTAAGGGCCTAGGATCGAGCCACTACAGGCCCTTTCAATTTCTTTGCTCCTTACTCCTAGACTCTTCCAATCTCTCATCCTTCCTTTTTAGCAGCATCCGATTCTCAATTTTGATTTCTTCGAAGATCTCCTTCCAAGCCTGCTCATATGTAGTTACGATTTGCTTATGAACAGCAAACCATTCCCTATTTATCTTTAACCCTCTCTTGAGTCCTTCTAGTGCCAAAGGATGTGAAAAGGCATCACCTTCCATGACTTCCTCATGATACCTTCTTATGAAACTTTTTAGTGTTTCATCTCTCCCTTGCTTTATCAGCAATAATGAGCTGGGGCTTTTCGTCATAGTCATCACTCCTTTGAACTCATTGGTGAACTGCATACAAAGCTGATAAAAACCCTTCACACTCTTTGGCCTTAAATTCTTGTACCAATGTCGTGCTTGCCTTTCTAAAGTTATGGAGAATAGGTAGTACATTTGTAACTCCGTCAAACCTTTTAACATCATCACTTCTCTAAAGAGATTGTTATACAACATCGGGTCCGTCTTTTTTGTGTATGGCGAGATTTGGCGCATTTTAAATTTTCAGAGAAAGGCTAGATCTTATATTTCCTTCGATAAGGGGACTTCAGGGAGAGCTCCGTCCCTTTTAATGTATTTCTGTCCCACTACCTGTTCTTTTCTCTTTGGGCTTATAATTCCTCAGTAAAGTCTCAGATCCTTTCCTCCATTTCTCTCTTACTGACCACCTGATCAACAGTGGGCATTGCCGATCTGATGTCTTTTCCGTGATGGCCTTAGCCCATCCTTTTTGCGCTTATGATCCAAGCAAGTTTGCATGTCCACTAAATCTGTACTGCGCTCGGGTCCCCTCTTACAGTGACTTCATTGGCATCGATCAAGGGCCAGTTTCTGATAAGGTTTTTCTGTATTATAAAGAGGGATTCCTTCATTAAGGCCCTCAGATTTTCAGTCTTCCAAAGCCTTCACTTGTCTGTCCTTCTCCAAATACCTTCGTTTGCTTTCTCGCAATTGCTTTGCAAGTTGAATTGCGTCCACCTTTGCTTCATGCATTGCCATTCGCCTCTGAGACAGCTATAGCGAGGCTGGGGGTACGTTGGAGTCCGACGAATCTTTTTCGCGAATTTTTTCGACTGGTGATCTTTTGGCAACCGTTTGCTCCTTGATCATTGTCGTGGCTTTTTAATCGCAATCATTTCTGCATATGGAGCTAACTGTTAATATCAAGATTTGATATCACATAGTAAAGACTTCTTTTTGCTAATAAAACTTTATTTTTGAAATTGCATATCTCCTCTCTCTTCCCATGGGTAGGGTTCAATATATATATATATATATATAGTTCTGTAGTATTAGGAATTGAAATTTACATAAAATTTGAATCATATTTTGCAGAATCTTAATTTATCTTAAATTAAAACTTCCAAAATTAGCTTTTTCCCTTAACAAGAATCTCTTTTTTATCAGGTTTTATTCGTGGTGTATTTGATTAGAATCTCTACTGAGCCGACTTGATTAGGACACATCGTGACTAGGACGCATCGTGACTAATTAGATATTAAGCTTGCTTGATGCGAAGGCCATTAATCCCATGGGCCTGAGCCCATCTTTCCGAACATTATGTATAACTATATCGCAATGAAAACGCTTAAATATGTAAATAAGAACTGAGATATAAAATAGTTATTGATATTGCCCCCAAAAAAAAAAAAAAAGAATTGGCAGTGGGATTCCAGTCCACTGCTACACAAATAAACTATGGTGGTCCTCGCCGTTTTACACCAGTCAAAACTTTGAATAATGGTTGTGCTTAATTAATGTTGGTGGTACAGTTAATGTGCTGGAAAGCAATGTGTTTTCCAACCGTAGACCACCTCGTCAACTTCAAAGTCTTCTGGCGTATAGGACGTGCAACCAACTTTGTTCACTTCATGCAGAAAGATAAATTTCCTCTTAATGCTATAATTAATTCACTTTATTAAACGTAGGGACCAGGGAAGAACTGATCTGTTATGGACTTTTAAACCGTTGAGCAAGTCAGTCAATCCCCAATTGATCACCAAGCGGACAAAACTCGTTTCTTTTCTGGGGAGAGAACCGCTACTAGCATCTTGAACGACACCGTATTCTTATTAATTAATATATTGGTTTCTGCGTTCGATTCTCGTCCAAAAATTGCAAAGAAATCAACCTTCATGCTTAATAACCTAATTCGAGACAAAATTTTGTGTAAATGCTCTCAAATTTAATCTTCTTATTTCAAAGGAGATGATCTTCGATTCGAAAATACATGGTACAATGTTTTTGCGTAACATCAAAATTCAACATGGTATTCAATTTCTTCCACTGTGGCTTCGATTTCTGAGACCTCAAAAATATGCAGATACTGATCATAAATATTGCGAAAGTAACAGTGTAACTAAAACATGGACAAGATAACTCGCCTTTCCTGCAGAAGCCAGAAATGAAGTTTGATTAAGGAAATATTGTTTGCAAAACTTAAAGAAAAAGGGTTTTTCTAAACTGAGATCATAAATAGCACCTTCTTGTTTCGCGGAATTGGTTGGCGGTGGAGGCGGAGATTGTGATACCGGCGGCTGAGCTTTTGGTGCTGCTGGTGGTGGAGGAGATTCATTGGGTGATGCTGGTGGCTGAGATGTTGCTGGTGGAGGAGATTCATCTGGTGATGCAGGCGGCTGAGATGTTGGTGGTGGTGATGGTGATATCGTGGGCCCGTTAGCTGTATCCTCATAGAAACGATTAATTTCGTACCTAAAATTACAACTGGGTGCGATAACTCTCCCTCCTTGTCTTCCATTACAACACTGCGGAAGCAATGCAGTGGCATTATTGAGGCACTCACGGCATTGCTGCATAGACAAATCAGGAGTACACTGCACAAGTGCATATATTGTCTGAGGGTTTGACATGTTTGCATTTCCCGTTGCAAACTTACGATGAGAATCACCGGAGGCTGCTTTATTTTTCAACCTATCCAACAAGGTTCCTACAGCCTTATTGAAGGTGTTCGGGTCCGATACGTTATTTATGTTATACATCCAGAACCAAGGCCCGAATTCCATGTCGCCAAAAAAGAAGCGGTTTGAGTACCTTAACATACAATAATCATACCATATAAAAGCCTCCTTTTCGTTGGGACAACGTTTTGGGAGCTCAAGAATAGAAGTGCTGATGCAACTGCGGCAGCTGTCCGGCTTAACATCTCCTCTACAAAGTGCCATTGCGTTAACTTGATTGACATCTCGGCCGTAGGAGGCATTATAAAATCCGTAGTCGATTTTAGTGTTAGAGGTTAGGGAGGAAAGGAGTTGGTTCAGGTTTGCTTGGTAGGTTCTGTTGGTGGTGAAGTTGCCCTCATTTCCTGAACAGATAGTGTACAGTGGCTCATCTTGCTGGGCACTGGTGAGAGCAACAAGGTGTAACAACATGGTGCAAAAGAAGAATGGCAATACTCTAGAAGAAGCCATTGCTAGCTAATTTGGTTTAGTACTCTCACTCTCGATCGGGTTTTGGGTTTTAAAATGCCAAAATTTGAGGAATTTTCTCTAGTGTAGATGGGATGGGTTGGTGTGAAATGATCAGTTAGTCTTTTGAGAAATAATTAATAATGGAATGGTCGCCCCAACGTATAAGAAGAGTTATCGTTTATATTGTCGTATGCATTGAATGGTCTTCTTGTTGGCTCCAAAATTTTTCCTGCCCTATTAATTTAGCGTTTACTTAGTCACCATTTTATCTTTACTCAAGTATAAAGGACAGTTGGCTGATGACGATAATCTACAACCAATTTGATCAAAAACCAAGTCATTATAATAATAATAATTGTTATTATTCAACTTATTCATTTTTACAAATTAGATGATAAAAAAGAGTTGCAAACAATATTTTTAATATGTTTTGAAAACAAAGTTCAATAAATGTTTGGTAATGCAAATTTTTAGCAAAATCCATTCATTTTCCGATTAACTTCTGATATGTGGAACTTTTAAAAATTAAAAAACTATGATAATGAAAATACTAATGAATTATAGTTATTATAATTGGGTGTACAGAATATTTAATATAAATTAAAATATATGAGTTTAATTAAATTTATTTTTTATGTAATTTTAATTAATGTTAAAATTATAAATAAAAAAGTGATTTTCTAAAGGTAATTTGATGGAAGGGGGCAATACAATCATTCATTCATAATTTTTCTCATTTTTAGTATTAAAAAAATTAGAATTTATTGGTTGAAATTTTATATAAAATCTTGTGTTAAAAAAAAAAAAGATAACAATTAAACTTACCCTTTAGTAGATTCGTAGCACTATACTGATATACAAAATTGTTAGACAGTTTTGATTAATCACTTAATAATTTTTTTGAATATATAATTCACAATAAACATCAACGTCACCTGGAAGTACTTTGAACCGCATACATACACATAATAATAACTTTGCTTTGTTCCACCATCAACTTGTTTTTTGGTCCGACGACTTTTATTACTGGAAATCAAGCACAACTGATAATGATTAATCAATGCAAAAATGACCAAGACTTGTAATTGTCAAATATTAAACATACGTAAAATAAAATTGTTAAATTAAATTATCATTAATTAAATTTTTAATTTTTTAAATAAATATAAATTAAAATTATTTTTTATTATATATATAAATTAAATTTCTTATACTTTATTTTAAAGTAATTAAGGGTATTATAATCATATAAATAAAATTAAATAGTCAACTAATGGTTTAGGAGAGGTAAGTGTGTCTTTTTTTAAACTTTTCATGTAAGTGTTAAAATCTAAAACCTCAGAGAAGGTTTGTGTTAAAACCCTTATAAATAAAATTGAATGATTAATTAATGATTCAGGGGAGGTAAGTGTGTATTTTGTTAAACCTTTCATTTAAGTATTAAAATTTAAAACTTCAAGGAGGTATATGTTAAAACCCTTAATTTAAATAACGAATCTTTTTATTAAGTCTGTAACCAATGCCTATAAGTCAGCCATCAAGGGTATCAGGGTAAATACTCTTCAAAAAAATCATTTTTAACAAAGATGGGGCTAATAGTGAAGGGTAAAAAGTTTTTCTAAGAACTCAGGGGGACTTAGGTAATTAGCCAAAAACATAAAGGGATAATGAGCATTTTCCCTATTTTTGCCTATTTTTCCTATTTTTCCTAGTAGCAGATAATAGTATCGGGTGTCTCGATGCTATCTTAAGTTTGACATCTGTCGGTTTTATGTACATCCTAGTCGTTCGATGATTGGACCCCTTTTTTACCCTCCAAAATCTAATTTCTTTTATGGGATGGATATTACATAACAGCCCACTATATTTTGTAAAATAATAAACAATTATATAATTTTTCATTTATGATAAATAGATTCCATTTACTTAGAGATGGCAGTGGACTAGGATGGCCAGGTCTCCAATCCCTAGGTTTATCCCAATTTGCCTTGCAAGAAGCCCGTACCCATCTCATTCCTATTTTTCCCAAAATATGGACGACTCACGTATGGGTCATTTCAAATAATAAATTTCAAGCTCAGTCCATTATTTTAAGTCCTTTAATTCTTCTTTTAAGAACACAATAAAATTATGAAGATTATAATTAAATTCAGAAAGTCAAAAAAGAAAATTTATATAAAGTATATTGTGTTTTGTAATTTTTTTGGTCTTTATTAATCTTATATTACTATATTAAAAGAAATTAATTCATTAATATAAATTGATTATTTTGTTTGACATCAATTGATTATTTTTATTTTATCAAAACTCATTATTCTAAATCTAATTATTAAATGTTATTTAAGTTATTTACATTATTTAAATTTGATATATATTCAAATCCAATCCAATTATTAAAAGTTGTTTAAATCTGTTTTCCAAGTCCAATAACTTTTAATAATTTATATAAATTATAAGAAAATATTAAATTATTAAAAGCTATTTAATTCATTAAAATATTTAAATAAAATTGTCTAACTAAGAATACATATTTAATTATTTATACATAATTATAGTTACTAAATCTTAATTATTTTAAATTATAAAATTATTTTTTATATATATTAAATGTTGAATTCTGCAGTATGATAATTGAAGAGTATAGTGCTCAAAATTTCAAGTATCATAAAAATAATACCAAAAGTTACTAAAATTATAAAAATCAAAAAATATAACAATTATCAAGTGATTTATATTTACAAAAATTATTCTCAACTACAATGGATAGAAAATGATTGTAAGAAGCAGTGTTTAGTTATAATGTGCGTGTGTATACTTAAGAATTTAGGATTTTAAAATATATATAATTGAATGTTATAATAATTTACCAAAATTAATCTTAAGATAAATATTGAAATTTATTAACATGAATACAAATTTAAAGTATTTAATAAAGATTAATTTTTAAAGTTAACACTATCAAGGATAACAAAGTAGTTTAACATGTACTTGTAAAATAAAAATATATATTTAAAGGTAAATTTGTAATTATACTAATTTTGTTAAAAAAATAAATTGCTTTTCTTTTTTTTTTTAATTTTTTCGTCTCTCTCATGCTCGCTCGATTTCTGCTTTTGTTTCCTAAGTTTTTCAAATCTGCGAAGCTTTTTTCTGGTAGTGGTGGCAAGGCAAAGCAGCGTTAGCCCGCAAATGGAGTTGAGACGAGACAGCGAACATGACTCACAATTTTTTTTCCTCTTGTTTTTTATTTATCTCTTCTTTCCTTCTTCTCTCTAAACCTTCTTGATTGTTGGTTTAATTATATGATTATGAATTTGTTGAAATGGAAAACCCTAATTTGTCTTTTGAGTGTTGTTGAAATTGAAACCTTGATTTAATTTTTTGTAATTAAATACCTTAATTTAAATTTAGAAAACCTAATTTTGGGTAATTGAAGTGTAATTTGTTTTGAAAAGGGTTAAGGAATGGAAGCTGATCAAGGATTGCTGTTAAGGAATGGCAGTGAGTGGTATTGTGTTTTGATTAATGATAGTGCTAGAAATCTGAGAAAAAAAATTATTTATTTATTTATTTATTTTATTATTAGCAGGAAAAAAGGAATTGAAAGATGAAGCTGTTAAGAAATTGCAGTGAAGTGGTGTTGTTTTGATTCAGTAATGAAAATTTGGGAAAAAATTAATGATATATTTGATTGTTAGTAAGGAAAAAGAAATTGAAAGTTAAATTGGATTGGTAGAGGCAAGGATTGTGATTCTATATGTAAGAAAATTTTGTGAAAAGTTTAAGAAAATTTGAAAATTAAATTGGAAAAACGATTTTTTTTTCTTCTTTTTTCTTCATTATTGTTCGTAATTATTGTTTTTCTTTTAAGTGAAAAATTGAATTTTAAGAGATTGGATGATGATTATGATGTGTGATGTAGAGATTGTGATTTAGATGATAATGATGTGTTGGTCGAGATTAAGATGATGATGATTTGTTGTGTAGAGATTAGATGATGATAGGAGAATTAACACATACCTTCCCTAAAGCCATGCAAGCCTGTTACATTGCTGATTGGTTTGGAGGTAATAGTGTAATGATGAAATTTATTAAAATACATTTGTCGATAAACAAGTCAAACAACTGAATGGCTATGATTGATTAAAGATACAAACATAAGAGAGAAAGCTTGGTGGAGTTAAAATTTATCAATTCAAATCAGTTGAAGACAGTAAAACAAAGCTAAGCAAAGACTAGAACCTCAAAGTGAGCAACCAAATGAAGAACTACAAAACTCCTTACTAGGGTTTGTAATTCACCAAAAATCCCACAAGAATCCAGCAAAAGGTTGCTTAATTATCTTATCTACAACAAAAATGGTTATGGGTTAGTTGCATTTCTGGCAAAGAAAAAGAAAGAAGAGAGTTGAATTGGTAAAAATGACCAACTAACGCCAAAGCAGCAATGGATTTGCAGACAGAGGAGATAGAGGAAGAGCTGCAATGACGGATTTGCAAATGGGGAGACGAAGAGTGGTGGTTGCGGTAACCTTTGCAAAAAGGGGGAGAGAGGGACTACTAATTTGCAGATTAGCTTTAGGGTTAGGGTTTGAATTACTATTAATCAAAATTTTAATTATTTTTTAATTTTTTAAACAAGTCGAATATTTTACTGACAATATCGGCCAAGTTATTATATAATATTAACATCTGTTTAACATTAGTTTTTGTCCGTATTTAAAATTGGACAATCAAAGGCAAATGTGTATTTTCCGTGTGAATAGACAGAGGTGGATGTCATTAGGGGTGGTAAATGTTTGAATCTCTAAACTATCTCTCTACATGTTAAAATTCGAAAACTTAGGGGAGGTATGTGTTAAATCCTTGATGATGATGATAATAATAAGTTAATATATCATTTATTCATTTTATTTAATTAATTAATTTTTAAGTTTGTTATATATAAGATTAATTTTATCTTTTTAATACACTCCAAATGAGTTATTTTTGTCTTATGTACACAAAATTTTAATTATATAAGGGCAAAAATGTTATTTTATTATTTTTTGTTCAAAATAGCGTTAATTTGCTATTAAAAAGGGCACCAAAATGATTTTTTAAAATTTTAAATTATTTGTAAAAATTATCAATAAATATGGGTATAAAAAAATAACCCCTTAATTTTTAATAAAAGAATATTTTTAAATTTAAATGAAGAATCTAGTAGAAAATTGTCATTAGTGGACATCCAAAACGGAACTAGATCATGCCAACCAGAGAGCGAGAGAAATAGATTCATGATGTATCCATCTACCCAAAGTCAAAGAGTTTATTAAGGGTGGCGATTCGGATAAACAAATTATATTTATATTAACACATATAGTATTTACTTATTATTGTGTGACATGAATATTATTCATTTATTATATATAATAATTTTTTAAATTCAAACAAGAGCCGTTTATTAAAACACAATTATTAATTTAAATACGATTCGTTTAGCTATTTGTTTGAACACAATTATTTTGTACTACAGCTCACTTTCTTGGTCTCTCTTGCACAACACTCCAACTCCAACATACCTTAACAAAAGAATTACAAATTTAGCTGAAATCATCATTTTTCAAAATACTGTCATGAATAAAAAGATGTTTAGGAATTTGGTCCAATTATATGATGTTGCTTATGAATTTATTCTTCTACGTATTACATTCAATATTTATTCTATGATTTTAGCAAACAAATTATTGAAAAAAAAAAAAAAGATATATATGAATTTAGTTTCACAGCTATCCTCCATTAAAATTGTATGTGAATTTCATATAGTTAACAAAACAATAGACAATTTCATAGTGATAGCAAGTAATTTAAGTAATTTAACAAGTATTATTTTATCACAAGAAGAAGAAGACACAACAGCGGTAAAAGTAGGGCGAAAAAATACAAACGGCCGAGAGGAGAGGTTTGGGTGGCAGCGTAAAAACGTCGCAAAACAGAGAAGAGAAGTTTACGCAGTGGCCTGTGAAGTGAAAATTGAAAAATGTGTATTTTAGGAGTAGGGTTCTAACATTTATGAGTTATTAAGTCTCTAAAATATTAAAAAATAATGCATTTCGTCAAACATTAATTATATGTGATAATTAGATATTTATATTAGAGGATTGTTTGGTGGAGATAAATTTATTTTATATTTTTATTTTATTGAAATATAGTGATTTAGATAAGATCAATTATTTAAACACAATTATTTGTTTAATTAATCGTATTTTAAATGAATAAATGATTTGAGAATATCAAATACAAATATGATATGATTATTAATCAATCCCAATTAATATAATACAATTGTTAATCATTTAACACAAATACAACACGATTATTATTCATGTAATTTTTTTCAAATTTGAATCTATTTAATTTTATTGAATTTGTGTTGAATAATTATATCGTTTTCCTAATTGCCACTCCTATAATTACTGATAACAAACCTTTATGATGCCTACTTTTGCATTGTTAAATGAAATGACATAAATTCTAATAATACTAATGGAATTACGTAGGATAAAGTTATAATTTACAAATTATTTGTTTATTGTTTCAATAAACAAATTGGTTGTTTTCTATTTCAATAACTTGAATCTTTTATGATTCATAATTAAATGAAATGACACCAATTGCAATAATATTGATGGAATAACGTGGGTTATAATTTACAAATTATTTGTTTATTGTTTCAATAAACAAATTGGTTGTTTTCTATTTCAATAAATTGAATCTTTTATGATTCATAATTAAATGAAATGACACCAATTGCAATAATATTGATGGAATAACGTGGGATTAAGTTATATTAGCTTTTAGTTTGTTCTAATATCTTAAAAAAGGCTATGAGTTTATCTTTTCACTTAAAACATTTTACATTGCTTGAAAATTGCATTAATTGTAAATTACTAATCTCATATTTAATTCCTGTTTTCATATATTCATGATATAACAAAAGATTGCATAATTATTTTATTATTTAGGCTCAAAGCATAATTAAGAAATAATGAATTCTCAATAAAAATATAATTAATTTAAAAGTCGATAATTAATTCAGTGAAAGCAAAAAAATAACATGAACAATGACGTTAATAATCTATTTCTAAAATCATCATCACATTTTTTTATTTGAGAAAAATATAATTTGTTTTATTAAATAAAAATTCTTCCTTAAAAATAATATTCAAAGGTATATTTATTTTTTTAAAATTAAGAAATCAAACAAAATTTTTATATAGGAGGTTATGGTCTTGTATATGATAGAGATTAACATTATAATATGATTTTTGCTTGGGATTAAATTAAGAATTCACCGATAACCTTTTTCTTTTCTTATTACTTCCTAATATAATTTTTGGTTGTGACTAAATGCATACCTCATTTTTATAGGGGAAAGAGGATCGATTTTGGAGAAGGGTAGATTTTCTCCGCATAAGAGCACATTTGGGCATATTCGATGTATACGTTTTGAAATAAATTTGTATATATAATTTATAATATTTAAAAAAAAGTATTATATAAAAAATCAGAATCAATATTATTATAGCATATTCTAAATATTTATGTTTAAATAGAAATATATTTTATTTTCAAATATCTATGCGAATGATTGACCGACATGGATTGTTGGATGTTTCTTGAATTACAACAATTTAGAAAAAGGAAAAAAATATTAGACGGAACAAATAATATTACAATAATATATTCATATTTCATGGTCAATTAGAGACAAGTTATTAAGGAGAGAAATCTCACGAGCTATAAATAAACATCTCATGTATGTTGTAAAAGTAATTATGCAAATTCAACTAGAACGCTAACTTTTAATGTTAGTACTTTAAAAAAAATTAAAGGTTATTTTAAATATTTGATAAAAGTTTTTGAAAATCACTTTTGGACAAATGACTGAACCTAAAATAAGTTTTAATAAGTAGGGAAAGAATTGTTTTTTAAAATTTGACTTTGAAAAATAGTTTTGATATCAGAATATAATTCTAAATATATCTATCTCATTATAAATTATATGAGTCCAAAATTAAATATGAAATAATTATTTGAGTTCTAATTACAAATTACAAATTATTAAAATCTAAATAAGATTTTTTTCATTATTTTCTACTTATCATACTTTTGTTTATTGAGAATAAGAAAAATATTATATTTTTCTATAATTTTTTAAACAAAAAAAAAATTAAATTAAATTTTAATTAGCATTATATATTTTGATAATTTACATTACTATATCATTCTAATAATAAAAGTTACTAAATATATATAAACTGGCTTTAAAACTCACAATAGTTTGAAATAAAATTTATCAAACAATTAACTGTCTGATTATTTCTTCAATTCAACATACGAATATTATTATATAATCTATTACAATTTTAAACTAGCTTGAAATCAAAATTATTATACCAACTTTAAAAAATTTTATTAGTACATCACACTTATTATTTATTATTTTTAATATTATTTTATGTGCGCTTAGATATTCATTAATGAAATCTTCATATTTTCATTTTTCAATTTGGTTGCAAATCTATTGCAAAATCGACTTTAGATAAAATATGTTTTAAATTCAAAAGAAATTTTCAACAAATTATATCTAAAAATGAAAAAGATTTACTAATATAGCAACAAATTGATTTATTAATTTTCTTACAAAACATACTTTTTGGTGTAACAACGATAAATATAGGGAAAAAATGATAAATGACCGATGAACCCTCGTTAGGAAATTAGTTGTCCGATGTGTAGCTTTCTTTGACTGTTTGTATTATTTTTTGGAATAAAATGACACACACTATTACAATAATAGAAATACTTTTTACTAATATATATAGTAATTGATAGTAAAATAACACTACAAATTGTTACACAAATTAACCACTTGACCTTCTGTATTTAATGAGATATTAACACATTAAACGAGCAAATTTGCGTAATATTTATTAAATATAACACCCATTACAAGATTTAAGGGATGGTGACAAAAATGAAGCATTCCAAGAAAAAGATGGGATAAAGTTACATATGTTGGTTAGATATGTTGGGTATTTGTGAATCCTACTCCTTCCATTAACTTTTTGTGGTTAATAAAAGTGATGCCAACTATTACAATAACACAATTACCCTTCATGGTTGATATTAAAACTATAACACTACAAATTGTTAAATTAACCACTATACCGTTTGTATTTGAAAGAGCAAATTTCTAGCATTCATTCAATGCAACAAATTCATCACAAGATTTAAAAGATAGTGAGGATAAATGCTTGAAAGAAATAGATGGAATAAAGTTATATAAGGCCGTTGGCAGTTTAGTTTAGTTTCTTTCAATATCTTAAATAAAATAACCCAATTTATTTTTCTAATTAAAACATTATACATTGCTAATTGAAATTTGTATTGATTGTAAATTACTAAGCTTATTTTATGTTTAATTCATGTCATAACAATTGCCAACTAATTTCATAATAAATTTATGTTTTCATATATTCATCACATAACAAAAGATTACATGATTATTTCATTATTTGGTCTCATGACAAAAATAAACCACCAACAATAATATTATTAATTTCAACCTCAATAATCAACATAAACAACGGCCCTAATAATATATTCTTAGAATCATCATCACACATTTCGTTGAGATAAAAGCAATATGTTTTATTAAAGTCAAAATTCTTTCTTAAAAGTAATTTTCAAAAAATTTTTTGGGATAAAATTGGGGGATCATTTATAAAAGATGTCATTGATCTTATATACAATAGAATTAACATTCTAATATGATTTTTGATTGTCATTAATTAGACTAAGAATTCACTAATAACCTTCTTTTTTCTTATTCTAACGTTATATATAAGAAATTATGTATTCTCTTAATCTCTTAATAGTATATGATAATTGCTTTTTTGTTCTTTTAAATAAATCTCTTAGCAATAGCCTAGTGATGAGATTAATGAATCATTAAAAAGAAACAAACGAAAAGAAGGCCTAAAAAAGGCCTTAACGTTTTCGTGATACAAGCTTGCAAGGCAGAAATCAAAATAAAAGAAAAAATTGCGATCATAATCACAACAGTATAAAAACTGATTGATCAGAATAAAAAATAACCCAGAGTTGTTAACAAACCCAGCTAGCCATCCTGCAGAACCCAGCTAGTAGAAGCCTGCAGAAGATAGCAGAAAGCAAGTACGCCAACTTGCTTAATTGCAGCAGCAGCTAGCAACCTATCAAACACAGCAACACCAACAATCCAATAGCAATTCCAACACCAAAGGATAGACATAGTATTGTCTAATGAAATCAATATCCAGGGAAAGTGAGGTCCCTAAGTTTGCTAATCTGCCAGCGACCTGGTTTCCTTCTCTAAAAATGTGAGAGAAAAAGATAGTCATAAGTTTCATATGTTGGCAGCATCAGACCCAAAGATTACGAAGAGGTCAAAGGCAGTAAGAAAGTGAGATTTTGAACGCAGGAAAGAGCTGATAGAGAATCACTTTCAATCAAAATACGGAACCAACCGTGAAAGTAAGCCAATTCAATTGCGTGAAGAATAGCACACACCTCTGCAAGGAGCTATTACGGAAGCCTAAAGGAGCAGCAAATGCACCACAAAAGTCATTCGATGAATCTCGGAATACTGCAGCAGCAACTGAGGGGCCTGGATAACCTTTGGATAATCCGTCAGTGTTCACCTTAATCCAAGAGGGAAGAGGGGGAAGCCATAAAAAAGGGGTTATCTTCGGAGCTTTACAACAACTAGGATGAACTCCAAGTGTTCCGAGTATGGCAAGATCAGAACGTGAGAAGACAAAACCTGGGCAGATAGAGCTGAGCAATTGCACCTGGCCACGACAAGAGGAGATGATTTGATGTATGCTTGATCTTGAACCATAGATTGCCTCATTACGAACTTTCCATAGAGCATATAAGATGAAAGGCTTCCTAGAACCCAAAGATGAAAAACCTGGGATGAAAAATGTTGTGAGATTATAAAGTGCCACAAGTCAGCAAGAGAATTCCAAGCCACAAGCTGACGGTTAAAATCCGAGAAACACCAGCTACAGATATTCATTGCAAAATAGCAAAGAGAAAACAGATGTAGTCCCGACCCTGAATCACATTTGCAAATAGGACATATAGAAGCTAGAACTATTCCCCTTCGTTGCAATATATCATCTGCAGGAAGACTATTATGCACAACATGCCAGAAAAGAAAGGAGAATTTGGGGGGGACATAGGGCTTCCGAACATAGCGAGCCCAATCCACCTTATCCTTTTTTTGTCTAATAAATTCATAGCACTCCAAAAATGTTAAATCACCTGTTGAGGAAGTCTCCCAAATTAGTTCGTCACGAGTGCCAGACGGAGGAAGTTCCATAGAACTTATTTCAGATGCCAATTCAGGAAAGCGAGGGATAAAAGTGGTTTCGCATTGTTAATACTACAAGAGACTGAAGAAGCCAAATCAAGAAAGTCTGAAATAGAATTATCCAGCCACCTAACATGCCAAAACGAAATATGCTTAACATCTCCCACCAAGCAGCGAGAACCAACAGCCATGTAAGACATAACCGATTGAACACTAGAAAAAATGGATGACTTGAAATAACCATTAGGCTTGGCAATGCTATAAGTCTTGTAAGGAGTTCTAAAGAAAGTACCTCACATAGAACTTCGGTCGGAGGGATCCCAAAGAAACTTGAGCAAGGCAGCTTTATTAAGGGTGATTAAATTACGCAAGCCAAAACCTCCTTCAGATTTGGGCATAGAAACTGCTTCCCAAGCAATAGTGATTGATTTTCGCATAGGCACATTGCCAGACCAAATGAAATTACGGGCCGCACTAGACAAAAGTTTTAGTAAAGACACCGGCCACTTATACCCGAAAACTATGAATCAAAATCCCCTGGAAAATCAACTGCACCAGTTGTGCTCTACCAGCCATGGATAGAATTTTACCCTTCCATCCTGAGAGTTTTGAAACTGCGCGATCCGCCAGATTGTGTAGATGGGTTTCTTTTTGTTTCCCTTGAAAAATTGGAGACCCCGAGTAAACAAAAGGGGAAGAGCTTTCTTTTATACCCATTGCACTTTGAATCATTCTTGCACGATCATGAGAATGTTTTCCAAGAAAAAAAGAGGCTTTTATTCTTAATGATCTTTTGACCAGAGATTGTTTCGTAATGGGCTAGAAAAGCTGTAAGATTTTTTAAAGAATCATTATCTCCTCTGCAAAACAAAAAAACGTCATCTGCATATAAGACATGGGTGAGAGGGTTGCAACCTCTTGGTTTAGAAAGGCTTTTAATTTTGCCTTCCAATAAGAGCTTATTCAAGCCCCTGCTTAGGTAGTCTACCGCTATACAGAACAGAATAGGAGAGAGAGGATCTCCTCGGCGGAACCACGGTTACAAGAAATGTATCCATGCGGAGTGCCATTAACAAGAATGGAAAGCTTAGATGAATTAAGGAGAGCACAAACCCATCTTATAAACTTTATTATTGAAGCCAAAACGAGATAGAAACTCCAGGAGAAAAGGCCAGCTCATAGTATCAAGAGCCTTAGCTATGTCCAGTTTAATTGTCACATTTCCACCAATGATTTTTCTATTGAGAAGATGAAAGTTATTAGAATCTAGGGCGATAGCATCAGCAATGTTTGTTCCTCTGATAAAAGCATGTTGCTGAGGTGATATGATTTTGTTCGTTATACCTTTCAAACAATCGGCTATTATTTTAGGTATAACTTTGAAAATGAAATTAGCTAAGGCAATGGGTCTAAAATCAGTGATAGAATCAGCCTCTGGAACCTTGGGAATAAGAGTGATCAAGTTCGAATTGAGAGTGGGACGCAGCCAAGAAAATAACTAAGCTTTTTTATAATCTTTCTCCTAAATATTTTTTTCTTATTTTGTAACATATTTTTTACAATTGACCAATGGGATGAAATTTCTCATCTGAAGGGATATAATTAATATAAGATAATAATAATATAGTTTGGTCAAATAAATTATATCTATGGTTGTACCATCATAATCATGGCCAAATTTCTAGTAACATGTAACATTTAATTAACTTATAACTTGATCATAATGTTTGTTGTTGTTATTCGTATATCACTTTTAAATTTATTTCCATTAATTTATTAATTAAGATTATTACTTTATCTTTTCAATTGAAACATTTTACATTGAAAATTGCATTGATTGTAAATTATTAAACATAATTTTATACATACGTTAGTGTTCATGTCATAGTAAATGATAAGTAATCTCATGTTTTAATTCATGTTTTCATAATGTCACCTATGTTGCCCATAATATGGGGAAGTATCGACATAATTTGAATTGAAAGAAAAAATTTCAAACTCTCTTTCAAAATTATATTCATAACATAACAAAAAGATTGCATAATTATTTTATTATTTAATCTCATGACATAATTAAAAAATAATAAATTTTTAATAAAAATATTAGGGATGGACAAATTTCAGTCTTGATCAAATTTTTTCAAAATTTAACCGGAACAAGAAATTTCAAATTTTTCATTTTTAAGACCAAACTGAATTACATATAAAAGAAATACCAGACCGAACTTAACCAAGTATATAGATTAACTAAAAATGAATTGGACTGACCGGTTTGATTTTCAGTTCTATTCAATTTTTATCTTAAATTGTAATTCTTTAAAAAAATTTTAGAATTTTTTTAAGTATAAGAACCACATTGTTTATTAAGCTTACAAAAAAAAGCGTCATTTTCTCCAAAAAATTAAAATAATAAAATTTAGTCTGATTTGGATTTTTTGAGGCGAAATCAAAATCGAACAAAAAATTTTAAATTTTTAAGTTTAAAAACTAAAATTTATTAATTTTAGATAAAATATGTTTTAAATTCAAAAGAAATTTTCAACAAATTATATTTAAAAATGAAAAAGACTTACTAATATAGCAACAAATTGATTTATTAATTTTCTAGCAAAACATATTTTTTAGTGTAACAACGATGATAAATGACAGATGAACCCTCGTTTGGAAATTAGTTGTCCGATGTGCAGCTTTCTTTAACTGTTTGTATTATTTTTTGGAATAAAATGACACACACTATTACAATAATACAAATACTTTTTACTAATATATATAGTAATTGATAGTAAAATAACACTACAAATTGTTACACAAATTAACCACTTGACCTTCTGTATTTAATGAGATATTAACACATTAAACGAGCAAATTCGCGTAATATTTATTAAATATAACACCCATTACAAGATTCAAGGGATGGTGACAAAAATGAAGCATTCCAAGAAAAAGATGGGATAAAGTTACATATGTTGGTCAGCAGTTTAGTTTATTTTCTTCCAATGTTTTAAATAAAATAACCCAATTTATTTATCTAATTAAACATTGCTCATTGATTGAAATTTGTATTGATAGTAAAATTACTGAACTTAATTTATGTATAGGTTAGTCTTCATATCATAACAATTGATAACTATTCTCATCTTCAATTCATGCTTTCATATATTCATGAGATAAGAAAGAAAGATTGCATAATTATGTCATTATTTGGTCTCGTGAAATAATTAAGAAATAATAAATTCTCAATAAAAATGTAATTAATTTGGACGTTGATAATTAACTAAATGAAAGTAAAAAATAACATACACAATAAAGGTAATAACCATTTGTAAAATTATCATCACACTTTTTTCGAGAAAAATATAATTTGTGTTATTAAATCAAAATTTTTCCCGAAAATTAATATTGTTTTAAAAATTAAGAGATCCAGAAAAACTTTTCATTTATATAAAAGGTTATGATCTTGTATATAATAGAGATTAAAATTTTAATATGATTTCTGCTTAATATTAAATTAAGAATTCAACAATAACCTTCTCCTTTCTTATTATGATATTTTATTATAATTTTTGGATGAAATTAAATACTTATCTCCTTTTTCAATGGGAAAGGGGTTTGATATCAAAATATAAATTTAAATATATATATTTCTTGTAAATTATAGTAGTACAAAATTAAATATATAATAATTATTTCAGTATTAGATACAAATTATTAAAATGTAAACAAGAATTTTTTTAATTATTTTCTGCTTATTATATTTCTGATTTGGATTTTTTGAGACAAAAGCAAAATCGAACAAAAAATTTCAAATTTTTAAGTTTGAAAACCAAAATTTAGATCAAATTACATAAAGAATCGGACCAAACTTATCGATTCCAATTTGGTCTAGGTCGGTCTGATTTTTCTACTGAATCCTAAAAAATATAATTAATTTATATATCGATAATTAACTCAATGAAAGTGAACATGAACAATAACACTAATAATTCATTTGTAAAATCATTATCACACTTTTTTTTTTGAGAAAAGTATAATTTGTTTTATTAAATCAAAATTCTTCCTTAAAAATACTAATAAAAATTATAATGATTTCTTAAAAAATTGAGAGATCAAGAACAAATTTTCAATTATATAGAAGGTTATGGTTTGTATATAATAGAGATTAACATTCTGATATGATTTCTGATTGAGATTAAATTAAGAATTCACCAATAACCTCTTGTTTTTTTGTTCCAACATTTTAATTAAGTTTTGGTTGAAATTAAATGTGTACCTCATTTTCTAAGGGGACTGGATTTTCTATTAGAGTAGATTTTCTCCGAATAGGAGCAAATTTTGCTCATCTTGGACGTACACTTTTCTTGCTAAATTTATGCTTATAATTTGTAATGTCAAAAAAAAAAGGCATAATATAAAAAATTAAAATCAATATTATTATAGCATATTCTAAATATTTATGTTGAGATAGCAACATATTTTAATTTCAAATATGTATGCGAAATATTGGACTAACACAGATTGTTTGATGTTTCTCAAATCATAGGTTTTTTAAAAAAATAAAAAAAGTATTTGACCTAACAAATAATATTGCAATAACTTATTCATATTTCTAGTTCGTTGACAAGTCCTACTTCATAACGAGGGTAGTCATCTCCTATAATGAAGATAAAAATCTAATAAATTATAAATAAATATGTAATGTATGCTGTAAAAATAATTTTGCAAATTTCAAATAGAATGCTGACTTTTAATGTAGTACTTTAAAAAGAAAGTAGCTAAAATTTATTTTTAATATTGAATAAAAGTTTTTAAAAATCAATTTTAACAACTCATCCTAAAATAAATTTTTACAAATAGGGAAAAAATTGCATTTTAAAATTTGACTTTGAAAAATAGTTTTGTACATTCTCAAAATATAATTCTAAATAGATCTATCTCATTGTAAACTCTATAAGTCCAAAATTAAACATAAAAAAAAAAATTTGGGTTCTAATTAGAAAATACAAATTATTAAAATTGAAATAAGAATTTTATCTTTTTATTAATTTTCTACATTATATTTTTGTTTCTTGAAAATATCAAAAAAATTAAAGGAAATCGAATTAATCCACATGCTAAATTGTGATTAGTTGATCGCAGGAATAGGCCTTATGTGGGTCCTAGTATAGTTTAATATTGTTGGGTCTCTATATCGAAATTGAGTTTTGCATCTCTTTTGAGTTGTACGGAGTAAAACTCATCATGTCCCATGGGTCTCACTTGATCACCTGAGAGTTACGATGTTGCAATCTTATGAAATTGGGTTGGATTGATCTAGAGACATTTGCTACAACTATTGCTACTTTTGTACCTATAAAACTAAAAAAGGCACAAAGCCCAAATTGTAATTCACAGTGTGTATGAGAGCAAGCTAATCTTAGTACTAATGTAAAAGAATACAGATTTAATGAGGGATTGCAATTATTAATGAATCATATTAATATCAAAGAAACCATTTTGTGGAAGAATTCAGCACGACTATTTACAATTTTATGAATCTAAGGCTACGAAAAAGATGTTTTTGGAGTCAAAATTAATTAGGTTAACATTGCCGGAAAGACAATAGTACACTAGGGTAATGTGTAAGGTTGACTTGGAGACGAAGAGATAGCCAAAAAACAAGTCAAGATTGCCAGCGTTGCTGTGAAAAAGAAGATGCTCTTCAAAGACGTACTCTCTAAGGAATTTCAACTAATAAATGTTTGACCCTTTGAATGTGGAATAATGTATTTTTATATAGTATGTGTGTAGAGTTGCAGTCAGACATAATTAACTCATGCAATTCTATTTTAATACAAGTCATCTCCTTAACACAAGATTTTATTTAGGAATTAAATTAGTATAATTAAATCCTAACTAAAAGTGTTGTTTAAAGACTAATCCTTGTAATAGAATACTTTATGCTAAATAATCCCATTTAAAATAAAGTACTTATTTTAGCTAATCTTAAAGTAATTAAAATAAACTTTTGAGATTTTGTATTCTTTATACATTAACCTAATTATATAATGAATCTTTTGAGCTGAAATATCATAAGGAGACTAGGTCGTAGGGGTACTTTGGCCCACGACATTATATTGATTTAGGCTAAAGTGTAACTTAGACCCATTTGTACTTTTTTAATACATAACCTAGATAAAACGATATACTTTTAGTTTAGACTTGAGTTCGAGCCCATGATTAAATTTCGTATATCAACACTCTTATCATTCAAATATTACTAATTAAATTAACACCATTTCACATCAACACAATACAATTACATATTATATTATATTGTCTGTCTACAACTAAGGGCACTTCACAACTTCTTTGGATTCTTAAACAAGCATGTTTAGAACTTTAAATTTTGCAGGTGACATGATAGTTGACATGACTTCATAAGGGTAAAAATGTAATTATCTTAAAATTAACACTTTCAGCTCATGGAGATGATGTTAGAAAGTATCAAGATATTAGCAATACAACAAGAAAGTATTGGAGTATTTTGAGAAACAACAGGGGAGAAACGGTCATTCTCCCTATACATTACATACTAGATCATATACTTTGTATCATCGATCTTTATTAATTTGTTGATAACAACTTAAGGTGCATAAACCCTTACAAACATTAATTGCAGACACACACCAGATCATTCTACTCTCTCAAAGAGTACTTTGTCAATGTGGAAATTTACAGTCTTAGTATCACAATTGGCAATATAGTAAAAACTTTTCGCTACTATGAGAAATGTTTGCTTGGCCTCAGAGTTCATGCCATCTAAGGAATCTTGGAGTACTAACTGCACAAGTTCTTGCATATCTGACTCTATCTCAAGCTTTTTGGTGTTGTCAATATTACTACTGCAGCTTCCATTCTCATCTCCCTGAAGAAATTAAATTAGATGACAATTAAATATCAGTAAAAGTAATTTTAAAATTACACATTGTCTGCATACTCATTCAATGAAATTTTATGGCTTATATTGACCTTTTGCTTTTGGTAATAAGCAAGTTTGTAGCATATTTTGTTGGTGAGGTGGAAGAGTCGCTCATATTGAGGATGATACAACAGTTCCTCCGAGAGCCAATTTCCAGCACTTAGATTTAATATTGTTTTCACTAGTAATTCTGCTTGTCCTTGGTGACTATCTCCTTCGACTTTCCATTTCATCAGCCATTTTTCCCACTGTTTTGTCATAGAAAACAAACGTATGTACAAAAAGTTAACTCATTGGAATCATTAAATTATAGAAGTTATATTGATACCAAATTTTAACATATGAAATTAACTAGTAAATTATATGAAAAAAAAAGGAAGAAGCCCCTATGTCTTTGCTTTCCATTTTTTTATATATTTTTCTATTTTCCTTTTGATTGGTTCTCTCAAAATTTTAATCTTAATGAGATTCGAGATTCTGGTACACAAGTTCATAACTTGAAACTCTATTTCTATTTATTAGGTTAGAACTAATGGTTAAAAAAACTCTCTTATTCCCTGAGCTCAACATGTGTAACCTAGAGAAAAAAATAAAGGTCTAATAGGATAAAAAGCCTAAGAGAATATAAGTTTCAAAGACATGAAACCTAACAAATTTATTTTTATTTTCAAAAATAATCAAAACAATTAATATATTCAGTATATATGATGATCATAAGATACTGCGTGAAACAGGTGGCAGGTAACATCTGGATTTTGTGTTGTCTGTGAACCAAATGAGTCGTAAATCAGCTTCCGAAGCAAGGTTCCAGTGAATTTTTGTCCTGTTTTGTTTGAGTTCAAGCTCCTGCACACACACACACACACACACATATTAATTCATATATTTACTACACATGTAAATTAAACACTTACATTTAAGAATTAACATTCTAATATGTAGAAAGAAAATATATAGTTGCATACATACGTTTGAGCATTAGTGCAATATTTTTTGAATTCATCAACGAAGGCTTTCCTTTGCTGATGATGACTAGAATCCTTGTTGTTGTGGAAATACTTGGCAATTGTCTCCACCAAGATTGCAGTCTTAGCCCAAGCAATTCTTTGCCGCGACCTTTCTGGTTCATATATGCTTGCTGATGCTAGAAAATATGCTAAAAGAAGATCTCTTTTGCTTGTCCCGAAATTTTCAAGCTGCCATTCTGTATACCATCTGTGCATTGCATGCATGCCATAGTATATATAATTCTTTAATTTGTATACGTATCGCTGATCCTAGATTTTTGCACGATGGCCACTACAAGGTATTGTCTGCTTTGGCCCTGACGATCTCATGGTTTTGTCCTTCAAGCCCTCGTGGCATAAGAAGCTTATCACGAGAGCCCTTGTAGAAGACAAAGCCGTGAGCCCAGTCATGACCAAAATAAACAATACATCGTCATAGCCATAGTGCAGAAATTTGGCATCAACACATATATATGAAAATTTTTAATGTGTCAGCATGTTTTACTGATCACATGATCACACTTACTTTTGCATACTGATCCATTCGATTTGATGTGTGGCTTGGCAATTGTTGTAATCTAATTTTGCAAGCTCAAGATAGTCATTATTGCTGATGTAGGGCATCCTGCAGGTTGATTAAACAATCATATTTTTATTAGACTTAATTATAATACTAATTTAAACTAATTAAAATGGATTAATTTCATTTTGGTCCTTAGGGTTCAAAAAGGTCATTTTAATTGACATATTACACATATTAGATAAAAATATAAATTCTAATTTTACCCTTTTATTTGTTAAAAAATAAAGATCAAAATTAATATGTAGATAGTATAATGACTTTTATAAATTTTAAGATTCAATTAAAGATTATTAATATTATATAAATTAAATTAAAAATTATCCTATCTCACTAACGGTTAAAATCTAACATAAATTTAGCTACAAGACCTAGCTAATATTAACCAAAACAATTTGAACCTAAATGTTAATTTTCAATAAAGTTAAGTATCTATTTATATAATATGTAAACTATGCAAACTAAAATAATATTATTCAAAATATTAAGAATCGAAATAAAAGTATCCCAATTAAAAATCAATAAACTACATTCAACTTAGAAAGCATAAATACATATGGATCTACCTGTAAAGGGTCTTGCCAATCCAAACGTCATCTTCTCCCCCGTATTGATCTATGTAAAATCGTGACTCAATTCTCGACAAGCTTGCGTACCATGGAACCTTCAATGCGTAAGCCACCTGCAGTCAATATTATTACATTTAACATACAATTCACTAATTATACAGTGTCGAGTCACGTTAGATCCTGCAGAGGGTTCTTAAAGAATTGAAAATTTTGTTTTTTAGTAAAAGTATCAATTTGATCATTTAAATTTTATTTTTTCTGTTTTGATCCCCATAAAATTTGAATCATTACATTCTGAACCCCAGAACATGAACTCTACCTCGGCCACTGTATTTTCGTACCTCTCCAGGTAAGTCCTTAGCGATGACCCATTTATCTAGGAGCTTATTAGCTGCCAATTTTCCTCTTAAAAAATTTTCTGAAAACTGCCTGGCCTTTTCAAGGATTTTCTCTCCAGGGAATGAGACCTGGGTAGCTCTGTACAGGTTGAATGTTACAGTAAGAGCCTGCTGGCTAGTCTCTCCGGGAAAGCAGAAGAACTCACCACCTTCCTCAAAAGGCTGAAACACATCTGTACCATGCATGCATGCCCAAAATTAAAGCTACTCATCAAAAAAGCTGAAACACAAATTAAAATTAATTGATCATTCCTTATTTAAATCTAATTAATTTAACTACCATATATACCTGAAGAAACATCGTAACCATGTAATCTTAGAAGCCTAAATCCCATAGATGTGTCATCAATATCAGGAAACTGGCTGTTTCTTGCTACGAAAACACCCTCTTCATTCCAATATCTGAAATTTAATTAAGTGCAAAACCCAACAAGCTGGATCACTTTTGTGCTATATATCCAATAATTTTTAATAATTAATAAACTTAAGTAATTAGTCATACCTGTAAATGTAATCCATACGTTCTTTAATCTCTGGCTGGAAATATCTTGAAACTCCTAAGCGCTGCAAGCGATCCACAGCCCAAAGTTGTTCGAACATATCAACCGGATAAAAGGATGGGACTGCATTGAAATTGAAAACGAGAATTAAAGTTAATTACTATCGAGGATTAATAAATTAAATTTAATAAAGGCGGTTTAGTATATTGTATTGTACCTCCCCCATTGAATATTTGGACAACTTGTGTTAAATATTTAAGGCAATTTTCATCTTTAGTTTGCATGAAAGCATAGGCAGTGGAGGATAAAGAGCACAAAAACGATCCGTCCTGGAACTGCAATTTCAGAATTTTTGCCCAATCCAAGTCTGGCATTCCTTCCAAACTAAAGAGTAGTGTTGTGGGCACACTATGTATTTTGTCTCTTGGTACTCTATATATCCCACAAGCCAACAAAATAAATAAATAAATATTGCTCTTAAACAGCACAAATTCGTAATTTTTATAATATGAAACATATATATATATATATATAGAGAGGGGGGAAAGGATCAACAATTTCATATTATATATATTTTTATATTAATTATTGATTGTTAAATAGATGCGCCTTTTATAATTGAGATTAAATCTAACATATGTAATTAATACACATATCCGATTCAGTTTCAATCACTAGAGATATTTAAATTCAACATTTTACAAAATAGTGTAACAATAGGTGCAAAATATGTGGCCACTAATCCATCCCTTGTGTGGGTGTGTGTATAATATTCCTGATAGAAGCTTGAATATATAGTTATGAATAATTATCTACCTTTTGATCCTTTCATTTCTCATGGCAAAGATCTTTTTCAAGACATGGGAGTCGTCAGGCACTTCAATACCTAAACTCTGAGCTATTTCAAGGAGGGAAGGGAAAGCAACTTCAAATCCAGAAGTCGTGTGTTCTTCATTTTCATTTCCGAGCCTGGATATGTTTTCTTTCAAGAAAGATATGCCTAGTTCAATAACAAAAATTAAACAGTACGTTCCATGTTAGGCTAAATGATCGATCTTATATATAGAAAATATATATGGGCTCATTAGATATATAATTTCATTTTTCAATACCTTTTTCATACTTATCCTGATGAATATTATTCCAGGATTTGAGTGCTACAACACAAGCCAAGGTGTTGAGCAACCGATCGTGAGCTAAAAATATTTTGTCTCCCCATGAACCATCGGGGAGTTGATTGTTGGCAATCCATTCGAGGCAAGATGGAAATTGAGGAGAATCATCTCCACCATTAACATCTTTAATCAGAGCAACCCATGCTGTATCATAAGGTGATATGCTGATGTCTCCGTCGTCCATTGAGCTCAATATGGATTTAATAGTACGGACATATTTCTCAATCTCATAATCCGATGTCGAAGAGGAAACCTTTTGAGAAACCAAAAAAGAAAAAAAAGAGAAAAATTAATTTGCTCCTTTTCCAGGTTTGAATTTGTTTATTATTTAATATGTTTGATAATGCTGGGTGTGTAGTCAATATATTTCCTATTTTATTGTGTTTTATTCTTACCTACCCATCACAAACATTTCATTATATATATATATATATATATTGTGAAGTGTAGTGACCTAGGAGGCACTCATTTCTGCCCATATATGTTGACCAAACAAAATTATAGCATGAGATTTTTTTAATTTAGGGGCAAGCTTGTGTTAACAGAAAGATGATTCTTTTAAGAGTAAAATTGACTTTTGATACTATTAAAATTAAAATAAAAAATAAATGTTAAAAAAGTAATTAGATAAACATAATAAAATTTAATTTCATTAATATCATTTGTTTCATTTCTTTCTTTTTCATCTTACCCTCTTTTTTATTCTCTTTCTTAAGACTAAAAAATCACCGGTCGTCGAAGGATGGTGAAGAAGAGTCCAACCCTATTTTTTCCTTTTTTTTTTCATCACTTTTGCTGGATCTTCTGCCCACACTGTTGTGGTCATCTATAAACAGCCAATTAACTCAACATCTGCCAGCCAAACTCTTTCTTTTCTCTAAAGAAATCTACTTTCCAACAACATTATCTAATTATCACTATTTGCCATACTCCACTATTAGTGACAGAGGCGCGTTGTTTCAGTGTTATTACAACAAGTTGTTGAGGAGTTCGATTGTGAATGGGAGAGAAAGTGAAGATGAATCACGAGAAGATAAAGATGTCAAAAGGAGGAGAAAAGTTGGAGGATGTAATGGGGAGAAGGGATGAAGAGGAACTGCTTGTGTTTGAAAATGGTTCGTTTCAGATCAAGGGTGATGTGAAGCTTAGGTTTAAAGCGATAAGAGATCTTAGGGAAGGTAAAACACTAATGAGTTTCTTGATAGTGCTCCAAGGTGATAATTTAAACATACAATGAAGGAGTTAATTGGGTTTATTCAAGTTGTGGATGCTCAGGAGGTTTATGGTTTGGCTCTAACTTAATGAAACCTTATTTTTGTCGAATTTGGGATAATTCTCGCAACTAATGATCTATAAAAGAAAAGAAAATTGTAGGGATACTGGTTTTCCGATAAAAATTCTTTGATACTTAAGTTAGAGAAGGTTGTTTGAAACTTAATTTTAGTAAGATAGAATTTTGATAGAGTTTTGACTGAGTGAAAAAAAATGTATGAACTTGTTTCCACTTTATTGATCCTTTTATAGTCAAAGTCGTAAAAATCATTGTATTTTCCATGGGAGGTTGAGAATTAGTACGAGAGTTTTTACGGTGATGGGATAATGGGTAGTTATCCCTACGATTTTTCCGCTAACTACCCTTTTTATTTGTTAGTCATCACCTTCCTATGTGGCAACCTTCCTAACCTAAACTTAAGATAATTACACCCACTTTGACCACTAAAATATAGATGATTATAAGAAGGGGAGTAAATAAGGTTTTTAACAATTATTAACAACAAATTTGAATAATAACCCGAACACAGAAAATACAATATATGTAATACAATAAAGAAATATAGAGTTAAAAGCTTGAACACTAAATTTATAGTGGTTCAACAAACTCTGGGCCTCCATCCACTTCTTCAAGTTCCACTAGAATATTTCACTAAAATTACGTCTTGAACACATGAGATTTCAAGATATAACCAAGGGTATTGTATCCTTTAACTCTTACAAATATTTGCTTACCCTAAATACTCAACTAGAACCTCAACCAAGTAAAACACCCACTTCTTTTATTTTTGCACAATCGAAAATCGAATCAAAGAGAAAGGACCTAAATATGTGTATGACGAATATAAGTATAAGTAACACAAGTATAAGTAACACAAATCAATGATCTTGAATATCCAAATATGTGTATGACGAATTCAGGCCCAAGAATGTGATTTTGAATGTTGTAAGCACTTAAGGTCTCTAAAAAATGTATTCGTAATCATTATTTGATGAATAATAAGTCCTATATTTATAGTTTGATCAAAAACTAGCTGTTGAGGTCCAAAAGTTTAAAATTTTAAAAAGTTTCGAACGATTAGCAAGTTAATCTCCGTCGATTGATTTAGGAATCAAAAACTCAAAAGTAAGAAATTAGAAAAAGTGGCGGACTGATTTTGCCATATTAATAGATCAAAGAGGTCAAAATGTTAGACTTGTTTTCACACCCATTTTGCCATAAGTTCAATCGAAGAATATTGTCGAATATTGTCAAAATAGTAGACCAAATTTTCAGTTCTCATGAACCAATATAGATCGATACGTCTAAATCGGATATAAAAATCTAGTTTCAGACAAGTTTGAAACTATTGCATTTTGTCACCTTTTTCTGGTTTAAAATCTTTACGTTCTGGTTTGTTTTTTAAGCCTCCGAACATTTATTTGGTTCAATTTAAAAAAAAAATCCTTGACCCCCTTAGAGTTTAAGTTAAATACCTATTTTCTCTTGTTGTTTCAAAATTGTTCTTTACCCCCTAATTTGAGGTTTTTTTTTCATTCTATCCTCAGTAATGCAAGTTGAACTGGTTCAACTTTAAATCAGTTTGAAGTCAAACTAGTTTTCTTAAAAACCATAAAAAAAATGAGAAACATCATTGCAATTTGAACATAGGAATTCAATTCAAAAATTTCTCTTACTTATCAATACTGTACTAATATCCTTACTATTAAAAATGTTTACATTCACGTTAATATGTCTCTTATCAGATATGCTTTAAAAGATTTTTTAAAATTTTTCTTTTATAAAATAATTAATATACTTAAACCACATTTTTAAGATTAATTTAAAATTAAATTTTATTTCTTTAGTAATAATATATAATTTTATTATTAATTTAAAACTATTTTATTTTTTAAAATTAGTTCTTTTAAAATATTTTTTAAAAATAAATTAGTTTATTGAATTTTATAATTATTAATAAGTAAAACAATATAATAATAATGGTGATGATGATGATGATAATGAAATTTTAATTATTTTAAATTATGAATGATTATACAATAATATTCAAATTATAAATTTTACGTATTAGTAATAATTATTTAAAAAAAAAAAACAAGTATGTTTATAATAAAAATAATTTTACTAAAATTAATATATTAAATAGATTTACTATCGTGAAAATAATTTTAAAAATAATAATAAAATATTATAAATAATAATAAAATTATATGAAAAAATGCCTATTACACCTAAGGTTTGGGCTAACTACCCAATTTTACCTTATGATTTCTTCCAATTTTGCCCTTACAGAATCTAATTTGAACCACTAAATCAAATCGAACCAAAATCAATAAAACCGAACCTTTGAACCGTCAAACCGAACCATTCTTTTAATATTCAAATATATGTAATTTATATTTTTTAGTTTAAAATAATTTAGATTTAATAATTAAAATTAAACATTTATAATTTATATTATTAACTAATTATTAAATAATAACAATTATACGTAGAAATTAAATATTTTTGAAATTTTAAATTTTTTTAAAAATAAATAATTTATAATCAAATTGATATTATAAAATTTAAAAAATTAAATAATAATAATTATTATATGTAAAAATTATATACATTTTTTGACTTTTAAAATTAATTTTTTTAAAAAATAAATTGTTTATAATTAAATTTATTTATTAGAAATAACTCATTAATAATTGTAATTATCTTATATAAATTGAATTATTAATTTATTTTAAACATGATTTATGGGTTAATTTAGGAATAGTTTTAACTTAAAAATAACTTTTAACTATAATTTTAATTTAGAAAAAAATTTAATAATTTTTTATAATTGTTATTAATTATAATTTTAGAAATTTATTAAAAATTTCTAAATTAAAATTATTATTTACTTATAATAATTAAAAAATTATAATCATTAGAAAATTATTAAAAATATTTATAATTAAAAAAATTAATTTTAAAAGTTTCAAAAAATATATTTAACTTTTTTATATATAATTATTATTATTTAATTTTTGAATTCTTATAATATAAATTTGATTATAAATATAATTATTTTTTAAAACAAATTTTATTTGCTAGTTATGAAAAGTTTTCATTGACACGATGATCCGTGATTGACTTATTGAGTTAAATGCTAGGATTTAGGGAGAGATGTTAATTAATCAATTTATTGGTTTTCTTTTATCATTTTGTGTTTATCTCCTTCGAATGTATCTAAATTTTAGAAGGGATGTTAGTTAATCAATAAATTGATTCTTTTTTTATTATTTTGCATTTATCTATTCGGATGTATCCAAATTTTGATTCAAATTCATCTTTGATTCTAAGCTTTTGATTTGGTAAAAGAATTAAATTATTCTGATTTAAGCAAATTTCTCAGATAATTGCTTTTGTCTTTGGATGCTACAAATTGGGTTGATTCGTTTTTGTGTGTGGATGCTTTCATTTCAAGGAACCAAAAAACTTATAAGGCAATTGGCTCCCGAGATGAAATATTAAAAACAATTTCTAACGAGAAATTTGAAAAGTACTGGCAATTGGCCCCAAGCTGGACACACTAACAATAATTGAAATTAATTATTATTACTTAATTTTACGTTAAAAGCCAAAAAAATTTATCTAGTTTTGTACTTATTATTTAATTTCACATTAAAACAAAAAAAAATTATTTTAGGCCCTACAATTTGATATGTGGAACCAACCTCTAACCTATCGGTTAAGTTTAAACCTGAGGGGATTAAAGGGTAATTTTTCCTTTTTTGGCCATAAATTCTGCTTATGGAATATATATATATATACATATAAGAAATCTTAGAAGTATGTTAAAATCACCTCACGCACTTCCTCAGGTAAGTCATCCACCTTTTTCGCTTGATATTTGGTCACTGTATGCCATTTTTAAAATTACATGAGCATGTTCTTATCTCATTGAAATTTTCTATAAAATGAAAAAAAAATAATCACGAATAGTAATACTATGAACTGAAACATCCCATCAAAAGTGTTTGATTATTTATAAAGTGTTTGATTTATATACTCTTAATTATTAAAATTAAATCTAATATTTATATTAATTATAGGATATTAATTTATATATATGATCATAAATATATGTGTAAAGTTATGAAAAATAAATAATTGATTAAATCAAATAACAATATGTAAGAAAAATTATGGCATTCACCTCGGAAAAGAGCGGATATATTGTTTCTGCTACCGTATTTTCCGGAAATATCAAAGTTAAATATTGCTTTGTCTTTATAATTACCACCTAAAGGCAGGCGACCTGTAAAATATTATTCCATATATACAAAGTTAATTTAATTTAATTTAATTTACAAATAATTAATTGAGTGCTAGTTTGTCTGACATTTTAATTATTTTACTTCTGATGAAGAGTTTATAAATTAAGACAAAATGAGTCATGAAGTTAGTTAAAGTGCATGAATGAATGAATGGAATGAATGATAATTACTTGACGTTAAACATCAAAGAGAATGAGAATTACTTACTCAAGAAAAAGGGATACTTATCGGAGAAAGAGGAAGAACGGCAACGTGTACCGCCGGAAACCGCCGGAAAGCGGCGAATGAAGAGGTTTGTAGAATGCAGAGACATGGCCTATGATTTGTTTGGCTGAAGAGAAAAATGATGTACATGAACAATAAGTTTGCTTATTAAGAAGAAGAAAAAGAAGATAAATGGTGGTGGTGGTGGTGGCCACGATGGTTTATATTACCAAAGATAAATTCAACCAACCCTATTTTAGTTATCATCCTATAATCCATTGTTTAACTCTAACAGCCAGCCTATTTAACTAGCCCTATTTTAATTATCATCTTAGAATCCAATCTTTAACTCTATCAGCCGGCCTATTGAAAGGGATAAATTTGACTGAGAAGGCTTTTTATTGTGACTGTTGCAGTTCTCACTTAGTTAAAACCATGCCTCTTTTCCTCCTTGTTTGGCTAAATAAAGTGGATAAGTTATTTCAGGTTCTTTCTTTGGTTCCAACTAGTTCTGAAGTGCTCCTTTATTCGTTATCTTTGCTTCCCAGTCGGTAAACAAGAAAGATTTCCTCTGAAATTGATGGATTATTATTCTAATTATCACAAATTCAAAATTACAAGTTTAATGCATTTAGGATGCATTTGACAAGATGTAGTGGACTATATTGGATTGTGATAGATTAGATTGAATTGAATTGGATTGGATTAGATTGTAATAGATCTTATTGTCTAATATTTAATACTTATTTTCGTTTGGTGTGTAATTGTATTATAAAATATTAATTATATGGATTTTATTTTTTAATATTTAATTTTATATTATTATTTTTAATTAAAAATACATGTTTCATACCTAAAAATATTACCACTGTTTGCCGTGCCAACCTTACCGTGTATATCATTAAAATTTTTGTTGAATACTATTCATAATGATATCATTACATAATTCAAATATTTAACTTCAAATTTATAGTAAACGATTGCTAAAACTATAATGGTAATGATATTATTGTGCAGAGTGTTCAATAAAAATTTTAATGATGTTTATTGTGATGGCTAATGGTAGTGGTGACAATAGTCAATAACAATGTAAGATATTTTCAAATTATTATTCTTAAAAACTTATTTTTAAAAAAATTAAAAAAAATACAGTCCAGACTTGACCTATGGGAGTGAGGATCAAGTATAAGCATACTGGACTATTCTCTTTAAATTTTGTCACCAAATACTAAATTAAAAAAGTTTTTATCCAGCAAAATAAAATAACACAGTAACAATGCAGCTCACCAAATATGCCTTTAGTTGTAATTATCGATACTTTTGTTTTTCCAAATTGTTATTATTATTAGGAAAATTAACATATATCTCTTGATATTTGAAGATATAGACACACATCTTAGATGTTTGGAAAAAAAAATCCCCTTAAGTTTGGATAAATATTTGATTTTTATTTTTGTTAATTAATCAATTAAATTATTATTATTTATACCTATAAAATTTTAAATAATAACAAATTGAGATATAATTATTTTAGCTTTAATAATTTAGTCCCTATTTTAATTTTTTTTCAATGTATTAAAGATTAAATTTTTAATTTATTATTTCAACAAAAAATTCAGAAAAAAAATATTATTATTAAAAAAAACTCTAACAATGATTTAAACCAAACTTATGTGTTAAAATATTTTTAACCGCCTTTTTTTACTTTATTAATAATATTTGATATTTAATTGTCAAAAAAAATTAAAATATTTTTAAAATTTTATTTTTATTTTTATATATATCATATTTATTTAAAAGATTATACTAATTTAATTATATTTTCTTAATATAAATTATCAGAATATAAAAAAAAAATAAAAAAGAAGAAACTTTGATGTCATTTATTAATGGAATTAAAAATTAAAAATATTTTACATTACTGTCGATAATATAATTTAATTTTAATTAAAATGTAAAAAAAGAAGAAAAATTTTTATTATTTTTATTTGTAATATTTATATATATAACATGTATTTATTTTTATTTTTATAACTTTTTAAAGAAAATATGATAAATCTAACATAATTTATTTAAATAGATATATTATATATAAAAATAAAATTTTAAAAATATTTCATTTACAATTTTTGTAATAATTGAACATCAAATTATTACTAAAAAAGCAAAAAAAAAAGGGTTAAGATTATTTTAGCATATGAGTTTGATGTAACTTATTGTTTGAATTTTTTAATAATAATATTTTTCTTAATTTTTTATTGAAATAATAAATTAAAAAATTATTTAGTTCTTACTATGTTAAGAAAATTACTAAAATAGGGAATAATTGTTGTAGTTAAACAAGTATATTGTAAAAAAATTATAATAAAGATTAAAGTGTTATAATTAAAATAATTAATTTTTAATTTATTATTATTCAAAGTTTAAAAATATAAATGATAATAATTTAACCGGTCAACTAACAAAAATAAAAATCAAACTTAAGAGCTTTTATTTTTTCTCAAACATCATAAATTATATATCTATTTCTTCAAACATAAAAAGGGATATATGCCAATTGCCCTTGTTATTATTATGACAAATGAGGATATATATCTATTTTTTCAAACACTACAAGGAAGACCAACCAATATGCAAGGCTATGATATGATATACTTATCTTACTCAAAGCTTGTTGGCCAACCAATGTGCAAAGCTATGATATGATATGCTTATGGGAAAAATGCCCTAAACCCCTCTCAGATTTGATCCAATTGCCCATCACTTTCCCGAAGTTTAAAAAATATCTCTTCAAGTCCTACTGTTACACAAGAGTATAGAAAAATAGTACCTTTATTATTTTAGCCCTTACATAATTTGAGAACAAATGGGTTCCAATAGGGTTAGACATAAGTCTCGCATATTTGTCGATTTGTGTGTTTCAAGTAATAATTTTTTTTTTTATTTTGATGTGAAACTAAAAAATAATTTATTAGTTTGATTAAAAGTAAATTAGTTTAGAAATAAAAAAATAATTTTTTTTGCTTTGAGGGTAATTAAATAATAATTTATTATACTTAAACTAAAATTAAATTTTAGTTACAAAACTAAATAATATAATTAAATAATATTTAAATTAAATTAAATTAAATGATAATTTTTCTATCATCAAAAGTATCCTAAACATGGCATTTGATTGGCGGCATCGTTTCCTTCTTGTTCCATTTTTCGCTCTCTCTTTTGTTTTCATTTTTATTTTTTTTCAGGCTGCATGTGGTCTGATCCAAATACCATTCATCTCTCTCTCATAGAACAAACTCGTTCTCTTGTTTTCTATTTTCAATTATATTTACTTTTCATTTTGTTTTCAACATCTCAGCTTCACACTCCTTTTCCTCAATTTCTTTACTTTTCTATGCCATTATCTCCTTTTGCATGCATTTGTTTCCTTAGGTCACATCACTTCTTCAACCAGCACTAAACCTCTATTTATCAAGGACTTCTCCAACCCCATGGCTGCCAATTAACAAAGGAACGAACAAAAAGAAATAGCAAATTTGATTTTTCAATAATTAAGGACAAGACTGAAAGCAAATATTTTATGTCAAGATAGTAAAATTTGCCCAAAATCATAACTTCGATGAATTCTGCTTTCTCTTCAACCAAAATCCAGTTTTTTCACCCATCCAAATCGATTTGTCAATCCTTGTTTTTGTGCAAACAAAAACGTTAAAAATCTTTTACTGTTTTATCGCCCCCTTACTCCTTCCCCCACCACCACTACCACCATATCCGCACCGTCCTTCACGACCTATCACCCTTTTTCACCACTGCACATGGCCCTAGTGCACCCAGAAACGTGCCTACCCCCACCACCATTTCATTTACATCCTTAGCCCTCAATCATGGATTCATCATCTTTGTTGAAGAATGATTTCATGATAAAGGAAAGTGTTTGGCTACTAAGAAAGCGAAAGCGAGAGTGAAGGAGAAAGAAGATAAAAAAAATATAAAAGAAAAATGATGATATTGAAAAAATAAAAAAAAATGTTAAGATTAAATAAATATATGTACATGTTTCATCATTTTTTAAAGGGAGATTCTCTTATTCCCCTCATTCTAGAGCTAACATCCAGTTACTCTCTAATTTTTTATTAATGTCGCATCACCCCTTTGCCGTTCACATTTGTTATTTTTTGGGGCATTTATGTCTTCTGACTTTATTATGTCTATTATAATTTAAAAAATGAGAAATGTACAGTACACATGTCCAGAAAATTCTAAACAAAAACATATTTTAGTTCACATTTTTTCAAAAAAGTAAAAAAAATTTAAATCAAAAACTACTTTTTTAAAGAAAATAAAAAACATGAGTCAACTTAAACTAAAAGAAGCAACTGACTGTTCATTTTCATCTTCCTTTGGACTTTGCACCCCAAACAAAACTTAACTCTACCACCTATAGACTCTAAGCAAATTCCAAATAAGATTTTGACTATCAAAAAAAATTAGTTTTTGGATGCAAACAACCAAGTATACACCGCATCCCCTAAGTTTTGTGCATTATCAAGAGTGAAACAAGTTTATTAACTTAATTTATGGGTTTTTAGTTGAATAGTTGTGTTATAGTTCATGTTTAGATTTGGTTTTGTTTGTTTCAATGGAAAAATGCAATGCAAAATGATGGACGGGCAATCGTTCGCGAAAGTCATACCTGAGTAATGGGCATTTTAATCTCTCCATTTTGGAAAATGTGGTGGGTTATTGATAATGTTACTTCTTTAGGGTTTTTGTTTTGTTGATTGTATGTATTATAAAAGCTTGCATTTTGCGTGAAAATTGTTTGAGAAAAGTGGCTCTATTTTACGGGTATTTTTAACGGATCTCCCTTTTTTCTAAGTGTAGTTGGTTATAAGTGTTTTAGTTGGTGTTTATAGGGAGACTGACCAGCACATGACTATTTTAGAGTTTACAATGTTTATGTTAATTAATTTAGTAATTTACGTTGTTTTAGTCCAGTAATCGGTTTTTGTTCTGTTTGATTTGAAGTCCCTACATTTTCTTGTTAATGAAAAAAGCTGATTATTTGTATGATTCAGTGATCTTAGCATGATACATGAGTTTTGTTTTTATGGGAAACATATATTGAAAAGTTTGATTGTTGGTGTATTTATGCATGGTAATTTATTAGTATATGTGACTATAGTTACTGAAAATTTACTTTGAAATGGTTGGTTTTGATATGTACGAAATGAGTTATTCTATACTTGAGTTGATAGTGGCTTTTTATAGAGTGCAAGTTAAAATAGGGCTTGTCCTTGGTGTCTCTTATTAATGATGTAATGGAGATGTTCACCAGGATCACAAATTCCATGAAAAGTAATTCATCATAAAAGCAATTGACTGCCTTATCGCTTTCCGATTAAACAAAGCTGATGTAGTTAATGAGTTCCCCATTTCGGAAGTAACACAAGCAGAGCCAGCACGTGGACAAGGACAAACAGATGAAAATAGTCATGAAACTAATGATAAAGATGAAGACGTTGTGAATAAAGAATCAATTGAATGGATTGACGACGATGAAGCAAATCTAGCTGAATCTGCAACTAATGCTAAAAATGATTTACAAGGTAATGACTCAAACACATCAAAAGACGAAGAAGTTATATCTGAATCTATTATTGTTGTTGATGGAGGCATTGAAGATAGCTCTGATGAAGTAAGTAATGCCATCAGCCAGATGGTTAGTGACTTAATAGGCAGGTTGTTAAAAATTCTAGCATACGATGACATTAGCTTCGGATAGGTAAACTGTTTAAGATAGCGAACCATTTCAAAGATTTGCTAAAGGATTACTGTATATAAGAGGGTTTTTGGCTTTGCAAAATGAAAAATGAAACTACAAGATTGACAAGAGTATGTTGTAGACCAAACTGTCAGTGGAACATCCATGCTTCAAGAATGGTTGACCAAATTAGTTTTTGCATCAAGTCAATGACAGCCGAAGAACACACATGTAAGAGAACATTCAAGAACCCTGAGCTCATTAGTGACTGGCCAACAAAGAAGTTGTGCTCTACTTTAACAAACAATCCTAGTATTGATGTTAAGGCTATGGCAGCTGAGCTGTGCAGAAGTTTTAGGACAGGTACAACTATAAAACCATTACACAAGGAAAAAAAAGAGGCATAAATATGGCAGCAATAGACTTTGTAAACTCTTAAAAAAAGACTTGAGGACTATGCATAAATGTTGTTGGTAGGCAATAGAGGAGCAACAATTAAGATTCAACAATAGCCAATAGGAGTTTTTAAGAGATTTTTCATGAGTTACAGGGCATAATAGAAGGGATTTACAAAGGGCTATGAAAGATTTATTGTTGTAAATGGATGCAATTTAAAGACCTTACATGGTGGTGTTCTACTCTCAGCAGTGGCAGTAGATGCAAATAATGGTATTTTCCCTTTGGCAACAGTTATTTGTGAGGGAGAGAATTCGTATAGCTAAGACAAGATTTTACGATTATTCAAGGAGCATATGGAAATAATGGATGGAATGGCAATCACCTTTATATCTTATAGACAAAAAGGAGTTATTGGACCTCTTAAAATCCAATTTTCTTTTGGCCTTAATTAGGTATTGTGCTAGGCATACCTATGCTCACTTCCAAAAGATTTTACTGTTGAGATATTGATAGAAGATTTTTGAATGGCAGTACACGCAACTAGGTCGATTTTGATATTGCAATGAAAAAAATCAAAGAGATTGAATCAGCAATATTTGAGTGGCTAATAAAGAATAAACCTAGCACTTGGGCAGTACACAAATTTAATCATTTCTTTAAGATTGATAAGAGGAATAATATGACTAAATGATTTCTCATTGAGCAGTACACAAATTTAATAATATGATTGAATCTTGGAATGGATTTCTTAATAAGCATAGGAAGAATTCAATCTTAGAGTTGTTAGAGTTCATAAGAATAAAGTTGATGAAGATAATGATTTAAAAAAGAGAAAAATGTGCAGAATTGCTAACCAATCTACCTCCTAGGGTGAGTGCCCTAGGAGGTAGAAAGTTACAAAGATTGGAAGAAAGTTTTTGGTGGTAAAATCAAGTAAAGATGAGTTTTAAGTTATTGATTATAAGTTGGGCAATGCCCTGCATTATGTCATGGACCTTAGCAATTATGGTTGTGATTGTTTAAGTTGGCAAGTTATTGGGGTACCTTTTAAGCATGCATTGGTTTGCATTATACAGTCAAACTTTGAACCAGCAGATTATGTCGACGAGAGTTTAACAAAAGCATAATATAAACTAACCTATTCAGAAATCATACACCTAATCTCGGATAAAGTAATTGGCCAAGGACTAAGTTTGCAGATTTGAAGCCCCCAGTTATAACTGCTAAGGCAAGCATACCAAAATATAACAGAAGGAAGGAGCGAACCAAAATTTGAAACAAAAAACAAGGCACATTACAAGATATAGCCGGTGCAAGAACCTTGGCCACAACAAAAGAAGCTATCCTATTCATCAGGTTATCTGAAAAATACGTTGTTTGAACATTAATCTATAACAACATGTTAATTGCTTCTATATAGAATAAGAAGCTACTACTGACACACCTACAAGTGCTGCCACAACCACTAGCACTGGACCTGAAAGCACAAGTAATTTAAACAAGCAAGTTAATTTTCAACATTCTTAATTGTATTCATTTTTTTCTTCATAATTGAGATTGGTTTGGATTTTTTTCAAGTAGTTGCAACACCACATTCCAAGTGTGGCATGAGAAACAGGAATAAATCTATCAACAGACCAAAGCAAAGCAAAATCACCCTAAGAAAGCCAATAAATCATGTTATCCTGCTACGTTAGGGCAGCAGAGGTCTAAGTAACATATAGGTAAGTTTTTGAAGTCTTTAATGAGGTTGTATTATCTGTTTGAGGTATTAGTTTGTGGTTCTTAGTCATGTTCTGAAATTTGAAGATCACTCTGTACATATGTGGTTTTTCTGGGCATGTTATGAATTTGAAGTAAAATCAACATGTGTATAGTTTTTGGGCATTATATTCAGATAATTTGGCATTTCTGGTATGAGATGCTTGGTGAGGCAAAATTGATGCATGATAGAGCTCTTTTCAAAGATTTGGAGAACATTTTGGATATAAGTTATTTTGTGCATGGTTTTTGTGTTCACTCTATCATACTATTGATTGAAATAATTTTCTATTAAAATTATTTTAAAGAGAGGAAAGAGAGTTACAGATTTGATTATAGAGAGAATAACCTTCAAAATAAAATTGAAAAATAATTTCATGTTGCAATTATGTCGAAATTGTATTAAAATTATTTTTTGTAACTGTTTACTATTTGCAATTTTTTTTTGGCTACTGTTTGAGTTTAAATGAACTCCAAAAAGTGTTTCTTGGACGTGAAAGAAAAGAAAAGCCAACTACGAAATGAAAGAAAAGGAGAACAAAAATAAATTGGGCGTTTTTATTTTCTTTTTTTAATTTTTATAAATAAATGAATCTTTTATATTTAATTTTAAAATATTGGGATCCCAAGACAAAGTTAACCAATACAAAAGGTTGCTTTGTCATCCTTTTAAATAGTAGTGAGGGCAATTGGTTAAAAACACCCAAATATGAATAACGGAACTAACGGTAAAGGCATGATAAGACTTTAATGAAAAATTATGAGGGTCATGGAATATTAGCTCTAAAATCAGAGAGCAATCGGACATTCTCCCAAATTTTAAATTTTAAGTTTAATTATAAGGAAAGATAATTTTACATTAATTATTTTTCTATTATTTTAATTGAAGATAGGATTTTAAAGTTTAGAGATATTTTTTAAAGTTCAAGGGGTAATGAGTAATTGGATCAAACATGAGGGTGGTCCAGGGCATTGTTTCTATGCTTATGGTATCCAAAACTTGTTGGTTGCTGTAGTGGGATTTTCAAAACTTTGTCATGATATGATTTGTACAAAACAATGACATGAATTTTGACTCCTTTCCTTCGCATTAAAGACTAAAATTTTATAATTTACCAAATAATAACCTGATTTGTTACTTCTTTAAATTTAGGGATGAAAATGTTATTATCCCTCTGTATATTCTTTTTCAAGAAAATGCCCATCGCCCCCCTATGGTTTCAGCTAATTATGCAACCTCCCTAAGTTTTCAAAAATACTCTTTGCCCAACCGTTAGCCCATCTTTGTTAAAAATACCTTTCTAAGTGATAGATGACCTAGGTTTCTTGGCCTACATTGTACGCCGTAAGAAAATCTCTTTGTAAAGACAAAGAAGAATGAACCATAGAAGAGTGTAAACCTAACGAGTGCATGGTTACTGTTCATTGTAAGCCATCTTTATCAAGATGTTATGTAAAAAGTCATCAATTAAACTATGAAAGATTGCATTTTTTATGGCTTGATTGTTGAATAAAAAATTTAAAACATAAAACGGGTTCTGTTGAGGGGAAAATAGATCTTGTTGAAGCGAAAATATGGGTTTTTGAGAATGAGTAAATAGGTTGTGGTTAAGTGAAAAATGGGTTTTGTTAAGAGTGAAAATGGGTTTTGTTGGTAGGAAATAATGAATATGGTTGGTTTTTGTTGCCCACATCGATATGGTGATTGTAAAAAATGGGTTTGAATATATATGGCACTATATGTGATTGTGTAAAAAATGGTTTTTTATATATCTGTTAGTTACTATTTGACTTATCTCACATGTGCATTTGTGTTTACATTTCTTGAGTTCAATTCTAGGAAGAAAATGGTTTGATGATTAAGATTGATGATGATGACATTAAAGAAGTTGATGCTGATAGGTATACTGATATATTAGATAAAAATGATAATTTATTAGATTACAATAATGAGGATGATGAAGATTTTGCTGCTAGTGATGAAAAAGATGCTGATGCTATAAGCATGATGCAAAAGGACTTGAAAGGCAGATTGTCAAGGAGGCCTTAATTTTGCCATAGATAGATAAAGAAAATAAAAGTATTAGGTTCACTACTCAGTATATAAGACTAGGTTATGCATAGAGGATTCATGCATCACTCTTGGTTAACAAAGTCTCATTTATGATCAAGAGTATCAATGAACCACATACTTGTAAGGGGCTATTCAAGAATCCAAAAGTCAGCAATTCATAGGTTGTTGAAAAGTTGTTCAACACCATTAAAAACAATAATGGAATCGGCATTGATGTCATTGCAACAAAGTTATGCACAAGGTTTTGCACTAAAACTATGAAGAAAAGGTCGTACAAAGTTAGGAAAACGGTTTCAAACATACTAGCTACTAACTTTGCAAAACCATATGCAAGATTACAAGATTATGTTAACATTCTGCTCATGAAGAATAAAGGATCAACAATGAAGATTCAACAAGAGTTTGCCACTAGAGAGACTCGTTTTCAAAGATTATTTGTAAGTTATGATGCTATGCAGAAGATAGTTATACACGGTTGTAGGAGATTTATTGGTGTTGATGGTTGTCATCTCAATATATGCTATGGTAGAGTGTTGCTCTCAGCTGTTGCCATAGGTTCAAATAATGGGATACTCCAATTAACTTTCTGCATTTATGAAGAAGAAAACAAAGAAAGTTGGGGCTGGTTTCTAAGATTGCTTAAGAAGCATATGGGATTAAGGATGGAATGACAATTACCATCATGTCAGATAGATAGAAGAGGATTATTGCAGCTTTCAATGAGCAGATGCCATAAGAATCGATTAGGTACTGTATTCAGCATATTTTTTCCAATTTCTACAAGATATTCTCGAATAAAACATTTAGGCCATTGTTTTGGACAGCAACGAGAATAGTAAATAAAGTAGACATTGACATTGCAATGAACTGCATAAAGGATATAGATCTAAATGCACACAAATAATTGATCAATAATGATCCACAAACTTGGTCTTGCCACACGTTCCATTTTTTCTTTAAGACAAACCATGTCAATAATAACATGACTGAATCATCGAATACATGCCTATTTGAGTATAGAAAGAGACCAATCATTGAGTTAATAGAGTTCATTTGATTAAAGATGATGAAAAGATTGATCAAAAGAAAGAAAAAGCTCAACAATGGGATACTAACCTACCTCCAAGATTCACAAAAAGCTTAGCAAGATTGCCAAGTTTGCCCATTAACAAAAGATATATGCATTGTTCTTTTCCATTTTTGTCTGAATATGCATTTTCTCTTTCGCTATACGTAATGTTATTTTAACTTATTGGTTTCAAGCATTTTTAGGAATTAGTGGTTTAACTCAAGCTAGGGGAAGGCCGAACAAGAGACTTGATCCTACCTAACATTGTTCTTCCTAATTTATTCTAGCACCAAAAGCAGGTATATATACATGCAATTACCTTTTTTTCATATATTACTTAATAGATAAATATTGTTAACTCAGTAGTGTTCAATATTAGAACAAGCACCAAGAAGGAAGAGAAGAATCACCAAAGCTTCTTCATCAAACTATCTAAGTTCTCAGTCTCATCACCATGAGAGTGAGGCTAACATCTAAGTGTAATATACACAACAAAAGATAAATGCAATGTGGTTCAAACACTGACAATATTATTTGGGTGTTTTTGATTTAGATTTAGTTTCAAATTATTAATAATTTCCTTTTTCCTTTAAAGCTCAGCAAGATATTTCTGATACAATAGCCACTAAACAAGCTTTTTGATCGAATACCATATATCATGAAGATGCAAAGCATAGACATTTAGTCAAGGTTATTGTTTATTTTTTTGTTGGTTCAAGTTTTTGACTTGGCTAGTAAAATAGCATTGTGTGCATGGGAGTTGTGTCTAAACTCAAAAACTTACTATAATGCAAACTTTGAAATGTGTTGGAGACAATGCATGCACATGCGTACTGGTAAAGACTCATATATATGTATTTTTTGTAATTATTTTGGTGTTGTGGAGTATAAACAATTTTTGCTGTATTAGAATATGATTTTATATTTTCCTCGATGAACACATCTTATTCCCTTATTTCTTCAATGTTCTTATGATATTACACATGTTTATTATTGTCTGGCTATCTCTCCAAAGCAGCAACAATACATATACACATAACAGCACCGTAATTAGAAATAACGTCCAATAAATCATTGTTACTTTACTTTCAATTCTCACTAAGATTTTTTGTTCAAATAAAGGCACATTTGCTTTCTGACTTTCTTTGTCTGGGAGTTCATTGCTTAAATTTGTGTTGGAACTTGGCTAGCATTCATTCTCCTCTTTCTTAGGCTTCCAGAATATGAAATACTTGCACTTATCTTGATCGCAAAAGAAATATAATTTGCTGGGACCTTTTTGTCATATCCTGATATTTTAATTACAACCTTTTCACTATATCCTGTTTGTAAACTTTATAAGCCCTCCATTTGTATTATCATTGTTAGCACCTCAAATAACTGCTCTTGTGATGGCTTCCAAAATTGAAAAAACTTGCATCTTCGCTCTTGCAAACAAAAATAGTAAAGCTTATTATGATTTCTTCTATTTTCAGATATCTTTACTCCAGCCTTTTGCTCACATTCACAATATTTATTTTTCAATGTCATTTAATCCTCCATTGATATGCATGCCTTCACTTGACATTACTATCATCTTTTTTGTTGATCTCTGAATGTGTTGATGATATTGCTAGCTCTAAGAATTTATGGTGATGTAAATGAAAGCTTTTTGAATTGCTAATAGTGAGAGAACAGTCTGTGAGGAGTGTTATGATGTGTTGGTAATCCTTGTAGGTGCTACTTCTTATATGTATTGTCCATTTTTTACCATTAGAAAGTTTTTGTTAGAGTGCTTCTAATCATTGCAAATTTTCAATTTTGCTTTCATAGAAGACAAAATATATTTTTGTCTTTTTACTAATTATATGCAAGGACAATATGATAAACTACTATTTATTAATTTAAATAACATAAATCTTTAACCAAGGCCCACAAGTTAGTCGTCAAGGTTATCATGGTAAATGTGCTTCAAATGGTTATTTTTAGCAGAGACAAGGCTAACGATGGGGTATAAAGAGCCATTTTAAAAACTCAGAAAGAGTTAGGTAATTAAACAAAATCATAAGGGGGTGATGGCCATTTTCCCTAGTCTTAAATAATAGTACACTAAGTCTCGAGGCTATCTTAAGCTTGACATATATGGATTTTATATACATCCCTGGTCGTTCGATGCTGGGACCTGCTTCTACGCTCCAAAATCTACTTTTTTTTATGGAATATTTAATGAATAGCCTACTATATTTTTTTATAATAATAAATGATTATATAATTTGTCCTTTATGATAAATAGATCCCAGTTCTTTACTATATTTTAATACTGAGGACTTATTCTTTATAATGACTAAATTATCTCTCTTTTGTTATTCTTTAAGAAATTAGGGGCCTAAAAGATTTTTGAATAACAAATGTTAGTTGATTACAAGATCACTATTTTATTTGAATTATTTTCAGAAAATTGTCAATCACTTTAGTTTTATAAATAAATATGAAAACTATATTATAGGATTATTGAAGTAAAATAATTATTTTAAACAGTTTAACTTTTAAAAATTTAAAATTTGAACTTTTTGTTATAAAAGTAAAATATTTTTAATTATTTTAAATAGTTTAACTTGTAAAAATTTAAAATTTGAACTTTTTGTTATAAAAGTAAAAATATTTTTAATTTTAATAAAAAATATTTTCAAATTTAAATGACCAATTTAGTAGAAAATTGTCATTAGTGGACATTAAGAAAGAAGCTAGCTCACACCAACCAGAAAGAGAAATAAATAAATAGGTCCATAATATAACTACCAACCTAAAAACAAAGAGCTTATTAAAAAGCAAATAATATTTATTTAGAGATGAAAATTTAAATAAATACAAATACTTTTTTTACATTATTCGTATAACACAAATAATATTCATTTATTAGTTTTACCAATTTTTTAAAGTCGAATATGATGAATTTATTTAGACACCATTATTAATTTAAATGCTATTCATTTAACTATTCATTTGAACATAATTATTTTGTAAAAGGGCTCACTTTCTTCTTCTGTCTTGTACAATACTCCCCACTCCAATATATCTTTTAGGTGCATTTGATAGGACGTATTAGACTGTATTGAACAATAATAAAGTGAATTAGAATGAATAGTAATAGATTGTATAAAATAAAATTTAATACAGTACTATGTCTGATGTAAGATTGTATTATAATATATTAATTATACAAAATAATTATTTTAAATTAATTAATTATTAATTATTATTTTTAGTTAATAATTAAATAATTTAAAATTTTATTATTTTTTTAAAATTTTTTTTAAAAATTACTTTTTAAAAAAATAAATAAAAATAGTACAATATGCGCTTAAGCTAGGGGGAGGGGCGGGTCAAGTTTGAGGGGTGTAAACTGTATTATTTTTAGTTTTTATACAATTCAATCCCTCCACCAAATACTAGATAAAAAAATTTTGTCCCAAATACTAAAATAGTATGTTACAGATCTGCTTGTCAAACGTACCCTAATAAAAAAACTACAAATTTAGTTGAAATCATCATTTTTCAATTTCCTAAAATATTGTCATGAATAAAAAGTTGTTTAGAATTTGGTCTCATTATATGAAGTTGCTTATTAATTATTCTTCTGCGTATTACTTTCAATATTTATTCTATGATTTTAGCAGACATTATTGAAAAAAAAAAAAGATATGTATTTACTTTCACAGCTATCCTACACTAAAATTGTATGTGAATTTCATACCGTTATAAAATAATAACAATTTCATAGTGATAACAAGTAATTTAAGTAATTTAACAAGTATTACCTTATCACAAAGAAGAAGAAGCAACATTAGCAAAAATCGGGTGAAGTCAAAATTAAAAAAATGTGTGGTTTAGGCGTAGGATTCTAACGTTTATGAGTTATTAAGTGACATGACATTAATTCCAATAATGCTTATGGGATAACTCCAATAATATTACGTAGGATAAAGTTATATTTTATAATTTTTTTTTAATATTACATACATGTAAAGGCTATCAATATTTTATTAAAAATCTAACGAGAATTTATAATGAAATCACAGATGACACAACTCAGATAATTTTATCCAATTTAAGTGATATCTTGCACTAACAAATACAAAAAAAAGTCTACTCACATTTAAATACGATGAGCCCCACACATATGAAAGATATCATTTTTCAATTATGAAAAAAGTCTTATTGACTACAATTAGCAAGGCTCGAAGGCTGCACTTCAAATGGAGTCCAGCAGGCCAAGCTTGAGTACAAATTACTTATTTATTATTTCAATATCAAATCTTTAGAATTCCTAATTAAATGAAATGACATTAAGTTGCAATAATATTAATTGAATAACGTGAGATAAAGTTACATTAGCTTTTAATTTGTTATAATATCTAAAGTAATATTATTAGTTTATCTTTTCACTTGAAACATTTTACATTATTTGAAAATTGCATTAATTATAAATTACAAATTTAATATTATAAATAGGTTAGTGTTCATGTGATACCAATTGAAAGCTAATCTCATATTTAATTCATATTTACATATATTCATGTCATAACAAAGTGAAGATTACATAATTATTTTATTATATGGTCTCACGGCATATAAAATTAAGAAATAATAAATCTTCAATGAAAATAAAATAATTTAGACTTCGATAATTAACTTTATGAAGGAAAAAAAATAAAATAAACAATAATGCTAATAATTCATTTGTAAAATCATCATCACACTTTTTTTTAGAAATATAATTTGTTTTATTAAATAAAAATTCTTCCTTAAAAATAATATCAATTTCTTTTTTAAATTGAGAGATCAAGAAAAATTTTATATAGGAGGCTATGATCTTGTATATGATAGCGTCTAACATCCTAATATAATTTTTTATTGAGATTAAATTAAGAATTCACCACTAACCTTGTTTTTTCTTATTATGACTTTTTAATATAATTTTTGGTTGCAATTAAATGCTTACCTCATTTTTCAAGGGGAAAGGAGTTCGATTTCATACAAGGATAGATTTTCCCTAAATAGAAGCAAATTTTGCCTATATTAAATGTAGACTTTTTTAAATATTGTATAAAGAGGATAAATTTGTACATAAAATATGTATTATAAAAATACATATATTGTATGAAAAACAAAATCAATATTATTATACAACATTCTAAATATTTGTGTTTAAATAGAAATGTATTTTATTTTCAAATATATCTATATATATATGTGAAATATAGATCGATATAGATTGTAAGATGCTTTCGAATCATAGATTTTTAAAAAAAATAAAAAAACAATTAGTCCAAATAAATTATATTACAATAACATATTCATATTTCATTATCAATTAGAGACAAGTTATTATTGTATATAACTAATCAAAATTTTAAGTGCTTATTAAGAAAACTCACATTAATAAACTACACATTTTTTATAACGTATCCTAGGTTGTTTGACAAGTCTAATTTGTAAATCTGTGACCAATTACTCCCCTTTCGAGGATAGTTATAAACTTATTATGAAGGATAAAAATCCCACAAGTTATAAATAAATATTTAATGTGTACTATAAAAATAATTATACAAATTTCAACTAGCTAAAGAAAGAAAGTACTTTTAATGTATTCTATAATTTTAGTATTTTAAAAGAAAAAAACATAGTTAAAAGTTATTTTAAATATTTGATAAAAAAATATTTAGAATCAAGTTTGACAAGATAACTTATCCTAAAATAAGTTTTGACAAGTAGGAAAAGAATTATTTACTTTTTAAATTTTGATTTTGAAAAATAGTTTTGTTCTCAAAAATTCTAAATATATCTATCTCATTGTAAATTATATAAGTTCAAAATTAAACATAAAATAGTTATTTTCAGTTTAATTAAAAAATACAAATTATCATAATCTAAATAAGAATTTTTATATTATTTTGTATTTATTATATTTTTGTTTCTTGCGAATGTCAAAAACATTACTTTGTTTTGTTACAAATTTTTTTAAACAAAAAATAAAATTAATATTCATTAGCATTATATGTTTTGATCATTTGCATTATTACATCATTCTAATAACCAAAATTAATAAACACTTATAAACTGACTTTAAAATTGACAATAGGTTTGAAAATGAAATTTATTAAATAGTTAATTGTCTGATTACTTCTTCAGTTCAATAAATGCATATTATTTTATAATCTATTATAACTTCAAACTAGCCTTGAAATCCATATTTTTTATATCAATTTCAAAAAATTTTACTAGTAGTTCATACTTAATATTTATTATTTTTAATATTATTTTATGTGCATTTAGATATTAATTAATGAAATCCTCAAATTTTCATTTTTAATTTAGTTGCAAAACTATTGCAAAATGAACTATAGATAAAATATATTTTAAATTCCAAATAAATTTTTTAACAAATTATATCTAAAAAAAAGCTAACATAACGATAAAAAACATATTTTTGGGTATAGCAATGATAAATAAAGAGAAAAAAATGATAAATGGTTTACGAACCCTCATTTTGAAACATAAACTTTTTATTAACTTTTTTTTGTTAATAAAAATCACGTAAATTATTACAATAAGACAAATACTCCTCGCTAACATAATAATTGATATTAAAACTATAACACTACAAATCGTTACACCAATAACCACTTTACCCTCTATATTTAAAAGAGAAAATTTATAACATGTATTAAATAAAACACATCCATTACAAGATTTAATGGATGAAGAGCCCGTTTAATTTGACTTTTTATATATCCCATCTAGACGAAATAGATGGGATAAAGTTTAGTTTAGTGATTTTATATATTCCAATATCTTAACTAAAATCACCCAATGTATTTTTCTAATTAAAACATTACTCATTGCTTGGATTTTGTATTGACCATAAATTACTAAAATTAATTTATATCTCGGTTAGTCTTCATGTCATAACGATTGATAACTATTCTCATATTTAATTCATATTTTCATATATTGATCAGAAAAAAGATTGCATAATTATTTCATTAGTTGGTCTCATGACATAATTAAGAAATAATAAACCACCAATAAAAATATAATTGATTTCGACCTTAGTAATTAACTTACTAAAAGCAAAAAATAGCATAAACAACACTGATAAATAATATATTTGTTAGAATCATCATCACACATTTTGTTGAGAAAAATATAATTTGTTTTATTAAAATCAAAATTCCTCCTTAAAAATAATATCTGAAATTATTTTTTAGCAAAATTGGGAGCTCAAGAAAAATTTTTCATTTATAAAAGAGATCATTAATCTTGGGGTAAATTCCCTTTTCCCCCTTAAGGTTTTTGTAAATACCCACTTGCACCCCTCAGATTTAAAAAATTACCCATTAGGTCTTCCTGTTAACTTTGATAACGGCAAAATTTAAATTTCAGTGGTAAAAAAGTAATTAGGCACCATAATATACAGTAAAATTCTATTTAAATTATTAAATTAGCAAAAAAATCAATAAATAAATCATAAAATTAATAATAAAGAATAAAATTAACAAAACAATAAATAATAAATTATCAAATCATTAAATTAACGAAATAAAAAGTAAATAATCATAAATTAACAATATATAACACAATTAACAAAATAATAAATCATTAAATTAACGAACAAATAAATAATAAATTAACAAAATAATAAATCATTAAATCATTAAATTAACAAATAAATAAATAAATCATAAAATTAACAATAAATGATAAAAATTAAGAAAATAATAAAAATCATTAAATTGACAAATAAATAAATAAATCATAAAATTAACAATAAATAATAAAAATGAACAAAATAATAGATCATTAAATTAACAAATAAATAAATCATAAAATTAACAACAAATAATAAAAATTAACAAAATAATAAATCATTAAGTTAACTAATTAATAAATAAATCATAAAATTAACAACAAATAATAAATCATTAAGTTAACAAATAAATAAATAAATCATTAAATTAAAAATAAATAATAAAATTAACAAAATAATAAAGTAAGGTCATAGGATTATTATTATAAAAGTACAAATTTATCGTTATATGAATTGACAGAAGGACTTAACGGATAATGTTTTAAATTTGAGGGGGGTAAATGTGTATTTGTAAAAAACTTAAGGGGGAAAAGAGAATTTGCCCTTAATATTGTATATAATAGAGATTAACATTCTATATAATTTACGGTTGAGATTAATTAGATTAAGAATTTACTAATAAACATTATTTTCTTATTCTGACATTATATATAAGAAATTATATATTCCCTTAATAATATAATGATAAGTGCATATTTACCTCGTTTCTAAAATGAAAAGAAGTTCGATTTTCACAAGGGTATGCTTTTCTTAAATGAGAGCAAATTATATTCAAATTAGATGCTGACTTCTCCTAATAAATTTATACATATAATTTGTAATATTAAAAAACTTATAATATAAAAAATAAAATCAATCGTGTCACAGTATATTCTAAATATTTACATTTAAATAGTAACATATTTATCCTCAAATATCTATATAAAAGATTGCGCCCACTTGGACTATTGTGGTTGGTTTGTCAAATTACAATTTTTTAAGAAAGATAAAAAAAAATGTTATTTGATCGAACAAATAATCTTACAATAACATATTCATATTTCGTGATAAATTAGAAATAACTTATTATTGTCTACAAGTAATCAATTTTTTAGATACTTATTAAGAGTTAAACACCACATTAATAAGTTAAGGAGAAATAAAAACTAGAAAATAACTAGGCTGAGTTTTATTTGTCAATTAACTCGGATGATCTTTTTTCCTTTGAACATTAAATAATTGTATTTATAATTTACCAATATTACATAAAAAATTTGGGTGATTTAAAGTAGTTAAAGTTACCCACTTAGCATCCTAATAAAATACCTACAGGACTTTCCTACACATTTGTGGGCAGCCTTTCCTTACAGTAAAGATAATTATCCCTTAAAATGAATAATAAAAATATCACAAGCTATGAGTAGATATATGAAGTGTATTATAAAAGTGACTCTAAATGCCTATTGGCACTCTAACTTGTAATGTTAGTATTTTAAAAGAAAATTGGTAAATAAAAACCATTTTATAAATTTGATAAAAAAATTTTAGAATCAATTTTGATAAATCTACCCATGCTAAAGTTTTGAGAAGGGGAGATGAGTTACTATTCAAATTTTGATTTTGCAAAATAATTTTATTTTAAAATATACTTCTAAATATACCGTATTATAAATATTTAAGTGAAAAATTAAACCAAATAATTTTTTTCAGTTCTAATTAGAATATACAAATTATTAAAATCTAAATAAGAATTTTTTTTCCTCTTTCTATGTACTTTTCTACTTACTATATTTTTACTTATTGAAAATATTAAAATAATATAGTTTTACTGTAAACTTTTTTAAGATAAAAAAATAAAACTATTTTGATTTAGCATTATATACATTTGATCATGTACATTATTCATCATTCTAACAATAAAATATATGAAACACATGTAAACTACCAACTTATTAGTTAACTGATTATTTCTTCAATATAACAAATATGCATTATTTTATAATCTACAATAATTTCAAATTGGTCTTAAAATCGAAACCTATTATATCACCTTCAAAAAATTTTATTAGTTAAACTTCTTTTTTTTTTTTTAATTTTCATGAAGATCACACTTATTATTTGTTATTCTTAAAATTATTTTATGTTCACTTAGACATTTACCCACAAAAAAATTTTCAACAAATTATATCTAAAAATAAGAAAAAGTTTACTAATATAATAAATTAAAAAAAAAAGGTAAAAGACAATTGGACATCCAAAATTAAAAATATATGTCAAGTGAACCCCTAAGAGGAAAATATTTATTAGTAGAAACTCTTTTGCTAGATTTTTCCGTCACTCTTAAATTTTGACCAATTTAAATTAATAAAATAACATAAATAATCCTCTTACCTATGCTGAAGAATAAAATGACATAAATATCATTAAATATTAATTATTATATCAAAATAGATAAACTCATGGTAAATTGAAGCCATAACTTCTAAAGTTTTTCGAGAAAATTTCATAACCCATTTTATTTTTTAAGTTATCAATATAACCAAATTTCTTTCTCTCATCAAAATCATAAATTTAGACTCGTCAAGACTAATCAGTACTAGAAATCATACCAAAAATCGGCCTAATTATTGGTATATATATTTTCACCATCAATTACCAACTACCAATTTTTTACCCATATGAAAAACAATATAAAGAAAAAAAAACAAAGGAAAAATCAACCAATTATTTTTATCCACTTTGAAAGAGTAAAGTTCGGTTTCCAATTCTCCAAAAAAAATTGCAAAGAAATGAAGAAGAAACGGCAAGAAGAAGAAGGAAGAAGTTGGCGGCAAGAAGAAAAAGAGCAGTGGCCATTTAGAATTTTTTTTTTTAATGTAATTATTTTTTCATTAAATATCATTTATTTTTTATTTTTATTATTTAATGACTATTATCATTTTATCTTTAAATGTAAAAATAATTTTTGAGGTTATAAAGACTATTAAATTGTTAAAACAGTGGTGAAAAAATTTAACAAAAGAAATCTAGTTGACAAATAGTTTCGACTAAAAAATCTACACATATTTGATAAAAAAATATTTTTATATTTTTTTTTTTACAAAAACATAATTTTTTAGTATAATAATAATAACTATGAAAAAAAAAATCCGTCAACTTTGAGAACACGTGGCTTCATATATTTTGGGCCAGCTTACTAATATAGTTGGAGTGGGCTTACCAATCGGCCTGGCCCGATAATAATCCAAAATTCTAAATTGTTCACACCACAAAATATTCGTCTCACAAAATGAATTTGGTAAGTGGGGCAGGCGGGGGATATAACAATGTTTGATAATGTTTTCAAATACTGTTTTTCATTTTCAAAAACAAAAAAAATGTTTGGTTGGATATTTGTAAAACTTGTTTCCAGAAACAAAAAGTATCGTTATTTAAATTTTGAATTAGGAAGAGAAAACAAAAAAATCGTGGTTTTTACCATTTTTAATGACTCCATAAAATTACTTACAATTTTATCCTCAAAATAACTACGTTACTCAACGGGGGTTATAACAATGTTTGGTAATGTTTTCAAAATCTGTTGTGCATTTCCAAAGACAAAAAATATGTTTGGTTGGATATTTGTAAAACTTGTTTTCAAAAACAAAAAGTAGCGTTATTTGAAATTCGGATATTGACATTTTCTCTCATAATGTTTGGTTTAATAGACAAATGCTCCTTGATATTTGAGAAAAGACAGATGCTCGTCTGATATTTGGATAAATAAACAGATATCCCGAACTTTTATTTCTGTTAGTTGACCAGTTAATTTATTATTATTTGTGTCTCTCATCTTTTATATAATAATACTTTGATATATATTTTATTTCAATATAACACTTTACTCCCTATTTTAATATTTTTTACAATATAATTTTTTTAAATATAACAATTTAGTCCACATTTAATATTTTTTCATAATATACACAAGACTAAATATTTTTTTAATTTTTTATTTTAATAAAAAATTTAGAAAATAAAATATTATTAAAAAATTTTAAACAATGAGTTAGATTAAATTCATATTAAAATATTTTAAACTCATGTTAAAAAATAATTATATTTTTTTTCTTTTTTCTACAATAAATTTGATATTTAATTATTAAAAGAATTTTGAAATATATTTTAATATTTTATTCTTATATTAATATTTTTATTGAAAAGATTATATTAAATTTATTATATTTTTTTGAGAAAAATTATGAAAATATAAATAAAAAAGTATAAAAAAAATTTAATATCATTTGTTAATAGAATTAGTAATTAAATATATTTTATATTATATTTATTAACCAATATAATTTAATTTTAATTAAAACAATAGAAAAATAAGAAACTTTTTGATTATTTTTATTTGCAATATATACATAACATGTATTTATTGCTTATATTTTTTTATATATTTTAAAAAAAAATATAATAAATTTAGCATAATTTTTTAAATAAATATATTACATGTAAAAATAAAATGTTAAAAAATATTTCAATTAAATTTTTTTTAATAATTAAATATTTATTATTATAAAAGTAAAAGTAAATGATTAAAAATATTTTAATATACGAGTATGACTTATCTCATTATTTAAATTTTTTAATAATTATATTTTTAAAATTTTTTATTAAAATAACAAATTAAAGAATTTATTTATTCTTGAATATATTGTGAAAAAGATTTAAAATATATGAAAAAATATAAATAAAAATATAAACAATAAATACATGTTATATATATTACAAATAAAAAAATAAAAATTTTCTTCTTTTTCTATTTTTTAATTAAAATTAAATTATATTGGTTAATAAGAATATAAAATATATTTAATTGCTAATTCTATTAACAAATGATATTATATTTTCTTTTTTTTTTTCTTTTTTATTTATATTTTCATAATTTTTCTCATGAAAATATAATAAATTTAATGTATTCTTTTAAAAAAAAAAATATTAATATAAGAATAAAATATTAAAATATATTTTAAAATTCTTTTAACAATTAAATATCAAATTTATTGTAAAAAAAAGAATATAAATATTTTAACATGAGTTTAAAATATTTTAATATGAGTTTAATCTAACTCATTGTTTAAATTTTTTTAATAGTATTTTATTTTTCAAATTTTCTATTGAAATAACAAATTAAAAATGTATTTAATTTTGAGATATTATAAAAAAATATTAAATGTGTACTAAATTATTATATTTAAAAAAATTATATTGTGAAAAATATTAATATAGGGAATAAAGTATTATATTGAAATAAAATATATATTAAAGTGTTATTATATAAAAAATTAGAGATACAAATGATAATAAATTAACTGATAAACTAACAAAGATAAAGTTTAGGGGAGATATTTGCCTATTTATCTAAAGTTCAAAATCATCTGTCTTTTCTCAAATATTAGGGGGGCATTTACCTATAAGGCCAAATATCAGAGGAAAAAATGTGAATATCTCTTTAAAATTTGAACTAGAAAGAGAAAACAACAAATTCTTATTTTCCACCATTTTCAATGACTTCATAAAATTACTTACAATTTTATCTTCAAAATAACTACCTCACTCGTCTTAAAAAATAGTACCACACAAATTGTCACTGTTTTTCATTTTATAAAATTATTTTTAAGAAATATTACAAAACACATTTTTTATTTTTAAAAATACCATTTTAAAAATGTAACCGAATGCAATATTTTTTACAATTCGTTCTGTATATTGTTTGCTCAATTTGAAAAATTTAGTTCCTGCCTAAGACACTCTTAATTCTAAAAAACTTTTGAATTAAAATAAACACACATAACCTTTTTCGTGTCTTGAAATATTTAAAAGAAAAAGAAATTTAAAAAAAAGAAGTAATAAATTATTAATATATGAACTAAATTTGGTGTCATATATTAATAAAATTATTAATAAATTATAATTTTTATAATTCTTATTAAATAATTTAATTTAATTAACAATATAAAAAAATGAGAGAATTTTTATTATTTTTATGAGTAATAAATATAAGATATATGTATTTTATATATTTTATTTATATTAATTATGAGCTTCATATTTTTTAAAAATATAATAAAATAATATAATTTTTTAAGTAAATATGTTATATACAAAATAAATGATAGAAATATTTTATTTAATTTTTTTATAATTATATATCAAATTATTATTAAGAAAGCAAAATAAAAGAATTATGAATATTTTAATATATGAGTTTATTACAACTCATTGTTAGAATTTTTTATAATAATTTTTTGTAATTTTTTATTAAAATATAAATTAAAAAATTTTAATTTTATATTTCAGTCCTTAGTCCGTTGTTAATAGTAAGAATTAACTTGTTGTAATTAAAATAATTATAAACTATTTATTATTATATTAAAATTTAGAGACGAAAATAATAATAATTAACAAATCAATTAAAAGATGTGAAAGTTAAAAGAGTATGTATTAGTCAATCTCCAAACTTTTAAGAGTATCTGTCTTTTCCTAAAACTTTATGAGATATTTGTCAATTTCTTAAAATTTTAAATTGGATTACACTCATGCTCAACTTAACCTAATCGAGCCAAATCAATTAGAATTGGTTTGGTTTGATAAAATATCTTTGATACGATTATAGTTTTAAAAAGCTAAACTATTCGATTCACTTTTAAAGTTGGGTAAAATTCAAACTAAACCAATAAATATGTATCTCGATATATTACTGAACTTTCAAATTTCAACAATATATCAATAGAGGTGTCAAATTGGCCAAACCAATACAGTACAATATGTGTGTGTTATAGAAAAAAGGGTCAACATGATACGTAAACACGCATAAAATTTAATTAAGCCATAAATTAAGTATGAATTTTTTAAAAAATATTTAAAATTTTAAAATGAAGAAAACATAGAGAATAATACATCATAACATGAAGCAAATTTAATAAATTTAAGAGTTGGAAAAAATCAAATTTTTAAAAATTAGGAAGGAATATGAATAAACTTAAGTTTTATAGACCAATTGAATCAGACATTGGAGACTAAATTATTAAAATAGAGAATATCTGTCCCAACGAATTATTTCTCTAAAGTTTGGGGACGAAAATGTTATTACTCCTAAACGTGGCATCATGTGAACTCCTTAAATTAAATTTGCGTACAAACGACATCGTATTAGTCCCACAAGCATGAGTTGAACTTCTTAGATCAAATATGTAAAAAACGACATCGTATGTCCCACAAAATGCAATTCCTTAACCGTGCCATCATTTGAACTTCTTCCCAGACCTCCGAAGTAGAACCCCTTTCGCTCGCAAAATCCCTACTGAAGAAGAGAAGTGAATTTGCAGGGAAAATGAGAGGAAATTCAATGATTTTGCGTCGATTTCTTCTTCGACGGGGACTCTCAAATCTCAATTCAGGTAATCTCGTTGAAACCCTAATTTCTCCTTCAACAGCAGCACCATCTTCAAACGCTGTAATTCCCGGATTACCCTTGTTCCGTAATTATATTTCAACCGGCTCGTCGGGGAAGATTCCTTTTCATCAGTTCCAGAGAACCCTCTGCTCGTCCCCTGATGGTACATTCTTCTTCGTTTCTTGCAAATTTTTATTGACGTTTGCTCTCTTTCATTACAATCAATTTGTTAGCAAATCTTGGTTTTTATTAATACTTTTTGTGATTACTTGAAGCTTTAGTAGAGAAATTGACTCCAATGCATGCTTTACTGTAATGTGTGTTTCTTTGAATAGAGTTGGTAGTTTCTAATTCACTGCCTTAAAATAATAAGAATCAGTCACATTTCTTTTGCAGAAGCAAGATTAGGTTACAAAATTTAGTTGCTAATGAAGTGTTACAATTAGATTATTTATTTATTCATTAATTGCTTAGTGATCTTCAGGTTTTTTAAGCCGTTACACTTCAAGCTTAGGGTTTTTTTTTTTTTTTTTTTTTTTGGGTGTGTCATATGCGCTAGCACTACAAAATTTGGGAAACAAGTTATTAATATATGATTAATTCAGGCATCATGATTATAGTTGCTGTCTATTTAATGATTTCATTTCAGGGCCTTCCAATATTGTCCTCATTAAGTCAGGAGAAGAGTTCAATAGCTCACTTAGTAAAGTTAAAGGTATATTGTTCTTATTTACATTTTGATTCTTTGGAAGCTTTTATTACTTGGCATTATTTTATTGGCAAAGTTGCTCACAATGGTTGTCAAATTCATTGAATAGATGAATCTTTGCCGGCAATATTGTATTTCACTGCTGCATGGTGTGGGCCCTGTAAGTTCCTGGTTTATTTAGTTTTTTAGTTGATTGATATACTAACTGTGATATGTGCTTTGACAATGATATTAGCCATTTATCTGTCTTTTGATTGTAAAGGTATTCTCGAACGTGTGTAATGGTACATTTTTCCTTTGCAGGCAGGTTTATATCTCCTGTCATAGGAGAGCTGAGTGCAAAATACCCTCATGTAACAACATATAAGATTGACATCGACCAGGTAGGAAGAATTTGTTGTATTGCAGTACGATTTTATTTTTTTATTTGTTGGAAGTAATATATTTGCCATAAACCATAACATTGGCAGCATAAATTCTATTGTCTCTGGTTAATCCTACAGAATTCTCCAGCAGAAAAAGTGACTTCAAGTACAGAAATTTGATAGCTGGTACCATGATTTGTAGTTCTAATATTTCACCCGAATTCTTATCCCTGGAATATCAGTTTGCCAATTTTTTTTTTTTGACATCAGAGTGACTGGTAAACATAAGGAATAATCTCTATTTCATTGGCGTGGAGAAGTTTGTAAGAAAATTGAGGTAGCTGAAGAAAAATTGTTTAGTTTCCACTTCTGCCCTTCCAAATGTTCGCTTAGTTTGCCCCTTCTACTCTCACTTCATTACCTTTGGTTCCTTATTAAGCACTTGCACCCAGTTTTCTTCAAAGAAATTGTCTTCTATATGCCTTTTTATATTAGTTCTGCTCAATCTTTTTGTCAATGATTTCTGCCTCGAAAGAATAAGTAACTTTTCCTTGCATATATCAGATCAGTTTCTCTTTGACTTTTATTTGATGTCTAACATTCTAAAGGAAAACGTCACATACATCCTTGTTGGGTCGATTGTGTAAACAATGATAATAATGTAAATCATTTAGTTTAAACATGTACTTGAGAGATGCTAGATGACTAAGGCATGCACATAGGACATACCAAACTTCTGCTAGTCAACATTTACTTGTGACCTTTAATTCTCATTGCTAATGAATATCTCTGTGATCAGCCATGCTATTAATTCACAAGATTTCAGTTTCTTTAAAGAACTATCAATTTGATTTAGGTTGTTTACATTAGGTGAGTTCATTTGAAGATAGAATTTATTCGCAGCTTGCATGATAAGCGAGAAACTACATTAGGAGAAACATTATCTTATTTGGTTTCTATTGCCATAATGTATATAAACAGTAGCTTTCTTGAATGTTAGAGTGAAGCTTGTTTAAAGTTTCTGGCTCTGAAGTAAATCTTGGTTTATGGTCTAAGAGTTACCACATTATTGGTTGGATGGTAAAGGCCAAGCATTAGAAGAAAGAGGAGAGAGGATTATAGAAAAAATCGAAAATTGATATCTTCTATTTTCCAGCCTATGCACCTATGCTGGATGACAGTAGAAGACGGAGGAGTTTGATAGGTCTTAGTTTAAAATCTTACAAATCAAAGGGAAAAAATGGATAGTGTTTAACAGAAAGTTCCACAATCTATAATGATACATAGCAAGCTTCTAGCTAAAGACGTGTTACATATAATGCTCTAACAGCTTAGTTATTTTCTTTCTCTCATTCAACTGACATTGGATGTGAAGTTCTGCTCATTCAGAGTAGTTACAGTTCATTTTGCTTGATGGTAGTGTAACTGTCCTCAGAAAAGGTTGGACCTAATGTGGTCATTCTATTGCAGGAAGGCCTGAGGAGCACATTAAGCAAGTTAAATATCAGCGCAGTGGTAAATTGCATGATTCCTTTTTCCTACTATTGTTTGAATATCGTTATGTGCACATATACTCTGGAAGCAATTTGCTGGCCATGGGTGTGTATATTTGTTTTGGTTTTTATACCACATTGGTGGTGGTAGTATATATATGCTAACAAGGTTGATGTTCCAATTAATGTTAACTACTAAAATGATCAAATATCTTTTAAGGTCATACTGTGAAGGGCAATTCTTTTCTTTTACTATCAGGGATTTGAAGGTTCAGCCTGGATATATTTATATTCTTATTGTAGCCCAATTTTGGACATTGTTCATCCTTTTTCAGTTATTTTCCCTTGAACAGAAGCTAGCAGCAATGGCGACTGCTTTGATCTTTTTTCCCATCCTAATGTGAACTATTTGTTTAATCATTTTGTGTCTTTTCATGTGCAAAAATTTGAAAATACACCAATTACATTAAAATTAATAAGAAAGCCCTGACTATTGATTGCAAATTTCATTTTTCGGTCACACTAGATTTTTTTGACTGATGTGCTTCTTATGCTGTAGCCAACACTTCTCTTCTTTCATAATGGGGAAAAGGTGGCTGAAATAGTTGGTGCCGATGTCTCAAAGCTGAAGGATACTATGGACAAACTTTACAAGTAACTCTTCACTTGTCTTCTTTGCATTTATATTTATACAATGGTGTAATTGCAGCTTTTACCTTTTTGTGTTTGTGAACCAAATCAATGTGTTGTTCTTTGTTGGACCGTAGTAGTTGGCATAGGGGTTTGAATGGTTTGAGTCCTGTTCGAAAGTCGCTGCTCTTTTGAACTTTTAGATTCATTTCCAATATAATATAACTGTTATACTATTTTGATATGTAATATTTTGAATTTTTCCATGCTTTTATGTACTTGACATGTTACATCAATGTTACAGCCAATAATACAAAACTTGAAACCTCTTATTTAATATTTGAAAACTCTAATATTAGAGTTGAAATTCTAACTTAAAACTCTTAACGAAAAAACTGAAACCTAACTTAAGAATTATAGGGTAAAGCTTAAAATGTCAACACAAAATTTGAAACATCTAAAACAAACCTTGAAATTGTAGCTGTATGTTCGTGAATCTATGCTTTCGTTATGCTCATGTTTAAAACATTTATTATTGGGCCTGATGTTGCATAGTCAAAAAATGCCATTGTGCTTATTTTTGTGCATCTATAAATATTCATTGGTACTTTCCATAGATTTCTTAAATGGATTAGAAGCTTGAATGTTGTAGACTTGCCTCTGAATTAAATTTGATGAATTGTTCATTTGTTACATTCTGTGTTGCCTTCTTTTTCTTTAAAAAACAAGGACTGGAGTCACTGGACATCATAAATCTATGTGATAAAAAAGTGATGAATATAGATCTGTATATCTGTGTAGATCTACCTCTTTTTTCATTGTTCAGCTTGATGCCTATGACTGCAATATTTTAGTTTTAGTTGAAAAAATTAAAAAAAAAATTTCTCATTGTAATAGTAGTTTAGTTTTGGGCAAATAATAATTTGAAGCATTTTACTCAAAAGTCTAAAGCATAACAGAGTAAAAGTCACTGAAATCAGACTTACCCTTGAAATAAATTCCACTAGATATCCATCAGCTTCAAATTTGTTCTTGGCAGAAAAGCAGAAAGGTTTTTCTTCCTGCTTTTCTGGAACGAAAGAGTTTTCACTTATGGGGCTACGGAAAGAAAGAGAAAAATGCGTGGAGTGTTGTATGGTAACTTGAGAGCAACTTCTTGTTGAGTCAAATTCATGTTTTGATTGGTTTTGAGTAATTTTGCTGTTTAGCTGTTCAGGAATTTTATGAGAATTTACCTCTGCAACTCTCTAACCCCCTCGCATTTTCGAGCCACCTTCAGAGTCCACGTACGCCTATGTAGGCTAGAGCTGCACATCAGCGTAAATTGATTATGATGATGATGTCTTTGATCAATGTATCATTGCTGTCTTACATAATGTATGCTTTTGGCTTTTATCTGCATAATTGTCTGATTGTTTTGTTTTCCAGGAAGGATTGAGTGAAGATAATCCATGAGAAGAGATTTTCAGGAGAAAGATACAGGAATTGATGGTAAATTTGCTTTCTCATCTGGCCTGGTAAGAGGACATTGCGTAGTGTTATACCTCCATATCCGTACTGTTTAAGAAAATTTGAGAAGAAATAAGAATTTACTATCTATACATCACTGGAGGGCACATAAAGTAACGATTTCTTTAGGTTTGTTCTTTCTTCTTGAAAATGCTATCTGCAGCATTAGATCACAATTTTGAGTTTACTATCTGCAGCATTAGATAACAACTTTGTCACCAAGACAGAAAGATCGAACTCTATCAAAATGCTAATGCAACGTTGAAATTGTTTAAAATGACTCAATTTAGGGTATGTTTGATACTATTGGCTTTTATTTACTTTTGAAAAGAAAGTATGTGATAAATATCAACTTTTAATAGAATTGACACAGTTTTTCTACTAATTTGAAATTTTTTTAACACAAAAAAGAAGGGCGAATAATTTATTTCAATAAAAAGATTATAAATTAGCAAAAATCCTTTTTCTAGTTATTTAAAAACATTGTAGATGGTTTTTTAATTCTGTTTGCGGCTTAAGAGCGGCTAATTGTGCTTTGATTATATATATATATATATATATATTAAAAGAATTATATGAACAAATAGGCTATCTTCTGACCCACTCAAAAGATTAATTTTTGTATGATTTTTACAAGGGAGGGCGACAACGAGTTGTTTTTAGTCAAAATTAAATTCAATGTTTCGTAATAAGTGAAAATTTTTCGGAACAATAAATAACGAACACTTAGATATATTGTTGAAGAATGTCTATATTTTCAAAAATATTTATGTATCACGGAAAATATGGGCTCGCAGGCCCAAAAGAAAGTATGGGCTCATCACTTGGCCCCAAACGACAGTAACATAGCCCGTTTTCTTCACGCAAATATCTCCTAGATTAGGTAAAATAACGTGAAATTTTAATAAATAAATAAATAAATAGAAATGAAAGGAGTGTTAAGCATGTTCAAAATTATTCCAACTATGCTTTAAAGGTGTAAAATAAAAGGAAATTTAACGATGTAATGTTTTAAATGAAAAAATAGTATTAGTCAATTTAACCGATGAAAGTTCTCGACTTCGTATAACAAAATTTTGGAGTTGGAAATGTTATGTGTGATAAAAAATGTATTATTATTTATGTTCTAGATATTAATAACAAGTTTTTATTAAAAAGACAAATAATAATAATAATATATGGAGAAATAATATATTTGTCCTTAAATTTTGTCAATAATAAATTGGATATAATTTATTCAATTTTAATAATTTCATCTCCGGTGAGAATGTGTTTAAAATTAAAATATAATCAAAGATACTAAGATAAATATAGGGACTGCTTTTTGAAAATTATCAAAATCTGGGCTGATTTGTTGTTTTGAGAAATTTTAAGGATGAAAATGTTATTTACCCAATAACACATTTTTAAATTTATAAAATAAATTAGATTTATTTATCCAATTGAATACAATAATAATAACAATTAAAAAATGAAAAAAAAAAAGGAAAGAAGATGAATGAGATTGTTGAAGCAGTTGGTTATTTATGTTTGGAGAAGATGCTCTCAGAGAGCAACAAGCCTACATAGTAGAGTAATAGAGTGGGTGTATGAATAGTAGTAATAATAGATGATGATGATCAATGAATGAATGATAGCATACCAACTTGCAGCAGCAGAAGCAGAAGCGGAAGCAGAAGCCAGAAGCAGAAAGCAGAAAGCAGAAGCAGTCCAAGTCCAAAATTGGTCAAAGGATAAGGACAATCATAGAGTTCTGTAATTTCTGATTGTTGGGTCCATTTCCCCCCACCACTTTCCTCCTTCGTCTTCTCATCATCCCCCAACGTTACACAACACCACCAACCATTTTCATCTCTCCTTCCTCTTTTTTTCAAAATATTATAATTATAATTATAATCTAATAATGCCATAATATTATTTGTAAAAATTTACGTTCATAGAAAGTGACTTTCATCCCAACAATCCTATAAAAAAATCAAATTCTTTCTTACTTAAAAAAAGAGGTAAACACTTAAATATATCAATAATACATGTTCGATCATAACTCTTCTCATTTTTTTTTCTAAATATTATAATTATAATTTAATAATACCAAATATTATTTGTAAAATTTTACGTTCATAAAAAGTGATTTTCATCTCAACCATCCTACAAAAAATCAAATCCTTTCGTAGTTGAAAAGAGAGATGAGCATTTACAAGTATATTACTAATACATGCTTCGTTAGAACTCCTCTCTCTCTCTCTCTCTTTTGAAAATATTATAATTATAATTTATTAATGAAATGACATTGTTTTAAAATTTAAGTTTATAAAAGGGAAAATTTCATTTTAACGGATATAAAAAATAAAACCCTTTCGCAATTGAAAAGAGGAGTACTTATCACCATACTACTAATAGGTGCTCGGTTAGAACAATTATTTTGTAACAATATTTGATTATCATGATGATCATGATGATCATGATGATTATGATGATCAAAATGTGTTGGTGATAGGAGATAAAGTCTATGCAGTAACCAACACTACTAGGGTTTGAAAACTTTCCTCAATTATTTATATATATATGCATTATGCAACCCTACTCTTCTTATTTCTTTCTTCTCATTTGCATGTGTGTGTTCTACACTTTCCAACTTTTGCTCTTCCAATTATATTTTAATTCTGAAAAAAAAAATGCTCATAATCCTTCTTCTTTTTATCAATTTCTAGCTTACTCTCTTCATTTATTGACATTTGCAAATTCAATCATAATTTTTTGTAAGCGATCAAGCCATCAAGGTGCCTACGCGAAGTTATTTTTACATTATTAAGTTTAACTAAATCGAAGGTAAAATAATAATTTTACTACATCAAATAAAAAAATAAGAATATCTTTTTTTCGCCTTTCTAATTTTCTCATCTTTTGGGTTTCATATGATCATACTCAATTGTTATTCTATGGTTAAGGGCATTTTAAATGGTTGCAAAAGTGAAAATTTGGATATTTTGAGAGAAAAATAGAAGAAAAAAGTGATGTAAAGAGAGAAAAAAATAGAGTTAAAAATAAAAAATGTTTCATTCTATATTTTTTTTCGGTTATTTTTATCTTTATACAACCAATCATTTAAGGAAACAAAATTAACTTAAACTATGTGGGAGTGCATTGATGAGTTATAATAAATTTACACTAAATTTAAAGATTGTTAATAAATAAAGGAGTAAATTAAAATTAATTTTTTTAAAAAGTATAAATTTCAAAAATAATAGAAGTAAAGGGTATCTTTGCTTTGCATGTTACAAAAAGATTAAACAAAAAAAAAAAAGTTTGAAATTAAGCCATAAATCAGCAAACTGTTGATACTCTGTACAATTTTTTAAGGAATCAATCAAAGAGTCCTTCAACTAGTAGTAGAACCCTAGATTCCCATTTCAAAGCCCTTAAAGCCTATAGAACTAAGTATATGTATGTGTGCACTACAAATATAATTTAGTATTATAAATTATTACAAGACTAGTACACTAATTGTAGCATAAAGATGTAATATATAAACAGCTGAATTTCACTCAATTAAATTCAACTGGATCGAAAAAATAACTTGAGAGTGTTTCATTTGTTTGGATAAAATTTTCATCTTCTTGTATTAAATATGTCTATCCCAATACTAAATGGATTTGTACATACATAGTCTATATTATAAAATAAATCTTAAAATTACCTTAAACACAAAATTTTCTTTACATATATAAATTGACGAGTATGATTGTATCAATTATCACATAGTTTATATATCCTTTAATTTATCATGAAAATTCTAATATATCGACAAAGAAATTCAAAAGTAATATTTTTAAATGATATTTATTGTAAATGTGATATTCTTATTTATTTCGATGATTCTAAATGCAAAAGAAAGAGTTTGAATTACTAAATTTGGGACTCTAAGAATGTATTATAATAATTTATACAGAGATTTTGCATATCTATTGCTCTTTAAAATTATGACAAAAAAAATGGACTATAAATAATAAACAAAAATTGCATAAAAACCTATGATTTTGAAGAAGTGATACAATCAAGTTTACTTTTTTTTTTTTTAAGAAAAAAAAAGGAGTCAAAATGGGGAATATGCACGCACCATAAAGGGAGAGTAAGTCAACAAAAGAATCCTAATAGAAAAAGAAAGAGAGTATTTTGAATTAACCAATGGAGATAAGAATGAAACCCCATTATTATTATATCATATCACACACCAAAAAGTCAGTCAATCAATCAATCAATCAATCAATCAATCAATAAGAGCAAGAAAATGAGCCGCCAAGAAAGAAAGCAACGAAAATAATTTTAGAAAATAAAATTATTATGGTGTTTGTGGATTTTGCTTTGTAGTTTGAATGAATGAATTGCAGTGAGGCAGATGCTGCAGAAGCAGCAACAACTCGGAAAAGGCTGACATTTTGTACATTTTTTTGTTTGATAGGGATGTATAGATGGCATTGGCAGCTCATCTCTATGTCTCTCTTTTCCCCCCCACTTTTTCTTTTATTTAAAAACAAAAAAGAAATATCCTTTTATATGTTTCTTCTCTTCAATTCATGTCTCCCAAAGTCCCATCTAAATTTTCATCTTCGCTCCCCGTTATTGTGACAGCAATTTAAATATGATAAATTAGATATTTACATATATTTTGTATGATATTTCTCTTATAAAAAAAGATATTTACTCAAATAATTAGAAAAAAATCTGCCTTAAAAGTGTAGGGTAGTACTCAAAATATATTCTCTTTTAAAAGAGGGAACATGCTTTCACTTTTTAGTTGGATGACAGAATTTTACACTTTTCATTCTATCTAGTTTAGATTTAAAATCTATCTTTATTTAAGTAAAATTTTATCCTCTTAATTAGATTTAATTTGAATTCGAAATTTATCTCTATTAAGATAGAGTTTCATAAGATTGATGGGATCAATCTTCATTTAAAATTCATCCCTAATTAATCTTTTATTTGAAATTGAGTCACCTTTCACTTCAGAAGAGAGATAAGCACTTATTATTATTCATTATACTACTATATAAATAAGATTACAATACATAAGATAAGAATGTCAAGTATTTTCATTCAATAACTTTTTTAAAAAAAAATTATTATAGTTTTCAATTATTTTATTATAATTCTTCTTATATTTGAAGCATAACCAAAAAAAAAAAAGAAATTATAAGAGAAAAGTTGAAAAGTAGTTTAAAAAGATATACAATAAGTTACTATGAACCACAATATAATCTTTATTTCTTTCTTTCTTGAATTATTATTATTTTTTTCAAATCAAGATTTTAATTTTTTTCGTTAAAATTTTTTAAATTTTCAGGTACCTTATATTTGTAATTATATATAATTGAATTGGGAATGGATATGAGAATTGATAGATCAAAATCATTTTGACTTTAACATATCAATTGGGACCAATTTTTGAATTATTTTGCTATAATACAAAAATAAATGGACCAAATTTAAATCAATGTAAGATTCAGTAAGTTTTTCACAATCTGATGGGCCATGTGTTGATTCTATTAAATACCAATATCAAATATTCGCTGATAAGTGAATTAGATAGTGAATTCAATTGATCAAAATTGATTGATTTTATTTAATCAATCAAATTCACACAATTCAATTGACAATTCTTTAACATTTAATCAATTAAACTGTAAATTTGATTAATCAAATTGATATTTATAAACAAAAACTTTATATATATATATGTATATGGGATAAGATTAGCAGTTCTTTTATTTTACACAAAATTTTTACATTAATTGATTGAGATTACATCTGACCATATAATTAATGCATTTATAATTAATATATATGTCAAATACAATTTCAATCGTTAAATGTATCGATATTCAATGATTTACAATTGATATAAAATTTTATATATAATAAAAAAACTATTGATCTTGTCTATATATATATTATATATATCAAATAAGAGTTACGTCTAAACAATTATTACTTATACTAATAAATTTAATATTTCATATAAGTAGTGTTTATTATATCTATTTGTTAGCATATTTAAAATACATACTTAAAGAATACCTAGTTAAATCATCAAATAATTTAATTTAAAGTTAAACTACTAAATTATGCTTTAGAAATTATCACATTGTACTCCCTTTTTTTTTAAGAAAATAAAACTTTTTTTTTAATAAATGAATAAATATAAGATTTTGGTTTTCAGTTCAATGATTTCGTTGTTTGAATGAGAAGCCGCAGTCAAATATACTTCCACAGATCAATGAAGGTGGGCTCCATTTTCGTGCATGATGGATTGAAAGGAACAATAACAAATACGTACTTATATTGTTATATAACAACATAAAAGGAATATAATTTAGTAAGTTTTTCAGATCAGTCCCCAACTTTGGAAGTTTTACTTTGTATATCTCTATACCATAAAAATATTTATAATAAATAATTAAATATTATATTGTACCCAAAATTAAAAATAAAAATAAAATTTTTTAAAAAATTTTAAATAAGAACAAAAAATCTCGCTCACAAAATACTAAATATTTATCTCTTAATATTATTTAAATTCAAAATATTTTAAAAATATTTAGTGTGTTTTAAACTACTGAAACTATATTTAGAAGACAAAATAAAAATTGTACGAATGTATTTGTTACCGTAAGATAATAGGTATTTTTGAACAAGCAAAACTTGGAATTAGTAAAAAATTTACTGCTGTAAAAGTTAGGGTTGGGCAGTTTACTGTCACCAATTAGAAAAGGTTCTCTTTATTGAATTTGGAAACCTGCCTAACCAACTGTAAATTTTAGAGTTTCAAAGTGAAAGTTGATTTGATTTTGTTTTCTGTAAGTTCCGAAAATAAATAAATTAATTATTTAAAAAAAAAAAAAAAAAAAAAAAAAAAAAAAAAAACTGAGGGAAGAGGGATGTGATTGACATGGGCACCACAAAAGAGAAGAGGGCCACCACATGTTTGATTGGGTACGGTGACCTGCATCACGATTCACGAGCCTCAACTGTAAAACGTTGAATTTATTTATTTAAAATTTAATTGATCATCATGAGAAGCAAACAGAAATTCTAATCAAATCAAAATCAAATCAATCAACTTTTTAAGATTTCCTCGAACTTATTTCACCTTGAAAACCGCACACATACCAATTTTTCTCTCTCTTTCTCTTTCTATAATAATATTTTTATAAAAATAAATAATTTAGATTCCTTGGAATGCTCATTCAAACTGAAGCCCATAATGTGCCCTGAAAAATGCTGCATGGAAGCCCATCATTTAGGCCCATGGGCTCTGTTCCTTTCACCTTTTATTTTATTTTATTTTATTTTATTTTATTTTTTTATTTGTTTATTAGTGTTCATTTGATACATCCCCTCCCTCCCCAAATTCTAATACAAGTCCCTTTGAAATTACATGTATACCCCTTTCAATAGTATACATCAATTCCTTATTCTATTAACTCTTGAAATTGTTAATTTTGACTTTAATTTTCTCTCAATTCGTGAGTAGACTTTGTCTCTCTTTTTTTTTCTTTAAATATAAAAATAGCTCAATTTAGGCACAAGATACTTTTATTAACGAACAGAAATCACTTAATTTGAATATAAATATTTTTAGCAATATTGTTATAATACTTATATAAACTTTATTTAATTCAGGCATAAAATCAATCTTTTTATTAGTAAGTACAAATTTCTTAGTGTACAAGTAGATAGACAATTACTAGTATAATACTTGTATAAACTCATAAAAGAACACATATATATATATATATATTATGCTCTAGACCATATGCCAATTATACCATATACTATATATTATATTATATATTATATAATATGGTATTATTTTTGGCTGCCTGTCTGCCTAGGTTCTTACATTAATTATTGTAGAATTGCAGAAGCCCAAGAGAATGTGAAATTGTGACAACCCCATGTGATTAATCTGACTCCCATTCCATTCCTTTCTAAATAATTTACATAATTTAACAAAAGCATGTGGCAATCTTATGAGAATTTATGTTCTTTCTAGGACATTCATCACCCTTTTGTAGTTTACAAGTGTCCTCCCTCAATTCAATTTCCCTTTTCTAACTCTATGTATCATATCCCCACATTTTATGACTATCCAATCTCCCGACCCACACTCTTTCGGTATTTTACATCAATTAACAAATAAATAAATTATATATATATATATATCTATACACACACAAGAAAACATTATAGTACATATTTTTTACATAAATTTTTATATTATTTATAAATTATTAGATTATATTGAGTGTATTTATATTCAACAGTTTACGAATAATATAAAATTTTATGTAAAAAAAAGAAGTTTATGATCCTTTTATTTATATTATATTTAATATTATGATATTTTTTAATACCAATTACAGTATTATTATTTTTTAAGAAGAATGTCTAGTACCTCTTACTTTTTCAGTTAATACCCCATTATCCTCTTATATTTTTTTTAATATCTCATGACCCCTTAAATTTTTTTTTAATTTTATCCTTTAGTTTAATTGATTTATAAAATGATAAAATAAAAAATATTTAAAATATTGAAAAGTAAAATAGAAATTCATGTAATGATGAAATATTAAAGAAAATATAGAGAAATAATATGATATTAATTTAAAAAATAAAGAAATAACGAACATTTTTTCTATTTTTTACTATTAGGTTATATTAAATATTATTATTATTATAAAATATTATAAAAATTTTGACAACTAACGGTATAAATTTTTATGCAAACTCAATTGATATTAATTGATTGAGATAGATTAAGTCATTTCTTAGGCGCCTTACCTAAGTTTTGAATCTGGAGTACGCAAGGAATAAAAATTATATACTTTGAGCACTACGTACCTTTCTTATATTTGAAAAAAGAAAATTGATAGGGGTAATATTGTAATATGGCTATCACATTGAAGGAAAAAGTCTATATATTCTTCTGACAATGATGTACAACATTATTATAGTCAATGTCTCTAGTCTAAACAGAGACATCATTTGCCACCTACTTATCTACTGTCTCCATGTCTAAAAGTTATAATAAGTTTCAAAATTATCTCGAAACTACAATAACTATTAAACGCTCAATCGTTAGATATTTAAGGGTATTTTCGTCATTTCAAGGAGTCCGAATAAAATAATTAATTACAACACGTTCTTATATTAAGAACTCATATAACAACACAATTATTTATCGAGGATATAACATCAATATTAGACGCAAATTCTAAGTCACTAAGATTAAACCATCCCAATTTAGTAATGAAATGATTAAGGTAATATTATGATAAGTTTTTAACAATTTGTTTATAGCTATGAGATAATTTTTAAACATATTTTATTTGTACAATATTATAATAAAAGTTAGGTAATTCTGTAATTGTGGATAATAACCCTATTATTTTATTTACACTTATTCAAAATTACGAAAATACTCCTCTATCGTCACGAATTCTTTAACAGAGTTGATGTACTAAGAGCTCCCAATAGTTTATTTGCAATAAGATCATCACGAGTTTAACTTAAAAAACACATCATAAATAATCTAATTAAATTTACAAATATAAAACACTTTTTATTTTAATTTTCTTACCATTAAAAGCAATGTTTTTGTGTCGTGCAACATTTTGTATCAATAAATAATAGCTCAAATAATACAATAATACCCAATTGAATACTCATTAATGTAAATACAACATTTTCACTTTTACTTCTCACATTTTCTTGTTAACCAAACACCAAGTAAATCTTAAGAATACATAGTGCTTATCCACACAATTAGAAATAAATTCTAATGACTATAAAATTCCATCACCCTTTGTAAAAATAGTTGATACCCTTTTCTCTACGAAGCCATTTTAAGTGCTTGTTTGATGATAAAAGCTTTTAAAAAAAGCACTTTTCATTAGTTATTGTAATGTAAAATGGTAGATGAGAAGAGGAAGTAGATGGGTTATTATTGATAGTGAAAAAAGATTCCTGGTGAGACTCAATGGTCAGCAAAGCCTCGGGTTTAACACTGTCATCTAGTGCAATTACAGCCAATTCACTGCTTCTGCTTCTGCGTCTGGCTTCTGGCTTCTGGCTTCTGGCTTCTGGCTTCTGCTTCGGCTTTCTGTCAAATGAGTGAGACACCACTTACTTCTTCCCTTGATTTTCTCAAAAATCACCAATTAACGAAAAACTATGCACTAATTTAACACCACTTGCTTATGATAAGAATATTGTAAACGAGTCGTGTTACCGTACAATTAATGCGAAAATGTAATTTTTTAACATAATTTTTAAGTCATTTTATTTCAAATTGACTATTAAATTATATTTTAAACAATTTAACTATTTGTATATATTTTAAATAATTTAACAATTTAAACATAGTGACTATATCATACAATTGCTATCCCTTATCCATACTATAATGCAAATTTAAAGCTGAATTTTATATTAATTTTTTTATTATTTCATGTCATTTCTCTTTATTTGACATGGGTTAATAATAATAATAATAATAATAAATCAAGTATTATTTTTAAAATGAGTAATTATATTTTTTTTTTGAACTTTATCAAAATTATAAATTATGATATATTTTTGATTACTTGTAACAATTTCATCCATGAGACGAGGGCAGAAATTTGCAAATAGATAAAATTTAGGGACTGATTTGTTAAAATTATTAAACTATATTCCTAATTGTTGTTCTAACAAAATTTAGAAATGCAAATATTATTAACCATAAACGTAGGTATTGCACAAAGAAAAATCTAAAAGAGTAATTTTCTTTCAAAATTACGGAATTTAAGATATTCTTTTGGGAGAAAAAAAAAGTAATAAAAGTGGTTTAGAAATATCTATAATATTTATAAGAGTTTTTTAAAAATATTTTTAATTAATTTACTAATTTTATATCAATTTTTAATAAAATTTTATTTTTATTTCAACGGTGACACCAATTTTGAGACATTGATTTTATTTGATCTTGTCGTAAATTGGGTTGATGAGCTGGCCGCATTGAATATTATTTTCACTTTAAAATTTAATTATTATAATGCATGTTCGGTTGGTAAGATTTTATAATAAACACGGCATAGTATACGCGTACCACCTAAAAACTTTTTCGTTAATAAATTATCATTTTTCATAATATTATATATATATATATATATTACACAATAGATATTTAAAGAGATGTTAATTTAAAATATTTTCTTAAGATAATTATGATAAAAATATTTTTTTTAATTTAAGTGTAGGTTTTGAATAAAATTTAGAAAAATTTTATTATACTTTAAGATTTTCAAAATATTAGACAAAATATTAATAATGTAATTTATGAATATATATCTATATAAAGTTAAAACACTAAAAAAATATTGACGTTGGACAAATCAAAAATTTTTTAATTTTACACATTATTTACATTATTTATAAACCGTTGAATTTTGATATTTTAAACTGTTGAGATTAAATTTAATACATATGATTAATATATCATAATTAATATATATCTAATGTAATTTTAACGTGTTTAAATCTAATCATGTATAAATTATATAAAAAACATATGAAATGCTAATCGATTATTAATCTTTTCTCATTAACCATATAAGGAAAGAGTCAATGGTCTAAGGGTGTGTGTGTGTGTGGTTGATCTGTTTGGCTTGTATTAATGGCCATTTTGTATAAAAAATATTTATGTATTATGTTTGATAACTTTTTTGTTATGTATTGTATTGGATTAAAAATAAAAATAAAGATTAAATCTAATACACATAATTAATATACTATAATTAATGTCCATATAGAATGTAATTCATTATGCTTAAATTCAACAGATTTTTTTCCCAAATACATACATAGATACATATATATATGAAAAGATCGATAGCCTTATATTTTTATATTAATTGTTGATTATTGAATCTGTACACTTCTAACAATTAAAATTAAATCTGACATATATATTAATTATATATTAATTAAATATATCAGATTTAATCTCAACCATTGCAAGTGTATAGATCTAACAATTTAGAAATAATGTAAATATATATATAAAAATATGAAGCTCCCAATTTGTCATATATATATATATAGTTACCTAAGATTATACATATTTTTATATTATTTATAAACCACTAAATCTATATAATTATAACGGTTGAAATTAAATATAACATATGCATCAATTATGCATTAATTAAATATGTTAAAATTTATTTTCAATCGCTAACAATTTATAAATCCAACTATCTATAAATAATATAAGCATATGTGTAATCTTAAAACCTACTGATTTGTCTCTATATATATGTATATAAGGGTAGAATCAGCAGCCCTTTTATTTTATATAAAATTTTATATCAATTGTAAACCGTTGGATATAAACACATGTAACGGTTGAAATTGCATTTGACTTATACATTAATTATATGATCAGATGTAATCTCAACCGTTGGATGTGTTTATATTTAACTGTTTACAATTGATATAAGATTTTATATAAAATAAATGGACTACTGATCTTGTCTCATATATATATATATATATATACACACGATAAATAATTAATATATTATAATTAATATAAATATATTATACAAATATAATAAGTAATTTTAACCCTAAAAAATGTGTAGATTCACGATGTAAGAAGTTGTATAATCTTTAAGGTTTTGTTGATTTTTCCAACGCCAAATTTTACTACCCTAACTTTTTTTTTTTTTATTTTAAAAATTGAAATCAATGGTACCCTAACGGTCAAAAGCAGGGAGTGGATGAATTCCTATTATCTATTGGTAGAAAACGACGACGTAGCACATGAATTAAAACCATTTTTTTTTCCACTACCGAGCAGTGCGTTACCGAAGAAATATCAACTAGTAAAAACAAACAAACTGTACGGACGACATGGACATCGGTACTCATTTTTTTGTCCTTTTCGTTAATTTTTTTAACAATAAATAAATCACCACCGTCAACATGCATCGTGCATCACTTCCTCTAACGTACGCCCTGTGCAACTTCAACTTATATCACGTTTTCACTTTCATTTTACAGAAGAAAAACTAAAAAATTTGATTATAATGACGAAATTTCTAATATTACTACTACAGTTTATGTTATAAAATAACCTGCTTTTCAAATTTAAGATTTATTTGATAATGATAATTAGTATTACATAAAATTTAATTAAAAAATATAAACAATTATCTACATACATAATTATTTATTTTTAAAAAAATTTATCAAATTTAATTAATACTAGAATTAAATTTTAAATTAACGCACATTAATAATACCTAAAGTGTTCACTAGTGGCACTAAATAGATATTCCAATGAATACTTCTAAAAATTTATTTGTTTCAACAATACCCCATAACAATTTCTTTTTTAAAAAAAATAACAAGGAAAAGATATTTTGACTATCTTTTTTCATATTTGCTATTTAATTACACTACCATTCTATTATAAAGTGAAAATTGGAACCATTTCTCTTCCTATCTTTTTAATAATTGAATAAAAATAAAGAAAATGACGAAAGTATGGTCACAAAATGTAGAAATCAAGTTAGAATTTGTAAGTTAAAAAAACACACACACATATATATATATATATATTTATATATACTTGCAAGTTCCATTACATGATCAAATACAAAATTGGTGAATTCAAGAGGCTAGAAATTTAACAAGTCTCTTTGACATTCACCTGGGGTCAGTAACGGAAATGCCTGGCCGAGGAAATTTGGATATTAAAAGAGAAAAAAAGAAAAATAAAATTCCATTAATAATAATATAAACCGTGCACGATAATCACGGGGATCAAAAAGATCGTGAAGAACGCTAATTAGCGACTAAGAATATGTATTTATAGATAATCTTATTCGTAAATATTACCGGAATTTTGGTCTAAGAAAGAGGAGCTCTCTGAGGAGCACCCTTTCTCCTGCTGCTGAGGGAGAGGACAATACCAGGGAGGAAGCCCTTTTTCTTCTTGTTAACCACCATTGGCTCGTGTGAAATTCCTGAACTACCCATGTTGGTGTTGGAACATGATGAGTTCTTGTACTGCAATGGGTCCTCCAGGATGGAGTTTGGAGTAATTTGACCATCATCGTCGATGATCTCTGAGCCATCCATTCTCAATCCCTCAAACTGTGAAAATGCAAAGTCTGATTCATGAATCCTGTAGAGAATGCTTGATAGGTCTTGCCCTTGATATACCATGTAATCAACCTGTACACATTTCCAAGTTACAACACAAAGACACCTCAAATTCAACTCATCAACACATCATATATATTTAAGTGAAGAAACAAAATTCTATAGCAATTGTGAAACATATATGGATCAGAATGAATGGAATGTAATGTACCTTGCAAGAAAGGGAACAGAAATGGAAAGAATCCTGGAGAATTCTGTCACAATTGAAGCACATATTGGCAGAGCCTTTACAAGACCTGGATTGAGGCCTTTGATTCAAGAATATAACCTTAGCATGGTTAATAGTGTAAGGCTGCCAATACAATGAAGAACAAACAAAATTAAATTCTTTATATCAAATTCACTCCAAGGAACAAGAGATTTAATCATGGTTACTTCTATCATCTATGAACATCATCATCATCATCAACATAAACATTCCAATCAACTTAATCACAATTAAGTACCTGAATCGAAGAACAGTCGATGAGTTTTTCAAGATCACCTAATCGAATCACATCGTGGTAGACGTATCGTCTCACCTGTAAAACATAACATTAGTTCTTAATTAGCCAATGAACAGATATGGTCAAAGGACAGAATGAATTTTATGAGGTAATAATTGATGGAGACAAGTGAAATGCAGTAACCTGAGTTAAATTTTTCCATTTAACAGATTGAAATTTAGGTGAAAAGTTAGGCAACCAACTTCCTAAATTCTTGATAGGAAATTAAATGAACTGAGTAGGGAATAAATAATGAATTGAAGGAGAGTATTGAATATAGTAATTGGGGGAAATAAAATTAAAGAAAAATTGGGTCAAACTTTCACTTTCATTGAAAGCAACAGATGAGAAACGCTTTGCAGGGAAGAATGGATAAAAAAGAAATGTTCTATATATGGGAAAGAAACAGCTCCAAAGAGTGGGAACAAGGGCAGACAAAATAAAAGCCTTTGAGCAATGAAGAACCGTATACACAAAATTGATTTAAAAAGAGAAAAAAATTGAGAAAAAGAAGAAAAGCATTAAAGATTCTTGGCAAAAGTGAAAAAATTGAAAAGAATTATGGGATGTAGATCCTTAACTTTAGTCAATGAACATAGAAGAATCATTACATATGTTTTTAGTTTATGATAAAATCTAAGAGAAGGATAGGTCTGAGAGATTTGAGTAAATTTTGTTGAAAAAAAAACAGTGCATGGAAGAAATTCAGTAAAATTAACAAAAGGGTATGCATTAAATTGGTCTAAATGGACGACTTTCACCTAAAAAGCTGAGTTTGAACATTGAGAAATAAAAAAAAAGGAAAAAGAGAAAGAAAATTATGAGAATAAGAAGTGGTGAGAAGATAGAGAAAGATTCAGTAAATTGCCCACTTAAAATGAGAATAATTTATAGCGAAAGTGATGTGGGAAAGAGAATTGTAGAAAATTTTATTGAGATGAACATAGACTATCATAGAATAAATTGAGTACATAAATGAGGGAAAAAAACACCCAAAACAGAATTCTGGTGAAGAATAACGAAAGAAGAAACTGATTCTTGTGTTGAGGAATCCAAAGAATTCAGTCAAAACCCACCAAAAAATTGAAGTTGAGAAGCAAGAAGACATAATTTTTAAAAGCAACTCCAAGAGATAAAAAGCAAAAACCATGAAAACAAACCCAAAAAGGAACTCAGAAGATTGAAGAAACTGAAAATTCAAAGAATTGAGAGAGACTAAAAGGGAAAAACACAGACTTTTTGTTGAAGGAATTGGTAGGGAAATGAAGCGTTACCTGAAGAAGAGGATGAGAACGATGAGAAGGAAGGCAGTGAGGGCAAATACTAAGGCAACAGAGCAAGCAAAAGACGTTCTTCTCATTCTTCCTGCGATTTTCATGTAACCCACAAGCACCAAAGAATGTTTCAGCCATTAAACCTTGAAGCCATGCAGGTTTCATGTTCATGAACTCATCATCATGATCTCCATTCTCTCTTCCCATTTCTTCTTCTTCTTCAGACAAATTTAATCAATTTAATGCTAAAATAAAAGAAGGGTCTTTTTCTCAGGGATTTTTTATATTATTATTGCGAACAAATGTTACATATAAGATGAGCTTCTACTTCAGCAGCAGCAGCAGCAGCAGCAGCAGCAGTAGTCCCAGCCCACAGAGAGAAGCTATATAGCAGTTGTTGATTTTGAAAACCCTACAGAAGAACAGCTATACTTGCTTGCTTCTTCTATTCTATATTACGCGTTTAGACCCTCAGGGCTTCAGCCGCTCTCTATTTATATCGGAGTTTCCAGAATTCTTGTCGTTTCGAGAGAGAGAGAGAGAGAGAGACTTGAAAGACTGAGAGAGAGAAAGAAGAGAGAGAGTGGACGTATGAATGTCGTTTCGAGAAAATGAGATGAGTAAGCAAGTAGAAAGAGTAAGTAACAGAGAGAGGGAGAGAATTTGTGTCTGTTTTTGGGGAAAATTAATAGTAATAATAAAAATGAAAATTGTACAGATGGCTTAATAATTATTAGAAAAATTATTAGAAATATTATTAATTCTATATCTTTAATTTTTCTTAGTCTTTTAAATATAATTTTTTAAAAAATCTACTTATAAATAATAAAATTTTACAAGAAACACTAAATATTATTTTTTATTATTACTTTTTTAAATATATTTTTATTATTATTTAAGTTCAAGATAATTTTTAATTATCAAATATATTTTAGGTCATCTGAAATTTGCTCATAATTAAAAGATTTAAAAATTTGGTTACAATACAACATTTATCTTTTTTTTCTTATAATATAATGTTTGTATATAATATTTGAAATTTCAAAATTAAAGCGTATAATGTAAAATATTATATAATTTTTATATATAAAAAAATAATCAATAGTCTTTTAATTTTTTATATAATTTTTACGTCATTTAACAATTGTTGACCTAAATACTTTTAATGATTAAAATTAAATTAAAAATAAATATTTAACATATAATTAACTCAATATAATTAATATATATATAAAATACAATCTCAATATTAAAAATATTCAAATTTATTGATACAAAAATAATATAAAATTATATTTATATATACACACACATCAATCTCAATAAAATAAATTTAACTTATCATGTGTGCCTCCTACTGTATATTATATATTCTTATATTTATATACAAAGTAATTTGAAATTTAGTGCAAATTATTTTATGCCTAGAAAAGTTTTGCAATGATCCTCTTTGTTTTCTTAAAATATCAATAGAAAATTTTAATGCTATTTTACTCTTATTTTTCTAAATTTTTAAGAAACATGTTAAATTAGACCACATAAAATAAAGAAAATAGATCATATTTTCTTTGTTTTTCTCATTATATTATATTTTCGTTATTTTTTTAAAAAAATAATATTTCTTGAATATTAGGAAATTTTTAAAATAGTGTTAAGAATAATTTTTCTAAAAAAATAAAGTTTTTTTTTTTGTAAGAAATATAATTTTATTAATTTTTTTTCTAAATTTTGTATACTAATTTTTTTTATACAAAAATTGTATATATTTTCAATTTTAATTTATAAAGTTAACAAGAAATAGAAGGAATGGATCGGTGAGGTGTAATGTTATGAACACTACATAGTACTGAAAGATGCAAGGCACGTACAATACAAATTTCTGTACGTACACTCCTCCATGTCTACTTCTTTCTTCTTCTTTGAGCACTCCCCCAAACTCTTACCTTTTACTTTTTGTTGCTTTGAGCACCCCCATTTTTCCAATTGACACAAATGCCCTTCCTTCTTTTTCTTTTATTTTCTTGTAATTATCTTATTTAAATTAGATTAAGTTTTTAAATCTTCTATTTTCATGTCATAATTCTTCTTTTAATGATTTTCTCCTTTTTCATTTTTTATTCTTTGATCCCATAAATTAGGCCCTTGGGTCCCTTTGTTTTTACCTTTTTTTCACAATTTTTTTTTTGTTAATATTAAAAAAAAACTTAAACTTTTTCTTTTATTCAATACGAGTAGTATTTAAACTTAACAGCAGTTACAAAATAATATCGACTATATATCATTGCAATTTATATAAATATGATAGTTTTATGCTGCAAATGTTAACATTAACATAAAATTTAAAATAAAAAATAATTCATAAAATCTAACATTAAATTTTATAAAATAAAATGTAAAGTCAAGGAAGCTGTACAATGATATTATATATTTCATAAAACTATAAAATCACAAAACGTATGAATTTCATAAAATGAGTGTAACAATTTAGACTCAAAATTGAATAAATATTATTTATTTTGGTAACATAATTTGTTATAAGTTTAATTTTTTACAATCCAAAATACGTCTGTTCAATTAAAAAGATTCAAAATTTATAATTCAATTTAATTTCACTCTTGTTAGTGATATATCTTATTCAATTATTTATATATATAATAATTTATTGTAATTTTGATTCAAAATTTCACAATTAATTGTAAAAAAAATTTAAAAAAAATCCTTAGTATAGAAATTTTGAACTTTGAACACAAAATTTTACATGCCCATATTATTACCCATCTTTTTTATTCATTTATCCAATAATTAATTGAACCTAGAAAGTCCAAAATTAGGTACAATTTAATGTAAAAAAATATATACCCATTTGAATTATAATTAAATAATTAAATAATTAAATTATAAATTTATAAATAACATATTTATGAATGTGATTATTTGTCTCATTAAAGTTTAGGTACAGTAGGTTTACCTCGATTTTAAAGCTTGTCTTATGAATAAAATGTCCTTTATTTGTATATAATATTAGCTTTGTCTCCTCTTTTTCAATTTTTAATTTTTAATATTTTTTTATCAGAATATTTACTATTTTAATTATTTAATTTCATCGAGTTACTAAATAATTTTTTTTTATTTATTGAATGACTCAAAACACCAAATTGTAGTCTTCTTGTCTAATAATTTTGAAAGGTGTGTCAATATATTTTTCTATTACAATAATTACACTTATTTAATAGAATTATGTTATACAAAATATAAATTTATTATAAGTTATAAATAAATACCGTATATTGAATTCTCTCACGAGAAGTGGATTAGATGTTGTTTGATATAATTGTTAAAAGGAGTTAAAAGTAAATTTAGATAGTTAAACATTATTTTTCAAGCATTCTATAAAAGTTTTTAAAATTACATTTAAGTGTAGTTTTTTTTATTGAATTTTGAATTAATTTAAATTTTCAATAGATTTAAATGTTTAAATTTATTTTTTATTCGAAATGTATTTATAAAAAGATGCATGAGAAAATTAATTATATTTTTCATATTCAGTCAAAAATAAAAAATTTTGAGCTTTATGTAACAAAAAAAGTGTCTTAAAATTGTCATTAAATTAAAAAAATACTTAATTACATCAGATAAATAAATTTAAACAATTAAACATTAAGATTAAAAAGGTCATTTAGTGCTTGTTTATTTTCTAGTCTAAAATCAAATATAACTTAATTTCAATCATTTAAATGTTTATAGTTTTAAAGGTGCTTGTCTTTTAATTAACACTAAAAATTTGATAATTATATCTTAATAAAATAAGTTAAAAATTTTAATTTGAATGAGTTTTTTTAGTTTATAATGACCTAAAATACTCTTATAGAATTTATTTAATTTTTTATATATAGAGAGTTTATTTTAATTATTTATAAAGATATAACAAGTAAAATTGGTAGTTTTCAGATATTCATAATAAACAAAAATAAATATATTATTTAAAATTATTTAAATTTATATATTCATATTAAATAATGCCTTTTAAAATCACCCTTGTATTAAATTTTGAGAAATAAAGCTCTTTTTTAAAATTTAAATTTAAAAAATCCAGTTGTATCTATAAACATGATTTTGAATATATCTTATTATAAATTGTACAAATTCAAAAATTAACCTCAGAATAATGACTAAATTCCAACAATAATTAATAGACAAAATCATTAAAATCTAAATAAAAATTTTCTTTTCCTTTTATTAATTTTCAATTTTTTATATTTTTTATTACCTAAAAATATAATTAGACAAATTATAGGTTTTCACTCTAAATTATTTTAAGATTTACAAGGAAATAAAATTTATAAAACTTTAAATAAATATAAATATTTAGGCAAAAATATTTTTTTTTTTTTATTAATTTACATTATCATAATATTCTATCATTAAAATCTACAAGTACATATATATTATTATTAAAATTTATACTTTTGAAAGTAAAATTTACTAAACATCAATTTAACTTATTCCCTTTATATTAATTTAACTATATCTGATTCTTTTTTAACACTAATAGTAGCTGATTTTTTTTACTAATTTTTTATATTTGACTTAAATTGAACAAAACAAATAATTTTAAAGCTACAATTAATTTACATTATTAAAAAAAAATTCTTGAATTACATAAAATTTTGGTGGGAATTGCACATGCAAGGCAACGTGCAAGTAGCTTTCCCAAATATTCTCTAAAAAGGAAATTAGAAGTGTTTTTTAAAATTACTTACATTATTTTTGAAAACATGTCTGTTTGAGTACAATACAAATTCGTCAATTATAATGAGAATTAACAACAGTAGTTCTTTGGCTTGACCAGGCGGTGTACTGACTAGGAAGTTGTGTTGTTCAATTGTAAATTTGTTTTATTTGTTTTTGTTTTTATGTTTTTTTCCTGTCTTTGGCAACAAGAAAAACAAAAACAAAAACAAAAACAAAAAATCAGATCAAACAAATATGCATACCCACCAAAATGCCTCATTCTTCTTTGAAGGAATGCTGCAACTCTCAGCATACACATATAGACTTTAATTTTAATATAAGTGAAATTTAATTGTAAGATATATATATATATATATATATATATACACATATACAGATTAACAATACCATAAATTTATACATATTCTTATATTATTGTATGAACCGTTTCCAAGATTAAAATTAAATATAAAATATACATGAATTATATACTCATTATATGTGTCAAAATTAATTTAAATCATCGGAAGTGTATAGATTCAGTAGTTTATAAACAATATAAGAATATGTATAATTTTAAGAGTTTGTTGATCCATTCTTATATATATATATGTGTGTGTGTGTATGCGTGCACTCTTGTGTGTATATGTATATATGTATATATGTATGGATTAACAGCCTCATATTTTTACACATATTTTTGCATCAAATCTTAACTTTCAAAGTTAAATATTTTTAATAGTTAAGATTAAATCTAATTAATATATCATAATTAATTTTAATATATATTTATCATTTAATTTTAATATAAGTGAGATTTCATTAATTAAAAGTTTTTTTTAATGTTATAAATTCTTTTCAATTCTTTTTGGTGTTATTTGTTTGACATTTGAGAATAGCCTTTAGGAATTTGAAAAAAAAATATTTTTTTTACTGAAAAAAATTTAATTTTTTTATAGTAGAATTTTCAGAGTTTTTAAAAAAATTAATTATCTAAAATATTCTTATTTTATTTTAAAAATTTTGCATTATTTCTTTATAATATAATTTTAAAAACTTGTTTATTAAAATAATTATACAAATTTTCTCAAAAATAACAAAAAGTTAATAAATTTTTGTTTCAAACTCTACTTACAAAATCTCTATTTATAAAAGGTACAATAACTTTCATGGATAATTTCGCTAGTTATTATTTAATTTTCATAATGTTTAAAAATATCTAATTATGTGATTATCTCAAATTTAACTATTGTTATGATTTAGTATTTTATGAGTTTTTTAGTATTATATAGAAAATTAATTTTCATAATAAAATTAGGATGATTTTTTAACAAAATATTTAGATATTTTGTTTAAAAGAAAAAGTCTATTCTTTTAATTATTACTAAAATCTGATTTATTAAATCAGCCTGTAGGCCCATTAGCAAGCCCAATCCGTTAGCTTATCACTGCCATAACCTTACTAAGCAATTTTTTTTTAAGAAATATATATTTCTTTATTTTTTTATATTAGTAAACATTTTTTTGCTTTCTTAGTTATAATTGATTAATAATATTTTTAATCTCAAAATATATTATATATATATCCATTTTGAAACAATTATGTAAATAAATTAAATAAGAAAGTATGAAGACTTCATTAAGGCCAGGCCAACAAAAAAAATATAAATAATAAATAATTAGCGTGGTCCTCATAAAATAAATTAATAAATTAATTTGAACTTTTAAATAGTAATGTTACAATTTATCATTTCATTTTTCAATAAAAAAACTATAATTGTCATGAAATTTGAAGTTTAATTAGTAAAATTTCTTGAATGTGGTAAAACACGTTCATGATATTGTATATATTAGAATTAAAGATCGATTTAATTTAAATTTACATATTATTTTTTTAAAAAAATATTTAATTTAACTTGCACCTTAATTATATTTTGATATTGGTTAACTATCAACAAGCCCATTTATTATTATTTTTTTTGCACCTCAACCCATTATTGGATTGATTGAATACAATAATAAATTATCTATAAATTGATTGTAATATTATCTATTTGGTTGAATAAAATGTTTTTTTTTTTATTTTTTCATAAAATTTTTAATTTTATTTATATATAATGCAAAAAATAGTATAAATTTTTTATTTTGAAAATGTCAACAACATGAATTAAACATGAAATTATCCTCAATTGTAGCATGAAATACTAACTTATATATAAATTAATTTTAGCCATTTTTTTGTAACAAAGTTGAATTTCATTTTCTAGGGCATTAATTTTTGACACATTAATTTAAACTATGTGACATGTTCACATTAAAAAATGATTTAATAATCTTATTTAAGATATTAGAAGAAGCTAAAATAAATTACTAACCATTATATTTATCTAATTATTTTTTCTAATTTTTCAATATCAATTAATCATTTATTTTATCATTAAAGAGTAATTACATTTTTCAATTGCAAATAATTTTTTATCTACTTTAAAAGTAAAAGCCAATTGTTTGGCCGAGATAAAATTTAATTATCTCAATCTATTCAATAAAGTTTTCTTATCTTCACGTGTCTTGATACTGTCTCATACTTCAACACATTTTTTCCATCTCATGAACTAGTAATATATTGTATTATGATTAAAAGAAAACTCAATCAAAATTGGATTTTTAAATGGTAAAGAATTGTAATAAAAATTATGCCAAAGAAATATTATAAATTGTTTTTATTTTTGATAGAGGTTAACTATATTATTTATTATAAAATATTTATAAAGGCATTGTAAATAATATTACAAAGTAATGATAGCCTCATTTCTTTTCTCTTTTTCGAGAAATAATGCTTTAGCCTAACTTTGTTGGACTTTGTCAATAAGCCCAATTATTATTTATTCTTTTTACATCTCAAACCCATTATTCGATTGATTTTATATAATAAAAAAATTATTTATAAATTAATTTTCAACATATATAAATATATTATTGTAATCTTATTTATTTGGTGGAATGAATTGTTTGTTTATTTTTTTATTTTTCCATAAAATTTTTAATTTTATTTATACATAATCTAAACAACATTAAATCTATGTAATACTAAAAACATGAACAATATAAGTTAAACATGAGATTATCGTTTATTATGGTATGAATATTATATAAATTAATTTTACTATGAATTTCATTTCTAAGGTATTAATTTTTGAAACATTAATTCAAATAAAGTGAGAAGTTTGCATTAAAAAATAAAATAATAATTTTATTTAACATATAGAAGAAGTTAAATAAACTATTAACTATTATTATATAATCTTTGTTTTTCTATTTTTTCAATTTCAAGTTATGTTTGAAATTTCTTACAAAGTAATTTCATTTTTAAATTTCAACTTATTTTTGGTCTACTTGTTTAAACTAAAAGCTAATTGTTTAAGATATAGTTTAATTATCTTCAAATAACTTTGATGTTATCCTTGTATCTTAATACATTTCTTGATCCCATCAACTACTAATATATTATATGTCTACGAAAAAATCATTCAAAATTAGATTATTAAAATGATAAACAATCAATTATTTGTAATAAAAATCAAATTGAAAGAAATATTGTTAATTATTTGTTGATACTGTTTTTCGTAGTCTCAATATTTAACAAGAAGTTCTCCTTTTCAATTATTCTGCAAGACAAATAATTATTAGGGAAAATCCAATTTTACCGGCAAAAATCCTGTGATGCTTAAGTTGGAGAAGTTTTTGGTATATTTAATCAAATTTGAGACAATAATTTAGCAGAGTTTTGGTATGGTATAAAGAATTGCTTATCTTTTCTTCAATTTACTTTCAATTTATACTAAAATTTTCATTATAATTATTGGTTTGATTCTCTTTATAGTTATGATTTTGTATTTATTTTTTCTTCATAACATCCATCTTGACTTGATCTGGGATGTCTTTGCAAGCTGATCTGAGCTGTCTTACCCAAATTAAATCCTGTTAGGTGTTGATTATTTCTTCATCCATATGGACTAAATGTTGATTACCTCAATCTTAATGTTGACCTCAATTTGACCTTAGGTCGTTTCCCCAAACATTATTGTTTATTTTTGAATTAATTAATCTCATAATTTACTCGATAACAAGCATGCATGTCGATTTCATGTTTCTGTTTTGATAAAATTAACAATATAACTATAAGAAAAATAAATCTATTTTTTAAAAATAAAATTTATGTCTCATAGGTTTTTTTTGGAACCATGATTAATTTTTGAGTATTAAGTATTAACAATGTAATAGAAGCATTATATTGTTTATATTTCAACCTAACTTAGTATTAAGGGAAAAAAAAATTAAGTCAACTATTTATTATAATCAATCAACATTATATTGACACTTGTTCCATGATACCCACTAATAATTTAATAGTAAAGTGTGTTCCTTCATTTTTTCTCATAAGAGAAGGCTTTGAGTCCTCATGGCCGCACTGGGATAAATTATTCCTAAATTAGGGGGAAATTTAACCAAATTGAGTACATGGTCCTATAGTCAAACTTGTAATAATTTTAGTTCTCGACTCACGACATCTAGTAGATTTCTGATATAAGTATTAATAAATTGTATATATAATTGTGAAATATAAAAAAGAAGTATTCTTATTTCTCCCCATATTTTTGGAAAAACACTAAATATCCCCAGAGTGTCTAAGTATCTGTAAATTATACATGTAATTGTGTAATATTAAAAAGTGATATTCTTATTTATCCCATAATTTTTGAAGAAACACTAGATATCCCTGGAGTTTATTGGGTGTGCTAGATATCTACATCTGCTCTATTATGAGAAAATAGAAAGATGCCTTATTGACTTAACTTTCGTCAATTTTACTAGTTAGAATATTATTATTTTAATTCTTAAACTTTAATAAAGTAACAAAAGATTATATTTTTGTTAGAATAACAATTTAATATGCACTATTTACAACATATTAGAGACTAAAATGTTAAATTTAAAAAGTTTATTTTGTTTTATTATTTTTAAAAAATTTAAAAATAAAAGTATAATTATGTAAATTAAAATACAGACAATAATTAAATAATTATATACAATTTATATTTAATTAAAACGCTAATAAAGTATATAATTACATAATTAATTTGTTAATACATACTATATTTATCTCAAATAAAGATAATTAAAATTCTCTTTTAAATTTTTTGATTAAAATTAAATTAAATATTAAATCCAATGTTGTGTAAAAAAAAGTTATATATGTTACTATAAATTATTTTAATATAGCAAAATAAAAAAAAAGAATTATAAATTATAAATATATACAAGTGAATAATTAGGCAAAAATAATTTTTATTCAATACTAAACACATAAATTACTTTTAAAACTTTTAGTACTTTTAAAAATAAAATTTATGAAATATCTAACTAAGAGTTTTTTTTATTTAGTATTTTATTTGCTTAATTTATTTATTTAGGTAATTAAGTATGTTAACTTTTTAACTTAATTAATATTTTCAAACACTTTTTATTAAATAAACAAAGTCAATTTTATTAAATCACTAATAAAAAATATTCATTCTTACATCGTAGAGTCTGCCTCTCTCTCAAATTTATTAGTTAATATTTTTAATTAAGGTGTTGTTATAAAACTATGTTAATTTGTGATAAAATTAATTGCTTTATTTTAATATAAGTGAGATTTAATATTATAATTTTACGGGTTATAATATATTTATTTTTATTTGATTCTCCTAATTTTTAATATCTCAAATCTTATTTATTTTTTTAATATTTTAGTAATTTATGCGTTTTTATATATCATGTAGAAAATGACTTTTTTCATAATAAAATCAAGAATATTATTAACAAAATATTTAATTAATTTTAATTTATTTTAAAAAACTCTATTTTTAATAATTATTCAAAATTTATTTTATTAAATCAATGAGGCCCATTAGTGAGCCTATTCCATTGGGCTTACTAGTGCTATAGATTGGGCTGTTCCAAAATATCAGTGACAATGTTTTCCCAAAGTCTTCTATTTTTACTTCATAATAATTGTTATAACAGATTTCAAAATTTATACATCATGATTGAAAAGAGATTTAATTCAAATTAATATAATATTTTTTTAAAAGGTTAATGGATTTAATTTACATCTTAGGGGCTATTTGCTTTTTTAGTTTAAGTTTAAATATAATTATTCATATGTTTAAGAGTAATTATTTTTTAACTTATGTATGAATGTTTATTAAATTATCTGAATAAAATTAAATTAAAAATTTTGATTTAAATTTGAATAAGTAAAAATATTTGAAATTTAATATTTTTATTTTTTAAAAATATTTTTATTTTATTTATTTATTTACTAACAAAATTAAAACCCTAATTAAGTAATTTTGATGTACATCTTATTTATTATTGATCTCCTCTAATTGTTTTTTCAACTCTCTTTTTAATTTTAAGTTAGTTTTTCTCTTAATTTAATGAAAATTATGCATAATATAATTTTTTTATATGGGGTTTTATGCATAAGAATTTTTTCAGTTATTTTTAACTTTTCTCATGATTGGAAAAATTTAATTTTTAATTTTTTATTGCTAACTTATTTAATGTTTTTACTAGATGATAAACTTGGATTGTTTGTCTAATTTAGTTCATTTTAATTTGACTGATTGATTGATTGTTTTATTTGATATTTTTATTGAGTTATTTTTCTAAAGAAGATTTTAAGGATTTTTGTGACAATATGTGGTTTAATTAATCAATTTTAAGAATTTTCAGTGAATATTATCATATACGAATGATCAATGTAAATGATTAAACATTTTTCAATGATTTTTGCTTTTAAAATATAAAAATCTCAGTTTTTGCAAAATTTTACTTATTAAGCAAAATGCACAGACAATATATTATTTTAAAAAATATATATATTAAATTATCAAATTTTTAACTTTTTATTTGTTAAAAACAAATAACTTTACGCTTATTTTTAGATATTTAAAAAAAAATTATTTAAATTTAAATTTAAATTAAATTCAAATTTGAGTTATGCATAGAGTTTAGTTATCTTGGTATTTGTTTGAATGAAAATGCTATATATATTAGCATTTTTCTTTTTAGCAATTTTTAGCAAAACACTAAGTATTTGGTTCATAGTTATTGAAAGTATTTATATTATATTTTTAGTATTAAAAGAATTTGAATATAAAATTAAAAAAGCACTTTAGTAGAATGGACATTATAATATATATTTTTTAAATTAGTGATATTTTTAATAAAAATATTCTAAAAATTAAAAATTATAAAATAAATTGACATTTTATATTTTTTCAAATTAATGAGGCTAATTTTCATTTTGCTCTTTTATATATTGACAATCTTCATTTTATCTCTTTATAAAAATTATTTTTTATTAATTTAGAATTGTAAATTATAGTTTTAACCTTTAAGGAAAAAATAATTATTTTTTATTCATTTATAATGTAAATTATTGTTTTATCCTTCAAGGCATTAAATATAATTGTGAAACTGTGGAAGTTAATAGATTGGGGTCGGGCTAAGCACTTATTATAAATCTGAGGGCAGAGTGAAATTGTCAATGTATAAAGGAGACAAAATGAAAATTACACAATTAATTATTATATAAAATTTAATAGTAAATTAATAAATATATTTATATAGTCATATTTATATTTTATATTTTTAATAATGACAAATAAATTAAAAATAATTATTTAACAATAATATTTTTTATTTTATAAATATCTCTAAACATGATTATGATTTGTTTTTATATTTGTTATTAAAAAGATCAAATAAATAAATTTATTACAAAAATAATTGTAAATTTAATAATTCTAAAAAATATATCAAAATAATCAAATACAAAAGAAATACAATAAAATAGAATAAGGACTCAAATTTTTAAAGCTTGTTGAAAGGATGTTAGGAATCACCAAATTTCATTAAACTTCATTGAAAATTTTAAAATTAGTTGGGGAATTTAGAGAATCACAACATTTTCTTCAAAATTGGAGCAACCTTCTTAAAGGCGTAAGTGCTATTTAGTAAAAGTATCTCATTAGATATTAATTCAAAAATCATTTTGAGTAGCAATTTTAATTAAATAAATATTTTTTTATTAAAATTGTCAAATATGTAAATTAGCACTTGTAAAGTGCTTTTTATTTAAGAAAATTGAGATATACTCTAAAGTTTGGGAAAAAGATAAATATTTCTATTCTATTTAGAAAAATTGAGATACACTCTAAAATTGAAGGGGAATAAACAAATACCCTCGAAATTTTGGTAAATGATAGATAACCCGCTTGACTTCACATTCGTTAGTCGACTTATTAGATCATTAAATTTTAGTAAAATAATAAAGTAAGATATATTTTCTTTTGATTATGACAATCTAACTCCTATTATTTATAACGTATTAATAGAGTTGACAAGAACCCCGTAGGTCCCTGACTCGTTTTAGTAAGGATGGAAGACAAATATTGCATAAACTGGAGGATTGGGTAGTGTTCGCAATGAAAAATCATACCTGTTCTTAAAAGGGAGGCTGGAGACGGTTAATTACAAATTCGAAAATTTATGATTAATTACATGTGTATCCATATTATTTGATAAATAATGATAAAATTTTATATGTTTTAAGTTAATCAATCAAGTTCTTCAAAAGAGTTTATAACTTTTTAATTTACTCAATTAGGTCCTTAATAAATTATGAAAAGAGAGACCCTAAATCAAAGAGTTAATCTTCTACAGCCGCCCGCCGCCCGCCACCCGCCGACCGCCGACCGCCGCCCGGCGCCCACCATTCATCTCCTCTCCCACCATTGCACCGAACACTGAAACTCGCCGTCCAGTCGAGACTCTCTTGCTGACGAAGCTTATCCGCTAATACTACCTGGGATTGGAGCTACTCCACCGAGCCTCGCTCCCTACTAAGCCTTCCCCCTCAGTTGAACCGGAATTTTATCAGCACCCCAGGTGTGCATTTCTATCTTGATGTTATCACTGCAATTATTTTATTCATTGCTTGTTTTAGTCATTAATGAAGAGAGATTGTCGGCTGTTGTGTGTTCTATTATTGTGTATATATCTGAAACTTAGTTAACGGAGAATTTGTTATGTTTGGAAGAAAAGAAAAAGAGAAAAAAAAGAAAGAAAGAAGAGGTTTTGTACAAGAATGATTTCACTTTCATAAAAGTTGTTCAGGTCTTGTGCTTGTCTACCGTGTCTCCTTCAAGTCCGATCACTTCAATTATTTTAGTTAGTTTTTAATATTATTCAATCCATTAAAGTACCCAGTAAAGTTTCAGAAGCCACATTGTGTTATTTCTTCAAGGAGATGTAAATTGATTAAATTATAATTATCATGACTTAATTGTGGAGCATATGTCTTCATTGAGTTTTAAGATTGATTAGTATGTAAGTTTATAAAGGTAATTGATCATAATCTATTATTTTAAAAAGAACTACAATTGATTATTATTGAGTACATAACAGTAATGCATATTTACACAAATTTAGTCTGGGTAGCATTATAATATTATTGATTAAACAAAATATAAACTACAACACAAATAATAAAAATAAAAAATGTAAGTTATGTGAAAATTATGTACCAAATTTATTTTTTGGTCTTTCTTCCTATGACAGCTATTTATTGAGCTATGTATGGGAAGCAATTTGAATTATTTGGTTCTTTATTGATTTGTAATAGGCAGAACATGAATTTATGGTTGCACCATCCAGAGTTCATTCTAATTACTCAGATTTTTCTTTGCTGGTGGTTGGGGTTTATTGAATTCACGTCACATGTATTCTTTTATTACGTTCAGAATAACTAGAAAACACTATTCTCTGTTTTCAATGTAAATGGGTGTTGTATTCATATTGGTAATTTAATTCATATTCATTTTTGTTTTCATAGGAAATGACATCAAAGTGATTCACCTCGATTAGTAGATGGTGTAGGTGATGGTGTAACAAACGATTATAATTTTGTAAGAAGTAAAGAAAGGTTTAGGTCCATTTTGTGGGATCATTTTGATAGAGTTGATAGTGATGGGATGAGAAAAGCGGTATGCAAGAATTGCAAAAGTAAGTTGGTAGCATGGTGTACAGATGGTACAAGGCATTTGCATGCCCACATGAAAACATGTATCATGCGAAAGCAAAGGGACATAACTAGCTGTTCAAAGGTGAAGGTTGAAGAAGGAAATGAAAATTTGGATACGTTTACAAGCTATCCAAGGAAGTTGAGGGTGTTGAAGGTTGAAGAAGGAAATGCAAATTTGGATACATTTACTTTTGATCCTAATGAAACTAGGGAAATGATTGCTAAATTGATCATTGTACATGAGTATCCTCTTAATTGTATGGATCATGAATATTTTAAAAAGATGATAGAATCTCCTAATCCCATGTTTAATTGTGTATCTCGTAACACAATTAAAAGTGATATTATGGAGCTATACCAAATGGAGAGGGCCAAAGTTTTAAGTATTTTTGAGCGGAACAAGAGTAAAATAGCTATCACAATGGATATGTGGAAATGTGAATCACAAACAATGGGATATATGGCAATTATCGGACACTTTATTGATAATTTTTGGATTTTACACGGGAAAATTTTAAGGTAATTATTTTTATTTTATGTAAATATAGAAATTTGAGTTAATTAATTTATTTTTCATTATGGTTTGAGTTAAAAGGTTTCTTTTTCCTTTTTATGATTTTATGTGTATAGGTTTATGCATGTGAAGTTGCCAGACATTGACGAGGTATTATGTGATACATTGTTTAATGCCTTAGTGGATTTCAATATGGATTGTAAGGTATCAGCTTTAACTGTTGATAACTGTTCTAGTAATGATCGTATGGTTTTATTTTTATTAGAGAAGATTGATAACAATGATTTGATCATGAGTGGGAGGTTATACCGTATTCGTTATACTGCCCATATTTTAAATTTGATTGTTAAGGATGGTTTATCTATCATTGGTAGTACAATTGTTAAAATTCGTGACAGTGTTTCATATTGGGGAACAATAACTAAAAGAAGGGAAAAATTTGATGAAGTTGCTCGTAGATTATATACTTCATGTACTAGAGAGTTGGTACTTGATTGTGCGACTAAATGGAACTCCACTATCCTATGATTGTTGTTGCTTTAGAGTATAAAGCTGTGTTTTGTAGATTGAAGTTGCTTGAAACACAATATAAAAGTTTGCCAAGTGAGCAAGAGTGGGAGTTGGCTCAAGTATTAGCAAATAAATTAAAGCTGTTTTATGATGTCATAGAAATATTTTCTGGTACAAAGTATCCGACCTCTAATTTATTTTTTGTGCACATTTGTGAGATTAGATTGTCATTAGATGAGTGGCTTGGATCTTTATAGAGATTAGGAAAATGGCAACTATCATGATAGAAAAATTTGAAAAATATTGGAAAGACGTTCATGGTATTTTAGCGGTGGCCACTATATTATATTCAAGATATAAGATGAAATTGATAGAATACTATTTTCCTATGATATATGGTGATGATTCATCATTTCAGATTGAGAGAGTTTATAATCTTTGTGGTGATTTGATTAAAGACTATGAATTAAAACTTAAATTACATGAAGGTTCTTTTGGTTCTAGTGCTAGTAGTTCCTCACATTCTATCTCTCATTCTTTGGTGTCTTTTTCTGAGAGACAAGCTGCACACAGGTTAGGATTTAGAAATTTTGTGGAGTCTAATATGATTGAGCATAAAAAGATTGAGTTCCAATCATATTTGGATGATGGTATATTGGTTGACTTTGATAATTTTGATATCTTAAGTTGGTGGTGGGAAAATTAGTATCAATACCCTTTGTTGTCTAAGATTGTTAGAGATATATTGGCAATTCCAGTGTTCACAGTTGGTTTTGGGTCTGCTTTTAGTGCGGATGGTAGAATTGTGAGTCCACATCGTAGGAGACTACATCCCAATACAGTAGAGGTTTTAATGTGCACTCAAAGTTGGTTACGTAAAGGTATAAAATATTTTATATTCAAATTTTGGTCTTTTTTATGATTTATAAGTTCTTTTTACTTATTTATTTATTTTTCCTTTGAAATAGACTAAAAGCCCATTTTAAGTTCCATGGAAAATGATACTAACACATTTATGCAAGGGGATGTTGAGGATTGTGAAGAGCTAAAGATTATTTATAATAATTAAAATTTAAAATTGGTAATTGATATGAACTAATATATTTTTGTTTATATATATTTTTTTGGTGCTTGTTTTATAGGTTGATGAATCAAGTTGAAGGATGTGTATCTGTTTATAGAGATATTTAAATCTTACACTGAATCAAAGGACCATCAATGTATATACCAGAATACTCAATATAATTTATATAGTTGTTTTTTTTCCAATTTAATTCTAATGTGAATATTTTTATTTTATTGATGAAAGAGGAATTAATAGGCTTAAAATTATGAAGTTGGACTTGAAACTTTAAATTTTGCTGTTTGGATAGATAGCTTCAAGGCAATAACCTAACTTATGAAAAATTCCCGAAGTCATTAGCTTAATGCAAGCTTCAGCTGTGTTGTATATTCTATATTTTCTTTTATATTATTATTCATGGTCTTTGCTGTGTGTTAATACATTTGTTTACCGTACCAGATATCTTCGTGGCAACTAGCTAACTGGATCAATTCCGCTAGAGCTTGGGAATATGTCAAGGCTTAGCTACTTCTGAGCTATTTCGATTAGGTATATTTCATGTATGGTTCACGCTGTTGATACAATTGGATGTCACAATTGTGTAAACCAATTGTATTCATATCGTATTTTTAGTGGATACAACGGATTTTTCAATCAACATGATTTTATTTCGTTTATTGTTCATATTAAAAATTCAAACATGGCTATGATTAGCGATGTTCAGCGAATCAGAATAGGCGAATTTGATCAAATTTATATATGATTTATCACTTGTGGGTTGAAATTTTTTCAATCAAATCCGCTCTATTGTATGATAAAATTTGATTCGACTTGATCCATTAAAACAATTTTCATATTCAATCTGATCCAAATAAAATAAAAATATTTGGTTTTAATAGTAATTATATTTTATGAACGAAGATAATCTAAAAAAATAATATTTGATCAATATCAATTTTTAAATAAATATATTCATTCAAAATCAATAATAAAAATAAATATATAAATAATTTTATTGGGCTCTTTTTTAGTAAAAGAAATTGTGTTAGTCAAAGTTACATCAAAATAAAAAAAATACAAAAAATAATTATGGTAAGTTTATAAGAATATATGTTGCGTACTTTGATGAACGCAAGTGTACGTTGTTGCAAATAAGTAGTATAATGAGAGTAACGTAACGTTTTTATGAGGAGTAATAGCTGATTAATTATTGAGGATAGTTTTTTAATTTTATTTGGATAATTGATAAGTGATATGAAGTGAAATTAAAAGAAATTAAATTAACTACAAATTAATGCACAAAATCTAAGGGAAATTCCAAAGAGAGTAATATATAGGGCTAATAATTTAATTCAATTTACTTACACCTAGTTCTTTAAGTTGTGTTATCTTGATTAATTCTTATATTGCTAATTTGATTATTTTAATTTATTTGACTATCTCTTTCGAGACCAATTAAATTTATTTCTCGTTTACTTGTTTACTATATCTGTATGTAAATACAAAATAAATGGGAATACATTATGAACAATAATAATCACTGAATCTATTACACAAAACATATTAATACATCTCTATTTAATATGCAATTTGTGGTATTTATCAAACGATCTAAACACAATAAATATTTTTCAATATTCATTGGTTTATAAATTAATTAATTAATGACCAATTAATTAATTGCATTAAGTTCATGATAAACACGCAACATAGGTACATTAATCAAACATAACACAGCAATCAAAACATAAGTGTTTTCAAAAGATCAAATCATTACCCTAAATATTAAATTTAGCTAATTATGAAAAAGAGTTCATAATCAATATTCTCAAGTTCAATCATCCTCAACATATTCAAATATTCACAAATACTAAATTGAATATAATGAATAAGATAAGAATATATAGATAAACTATATTGGAGAGCTTTTTTTTTTTTTTCCAATCTTCTCTTACTTCCTTCCCAAACAACTCTATCTCTAACTTCTCTCTATCTCCTCCTTTCTTTTCTTCCAAGCTATTCCCTTTCCAAAAGTGGCTCCTCTCTTTCCTAACCTCTTACAATAAATAACTCTAGATTTTTTCAAATTAAGCTATCCAAAAATCATCTAAGAGCCCAAATTTATCTATAGAAAACATTCAAAACGAGACCAGTGAGTGTAGGGGCGCCAAAAGATGCGGGAGCATCAGGTGGCCAACATGGATGGCATGGCCGCTCCATCTATTTTGTCCCAATGCAGAGGGCTTAGCGTGGCTGCTCTACTAGATGGGGCGGCTGTGCCATCAATTCTACTTTGGGGCAGAATTTATGGCTCCTTCAACTTTCGAATGTTGGCGTTTAGGTCCTTAATGCTTTGCACTTTAGCTCTTGATTATCTTCCCTTTAGCCCACAAACATCTTGCAATTTAATCCTTGAATATCTTCTGTTTCGAGCCGAATTTACCTTAGATGGCTAATTCTCTCATTTTTTGCATAAAATCTTAAAACACATCAAATACCAATAAAACTTGAGGATTAAACAAACAACTTAAATTTAAAAGTGAATGATAAGAGCGTGTTTTATGCATTTATCAATATAATTAAAACTTATAGCCCTTCACATAATGTTAGCACTTTTAAATAAGGAAAAAAATAATTAAATCGTAAATAAAAATATTAATAGTTTGGGAAAAAACTAAAAAATAAAATTGAGAAGGAGAGGAAGAATAATTAAAGGGAAAAAGTTTAGTTGAGTATATATATATGCTTTATAATTTTTAATAGGATATTGTACTTTACTCCAGCTTTTGAGGAAACAACACGTACCTTTTGGGTTTACAACATAGGTAAGGTATACTTGACTTTTAAAGAAATATGAAAATACCCTAACTTTAGTGATATTCCGGGGTGACTATTCTCAATGTAAATTGACTATTTTATTGATTAATTATTAAAAGATATAAAATAACTATATTGTTTTTATTTTTATTTGTAATAATCAATATATTTTGAAAGTTATAATAATATTTGACTTTTATTAATATTTTCTTTTCAAATTTGAAATTTTTTGCAATGTTAAATTATATATAATTTTTGAAACAAATATAGCCTACTTAAAAAAATTATATATGATTAATATTGTCAAATACGTTGATTATTTTTATTATTAATAGTAAAAAATTTATATTGGATAAAATTTTACTATTAATTATAAAAAAAAATCATCGTCGTAAAAATTTTTAACAATTTTTTATTGCCAATTTTATGTTGTAAAAAATTTTACAATTAATGTTATAAAAATTGATAGCAAATTTGACAATATTAATTATCTATAATTTTTGAAATAGATTATTTTAATTTAATAGTTTACTTTAAAAAAATTATATATAATTAAATAAATTAAATATTTCTTTCTTTGAGCCACAAATATATTCCATACTATAATACAAATATAATCGTTGATAGTAGGTTAAAGAGAAGAGTGGTGAGGGGCGGTGGCAAAAGGACTAAAGCGTTATGCAATACGCTATTCGCTTTCTCTCTCTCTCTCTCTCTCGTTTTCTTGTTCTATTTTAATTTTTTTAATACTAATAATTAGATTGGGCCTGCAAACTTGTAAGAATTATTGAATGAAGATTAATAAATTATTAAATTTATGGCGAATATTTTAATAATATTTTATTTAAAATATTATTATATTAATTTTAGCGGCTTAGATCACTGGCGGATTGATAATGTGAATCCATAATCTAATATGTTATAAGCGGATTTTAAATTTTTAGATTTAACTTCATTCACTGATCTATCAAATTTATTAAAAAAATAAATCGAATCGGATCAAATTGAGTGAATTGGTTGGATTGGATTGGATCCTGAACACTCTTAGCTATGACTCGTTTATTAATTGTGTCTAAATTAATCTATCAAGACACCATTTGTTTAGATGCGTTTATTCGTTTATACACGATTAAATAAATTTAGGGTTTTTCTTTTATTTTTTGTTTTTAGTATTTTCCTTACATTTATACATGTTTGGCCATTGAATTTGGGCAGGTAAGATAAACATTATTTTAATTTTAAATGTTCTACAAATATAATAAAAATTAATAATAGTTTAAATGAATTATAAATGTGTCTTAAGCAAATAAACATTTTAGGAAGATTAAACACGAATACGACATAATTATTAAATATTTGACACAAATATGACGCGATTATTTATTTGTATCAATTTTTTCAAACCCAAATTCATTTAATTACATTTAATTCGTATCGAAAAATTGTATTGTGACCCAAATTGTCATTCTTAAATACAATGATTATTTTGTGGTTACTCATCAGTTTGTCCTTTATGATTCTGGAATCTTGTAGATAGTAATCTGTAAGGAACCATTCCACATAACATTACTTCCTGTGCAACATTGAATCAATTGTAGGATACATATCAAATTTCTAAATGCCAATGAATTAATTCAGCATGTTTTATAATTTTTTTTATTTTTCATAATTTTACAGATTGTTACAATTATTAAAATCAAAATTTTATATTATTAAAATTTATGATGTTAATATGATATAAAATTTATTTATTTAATTTTTAATTTATTAGTATGATATATTAATTTATAAAACATTGAGAATTAAATTATGAATTTAAAATTTTTTAATGTTTACTATTTTTTTTAGAATATGAATATATCTGTATAAAATCTTAAAATACATTAAATACCAATAAAACTTGAGAATTGAATAAACAACTCAAATATAACAGTGAATGGTAAGAGTGTGTTTTAAACACTTATCAAACACCCCCACAGTTGAGTGTTTGCTTGTTCTTAAACAAATCAAACCAATATGAAAAGAGATAGGGGAAAATTTATCATAAAATCACATTGGAGATTAATTAATGATTGAACAAACTTTTTATCAAAGCATAATCAAGCCTCAAAGATCAATTATCATCCTTAAGTCAAGGAAAACTTCAAAATGTAGTCATCTTCTCCTATAATCCAACTTGAAGAACAAAAGTCATTTTATTCAAGGAATCGTCTTGCGTATGTGAATTGCCACTCATGCTTGATTGTTCTTCAATTCAGATTAGATTATGCTCATAATTAAGCTCAAATTGAACACTTAGGGAACTCTATATGCTTAGTCTTCAAGTCACTCTCCACCAATGAATTAGAACATTACATTAAGGATTTGTAGGAGTTGTAACACTTGTAATGATAGGCCAAGGTTAAGGTAGAGGATTTTGGATTTTTTAAGTGAGGTTTCGACACCTTAATTACCTTAGTCATCCTAGAACTTTTCCGTCAATCCATTGTTTCTTTTCTTTGTTCACCTCTCATTTGTCTATTTGACTTTGCTTTTGTGTGTGGAAAATATGTGCACCCTCACACTTATTTATTTACATTCTTTTCTTTTTTTTGTTTTTTTTAAATATATGTGTGTAATTGGTGACACGATTAACACATTCTACAAAGCATTTTTTTGCAAAGCATTTCCACAATAATATTTGCTCCCCCACACTTAATCTAAACATTGTCCCTAATGTTTAAGTACAACATACTCAAAAGGAAAAGTAAGGGAATCATACCTAGGAGGCAAGATCTAACAATCTTGCCTCTCATTGCGCATTGTTATTCTCATCTCCTTGTTGAGGCAGAAATTGTGGAAGCAGTGGAAGTTTTGCATTAAGGTTGAGGCTTTGTAAATAGGAAGCGAAGGTATTATTAAAGCATTCCATTTGACATTGATGCATTCTTGCTTGTTTTTGCCGGATGTTATGAATTTCACACCCTTGCTGAATAATTCTGTGATCCATATCGGCGATCCTTTATTGAGCATTGTCTTCATGAGATGAGGACGAGGGTCTAGCTTCATCATCTTGATTAACACGCGAGGGGGGTATTGGTAAGCGTTCATATGGATTTGCTTAATGCCTTAACTTTCTTCATAGGCTAACCAATATATAGTGGAAATTGACTTAAGTGAGTCTTACCTAAGGCGGGGCAATGGTTTTCGTGGTGGTGGAACTTGCATATCTAGATCTACATTAAGTCCCAAAGAGGAATTGAGAGAGGTACCTACTGCCTAAAAAGTGAACTTTGAAATAACTAACCAATCAATTGACAGATTTGAATTTACTTTGTACTCTATTTCATTTATCTTTACCCCTGCCTTTAAATATAAGAGAGTGATGAGACAGGGGTATGTGTGTCCACCAATTGTTTTTGTTTTAATAGATGTGACCAAGCTTTCTCGTATCACTTTTCCTATGTCAATTGTAATCTCAGCATATATATAATAAAGCAAAGGTTTTTTAATTTTTTTAAAGATGTCTAAATTTGTTAATTCTAAAATATATAGAAACCAATTATTTAATTTCACGTTAGCTTTTTGATATCTTCTTTAAAGATAATTTTATTTTTATTTTTAAATTTAGTTTTTTTTTCATTTTGTCAAAAGTAAAAGCCAATTATTTGCAGTTTAATTATCATAACATTTTCAACAATTTTTTTCATTATCCTCACTAATTTTGTTACTATATTCATATTTATCTCCCTTTTATCACTCTATCTCAATACATCTACATATCTCATATACTACTAATATAGTATATGGTCATTTAATAAAACTTCAACCAAAATTGAGTTTCTAGAATGGTAAACCATCAATTATTTGTAATATAAAACAAGACAAAGAAATTCATAAAAAATATTATTAAATTTTTTTTATTGAATGGATTAACTACATAATTTATTGATCAAATTTGATAAATTTATGATCAAATAATTATAATAGAAAGAAATCTATTATTTTTATTTTTCAAATGCATATTTAACTTGGTCAAATTTGATAAATTTATAATCTAATAATTGTACGAGAAAGAAAATTATTTTTAATTTTTAGAATAAAACTTATTTGAGAGTAGCATTATATACAATTGCATGGTGATTAGTAGTCTCACTTGTAATTGGGCTTAGGACTTGTTTGTTTTTCTGTCTGAAGTTTGAATATAATTATTAAAATGTTTAAGAATCATTTATTTTTTAACTTACGTCTAAATATTTATTAAAAATATTTAAAAATAATTAAGTTAAAAATTTTGACTTAAATATAAATAAGTGAATGTTTAAATAATATAATATTTTTATTTTTAGAAAATATCCTTATTTTAATAATTTATTTACTAACGAAATTAAAATCCTAATTAATTATTTTTGACGTATTTCTTTTCAATTGTTGGTCCCCTTTACTTGTTTTCTTAACCTTACTTATTTTATACTTTAATTATTACAATAAATTTATATATTCACATAATTGCAACTATATTAAAATGTCTTATTATTTTTATTTAATTTTTATTGATCTTTATATCATTAATTATAAATTAATTTTTTAAAAAATTATATATCAAACAAATAAATAATGTACATACTAATATAATTTATTAATTTTTTAATTTATTATTGTACTAATATAATCAAAATTATTATAAATATAAATATAATATTTAAAAGGGTATATATGTCAAAATTTCAATTTTTAGACTTTTTTTTTCGTCAAAACAAATAATTTAATACTTATTTTCAGATGTTTTAAAATAAAAAATAAATATATCATTCAGATTCAGATTTCAATTCTATTTAGAGTTCAAACGAAAAAAAAAACACCACGTTAGTCTTGGTAAGGAAAAGAATTAAATTAACTTTATCTGAGACACATTAATTATCATAGTAAAAATCTTTTTGTTTGTGAACATTTAATATAATTCATCAATATAAGCTCATTATAAAATTATTTTTTATTTAACTACAATTTGAACCTTTCTTTTTGTCAAAAAAATTAATTTAACTTAAAATTCAAACTTTCATGTGTCTAATCTATTATGATAAAAAAGTTGTCTACAATATGTTGATATGAGAATATTTAAAATTGATAATAGATCCAATAATAAATTATAGTTTTACACTTTCAAATGTCACATAACACAAATTTAATTAATATATATTTTATCATATTTATATTTTTCACATATCTTTTTATTGTAGCTTTTAATACTTTTATTTTTCTATTTAACTATATTTTTGTTATTACTAAAATTTCTCATTACCAGGTTTCGCTTCAAATTTTATATTCCTTTTCAATACTAGACGGAGAGATTTGTGGCACAATATCTTTTACACATTTTTTAACTATTAAAGCAATGTACTCCTAATACCCAATTGTTAAAATTTTATCTAGTGTGTATAATTAATGCACTCTTAACTATTAAAAGTGAATTAATTCAAATATTCATAAGTACTATAAAACTTATAAAGTATGTAAAATTGAATACTACAAATTTCAGACAATCTTTTAGTGTAATACAATAAAATTGAAAGCAATCTCAAGTTCTACTTAGTATTTATATATTTGTATTTACATTAAGAAACAAATACAAATGAAATTTCAATTGTTAGAAAATATTGTATTTTCTATATTCCTTAACAATCAAATATGTACAAGAGTAGGTCTTTATATAGATACAATACTAAAGTCCTACTCAAGCTAGAAAACCTAATATAATTTAGTTTACAAACCTACTTGAAAAGGGAAAGGGATATATAAGTATAACCAAAATAGGATATTAATACTACAATCCTAATTTAAATATGAATATATCATTAATAGCTCCCTGCAAACTCAAGATGGTATAGTAGGAGCCAACTTGAGTTTGAACACTAAGTCACTAAAGCGACTAGGTTTGGTAAAAATATCAGCTGCTTGATTAGGAGCAGATATAGAACAAAGTGTGATGTGGCCTTGGATGATATAATGGTGAACAAAGTGACAATTAACCTCAATATGCTTAGTGTGTTTATGAAAAACATTATTATCAGTAATTTGAATAGCACTACGATTGTCGCAAAAGATAGTGGTTGATTGATTTGAAGGAACACCCATGTCATGCAATAACCAACAAAGCCAAATTATTTCTTGGGTAATGTTAGCGAGCACCCGATATTCAATCTCAGTACTAGATCGTCCAACAACAATTTGCTTCTTTTTTTGCCATGAAATAAGAAAATTACCTAGAAAAAGACATAGTCTAGTAGGAGGATGTCGATTAATAGGGTCATCAGTCTAATTTGCATTAGAATAAGCATGAAACTGAAGAGGCAATGTGTAGAGAAGTGAAGACCATGAAATATACATCGAAAAATGAGAAGAATGATTGTATAATGAGTGGAACAAGGTGCAACATGCAAAATCAAAATATTAAGAAAATTTACCTGTAGTGATAAAAGAGGCAAAAAGTGAAAGGTTACCAAACTTTTGCAGAATTTGTTGAACAAGAGATTCTAGATCTTGGGTTGTGAATCAGCACATTGTTTACTAATATATTACATTAGTAATTCAAAAAAAAAATTGAATAAAAATTGGGTATTTAAATGATAGATGTAAAACATAAAGTGAAAGATATTGTTAATTGTTTTTGTTGTTAATGAATAAATCGCATAATTTATTAGATCAAATTTGATAAATTTAGGATCTAAATATAAATGCATGTCAAATTACTATAAGTTTTCATATAAAACCTATATAAGAGTAGTACTACACAACCCAGCTGTAATTGGATTAATTAATTATATTAAATACTAATTTCCAAACACTTAGGCTTTAGTCTGGTTAGTTAGAAAGGAGTCAGGCTTCGAACCTTACTGAAAGCACTAGTAAGGTTATTTCCCACCGAAAAAAGGTGGAATCTCCCATTAAATATGGGGTTTTTTATCCACGAAATGTAAAGTCTATTATATTAGAGTGTGGGTAGAATTCTCTCCTTATAAGTGTAGGTAGGCATTGCCTGTATTTGACGTAGATTTTCAATTACATGTAATATGTAATATTAAAAAAAAAACACCTAATTTCTAAGAATAGCACTCCAAGAGAGTACTATAGTTTCCAAGATTTGGAAGTATGCATCCCTCAAATTTATTGTCCTCCATGAAACCCCTAGTTAATGTAGTTAAGTTACTAAGGGCAGATGGGATTAATCGAAAAAACTTCTAACCATTCAAATGCAATCGCTCTAGTTTTTGGAGTTTCCTATAACATCAGGCACCCTACCACCTAAATTGTTATGTTCCAATCCTAAAAAGATATGTTAATTAACAAGGTTTCCAATCCCAACAGGTATGTTTCCATGAATCAGATTCGATCCCGGTGTAAGAATTTGTGGATGCGTTGAAAGGTTTGTGATATGGAGGTTGGAACTTAGCAGTGCTCCCGCAAAATGATTATGAGCAAATCCTAACATTTCAAGCTTAGTACAATTATTAGTCAAGAAAGTGAGAAAATTCAGGTCACCAGCTTCCCCATTTCCAAGTTTATTATCATCAAAGTTAAGTCTAACTAGACCTTTCAAGCTCCCAAAATTTCTAGAAATCTTCTCGGTGATACCATTTTCATCAAAATCAACAAGCTGAAGCTTGGAAGCATTTGACAGTGGCATAGGAATATTTCCTGTAAAATAGTTAACCCCGCTGGCAAACGTTTTCAGATTAGGAAGAGTGTGGCCAACATCTGAGGGCAGTTGTCCATGAAGCTGGTTTTGAGTCACGAGAAAAAGTATACAGAAGAAGGAATCATACCCGACAGAGAATTCCCCTAAAGTTGAAAAATTCCCAAGCCTGATAGCGGGCGAAGTTCATTTGGTATGCTTCCTTGAAAATTATTCAGCAAAAGCCTCGGGACTTGTAGAGAAGAAAAATTTCTTAGCCAAGAAGGGATATTCCCCGTAAAATTGTTACGTGCGAGACCAAGAATTTCAAGTTTTGACAATAAACTAAGTTCGTCTGGAATCCCGCCAATGAACTCGTTGGTACTAGCTTAAAATACTCTTTAAGTTCTATACAGTGAGATAAGGTTTTTGGGATTTTCCCTTTGAAGACATTGGAAGATAAATTGAGATCCTGCAGCCACTGTAAACGGCCCATTTCTTGAGAAACTTCTCCATGAAAGCTGTTTCTGCTCAGATTAATTCCTGTAAGATAAGTAAGATTTCCAACTGAAGGATGAACTGAGCCAAATAGCTGTTTTGATTCCAGGTTCAATATCCTGACTCTTCCATTAGATGGCTTGCATTGCATTTCGCACCAACCTAACTACAGAAATGGTTAGAATCATTCCATGAGCTCATGATTTGCAGAGGATCATGAGTTATACGTTGCTTGAAAATATCACGTTATATTATCAAGCATTTGTTTAATTCTCTGAAATTGGACCAGTGAATTAGACCAAAAGGCCAAGCCCCAAACCAATGAAATGCTTGGGCCGCCTTCTTGTGTACTTCACCACAATGTTATTATATTATCCCTTTTAGCTTCCTTAGCTCGTCTCCGATTTCATAGACACTCAATTTACACTACAAATGGACTAACACTAGAATTTTGAACCCAGCAGTCTTTTGGGTTTGCTTCCATTTTTCCCTTCTCCGTTGCTTTCACAATTGTTTTCAAAAAATGCTAGGACGAGGTTTCATCTTATCATGTCAAGATTTCAAATGGACAGCCACATAAAACACAAGTTGAGGTTTAATTTGGAAAAAAAAAAAGCTTAATTAAATGGAATTAAATAAAATTTAAAGATTTTTTAACGTGTGAGGTTGGATTTTATTTTATTAACAAGAATGATCAATTTGTGTCAGTACCATAAGAACTTAGTCTTAGAGTCTATTTGTTTTTCAGACTAAATTTTGAATATAATTATTTACATGTTTAAAACTCGTTTATTTTTTGAACTTATATTTGAATATTTATTAATATGTTAATATAATTACCTTAAAAATTTTAAAAAAATAAATAACTGAATAATTTAATATATTTATTTACCACAAATACTTTTACTTTACTAATTTATTTACTAAAATAAAATAAAAACCATAGTTAACTAATTTTGACGTGTCTTTTGCTTATTGTTGGTCTCCTTTCTCTGTCTTTTCAAGATTCTTCTCAATACTCAGTTGTAAATTATTTAAAAAAATTATATAAAAAGTATAAATACTAATATAATTTATTAAAAGTTTTTTTAATTTATTATTGTGTTAATATAACGGAAATTATTATAAAATATAAATATATTATTTAAAAGAGTATATATATCAAAATATTTAATTTTCACATTTTTTATTTTACAAAAATAAACAACTTAATACTTATTTTTAGATGTTTAAAAAAAAATATCATTTAGAATTTTTTTCACGTAAACTTAAATGAGTACTATAAATAAGGGAGTTCTCATGCACTCTTATGCACTAAAATCACACATCAATAGACAATAATATTGCTAAATGAAAGCTATTACCTTCCAATTTCTTCTTATTCTTCTATTATCATATCGTACATTGTTAGGGAAGATGGCCTGAAAATCATGAAACTTGGGGAAACCTTCACTAGAAATTTGTTCAATGTCTCTCTTTACTCTGAAAACTCCACCTCCATTTCTAAGGTAATTCACACCAAAAACAATCCTTCATATTCATCGATCTTGGAGTTTACCATTCAAAATCTCAGGTTCTCAACGCCTACGACCCCAAAACCGTAAGTCATTGTCACACCACTGAAAGTATCCCACGTTCAATCTACATGTATTGTTCCAAAAAATCTGGCATACAAATTAGGAATTGAAACTATGAGAGTTTATCCTATATGTTTCTCATGTACTCCTATTTGTCATCATTGATTTGATAAATCTTACCTTGATCAGTATAGATGCAGAAGAGAAAACAGCAAGGGTTCAAGCTAGTGCAACCATAGGCCAACTTTACTATAGAATTGCTGAGAAAAGCAAAACTCTTGCGTTTCCGGCAGAAGTTTGTCCTACTGTGGGCGTTGGTGGACATTTAAGTGGTGGCAGCTATGGTTCTTTGTGGCGTAGTATGACCTTGCTGTTGATAATATTGTTGATGATCACTTGATTGATGTTAATGGTAGATCTCTTGATAGAAAATCAATGGGAGAAGATTTGTTTTGGGCCATTCGAGGAGGTGGAGGTGATGAGATTCTTTTTCAACCCATTTCAATGCATGTCAAATATATGGCAAAGTAAGAAAAAATTTTCAATTTGGTTGGCGCATGCAAATGGAAGGAAATATGTTTTCAATTAGTGTGGGTTAAGTTTGATTTTGTTAAATTCGAGATTTTCGGTGGCATATGGAAAAGGAAAATTCTTCCTTTCTTTGTTGATTCGGTGCAGGATTTTTTTGATAAAGGAACCTTCTCCCACTCCTATAAATTTTAAGTTCTTGATGCAAGGCAAGAAAGTGAGGAAGTTAAAGACTGAGAAAGCGAGGGAGAGAAGAAAATAAAGGAGAGAAAATTTCTGCAAGAAGAAAATTACTTACAGAAATTATGTGTGTTTTGTATAGTAAAATAATTTTGTATTATTTTGAGAGTATTCCTTAAGTTTTGTTATATAAACTTGAAAGATTTTATTGTACCCACTTTTGATATAATAAAAATTCTATGTGTAGGTGATTTACTGTCACCTTGTGGTTTTTCTTTTAAGGGTTTTCTATATTAAAAAATATTAGTGTCTTTCTGTTAATTTTGTTTTATTATTTCCATTGTATTTAATTTTTTCTAACAACCGGTATTAGAGTACTGTTGGAGAAATGTTATTTGTGTTACTATTTAATAGGTACTGTAGTTTTTGGTATTGTAGACGTTACTGTTGTGGCTGTAGCAGCTTCATTATAGCATTACGGGGTAATTAACTGTAGCTGCCAACATTAAGGACAGATATTATTGTGTAACGTTTAACTATTTTGTAAGGCAATACTATACAAGGCAGTTACTATTATTAAGGTGAGTAACTGTGCCCACTAGTTGTTACTATTGTGAATGACATGTTAAGTTGAGTTGTGATACCGCACCAACCTAACCTTAATACTCGTGAATATCATGCACTTCCCTAGCTAGGTTTCCACCTAACTTCGATTTTGTCTCAATTATGTTAAAATCGAACATCGATCATTGCTCATTTGTTGTCTCTGTTAACTTACGTGATATCTTGTGTAAGTAAATAATAAATCGAAGGACAACAAAGTATACACATCCATAAATGTCACTACAGTCAATTAACGATAATTGTGATATTATTATTTACACATGATATCAATATTTTAGTACTCCCAAGTAGATTGGCTCGTTTGATTGATATTTATATGATTGTCATATGTATTACATGTAACGATAATTGTGATATTATTATTTACACATGATATCAATATTTTAGTACTCCCAAGTAGATTGGCTCGTTTGATTGATATTTATATGATTGTCATATGTATTACATGTAACGTTAATTGATAATATTATAATATTATTAATTAATTTGATACATTAGGAATACATTAACTTGTCAAAAGGAAAATTGCGTCATTTTTGATCCCTATATTATGGTATTTTTATATTAATATCAACTATTTCTAGTCAAGAAGGCATAGAAAAATTAAAATAAAATGTTTAAATTATATAGGTTGGCTGTTAATAAATTTAGTTGGTAAGACTTTTGAAGTAAAATAAAAGACTTAAACTTAGACATTTTGAATTTTTTCTTCGAAAAATATAAAAGAAGGGTTGGGTGAAAAATGAATATAAAAATAACAACAGATATGTCTTGGAATTTTAAAAAAAAAAAACACATACACGATTTACTTATTTTAATGAATAGTTCTTGATATAAATTAGTTGTTATTTTATTTTAAACATTTTTCCACAGAAAATTATTTGTTATGTATAAAGTCTATATTTATTTATTATTTTATTAAAATTCAAACATCTATTTGTTTTTCTCTGAATATTATATATTATTTACAAGTTACTTATAATATATATAAAAAAATTTATCGGATGTAGAGTGTTATGGTATGTTTAAGAATCTATTTACATGATTGGAAAAATTTTTTATTCTTATAGACTTTTACAAATATAATAAAGTGAAAAAGTTCTCACGCCATCTCTCACATTGGATAGTTTCGGACTCTCTAATTAGACCTTAAGGCTTACGGATCAATGGGACGTGGGATTTTGTGATATAATTGAATGATAACATTTATATCCTTCAAATGTTATATTTTTATACAAAAAGATATAATATGTCTATTTGTACTAAATGGATCTCACTTTCTATTAAAATGAAAAAAAATATTAGTGTTAACTTACATACTCTAAAGTTATAATACATGTAATTGATTTTATTATTTCAATAGAGATCATTTTATAAACAAGTCAGCTTTAATTCGAGTAGTTAAAAGGCTCGTCCTTATAATAAAGACCTGGTTTCGACCCTTATTATTAATAAGAGATTTATTCCAACTTTAAAGTAGGACCCTATTATAAATAGGGCTCATTATATTCTCTTTCATGAGAATAAAATTCTCTTCTTCTTTGAGAATAAATATCACATAAAAATTAGGTATAAATATTTAAGATGATATTAGATTCGACTCAATTAAAGCATGTAATACCTAATAGATCATTTTATCAGGATTCTTTTTGAAATAAATTGACAAATTATCTTTTATTTGTAAAAATGTAGGAAATCAGTGACGTGGGTATTATTATCCCCTACTACGAATCTTAGCGCAAAATTAACGCGACCGGCGCTTGAAAATTGGGACTTTTGAGTCGTAGGTGAAGCACAAGGTCACGTGCCCACCTTCTACCTCTGGACACACAATTTGATGAAAGTTTTTCTGAATTTCAAGCTCTATAAAGAGGCACACAACCAGATCTTTTTATGTAACGTTCATAAGTAACCCATTTGGAAGGCTCTGTTTTGATAATAAGTGTATTTTTCCGTAGTTAATAACAGTGTTGAATAAAAAAACAAGGGAAGAAGAGAAGAAGAAGAAGAAGAAAAGAGAGAGAGCAATCATGGCCACCCAAAAAAAGACAGCCTGCGTTGTAGGAGGCACCGGATTTGTGGCGTCTTCCCTGATCAAGCTGTTGCTTCAGAAGGGTTATGCTGTTAATACCACTGTCCGGGAACCAGGTTCCTCTTTTTCTTTCCCAATACTATATTTTTTATATTGGAACACTGTTCTTTCAGTTTATTTAGTGAATATTCACTTTTGTTTAGTAATTAATCATTTATCATTCATCCATACACTTATACTCGCGACTAATTTCAGTTTAGGATGAGATTATGAACATCAAATATGTTGGTTCAGCAATATGTTTTGTGGAGACAACCAGAAAAAGGTCTATCACCTGAAAGCACTACAAGAATTGGGTGAACTAAAACTATTTAGAGCTGATTTAACTGATGAAGGGAGCTTTGAGGCTCCTATAGCGGGCTCTGACTTTGTCTTCCACGTTGCAACGCCTGTCAATTTTGCTTCTGAAGATCCCGAGGTACTTACAATGTAATAAATATGTAATTTCTAATAATTAAACATATAGAAATGCTGCTGGGTTTTCACCAACAAGAATCTCCACTATTGTTGGATGTAGAATGACACGATTAAGCCGGCGATCGAAGGAGTACAGAATGTTCTGAAAGCCTGTGTGAAAGCAAAAACTGTTAAACGGGTCATATTGACATCTTCAGCTGCTGCTGTATCAATCAATAAGCAAGATGGAACAGGTTTGGTCATCGATGAGAATAGCTGGACTGATATTGAGTTTCTGAGTTCTGAAAAGCCTCCAACTTGGGTAATTAGCAGATTTTGCATTAGTACTTTAGTATAAATAAGATGAGTTTAAGTAATATGATTTACAATAAGCTAACTCTGTGTTTGCAGGGTTACCCTGCATCCAAGACCTTAGCTGAAAAGGCAGCTTGGAAGTTTGCTCAACAAAATAACATTGATCTCATTACTGTCATCCTACTCTCATGGCCGGGCCATCTCTCACACCTGATATTCCTAGCAGCACAGGCTTTGCAATGTGTTTGCTTACAGGTATTGAAAGAACCCAAATTACAGGCCTTATCATATAGTCACAGTTGATTATGTTTCTTTCCATTGCTGTAGCCAACATGAAAGAACGTTTGAAAAAAGAAATGGAAGATGTAACAGATGTAACTGGATAAATAAATACCGTTATTTTGATAGCATTTCAACAATTTTGCAGGAAATGAATTCCTCATAAACGGGATGAAAGGTATGCAAATGCTCTCAGGTTCAATCTCCATTGCACATGTGGAGGATGTTTGCCGAGCCCATATATTTTTGGCTGAGAAAGAATCTGCTTCTGGTCGCTACATTTGCTGTGCTGTCAACACCAGTGTTCCTGAGCTTGCCAAGTTCCTCAACAAACGATACCCTGATTACAAAGTTCCAACTGAGTAAGCTAAATTATGCTCTATATATTGGTTATAGCACCCTTCAGATCATGTCGATACTTTCAATTTCTTTACATTTTGAGATAAGTAGTTGCTGTTTTAACTTTAAGTCCTTTCTTCTTGTAAATGCAGTTTTGGAGATTTCCCCTCCGAGACCAAGTTAATCCTTTCCTCGGAGAAGCTCATTAGTGAAGGTTTCAACTTCAAGTTTGGGATTGAAGAAATTTATGACCAAACCGTGGAGTACTTCAAGGCTAAGGGGCTGCTCAAGTGAAAAGTCTTGATGTTAAAATGGCTAGCGAATAATTTAGATTAAGCTGCAGAGGCTGCTGTCTGAAATTATCTCAGTTTCTTGTGTAATGAAAATAAGATGAATCGGATGCAATCTACTACTCAAGAACTCTATATGAAACTTTAGCTGTTGAATCAGATCCACACGATAGACAAACAAAGGATCAAAAACTAAATATTAACTTTCGAAAACTGTACACAAATTCTTCCTAAAGACATTAACAGAGATTAAACAAGCCTTTATCCATTGCAGAATTCTGGATTTCGGATCAAATCAACCCACACAACTCTATTATTTCTTTCTTTCCAATTAGCGAATTCATCAATAGAATAAATATGAAAGGAGACAAATTTGCAATAGCCCGTACCCCAAAACAGAATACCATAAAAACAAAATAGCCCAACCGAAGTTTAGAGTTCTAGGCCCCAATCATTCATCCGGTCACTTCTGGGTCCAAAGCATAAATTAAGTTGTTCTTCTACGGAAACACTGGTGCTTGTGTTATTCTTATAAACCATGCTACGTTTTCTTACATTTTCAGAATTTCGATCCTCCTCGAAGAGAAAACAAAGATCTGGTATCCTGTTGCTATCGATTATCTCTAGCTTAGCTAAAGAAGTGCTTTAATTTGCGCCCTTTTTCAGCTTCTCTTGTATGTCAGGCGTTATATTTCTCATCCTGCTAATTAAAGCAATAAATTGCAACTTTATTCCACTAAAAACACATTCTCCCTTGACAGGTATATACTTTGTATAATCTTTTTAATCTTTTTATGGAAAATCATATTAGGAGATTATGATATTGAAGAATTTTATAAATTCAACCAAATACTTTAACTTAATTTTAAGAGCACGTATATAAATAAAAAATTTTCAATTATAATCACATTATATCGAATAAATTTAAATTTGACTATTATTCAAAATTTTATTTAAAAAAATGATCAACTCAACATCATTTGGACGAAAATGTCCAATAAAAATATTTTACTATTTTTGAGTTGTTACAATATTTTCGAGTTTAAGAAAAATTTTAAACTCAAAAATTATTTTCAAGTTTAAAACCCTTTAAAGTCAAAAGTTATTTTTTAGTTCAAAATTGTGTTTAAATTCAAAAGTTACAAACTAATATTACTATTTTTTTTTGTTAAGATTGGTCATGGAACATTTTTGCTCAAAAAATATTGAGTTAATTATTTTTCAATAAAATTTTAAATAGTGTCATTTGTGAATTTGGGGTTAAAAAATGCTTATTTTAACAAACTTCTTTATATAAATGAACTATGTTATAAACATTTATTTCTACTTATTTACTTCTCACTCAATCGCCTTCTTATTTGTAACTAATAGTTAGTGATTTTATATAACAATAATTATATATTAAAAATAATAATAGTGTTAATTAATATTAAAAATTGTTGATGTGGAAATTTTGATTCTAGCCGACACTTAAGAATTTATATTGATAGGATCAATCTTTAAACTTAGTCAGCTAGAATGGGATCAATTATTTACTTTAACACTTGGGAAAATGTTACAAAGAAAAGTTGATAAGTCTCTCTTGATCTTCAACTTTTGAACACCAAAAAATAGTTAGTGTGCATCGAATGCAGTGACGATAAAGAATAGTCCTTGAGTGTTGATGTATTATAGTGCTAACCCTTCTTAACTATTGATAACTTAGCAAAGAAAAGTTGGTAAAATGTTGGTGTATTATGTATGGTTTATTTTATAATCTAAAATACTCTTTGCATTGTTATTATCCAAAATTATATGGATTTATTTATGAATAAAAAAAAGGATATTTTTAATTTGTTATTATATCTTTAGCAATATCTTATTGTGTTACAACATTTATTGAAATGTAACACTGTAGTATTTAAAGTGTTGGTTGTTTTAATAGGCTATTTTTCCATCATTATCATCCAATTGAACTTGTCATACCAATGTGATGATTTTTATATACTTGCACCTTAGAAAAAAGTTGAGTTATTTTCAATTGACTACACTATCTTTTGCAATATCTTATTATGATATAACATCTATTAAAAACTAACATTGTAATACTTGAATATGTAATTTGTTACAACAAACTACTATTTCATTTCCATATATTTGAATTAAACTTAATCGTACCCGTATAATAACTTTTATACCCTTAAACCTTGTAATAAATGTTGTAATTGATAATTATAACCTTGAAGTGCAAAAAGAATCACTAAATATGTAAAAAAACTCATTTTACCTTTATACCCTTACTTTATTTTATCATTTAATGATAAAGTACAAAATTACCCTTCATTATTTTGTCATTTAATACCAAAAAAAATGACTGTTGCATAGTATGCTTAAAAATTAATTTTTTTTTTTAAAACCTACCATGACAATACCTTTATGAAACTTTCATCAAAACATCTTTACTAATTATCGTTCATCATTTCCTTCTATTGTTATAAAATCTCTCAAGCAACATGCAAAATGTTTTCCACAAAAAAAAAAATTTAACTTTTTCCACCAACTTTCATCACAATACTACAATCACTTCATTAATTAGCATATGTCTTCAATCTAAAATATAAGTGGACAATTTGACAAAACTTATGTAAGTATTGAATATATGATATACAAGTCTAAATATTTGATATACTGTAGAATACTGGTTGCAGGAATAATTTTGATAACGTCAAGAAATCCCAACAGGTTATGATGGACATGTAGTGATGGAAAAATAGTTTGTTGTGATAAATTATGTTTTTAAGTAACCCAGTGTTACCTTCCAACAGATTTTGTATCACAATGAGAGATATAAGTAAAAATAGAGTTATCAATTAGAAATATTACTCTTTTTTTTTTTTTAGGTTTTGTGCTAAAAGTCAATATTACCTTTACATTGTTAAGTTTAATTGGACAGCAATAACGAAAAATTAGCTTATTATGACAAATTATATTTTTGAGTATGACAATATTATCTTCTAATAGATGTTGTATCAGAACAAGCTATCATCAACAATAGAATAGTCAATTGAAAATATTTAAACAAAAACTTGTTTAACATACTTTAAGAATATTGAGTGACATTATCTAAATATCTCTCATCTAATTGTAATGTTCAAAATTGAAATGTTTTGATTTTTAAATTATAAATATTATGATATCAAAGTATTAATGAAAAAGTGAATAATAAATATCAATTATTAATTAAAAAATGAGCATCCATTAAGTCTTTTAATAGCTGTACTTCCAAATTACGTAGTAATATATCAACCTCAAACATATTTTGTGTTAAAATACCTTGAGTTTTAGAGTATTAAAATTTTCATAAAAATCTTAAATTTTGCGTCAAAATTTTTGGATTTTTAGTGAAATATTTTGGGTTTCACGTTAGAACAAAAGTGAATGTGATAATTATATTCAATTTGCAACCAAGTCCTTCCGAGAAAGTTCCTCCAATAATAGAGCACGAAGACACAAGCATGCATGCTATAAAACAATAGGAATATTTTAACATACCTAGTCTAAGTTTTGTAAAAATAATACACACACACACACATATATATATATATATGTATGTATGTACGTATGTATCCTTCATAATTAATTTTAACATATATATATATATATATAGCATATAGACAAAGAATATATATATATATATGTATGATACATAATTAATTTTAACATAAAAAATTAAAAAAAGTAAAAAACAAATTGTCTCCACATGATGCCAGCAATCAAAATCAAAGAAGAAAAAGAAGAAGAAGAGAGATTTTTAAAAAAAATAACAAAAAAATTAGAGTTCAACGGTAGTTCTTCAATCTACAACTTTATTTCCAAATTCTTTGTATCTCTATAAAATTCAACACTCAAATTAATCCTGGCATAAAATTGTAGTTTGAACATGTTTTAAATGCATACTGAAGATTCTTACTTGAGTTATAAACACGCAATTGCTTTCGGGTATTTGTTTTCAATAGCGATGCTTGCTTTCAATACGCACGTGACAAATTATCCGTCGAGACTTTGAAATTGGCGATAGCGAATGATTCGAACATGATTTTAAGGTTTTAACTTTTTTTTTGAAAAAAAGGACAAATTGTAATGTAATAAATGGTAATATGTGAAATTACAAGCTTGTCCAGTCAACTAAGCTCATGTCGGTAACATAAATCCTAATCCTATGGCTGTGTATAGGCGTTAGGTACCTTATTTCCCCGGATTCAATGAATTACACGTAACTGACAATAAATCCTATGCATTTGTATATATACGTATGTAAATTAAATTCCACAGGATTGAAAGAGTTACACGTTAACGATCATGTGATTGCATGTGTATAGATTAATTGGACGGCTGCCTTTTTATCTTTTATGAACAGTGATTGATAGAGCCACGGGCGATGGCGACAGTCAGAGTCCCACGCAATACGTAGCACCACGAGATCCACATTGGTGAACGATTCTCTAACGAAAGCCTCACCTCAGACGAATGTTTGCCAGATTTAGGTGGATGTCTGTATACTCGTTTTCAATAGTGTAACGTTCTTAATCAATTGATTATTAATTTGTATTATAATTAATTAAGTAATTAGTATTAATATTGACGTGTTAAAGTTGTTGGATTGAGAGGTTTAACTTGCGGTCAGACAGTTGACGGGGTCTTCGCAGGTAAAAACAGAAAAACAAAGCGCAAGTCACCTGACTCTGTCGGATGAAGTAAGCGAACATATTCTATTTGGTCCCAACTATGTATATATATGTGTGTGTGTGTGAATGCTGATTATGGGATGAGTGAGGTCATCATGAATAAGTCAGTGTTTGGTCTATTTAGTCTTAATTCACGGTTGACACGTTTTATTTATTTATTCATTCTATAAATTATTTTAAAATAAATTATCTTAAAAATTATAAAAGTTTACATGCTATATCAAGTGAGATAATTTGTTGAATTACTATTTAATTATTTCTAGTGAAAAAGTTGCATATCATACTAACCAAAATGAGAGACTTGGACTAGGTTTCTAGCTAAAAATTAGGTTTTTTGTTACCTAATTTATAAATTTTTAAGATGGGATCAATTGATTACAATACATTGAATTATCATTTTAAGTTGGGTGTTTTATCCTTTATGTTTTATGTTAGATGTTTCAAATTTTCTGTTTATGTTTTTTGCATTTAATACTTCAAATCTTATGTAGTTAATTGAATGGGTATATTATTTATAAAGTGTAACATAACCAAGTTCTTTAAAGATATTCATTCAGTTACTAATTATAATTTATTGTTTAAATCTAGTTTCGTAAAAAATTAGTGATATTTATTTATTTGTACTAAATCTAAAAATTTTCTCTAATCGTATGTTTGAGATGGAAATTCAGATGTAGTGTATTCTTTAATTTAAGTTATTTTACCTTAAAATCACTAAATATTAAGTACATAAGTGAGATACTAAATAATAAATACCAACAGATTAAATGAAATTTATTATTTTGTCACAAAACTTATCCTTAATATATACTTTTAGAAGTTAAAATAACTATAAAATATTATAGGACATCAATGTGTTTATATAGATGAATTTGTCTAGAGGTTACTATATAAAGAAATATAATGCGTATGTATGGATGAACTTTATAGAAATTTATATATAAGAGGTTATTCTCGTAATTAGGAGTGTTTATAATCAAATCCAATTTGTCTAATCCGCTCAATCTAATTTGATCCAATACACCTTTTAGTGGATGGATTAGTAGATTAGATTAGGTTGAATAATCTGAAATTCATTTTTGGTGGATTGGATTGTGGATTGGTATTGCAAATTTGTCAAAATTCGATTCAATTTACAAAAAGCAATATAATAATATTTTACATAAAAAATTAATTTATTTTATGTAAAATTATATCTATAATATATGAAATTGTATAAAATATACTTACAATTCAACTAAACTATTTCTCTTAAATCCTCTTTTTTCTCTTTCCCAACTTCACTTTTTGGTTTGATTTTTAAATGATCAATTTTTTTTATTAATGATATGCATGTATTTTTTTTTTTGTTGAAATAAAATTTGATAACAAATATTAATGAAGGCTTATAAGTTATAGTTCTGTGTTTTTATAGATCTACAACTATTATTTTTATTACTTTTTAAAAATTTTTTGATGTATTTTAGAAAACACAATTTTTTTTATGGAGAAAGAATCCAATTATAATTATTTTTTTTGTTATTTTGTTTTGAATGGTTACATTTATTTAGAAGTTCAAATAATAAATTATATGTTATTTTTTCATTTATCTCCGTTAATGAATTATAATCAATATTAAATTTATATACTTTTATTTTGTTTGGATTGAATTAGGTTGAATTTAATTCTTTTATATGGATAATTTAAATTATATAGTTTTAATGGATTGGATTGAAAAAATTTTAACCCGTGAAGTGAAATAATGGTTTGAGCATGGATTTAACCATATCCGTCTAAGCTAATGCGAACAGTCTTACTTATAGCGACTATAGTAAAGATTGCGTAAAATAATACCAAATGATTGACGTAGTTTTGAAAGATAGGTATGTCGTGAACTTACCGTTAACATTAATGTCGCTCTATTTTATGAAGCTATATTCAAATTACATCAAGTTTTCATCACGTGGGAGTATTCGAGATATGTTCTTAATTTGGCTTTCAATCTAGCTAATGACCATCTTGTTAACGAATGGATGGAATTTCTTTGTTCTATACGACTGTACGCAATAATATCTTTAATTGTGGACCTAAGACAACAACATCTGCAAAACAAACAGATACATACATACATACATATATACATACATACATACATACATACATACTGTACTCAGCTAATATCTTTAATTGTGGATATAAGACAACAATGTCTGCAAGACAAACAGATACATACATACGTACATACATACTGTACGCAATCAATTATTGCCCATTGCCCTTGCCTATATATAAGTTCCTGGTATAAAGCAATTCATCACCACAGCATCTTTAATTTCTTGCCTTTCTCTCTGACAATAATTGAATAATTATTTATCGCGGATTTTGGAAAACAATTGCAAGCTCAGCAGCAGCAACAACTTCTGTGCTGCCAGATGAATTCTGAAGCCTTTAATGTGATAACACCACCGGGGAAGCCCCCCAGTTATAAGCCAAACATTGGGAAATATGATTTCATACAATCTCTTCAAAGCAAATATAAGGTCTAATTTTGCACCCATTTGTGTTTTATTTGGAAAATTCTTTTATGGTTTATTTATGGAAACTTGGAATTAATGCTTGATGTTTAATTGTAATATAATTAACTACAGGAAGAAGGATATAGAAGGCAAGCTGAGAAGTTGGTCAACGATGTGGAGCTCTTGTTTCTTGCAGCGGCGGACGAGGTTTTAGCTAAGCTACAGCTAGTTGATAGAATCGGAAAACTTGGCGTATCCTACCTCTTCCAGGAGGAAATCGGGGGAGCTTTAGATACAATATCATCTATTCAGAACGGCAGCCCTTGTTTGGAAGGCGATCTCTATGCTACCGCATTATGCTTTAAGCTCCTCAGGCAGTACGGCTATGAAATTTCACAAGGTATGAAACTTCTAACTGTAAATTCATAATCAGAAATTACATGATATAATCTAACTTTTGTATGCATATACATATGGTTTGTTGTTCAGATGTGTTTATCGGCTTCATGGATGAAAAGGGTACATTCTCATCAACAAGCAAGTGTACAGATGATGTTAAAGGATTGATTGAACTTTTTCAGGCCTCCCATCTAGCTTTGGAGGGTGAAAACATATTGGAGGAAGCTAAAGTTTTCTCAAAAGCAGCTCTAAAGGATATCTATCCTACTTTGAACAGTAACCTCAGAAAAGAGGTAGCCAGGGTTTTGGAACTTTCGTCGCACTGGAGAGTGCAATGGTTTGAAGTCAGATGGCATGTAAACTCTTATGAGAATGAGAAACATACCAACCAAATTTTACTTGAATTGGCAAAACTTAACTTCAATATTGTTCAAGCTACACTCCAAAATGATCTAAGGGAGGTTTCCAGGTAACAAAATAAAAAATGAACCAGCTTATTATACGTAAATATCTAATATAAAGCATATATGGTCCCAACTAATTTAAAGAAAAGAAAAAGTTATAGCAAAGAAAAGTAACGTTTTGTTTTTTATTTTTATGACCATAGGTGGTGGAGGAATCTGGGCCTGATCGAGAACTTAAACTTTTCAAGGGATCGACTGGTTGAAAGTTACATGTGTGCGGTGGGACTTGTTTATGAGCCTAAGCACAGCTGCTTTAGGAAATGGCTTACTAAAGTCGTCATTTTCATATTAGTAATCGATGATATTTATGATATTTATGGTTCATTAGAAGAACTACAGCAATTCACCAATGCCGTTGACAGGTTTGTTGATTTCTATGACCACGTTCACACAAAGAACCTTGTTTTTAGAATATGTTCGTTGGACAATAAATATCGAGCTAATTCTAATTAATATGTTTCTTAATTACTCAGGTGGGATTCCAGGGAAATTCAAAATCTGCCAGAATGCATGAAAATATGTTTTCAAGCACTGTACGAAACTGCCAATGAAATGGCTAATGAAATTCAAAAGGAGAAGGGTTGGAAGATCAAAGTCTTACCTCATCTGAGGAAAGCGGTATTATTCCAGCTCTTTACCTTCTTATCAATCGTTAAATATGTTTATTATTTGTTAAAGATATACATCATTAGCAATACTTAATTTTCCACGTTTATTTATGCAGTGGGCAGATTTTTGTAAAGCGTTATTCCTGGAAGCAAAATGGCACCTCAATGGATACACCCCATCCCTGGAAGAGTATTTGAGTAATGCATGGATTTCATCATCAGGCACCCTTCTTTCTGCGCACTCATTTTTTGCTATAATGAGCGAAGTGACAGAAGAGACCGCAGATTTTCTGAGTCCAAATCAGGATCTCGTGTACAATTCTTCTCTGATCATTCGACTATGCAATGATCTAGGCACATCAGTGGTAATTTAATTAATTTCCATCCCAGAATTCCTGTAATTAATCCTTTCGAATTTGGTTATATATTCTTCATATATATACTCTCTTAATTTTTACACGAGTAAATTAATTAAAATATGACTATGCATTCATGCATGCAGGCGGAACTGGAGAGGGGCGATGTTGCTTCATCAATCCTGTGTTGTATGATGGAAATGAACATTTCAGAAGAGAAAGCCCGGAATCACATTAAAGGGATGATAAGTGATACGTGGACGAAAATCAATGGACAATGCTTCAATCAATCACCTTTATTTCAATCATTTGTCAATGTAACTACGAACTTCGCACGTGTGGCGCATAGTCTTTACCAATATGGAGATGGATTCGGAGTTCAAGACCGTGATACCAAGAAGCATATCCTCTCTTTACTGATTGAACCCATGTGAATACTGTATGGGAGTGTTCTAGTTTATCACTTCAGATTAATTTCCATTGGCTCAAAACACAAAATGTAAACCGCACTTGGCTAGTTTCTAGTTTCCATAAGGTCCTTCAGAGAAAAAATGTATTAAAGATTCAATTGCACGCTACAAAAAATTTGAAGATTCAACTACCCTGCAGTGAAAAAATGTACCTTAAACTATCTTATACCACTACATGATTTTAAAAAAAGAATTGAAAAGAGCAATACTATACACAGTATTTTCTTTGTTAACATCAACCTCAATTATCGTTTTCTAAAGTAAAATATCATTAATGGATTCAAATGATCAGGAGCTATGTGAGAGAGAGTCTTTCGATGGTGAGAGCTGTAGTAAATAAGAGGCTTTCATTTAATTGGAGCAGGAGGCTTTTCACAAATTCAGCACTTTGTTCGGATGAAACTAGCTAGGTTCACTACAAGAAAAATGACCTTTTATAGCCGATATTTTGTGGTTGATTTTTAATTCGTCACAAATAAAAATTATTTGCGGCTGATGTACTACTTAACACAAATCCATTGTGAAAAAGATGTATTATTTGTGATCAAAATCAAATATCAGCAGCAAAAAGTAGTTAATTTTATTATCGTCATTTTGATAAAAAATATAATAAGTCTATATATTTATCTTTATTAAAAAATTAAATATTATTATTTTGTTTATTACATATTAGTCTCTAATGAATGGGACTAAAGTGTTTAAATATATAAAATGTTATTTAATATTAATTATTGAGATATTGAAAATACAAAAGTTATTTTACATTAAAATTTTACTTTTTTGTTCTTTTACGTAAAAATCGTCTTTTACATTAAAAACGTTTTGTCCCTTTACTTTTTCGTATATTCGCAAATCAAATCTATTCGCAAAATCAAACTCAATCATCAACTTACCCTCAGTTTACCGACGCTAAGTATATTGCTGTTAGCTTGTTAACGTCGGGTACGTCGTCGTCAGTTTGCCGACGCCGGATACGCTGCTGTCAATTTGCCGATGCCAGGTATGCCGCCTTCAGCTTACCAATTGATTTTCAAAGCCAATCGATCCGTTTCGAAAATCATTTTCTGGTTTTTTATTTTTATTTTTTGCTTTATTTTGATGGATTATCATTGGTTTCTTTGCTTGATTGGAAGATTTAGATTCTTAAAAACATCTGTTTTAGTGTCTCTTTTTTTGAAATTTCTAGAAATTGAATATGATTTATCGCAAATTTATTTCTGATTTAGTGTTTCTTTATTTGCTTCATTGTTTATTGTTTCATTGGCTGAAAATTTTGAATGCTTGTAAGAATGAATCACATGTTATCTCAAGTTAAGAATAAGAGCCAACATTTATAATTGTAAAATTAATTTCATCGTCTTCAGTTAATTTACAGAACATGTATTTTGATTGGATATATATCAAAATTGAAGTAATTAACTCTCTAGAAAGATGGGAGATTGGCACAATTTTTAAGGATTCACATGATAGTTGATCCCAACACCATATCTAATATAATAAGCACACAATTAACTTGGTTAAGAAAATAAAAGCAGTACTTTTGTTTAATTAATGTTATTAGACATTATATATGCTTTTATTGGATCATTGCAGAAGGAACAACCTGTTCAAATAATTAATGTTGTGTAATTATTTAAAATTAAGCTTTTGTACTAGATCAGAGAGAAATTAGAAAGCCATTAATACGTATAATAGAATTCTCTACTAATTCTGCAAGTTTGGCTATATTGTTGTTTTATGGTTTTATTGTTATGCTGGGTCTCTGCTGTTTTGTTGTTCTGTTGTTAACGAGTTGTTGTTGCTACTTTGCTGCTATTCTGTTGTATTACAGGTGCTTTTGCTACTGTCTTTTTGTGTTTTTGCCTTACTCTTGAAGCTTTATTGGCATTTCTAGTCTGTGTATTTTTCTATTTTTTTCTTTTAATATAATTTCTCTATGCTTTTGCAATGAAACTGACGCACACAGTATTGGCTTGTTACATAAATATAATATGCCATTTGTGTCTTTCTAGATCATAACATAGTCCTTAGTCCTTTGTCCTTAGTATTGGCCTGTTACATAAATATATTATGTAATTGCTTTGTCTTACAGATTTGTATTAATTAATGATGACTTATCTCATCAACTTTTGGATTAAGAATCTGTCTATATAAAATATGCATCTCTATATCAAAGTGCCATCAAGTATTAGTTGGATGCCTTGCAATGGCTTACATTGTGGTTGTGTTTTAAATGTGAAATATTATTGCATATTGTACTCTTTAACTGTCAAGTCAATATGAAGCTTTATTGCCTTGTCAAGAAGCTAAGCAGCTTCGGCAATAATGGGAGCATTAAAGTATTCTTTTATTGTAATTCCATTTCCATTAATTGCTTTGCAATTGTTTATTCATTGTGTTTTAATTCCTTTACATTGCCTCTTCCTTGTTAACTCTATGTTGATTCATGTTAACTCTATGTTGTTTCAGATTGCTAGAAACTTTAAGGACTTTTAACATTGTTAGCATGTTGTATTAGCGATCACCAGCCATCTAAACATTGTGAAGTCTTTGTACAAGGTCTTAATTGCATGAGTTGAACATCTTCCTGAACTCAAAAATTAAAACCAATCAATCTTGGATCATCAATTAGTTTCGGATAGCTGCCATCCTCATCAATTCAAATTTTAGAATGAATTCAGACAATGACATTAATATCTTGAACAAATAACTATCAATTAAATATTCAACATCAGACTTTGTTAAAAGCCATAGGTCTAACAGTTTTTTCAAATTTCTCCCTTAGTTTTGTCAATATTTACATTAAATTTAATCTAATCTATTATGTGTAGAAAATTATGATATATGTTGCTTTTTTAATTTTTGAACTGGCACCATTTTTGCTATGGTTGATGGGAGCTCAATTCTGAGTTTAGGTCAACACTGCTAGTCTATTGAATTATTGAACAATCTTTCTACTCTCTTCCACAAGCCTTAACTAATAAGTAAATTTACCGATTTACGCAAGCAATGAGATTGAAAGAATCAAGGAGAATGACAGCATGCAGATCAAACTCATGTAATTACATATAAAATCTTTTTGATATTGCATTATTTTTAATTTCCTTTTGTGTCTCTGAAAATTGTTTGTGTGATTCAGGTATCTCAAGGGGGAAGATCTTACATCTACGAATCACAAAGAGCTTTGGCAGAATATTTGGCTTTGGCAACATGAATCAAGTTGCATATGTAGAGAATTTTTGTAAAATAAAATATTTGACTTGGTGATTTTGCAAATGTTAATGGTAAACTTAATTCAAATTTCTGTCCAAATGTTTTCTGGTGGTGATTGTCAGTAATCAATGGATTAAAATTTTTTGTTCATTGTAATTTTTCTATAAATTTTATTATGTATAAGATGAAAATTTTGGTGTTACTTTTCAAGTTTTTAAATGCTATCCAATGTTTTGTAATATTTAACCAATTAAATTATTCGAAATTGGTCCTAATATTTGGTTCACATTTAATATTCAAATTAATTTTATGAGATCAATATTTAAGTTAATAAAAATATTATAAATAGTTAATATTTTTTGCGGCTAAATATTTGGCAATAAAAGATGATAATAAAAATAAATAAAAATTTTAAATTATTTACGGTTGTTACATATTAGTTGCAAAATAGTTGCTAAAAATTTTTAAATTATTTGCCGTTGATACATATTGGTTGTAAAATTGACCGTAAATACTTTTTATAGCTGCTAAAATTAGTCGCAAATAATTAAAAATTTTTTGTGAGGCGACTTATTGCAGCCATTGAAATTTTGGCTACAAGTGATTGAAATTTGGCCCCAAAAAATGATTTTGTGGCTGAATATGCATTATTTGCGGCTGAATTTTCTTGTGGTGGTTAGGGTGACAAAATATAACGTACGGAAGTTGATAGTGAAATTTTAAAACATCGTTGGACCAAGCTGGTCCTAGCTAGCTAGTGTGAAAACCAAACAAAAGAATATTATTTGTATGTGCTATAATAATCATAATAAATACCATTTTTCCGACTGAGTCGATGAAATTGAATTACGCATGCTGATATTACGTATGTTGTGAAAGCCAACAAATGTATACATATGATTTCACGTATTCCAATTTCCATGCAAACATTTTACCATAAAGCTTGCATCTGTTGATGGGGGGCTCACTCAGAGAAAAAAAATTAATAAGGTCGATGGTTCACTTGTGGCCAAAAATATGACACTTATCTGTTTATCATGATCAACGATTGTTGTTTTATTTATTATTTTGATAAGCTTTTCCCTTTATTTCATAAATAATATGAATTTGAAATTTTATTATTTGTGACATGAAAATATTGTCGTTACCATATGAAAATTTTATTAATAAATAAAGAGAATAATAAGCTGAAATTTTATTATTTATTCACCTTTTGGTTTGATTTTTAAATGATCGATTTTTTTATTAATGATATGCATGCATTTTTTTCTTGTTGAAATAAAATTTGATAACAAATATTAACGAAGGTAAGTTATAGTTATGTATTTTTATAAATCTACAACTATTATTTTTATTACTTTTTTTATTTTGATGTATTTTAAAAAACACAATTTTTTTTATGAAGAAAGAATGCAATTATAATTATTTTTTTGTTATTTTATTTTAAATAGGCATATTTATTTAGAAGTTTAAATAATAAATTATACTATTTTTTTCATTTATCTTTGTTAATGAACTATAGTCAATATTAAAGTTATATACTTTCATTTTGTTTGGATTGGATTGAATTTAATTCTATTATATTGATATTTTAAATTATATATTTTTAATGGATTGGATTGAAAAAGTTTTAACCGGTGAAATAATGGGTGTGACCAAGGATTTAATCATACCCGTCTAATCTGATGCAAACAGTCCTACTTATAACAACTTTCTTAAATATTACATAAAATTATACCAAATGATTCTTGTAGTTTTGAAAAGTATTAATACAGGCAGAATAGCGAATAGAATAAAAATATCTTGTCGAACTTCGAATTTCGTTTGATTTTTTGATATAGTGAGTTAGATAAACGTTCTAACGAATAGGATTATATATCATTCTAAACCTAATGGTTCGAAACACGAGTGTTAGGATAACAATTGTATGATGGACAAAAATCAAAAGAGAATATTTTATTGAATAAAAATATTATTGAAACACTAGTATAAGTTCTCTATATACAATAGAGAAAATCTAATATTACAATTTAGCTCAAATAAGGAAAATAACTTCTACCTAAATAAGAAAACTAAGAATTAAATTAAAAATTGAATTGGTAAAAATAAAAAACTTTTTAAATTGATTAAATTCTAAAATTACCCTACATCAAATTCCTCCCCTTTTAAAGAAAACTTGTCCTCAAGTTTTGTCTGGCGGATAAAATTTGTAATTCAATATTAAATCATCTTGTAATTTAAAAGAGTAGCTCTTTTCAGCAAACTTCTTTGAAACTTGAAAGTACCCAAAATTTATCTTTTTCTTGCACTTGTGTATGGCCTTTTGGAAAAATATGTACTGGTAATAATAAACTACTTTCATGCTTTTAATAATTCTTTTCATATTTCGTTCAATGTACTCATCAATTAAATTTGTTGTTATAATCAAATCTTCCTCAAGAATAACCTTTATATCTTTGATATTAATAGGTAGAATCATGTCAATAATAAGTGAGTCTTCGACTTGAATTTCTTGTACATGCTCAATTTTCAAATTAAGATCACATAAGACCTCTTCTTGTACAATTTTTAACACATTTTCAATTTTTTTTGAAATACATCTTCAGACACCATATTACGGTCAACTTTAGTCATGTTATCAGATATCTTGTGAGATACGTTGTTAACAATATCTCTTATAACTCTATTAAAATCAAGCTTTTGTTGCACTTCGATTTCTTTGACTAAAAGAATGGCATATAATAATGCATAGATAGTATATGACAACATTCGATCTCTTATTTCAGTGTGGACTCCCTCTAAAAATTTCTCAACTAGAAGCTTTTCACTTTCATAAAAAAATGAATATCTATAAAATTTTTCAAACTCCATAACATAAGAATGAATAGATCTCATACTTTGTGGTGTCAAATAATAATTAAGAGAAATAAACTGTGATCTCATCAGTCGCTTCAATGATCCCATAATTAAACTTTATCTTTTTGGTCTTTGTAATATATTTCACTAATATGATGCACTCCCTTTTAACAGAAAACAAATAACAAATTGTACTCTTTTTTTCGTAGGTATCCGCTTTATTTTAAAAAATTCCTCAACATCTTCCAACTAAAGCAAAAATAATCTAAAATTATATTTTCCGTCAAATAGCCACGCATCATGCCTAACATGATAGATCATGATTCCCATTTTTTTTGAATTTTTTTAGATAAAAGGATGTATTTATGAGTGTGGTTGTGTTTATTAGTTTAGAAAAACTTTATCTGGTACAAAGGTAAGTTCTAATACCAATTGACACATGTGAGATAGTGGATAGGATAAAAACACCTTATTGAACGTCGAATCTTATTCAAGTTTTTGACACAATGGGTTAAATAAACGTTCTAACAAACGAGATTAGATGTCGTTCTAACCTTAACGGATTAAAACACGAGTGTTAAGATAACAATTTTATGAGAGATAAAAATCAAAGGAGAAGATTTTATTAAATAAAAAGATTGCTGAAACACTAGTATAGGTTCTCTATATAAAATAGAGAAAATCTAATATTACAATTTAATTTAAATAAAGAAAGTAACTCCTACCTAAATACGAAAATTAAGAATTAAATTATAAATTGAATTGGTAAAAATAAAAACTTTCTAAACTAATTAAATTTTAAAATTATTCTAAATGAAGTATATATGTCATGAACTTACCGTTAACATTAATATCGCTCTATTTCATGAAGCTATATTCAAATTACATCCAAGTCTTCATCACGTGGGAGTATTCGAGATAGGCTCTTAATTTGGCTTTGAATCTAGCTTATAACCATCTTCTTAACGAATGGATGGAATTTCTTTGTTCTACACAACTGAATGCAATTAATATCTTTAATTGTGGATCTAAGACAACAACGTTTGCAAAACAAACAGATACATACATACATATGGATAATGACATATACCCCTTCACGTTTGCCCTAATAAGTAGATATCCTCCTGACATTTGAAAGAAGACAAATAACTTCCTAACGTTTAGATAAATAGGCAAATACCCTCCCTTGACTTTTATTTCTATTAATTGACCATTTAATTTATTATTATTTGTGTCCCTAATATTTTATATAATAATAATATGATATATATTTTATTTAATCATAACAATTTTGTCTCTATTTTAATATTTTTCACAATATACTTTATTTAACTTTAATAAGTTAGTCTCATATTTAATATTTTTTTCATAATATACTCAAAACTAAATACACATTTTTATTTCTTATTTTGATAAAAAATTTAGAAAAAAAATACTATTAAAAAAATTTAAACAATGAGTTAGATCAAACTCATGTTAAAATATTTATAACTTTTTTCTACAATAAATGTGATATTTAATTGTTAAAAAAATTTGAAATATATTTTAACATTTTATTCTTATATTAATATTTTTATTTGAAAGATTATATTAAATTTATTATATTTTCTTGAGAAAAATCATGAAAATATAAAGAAAAGAAAAAAATTTAGTATTATTTGTAAATAGAATTAGTAATTAAATAAATTTCATATACTTATTAACCAATATAATTTAATTTTCAATTAAAAAATAGAAAATTTTTTTTTTTGATTATTTTTATTTGTAATGTATATAACATGTATTTATTGTTTATATTTTTATTTATATGCTCGTTTATTTTTAAAAAAATATAATGAATGTAACATAATTTTTAAATAAATATATTACATGTAAAAATAAAACGTTAAAAAATATTTCAATTAATTTTTTTTAATAATTAAATATTAAAAATTATTATTATTATAAATGCTATTTTTTAGGACAATACTGTATAGGATAGTTATCATTCAAAAGGGAGTATAGTATTGTAGTAGATATGGGGCACTGTAGCAAGATACAGGTACTATATCAGATATTATAGAATAAAAAATGGCTGGGCAGAAAGTTGAGATAAGGAAGTTAAACGGCAACAACAATTTTTCTCTTTGGCAAAGGAGAATGATAGATCTTTTCATTCAACAAAAGATTCATAAAGCTTCATTGGGCAAAGAGAAAAAGTCTAATAAAATCACTAATGAATAGTGGGAGGATATGAACAAGACTATAGCCAACACTATTAAACTAAATACGTCAAATAGCATCTTGCAAAATATCAATTCTAAGGAGTGCAAAACAGCCAAAGAAACTTGGAAAACTTTAGAAAGACTATATATGTCAAAGAACCTCTCCAACAAATTCTACTTACGGAAAGAGTTACATCAGATGTAAAAGCATGAGAATTTAGATATGTTACAACACTTGAGCAACTGCAATGGTATAATTTGTTCATCATCAAAGTTTAATGTGAATTTCACCGAAGAGGAAAAATTTGTATTGTTGATGGCAACACTTCCTTCGTTTTATAATCATCTTATTACAACTTTCACTTATGGAAAAGATACTTTAGAGTTTGAAGTTGTTTGTGTAGCTCTAATTTCATTTGAAAATAAAATAAAGTGCATAGTGGAGAACTACAAGCACTTGTTACTAACAATAGAGGGAGAAGTAGAAATCAAAGTGAAAGAAATCATAATGACAAGTTTAGGGGAAGATTGAAATTGAGAGGAAAGAATTTCGTTTGCTATCATTATAGAAAGCCAAGCTACATAAAGAAGAATTGTCGAGTATTAAAACAAGAAAAGCAGCAAAATGGTGATAAGAAAAATAAGGATAATAGCAATACCATAACTGTAACAGCCACAAAGAACGAGGATGTTTCGTTGCTTGTAGATGAATTCTTACATGTCAATGATACTAGGTTGAATGGATGGTTGATTCAGGAGGTTCTTTCTATGTCACTCTAAATGCAAATATATTTACCACTTACACAGTTAGAGACTTTGGTTTGATGAAGATGGGAAATTCATCCTATTGCAAAATTATTGGAATTGGAGATGTTTGACTTGAAATAAATGCTGGTTGTTAATTGACATTAAAATATATGAGGCATGTTCCAAAATTACTTACCAATCTGATCTTAGTGAATGTTTTGGATGAACAAGGCTATCAAAATCACTTCGACAATAGCAGATGTAGACTCCAAAAGGAGTCGTTGATTGTTGCAAAAGGAAAGCTTTGTTGTAGCTTGTATAAAACCCATGGAAAAGTTTGCACCAACAACTTGAATGTAGTAGTTAATCCTTCACCAAATTTATGGCATAAACGGTTGGGCTATATAAGTAAAAAAGGACTACAGATTCTTGACAAACTGAATTTTATTTCTGTTGTGAAAGGTACTACATTTAACCCCTATGATTATTGTTTATCTGGTAAATAACATAGAGTTTTATTTGATAGCGCCTCTGTTAGAAAAGATAATGTATTAGAGCGAGTATATTCTGATGTATGTGGTCCGCTAGAAGTTGAATTCTTGGGAAGAGCTAAATATTTTGTGACATTTATAAATGATGCTTCTAGAAAAGTCTGGGTGTATTTGTTAAACACAAAAGATCAGGTGTTTTATATTTTTTAAAAGTTTCATGCCTATGGTAGAAAAAGAAATTGGGAAGTCTTTGAAGTGCCTTCGATCAGATAATGAAGGAAAGTACATTTTTTAAGAGTTAAAAGATTATTACTCTAAACATGGGATTTGGCATGAGAAAATGGTTCCTAGCAATCCACAATACAATGGTGCAGCTGAACAGATGAATTGCACTATTATGAAAAGAGTTAAAAGCATGCTGAGAGCAACAAAACTATCAAAGCCTTTTTTGGGAGCAGCTGTCCAAATTGCTTACTGCTTGATCAATTGATCTCCATCAATTCCTTTGAGCTTAGATATTCCAGAAAGTGTATAGACTAGCAAAAATGTTTCTTATTCTCATATGAGGGTATTTGTTTGTAAGGCTTTTGTGAACATGTCAAAGGAACAATAATCGAAGCTTGATGATAAGGCCATTTCATGTGTCTTTATTGGATATGGAGATGACGATTTTGGATATAGATTTTGGGATCCAGAAAAGAAAAGAATTGTGAGAAGCAGATATGTTGTCTTTTATGAAGATCAAACAATTGAAGATTCCAAAAAGGAGCATCAACTTGAAAAAGCCACAATTAAACTAAGTTCTTGTCGACAACATGTGACAAATGAAGAATCAGAAGTAACTAATGAAATCCAATTTTCTCCTGATGATGATGATAAGGATAATGATGCTGAAGATGATGTTCCAACATAAGAGGATAACAATCAGGAGGAGAGCCAACAACTGGAGATTAATGAACAACTATCAAAAGGTCATCTAGAGAGTGAAAACTGTCAAAAGATATCAACAAATAGATTATATTCTTTTCAATAAGAAAGGGGAGCTAGAAAGTTTTCAAGAGGTGCTAACTCATAACGATAAAGAAAAGTGGATGGAATCTATAAAAGATGAAATGAGATCCCTCTTGAAAAATAACACCTACAGTTGGTAGAGCTTGAAATGTTAGAAAGGCCTTGAGCAACAAATGGGTGTTTAGATTGGAGGATGATAGGCGCGGTAATCTAGCAAAGTATAGGGCTTGATTGGTTGTCAAGGGAAAGGAATTGACTTTGATGAAATATTTTCTTCGATAGTGAAAATGTCTTTAATTAGAGTAATTTGAAGAACAACAGCTAGTCTAGATCTTGAGATTGAGTAAATGGATGTAAAGATTGCATTTCTTCATAGTGACTTACAAGAAGAAATCTACATATAGAAACTTCAAGATTTTGAAGTTAAAGAAAACGAGCATCTAGTATGTAAGTTAAAGAAGAGTTCGTATGATTTGAAGCAGGCATCGCGAAATTGTTATAAGAAGTTTGACTCAATTATAATGCATCATTAGTATAAGAGAACTGTAGCAGATTCCTATATATACATTAAACAATTTTCTAGTGAGAAATTTATTATTTTATTATTATATGTTGATGATATGCTTGTAGTTGGTTAGGATGCACAAATGATCAACTAGCTAAAGAAAGAATTATCAAAAGTTTTTGATAAAAAAGACTTGGGACCAGCCAAATAGATTTTGGGAATGGAGATTATCTGAGATAGAAGATTTTGAAAATTATAGTTGTCATAAGAAAAATATGTTGAGCGAATACTCGAACGGTTCAACATGAAGAATGCTAAGCCAGTAACTTTACCTTTTGGAGCACAGTTTAAACTCTCTAAGAAGTTAAATCCATCTCCTGAGGAAAATAAAAACATGTCAACCATTCCTTACTCTTCAGCTGTTGAAAGCTTAATATACATAATGGTTTGTACAAGGTCGAATATTGCTCATGCAGTTGGAGTTGTGAGTCGATTATTGGCAAATCCAAAAAAAAGAATATTAGGAAGCTATCAAATGGATTTTCAAATATCTGAGGGGTATATTTAAATTATGCTCATGCTTTGGAAATGGAAAACCAATCTTAGGAAGTTATACAAGTATAAACATGGCAAGTGATCTTGATGATTGAAAATCTACATTTGCTTACATATTTATTTTTGCAGGGAGAGTCATATTGTAGTACTCCTAATTGCAAAAATGTGTTGCTTTATCTGTTACAGAATTTGAGTATATTGCTGTGGTGGAAGCAGGAAATTTGCAGTTACAGAAGTTTCTCCAAAATTTAGGATTGAAGCAAGATGAGTACGTGATTTATTATGACATTCAAAGTGCCACTGATCAAAGTAAGAACTCCACCTACCACTATCGAACAAAGCATATCGACGTTAGATATTATTGGATGTGTGAAGCTCTTGAGAAAAAGGCATTCCAAGTACAAAAGCTTCATACTAACTAGAATGTTACAGATACGTTAACGAATGTGATTTCTCAGTATAAGTCTAAGTTGTGTTCCGAGTTTGTTGGGATGAGTTTTCCATAATGAAGACTATAATCCATTTCTTCCCCTTGTGGGTTGAAAAAAGGTAGAATTGATGGGATTATTTTTTAACCCATTTTGATTAGAGGTGAGTAGAACAATTGACTTGAACCGGATCGGATCGGAACCAGACTAAAACCAATGGGTTTGGTTTGATTCTTTATATAATTCGATCTAATTTCAATTCTCAAATTTAAAAACTCGAATTGGTCCAATTTCGGTTTTAACCCAAAAAAATTGGATCGAAATAAATTTATTATTTTTTAATTTTTTATTAAAAACGATGTCATTTTATTATGTTAGTAGAAAACGACGTCATTTTCTTACTTTGAAAATTCTAAAAAAATAATAATTTAACCTAAAAATTGAGTTGATCCAAAAATCGAACTAATCAATTCGGTTTTAATCCATTTTTGTTGTATAATCGATTTGGGTAATCCGGTTCTTCTTTTCTATCTGATCTAGTCTGGTCCTAAAATTAAAAAATTTGAAATTTTCTGTTTCGGTTCGATTTTTCAAGAACTCGAACCGAATCAGATCGTACCTACACCTAATTTTGGTGGATGTCAAATATGTAAACAAAGTAAGAAAACATTTTCAATTTGGGTTGCGCATGCAAATGGAAGGAAATATGTTTTCAATTAGTATGGGTTGAGTTTGATTTTGTCAAATTTGAGATTTTTGATGGCACATGGAGAGCGAAATTCTTCCTTCCTTTGTTGATTTGGTGCAACATTTTTTTGATTAAGGAATCCTTTTTCACTCCTATAAAAATTGGATGTTCTTGATGTCTCAATTGCAAGGCAAAAAAGTGAAGAAGTGAGAGATTGAGAAGGTGAGGGAAAGAAGAAAATAGAGGAGAAAATTTCTTTAAGAAGAAAAATACTTGTAAAAATTGTGTTTTATATATCAAAATAATTTTATATTATTTTGAAAGTGTTCCTCAAGTTTTATTAAATAAACTTAGAGATTTTGTTATACCTATTTTTGATATAATGGAGATTTTGCATATAGGTGATTTATTGCCGCCTCATAATTTTTTTCTTTAAGAGTTTTTTACATTAAAAGGTATTAGTGTCTCCTTGTTAATTTTATTATTTTTGCTGCCTTTAATTTTTCCCAACAGGAGGAGCTATCTTTAGAGTCATTGTTGCATGGAAAATAAACCTAGTTACTGTTCCATCAACTTTGACTGTTTTCTCAGTCAACCGAACCCTGGAACAAAATGCAACAGAGATCTTCATTATGTTACTGATAAACTTCCTGAAGATTTATTGACTGGCGTCGGCTTACTGCAAAATACACAAGGAGAGAGACTAATTCAAGCTTCGTTCGCTTCCCAGTTTCTTGGTGGAGTTGACAGGCTTCTTCCATCGGTGGAGGAGATCTTACCCGAGATACGTTTGGTGAAAGAAAATTGCATCGAAATGAGCTGGATTGAGGCTGTCCTCTACTATGCAGGACTGCAAAACGTTGACACCTTGCTTGATAGGAATGCTACTAGCTTCAAACAATTCTTGTAAGGAAAATCCGACTATGCGAAGGACACCATTCCTGAAACTGGTTTGGAAGGGATATTTAATAGATTTTATGAAGAAGAGGGAAGGAATGCTCTTATGACGATGGTTCCTTATGGTGGAAAAATGAATGAGATTTCAGAGTCGGAAATCACATTCCTCGTAGAGCTGGCAACATATACCTAGTTATGTACTATGTATCTCAAAGGTATATTGATTGGATTAGAAGGTTGTACGACTCCTTATGTTTCCTAAAATCCTCGAGAAGCATATGTCAATCACAGAGAACTTGACATAGGATCAAATAACAAAGGCTACACAAGCGTCAAACAGGCTAGCATTTAGGGCAGAAAATATTTCAAGAACAATTTCAACAGGTCGGTTCATGTGAAAATATGGTCGATCCTGATAATTTCTTTAAATATGAACAAAGCATCCCGCCAATTTTACCTTCGTAGAACAAAGCATCCTGGTGATAAAATAAATACCATATATGCGCTTAGGCAATCCATAATAAAGTGTCCTTTTCAATAAATTTCTATGATATTTTTTCTTCTATCAACTTCTGATAGTTTAACCATAGAAGATATCATATTAATACTTTCATGTATATGTGGTCTAGAGGAAAGAGATTGTACCATTAATCAAGATCCAGAAATCTGAAGACTAGTAAAGAAGTCAACATGAATCAGAGAGACCAAGCATGAAAATGTTTTACATGAAATGTTTTTTTTCAATAGATTTTCATTAGTTTGTCAGGCATGTATATTTAAAATATAATAATAATAATGATGATGATGATATTTATAATATGAACCAAGGTGCCGATTAATCAATCTTAAAAATCTTTCTTTTGGTAAAGGAGTAACTAAGAAGAGGGCAATCTTTATTCTCTCTACATATATAGGGAGGTTATCTTAAGATTTTTGAGTTAAAATAGTGAAACAAATTTTATTTTTTTTAATCTATTAAAAAATAACGAAGGAATGAAATAAAACAGGAAAATGAATATTAAATGCTTCGGGGACCCTTGCAGAGTTGCAGTTATCAATTCCCTAAAATGTGCCTATATGGAAGAGAAATATTTATACAGGAGTTCTTTTGAGAATATTGGTACGCAGGAGCGTCAATTTAATTTCCTCAAACAGGGCTATATGCCTGATTAACTTAATACCAAAAGGGCAAAATCCCCAAAACAAACGAAAAGCTTGGGCTCTTCTTCTTGTACATTTCAAAAATATTTCATACAGTTTAGCATGTTTCCATTTGGATTCATAAGAATTTTTTCATAATTTAGAGCATTTACAAGTTGCATAGGTGTCATTGATTACAATTTTGCACTGTTGGCTCTTAACCTGCTATTTTGAATTCTCCAATAAAGAGATACATCACAATTGAGAAATTCCCAATCAAGTCGAGAGTTCTTGATTATCTCGAGGATTTTATACCAAGAATGCTTGTCAAGTACTAGTCTCAACCCAAATGCATGAAAGGACCACCATAAAACCTGCAAGGAAATCAAAAACAAAGAAAAAGTAGACGTCACCTTCGAAATGATAGTGACAACACCAGACAATTTGATTTGTTATCCCCAAATCCAACACTAATATTTACCTCAAATCCTTATCGTTGCTCATGTTTTTCTCCTTCTGTTCATAATTTCCTTTTTCTGGAACCTAAGAAACGAGTCTCTAATTGCATGAAGATTGTTGACGACATCGTTCATAGCCATCCGCTCTCTGGGTGAAGCTGTGGAACACAAGAGTCCTATTCTCATCACCGAAACCAAGCATTCTTCCATTTTCATGCGCGTTTGAACTTGGGATTCAATGTCTGTATTCAAAGCTATGCCATATTCAACAGTTTCATCAGGATTTTCTTCTTCAAATATCATTGATGGGTCAGTTATTTCCATCACGTGGTCGGGCAAAGCCATTGAGACAAACTTGTGAATGTTCAGATCATCCTTAAACATGTCATCTGTAGGTCTTTTTCCTGTGAATATCTCCAGCAAAAGTATGCCAAAGCTGTATATATCTCCAAGTATGGAAACATGGCCATTCATGTACTCTGCCATTTATAAAATAGTTAGTAGAATTCAATAGATATAACTCATTTTACATGCATTTAAGGTTGAGAACAATACCTGGAGGAATGTAACCAATGGAACCCTTGAGCCCAATTGACATGGGATGATTTTTGGAGGAACTATTTGATGCTTCAAAGAGGAATTTTGCCAATCCAAAGTCACCGACATGAGCTGTCATATCTTCATCAAGAAGTACATTGCTTGGCTTCAGATCACAATGTGCAATTGGTGTTTCACAATAGTGATGGAGATAGTCCAGTGCAGAAGCAACATCTATTGCTATATTCAATCTCTGCATGAGGCTCAATTTCTTAATGTGGTTATGGTCCTCAGCACTTGGATGCAGCCACTGGTCAAGACATCCATTCGACAGGTACTCAAAAACTAAACATTTGAAGTCATTGCCTTCATGATCAACACTTGAGCAAGCTGTTATTGTCTTCAGGATGTTGCGGTGTCGAATATTTCTCAAAGCATTGCATTCATCAATGAAACTCTTTAAAGCTCCTGGCTGTTGAAGTTTTAATACCTTAATTGCAACAATTGTTCCGTCAACAAGAATACCTCTGTATACAGAACCAAAACTACCAGAACCAATCAAATTTGTTTCAGAGAAGTTATCAGTTGATCTTGAGATGTCTGAGTAAGACAGACCTGATTGCCCGTCATTAGAAGATGAAGTCGAACGTCTCCTCCTAGAAGCTTTTACTATACAATATATCACAAAGGAACTAAAGAGAAGAATAAGAAATATTACGGCAATAGTTACTGGGATTACTACTTTAAGGCCAGGATGTTTTCCAGGACTTTTTCTTGCGCATTCAGGTAAAAACAAATCGGGGACACCACCGCAGAGCTTATCATTCCCAACTAGGGAAATGGCACTCGCATTCGCAAAAATCCCTTCCCGGGGTACTTCACCATCAAGATAGTTGTAAGAAAGATTAAGATGCCAGAGAGATAGGTTGCGGAGAAATTCTGGAATCTTGCCGGACAAGTTATTGCATGAAAGATCTAATTCTTCTAAACCTCTCAAACTTTTAAAAGATTGAGGAATTGCACCTTCAAATGAGTTATTCCCCAAATACAGACGTTCCAAACTGATGCAACCGTCAAGGGTGCTTGGAATTTCCCCTGATAACTTGTTGTCTGACATATCCAATTCCAGAAGATTTTTCAACTTACCCACTTCAAGCGGCAGTGAACCAGTCAAAAAATTATGAGACATGACCAAAGAAATTGAGAGGGAAGAGAGGCCCATTACCTGTTTGGGTATGGTGCCACTGAGATTATTGCTCGATAAATTTAGTACCTCCAATTTCTGGCAGTTTCCAAGATTTGGCGGTATGCTTCCCTCAAACTTATTGTTCTCCATGAAAAGCCTAGTTAATGTAGTTAAGTTACCAAGGGCAGATGGGATTAATCCAGAAAACTTGTTACCACTCAAATGCAATCCCTCTAGTTTCTGGAGCTTTCCTATAACATCGGGCACCCTGCCACCTAAATTGTTATATTCCAATCCTAGAAGCGACAAGTTAACGAGATTTCCAATCCCAACAGGTATGTTTCCGTGAATCAGATTCGATCCCAGTGTAAGAATTTGCAGATGTGTTGAAAGGTTTGCTATGGAGCTCGGTAATTCTCCCCCAAAACGGTTTTGAGCAAGTCCTAGCACTTCAAGACTAGTACAGTTAGCCAAGAAAGTGAGAAAATTCAGATCACCAACTTCCCTATTTCCTAGTTTATTATCATCAAAATTAATTCTAAAGAGACCTTTCAAGCTCCCAAAGCTTCTAGGAATTGTCCCAGTGATACCGTTTTCAGCAAAATCAACAAGCTGAAGGTTAGAAGCATTTGACAGTGATACAGGAATACTTCCTGTAAAATAGTTGACCCCGCCAGCAAATATATTCAGATTAGGAAGAGTGAGGCCAACATCTGAGGGCAGCTGCCCCTGCAGCTGGTTTTGAGTCACAGAGAAATAGTCTATAGAAGATATATTATAAATCGAAGAAGGGATCATACCAGACAGAGAATTGCCATAAAGATGAAAAACTTCCATGCTTGATAGCTGGCCAAGTTCATTTGGTATGCTTCCTTGAAAATTATTCAGCAAAAGCCTCAGAACTTGTAAAGAAGAAAAATTTCCTATCCAAGCTGGGATATTTCCTGTAAGATTGTTACGTCCGAGACCCAGGATTTCAAGTTTTGACAATGAACGAAGCAGGTCTGGGATCTGGCCAACGAACTGGTTGGCACTAGCTTCCAATACTCTAAGTTCTTCACACTCAGATAAATTTGTTGGAATTTTCCCGCTAAAAGAATTGAAAGTTATATTGAGAACCTGCAGCTGCTGTAAGCAGCCAATTTCTTGAGGAACTTCGCCGTGAAAGCCGTTCCTTCGCAGGTTGATTCCAGTAAGATAGGTAAGATTCCCTATAGAAGGAGGAATTGAGCCAACTAACTGTCGTAATTCCAGATTCAAATTTATGACTCTTCCATTTGATGGGTTGCATGTAACGCCAACCCAATTGCAGAAATGGACAGAATCGTTCCATGAGCTCATGATTTGCAGAGGATCTTCAGTTATTCGTTGCTTGAAGTCAAGTAAAGCAAGTTTGTCAGCCTCATTTACTGCTGATTCCAAACCTGAAGTGAGCCGTAAAAGATGAATCCCATAAAGCAAATATAGCAAAAACAACTTAGAATTCCAGAACTGATGCTCCATGGTTTTAGGAATGCAGAGTTCTTGCAATTAAGGATAAAAATTACTGCCGATTTGAGATATTTGATAGTTTAAAATAAAAAAGGAAAACAAAAATGAGAGAATAAAGGAAAAACAGTCATTAAATATCTATTGGACCATAATAAAAAATTCGTTAAAATAATCAACAACTAAAAAATTTAATAACTTTAATAATTAGATTTAAAATAAAAATTATGAGAAAATAAAAATAATCAGTTGATGTCAAAATAATAATCAATTTATAATTAATGAATTAATTTATTTTAGTCTAATATTAATATTTATAAAACAATAAATTATCAAAAATTTTATTTTTCTTTTCATATTTCATTTTTTTATTTGCCAAAAAAATATTTTTCCACAAAATTATCAAAAAAACATTAAACTTTAATATTAATTTGATATATTTTCTCTATCTTTTTATCAATTTTGTTAATATTGAATTATAATTTACTGTCACGTCTATTTATTTCTAATTTCATAGGTTAATAAGAAAATTGAAGCAAACCAAATTTGATATTTTATTCTATAAAATTATTATAAATTGTAATATTTTATATTAATTTTCTCAATCAAATTGATGATTGTTGTCAATTACTTTATTTACATCATTTATTTTTTGAAAAAATTAAATATTTATGTTTATTATATTATTTTGATGATACAAATTTAAAATAAGAATATATATTATTTTATAACACATTAAATATAAATATTTACTAATATATTATAATTAAATATAAGTTTATTTATTTTAATTAGGTATTAGAAAATAAATAAAATAAATCATAAATAAATACTAATCTATAAATACAATATATTATAATACAATACTTATAATTATATATAATCATAATTATTGTACTATAATATAATTTTTGTTATAAAATAAAATAAATTTTATTTTAATATTTATTTTTAATTAGGAGTTAAAAATAATTTTTTAACTAATTACTATTGTATAAGGTATAATTGTTATATTTTAATAAATTAGAATTTTTATAAGTATTCTTAAAACTATTAACACAGTTAAGTTAATAAGTTCAATTTTAGGGATTCACGTGTCCACCAAAATGTTATGATAAGTTTTAAAAATAAATGTTAAAATAATATTAGGTTGATTATCACAAAATAAAAATAAAAAATATATATTCATTTTACCTGTTTTCTAATAGTTGACAAGTTAAATAATCAAATTAAAGTATAAATAGTCATATCAGGAAGCAGCTTCTTATTTCCACTAAAGTTAAGGAATTTTTCACACATGTTAGAAACTCAAGAGTTAAGTTACTTTTTTCTCAAAAACTCAGGGCGAAGTACAATATCCCTATAATTAAACTATTGTTTAATATAATTAATTAATGAATTTTACTGTAAAATTTTATTTAATAAAGATTTCAAACTTGAGGCATCCAATCAATTTTAGTAAAAATTTTATCCATAGAATGTCATTCAAGATGATATGCACAATCTAAGAAAACTATTAAAAAATTACCAAATTGATAGCCTGATTGATGGATGTTTTAAAAAATTTTCATGTAATTACATATAACAAATTTATAAGAAAACAATCTCAAGTAAGGTTGGTAAAAAAGGTCGAATCCGGTTTGGATAAAATTCGAAATTTAGGATCTAAGTTTAACTCGATTTTAAATATATCTTGCGTTAGGTGTGGGTTTTTATTTGTAAAGCTTGGTACGAGTTGAGTAAATTTCAAGTCAACCCAATTAATACGCTAACGAACTTTAGAAGCTGAGCCCAACCACCTGAACTAGTAAACTAACAAGCTTTAGAAGCTGGGACTTGGTTGGCCTGTACAATATCAAATTTAACCCAAGTTTTAATAAATTTTATTGAATAAACCCAATTAATACTCTTAACATCAATAATTTTTTAAATTATAAATTAAAATATTAAAGTAATTATTAAATCAATAAGAAAATAATTCAATTGATCCATTGGTATATGACAATGCTCTTCACATAAGCAATTTCTATGTATACAAGTTCTCGTCCAACTTTTTTTTTTATTTGAAGCTGTTAAGCTTTGACACGTGGATTCAAGATTTAGGTCTCGTATTATGTGATTTTTCTTAATTCGTAAGTAATTTTATTTGTTTCGTGGTGAGTTCTCTCCAACTAAATAATTGTGTGAATAAACTTTTTTTTTATTATTATTTTGTATTGTCTAAATTAAGAAAACGAATATTTAAGAAGTAATGAAGATGTGAATAATATTTTATTATATTTTATATAAATTTTAGAGTTGTAATCATGTGATTCATAGATATTAGGTATAAAGCACAGGGGCACACTTGGATTTTTTTAATAGCATAATCAAATAAAATTGTTATGTTTTAAAGTTGAAGCGATTCCAATAACAACTAAATAGCAATATTAACAAGGTCAATCGTAATTCAATATGTTGTTAATACAATTTTATGGGTTGACTAATATTAAAAGTCATTAAGCACATGCAAAATAATATACGAAATTATCATAAAATCAATGAGAAACAAATACAATTATCACATGTTTGTTTCTTCAAATTTTAACATTTTTTTATATATAAAAAAGTTGTCAAAACAAGATATTACTTATGATGTCTTAATAATGGAAGTAATTTTTTTATTTTTAAATAATTATTTTGTTGTTTGAATTTTGATAATAAGGAATAACGTTGTTGAAAAACTATAAGCAGTTTACGTTATAATTTTTTTAATCATTTATGTTTATAAATTCTACCTTATTAAACTAAATTTTACTACATTATAATTCTTTATGTTAATAATTTTTATTTCAAAATTGTTCATAATATTTTATAAATATTTTACATAGGTTTTCAAATTATAATCATGGTCTTTTATGTTGTTACTAGACCTAATTAACTAGGTCTTCCACATAAATTCAAATTTTAGATACTTGTGTTGTATTTAGTATAATTCGGTATCTAATGACAATGCAATTCAGAAGCATCCAAAGTTACAACATCATGACTTTTGTGTTTCAAGTGACTTTTAGAGATGTAATGGACCTGATTCCTTTCAACTCAAATTTAAGAGTGGCATGAACTTGATCTAAGATTTCGAGGTTTGGTTGTCACAGATCTCAATAATGATATCGCAAGCAAACAAATGCATTTACTTAATGTTTGTAATTATTGGGTTGAGTTTCCTTCTATTTGAAGATGGCCCAAATTTTCTTTTCAATAGTAACTAAGCCATATTAACTCAAGGACATTTTGGTCTTTTCTCAAGTAGGGTTTAGTATTTAATTTTTTATTACAATATATATATGTGTGTTTTTAGAGAGAGGCGGGCACTGTTTATCGCCTAAAGAGAGGTGGGTACTATTCACGAGAGAGAGGCAAAATAGTAAACTCGAAATAGTTTTGATCAAGTGGATGATCGGAAGTCGATTCGTGGTTCGATTGAGTTAAAATTTTACCAACAGCTTCCTAACTCAGAGGGCTAAATTTTGAACGGTGGATATCAGATTTAAAGCTCCCTTTCTCCAGATTTTATGATTGGAAGTTAGACCACCATTTTGGTGATAATAATATTCAAAATTTAAGTACTTGTGTTGTATTTAGTATAATTCGGTATCTAATGACAATGCAATTCAGAAGCATCCAAAGTTACAACATCATGACTTTTGTGTTTCAAGTGACTTTTAGAGATGTAATGGACCTGATTCCTTTCAACTCAAATTTAAGAGTGGCACGAACTTGATCTAAGACTTCGAGGTTTGGTTGTCACAGATCTCAATAATGATATCGCAAGCAAACAAATGCATTTACTTAATGTTTGTAATTATTGGGTTGAGTTTTCTTCTATTTGAAGATGGCCCAAATTTTCTTTTCAATAGTAATTAAGGCATATTAACTCAAGGACATTTTGGTCTTTTCTCAAGTAGGTTTTAGTATTTAATTTTTTATTACAATATATATATGTGTGTTTTTAGAGAGAGGCGGGCACTGTTTATCGCCTAAAGAGAGGTGGGTACTATTCACGAGAGAGAGGCAAAATAGTAAACCCGAAATAGTTTTGATCAAGTGGATGATCGAAATCGATTCGTGGTTCGATTGAGTTGAAATTTTACCAGCAGCTTCCTAATTCAGAGGGCTAAATTTTAAACAGTGGATATCAGATTTAGAGCTCCCTTTCTCCAGATTTTGTGATTGGAAGTTAGACCACCATTTTGGTGATAATAATATTCAAAATTTAAGTACTTGTGTTGTATTTAGTATAATTCGGTATCTAATGACAATGCAATTCAGAAGCATCCAAAGTTACAACATCATGACTTTTGTGTTTCAAGTGACTTTTAGAGATGTAATGGACCTAATTCCTTTCAACTCAAATTTAAGAGTGGCACGAACTTGATCTAAGACTTCGAGGTTTGGTTGTCACAGATCTCAATAATGATATCGCAAGCAAACAAATGCATTTACTTAATGTTTGTAATTATTGGGTTGGGTTTCCTTCTATTTGGAGATGGCCCAAATTTTCTTTTCAATAGTAACTAAGCCATATTAACTCAAGGACATTTTGGTCTTTTCTCAAGTAGGGTTTAGTATTTAATTTTTTATTACAATATATATATGTGTGTTTTTAGAGAGAGGCGGGCACTGTTTATCGCCTAAAGAGAGGTGGGTACTATTCACGAGAGAGAGGCAAAATAGTAAACTCGAAATAGTTTTGATCAAGTGGATGATCGGAAGTCGATTCGTGGTTCGATTGAGTTAAAATTTTACCAACAGCTTCCTAACTCAGAGGGCTAAATTTTGAACGGTGGATATCAGATTTAAAGCTCCCTTTCTCCAGATTTTATGATTGGAAGTTAGACCACCATTTTGGTGATAATAATATTCAAAATTTAAGTACTTGTGTTGTATTTAGTATAATTCGGTATGTAATGACAATGCAATTCAAAAGCATCCAAAGTTACAACATCATGACTTTTGTGTTTCAAGTGACTTTTAGAGATGTAATGGACCTTATTCCTTTCAACTCAAATTTAAGAGTGGCACGAACTTGATCTAAGACTTCGAGGTTTGGTTGTCACAGATCTCAATAATGATATCGCAAGCAAACAAATGCATTTACTTAATGTTTGTAATTATTGGGTTGGGTTTCCTTCTATTTGGAGATGGCCCAAATTTTCTTTTCAATAGTAATTAAGCCATATTAACTCAAGGACATTTTGGTCTTTTCTTAAGTAGGGTTTAGTATTTAATTTTTTATTACAATATATATATGTGTGTTTTTAGAGAGAGGCGGGCACTGTTTATCGCCTAAAGAGAGGTGGGTACTATTCACGAGAGAGAGGCAAAATAGTAAACTCGAAATAGGTTTGATCAAGTGGATGATCGGAAGTCGATTCGTGATTCGATTGAGTTAAAATTTTACCAGCAGCTTCCTAACTCAGAGGGCTAAATTTTGAACGGTGGATATCAGATTTAAAGCTCTCTTTCTCCAGATTTTGTGATTGGAAGTTAAACCACCATTTTGGTGATAATAATATTCAAAATTTAAGTACTTGTATTGTATTTAGTATAATTCGATATCTAATGACAATGCAATTCAGAAGCATCCAAAGTTACAACATCATGACTTTTGTGTTTCAAGTGACTTTTAGAGATGTAATGGACCTGATTCCTTTCAACTCAAATTTAAGAGTGGCACGAATTTGATCTAAGACTTCGAGGTTTGGTTGTAATAGATCTCAATAATGATATTGTAAGAAAACAAATGTATTTACTCAATGTTTGTCACGTTTATCAAGCAAACTCATCCTGCAATAATAAGTTTTCATGATTTCTCTTCTAAGTCAAAGTAGATTGATGCAAAACAATTTCTTATAAGGAAAATTAATAGCCACTAAAGTTTATACAATTTTTTATATTATTATATTTAACACATATAATTAATATATAATCAATGCATAAGTTAGATATAATTTCAATCGTTTAAAGTACTTAATCTAATAATTTATAAGTAGTATAAGAAATTATTTAAAGTTAAGGGATGTGGCCAGTTGTTATTATGCAAATTCTTTTTAATTACATAATAGGTTATTTTTCTTGAATTGCAATTCTTGTTAGGTGTGAGTTCTTCTCGATTAAATAGTTAATTAAATAATTTTTTAATAATTATGTATTTTATGAATTAGGGAATCGAATGTTCGAATGGAAGTATGAAAGGAAGATGGTATAAACATGAATCACATGTCTACAAAGCACATGGGCACAGCTCACACTTCTTTGTTTATTAATCAAAATACACAATCATTTAGATATGTTACTTTAATTTGAATTTGATGCTATTCCAATCGTAGTTAAAGAGCGAGATCAAGGTCAATCGTAATTATATTTGTTTGCCTACTATTAAAAGTTATTAAGCACATGCAAAATTATACTTAAAAATTATTATAAAATCAATAAAAAATGTTACAAACTAAAACCTGTTTATTTCTTAAAATTTGAAAAAAAATTTCAATATGTATACATATAAAATCGTTAAAAATATTTCTTGAAGTAAGTTATTGATGATAAAAATAAATTTTTGTTTTAAAATTTTTTTTGTTCTTGGAATTTTTTTATACATGAACTAGGTTTTATTTTGAGGTGTTCAAAAATTATAAATAATTTATTTTATAATTTGAAAATTTGGTAATTATTTCAAAAATTTTAGAAGTATACAGGGACTCCTTTAAATACAACTTATAAAATAATAATTACGATGATTTCAAATGTTTCTATTATAATTTATTAAATAATTAAATACTTTTCTTTTCAGTTAATTATTTTTCAATATAATAAGGAATAGATTATTTTATAAGTCACAATAATTCTAAACTTGTATGTATATGCTCGCACTTGAAATAAAAAATAAATCTATATTATACGTGTATATGCTTGCACTTGAAAATAAAAAAAAAATTATCTAATGATAGCAATCTTTTGTGATGATAATTCTTTTTTTTACAAAATAAAAAATTTTTGTTACATGAGTATGAGTTATTTGCACTCTAAATAGTAGTTTGAATTCTTATAATTTGATAAAAGTTTATGTCACTAATATTTTTATAATGCAAATTATTTTTAAAAATAGTTAATATGATTAAGTAAAATATTATTATTTTAAAAATCATCTAATATACAACACACCCCTTAAATAAATATGTTCAAAACTCTTATACGGTTCTCCTCGATACTAAACATAATTGATCATAAAAGATACCTATGATAATACTAATAGTAATAGGAATTTATTCTTCAAGTTTTGGCTCGTAATAAGTTAATTATTATTTGAAAGTAATAAACATACATATTTGAATACTTGTAAATTTATCAAATTTGAGGTTATGACCATAATGACTGTTGTAGAAATTATAAATAATAGTAATTAATATGGGTAATCTATGAGGAAAAAGTCTCTCATGCACATCTTTGTCTTTTGCATCTTGTCCTAGGAAGTTAGAAAGAATAAAAGTTATGTGTTATGAATGTTGTCCTACCAAGGAGTATATGTTAGGCATGTTTTTCTACCAAGATGTGTGCTAGGGATCTTGCCCTAGGAAACCATGAAGCCAAAAAAGATGAGTTAGCCTTTCTAGCCAACCAAGAAGTACGAGCTAGGTATCTTATTCTACTAAAAAGTATGTCCTAGGCATATTGTCCTAAGAGGCCATAAAGGCCAAAAGGGTCGTAAATAGTATCACGTATGCCATGCACGTGAACAGTAGTGAGCAAAGAACAGTATCGAGCAGGAATAGTATGGATTATGAATAGTACTAGTGCGAACAGTGCCAACTTTATCTAAATTACATACTTGGCCTAAAGTTTGAGAATTGTCAAACAATGTCAATTCAAGCCTAGTAAGTGCAGAGACAAGTCAAGCAAGTTCGACTTAGGCCTAGTAAGCCCATTAGCATATGGAAGTTTAGTTCAATATTAAATTCTAAAAAAGAATAAATTCGAGAAAGAGATGATTTCTTTGATGATGAGGAATCTTAGGTAAACAAAAAATTAACTAGTTTGTGCTTAAAAAAAAACTCTACAATGTAAATTATAAAAGGGAGTGTTAGAAGGAAGAGAGGTACGTGAAAAAAAGCTGTAGAGAGAAAAAATAACAAATATTGAGAGAGAGAGAGAGAGAGAGAGAGAGAGAGAGAGAGTTTTCCTTGTTTATTTTTAAGTATTAATAAATTCTCCCCCCAAAGATCAGTCAGTGGACATAGGTTATATGCCAAACCATGTAAATCTTGGTGTCTTATTTTGTGTTAAATTCTCAATTACACTGTTGGCCAAATTTCTGCGTCAATAGTTTGGCGCCTTCTATAGGAAGAAATAATACCGACATTACTAGCAAAGTTGAACAAATTATGAGCCAGTAAAAGTTGGATTACCATAGATGCCTAGGAGCCTAGGAGGCAACATAGCCACACCCTGAATTTGCAATTAGCTAATCCACCCCAATTGGAGTAACAAGTGGTAGATCTAACTCGCAAGATAGAGACACTTCTTCAGTATATCCAGGCACAAAAGGGAAACCAAGCTACTATGAGGCCTTAGCCTTCTTAGAATGATCAGTCACGTGGAGGTAACTCGCTCCCTGATGACTAAGCATCGCAAAGACCCTTAAATAAGGCAGTGAGGCAAGGTGGCCTAGAGAAACATAAGTCAGTCATACCACACAATTATTGAATGATGATCTCCAGCATGCGTTAGGATCTAGGCATGATTTGTGACAACAAATATATGCAAGACAGCATGTTAGGACTCAAGAGCAGAATGAGTCCAACAGCGAACCAGTAAGTATCCAAAGAGAGATTAAGAAATTGAAGAAGAGGCTGGATAACATGGAAAAAGGTTCTACCAACTTGTTTATAGGGGAGTTAAAGCCACCTTTCACCAAGGAGATTCTTGAATCACCATTCCCACCAAAATTCAAAATGCCACAGATTAAGTCTTACAGTGGCTAGAGTGATTTGGCAAAACACTTAGAGACCTTTACATTTGGGATGGCATTGTAAGGAGTGATTAAGACAGCAATACGTAGGGCCTTCTTGCTGATGCTCATAAGAGTTGCCCGCAGGTGGTATAGGAAATTGAAACTAGGATTAATTGCCTCATTTACACAATTGAGCCATGCCTTTACTAGTTAATTCGTAAGGGCTAAAGATCACTAACTCTCATCCACACATTTACTATCTATAAGGCATAGAAAGGAAGAGTCTCTTAAAGACTACATAGCTTAATTCAACATAGAAGCACAAAGACCATATAGCCTGATTCAACACAGAAGCAATAAGATCAAGAATTGTATGGATGTTGTGGCTTTGACTGTCATCATGGAAGGATTATGCCTTTAAAGGTTTTATTTCTCATTAGTAAAGAACCCACCAATGATGTTAACTAACTTGCTTTCTAGAGCACAAATGTATTGCAACATAAACGAGTTAACCAACGCAAAAAAGCAAGTTAATAAAAATTTAGGAGAGAAAAGGAAGAGAAAAGAGGAATTACAAGACATGCAAGGTCAGCACAGGCGTGCTAAAAGGCCAAGAGTTCTAAAGAGTAGGTTCTCAAAGTACATGCCTTTGAATATACCACGAGAACAACTACTCACACAGATCTGAAATTCAGATTTGCTTAAAAGACCAAACAAAATACGAACATTCTAAGACAAGAGAGATCGAAACAAGTATTGCAGATACCACAGAGACCATGACCACAACATAGAAGATTGTTTAGACTTAAAAGAAGAAATAAAGTCCTTAAGTCCAAATGGGTACTTGAAAGAGTTCATGGCCAACTAAGGGAGCAGAAAGGTGCCAAGTGCCTTCTAAAGAGCAGTAAAAAACCTTAGGGGTGCTAATAGAGAGGAGGCTACTAGAATGCTTATAAGGACTATCTTTGTTGGCCCCAAGAGTGATGGAGATTCGAATAAATCACGAAAGGCCTACGTTAGAGAAGTAAGAACAAACCTGAAAGCATTCATAATCAACTTAGCGTATTGACCTTTAGAAGGTGCTAAGATTACAGAATGTCTATCATATTCTCAAAGGAAGAAGCAAGAGGGTTACATCATCTGCATTATGACACTTAGTGGTCCCGCTGACTATAGCCAACCGAAAAATATAGCGAGTTTTGATCAATAGCGAAAGCTCAACTGAAATCCTCTGTGCATTACATTTGATAAAATAGGGATAAGAAGAGACAAGTTAAAACAAATCAGATCACCTTTGATTGGATTTGGAGGAGAGTGTATGATTTAGAGGGTAGTAAAGACCTATCGGTAACAATTAGGTAGACAACCCAACAGACCACTAAGCTAGTAAACTTTCTTATGGTTGATTGCCCATTTGTTTACATTACTATCCTAAGAAGGTCTTCATTGAATTTTTTCTGCATAGTGACATCGACCTACCATTTAATGATAAAGTTTCTAACTAAGATATAAGTAAGATTCCTCAAAGGGGACCAAGAAGAGTCAAGGGGGATGTTATGTATCTGCACTAAAAAAGAAAGATGCAAATTATGGAAGTCTTTAGATTTTATTAAACCTTAGATAAAGGAATGAAGGTTAAGGAGAAGCACTTGTGGAAGACATGGAGATAATACAAATCAAGGCAGAAGAATTAGATAAAATTGTTAGGGTAGTCTATTGCTCGCCCTAGAAGTGTGAGCACAACTTGAGACATTTCTTAAGGAACAAGTTAATGTATTTTCCTGGTCTCACAAAGATATACCAAGCATAAATCTTGAGATAATTGTTCATTGACTCAATATTGATGCAAGCTACAAGCCAGTACACCAGAAAAGGCAAAGCTTTAATCCAGAGAGTTACCAAGCGATTGGAGAAGAAATAGAGAAATTTCTTAAGACGAATTTCATTAGAGAAACACATTACCCAAATTGGCTAGCTAATTTCGTGATGGTAAAGAAAGCTAATAAAATATGAAGGATCTGCATTGACTTTACTGACCTCAATAAAACATGTCCAAAAGATAGTTTTTCCTTACCACGTATCGAATAATTGGTAGATGTTACTACAGGACACAAGTTGCTCAATTTCATGGATGCATATTTTGGGTACAACCAAATTAAAATGCACCTACTAGACCAAGAAAAGACATTCTTTGTAATAAACAACGGGTTGTATTGTTACAAGGTAATGCCCTTCAGGTTAAAAAATACAGGTGCCACATACCAAAGTAGGTAAACAAGATGTTTGCTACTTAGATTGGGAAGAACATGGAGGTCTGAATAGATGGCATGTTAGTCAAGAGTTGCAAGGCAATTGACCACATCAAAGATTTAAAAGAAACATTTTTTGTCTTGAGAAAACATAACATGAAGTTAAATTTGAATAAATGTGCATTTGGAGTTTCATATGGGAAGTAACTAGGATTCATGGTTAGAAAGCGAAGAATCGAAGCAAATTCAGAGAAGATTCAAGCCCTTTTAGACATGGAGTCTCTTAGGACATTGAAGGATGTTCAAAGGCTCACAGAAAGAGTTGCTACATTGAATAGATTTATATCACAAGCAACTCACAAGTGCTTACCTTTCTTCAAAGCATTGCGAGGAGGAAAGAAAATGGACTAGATATAAGAGTATGAGTAAGCATTCCAACAACTCAAGAAGTATATGGGAAGCCCTTTTGTCCTTTTTAAACTTGTACTTAGAGAAGAACTTTTCTTGTACTTGGCAATGTTTGATTCGACAATAAATTTTGTGCTAGTGAAAAATGAGAACAAAGTGCAAAAAGCTATGTATTAGGTCAACCACGCACTCCATAAAGCTGAGACTAGGTGCCCGACAATAGAGAAAGCTGCATTGGCATTGGTTGTTTCAACTTGGAAATTAAGGCCTTATTTCTAGGCTCACATAATAGTGATGCTGACCAACTACTAAAGCTGATCTTGGAGAGACTAAAGATGCCTGAAAGGCTAATAAACATTTTTTTATAATAAAGAAGTTCCCAAATTTGAAAAATAAACTCACAAAATCTATCACTATAACTCATTAATCTTGCAGATCTAAGGGAGAACACTACTACAACCTTATAAACAAACAAAAAATGCACAAAATCAGAAGTTAATAATGGCAAAGGAGTTACCATTTGTTTTCAGACTTATAGAGCTACTCATCATAACACCACAGGAGAAACCCCTTATTCCTTGGCATTCGGAGTTGAATTAGTAGTTTTAGTGAAAATTTAGATACCCTGGCATAGGGTACAACATTTCTTGCTATAAGAGAATCAACTATAGTTGGCTCTTAATTTAGATTTGATGAAGGAAAAAAAAGAATCTGCCAAGGTCAGAGTAATAATGTATCAACAAAAAGTAGCTCGGTATTACAATTCAAAGGTCAAACAAAGAAGGTTTCAAGTAGGAGATCTCGTTTTTTGTAAGATCTTCCAAAATACTAAAGAGCTAGGCGTTGGTGTCCTAGAACCAACCTGGGAAAAACCTTACAAGGTTATAAAGATAGTCCATCCAGAGACATATCAGCCCCAAAACTTGAATGGGATAGGCTCGCTCATCCTTGGAATGCTGAACATTTGAGGATCTACCATAGGTCATTCGTTCATCTTCTCTTTTGATATTTTATCTCAATAAGAAATTTTTTTGGCCATTAAGAAACGTGAATAAGGCTTTTTTAAAGTTAGTAGTTTTTTTTATTACTAGTTAGTAGGATGTAACAAACCTTTTAATTTTATTACTAAAGTCTTTGTTATCAAAACTATAATTTATTACAAAAGGACAATGCGTGGTACTAGCTTTCTAGAGGTTAGAAGACTAAAAGTGAGCTAGCACTTGAGGTGGTGCACAGATGGTACTAGCCTTTTAGGGTTTCAAAAAACTCTACTACCAAAATTTCAAATTTGAATTTTTTCTAATAGAAGAAAAATAATTTTTTTTTATTTTTAAAATCCCTTCTTTGCCAACCAAACAATACTATACGAAAAGGATTATAAAGAAAATTTGAACATTAGAAAATTTCTTTTGACTAATGGAAAATGTAAGTCAAATAACGCTTAAATTGTTAATTAATATGATCATTGTTGACGTAGAAATCTAGACAACGGTGTAATTGAGAATTTAACACAAAATAAGTAAGGAAAAAGAAAATAAACATCAAAATTTACGTGTTTCAGAGTGTAGCCTACATCTATAGGTGACCTTTGGAGGGACATTTTATTAATGCTTAAAAATAGGGTGACCACAAGACAAGGAAAACTCTCTCTCTCTCTCTCTCTCTCTCTCTCTCTCTCTCTTTCTCTCAATATTTCTTACTTTTTCTCTCTATAGCTTTTTTTCACATACCTCTCTTCTTTTTAACACTTTCTTTTATAATTTACATTGTAGAGTTTTTCTTAAGCACAAACTAGTTAATTCCTTATTCACCTAGGATTCCTTATTGTCAAAGATATCATCTCCTTCTCGGATTTATCTTCGTTTAAAATTTATATTGAGCTAAACTTCCACATTAATGGGCTTGCTGGGCTCGGGTCGAACTTGCTTGATTTGTCTTCACACTCATTGAGCATGAATTAGACTTATTTGATCAATTCTCAAACATTGGGGCCAAATACGTAATTTGGATAAAGTTGGCACTGTTCACATTAGTGTTATTCATGATCGATATTGTTTTTGCCCGATACTATTCTTTGCTCACTATTTTTCATGTGCATGGCATGCATGATACTGTTTACGACCAGAGTTTGGCCTTCATGGCCTTCTCAGACAACATGTCTAGCACATACTTCTTGGTTGAACAAGGTGCCTAGCTTATACTTCTTGGTAGGACACGATGCTTAGCTCATCCTTTTGGCATCATGGTTTCCTAGAGCAAGATGGCCAGCACACTTATTGGGAGGACAACATGCTTAGCACATACTCTTTAGTAGGACAAAATGCCTAACACATAATTTTCGATGTTTCTAGCTTCCTCGGACAAGATGGTAGGACATGGATGTGCATGAGAGACTTTTCCTTCTTCCCAAATTACTCATATTAATTACTAGTATTTATAATTTCTACAGGATCTATCCCTAAACTCTCGTAGTTGTACTTCTAGCTAGGGAGAGTTTCTATTCTTTATTTCCAATTAATATTTACTTAGACATGGTGACTTTCTAATTAATGTGCTTTTTTCACACAACTACCAATTTCTAATTAATGTGCTTTCTACACATAAATACCATATGTTAATTAATGCACTTTCTTCACACAACCACCACCTCCCAATTAATGTGCTTTTATCTTTTTTATGATGACTTCTATATTACTTCACACAACTACCATCTTCTTTCAATTAATGTGCTTTTTGATGTTGCTATAAAGGAGAAAATTTATTTCATTTTCACCAAGTCAAGAATTCTTTGCATTTACCTTTTCTTCTCCTTTTAAAAGGGCTTTTACTTTTAAAAGTAAAAGTCATCTTATTTTCCTCCTATTTTTATTTGATTACTTTTCCAATGTCTTCTTCTGAGAACGAGAGTTTATCATCTCAGATGCTTGCCTTCCCTAGTGATGATAAAAGTAGCTGTTACGAAAGACCCTACACCTAACCAGGCTTAAAAGTTTCTTTCACTCTAGCTTACTTTAACCCTTTCCAATCGGCTCCTATCGGTTGGTCCATAGATACAATTAAGAACCAAATGTCTCCTATATCAATTGAAATTTTCAAAATCTAGTATGCGATACCTAACTCTATTTTCCTTGGGAAAGCAGGAGAAAATGAACTAGCTAGCGCTCTTTTTCCTAGTAAGGTCACTCTTCATCCGGAGTTTTATAAGATAGGACTTAGCTTCCTTGTCACCTTTTTCTCAAATACACGCTTAGCAATCTTGACTGTGCTCTTGCCCAGCTTAAGTCTAGTGTTTGGCGTGCTATGATTAGCATGTATATTTTATGAAAATTTCTTGACTTCCTAAACCCGACCTTCAGGTAATTCTAAAGGTTTTATGTCCTTAGACCTATACTAAAAAAACTTGATCAAGCTCCTCTTAAAGGTTAATACTATATAAGATCATGGCCACAGGTTGAGCCTCTAATAATTGATAGATGTGCCAAGACAATAATATAGAACGATCAATAGTTCCTAACAGATGAGGACTGGGGGTTTGGTCTTAGCACTGAATACCCTGAATGTCGTGTGCCCATTTAGTCTTGCCCCTCAAGTATTCTATTTAAGAATTTGATGCTTTTTCTTTACCTTCACTTTTAACTTTACTTTCTCTTTTCCTTTTTTATTTTTTTCTTTAAAACCCTATGGACTAAGAAATCGATTGTAAGCCAGACAAAAGAAGATCAAATAGCTCACATACTCGATTTACTCTCTTGCTACAAGAGTTGGGATTTTCTATCTCAAGAAGACAATTTATTCAAGTTTAGATTCATTTCTTTTTGCCCACTCTCTAAGAAAGGTAAAGCCTACCCTTTCCTTTTCATTGTTGCTTGATGTCCTTACTAAGTTAAGAAATGTTTTCTTTCTCTCTCTTTCTTTTAGAGATAAACACTATGTTGAACCAATATAATTAGAAGAAGAAAATGTTCAACAATGAGGTTAGGAATGTTTATGTAGGTGGTAGGCACCTGAAGATTACTCAGTGTAAAACTCCTTACCCTCTATCATCGAGTTCCCAGCCTGCCTCGATGTTTATGTATACTCTTGCTTCTACGCATGTTCCTGTGTTTGCTCCACTTCCTTTTATTTTTGGACAGTTATCACTCCCCACTTTTCCTAATTTTCTTGAGCAATTCTTATAGGGAGATTGCTCCCAAGAATGTTTATTTGTAATGAACGAACAATGGTCCCATTATGTTCCACCTTAAGCTATAAGGGAGTTGGAGGACAATTTTTCAACGTCTATGGAAACTCATGCCTACTAGGTTTAGCTTTTCCCTTTTTAACTTTGTTAGCACCTCATTCTTCTACTTCAAAAATATTTTATACCCTACAGTTGTTGTGTTCTGTCCAAATTTTAAAAAGGAAGCTGAGAACTCTTGAGAAAGACAGAACTATGTTACTTGCCTCCAATTAAGCTTCAAAAGAGAGGATGGTTGAACTGGAGCAAGAAATTTCTAATGTGAAAAAAGAGCTAGCTCAATGCAAGGCCAAGGTTCTGAGGTTGATGACTAAAAACCAAGAGTTGGATAGCTCATTTGAAAGAGTGAAGCTGGAAAAGCTTAGTAGAGAGACAATGGCTGTTAAGTGTTTAAGTTATCTTATGAGTTTACATGAATCATGGATGCTAAGTATTGGAAGAGGGTAGGTCAAGCTAAGACATTGGCCAAGACGAATTATCCTGCACTAAACCTTTTTTTTCATAATGGCGAGGATGATGAAACTGATGAAGCTGGCCCTGCAGCTCCTTAAAATCAAACAGCTCTACATTTTTGTTTAGTTTCTCGTTTGCTTTTTATGTTGGTTAGCACTTTGTGCTTGTTATATTTCTTTTCTATTGTAATAAAGACTGAACTTTGAATTCTGTGGTGGTGCACAATAATTTCCTTTTCAATAAAGATGTTGTTGTCTTGAAGTTGACTTTTCTTCTTTCTTTTTAGTAGCAAGAATATATTTTAACACTTTGGCTTTAACTCATTGGTCTCTTAAAAGACAATTTTGACTTGCCAATTTCCTAGGAAGTCATCTCAACTTACTTACATCCTATAAGGCAATCTTGGCTTGCTAATTTTCGAACTTGAACACATTAAGTGTTTGGGGTGATCTTGGATTTATGACCTCTTAGGAAGCAATTATCATCTTGCTTAGATACTTTTTTGGCCTTTTCAATTAGCATTATCTTTATACTATCTCAATTGGTTATTCTTCTTGGGCTTGCTAATCTTCTAAAATGCTAGCACTCTCTGTATACTATTTTCTTGCTTGTTCTCCTAACCTCTAATAGGTTAATACCATCTATACAGTATCTTGGGTGCTCATTTGCTCTTGTTATTCCCACCTTTTGTAGGCTAGAACCATCTGTGCACCACTTTAAATGCATGCTTACTCTTGGTCTCCTAAGCTTTGGTAAGCTAATGCCACCTGTACACCATCTCGGGTATCCGCTGACTCTTAGTCTCCTAACCTCTGAGACGCTAGTACTATCTGTACACCATCTCAGGTATATGTTGCTTCTTGGTCTCTTAAACTCTAGAAGGCTAGTACCATCTGTGTACCATCTTAAATGCCTACTGACTCTTGATCTCCTAACCTCTGAGAGGCTAGTACCATCTGTGCACTGTCTCAGGTGCCTGTTTGCTCTTGATCTCTTGATCTTTTAACCTCTGGGAGGTTAGTACCATCTATGCACCGTCTTAGGTGCCTACTTGCTCTTGGTCAAAGCCTGTGTTCCTTATTCTTCAACTACATAGTTGTTTGTTTCCTCGCCTACTAATTTGGATTTTCTTTTCTCTCTCCCTTTTTATAAAACCTCTATCATTTTATATCCTGCGATTCTTGATTTGTTAATTTTCATCATAAAATTGACCTAAAATGTCTCAGAGAGTCAGAATCTCGGCACAAAAAATATTTAACTACTGATAATCATTTGAATAGTTCAATTTGAACCTGACCCATTTAATAATTATGTTAGCAATTAAAATCTTAACCCGACCTATTTAATAATTGTGTAATCCGTTCAACATATTTTTTTAACATATTTTAATATATATTATAAAATATTTATAATATTATCTACTCAAATATTAAAAAATTTTATTTTAAATAGTATTAAATATTTTTAAAATACTAAAAATATAATTAAATATTTTGAAATGTGAAAAATATAAAGTAAATATATTAAATTATAAATAAGTTAAAATCAAATAATTATTCAAATAGTTAATTATGTAATGGGTTCACTTTGAAGAGAACTTGACAAATGAACACGATCCTTATCCATTTATAGACCTTATCATTTTAAATAAACTCAAATCTACTAATTTTACATCGTATTTGTGTTACGTTGATGGGTCATGTCTAAAATTTGTTACTCGTAACTCTAATGCCATCGTCAAGATGTTTATTAAAATATTTCATAATTCTCATATTCAAATTCTTAATAAATACTTGATGTAAATATTAGTAAATCGTAAAAGTTAAAATATTAAAAAAATAATTATAATATAATAAATAAAAATTAATGTAATAGAACATCAACTTATACTTATAAGTTAATTTATGTACATATATTAGTAAATACAAATAAATTTAATTTTTATAAAATTTGTCACACGTATTTCATAATATTAGCATTTAAACAAATAGAATCTCTTTCGATAACTATTAACAATTACTTTTAAAATATTATATTTAAAACCGTCACAGTTAAAACTTTCTCGAATAATCTATTCACAATTCATTTTCTATCGCTTACGAGAATCCTACACAAGACTTTGCGATAAATAAAAGGGAACGTTATTGGAATGGGAAGAATTATTCATTTGGAAGGATGACAAATTTCTCCACTGAGAGAAAAGAAAATCAATCAACGAGGAGACAAGTCATTTAGAAAATGGATTTCCTAATTGTTCCACCCAAACACGTCCTTATTTTTCTTCCAACCATTTCCCAAAATTGGGAATGATTTGGCAGGCAACTTCTTCGTTCACTCAGCTTCCTTTGCTTTTCCATTTTGGAGTTTGGACCACTCTTTCATTTCAACTTTTCACAGTTAAGACTTTTGTGGGTCGCAATTAATTTAATAAGGTTAAAAGTTTGTGTTATGCTATTACAATAATTTAATGTTAATTTTACGAGTCATAATATCATATAATAATTATATGATACATTTATCGAGTACAAAGTTTCTCAACACAATCATAGGTGATCCTCACTTTAAATTAATCATTTACCTATGTTTTAAATAAACTAAATATTCAAATATAATATGACTGTATTGTATAATATTTGAAATTTTATTTTATTTATTATGTATATTTACTTCTCCAATATTATTTAATTAACACTAAAGAAGACTTTTAAAAATCAAAAAAGTTATTTTTTCTGTATTAAAAAAGAATCAAATTTTGATCATGAAAGTAAAGGTTTTAAAACTTTTTAAAAAAAATTAAATTATTTAAAATGCACTTATTTTAAAGATTATATTTTTTTTATAATATAGTTTTAGAAATGTTATTTATTAAAATAATTACACAATTTTTTTCTAAAAATTATTTATAATAATAAAAATTTAATAACTTAATCTAAATTTAATATGTTTAACGAACACAAAATTTTTATTTTACTTAATAACTAAAGCCAAAATTAAACAAAATCTCACTTTCATTGAGATCTTTAATAAAATAATATTTAAATAGATCATCTACATGACGTCATAAACCACCTTGATTTAAGAACTTAACCATATTTGTTTATGTAAATGATATGTACATGGCTCATATTTCTTTGTTATTATCAACTCATATATTTCATTTGGTACTAATTATTTAAAATAAAACCACCTTTTTATTAGAAATTTAAATATATCTACACTATATGAGATCATGAGAAAAGATTTTTTCCAACAATTGTTTAAACTGAAAATTTGTCAGAAGTTAAGAATAGGGATAACTGCAAATTTAAAATTGTTCATGAAAGTTTATACTCGACAAAATTTGTCCCTAATTTAGGAGAAATTTACACTTGAACTCCTTCTCTCTGTATACTCTTCCAACTTTACTACTAAATTACGGGTTAGTAATTTATTGATTATTTTTCTTAATTATGAAAAGATAATATAATTTTAAAACAAATATTCCATCCTCAACACATATTAATTTTATCTTATATAATATTTACTTGTTTATAGTATAGTACTAAAATATAGTATAAGAATTTTGAGATTGAGAGGGTAAAGTAGTAAGATGAGACAATAGTATATTAGAATTAGGTGAACTTAGTTACAATACCAAATGAAGTTACAATAAATACTGTTAATGAGAAACCTAATCCAAGAATTTGCAAAATTGTCTTGTTGAAACTAAAATCGGGATAATAACAATGTCAACCCTGAACATTTAAGAAAATAATAAAAGTAGTCAATTTTTTGTCTACTTTGACATTTTAGTCCCTTCTATTGTAAAAGTGATAATTCAAATAAATGGGTTTTGGTGGTGTTAGGTGAGGTAAAGTAGGATAATGATCTATCTATTAATCATGTGAAGAGCTTAAAATAGAAAGATTACAAAAAAAACCCAAATTCACTATAATTTGCTATATATAGAGTTTGAATCCTAAATCTCTTGTAACATTTTAAAAGTTTTACAATTTAAATCAATTAATATCTACCGACCCGTCAATTTATTTATTGATTAAGTAATCATATTATTAACATAACACGGCCTATTTATAAATGTTATTTGTTTAACCTATTTACTTGATTAACATGAAGATACATAACAAATGAAAGCAATGGAAAAGAGACGAAATTGTTAAAATTAAACAAACAGTTTGCTAATTTGTTATTTCAACAATTGATAGTGACCAAAATATTATTATCCCAATTGAAATTTATTCAATTAAGGAAAGAAAGTAGGATGTGGATGCAAGAATGTCAATTTCAAAGTTGGTGCAATGCGAACGTCAATGACCAAATCAAAAGATTAGTTAAAATTTGGGATCCAAGTTGGGAATTTTGTCAAACAAGTTATCTATGTATTGAAAAGTTGGTTCGTTTTGTTGTACTTTTAGGTGAATATTGGTTGTGGTCTCTCTCTGTTGCCACTAACTTCAATTTCAAGTCAATGAAAGTCGATCTCTTACTTATTGAGGTAAGTATGCATTTGGTTTACGTTAGTCTAGTAATATATTTTATTCTAAATTGGGTTTTAAATTTTCAATCTTTTTTTAACTAAATAAGATTATTTATTTTTGGTGGTAACATTTAGTAACTAATAAATTTTAGTCATAGTTTATAATTAAAGTGTATATATATATATATGTATGTATGTATCTATGGTTTTGATAAAAATGTAATAAAAGTATAATTTTGTTGTTATATATAAATAAAATCCTCGTATATAATTACACATAAAGGTATCTAATTTAGAAAAAACAGTATGCTTTTAACTATATTGAATGTGCATGAATTACTTGTATTATAACATTTTTTGGAAAGATAAATAAATATTTCATTCATTGCATATAATTTTTTTAAGGATTTTAGATGAAAGTGAGAAATTTTATATATAAAATATTAAATTTTTACTTTCTATTGTTATTCAAAGTCGAAATAGGTTGAGAGAGTTAAGTGTTCTTTAAACCACCAATTTATCCATAACGGCATTCCACATAATTATACAATAGTATAACCATCATACTGACAAATATCTTCAGCAAAAATGCACAATTTAATCATCACCTATTGAGTTTTTGCCATTGGCCCATTGGGCATTATTAAAAATGTGAAACTTTAGTAATATCATACCTTTCCAATGTATGAATATGCACACCAATGTTATAATATTAAATTAGTAATATTATGTGGTCAAATTTGTTATTATGGATAGTTAGGTCTTTTTGGTATAACTTTTTATTAGAGTTTATTAAAATAATTTTTTTATACGTAAAAATTTTATAAATAAAATTTTTAACAAAAATTTGTTAAATATTTGATTGACAAAAGTAATTTTTAAAAAAATTATGAAATTATTTTAATACACAAGATTTTAAAGTTATATTTAAAAAAATAACATAAAAATAAAATAAAAGTATTTTAAACAATTTAACCTTTCAGCTTAGTGATCTATATAAATAATAACTGTTGAAGGCTGTATACCATCCCTTAGATCATTCCGTACAATAGCTGGTGAATGCTTTCTGTTTTTCCAGATTTTATCATAACTAACTTGACATTGGGCTGCTTTTCTATCCTGGATTGGGCCATCTTCAGTTTTGGACTTCACCTCTTTATCATCTTCAACATATGTTACATAGAATAATTGCCACATTCTCTCTTTGGCAAATAAACTTCATCACCGTTCAAATATTCCTAGTAGTAGCCTCTATCTCGGGTCTCAATTTTAACCAAAATTCCAGCGTACATGGTTCAAAATGTCTCTGTTTTCGAGCAACAAGAAAGACTCATAGGATAAACATATAGATGCAGCTTATTTCGCAGTATAATACTAATGTAGCCACGAACACAAAGCACTCTCAAATGCGTGGCCATTCCTTGTCATTAATCAAAAAAAAAAGAAAAAGTTGAGACCAATTTTGAAATATATAATTTCAAAATATTACCAACTTCGTGGGTGGCAAATAGAACTGCCCATCAAAGCATTTCAGTCCATTAAATTGATAATTATATTTTTAACACAGATTGTTATAAATATATAGCGATAACATTTTGCTTTTAATGGACCGTTCGTTTTTCTCATCATTTTATTCATGGGTGGTCACCGAACAGTGGAATCCACGCGAACCACGGACCACCCAATATTTTCCCTGATTATTTTTTGACTTCCTAATTAAAGAATATATTTCGTAAAATACACTTAATTAAAAACCCTGACTATCTGTAATTTTATAATGTAATTAATATATAATTAACACAATATAATGAATACACTATAATTAATGCATATATTAAATTTAATCTCAACTATTAAATATATTTACATCCAATGATTTATAAATAATATAAAAATATGTATAAAATAATAAAATTACTGATCCTTTTCCAATTATGCACCATAATTATATAAAAATCTCAACTGTCAGATATATTTGGTTCCAATAATTTATAAATGATACAAATATATGTATAAAATAATAGGGCAAATATATACATAATTTTTTTTATCAAGTATAGATATATTAGTGTAATATTATTTATTCAGTTGAATAAAATATTTATTTATTCAATAAAATTTTTAATTTTATTTAATCATAGTGCAAACAACACTACAAAAATGTAATATCGAAAGCACTACTAACACATGAATTAAACATGCCATTTTCTGTCTATTGTAGCACGAATACTAACGTATATATCTATATAAATTTCAGTAATTACAATTATTTCATTTTTTACCGTATTAATCTTTTGAACATTAATTGAATCAATGAGATATGTTTACATTAAAAACGAAATTAATAATCTTATTTAAGATATTAGAAGAAGTTAAAGTAAACTATTAACTATAAAATTTATTTAATCCTTTTATCTTTTAAATATTAGAGTTAACAAAAATTTTCGGAAATTTTAGAATTTCTAAATTTGTCAATTATAATACAGAAGCCAATTATTTAATTTCACGTTATCTTTTTTTCATGTTTGCTTAGGAGGTGATTTTATTTTTTAATTTGAGATTAATGTTTGTCCATTTATTTAAAAGTAAAATCAGCCCCTTGTTTACTAACATGTTATATGTCATTCAAAAACATGAATAAAAAATTGGGTTATTTAAATGATAGATATAAAAATAAAATGAAAGATATAGTTAATTGTTTTTGCTGTTAATGTAAAAATCACATAATTTATTAGATCAAATTTGATAAATTTAGGATCTAAATATAAATGCATGTCAAATTACTATTAAGAGAGGGAATTTCTTTGTTCATATAAAACTGTGAGAGTAGTACTACATAGGCAAAGCGGTAATTGCATTAATTAATTACATTAAAAACTAATTTCCAAGAGTAGTAGTATAAGAATACTGTAGTTTCCGAGATTTGGAGGTATGCTTCCCTCAACTTTACTGTCCTCCATGAAAACCTTCGTTAATATATGTTGATGGAGGAATTTTGTAAGCCTCGCACTAGGGTTTGAGGTGGACCTGAGTGCACTGGAGGTGGTCAAATAGCTCGATCTAAGTCCTCGTCCCAGCTCAAATGAGAAATGCGATCCGAAGCTAGTCCGAGAGATCAGCCCACCAAGAGCCCTTGAAAACAGTAAAATACATGCACTTCGCTTCATAGTCTCTTTGTTAAGCTCCTTTTGCCTCTGAACACTTCCGACTCCATAATATCACCAAGTTGGTCTACAAATTTCAAGGCAAAAGTCAACAGAGTATACTACAAAGAAGGTCAAGTCGTCTTCTTCTCTGCAATCCAAAGCTGTGTCAATGGGTGGAACCATTGAGAGCTACCAAGAATGTCAAATTTCAAATGTTCCGCTTCACACACGCAACTTTCCCGCTCAACTCATTCTTCCTCTAACTAACCCACAACATAAGACATCTTAACACCAACTTCTGAAACCTCAGGGATTCTTGAGAATGATGAAATGCTCACTGCTAGTTTCTCACCAAACCAGTTCGTCCACCTTATCTTCCCCTCGAACACTCTCGAAGACATAATACCACCTAGCTGGTCCATAAACTCACTACAAGACAGAAAACAAGTTAAACAAGGGTCACCTCTCTACAACCCCTCTTTGAAAGTTAGCATCTAGTTAGAGAGGAAAATAAAAAGGCCATAGGTATTACCCTCTAAAAGTAATAACATATGGCGAAAGTCAACATGAAGAAAGAAAACTCATGAGTGGTCAACAAAATACAAATGGTCAAAGGAGTCAATACAAAATAGGGTAAATAATGTTACCTACAGTGCATTTACCATGCATTCATGGTGACTTTCACGGTAGATGTGTGGGATAAAATGAGAGGAAAGAGAGAAAATCTTTTTTGAGGAAGATAACCCTTCTTTTCCCATGAGTGTAGTGAATGTATTCTCTTCTTCCAAACCAAGAAAAATATACTTTTATATGAAATAAAAATGCTTGAGTATGATTGGATAAAGAGTGTTGCCTTAACCTTCACATTTACCTTTCCATATATCCTCCTATTATTGGCTCTCAATGGTTTCTTGTCCATACGACATGTGGCAGTTTAGCATAGGTTGGTCGAACCTTATCCAAGCTCAAAAGTTACATGTCAGCCTCTGCTTGTCTATGGAGATTACATATCCTTTAACGGACAGATGGCACATCCTTATTTGTCCCAGTTGGCACATGATCCCTACTTGAGCTCTGCACAATGTTTGTACAATGTCTGGTAAGATCTTGTTACTTGACAATCTTGCTGGCAGCCTGTCTGCTACTTTGATCAAGAGCTATTTGCAACCTTTTGAGTGGTCTCTCGTGAGATATTTTTAGTGCAAAACATGGCTCAATGGATATTTTAGGGGCACATGAAGTTGGGCTCTGGTGCACTTGGGCACCTACATCCCTACTCCCTTATTCAAGGAGGTCGGACGTTTGACCATAAATTATACAAAGTAAGTTCAGATATTTCTAGGTGTAAATGGAGAATTGAGGGCACTTCTCTAACCCTCTTTCATATATTGTGTCACATTTCCATATGTGCCACAGTATATGATCACGTGGGGCATTATTAACAAAATGGTAAATGTCTAATAATACATAACGGGGAGTTCAACTCAAAGTGGGTCTTACCTAACCGCATGTGAACATGACTTGTATCTTGTCCGACATTGAGGTGGGTGCGAGGTGGGTCAACCCATAATGTGCTTATTGAGACTCTTATGGGCTTATCTTCCACCATGTGTCCGGTCATATTTTTTTCCATAACAATCTGGTTAAGTTACCAAGGGTAGATGGGTTTAATCCAGAAAACTTGTTACCATTCAAATGCAATCCCTCTAGTTTCTGAAGTTTCCCTTTAACACCAGGCACCTGCCACTTAAATTGTTATGTTCCAATCCTAGAAGCGACAAGTTAATTAACAAGGTTTCCAATCCCTACAGGTATGTTTCCATGTATCAGATTCGATCCCAGTGTAAGAATTTGTAGATGCGTAGAAAGGTTTGTGATGGAGGTTGGTAATTGGTAGTTCTCCCGCAAAATGATTATGAGCAAGTCTTAATACTTCAAGTTTAGTACAATTAGTCAAGAAGGTCAGAAAATTCAGGTCGCCAGTTACCCATTTCCAAGTTTATTATCATCAAAATTAAGTCTAACTAGATCTTTCAAGCTCCCAAAACTTATAGGAATCGTCCCGGTGATACCATTTTCAGCAAAATCAACAAGCTGAAGCTTGGAAGCATTTGACAGTTGCATAGGAATATTTCCTTTAAAATAATTAACCCCGCCGGAAACGCTTTTAGATTAGGAAGAGTGTGGCCAACATCTGAGGGCGGTTGTCCATGTAGCTGGTTTCGAGTCACGGAGAAAAAGAATATAGATAAGATATTATAAATCGAAGAAGGGATCATAACAGACAGAGAATTCCCTTAAAGTTGAAAAATTCCCAAACTTGATAGCGGGCGAAGTTCATTTGGTATGCTTCCTTGAAAATTATTCAGCAAAAGCCTTAGAACCTGTAGAGAAGAAAATTTTCTTAGCCAAGAAGGGATATTCCCCGTAAAATTGTTACGTCCGAGACCAAGAATTTCAAGTTTTGACAATAAACTAAGTTCGTCTGGAATCCCGCCAATGAACTCGTTGTTACTAGCTTCAAATACTCTTTAAGTTCTCTACAGTGAGATAAGTTTGTTGGGATTTTCCCTTTGAAGAAATTGGAAGATAAATTGAGATCCTGCAGCTGCTGTAAACCGCCTATTTCCTGAAGAACTTCGCCATGAAAGTTGTTTCTGTTCAGATTCATTCCTATAAGATAGGTAAGATTTCCTAAGATTTCCTACGGAGGGATGAACAGAGCCAATTAGCTGTTTTGATTCCAGGTTCAATATCCTGACTTTTCCATTAGATGGTTTGCATTGCATTTCACACCAACCCAACTACAGAAATGGTTAGAATGATTCCATGAGCTCGTGATTTGCAGAGGATCATGAATTATACGTTGCCTGAAAATATCACGTCATATTATTTAGCATTTGTTTTAACTCTGAAATTGGACCAGTGAGTTAGACCAAAAGGCCCAAGGCCGAAACCAAGGAAATGCTTGGGCCGCCTTCTTCTGCACTTCACTACAATGTTATTATATTGTACCCCGTAGCTTGCTTAGCTAGTCTCCCATTGCATAGATTACCAATGGACTAACACTAGAATTTTGAACGTAGCAGTCTTTTGAGTTTGCTTCCATTTTTCCCTCCCCTGTTGCTTTCACAATTGTTTTCAGAAAATGCTACGAAGAGGTTTCATCTTATCATGTCAAGATTCCAAATGGACAGCCACATAAAACACAAGTTGAGGTTTAATTTGAAAAAATAAAGTAAAAGCTTGATCAAATGGAATTAAATAAAATTTAAAGATTTTTTAACGGATAATGTTGGATTTTATTTTATTAACAAGTAATGATCAATTTGTGTCAATATCGAAAGAACCTAAATTAATAAAGAGTTTTAGAATCTATTTATTTTTCTATCTGAAGTTTGAATATAATTATTCAGATGTCTAAAACTTGTTTATTGTTTAACTTATATATGAATATTTGTTAAAAATATTTTAATATAATTAAATTAAGAATTTTGATTTAAATCTAAATAAGCAAACAACTGAATAATTTAATATTTTTATTTTTCAAAAATATTCCTATTTTATTAATTTATTTGCTAATAATATAAAAATTATAATTAACTAATTTTGACGTATCTCTTTTCTGTTGTTGGTCGCTTTTCTTTGTCTTTTCAAATTTCTTTTCAATTCTCATATGTAAATTATTTTAAAAAATTATAAAAAAAAATATACATACTAATATAATTTATTAAAAAAAAATTATTTATTATTGTGTTAATATAATCAAAATTATTATAAAATATAAATATATTATTTAAAAGGGTATATATGTCAAAATATTAATTATTAAATTTTTTTCTTTTATAAAAACAAATAACTTATACTTATTTTTAGATGTTTTAAAAATATATATACATCATTCAAAATTTTCTTCAAGTAAACTCAAATAAGTACTATAAATAAGGAAGTGCTCATGCACTCTTACGCACCAAAATTACACATCAATAGACAACAATATTGCTAAGTAAAACTTATTACCTTCCAATTTCTTCTTATTCTTCTATTATCATATCGTACGTTGCTGCGGAAGATGACCTGAAAATCATGAAACTTGAGGAAACCTTCATGAGAAATTTGTTCAATGTCTCTCTTTACTTTGAAAACTCCACACCTCCATTTCTAAAGTACTTTACACCAAAAACAATCCTTCATATTCATCCATCTTGGAGTTTACCATTCAAAATCTTAGGTTCCCAACGCCCACCACCCCGAAAGCTAAAGTCATTGTCATATCATTGAAAGTATCCCATGTTCAAGTTACCATTTATTGTTCCAAAAAATATGGCATACAAATGAGGATTTGAGTTGGGGTTTATGACTATGAGGGTTTATCCTATATGTTTCTCATGTACTCCTATTTTTCGTCATTAATTTGATAAATCTTATCTCAATTAGTGTTGATGTAGAAGAGAAAACGGCATGGGTTTAAGCCAGTGCAACCATTGGGCAACTTTACTGTAGAATTGTGGAGAAAAGCAAAACTCTTGCTTTTCCAGCAAGAATTTGCCTAGTATAGGTGTTCGTGGACATTTAAGTGGTGGCGGCTACAGTCCTTTGTTGCGTATGATGGCCTTGCTGTTGATAATATTGTTCATGCTTACTTGATTGATGTTAATGGTAGATTTCTTGATAGAAAATCAGTGGGAGAAGATTTGTTTTGGGCCATCCAAGGAGGTGGAGGTAATGGAATTCTTTTTCAACCCATTTCGATGCATGTCAAATATGTGGGCAAAGTAAGAAAACATTTTCAGTTTAGGTGGTGCATGCAAATGGAAGGAAATGTGTTTTCAATTAGTATGGGTTGAGTTTGATTTTGTTAAATTCGAGATTTTCTTAGGCACATGGAGAAAGAAACTTCTTCCTTCCTTTGTTGATTTGATGTAACATTTTTTTGACCAAGGATCTTCCACTCCTATAAATTGGAGGTTCTTGATGTTTTAGTTGCAAGACAAGAAAGTGAAGAAGTGAGAGACAAAGAAAGTAAGTGAGAGAAGAAAATAGAGGAGAGAAAATTTCTGTAAGAAGAAAAATACTTGTAGAAATTGTGTGTATTTTGAAAACCACAATAAGTTTGTCTTATTTTGAGAGTGTTCCTCAAGTTTTGTTGTATAAACTTGAAAGATTTTGTTGCATCCATTTTTGATATAGTAGAGATTTTGTGTGCATATAATTTATTGTCACCTCGTGATTTTTCTTTTAAGGGTTTTCCACATTAAAAAATATTGATGTCTTCTTGTTAATTTTGTTTTATTATTTCTGTTGTGTTTAATTTTTTCCAACAACTGATATCAGAGTACTGTTGGAGAAAAATTATCTGTGCTGTTATTTAACTAACATTGTAATTGTCGGTATTGTAGATGTTACTGTTGTGGGCCGTAGCAATTTCACTGTAGTATCACTGAGCAATTCATTGTAGTTGTCGACTTTAAAGGCAGTTACTGTTCTATGAGGTATAATTGTTGTGTAAGGCAATATTGTGCAAGATAGATACTGTTCAAAAGGGAGCACAATACTGTAGCAAATACAGGGTATTATAACAAGTACAATAACAAATATTATAGAATCAAAGATGGCTTGCTAAAAACCTGAGATGGAGAAGTTCAATGGCAACAACAATTTTTCTCTTTGGCAAAGAAGAGTGAAAGATCTTCTCATCCAACAAAAGGTCCACAAAACTTTATTGAGTAAAGAGAAAAACTCTAATAAAATCACTGATGAACAGTGAGAGGATATGGACAAGACTGCACCCATTACTATCGATTAAATGTGTCAAATAGCGTCTTGCAAAATATCGATTCTAAGAAATGCAAAATAGCCAAAGAAACTTAAAAGACTTTAAAAAGACTGTACATGTCAAAGAACCTCTCCAATAAATTCTACTTATGAAAGGAGTTATGCTAGATACAGAAGCCTTAGAATGTAAATATGTTGCAACACTTGAGCAGTTTCAATGGTATAATCTTTACATTATTAAAGTTTAATGGGAATTTCATCAAAGTGGAAAAATATGTATTGTTAATGGCAACACATTTTTCATCTTATGATCATCTTATTAGAACTCTCACTTATAAAAAAGATACTTTGGAGTTTGAAGTTATTTTTACAGCTCTAATTTCATTTAACAAACAAAATATACTACGCGGTGAAGAATCACAAGTACTTATTATTGACAATAAAGGGAGAAGCAAAAATCAAGGTGAAAGAAATCAGACAAGTCTAAAGGGAGATCAAAATCCAGAGGAAAGAATTTCATCTGCTATCACTGTAGAAAGTTGAGCCATATAAAGAAGAATTGTCGAGTATTAAAATAAAAAGAGCAATAAAATGGTGATAAGAAGAAAGAAGACGACAACAACAACACAATTGCAAAAGCCACAAAGAAGGAGGTAGTTTTGTTGCTTGTTGATGAATGCTTACATGTTAGCGATACTAGGTTGAATTGATTTAGGAGCTTTTCTCCACGTCATTCCAAATTTAGGAATATTTACCACTTAAAAGCTAGAGACTTTGGTTTGGTGAAGATGAGAAATTCATTCTACTGCAAAATTATTGGAATTGGAGATGTTCGAATTGAAACAAATGCTAGTTGTCAATTAACATTAAAAGATGTGAGGCATGTTCCAGAATTACGTCTTAATCTAAGCTCGATAAATGCTCTGGATAAATAAAGCTCTCAAAATTACTTCAACAATAGCAAACGGCAACTCCAAAAGAAGTAGTTGATTGTCGCAAAAGGGAAGCTTTGTTATAGTTTGTACAAAACCCATAGAAAAGCTTGCGCCAACAACATAAATGTAGCAATTAATCTTTTACAAAATTTATGGCATAAACGGCTTGGTCTTATAAGTGAAAGGACTACAGATTCTTGCCAAATAGAATTATATTCTTTTGGTGAAAGGTATTATATTTAACTCCTGTGATTATTGTTTATTTAGTAAATAACATAGAGTTTCATTTGATAGTCTCTTTGTTAAAAAGATAATGTATGTGTGAGTAGTTTACTGTATTTTTCTTTTAAGGATTTTTCACATTAAAAATATTGTTGTCTCCCTATTAATTTTGTTGTATTATTTTCATTGTGAATAATAATAAAAGGGTTTTCCACCAAGAAATTTGGAAGAGAATGAAGCTTGAATTAGTCTCTCTCTATGGATTCAGTCCAGGGACAAAAGCAAGATAACAGACTTCCACATGTTGGTAAACCAGTTTCAACTAATTGGATGTAGTAGCAGTTAAAAGGTAGGCGATATGAGCATAGTTTGGGTGGTTTGGTTACACTTAACTCTGAAATCGAGCAACAGAAAAGAGATAAGTTTAGTGTTTCATGGACCAGGTTTATCACTTAAAATGAGTACAATCAACCAAAATGAGCTGGATTCAAGCTGTCGTCTACTATGCAGGACTGCAAAACGTTGACACGTTGCTTGATAGGATTGCTACTAGCTTCAAACAATTCTTCAAAGGAAAATCCGACTATGTGAGGGAACCGATTCCTGAAACTGGTTTGGAAGGGATATTTAATAGATTTTATGAAGAAGAGGGAAAGAATGCTCTTATGACGATGGTTCCTTATGGTGCGAAAATGAGTCAAAAATTTTCAGAATCGGAAATTACATTCCCTCGTAAAGCTGGCAACTTTTACCAAGTTATGTACTATGTATCTTGGGATGAAGAAGAAGAAAATGAAGGAGCATCTCGAACGTACATTGATTGGATTAGAAGGTTGTACAGTTACATGACTCCTTATGCTTCCGAAAATCCTCGGGAAGCATTTGTCAATTACAGAGATCTTGACATAGGATCAAATAACGATGGCTACACAAACGCCAAACAGGCTAGCATTTGGGGCAGAAAATATTTCAAGAACAATTTCAACAGGTTGGTTCATGTGAAAACTATGGTTGATCCTGGTAACTTCTTTAAATATGAATAAAGCATCCCACCAATTTTACCTTGGTAGAACAGAAAAGGTGATTAAATAAATACCATATATGTGCTTAAGTAATCCATACTAAAGTGTCCTTTTCAAAAAATTTCTATTATGTTTTTTCTTCTATCAACTTCTGATAGTGTAACCCTAGAAAGATATCGTATCAATAGTTTCCATTATGTATCAGTTTGTCATATTAATTCAAATAAAAATTTCCTGGAACGCATGTGGGTTTCCTGCTTTCTAATGATTTGCTGCATGACTTAATTTTCATGCATAAATAGTCTATTAATTTTCAATCTATTAAAAAAATCTTTCTTTGGGTAAAGGAGTAGCGTAAGATGAGGGTACTCTTTGTTCTCTGTATATATATAGGGAGGTTATCTTAAACTTTTTTAGTTAAAATAGTGAAATAAATTTTAGTTTTTTAATCTATTAAAAGATAACGAAGGAAAGAAATAAAACAGGAAAATGAATATTAAATGATCCAGGGACCATTGTAGAGTTGCAGTTATCAATTCTCTAAAATGTGCCTGTAGCGAAGAGTAATATTTATATAGGAGCTCTTTTCAGAATATTGGTATGCAGGTGTCAATTCAATTTCCTCAAACGGGGCTACATGCCTGATGTTGGCAAAAATTCGGATAAATTTCGCTGCTTTTCAATAAATTACTATTCACTTAAATAGTCTTCTGTTTATATAAACAATACCGCATAAATAAATAATAAAATATACCAAATTCGTTGGAAATCTAAACTTATCCAAATTGACTTTCAAGATTTATTTTGATGAAAAATTGTCAAACAACAATTGAAAAATATTACAATCACCACAATACAAGAATTTTATATAAAAAGCTCTAGATAAGAGAAAAACCACGAGCTTTTAAAGAGAAAAATCCACTATATAATAAATTTATACAATTATATAATTTCTCTTCTCAAAACCCACAACCTCACATCACCAACTCACTAGACTGCCTAAAGAAATAATCTCACGTAAGTATTTTTATTTTAACTATTTTACTTATAAGAACAAATGAAATTTTCAACAAAATACTTAAAAAATACCTTAGAGCTTTTTGGAGCTTCTCTAGAATTGGAATTCACAAATGGGATGCATAAAATGAGAGGAAACCTTTCCTTTATATAGGAGAAAAATCCTTTCCAAAGTAAAAATGGACGACCTACCCTTAATTTTTTAATTGCCTACCAATTTTTATTTAACAATTTTTTATTATTTTTCATTATTATTGGTCAATTAAAGCCACTTCTAAAGGAGACATAATTGAATTCGGGTTACACAAGGGAACTAAAGGTGGAAAAATAACTCTATAGAGAAAAAACTAGTTTTAAAAGGTGTAGACAATCTGGGCACCTTAAAATAAAATTTTTTCAAAAAGGTGGAACAGGTTCAACTTGTAGCTCCAAGTCAATACGTAGAGATACTAACAACTTGACTAATATTGTTTTCATAAAAGAAGTTGTCTTTTGAGAAGGACATGTATATCCTTATGGCATGTTGTTAGATACTATAATAAAGAATGTGTTAATGTTAGCGAGTCCATAAGTATACACATAAACATTGGTTGGCATTGATACAAGATGTATGTGTGGTGGAATTGATGTGGATAGCTGATGAACTTTCAAAGAAGCCAACATGGAAGTTGTACTATAAGTTTTTAGCAAAGTTTGATCGACAAGTGACAAAGAAAATGAAATGCTTGAAATTGGTCTATTCTAAGTGTGTATGCTCTTTATGGTGAAATATGATAATTTTTTAGGGGTTTTAACACATGCCTCCCCTAAAGTTTAGCTTTTTAACACTTAGAGAGAAAATTTGGTTTAATGCACACATACCTCCCCTACAGACTTTCACTTTCATCCATAATTATAGAAAATACACATTTGTCCTTCATTTGCTATTTTTAAAATAAAGACAAAAATTTAATCTTGAGATATTTTTTTAATTAAAATAATATATTATTGAAAAATGAAGAAAAGGAAATATAAAAGAAATTATAGGTTCAGCAAAAATTAAAATTTAAAAATAGAGAGTTTTAACACATACCTATAAAAATTTTTACTTCATTTATTTTTACTCCACTTATAAAAATTTTATTTGTAAAAATTTTGCTTTAAAAATTTTAATTATAAAATTATATCAAGTAAATTCTTATTTCTTTTAATCGTAAAACAAAACATTTGAGGTTCAGATTACTAAAGACGGAGGAGCATTTCCATTACTTATCTAATTTTTCATTTATCATTTAATTGTCTATTTTTTTTTCGAACTGATGAAATTATCTAAATATAAATAATTCTTACTAAAATGACATAATGCATTTATACACTCTTTAAAACTAATGCTCTTTGTTTTTATTCTGAGGGATAGAAAGATCTCACTTGTACTGTAATTCCACTTTTTATTGGAATTTCACCATTATTTTTCACATTATTTTGTACTCTATATGAAATAATCAGTTTTAATTGTTATTTAAGTATAATTCCTTTCTAAATTTTAATTTTTGAACCTATAGTCTCTTTTATATTCCCTTTTCTTCATTTTTTAAAAATATATTATTTTAATTAAAAAATATCTCAAGATTAAAATTTTATCTTTATTTTAAAAATGACAAATGAATGGCAAATGTGTTTTTTCTATAATTATGGATGGAAGTGGAAGTCTGTAAAGGAGATATGTGTGCATTAAGTCAAACTTTCTCTCTAAGTGTTAAAAAGCTAAATTTCATAGGAGGTATGTGTTAAAACCCCTAATTTTTTATATTGAGAATTATGTGAACATCCTTGGAAAGGTGGAATTCGGCATGGTTTCTCCTAAAGTCGCCAAGGTGGAGATTGTTGGTTAATTATGGCTCTTTTAACAATGGCTTTAATTAACCAATAATGAAAAATAATAAAAGATTGTTAAGTAAAAATTGGCTGCCCTTAATTTTTTTTATTACCTATTAGTTTTTACTTAACAATCTTTTATTATTTTTTTATTATTATTACAATCTTTTATTATTTTTTATTATTATTGCTCAATTAAGCCACTCCTAAAGAAGCCACAGTTGACCAACAATCTTCACCTTAGCGACTTTAAGAGATACCACGCCAAACTCCACCTTTCCAAGGATTTTCACATAAGTCTCAATGTAAAAAATTACCATGCTCCACCATAAAGAGCATAAGCACTTAGAATAAACTAATTTCAAGCATTTCATTTTCTTCGGCGCTTGTCGATCAAACTTTGCTGAAAACTTATTGTGCAGCTACCATGTTGGCTTCTCTAGAAGTTCATCAATCATTGACATCAATTCCACTACACACACCTAGCATCAACGCCAACCAATGTCTATATACATACTTATGGATCCGCTAACTTTAACATATCTTTGATCATGGTATCTAGCGACATGCCTTAAGGATGTACATGTCCTTCTCAAAAGACAACTTTTTCTATGGAGACAACATTAGCAGAGTTGTCAGTATCCTCATGTATGGATTTGGAGCTATAAGGAGAACCACTCCACTTTTTTTACAAATTCTTCTTTTAAGGTGTCAAGATTGTTCACACTTCTTCAAACTAGTTTCTTCTCCATGGAGTTTTTTTTTTTTCCACCTTTCAGTTTCCTTGTGTAACTTGGATTCAATTAGCATATTCTTAACTTGTACTTACCACAAGCCAATTTCTCAATTTGATTCTCCCATCAAATTTCTCAATTTGAATTTTCACACTTGACATTTTTGTTGCACGAATCAAAGCTCTAATACTACTTGTTGGGAAAAATTCAAATAAATTTCATTGCTTTTCAATAAGTCACTATTCATATAAACAATACTCCGTATATATGAACAATATCATATAAATGAATAGTAAAATACACCAAATTCATTAGAAATCTGAACTTAATCAAATTTACCTTTAAGATCTATTCTAATAAACAATTGTCAAACAATAATTGAAAAATATTGCAATCACCACAACACAATAATTCTTCGTGGAAAACTCCAAATTGAAAAAAAACTATGGGCTTTCAAAGAGAAAAACCCACTATATAATAAATTTGTACAATCATATAATTTCTCCTCTCAAAACCCACAATCCCACATGCACTGGAATGTCCAAAGTAATAATGTCATGCAAGTATTTTTACTCCAACTATTTTATTTATAAGAATAAACGAAATTTTCAACAAAATACTTAAAAAATAATTTAGAGATTCTTACAAATTCTCTAAAATTAGAATTCACAAATGGGATGCATAAAATGAGAGGAATCCTTTCCTTTATATAGGAGAAGAATTCTTTCCAAAGTAAAAATTGGCGGACTGCCCTTAATTTTTTTTTATTGCATACCAATTTTTTCTCAACAATCTTTTATTATTTTTCATTATTATCGGTAAATTAAAGCCACTCCTAAGGAGCCATAATTGACCACACCTGATTACCTTGATAGCAAAAGTGCCAAAGGCCAAAAACAAATGAAAAGCTTGGGCTCTTCTTCTCGCACATTTCACAAAATTTTCATGCAGTTCATCTATGGTTTCAAGATGATGAAGGTTTAGCATGTTTCCGTTTAAATTCATAAGAATTTTTTCATATAATTTAGAGCATTGCAAATTGCATAGGTGTAATTGATTATAATATTGCACTATTCGAGTACATAGAGAGCTGTTAACCTGCTATTTTGAATTCTCTAACAAATAGATACATCACAATTGAGAATTCCCAATCAAGTCGAGAGTTCTTGATTATCTCGGGCATTTTATACCGAGAACGCTTGTCAAGTACTAGTCTCAACCCCAAACACATGAAAGGGACCACTATAAAACTTTCAAGGAAATCAAAAACAAAGTAAACAAGTAGACGACACCTTCAAAATGATAGCAACAACACTAATGTTTACCTGAAATCCTTATCGCTGCTCATGTTTTTCTCCTTCGGTCCATATTTTCCTTTTTTAAGGAACCTAAGAAACGAGTCTCTAATTGCATGGAGATTGTTGACGACGTTGTTCATAGGCATTCGCTCTCTAGGTGAAGCTGTGGAACACACGAGTCCTATTCTCATCACCGAAACCAAGCTTTCTTCCACTTTCCTACGCATTTGAACTTGGGAGTCAATGTCTGTATTCATAGCCTTCTCCTTCATGCCATGTTCAACATTTTCATCAGGATTTTCTTCTTCAAATATCATTGATGGGTCAATTATTTCCATCACGTGGTCGGGCAAAGCCATTGAGACAAATTTGTGAATGCTCAGATCATCCTTAAACATGTCATCTGTAGGTCTTTTTCCAGTGAACATCTCCAGCAAAAGTATGCCAAAGCTGTATATATCTCCAAGTATGGAAACATGGCCATTCATGTACTCTGCCATTTATAAAATTGTTAGTAGAATTCAATAGATAAACTCATTTTACATGCATTTAAGGTTGAAAACAATACCTGGAGGAATGTAACCGATGGAACCCTTGAGCCCAATTGACATGGGATGATTTTTGGAGGAACTATTTGATGCTTCAAAGAGGAATTTCGCCAATCCAAAGTCACCGACATGAGCTGTCATATCTTCATCAAGAAGTACATTGCTTGGCTTCAGATCACAATGTGCAATTGGTGTTTCACAATAGTGATGGAGATAGTCCAGTGCAGAAGCAACATCTATTGCTATATTCAATCTCTGCATGAGGCTCAATTTCTTAATGTGGTTATCGTCCTCAGCACTTGGATGCAGCCACTGGTCAAGACATCCATTCGACAGGTACTCAAAAACTAAACATTTGAAGTCATTGCCTTCATGATCAACACTTGAGCAAGCTGTTATTGTCTTCAGGATGTTGCGGTGTCGAATATTTCTTAAAGCATTGCATTCATCAATGAAACTCTTTAAAGCTCCTGGCTGTTGAAGTTTTAATACCTTAATTGCCACAATTGTTCCGTCAACAAGAATACCTCTGTATACAGAACCAAAACTACCAGAACCAATCAAATTTGTTTCAGAGAAGTTATCAGTCGATCTTGAGATGTCTGAGTAAGACAGATCTGATTGCCCGTCATTAAAAGATGAAGTCGAACGTCTCCTCCTAGAAGCTTTTACTATATAATATATCACAAAGGAACTAAAGAGAAGAATTAAAAATATTACGGCAATAGTTACTGGGATCACTACTTTAAGGCCAGGATGTTTTCCAGGACTTTTTCTTGAGCATTCAGGTAAAAACAAATCGGGGACACCACCGCAAAGCTTATCATTCCCAACTAGGGAAATGGCACTCGCATTCGCAAAAATCCCTTCCCGGGGTACTTCACCGTCAAGATAGTTGTAAGAAAGATTAAGATGCCAGAGAGATAGGTTGCGGAGAAATTCTGGAATCTTGCCGGACAAGTTATTGCATGAAAGATCTAATTCTTCTAAACCTCTGAAACTTTTAAAAGATTGAGGAATTGCACCTTCAAATGAGTTATTCCCCAAATACAGACGTTCCAAACTGATGCAACCGTCAAGGCTGCTTGGAATTTCCCCTGATAACTTGTTGTCTGACATATCCAATTCCAGAAGATTTTTCAACTTACCCACTTCAAGCGGCAGTGAACCAGTCAAAAAATTATGAGACATGACCAAAGAAATTGAGAGGGAAGAGAGGCCCATTACCTGTTTGGGTATGGTGCCACTGAGATTATTGCTCGATAAATTTAGTACCTCCAATTTCTGGCAGTTTCCAAGATTTGGCGGTATGCTTCCCTCAAACTTATTGTTCTCCATGAAAAGCCTAGTTAATGTAGTTAAGTTACCAAGGGCAGATGGGATTAATCCAGAAAACTTGTTACCACTCAAATGCAATCCCTCCAGTTTCTGGAGCTTTCCTATAACATCGGGCACCCTGCCACCTAAATTGTTATATTCCAATCCTAGAAGCGACAAGTTAACGAGATTTCCAATCCCAACAGGTATGTTTCCGTGAATCAGATTCGATCCCAGTGTAAGAATTTGCAGATGTGTTGAAAGGTTTGCTATGGAGCTCGGTAATTCTCCCCCAAAACGGTTTTGAGCAAGTCCTAGCACTTCAAGACTAGTACAGTTAGCCAAGAAAGTGAGAAAATTCAGATCACCAACTTCCCTATTTCCTAGTTTATTATCATCAAAATTAATTCTAAAGAGACCTTTCAAGCTCCCAAAGCTTCTAGGAATTGTCCCAGTGATACCGTTTTCAGCAAAATCAACAAGCTGAAGGTTAGAAGCATTTGACAGTGATACAGGAATACTTCCTGTAAAATAGTTGACCCCGCCAGCAAATATATTCAGATTAGGAAGAGTGAGGCCAACATCTGAGGGCAGCTGCCCCTGCAGCTGGTTTTGAGTCACAGAGAAATAGTATATAGAAGATATATTATAAATCGAAGAAGGGATCATACCATACAGAGAATTCCCATAAAGATGAAAAACTTCCAAGCTTGATAGCTGGCCAAGTTCATTTGGTATGCTTCCTTGAAAATTATTCAGCAAAAGCCTCAGAACTTGTAAAGAAGAAAAATTTCCTATCCAAGCTGGGATATTTCCTGTAAGATTGTTACGTCCGAGACCCAGGATTTCAAGTTTTGACAATGAACGAAGCAGGTCTGGGATCTGGCCAACGAACTGGTTGGCACTAGCTTCCAATACTCTAAGTTCTGCACACTCAGATAAATTTGTTGGAATTTTCCCGCTAAAAGAATTGAAAGTTATATTGAGAACCTGCAGCTGCTGTAAGCAGCCAATTTCTTGAGGAACTTCGCCGTGAAAGCCGTTCCTTCGCAGGTTGATTCCAGTAAGATAGGTAAGATTCCCTATAGAAGGAGGAATTGAGCCAACTAACTGTCGTAATTCCAGATTCAAATTTATGACTCTTCCATTTGATGGGTTGCATGTAACGCCAACCCAATTGCAGAAATGGACAGAATCGTTCCATGAGCTCATGATTTGCAGAGGATCTTCATTTATTCGTTGCTTGAAGTCAAGTAAAGCAAGTTTGTCAGCCTCATTTACTGCTGATTCCAAACCTGAAGTGAGCCATAAAAGATGAATCCCATGAAGCAAAAATAGCAAAAACCACTTAGAATTCCAAAACTGATGCTCCATGGTTTTAGGAATGCAGAGTTCTTGCAATTAAGGATAAAACTGCCAATTTGAGATATTTGATAGTTTAAAATAAAAAAAGGAAGACAAAAATGAGAAGAAAAAAAGGAAAAACAGTCATTAAATATTTATGGGACCATAATTAACTCCATTGAAGTTAGCCATATCCCCCAACAACCTGATGTTTTCTGGTTGATATATAATAAATAATGGGAAAAAGAGAAAAACAGTCATTAAATGTTTGTGGAACCATAATTAACTCCATTGATTTAAGCTATATCGCCCAGCAAGATGTTTTCTGCTTGATATTAGGGATGTCAAAACTTTAGACTAAAATGAGAATAACACTAAGAATGGGGATAGCCGGATGAGAACCCATCTTCATTTTAAAATTAAGCCCGAAATAAAAAGGGGCTTCTTTCACCGGCTCGTCTGATTTTGCATGAAAAAATTTGGATTTTATTTGTTTAATAACATATTAGCCTATTTTATTTAATAAATGATTAAATAAATTTATATTTTTTATTTTAGTTGATCAAATTCTTTTAAAAAGTTTATATTTTTTTAATTCATTCAATTAAATCCTTCAAAATTGTTTACAGTTTTTCAATTCAATCAATTTTGAAATTTTTTAAATTTATTTTCTTAATAAAAAAAATTTGTCAAAATAATCAATAACTAAAAAAATTTAATAACTTTAAAAATTAGATTTGGCATAAAAATTTCGATAAAATAAAAATAATCAATTGATGTCAAAATAATAATAAATTTATAATTAAAGAGTTAACTTATTTTAGCATAATATTATAATATTTACAAAGAATAAATTATCAAAAGTTTTATTTTTCTTTTCATATTTTATTTTTTTATTTCTCAAAGAAAATATTTTTTTATAAAATTATCAAGAAACATTAAACTCTAAGATTAATTTGATATATTTTCTCTAACTTTTTATCAATTCTATTAGTATTGGATGATCATTTATTTTTAATTTATATAGGTTAATAAAAAAAATAAATCAAATTTGTTATTTTATTCTAAAAAATTGTTATAAATTTTAATATTTTATATCAATTATCTCAATCAAATTGATAATTATTGTCAATTACTTTATTAACATCAATTATTTTATGAAAAAATTAAATATTTACTTTCATTATATTGTTTTGATGAATTGTGAAATGATAATTTCACATATGAAAAATTAATTTATTATTATTAAAAAGATAAAATATTTGTTTTATATTTTTTTAAAATAATTGTTAACAAGAAAATTATTTTTAGATTATTATTAATAATAATAGTTATAATTATTAAATTTGAATTATTTTATATCAATAATAATAATTAAAAAATAATATTATTTTAATAATATAAATTAAATATTTAGTCATAGTTAAGATAACCATGAGTGATTTATGGGTAAGTATGTGACTAATTTCTTCTATGTCTACTGTTTAAATTCTCACACGCGCATAAATTTTATTTACTTTTAAAAAATCAAAATGGGGTCAATATCGGCCAAAGGCCCGCAAGGATCTTTGCTCTAAACTAGGGACATCCTCAGTCCGTCTTTAATTTATCCAAACTAGAGATGGGCTGAGAATGGGAATTTCCCACCAAACCAAAGATAGGGCCTAGGGCTCGGCCCATCCCCAATTTGGCTAAGCCATAGATAGGAATTTTTGGCCAAACTGGGGATGATCTCTAACCCATCGCTATCCCATTACCATCATTAGTTGATATATAATAAAGAAATATTATATTTTAGCTCTTTAATTTTGTGAAAAAGTAATTTATTCACTAAGTTTCTAAGCAGTATGAGAAACCCTAATTATTAAAAAAATATGAAGATACTCTAATTTTATTAAAAGTAAGAAGATACTCTTTTGAAATTACTATTTTTATTTTAAATTAATTATTTTACTTTCAATTCTCAGAAAACATATAAAATAAGTATATTGTTTTTATTTTTATTTTACAATAATTAATATAATTTTATTCTAATATTTAAATTTAGAAGTTATAAGAATATTTTTAAGTCTTAATTATTTTTTCTATTCAAAATTGCTATTTATTGAATATTAATTATGTATAATTTTTTGAAATAAAACATTTAATTATAATATTTTATTTTAAAAATTATGTATTAATATTGTCAAAATTGCTATCAATTTTTTACAACATTACTCTTAAAATTTTTTTATAATATAAAATTTGCTGCCAAAATTTTTTTAAAAACTATACAACATAAATTTTTTTAATTAAATATTATTATATAAATTTATATTGTAAAAGAATTTATAGCAAATTTAAGAAAAAAATTGAAAGTGTCAAAATATTATTATAACTTTCAAAAATAAATGTTAGAATAAGATTACATCGATTATCACAAAATAAAAAGAATAAAATATATTCATTATATGATTTCTAATAAATGGGAGGTAAAATAATGAATTTAAAATATTAATAGTCATTTTAAGGTATATCTTCTTATTTTACTAAAGTTAGGAGATATTTATACATTTTTTTAGAAGTTAGGGGGTTTTTCACACACATTAGAAATTCAAGGGTAAGTTACTTTTTCTCCTAAAAACTAGAGAGTAAAGCACAATATTTCTATAATTAAATTAATATTTAATATAATTAATTAATCAATTTTACTATAAATTTTTATTTAATAAAAAATTCAAAATTGATGCATCCAATCAATTTTAATAAAAATTTTTATCAATAGAACGTCTTTCAAGATGATACACACAATCTGAAGAAGTTATTAAAACATTACCAAATTGATATGCCTAACTGATGGATGTTTAAAAAAAAATTTTATGTGATTACATATAACAAATTTATAAGAAAACAATTTTAAGTAGGGTTGACAAAAAAACTCAGGTGAGGTTAGGTTGGGATAAAATTCGAAATTTAAGGTGAGGTTTAACTCAATTCTACATACATTTTAGTCTACGTCTAGGTTATTATTTTTAAAGCTTGGTACGGGCTGAGTAAAATTCGAGTCAGCCCAACTAATAAGCTAATGAACTTTAGAAGCCAGGCCTAACCACCCAAACTAGTAAACTAACGAGTTTTAGATGTCAGGCCTCAATTGGAGTATACAAAATAAAATCTGGCCCAAATCTTAATAAGTTTATTTATGTCAAAATCAAATTTTTGTCAACCCTAAATTATAGGATTTAAAAATTCAAATATAAAACTTGGCTTGGACCAATCCAAGTTAAAGTTTAGCTCAGACAATATAAAATATAGGGCCTAGGCCCAAATTAAATGAAATTTATTCGAATTTAAACTAGAATTTTATAAACTATACCCAAACTCTAATTTTTGTCAACCCTAATCTCATGCTACTAATTAATTGTATTTGTATTAAGAAAGAAAATACACTTCCAAACTCTAACAATTTCAATAAATTATTCCTCAAAGATCGTGTAATAACATAAAATTTGAAATTTGATGTTCATATTCCAAATATTTCTAAAATTTAGTTAATACAACTAATTATGTTATAAATTTACTATATAGTAGGTTAGTTTGGAGAACTCCAACTCAAATGGAAGCCATATTGTATGATTGATGTGTTAAAGTATAGGGATAATACGTGGGGTCTAATTACTTTAATAATTGTACCTTTTTCTGTTTTTTATCCAAGAAAGGAAGATCCAATCTTGATATGCTCTTACACTACGAAGACACAAAGTTGTGGCCACAATTTTATTTTGTTAAAATATTGTTGAATGGAATTGCTTTATGATAATTAAAAGTGACTAATAAGGAATTGTGCGTGCAATTATGGAAAGAATTTTATTGAATAAACCCAAATTAGTACTCTTAACATCGATAATTTTTTAAATTATAAATTAAAATATTAAACAAATTATTAAATCAATAAGAAAATGATTCAATTAATCCGTTGATACATGACAAGTTTTTGTGCAATTTTTCTTAATCCTTTAAGCTTTGGCACATCGACTCAAGATTTAGGTCTCGTGTTGTATTTAGTACTACAATGGGGTGAGACCTGATTGACTTGAATTTAGAGGAGATATTAAGTTTATTTGAGACTTCAAGCCGTAGTTGTAACACATTTAGCCAGCCCTATAAAAAATAAATCACGTACCCACATACTATTTACCATATAATAGTATTTGTCACGTATATAAAAAAAAAAAATACATTTTGCAATATTAAGTTATTGTGCGATTTCACTTTAAAGTCAAATATATTGATTGATACAAGACAATTTATTGTTATGCAAATTCTTCAATTTGCAAATTCTGTGTTATGTGATTTTTCTTAATTAGTAATTTTCTCCTTTTTGTTGTGTTTTCTCTGCAACTAAATAATTGTATAATAAACTTTTTTTTTTTAATTATTTTGTATTGTCTAAATTAAGAAAACGAATATTTAAGAAGTTTAAAATGAAGATGTGAATAATATTTGATTATATTTTATATCAATTTTTGAGTTGTCATCATGTGATTCATAGATATTAGGTATAAAGAACATGGGCATACTTGGATTTTTTTAATAACATAATCAAATTAATGAAATTGTTATGTTTTGAAGTTGAAGCGATTCCAATAATAATCAAATAGCAATATTAACAAAGTCAATCGTAATTAAATACGCTGTTAATACAATTTTATGGGTTGATTAATATTAAAAGTCATTAAGCACAAGCAAAATTATATATGAAATTATCATAAAATCAATGAGAAACAAATACAATTAGCACATGTTTGTTTCTTCAAATATAAACAATTTTTTTTTATATATATATATAAAAAGTTGTTAAAACAAGAAATTAGTTATGATGTCTCGATAGTGGAAGTAAATTTTTATTTTCAAATAATTATTTTGTTGTTTGAATTTTTGATAATAAGGAATAAGGATGTCGAAAAATTACAAGAAATTTATGTTATAATTTTGTTAATCATATATGTTTATAAATTCTACCTAATTAAAATAAAGTTTACTACATTATAATTCTTTATATTAATCATTTTTATGCCAACATCTAAATTGTTCATAGTATTTCATAAACACTTTACATAATTTTTCAAGTTATAATCATGTTTTTTATATTGTTACCAGACCTAAATAGGTTTTCCACGTAAATTTAAAATTCAGGTACTCATACTATTTAATATAATTCAATATTTGATGATGGTGTAATTCAGAAGCCATTCAAAATTGCAACATCATGACTTTTGAGATTTGGGTGACAAATCCCATTAATAATATCACAAGTATATATATATATATATATATATATATATATATTTACTTAGTGTTTGTCATGTGTATCAAGCAAACACGTCCTACAATAATAAATTTTTGCTCAACTTCTCTTCTAAATTAAAGTAGATTGATATAAAACAATTTGTTATAAAGAGAATTAATAACCCTAAATTTTACACAATTTTTTATACTATTTATCAGATATTAGATATAAACATTTAAAATTAAGATTATATTTAATAAATATAATCAATGTATAATCAATATATATGTTAAATAAAATTTAAATCGTTTAAAACGTTTTGATTTAATATTTTATAAATAGTGTGAGAAATTTTGTAAAGCTAAAAAATGCTGATCTGATCCAATGGTTATTATGCAAATTCTTTAAGTTACAATTTCTACATATTATCTAATTTTTCTTGAATCGCAATTCTTTTTAGGTGTGAGTTCTTCTCGATTAAATAGTTATTTAAATAATATTTTAATAATTTTGTATTGTACGAATTAAGAAAACGAATATTCAAGAAAGGAGTTGCAAACGAAGATGGTATAAACATGAATCACATGTCTATAAAGCACATGGGCACATCTCAAACCTCTTTATTTATTAATCAAAATTCACAATCATTTATATATGCTACTTTTAATTTTGAATTCGAAGCTATTCCAATCGTAATTAAAGAGCAAGATCAAGGTCAATAGTAATTGTATATGTTTGCCTAATATTAAAAGTTATTAAGTACATGCAAAATTGTACTTAAAATTATTATAAAATGAATAAAAAGATGCTACAAATTAGCACGTCTTTTTCTTCAAATTTGAACAATTTTTTACGTATATATATGTATATATATATAGTTATTAAAAAAATTTTCTTGAAATAAGTTATCGATGATGAAAGTAAATTTTTATTTTTAAATATCTTTTGTTGTTTGAATTTTTTTTTAAACATGAACTAGATCTTATTTTGAGTTGTTTAAAAATTATAAGGAATTTATTTTACAATTTTAAATTTTGATAATAATTTTGAAAATTATAGAAGTATAAGAGGACTATTTAAAATATAAATTATAAAATTCTCAAACGTTTTTATTATAATTTATTAAATAATTAAACACTTTTCTTTTTCAGTTAATTATTTCTTCAATACAATAAATATAAATTATTTTATAAGTCACAATAATAACAATATTAGTATTTTTGTCAATAATGAAATTCATATTAATTAAATTATATCGTGTATTTAATATATTAATAACTATAACTATATGATATTATTAAATAAAATAATTAAATTTCATTTTTCAAAGTATTTTTTGCACAATTTACAGTTTTTGTTTCCATAATACAATTTTAAAGGTATGTCACAAATGAATTTGTCCTTCATACACACACATACATACATACATACATATATATATATATGTTTGCACTCGAAATGAAAATATGATTAATTTATCATACTTTATATAATTTTGCTAAGTTGTATTCACGTGGTTCACATATCTTTGGTCATAAAATCACTAAATTGTGTTTAATACGACACTAAAATGATATGTTACTTTAATTTTCAAGTTGAAGCTACGACAATAATAAAAATATTATCTAATGATAAGAATCTTTTGTGGTGATAATTTTTTTAACGAAAATAAACTTATCTTTGTTACATGGGTGGAGTTATTTGCACTCTAAATAATACTTTGAATATTTATAATTTGATAAAATTTTAGGTTACTAATATTTTTATAATGCAATTTATTTTTAAAAATAGCTAATATGATTAGTAAAATATGATTATTTTGAAACCCATCTAATATCCAACACACCCATGAAATAAATTCAAACAAATTTCTTCTCAATACTAAACATAATTGATCATAAAATATGACAATGATAATAATAATAGTACTAAGAACTTATTCCTCAAGCTTTGGCTCATAATAAGTTAATTATTATTTGAAAGTAATAAACATGCGTATTTGAAAAATGTAAGAAACAATAAGTAAATAAATATTTGGTAAATTAAAAGAGTAAAAATAAAAAATCTCTAGACTGAATTAATAATGAACAAGCAAGTTAATAAGTGTTGCTTAAAATCAAAGTTTTTCCTTTGTGCAGGTAGTAGCAACTCTCTATAGTTCCAAAATATAACTCTTAGCTAATCTTCATGATTACACAGAAAACAAACTACCAAGTCTACAGAATCGCACTTGCTGAAAACACAATAAAAATATGAACAATATGTTATCATGTATTTTTACGTATCATATATTAAGCCAAGTGATGCACCCTATATACACTAGTGGCTAGGTTATGACTATAAATTAATTAGCACATTAAGTGTTTGTTTGGCTGCCATCTAGCACGTACAGATTAGATGGTAAGGACACTTATCCTCTAACTGAAAGGCAAAAATTTAATAAGTAGATCTCCCTCCATGATTTATGAGATAGAAATCTTAAGAATTATGTGGATAAATTTTGGGGTGTACTATAACAATAATTATCTAAACTTTTACTTCTAGTAGAAGTTTGATGTATATAGTACTTGTTTGATTTGCTTTTTTTATTAGTTGAAAGTTTTTTTTAGCCATAAAATTTCTTTTCAAATTTTTTGGTGTCGTTTAGTTGGCATCAAAAAAGGGTTTTTAAGATTAAAAAAAATTATTTTTTTTTTATTGAAAAAAGTTCAAAATTTAAGTTTTTGACAGTAAAATTTTTTCAACTTTTTTTAAAAGGCGAAATTGTTTAAAACACCATTATTTTATTTTTAAATATAACATTAAATTTTTGTTTATTAAAATAATTATTCAAACTTTTTTAAAAGTTATTTGTAATAACCAAATAATTAATAAATTTTTTTAAAAAACTCTATTTATAAAAACTTTACAAATAAAAGGTTTACTTTAAAATAGATTATTTGAAAAGTTATATCAGATGGACTCATAATATAATATTAATAAATTGTACATATACTGTATAATATTAAAAAGAAAAAATTATATTATCTATTTGGCTTACCTTTTCTACGAGTCAAAAGAGATTTTTTAATGTTAAAAGTTTTTTTAAAATTTTTTTCTATATTAGTCAAAAAACAAATTTTCTAATGTTAAAAGTTTTTTTAAATATTTTTTAATATTATTTGATCAGCATTGAATAAAAATTTTTTAGGAATTAAAAAAAGTAGTTTTTCTTCTATTAGAAAAACTCAAATTTTCAATTTTTATTAATAAAATTTTTTAAAAAAAATTAAATTATTTAAAATAATTTTATTTTACTTTTAAAAAATTTATGTTATTTTCTCATAATAAAACTTTAAAATCTTGTTTATTAAAATAATTATAAAATTTTTTAAAAAATTATTTATATCAACTAAAAATTATTAAAAATTCACTTATAAAAACTTTATTTATGAAAATCTATTTTAATATAATCTGCCAAAAAGTAACACCAAATGCTAACGTAATAAGAAAATTGACCACGTCATATTACTAATTTAATATTATAATATTGATGTGTATAAAGTTATCGTGTACTAGAAGTTTCACATTTTTAATAATGCCAAATGGGCCAGTGGCAAAAACTCAATAATTGATGATTAAATTGTCGCATCTTCGAATACATGTTAAAATGAAAAGGTTACGTAAGTGTAATAAAAGATGCAATTTTAGCCCACGTATATTATAAAACTCATTCATGGAGAGTAATAGGTCCACTAAAATTAATTGATTATTGATGGGATAAATGGATTTGCCGAGCGAGTGCTTTGGTCCAATTTAAGGAGAGTGATGTATCTACCCACCTTATTACATTATTGTTCAAGCATGTATTTGAGCTTTAAGTGTGTGGTGTTCATCGTTTCTTTTAATCACTTGTTTTTTATGTACATACCTTTTAAAAAAAAAATAAAAATATATGCCTCACTTTAGATTTAGTGTGACTTTCCTCCACTCAAATTTAAGTTTGTGGTTATAGTTACTTTTATTTTTTAAGTATTATATTAAAAATTTATTCATATAATATATCTCAAATATTTATACACATATAGTATAATATCTACACTGTCACAGGCACAGTGGAGCAACCCGTGCAATATTCTCATAGACCCCAATATTGAGGGTAAAGTTTGTTAGTGCGTTACATATCTAACTGGTTTCAGTTTATCTCAACTTTATCAAGAGGACGGTTTCAGTCCCTGACCAGTTCGGAGAGAGGTGGTTTAAGTCTCCTCTACGTGATAGCCCTTAAGAACAAAACTGACTTTGTATCATAAAACGTCCAAGTGCTTGAGTTGTCAGACCCTAACACACCCAGTTAGTACACGATCTCTCGTGCCATGACAATTCTCTCCCACTAAAAATCGTGCACGCCCTTATGCACGTGACCATCTTCAAATATTTTACCAGCTCAATTAGTAGACCATCAAGATCTTACCCTGCATACTGCTCCACTTCAACATGCACATCTTCTCCGGGAGGTAGAAAGACTCTCATAAGGAGAACACGATAATATCTAGTCATGCGAGCACATCATCTTCGACATAAGGTGGTAGCAACTCTTGGCATAGTTAAGGCAATACGCAATTGCTTTTCAAACCACTACGCTCATCTTCCCTCAGTAAGACCCCATACCATAGGACACAATAACATGGTACAAGCATGCCCACATTCGGAGCAGCGTGGTACACAATAGATACCCCGTTTTCCTTTGCTCAATCAAACAGACTATTATCTTTAGTCATCTCAGTGGATTCCCACAGGAGTCAAGAATGTTATGAGATTTTGTAGAAATTCTCGTTTCTACATTGATATTATTTGTCACAGGCCCAGCATAGTGACCCTTGAGGCCCACTCATAGACCCCTATGTCAAGGATAAGTTTTGTTAGCGTGTTATGTACTTAACTGGTTTTGCCTTGCCTCGACCTCATAAGAAGGATGGCTTCAGTTCTCGACCAAATCGGTCAGGAGTCGTCTAAGTCCCCTTTACATGATAACCCTCGGGATCAAAGCCGACTTTACACCATGAAACATTCAAATGCTTGAGTTGTCACATCCTAGCACACCTAGCTAGTACGCGATCTCTCATACCGTGACAGCTCGTATTAAAAAGGTATATACCCCTGCTAAGAAAATGGAGAAATTCTATTACAAAAGTGGGGAGTATTGCCAAGGGCAAGCCTTAAACATATTCCCTTGTATTCATTTATCATCTAGCCATTGGCTAGATGACTTTGCTTTTACTTATTATGATTTGGTGTTTTTCTAGGTTTGAAGTCTCTAAAATTCAAATATATGGAAAATTTCAAAACTATTATTGAAACTCCTTTTTTTTTATGTGCATTTTTGTTGCAAATATTTATTAGTATGATTGTAATAGTATTTAATGAATTACATACAACAATAGATTATTTAAAAATCAATCCAAATATTTTATCATACTTATACTATTGTATATTTACGTGGAATGAGCCTGTTAGATGTAAATAGGTGGTTTAAAATACATTTGACTTTCTCAAGCTATTTTAAATTTGAATAATAATAAAGAGTAAGAATTTGTTATTTCAAAGATAAAATTCCTCACGCTTATATAAAATCCTTAAAAAAAATTATATGGAATGAATGAAATATTTATTTATCTTTCAACAAGATATTATAACACAAGTAATTCATGCATATTCAATATAATTAAAAGCATATTGTTCTTTATAAAATAGATACCGCTATGTGTGATTATACACGAGAATTTTATTTATATATAACAATAAAATTATACTTTTATTATATTTTTACTAAAACCGAATATATATATATATATACTTTAATTATAAACTATGACTACTAAATATACTAAATGTTACCACAAAAATAAATAATCTTGTTTAGTTAAAAATAAGATTAAAAATTTAAAACCCAATTTAGAATTGAATATATTATTAGGCTAACGTAAACGAAATGCATACTTGCTTCAATAAGTAAGGGATAAACTTTCATTGACTTGAAATTGAAGTTAGTGGCAATAAAGAGAGACCACAACCAATACTCACCTAAAGGTACAACAAAACGAACCAACCTTTAAATATGTAGATAACCTGTTTGACAAAATTCCCACTTTACATCCAAAATTTTAACTAATCTTTTAATTTGGTCATTGACGTTTGCGTTGCACCAAAAACAATCTCAGGTTCACCTGCTCAACAAGAAAACGCAACTTTTGAAATTGACATTCTTGCGTCCACATCCTACTTTCTTTCCTCAATTGAATAAATTTCAATTGGGATAATAATATTTTGGTCACCATCAGTAGTTGAAATAACAAATTAGCAAATTGTTTGTTTAATTTTAACAATTTCGTCTACTTTCTGTTGTTTCCGTTTACCATGTTTCTTCGTATTAGTCGGGTAAATAGGTTAAACAAATAGCATTCATTAATAAGTTGTGTTATATCAACAATATGATTACTTAATTAATAAATAAATTGACGGGTTGGTAGATACTCATTAATTTAACTTGTAAAACTCTTAGAATGGTAAAAGAGATTTGGGATTCAAACTCTACTTATCTCAAATTAAATTCAATTTAAGTTATTTTTTTGTAATATTTATATAAAGGAAATAAAAAGAAAAAAGGTTGATGGATGTTGTGTCATGTCACTATTTATTAATCGAGCTATATTTGCATTTTAAACTTTTCACATGATTAGTAAATGAATCGTTATTATACTTTACTTGACGCCACCCTACCAAAATCCATTTATTTGAATTATCACTTTTACAGTAATAGGGACTAAAATGTCAAACTAGACAAACTTTCACTGCAGTTAATTATTTTCAGAAATGTTCAGGGTTGACATTGTTATTTTCCCGATTTTAGTTTCAACAAAACATTTTTGTAAATTCTTGGATTAGATGTCTCATTATTAAGAATATTTATTGCAACTTCATTTAGTATTGCAAATAAGTTCACCTAATTCGGATATATTATTGTTCCATCTTACCATTTTGCCCTCTCAATCTCAGAATTCTTGTACTGCATTTTAGTACTATCCTATAAACAATTAAATATTATGTAAGATAAAATTAGTATGCGATGGGGATGGATTTTTTTCAAAATTATATATTTTTTAATTAAAAAAATAATCAAGAAGTTAGCATTTAGTGGTAAAGTGCTTATTTAGAAGGAGTTTAAAAAAAAAAATTCAATTGTAAATTTTCTCTAAATTAGTAACAAATTTGGTCCAAATTGAATGTGAACTTTCATGAACAGTGATAAATTTACAGTTATCTCGATTTTTAATTTTTAAAAGATTTTCGATCCAAATACTTGTTGGAAGAAATCTTTTCTCATGATCTTATTTAGTGTAGATATGTTTAGATTTATCATGCATAGGAGATTTTTATTTTAAATAATTTGGACAAAAATAAAATATATTTTAATAATTTAAGTTAAAAATAAATATATTATGAGATTTAAATAATTATTTTAATTTTAATTTAAATTATTATATGAGTAGATAATAACAAAGAAGTATGAGTCATATACTTATCATCTGCTATAAAAAAATATGGTTTAGTTCTTCAATCAACGTGATTCGTGAAGTCATGTAGATGATCTATTTAAATATTTTTTTTTTATTAAAGAACTCAATGAAAGTGAGATGTTTGTATAATTTTGGATTTAGTTATTAAATAAATAAAGTTTTGTGGTTGTTGAACATATTGAATTTAGATTTAGTTATTAATTGTCTCATAATTTCGAACAATTTTTAGAAAAAAAATTGTGTAGTTACTTTGTAGCTAAGTTTTTAAAATATTGTAAAAATACTAACGTATAATCTTTAAAATAAAATAAGTGTATGTTAAAAAATTTAATCATTTAAAAAAGTTTACTATTATATTCAAAATCTAGATTTTTTTAATAGAAGAGAAGTAAATGACGGTGGAGATGTATACATAATAAATAAGCTAAAAAGTCAAATATATTATTTTTTTAACAACAAAATGTAAAAAAAATTAAGTATTCAACAATATTTTAATAATAATTTTAATTTAAAATGGTTTAGGGTTTATGTTATTGAAATTTTGAAGATATAAATTAATAATAAATTTTAAAAAATGAGTTAGACTTGAAAACCATTATTCATATAGAAATTTTTTTCTTTTTTTTTTCTCCATTGAATTTATTGAAAAAAAAGGATAAAAATAAGAATTAAAATAAAAATGAGTCCGCTCATATTTAATATATTATTTTTATTTTTATTATTTTTATTTTTCATACCTAAATTAGGAAAGAGTTATAACAAAATAGTTGTATGATATAATCTCTATATTTGAACTGTTAAATTGTTCAAAATATAATTTAACGATTAATTTTAAATGGAAGAGCTTTACTTCAAATAAATATATCATAAAGCGGTTATACGATAGTGTGACTCGTAAATTAATCTTAAATTATTGTAGTAGTATAAACTTTCAACCCTATCAAACTAATTAGGACCAAAAAAGTCTTAAATGTGAAAGTTGAAATAAAATGGAAAAGCAAAGGCAGGTGAGTGAAAGAAGAAGTTGCCTGCCAAATCATTCCCAATTTTGCTAAGTGGTGGGAAGAATAACAAGGACGTGTTTGGGTGGAACAATTAGGAAATCCATTTTCTAAATGACTTGTCTCCTCCCCATTGATTGATTTGCTTTTCTTTTAGTGGAGAAATTTGTCACCCTTCCAATTCAATAAAGCTCCCTTCTATTTATCACAAGTCTTGTGTAGGATTCCCATAAGGGATTAGAAAATGAATTTTGAATAAATTATTCGAGAAAGATTTAGATGTGACAATTTTAAATATAATTTTTTAAAAAGTAATTGTTAATGTTTATCGAAAGAAATTCTGTTTGTTTAAATACTAATATCATGAAATACGTGTGACAAATTTTATTAAAATTAAATTTATTTATATTTACTAATATATGTTCATAAATTAACTTGTATGTATAAATTGATGTTTTATTACATTTTTTTTTTTTTATTTATTATGATGTTATTTTTATTTTTTAAAATATTATAATTTTTTATAATTTACTAATATTTACATTAAGTGTCTACTAAAAGTTTAGATAAGAAAATTATATAATACTTTAAGAGATGTCCTAAGGATGGTAATAGAATAAAGAGAGTATTGATTATTGGTATGAGTTCTTTACTAAAAGAGTTAATAAAATCTGTGCATTATTTATTCTCAAATTTAAAAGATATCTGCCTATATAAAAATTAGAAGAGATTTGCATTAAAATGATCGAAATTCTATCTTAAATACATCATATATTTCAATTATATTATATATAAATTGAATTAAAATTAAATTTATTTATATTTACTAATATATGTTCATAAATTAACTTGTATGTATAAATTGATGTTTTATTACATTAATTTTTATTTATTATGATATTATTTTTATTTTTTAAAATATTATAATTTTTTATAATTTACTAATATTTACATTAAGTGTCTACTAAAAGTTTAGATAAGAAAATTATATAATACTTTAGGAGATGTCCTAAGAATGGTAATAGTATAAAGAGAGTATTGATTATTGGTACGAGTTCTTTACTAAAAGAGTTAATAAAATCTGTGCATTATTTATTCTCAAATTTAAAAAATATCTACCTATATAAAAATTAGAAGATTTTGCATTAAAATGAGCGAAATTCTATCTTAAATACATCATATATTTCAATTATATTATATATAAATTGAATTAAAATTAAATTTATTTATATTTACTAATATTTACATTAAGTGTCTACTAAAAGTTTAGATAAGAAAATTATATAATACTTTAGGCGATGTCCTAAGGATGGTAATAGAATAAAGAGAGTATTGATTATTGGTACGAGTTCTTTACTAAAAGAGTTAATAAAATCTGTGCATTATTTATTCTCAAATTTAAAAGATATCTACTTATATAAAAATTAGAAGATTTTGCATTAAAATGAGTGAAATTCTATCTTAAATACATCGTATATTTCAATTATATTATATATAGTAAATTTTTAGATACCATAATATAACCCCCTTTTATTGCAGCTAGTTATGATCATAATTCTCTAACTTTTTTTTTCCTATATTTTCGTTGCAATCTCTATTTATCATAATTTCTAATTTTTATCTTGTAATTTATAATTTATGGGTTTAAATTTTAAAAATACAGTGAAACGCTAAAAATTATAATAAAAAAATTAAAAATAAAAAATATTCAAATTTTTTCATAATTATCGAGATAAATTTTATCTCATGACATAAAAATTGTTTACTTTAGAAATAAATCCTTATAAATTATATTAAAATAGTATTTATTTATTAAAAAATTTAACGAAAATGCTCAACACTTGAACTGAATTTTTAACAATATCCACTGTTTAAAATTTGTTATAAAAATAATTCATTTTAACGAAAATGCTCAACACTTGAACTGAATTTTTAACAATATCCACTGTTTAAAATTTGTTATAAAAATAATTCATTTGAATTTTTTTTAAATAAAAATATTCTTATTAAACGTGTATGTTGGTTATTTTTAAAAATTTTTATAAAAATATTTTAGTCTAAATAAATTATTTTAGAACATATTTTAAAAATTAGATTTTTAATTTAATTATTGTTAAAAATCTTCCTTATTTAAACTCATTAATTGTAATTTAAAAAAAAAATTGTGAAAAGTTTTTCTCTTAAGCAACGCGTAGAGGGGCAAGGCCGGTCAAAGTTTTTGACGGCTGCCGTATGAGGAACAAGAAAACCAAACGACACGCCGTCTCCCTCTTACGTAAGATCTTACCTTGAAAATTTATTTCAAATTACAACAATACCCCTAATCTAGAATCTTACCGTTAACACGTTGATCATATTTTCCGATCCAAGATAAATATTAAAAAAAAGAAAAAAAAAAAAGAAAAAACGGTGGCCTAACAGCCTGCAGGAGAATACAAAGAACGTGAAGCAGGTGAAATGACAAGAGGAGTACCAGTACCACGCGTGTCACGTGCCTAGTTTTGATATTGTATTCTACTTTTGACCACACAATTCTTTATTAACTATTCTGCCCACCGTTTCGTATCAATCTTAGGGGCCGTATGGTTGTATTTTCAATTTTTTAGTTTTTTTTTTTATATACAAAATTTTATTATTTTATTATTTTATTATTTTTTATTTTTAATATATTATTTTTAAACAATTATAAACCAAACAAATATTTTTTTTAAAGATCAATATTTTAAAAATAATGTTAAAATTAATTTACAAAACAAGAAACAAAAAATATGATTATTTGTTTACCTTTTCTATTTTTTCTAAAATATCGTTATTTTTGGTTTTATGTATTTTTAAAATATCATTTCTATAGTTTTTTTAAAATATTGTTATTTTTGATTAATTTTTTTTTATAATTTTATTAGATAGATATATTGATATTGTTCTTCTTAAGATTTTTTTTTTAAATGATTATATGAATTTAAAAAACAAGCGTAATAAAAATTTTAAAAATATTTACAAAATAAACATCTTAAATTTAATTTATAATCCACGAAACTATAATTTTAAAAAATGCAATAAGAGTTTAGAATATTTCACAAATTTCATTACTTTTGATTTTTGAATAAAAAAAACGATACCAAATAAAATTTTTTCATTATTTTTTAAATTTTTCAATACAAATATAGTATTGATCATTATGCCAAGTTAAAATGGAGTTAATATAAAATATAATGAAAGTCTTGAACTTGTGATCATTAAATATATATAATGATTAGCAAAAGCATATGATTAATAATTATAAACTAATAATGCATTCATTTTATTGTAATCCATTGACTTTTAATTTTGTATAATAATAAGTGTATTTAATCGGATAAGATTATAATTATGAAAGGAATAATTAATTAAGGAAAAAAAGGTTGTTTAATTTTACATAATTTCTTATCTTATTTGTAAATTGTTAGATTTAAGTACTTTTACTAGTTAAAATTACGTAACACATATGCATAAGTTATAGTATATTTATTATGTTAATTAAATGGATTAGTTTTAATCTTGTTATTATTAAGTATAAAAATGTCTAAATTTGATGGTTTATAAATAATATAAGAAATTTTGATGATCTCCTTAATTATTATTTTTAATTATTTTAATTAAAGATAATTTTAATATTTTAAAGATATTAGGATTTTATATGATGTAGCCCCACTACCATTAATTTGTACCTTCTAAGTTACATACAAGAATCCATTTGGTTACCAAAAGAAACCTTGAATTGACTCTTAATGATTTGAATATTTGAATAATAAATACAACACACCAACAACATTTCAATTTTTAATTCTTATAATTCAAAGCCTTCAACATGATTCTTTGACAAAAGAATTTCCAAATTTGGATAAAGGAAATTATCTATATTTGTGTAAAATACATTTTTCTAAAAAATTAGTAAATTTAAATTTAATAATGATTCTAATTCTTTTTATGAAAGTAAATAAAATTTAAAAATTATTTAATAAGAAAAATGATATTTACTCACGAATAAAATTTATTCTAAAAACTAGTAAAAAAAGGACAAAAATTAAAGATAATACCAATTATTAATTATAATGATTCATTATTTTCAATTGGGTGACTTTACCAATCATGTTTGTTTTAATATTAATTTAAGGTTTATTTAAGAATATTTTTATTTGCAAGAACAGGATATTTGAATTAAAGCTAATAAACAAAATTGTTATATGATAAAATATTAGTTGAAAATTTTGAATTTAAAATAATAAAAAATTAGTTATATGGTAAAACGTTATACAATTAATTTAATAGAAAAATATTTTGAAAATTAAAAAATACAATTAGTTGCGCAAACAAATATTTCTTTTATTTCCATTAAAGAAAATACAATTAATTTAATAGAAAAATATTTAACAGAAAATTACAATTAAGTTATGTAAAAATAAAAAAAGATATTCCAGCTTGTCTGGGCCCCGCGACATCATGCCTCCTGTAGTACAAAGCCAGCAATTCTGCAAGTACAAAATCCATTTTAAAAGAAGAAGTAATTACAGAACTTTGAAGGGGCAGCATTGGAATTCCTCCACCACCTGCTCTAGTTAAAAAATTGCTGTCTCCACCAGCTCCTTCGGGCACCCCTCTCTTTCTGTCTCTAGAAAATTTGTCCTTTTTTTTATTTAATTCTCTGTAAATCATTAATTATTTTTCTCCTTGATTTCTCTTCTATATATACGCCGAGCTTTGCTTGGTATGCTCGGCGGTAGGAGACGATCAAAAATGTCGCCAAGCATCAGAGACTTGCAGCTGACGGAGGTCAACGGCCGGTCCGATGACTTGGAGGACGTTCGCCTTCTGGATTCTTTCGATGAAGGAGAGGACAATTTGGCCGTAATTGAAGAGGGTATGAGGAGAATTCAACTCAGAGTTACGGGAATGACGTGTGCGGCTTGCTCCAACTCTGTTGAGGCAGCGCTGATGGGGCTCCACGGAGTTGAGAACGCTTCTGTCGCCTTGTTGCAGAACAAAGCGAATGTCATTTTTGATCCCAGTTTGGTGAAGGTTAGTCTTCCTTTTCTTTTGTATTTTTCAACTCTTTTGTTGTTTGACAAGAAAATTGATGGTTTGTGATTTGATTGCTTGTCTTTGATGTATCAAGTGTGATGGGTTAGTTTTAGTTTTTTAAAACAAGCGGTTAAGCTTATGTTTTGATTTCGATAAATTTTTGTTTGAATTTCTTTTTTGGTGAATTTGGATTATGGGTTAGTTTTAACTTTTAAAAATTGTAGTTTTGCTTGTTGGTCAAGGCTAGTCTTCGTCTTTGGTTGGCTTTTGAGCTGGTTTCAATGTTTATTAATGGTCTATTTAAATGATCTTTTAGTACTTATTTTTCAAAAGAATGGATCATTGCGGGTGGAATAGAGCTTGAATTTTGGTTAACGTTTTGTTTTGGTTAGGTACTGAGAGCTTAATGCAGTCTGGTTTGCTTTGATTTGACTAGTGTTTGGTGTCCTAATTGTTATTTGTGGGGTGTTGGATAATCAGTTAGTATAGGCTTGTGAGGGGGAAAAAATTATGTAGCTGAATTTCCTGGGTCACTGATTTCAAATGTGGCCAAGTCTCGTTTTCAGGTTCCATAGGTTAGAATTGGTTGAGCAAGTTGGTTTAATTTGTATTCATTTTGGTTTGATTTCAGATGGATTAGTTTTTGGTGGGATGTTGGATAATGGCTTAGTCTTTTGAAAATTTGGTGCAGTGATGGTGTTCTGGTCTGAGTAATGTGGGCTTAGTTTTGCCTTATTTATTAATAATGAAATTTGGTTGGATGTTCATTTGTGATAAATTTGGATATGGATTAGTTTATTGTACTCTGGTTAAGACTTAGAATTTTAAGCATTGGGATGTTATTCTCAAGGTTGGTTGATTTTTGTTTGGTTATTTTTATAGGCTGGATTAGATTATCCTATTAATTTTACTAATACAAAAAGCTCAGCTGCAGTTAATTCATAGCGTCAAGTGTCTGGTAATTATTATTAAATTTGGGACAATTGTGTTAAGTTATTCATATGTGGTGAATAAAATAACTTTTGGCTGTTAGATTTTAGAATCTTATGCATTATGAGATGTTTTAGATTTCTATGGGTAGGTTGTTATTAATGATATTCTTTTGCAATGTATATCTTCTAATCATGTTTTGACTTGGTTTAGTTATGTATTTATTAATAAGTTATGGCATTGGATAGTAATTTAAATTTAAACTCTAAATTGTTGATAATTGCAATATATATGTATGTCATCTTTGTGTTTTGAACTATATTCTATTGCTTAGGTTTTTATTGTTCATTTATCTTGAGTTGCTGGTAAGGGGGTTTTTATGATCACTAAATAATGGACATTGAACTATTTTTGGTCATGGTTGCTTTGTAGTTCCAGCTCATGTATTTTCTGTTAATGCCTCATTCTTTTATGATTATGGATTCCCATATTCTCAAGCTCTCACTCTTTCTTTTTGTTTTGTGTGTGTGTGTGTGTGTGTGTGTGGTTATGTGCATACTTTACATTTGGGGTGGAATCATAATTAGTATTAGGCTAAAGTTTTGTATTAATTATCTGCACCTCTTTTAAGAATTCATTACTGCAATTGATGGTTTTATCTTTATGCTCTGTGTGTGTGTGTTTCTGTGCTTCAAAATTGGTGTACAATCATGATTAGCATTAGGCTAAAAAGTTTTGGCTAAATCCTACTTTCTCTTTCTCAAAAGAGCTTTATCACTCTACTTGATGGCATTTTGGTTGAGCAAACCGCAATCTACTCCCCCAATAGAAAAAAAGAAAAAACAAAAAGAAGAGGAAAGTAAAACACCACTTACAGCCACCCTGATTTTCTGTTGATTTTAACATATTTTTGATTAATCTGCTTGTTCTTCTTAGTCCGCTTTTTATTTTTTTAATTCTTTACAGGTGAATTTGTTGTATGTATATTGCATACTGCAGTTTGCACCTCCTTCTTTACTATCCTTCGTTTACATGCAATTTTTTATATTTTATTTTTTACATTTGAGTTGGATGCTTATATCTTAAGCTTTCATTTGGTTGCATATTTCCTCTGTTCAATGAGCACATTAATCACAATTTTGAGATTAATGTTGATGAATATTTGGAAGTCTAGGGTTCTTTTTTTATTTTTTGTATGATCCTTTGTGTAATCTAGTTAGCACTAAACCTTTGCCCACTGGTCAGACTCCTGGTCCACACTTTTGAGTTGCTAATGACAAGGACATGTCTTTAATTCCAAATAAGGGATGCAAGGATGCTCTATGGTAAAAGAAAAATATAATATTTTCTGATATTTTAAATATTTTTTACGTTATGATTATTTCCTATGCATGCATCTTTTGAGTAAGCGCTTTAGGTTCTTATCTTCTTGGGGCTCATATGTGTATAATTTTGAGAAGATTTTTTTCATATAAATTTAAATTTTACCTTTTTCCTTGTATCAAATTTCTGGCCATGTGAAAGTTTATGTTGGCCCATTTTTTTCCCTCTTGCTGTTTACTATCTTTAAACTGTGAATGTGGCTTTTCTGTATAATCTGGAGTATTATGTGGCTTTTTTATTTAGGATGAGGACGTCAAGAATGCAATTGAAGATGCCGGATTTGAGGCAGAAATACTAACTGAACCGTGTACATCTGGACAAAAGACACGTGGAACCGTAACGGGCCAGTTCACGATAGGAGGTATGACGTGTGCTGCCTGTGTTAATTCTGTTGAAGGTATTTTGAGGGATCTTCCTGGTGTTGAAAGGGCAGTAGTTGCCTTGGCTACTTCACTGGGGGAGGTTGAGTATGATCCTACTGTAATTAGTAAAGATGACATAGTCAATGCAATTGAAGATGCTGGATTTGAAGCCTCATTTGTACAGAGCAGTGGACAGGATAAAATTGTACTTGGGGTTGCTGGGGTACTCAATGAGTTGGATGCACATTTTTTAGAGGGGATACTAAGCAACTTTAAGGGGGTGAGACAATTTTGTTTTGACAGGATTTCAGGAGAACTAGAAGTTCTTTTTGATCCAGAAGTTATCAGTTCTAGATCCTTAGTTGAAGGGATTACGGCAGGAAGCAAGGGGAAGTTTAATTTACATGTCATGAATCCATATGCAAGAATGACATCAAGAGATGTCGAAGAAACATCAAATATGTTTCGGCTATTTACTTCGAGCCTATTTCTCAGTGTGAGTATCATTTTTCTTTCTTTTTCCCCACTCCTCCATGCATGAGACTGTTAGCTTACATTTCTTGCTCTTTTCTAAAGTTTTTATAACTTTTCCCTATTATTTTCTGGTATGCAGTATGTTGCATTATGCCTCAGTCATGTGTTCTTTGCAATGCAAGTGTTCTTTGCAATGCAAGTGTTCTAAATTTTTGTAACCTTTTCCCTATTACTTTCTGGTATGCAGTATGTTGCGTTATGTCTCAGTCATGTGTCCTTTGTAATGCAAGTGTTCTTTGTGGGGTAAATGAAAGGACTCTGGTTGTTACCAGTAACAATAATATTTCAGAGGAAACTGCACCTATGATCAACTATTTTGAATAGCTCTTATGCTGTCTAATGAAAATTGCATTTGTATGATGACCCACAAATTTTGATTTAAGGAAGACAAATTCATCATACTTTTGACCTTTTCTTCCAGTCCAGCTAGCAAGAGTAGGAATCAATTTATTTATGGGAAGCTTGCTATGAAAGCATGCTCTTTTATATTGCTGTAGAAAAGATCATCAATATGTTCTTGGCACGAGCATATTCTTCTTTCCTAAATTATTTTTTTGTACTTAATAAATCATGTCCAGATTCCTATCTTTTTCATACGAGTGATTTGTCCTCACATACCACTGGTGTATGCCTTATTGCTCTGGAGATGTGGACCCTTCCAAATGGGTGAATGGTTAAAATGGGCATTGGTGACTGTTGTTCAATTTGTTGTTGGGAAGCGCTTCTACGTTGCTGCTGGCAGGGCCCTTAGGAATGGTTCCGCTAACATGGATGTTTTGGTTGCATTGGGAACTTCAGCCTCTTACTTCTACTCTGTTGGTGCACTTCTATATGGTGCAGTAACAGGGTTTTGGTCTCCCACATACTTTGAAACAAGTGCCATGCTAATAACATTTGTATTGTTGGGGAAATATTTGGAGTGTCTTGCAAAGGGGAAAACATCAGATGCCATCAAGAAGTTAGTTGAACTTGCACCAGCAACGGCACTGTTGGTAGTGAAAGATAAAGGTGTGTTTCTTTCTTTCTTTTTGCTTGTTACTTTTTTTTCTCCTTTCAAAGGTATAGTTTGAGGCTTGTGTGTACTTTTTACTCATCTGATAGAGTTGTCAAACTTTTAGAAATATGTTTTAGGAAATTCAGATAGTTTTATTTTGAGCTTATTGACGGAAAAAGTTAAAAGAAAAAAAAACACCTTGGATAAACTGAGCACTGTTAATATTAATTCTCTTTTGTTTCTTAGTCCCCTCAAAAAAGGTGGATGAACTAAGCATTGTTTTTATTTATTTTCTAGGAGGAAAGCATATTGAGGAAAGAGAAATAGATTCTTTGCTGATTCAGCCTGGTGACACATTAAAGGTTCTACCTGGTACAAAGATTCCTGCTGACGGAATTGTGGTATGGGGTACAAGTTATGTTAATGAGAGTATGGTAACTGGCGAATCAGTACCAGTTTTGAAGGAGATCAATAAACAGGTTATTGGGGGCACGATAAATTTACATGGCGCCCTTCACATAAAAGCTACCAAAGTAGGATCTGATGCTGTATTAAGTCAGATAATTAGTTTGGTTGAGACAGCCCAGATGTCCAAAGCTCCTATTCAGAAATTTGCTGATTTTGTAAGTTTAACCATGTGGAATATTTCTATATTGTTTTAAGTCTGATAATTACATTGATTTGCAGAGATGGATTAACTAAATGTCTTTACAAACTAAATTGAAACTACTTGATATTTACAAACATGAGCAAAATTGTCTTGACAAACTAAATAAAAACTACTTGATATTTGTCAATATTGTGGCATTTGCAAATATATTCATTGTAACTAACTGTATTTACAATTCATGGATCATTAAATATTATTGTCAAAAATCAAATGTTTTGGAGATATAACCGCTTATTTGTTGTCACATTAGATTGGGATTATAGAAACTTGGTTGTATTGGTATCAGTGTCATGAACCACCTGTTATGGCATTTTTTGGGCTCAGATGCTTAGTTGATATTAAAGTATTAGGACTGCATATTGTGAACCCGACTCATGATCATCTTGGTGCTTTTTTGATTTCCAGGTTGCAAGCATTTTTGTTCCTACAGTGCTTGCTATGTCACTGTTGACTTTGTTGGGCTGGTAAGTTTACAAGTTGTATTTTGGCATCTTTACTTGATTAGTAGATTTGTCACGTTGTTAGAATGCATAATACCACCAGCATAATGTATACCTCCTTTTAATTATACAGTATTTGTTGATTGTCTATAGGTATGTTGCTGGCACTCTTGGAGCATTTCCAGAAAAATGGCTTCCCGAAAATGGCAATTACTTTGTATTTGCCCTCATGTTTTCAATATCAGTGGTGGTGATTGCATGTCCTTGTGCTCTTGGCTTGGCTACGCCAACTGCTGTCATGGTTGCAACTGGTGTTGGGGCTAACAATGGTGTTCTGATTAAAGGAGGGGATGCTTTGGAAAGAGCTCAGAAAGTCAAGTATGTGATACTTGATAAAACAGGCACCCTAACTCAAGGAAAAGCCACTGTTACAACTGCAAAGGTTTTTACAAAAATGGATCGTGGTGATTTTCTTACATTGGTGGCCTCTGCAGAGGTAATTTCCCATATCTTGACCACTCAAAGCAGTACTCATCTCTCATTTAACACAACTCTAAAAAGTCATGTCTGCTATATATTAGTATAATATGCTGCAATAACAATTTGAATGTTTCAATTTGCACAAGAAGAGGATCTGATCTTCCTTTTGCTTCTTCATTAGATATATTTACTTGCATAGTAGAGACTTCTTTTCGAGTGGTTGGAGACAATGGAAGTTAATCTACAGAAACTAATATTTTTTCTTCTTCCATTTGATAGGCTAGCAGTGAACACCCATTAGGAAAAGCAATAGTGGAGTATGCACGTCATTTCCATTTTTTTGATGATCAATCTACGGATGAGGATGCCCAAAACCACAGCAGAGAATCTGTCTCTAGATGGCTTCTAGATGTCTCTGATTTCTCTGCTCTGCCTGGAAGAGGTGTCCAGTGCTTCATAGATGGAAAACGGGTTTTGGTGAGTTTTTTGCTCCAAATAGCTGTCGCTGTTTAGGAAATTAAGACTTGAGAGGTTTGCAATGTTACTTTTGGGAATTTGCTTATTGGAGGCAATATATATCTGAACAGGTGGGTAACCGGAAGTTGCTGATTGATAGTGGAATCGCCATTCCAGACCATGTAGAAAACTTTGTGGTAGAACTTGAAGAAAGTGCGAAGACGGGCGTACTTGTCGCATATGACGATAATTTGATTGGTGTTTTGGGGGTTGCGGACCCACTCAAGAGAGAAGCTGCCGTAGTTGTCGAGGGCCTTGTTAAAATGGGTGTGAGGCCAGTCATGGTGACTGGGGATAACTGGAGGACTGCTCGGGCTGTTGCTAAAGAGGTTTGTGTATACTCGTCCATTGATTTGATTATTACTCTAATGCAATATTTGAGATTTTGACAGAAAATGATTAAAAGTTCTGATTTAAGGACAATGCTTATCTGAAATATTCATCATTCATCATGAAATGTGAAAAATATAAATTATAGTCAGTTTATCGTGAATTTTTAAATATATTTTCCAGCAGAAAAGTAAGATTGATTACTTTTTTGACAGGTTGGCATTCGAGATGTGAGGGCAGAGGTAATGCCAGCAGGAAAAGCTGAAGTCATCCGTTCATTCCAGAAAGATGGAAGCATTGTAGCTATGGTTGGGGATGGAATTAATGATTCTCCTGCTCTAGCTGCTGCTGATGTTGGCATGGCTATTGGCGCAGGGACAGATATTGCCATTGAAGCAGCTGACTATGTGTTGATGAGAAATAACTTGGAAGATGTGATCACAGCCATTGATCTCTCAAGAAAAACCTTTGCTCGCATTCGTTTGAATTATGTCTTTGCGATGGCTTACAATGTCGTCGCAATCCCTGTTGCAGCTGGGATTTTCTTTCCTTGGTCAGGACTGGTGTTGCCACCATGGGCAGCCGGTGCTTGCATGGCTCTCTCATCTGTTAGTGTTGTGTGCTCTTCTTTACTTCTTAGGAGATACAAAAAGCCTAGACTTACAACTATATTAGAAATTACTGTAGAGTGAAAACTGAAAAGCAAAGAAAAATGACTTTAGATTCATAGAAAGGAAAATATAAAATGGGATAAATTGAGTGTGAGTTAATATCCCAGTTTTGTGATTTTTTCTTTTTTTCATTTTCACTCCACATCTTTGGGGATGTAATTTTACCACCCCATTAAATGTAAATGCTTGTTGCTGTATAATAATCCTCATCCTGCTCCTTCTCTTCACAATGATCATGGGTATTTTTATCCATCTCTTCTTCCTCCTATTTCCTCAATTGTCATCAATTTTTCTTGAGCTTGGAAAACTAAGTATCAATGGGTTGATGGTTGTATTGTACCATAATGAACAATGGTGTGGCAAAAGAGGTTGAATTGTATTGTTGGCTTCGTGGAGGCAATTTGATTGTTCCATTGTCAAGCTTTGCTAAATATTTCTATATTTTTAAAATAGGAAACAGGGTGATATATGTAAAGAAACAAAAGAATAAAACCCAAAATTACTGGGAAAAGTGATACAAGTTAAACAGAAGGCAGAGTAGGATCTACTTGATTTGGTGTTCAACTTACATCCGCAAGATAAATAATTTGGGTGACATTTACCTCTTCGTATTATGGAAGGAAAATTAGCTCCTACTAAGCCTAATAAACCCCCTTTAAGGATTGATATTGGGTATAGCCATGGCCATATGTAGATCTTTGGATAACATACAGATGTCTTAAGACAAGCATGTGGAAATACAAATGGTTTTTTGGCTTGCAAGGGCCAAGACAACCTCAGAAGTTTTGCCTTGTAATGAGTTGGCTCCTCTTTCAGCTTGGTGATTCCTACCTTTTAACTCAACTACTTGTTTCTTTGATGTTTAGTTAGAAGCAATGAATGTCCTCTTCTCTTCCTCAAGGATTATCATCCTTCGTTCTGAGAAGGCGACCTTGATTGCTTCCAACCTTGCCTCAAAGGAACAGATAGCTGAGTTGGAGTTAGGATTCACCAAGGTGAAAGAGGAGTTAACTTAGTGAGCACTGAGTTCTAAGGATTTCTTAATCCCTGCAAGCAATAAACCATTCGTCTTTCTAAGCACTTCGTCTTAGGACATCAATCTATTATCAACATATCTAAATGTGGTCATGATCATACACAATGCCAATTTTTTATGGTGGTTTATTAAGCTTAGTAGGGATGCTTTAGAATTTGGATGTTGAACAACCTTTGAAACAACTTAAAGAAAGGTTAAAACCCACGTAGCTTATACAAAATGTATAATCAGTGTCCTAATTATTATGATTTTATATTTTACACCCACTTTTTAAGTTTATATAATTTAGCATACTTTACAATGTTATTCATTTATACCCCTTAATTTATTAATTGTTTTTAAAATATTAGCAATTGATATTACCTTTTAAATATTTTAACTCCTCAATATTCAATTTTTGGCTTCGTCCCTGTTACCAAATATTAGGACTTATGTAACATTTTAAATTTTAACATAACATGATATATTGAATGAAATTTAAAAAATTTTGATTTTACACAAGTTAAAATTACACATTAAAATTCTTCAAACTAAAAACCCCCAAAAAATATATTGTTAGAAACTAAAACACCAAACTTAATCTCATAACAAGATATTCCTTATTATAAATACATACTTTAATTATTCATGTGCCTAGCTCAAAGTCCCTACTATTTTAATCCATTCATATACACCTTAATTTATAAAAGTTAAGGACGAGAGGTGAGCTATAAACTCCGTAAGTAAATTTATGTATAATATTAAATACTAAAATCAATTAATTAGGAATAAGTAAATTTTAAGTAACTATTTAGTACTATGCAAGTATGATCTACATAGATGGATTTAATAAAATATTTACCTCATATCCCATAGTATTACTAGGACTTACTCAGTTCAATATAGTACAAAAGTATCCCGCAATTTCAGTCATTAATAGTCAATATATCCACAAAAGCAATCTAGCTAACTAGTCGATAATAGTAGCAGAAATAGTAGTTGTAAACAATGAGCCACAATATTTATTATAAAATACAACTTTCATTTATAACAAAATCAATAAAACTTTTGCATGCATATGTCATTTAAATATTCAGTGGTTTGAAAAATATTTGCCTAAATAAATATTAAAGCTATTTTAGAAATATAATTTAGTTGAAAAAACTTGCAAATTTTAGTTTATAACCTTATTTAATATAAATACAAAAGAAATAAATTAATTTTATTTAAACTAAGAAAGTCTTGTTTTTATAAATTGAGAAAATGTTTTGATTTTAGCTAAAAACTCACTCAAAATAAATCAAAAAATAAATATTATTTATTAGATAATACTTACATGCTTATTTACTTACCTTAAATAGCAATAAAAACAAATCTGTTTTTCTCAACAAAATATAACCTATGTCCTAAAATCATTATAAAATAAAGTCTATATATATTGACAACTTTTCTAATATTAAAATAAACTATCAAAACATAATCTACTAAACAAGAAAAAACATATCAAAGAAGATGTCTAAAACATACTTGAGTGAGAAAAAGTAACTTAAGGATTCCTTTTTCAAAGCTAAAAGAGAGAAGAACTTAAAAAAAAAAAAAAGGAAAAGCTTTAAAGAACTAGACGTGTTTACAAAATAAAATGGAGAGGAGAAAGCACAATAGCGTTAAGTGAGATGCTAAAATCTATTTATAGCGAAAAATTTACCTTCAACTTCAAAATATGATAAGCTAAATTCCATTTCAGAACTCAAAATTAAGACTAACATCAAGATCCTAAAATCAAACTTTCAAAATTGAATTTTCTATTCTTAAATAAAAAATTGAAAATACTAAATATAATACCTAAGTTGCAATCAAATTTCTAAATTATATATTTAAAAACTATGTAAAAATAAAAAATTTTCTATTCTTAAATAAAAACTATGTAATAATTTTCTATTCTTAAATAAAAAAAAAAATTGAAAATACTAAATATAATACCGAAGTTGCAATCAAATTTCTAAATTATATATTTAAAAACTATGTAATCTTACTTATTCTTTCTCTATATATAGATGTAGCATTGCAAATTGTCCTCCACTTAAAAGAAATTTTGTTCTCATAATAAATATTTGAGTTAATTTCAGTCTTACCCTATTATTAATTGATATATATCATATATGTTAATTTTGTATTGAAAATCATGATTCTACCACTAATAAACAGTAAAATAACTATTTTATCCTTATTTTAAATAATAAGATATTGACAGATATTCTCTTAAAATTTTAAAAATAGTAAATATTGTCCAAAAATATTAACAAATAACATATACCACTTAAAGTTACTGTACAATTATGCAAAATAACTAACTCCCTCTTATATATTTGAAATGCATATAAATTTATCATTTTAACTTTATTACTACTATATAATGACCAGTATAACCGTATAACTTTTTTAACAATTATATATTCATTTTTTTTTATAATTAGTCTTTAAATTATTATTATCTTAACATTTTTTTCTCATTATATTAATAATATTCAATATTTTTAGATTTTTTTGTTATAAAATTACATAAATTTTTTTGTTTATAAACTAATATAATATGTATAAATTATATAAATATTCTAAAAATTATAATTATTAATTTTTATAATATTTTTTACATATAAATCCCAAATTTTCAATATTTAGTATTAATTTATCAAGAATATTCTCAAATTATAAAAATTATATGCAATCTATTTAAGTATTATTGGTATAAATAAATATATAATTAGAATAAAATACTAATAATAATAATAATTTAGAGACTAATTTCAATATTTTTATAATTATTAATTTTCTTCTCATCATATTAGTAATATTCAATATTTTTAGAATTTTGCTTATAAATTACATAAATTATTTTATTTATAAATTAATATAATATGTATAAATAATATAAATATTTTATAAATTATAAATTATACATATAATTAAATATCTCAAATATTTGGATTACATAAATTATACTATATACAATATTTTTGATTTATAAATCCCAAACATTTAATATTTAGTATTAATTTATGAAAAAAAATTCTTAAAATTATAAATATTATTTTTGATCTATTTAATTATTTTTGTTATAAATTAATGTAACTAGAATGAAATTATTTAAAATAATAATAATTTAGAGACTAATTATTAAAAAAAAATTAATTATAAGATTATCTTTGTCATTATGTAGTATTAATAGGATTAAAACAGCAAATTTATATTTCTTCTAAATATATAAAGATAAATTAGTCATTTTGTATGATTATACAATAATTTTAGTTGATATCTATCATTTTTCTATATTTTAGAGAATATTTACTATTTCTAAAATTTTAGCAGATTATCTTTAATGTCTCATTAAGTCAAATAAGGGGATAATATTTATAACTCATTAGGGGTGGAGCAATGACTTTCAATAAAAGATAGGAATATATGATATATGTTAATAAATATAGAGTAAAGTTGAAATTAACCCTAAAACTTTTTTGAGCAAAGGTTATATTGGGCCGGGCTGGATAGGTGATAAGAAGTTATTTATTTGATGGGGGAATGAGTGAAAATTAAAAGTTTTAAAAATATAAAGTATTTATAATTGTGTTTAGATTTTAAAAATTAAGGATAGTAAATATGGTGAATTTTATACTTGAAAAAATACAAAAGAATAAATATGCCAGTTTAATTATTTAGTTATATATAAAACTGTGAATTGACTGAGATAGTATTTTTTTTTTCTTGAAATATGAATAGATATAAAATGTGAATAAATTTTATTTTTCAAATTTGAATGAATTTTTTTTCTTAATATTCAAATATAAGTGTTAAATTATATATTTAAAAAATTTTTTAAAAAAATAAAAACTAATATTTTAACATTTGTGTTCTTATATTAAATGTTAAATAAATAATAAACAACTTCAAAAATCTAAAATTAAAATAATTATATATAAAATTTGTATAATTATGAGTTTATGAGTATTAAAATTTGTATTTTAGTTTATCAGTTTATGATATTCTACGAAGAGTATTTTATTTTAAAAAAAATTTGTAAGATCATTTTTAATAGAATGACAACTTTAAATAGTTTGAATGATTAAAAAGTTTTGAAACTTGATTAGTGAAATTGAAGAAGAAAGTGCGCACAAAAATAAAAATAAAAATAAAAGTACGCATGTACATACCTACAAACATACATACATACATCTACATCTATTAAAGAAAGTAGTAAAAATGATAGGTTTTACATGAAATAATTTTGGCAAAGGAAATTGATAACCGTTACTTTTTGTGTTGTTAAGTATTATTTTTTAGAAATTAATTTTTTGTTTAAAATGTTTAAAAATTCTTATTAAATTAAATAAGATAAACCTAATTATTTAGAATTGTTAAATTCAACCAACTTAAGAGTCCCTTTGGATTATTGTTGCAAACTTCAGGAGTGATTTTCAACCGAAAACTGTTTTAAGTATTTGATAATTTTTCTAAAATTACTTTTATTCAAAATTCACAGTAAATTTTGAAAAGTACCTTTTCTTCAAAATTTAACTTTCGAAATCTAATTTATCTAGGCTTATAATTTCGTATGTATCCTTGTATAAATTATATAAAATTCAAAATTATCCTTAACAAAATTTCAATTTTTAAATAGTTTATTTTATTTATTTTCTTCTACGTATACTTTTATTTTTTTAAAATTCCATTTTATATTTCAATCATTATTACTACACAATTGTGGCATGACATAATCATATAAGATGACATGCTTAATGTGACATTTATTTTGAGAAAACGAATAATAATCTCAATAATGTTATTAATAAAGAGGTAGAAACTGAGATCAATAGTAACTACCAACGAATTTAAAGCTCAAGAAATAAAAATCTAAAAAAATAATATTGTAAAACTTTTAATGAAAATATAATATTACATATCCTTAATCTATTTATTTATTTGGATTTTATTCTTCATTAAATTTTGAAATCATACGATGTCGAAATTACATTATTTGATAATAAAAATAATTATTTTTCTTATTATAAATTATTTTACGTTAATGCAAAGGACAAATAAATATTATATTCAATACTATATGTCTATTTCAATTATTTATATTATTAAATATTTTAACTGTAAAATTTACCAAGCACATGAAATTATTTTCTAATTCACAATATTTTTTAATATAAAATTTACTAAACATTAAACTAATTTGTTAAAATTACCAAACTATATTCCAATTTGTTTTTTCAAAACAGTTCAGGAACAAAACTGTTATTATCCCATACACACGCAAACATATTGTCATGTATGGGTGTTTTTTCTTTTTTTCTTCGTTCAACAAATTTGCTGGTTAACTTGGCACACACTCCCCAAAACAGTATGAATTAACAAACATATTTTCTTTGTTTTATTTTCTTCTCTTGACTAGTTCATTGAATGTAGCTGGATGGAATTGTTTTCTGAAATTACTTTCTTGATTTAGGGAACAAGTCTAATAGCATTTGATTGTGTGGCAAATGTTGATAAAGTCAATCAATATTAATGTAGGTTTGAGGCAAGGAAAAGACCAAGTCAAAAAACTACTGTATTATATAAATATATATATATAAAATCAAAAGGGATAGACTTTCAAATAAATTACTCATTACGTTAAAGATCATAATCATTCATTACAGATCATAATCATTCTTCTTAATTAAGAGTCCATTGTCATTTCTTTCTTGTTCAACTTTGACCCAAACACCCAGAATCTTTAAGACATCAGCATACTCTAGTCCTTTCACATTACATTTTCTGCTTAATATTCCAATAATTCTAGGGATAATACGAATTATTATACTAATTTTATTTATATGAATTATTATACTAATTTTATTTATATAAACTATCGTAGATGGTATGAAATTATGATATATAATTATTCTTTTTACTCTCATAAAAATATAAAATATTTAACAATAAAACAATACTATCACATTAATTTATATTAATGAGTACTTTTATATACCTATACTACTCTATAGTTTGTTAATATTATTACTTTTATCTAATTTTAAAAATAAAGTTAAAAAAATATTTAATAATATCAATTTTTTTTACGATCTACGCATTTTTCTTTCTTATCAGTTGTGATCTTTAAGTCATAATATTTTAATTTAAAAAACAACTTTAATACACACATTAGATTAAAGGATTGCTTGTTTTTTGTCTTAATACTTAATTTATTGAATTTATCTATTTTAAGTAATTAAGAATGTTTTTTTTTCTAATTTAAATGATTGTTAAGATACTTTTTTTATTAATAAAAGTTTTAATTTTTTTTTTAAATTTGTTGGCTGAATCTAAAAAATCTAATCTTATTTATATATCTCTTTATAAATAAATTAAAAAAAAACATCATTTAGATTTATACATTCGTATCTGTTTAGAATTTATACTGATTTAAAATTCAATGAAAATGGAAAAACAAAACGCAACCCAAGTTCCACTGCTTTGAAAATAAAAGTAAAAGTAGAAAACTAAGAGGGACAATTGCCAAAGAAGCATCATCTTCTTTTCTTAGCCATCAGGTTCTTTGCATTATCTCTTTCACATTAATTATTCAAATCTGGTCTAATATTTCCGTACCAATTTTGATCTGTTTTTCAATATTATTTCTAACATATTGCTTTACATACAAGGCTAGCTTTTTTAAAATAAACAAAAATTCCATTCAATCAAACAAGTAAAATTATTATAATAAAACTATACAACAAAATCTATTATAGATAATTCATTGATGTACATACAATCAGTTAAATCATTTACTTTATATTGACGATCAAGAAAAAAGTACACGAAATGAGATTTTTTTTTTTTTAATATACCTTCACTTGCAAAAGAATTCAGAGTTCTAGATTTAGATTAAATCAAGACAACTAAGAAAAAATTATTGCCTAAAATAAAAAGTGTATGTAACATGACTAATTTTTTGAATTTAAATATTTATTATTCTATTATAGCATAGCCTAGACTTTCAAATTTTGATTGGCCAAGAGAAAAATGTTTTACAAAATAAAAAATGCACATTAGTCAACCAATAAATTATGGGAAATGGGTAATGAAAAAGGGCTAATTTAATCAATAGCATTATGTATGAGCTAAGTATATATGTTAAATTTTATTTATTTTAAACAAACATTTGAAGGAATCATTCAGCCTTTGATTAGATGGTAACCAACACATGCTCTCACTCGAGTCATGTTAGAGATCAGACTCTTTTTATCTGATATAGAATTTTCTCCACATGTATTAGCAAGTTTTTCTTTCATTTGAGAATAAAAATCGCACCGTATATACTTATATATTTAGAATACACTATAAATATCATATATTTATAATTTTAAAAAATTACGAAAATTTATTGTTTCTAACAATATCTAATAGAAATGGTTTTAGAGAAGGAAAAATAAAAATTTGTAAATTGTTTAGTGTAAAATTTTCCCTTCACCAGCCTTTTATTGTACTTTCCAAATTCTAAAGGCAATAAAGACGACTATGAAAGTCAAATTAAGCAACGTCCTTTTTCTAATAGTCAAATGACGTGAATTGTTCCAAGTATTTTCAGGACAATCCCCAGACAAAATCAAAATCACAAATAGGGAGAGAGAGACTCGCTCCACAGTCCAATCCTTCGTGTGGTCGAGAAAACCGAAGGGTCCACTTTGTTAATTTTTTAGTATTTTAAATTTAATTTTATTAATTTCTTATAAATTAAATATGTACATGGGTTACTTTCAGTAGCTGTAAATAATTCAAAAATAAAGTTCCTAACATTATTTTATTACAAAGTTGATTAGTATGCAGCTTGCATTAATGCATATCAAAATTTTCTTTGATGTTAACATTATAGATTATTTAGATTATGACATTAATGTATTTTATTAGAATGTGAATACTAGTTGATTTATTTAAAATTTTTGAAAATGATATTTGAGTTCTAAAGTTCAAACCTCGTTCACATTAAAATTGACTTAAGATGATTAGGTTTTTAATTTTAATGTTAAAATGATATATAAATATGTTTATTGTAAAATTTCTAATTAATAATATTTCAAGAATTGGTCAAATTTTTAAAAACAAGTGTTGGAATTATACAAAATTGTGAACAAATTGCATAGATTTTTTCTTGTATTAAACGAATTTTTTGGTTGAAACGGTTAGATTACTATTAGATTAAGATCCAAAAGTTTAAAATATTAAGTAACAATTCTATATTAGCATTTAAAAATAAAGTTTTAAAAGTTTCCTGGTATGAAATGAGATTCAATTTTAAAGTGACATGAATTCGACAGATCAAAATATAAATTATTAATGAACTCAAATCACACATTTAAAAATAGGTCTGAATATACTCTCTCACATAAAATGAGATCTAATTTTAAAGTTATATTGATTAAAAAAATTCATACCAAAACGTAAAAATTTTAATTAAGATAAAATTTGGGTCTAACAATAATTTTTTTAAAAAATAATATTATACAATTATTAATATTACTCTAGTAATCTACTAGAACAGGGAGCTAAGATATGCATATATTTAATATCGTTTTATGACATTTATGTCTAATTTGAGTTAAATCTATTTCTATTTATAGAAATGAAACTGAAAAATAAAGTGAATACCTATCACCGATTGCTAATTGAATGGTCTGATAATAATCTAACTTTTAGAATTGTGTAGGTTGCGATATTGAAAGTTTTTAAAATGTAATTAAGGTTGTGACATCAGCTATGAAAAGACGTGAACATTAATTAATTATAATAATTTGTTATTAATACGAGAAGAGTCCAAGAAAGAGTACTGGGATAAGACATGTCAAACTCATACAACAATTATGTCACATGTGAATTGGTGGAGACCTGGCAACCACCGATATATTATTTTATCTTGTTTGATACTTGCCCTTTAATTTCATCGTTGAACTTTCCCACATAGAAATCAATAAAATAAAAGTACTAAATGTTAAAAGTTTAATCAAAAAGCAAATAAAATTTTATTAAAAACTAGTGTAATTAAAATATCTTTTTAACTTTATTTTCAGAATATATTAAAATTATAATTATTAAAAAATGAAAAATATATATTTTTGTATGGTAAAAATAATTGAATTGAATTTAGAGAAATTGTTAATGGTACATTTGTCAGTATTAATTAACACTACATAAATAATAAATTAATAAAAATATAAGTACTTATTCATATAATTATTTATTTGTTTGAAAAATACTTATCATATTTAATTAATGTTAGGATTAATATTTAAATTAATATATAATTACATTCTAATCAAAATAGTACTTAAAGTAATACAATTTAAACCTTTTTTCTTTATATCTACAAGATCAAAAACAACCTAAATTTCATATTCTAAAATAATTATTGATGATTCAAAGAATACATGGAAAGGAAACAAAATTGATTACATTTCCATGACATCAAAAACTCTGGAATTATTAATATCTTTCTCTTTAAGTAAGAGATTGAAACAATTTTCTGTTCACTTGTAATTTAAAATCTGGGAAAAATCTAGAAATAGAGTACAACTACTTCTAATGCTTACAATATTTATTAATAATAAATATAACATCTTCTTAATGTATTGAAAATGATTGGATTTGTAACACTTGTTCCTGTCTAAAGTACAAGAAAATTCCGTAAAAAATAAAATTAAAAAAAGGAAAAGAAGAAAGAGTAAGATGGAAAAGCTTGATGCATATCTTTTGCGCATGTAAAGGGCAAAAGTCAAGCATGCCAGATCTTAAACCAGTCAAAAGCAAATATGGTGGTTGTTGGCAATTGTTCATTCATTATAATTTCCATCCTTGTCGCAAAATGTTGGAAGAACAGTGTTTATCTAAAAAATGCTTGAGCAAAAAGACAAGAAGAGATAGCTATCACAAAGTGTATAATTTGTATTTGGATTAATAATAACTAAAGTCTTTAAGTTTTTGTATTTTTCTAATAAAAATATAATTTATTCATTTGTATCAAATAGATCCCTAATCTCTATTTAATTGAAATTACAGTATTTTCTTACTTGAAAATTTAGATCAATTCTATTACAACCAAAATCTACGATAACATTACTCAAGCTTGCCTAACACAAGTTAAATATTTTATGAGCATTATGGCTTGAACTCTAGTGGGAGATCCTACTAGGATGTAATTATCAGTTTACATTGATTATTTCAAATAACCAAGTTATTCTAATACTGTTAAATTTTGACCACCAACACTAAAGATATTTTCGTTATTTAAATAAGGGTCGAGAACCTACTATAGCTTAGTTGGTTTTCACTTCTTGATGATCTCCTCAACAATTAGGGCTTAAACCCCATTTTCTATGTACTTTAATTGAGGCATATTCCTTTTCAATGAGCGAGTTAAAATCTTCTTTTTTTGAAAGGAGAATTCTGGATTGTACTAACGGAATAGATTCTTATTTCAATTTTCAGTAGACATTTGCTTGTAATATAAGTAATTAAAAAAATTAAAACACAAATAGGGATCATGGACTTATTTGATGCAGATAAACAAACTATTCTTGTACTTACAAAAACATAAATTAAGGAATTGAAGTGTTATTGCGATTTTTATTTTTTCTAAAAACGTTTTTTTGACCAAGACGCCTCAAAAAGTTCCAAGATAACTCACCAAGAGTCAAAAGGTGAGGTCACCAAGACATGATCATCCCATGGAAATCAATAAATGAAGTTGTTTCCTGGAAGTACCGTAGCTTTGGCTTCAAGCTTTTCTTTCACTCTCAGTAGGAATTGTCAACAATATGCATTTTTACTTTGACCAAAACTTGTCACTATATATTTGCATTACCCTAAGCTTTGTTTCTTTTCAAACCAAACAGCTCCAAAAACAGTGTACATACCACTCATCACCCCTGAAAAATCCAAAAAGGAAAAAGAAAAAGGGATATAAACTATGTCTGGTTCTAGTGAATGGATGCAATACTATCAGCAAATCAACATGGATGAAGATCATGTTGCTTCTTCTATAGCATTTTCTGATGCCATAGCAGTTACAACCGGCACCGGAGCGGCGTCGGAAAGTATTTTAAGCCCTAGCAATTCATGCTCAACGAATGATCAACTGGCCCCAAAAGGGTCTGTATCAAAACCAGTTCGACGAAGATCAAGAGCTTCAAAGAAGACCCCAATAACTCTCCTTAATGCCAACGCCAACAACTTTCGTGATTTGGTGCAACAGTTTACTGGCTGTCCTAGCAAAAGCTTTTCATTTGGAAGCAAAAAGGGTCCTGTGAACTTGAATTTTGGGCTTGCGAATGAGCAGAATGAAAGGTATGCATCTTCTTTAACAGCAGCTTTTGGGAATTACAATAACTACAATTGTAATTACAATCAGCAACCACAGCTTCTGCAGCCGCAACAACAGCAACAGATAAGCCAAGAGCAACAACGTTTGGTAACATTTGATGAGGTTAACGCTGATGCTTTTTCTGCAACACCTAGTAATTTTATGAACCCCAATGGGTTTTCCATGGATGATGTGTACTTCCATGAGCTTGCTAGGGATGTTTTCTCCTGTGAAGGAAGGAATGATAGGTACATATTGTAAGGAAAAGTATGGAGAATAATTGTAGAAGTTCTATTATTTAGCAATAATGAAGAACCAAAGTTCAATTCTCCACCCAAATTTCAGCAAGCTACATGCATCGCTCTGAGTATTTGGGTTGTATTCTCAGAAATATTCATTTATTCTCTATTATTTTACATAAGTTCAATCTAATTTTGTGGGATCATTTTTGCTACTAGTTGATTAATCAGCCATTCTAGGGGAATTCAATAATCAAGTTCATTACTAACAGGTTAAAGACTTTTCAATCTTATTTCATTGAATTTAGCTTCGATTGAGAATCAGTTAAATTCAATATCAATTATCATTTTTGACGTAATATCTCCATTAAACAAACGCCATTAGAGAATGCAAGAGATGGGCTGAATCCATATGATGATTCCTCAAAGAAATAATTTTTCACATATGATTTCCGAGCATAGTAAATCTTTATTTGGTATCAAGGTACGTTGCTTTAAAGTTACAGTTGTGAAATAAAAACACTAAATGTCAAATGTTAATGAAAAAAAAAAGATTTTATTAAAATTTAGAGCTATCAAATACCTTTTTAACTTTACTTCTAAAGTTTAATAAAAATAGAAGAATACTAATTAAGTAAATCTAAATCAATATCTCACTTCAATCCCTTATGTTTAATGAAAAGTTATTAGTGTTCAAATCGAAGTTTCCTTCTTAGAACATCTCCTATTGTTATTGGTAAAAATAGGCTAGACATGTAGCTGTTCGTAAGTTTACGATGTTTCGGCCGGTATCTATTCGATGATCCGCTCATGTTGAAACTTGCCTGACGAGGGATATTTGTTGAAATGGGATTGTACCCCAAAAAGTTAAAGGATATTTACATAAAGGGTGCCACATATTTATAATTAATGCTCCACAATGAAAAAGATAAAGTGAGTGGACCCTACCTTGATAGAATCCCTAAAATTAAGGAATTCGGTCTCCAAAGTCTTCATTAAAACTCTCTTAGGTTTATAAATCACCTGAGCGGACCACTTGATACTGTTAAAGTTATAGCACTAGACAGTCGCTTGATTAGGGCAGATATATCAGCTCCTAGGAAGGTGATGGCAGACCCTACCTGATGCTATTAGTATTTAGAAGACCACAAATGAAAATAAATAAGCTTTGACTATGTGTATATAAGGGATAAGGTAATCTCTTACTTAAATCAAATCATATCACGTGGCATATAATCTTACATAAGATAATGAAGACCAATTCTAACTCACCACGTGTCCTTAGTTTCAGCTTCAAGCTAAGCTTTCAAATGGTAAAAACGTAGGAAGAGAAAATATGGAAAATTATGGCAAAACTTTTCAATCAACCACAAGCTAAAGAAGGTAACATATATATATATATATATATATATAAGCACTTATCTTAAAGTAGAACATACTTGGTCTTTTGCTCATTTTTACTCTCCTTCACTATAAGCATAAGTCATATCACACTTTCTCTCTCTAGAAAGGAAGAACGCTTTGTTTTGTTCGTAGGTTTCTTGAAGACAACCTTAAACAGATATTAAAGGTGGTCTTTTGAAGGTTTATCACTACTTTTGTCTCTTAAAAGTCCATATTTACTCTACTTTCATGTTTTTTGTGTGTTCTTCGATTAACTTACCCCTTATTATATGAATCCTCCTTGTGTTCACCACTTTTGAGTTACAAATTTTGAGCCTTAAATTTACTTCTCAAGGTACTGACTTGATTGTTAAAGTGGGCTCGCCTGAAAAGCTCCGGCGTCCCCCCTTTGACTGTGTTTTTGGCTGTAGGCAAATTCGTTCAGCTTGAGTTTGAGGTTAATAGGGATACAAGGTAGGAAAGGTTCGTGACAATTTAGTTTGTGGCTTTGTGAAGCATGAAAGACCAATTCAGAAATCTTCTCAAGGTTAGGACAAGGTAAGAATGGAACTCAAATGCTGAGTTTGGACTGTTGATTAAGCATTCATCTCTAGTTCGAATACTAGATCACCTGGCATATCACCTTACCAAGATTGCATATTTTACCGCATCAATGCCTATATTTATATAGGGGAATGATCGGTAGCCTTATATTTTTATACATGTTTATACTCAATTGTAAATCATTAGATTTATACTCTTTCAACAATTGCTATCAAATCTTACACTTTTAATTAATGCATATTTCATATTCAATCTCAACCCTTGAAAGTTTATAAATTTAATAGTTTATAAATGATGTAAATATATATGACAAAATATAGAGTTCTTGATCTATCTCCATATATATATATATATATATATTTGAGTGTTGTATTAAAAATTTTGATAAGTACTCATAGTTTAAATTTTTTTAATATTATACAATTACATATACTATGTATAGTTAGTAAATCGAAAATTTAAAAGAAGTTAAGTCTTTTAAATAGAAGAATTTGTGAGAGATGAAATACTTGTGCTTGTTTGAGCCTCAGCAATTAAGTTGTGCCCATTGGGTTTTGGACCTTTGGGCTTCTCTTTCCTTTCAATTTTTTTGGCAAGTACCTTTTGTCTAATAACACTCCACTTATTAACACATCTCATAAGATCTTAAAAATTAAAATATTTTGTAAATTAACTTCATACACCCTAATTAAAAATATATGAAAAGAAATAAATGATACGGGATTTGAACCTCAAAACTAAATCGAACTTTATTATAATATATATAATCTCAACATATTAGATTTATGTTAAAATTTTAAACACAATAACCATAAAATTTTCTAATGGTGAAGTATATTTAAATCCTAAAATGAATTGATTCCAAATACTTTATTAACTGCATATCCATTAAAAAAAAAAATTAAATTTTACTCTATATATTCTTATAAATGTTTACATAGTCATTAGTTAAATATTTTTTGTTATGTATCTTTTTTTTTTAATACACTCGTAAAAATATTCATGACACCCAAACATTTTTTTTTTTTTTTAAATACAAAATTTTTAACAATTAATAAAAATAAAAAATAATAATGCTTAATATAGAAAACCTTTTCCTATTATTTTTATGTGATATATATTCTTTTTATATATAATTAAAATCTTTTCAATTAATAATATTATATTTTTTCTCCGGGTCAGTATGGGATTACTGTAAATTTTAAAATAATTTACTTCTATTGTACTTTGAAAATAATCAATTTAGTATTTGGTAAATTTTATATTTAAAAGAGTTGTGAATTTAAAAAATAGTTTAGTGCGTTTGATAAATTTTGCTGTTAAAATACTGTAATAATATAAATTATTAAAATAGATATATAATATTGAATATATTTTATTTGTAATAATTTATAACAAGAAAAAAAACTTATTTCTATTGTCAAATTAATATAATTTGTCAATATTACTGAAGTAGAACTTGATGATTATTATGTAGCAATACTAATTGAAGTAGAAAATTCATTTTGAAAAAAATAGAAGCATATATATAAGAAACCACATAAAAGAAATTGTTTAAATACTTAAATTTTGTTATATATTTTTTTAGAAAGACATATATAAAATTATACATTTAAATAAAATAAATTTTAAAATAGGTCTAGATTTTAAAAAGTAGGTAAAAACCTACTTTTTACCTACTTTTAAAATATGTGACGGGAAAACAAATTTTGGATAAAAGCGATTTTAAAAAAAATTACTAAATGCCTGAAATAGATTTTAATGGTTGAAAATCACTTTTAAGGCTTCTAACAATCCCAAACGGGCACTACAACCTGTATAGATTTATAGATTTTGAGATTTAGAATTATATGATTTTCATAGTGTTTACACATTATTATTTATTGTGGAGAAATAGATCCGTGAAATCGGTTAAAATGAATGGAAAAAGAACATTTAAGTCCCTAAAACTTGACTTATTGGATTGACTAGTTTAAATAGTTTCAAAAATACTTATAAAAATTCTAAAATAATGATTATGCTTCCGTCAATGATAGTTATTCAATAAAAATAATTATTAAATCTTTAAAATTTGACAAAATATAATATATTTCTCAAAAATACATTAATAAATAGTACATTAGTGATGTATTTATGTATTTTATGTATTTTATAAATACTATATATTATTTTTATTATATTTTAGGTATGCATAAATATAAATTATAATATAATCATAAGTATTGTACTATGGTATATTTTATTTCTAGATTAATATTTATTTATGATTTATTTTATTTATTTTCTAATACCTAATTAACTAAATTGTTAATATATTATAAAATAAATAAATTTATATTTTATGTATAATATATTAACAAATATTATTTATAAAACGTATAAATTTATAATATGTTAATGAATATTATATTATTAGTGTACTAGAAAATAATAATATTATCTATTTTATTAATGTATTTTTGATAAATATGTTATATTTAGATAATTTTTAAAGATTTTTTTAATAATTATTTTTATTAAATAACTATTATTGATAGGGGCATAATTATTATTTTTAAATAAATTGGCACTTTCATGGGCATTTTTCAAATTATTAGGATTAATCAATCTAATAAGTTAAACCTTAGGAACTTGCATATCCTTTTTTAAAATTAATTATTCTTAATAATTTATATTGTAGGTGTATTTGTAAATAATTTTTGTTATTGAAATATGGGTGTTTCAAGTAAATTTTAAAGTGAAAATGAACCCGCTTCAAACAAATATTGTAAACTATCATATATAACTTAAATGTAGAAAGAAAAAATTTATAATTTTGTAAAAAAATTGTATAAAATTAAAATACTAATTATTTTGCAACATTAAAAAATAAATATAAATTTCTAAACTCAAATCAATTTATAAAATATATTATCAATACAAAAAATATGTGTATGATAATATTATGTTTAAAAAGTTGTTGATACCTGAAAATTAACTTGGAATGCAAACGCAGGCCCAATGCTAAAATTACGTTGTTTCATCCAGGTGATGTATGAAGACATAAGTGAATCTAAACTACTTTTAGAACATAAATTGTAGTTGTGGTGTGAAAAGTGAGAATAAACCTAAGTTTAGTCCAAAAATACATAATATCCTTTTTCAAACCTACTTGAAAAACCTGAGATCCAAAATGATCTATTATGTGATTAGAAAAATATGTAAGGAACACAAACCTAAAAAGTGGTACCCAAAATGTAATGTTTTTGTTGGTGGATGGCTCCTTCGGGCAAGTAACACACACGTCATGAAAAGCTTTTGACAATCAAATGTATGTATTGCTTGAATAGTATTTCATTGTGTCCTGCTTTACACATTTCATCTTCGAGTCATACGAAATTAATTTTGAAAAAGACTAGGATGGAAGTTGCCTGTAGTTTTGACTGTTGTAACGAGCGTGTTGTTGAAATGTAATGTTATATGGAAGCACGCACACTCCATGTTTGCACTACTGTTATTAATTAGTGTGATGAGATTAGTTCAAATATTGAAACTATTATAGACTTTTCTCAAGCTTATTTCTTTGCGGGCATGACGGTCCCTTTGCTTGCGTTTTCTGGCTCACCTGTGGTTACATTCAAACAGATTAGCATCTTTAATTCCTTCACTTTCAGGTAAGGTAATAAACTTACCAACACCTTTTAAAAATAAATAAACAAATAAATAAAAAACTTACCAGCTCCATTTTGTGGGTGTGTTATCTGGGCGTTTATTACATGCATCTTGTACAAAATATCATCTGAAGGGCGTTCGTTGATTGCCTCTTCTATTTTCTGTATAAATATCATGTTTTCCTGGTTTCCTTGGTACTTGGCCCATTGTTGCTTGCTTTCCTACCTCTTCTCTTCTCTTCTCTTCTTTTCTCTTGATAAATTAATAGTAGTTTCTTGCTTTCTTTCTCCCTTCACTGCCTCTTATATATGCTCTTATATATAGCATGTGATTGTTTCGATGCAAATGGTTCCACTTTATTTGATTTTACAATTTAAAAGAAAAAAAATAATGGATAAAATTCTTTTTAATTTCAAATTTTGACCTACTAACTTATAAATTTTAATAATTTTAAAAATATTTTTAAAAATTTAAAAATTTATTATTAAATGATTATTATACTCTATATAATAATAATTATTTAAAAAAAATAATAAATAAATCCATAAAATTTAAGAAAATATAATATATTTATGTAAAATTTATTAATTAAATAAATAATAATATTATTTTAATAAGGTATTAATAAAAAATAAGTGTATTTTAATTATTTCTAAGAAATTAAATAAAAATAAAAAAAATAAATATTAATTTATTAATAAAAATATAGTTTATTTATTTTACAATAATTTATAATAAATATTTATGATTATATTGTAATTTTAATGAAATATATGTATATACATCTAAAATATATATAAAATAATAAAATAATAAATTTATGATATATTGATAAATATTTATATTATCAATATGTCATAAAATAATAATATTATTTATTTCATTAATTTATTTTTATATAAATTAATATATCATATTTTCTCAAATTTTAGAGATTTATTTATTATTTTTCTTAAATAACTATTATTATAGGGATATAATTATCATTTGTCAATAAATTAAGACTTTTAAAGGTATTTTTAAAGTTATTAAAACTTAGGGAATTAGGCCAAACCTTTACTCCTACAAGGGCTTTTATTCAAAAATAGTTAATGACACAAAAATCATATTCACTGTTAATATATATTATCGTCTATTTATCCCTTACATGATAATTTCTAAATTTATTTTAAAAACAACCCATAAAAACATAATAAATTTTAAATAATTTTATTAAGATGTTATATGAATAAAAATAAATATACAATTCTAACTTATATCAATTATATTTAAACTTTATATTTATACAAATTTTAAATAAAATTAAATACAAATATAGATTGAAAAAAATAGAATGAGAATTGAAATAAATGGAATTGAGATGCAAAGTTCGAATGCAAATAGTGATTAAAACTATTAGACCTTATAAAATTCCAAACTAATGGGAGTTAAAGGAACAATATAAATTTTGAGAGGTGACAAAATTATATTGAACAATTATAAAATAAAGGAGAAATTCAATACAAATAAAAAAGAGAACTAATTGAAAATAATTTTCTATGATAATTTTTTATTCTTTATAAATAGTCAAACTTTTTCTTTTCACATACACATTATTATACTAACTGGAAACAGCATAAAATAGTATATCAAACAAGCAGCATATTTATAAAAAAAAAAAGAAAATTAGAGGTATTAACTGTTTTAAATTGTAATTTATTAGTGTTAAATTTATAATTTATGCATAATAAAAAAAAATAATTTCCAATATATATATATATATATACATATATATAGTGTTGTATAAAATTTAATTTAATATGCCAGTGGCCTAGTGCTAAGTAATAATTATTTTACCCAGACATCTTTCAAATCCTCTTTAAGATTATTTTTCCTTGTTCTTATTATATTTAAATGAAAAGTCCTTACACCCTTGTACAAATTAGTGAAAGTAATGAAAATGTACTTTATTGTTAGAGTTTTCTTCTAAGATCATTTTTTTTCTTTTTATTCAATTTATAAATAAAAGAAAGTGTTACAATCTGACAGAAATAACAAAAATATAGTTCATTGTGATACTTTACATATTCAAAGATTACATTGTTATCTCTAATACATGTCATATCAAATAGAAAACAATCATTTTTGAATTAATTGGTTGAAAATAACCCATAAAAATATAATATATCAAACAAATAAATTTTAAATAATTTTATTAAGATATTATGAAAAAAAGTAAATGCACAATTCAAATTTATATCAATTATAGTCAAACTTTATATTTATAAAAAAATTCACATAAAATTGAATACAAATAGAGATTAAAGAGAATTGGAATAAGAATAATTCTAAATTAGTGGAATTAAGATAAAGTTTGAATAAAGAAAGGTATAAAAACAAGTCGAATAATTCGAAATTAATGAGAATTAAAGAGATAGCATAAATTTGGAGGTGATAAATTATATTGAACAAATAACAAAATAAAAAATAAATTCAATGCATATAAAAAAGAGAACTAATTGAAATAATTTTCTATAATACTTTTCTAGTTTTTATAAATATTCAAATATTTTTTCTTCTCATGTATACATTATTATCACCCACTAAAAAGGGCTTCAAATTAACATTAATATTTTAAATTTAAACTTAAATAAAAAATAGTATGATATTTAAAATTGAAAATATCAAATATAACACTAGTTAAATATGTGATTGTGATTTAATAAATTTAAAAAAAATTGAACACTATTCATTGTTATAGAAATCAATTAGAATATTATGTATATCTATCTATTTATATGATTCTCTATTATTTATACTAAAAGACTTTATTTTGTTCTAAAGCAACTATTATTTATAATTTATTCCTTTATAACGACAGGAGAAGTCATGGCATACATTTATGAGTATTTATAGTTACCTTAAATAGTGGGAAAGCACCTGTTTGACTCCTTATCATTTCTCAAATCTCTACATACATACACATACACAGCGCAAATTTAATATGTAATCTCTTATATATATATATATATATATATAACTATATATATAAATATATAGGAACTAATATATATATATATATATATGTATGTAAGTATGTATGTGTATTATCAATTTCAAAAGTACCTATGTAAACAACAATCCACTAGTTTAAAAATAAGATTGAAAATTTTAGATAATAATTTTATTTTATAATGTTGAGTATTCAACGTAATTTATTTTGCACAAAAGATATTTTAGCCATTAGATTTTAGTTTATTTGATTGATTAGTTTTAAAATTATCCAAACCCGCTCTTGTTTGTTAGTTTATGATGCCTTCTTAGATAGAAATCTATATAACTATTATTATGTTAGGTATTGTTATCATGTTATATAAAATTAACATATTTGTCTCTCTCTTTTTTTTTTTCATCTAAAAGTATTTCTGTAATTAATGAATTTGGATGTTCTAGAATATTTTTTAAACCTCTAGAACTTAATAGTCTAATAGACTAAATTAAGGACTAAAATGTAATTTGTCCTTTTACCTATTTGTATACAAACTGTTAACTGCCCAGACAAAAAATATTAAATTAATATTGAGATTTTAAATTTAAATAAAAGAAAACCAATCCTATGACATTTTGATATCAATATGTCAAATATAACACTAATTAAAAAAATATAATTATCACATTACATATATGTGTGTGTGTATTTGTGGGTGTGTGGGTGGGTGTGCCCAATCAATTCATTGATAAATTATATATGTAATTGTGTAATATCAAAAAATTATATTCAAATAAACAAACAAATGAACAAAAAATTTATTCATTTTATTTTATTTTATATATTTCTCTATGAGCATGTTTTTGTAGAACTACTATTTTAAGAGTACTTCATTTTCTTTTTTAAAATTATTAGTTATAGTGTAATAAATTGAAGTATATATTACTACATACGTGAACTTTTATACAACTTCATCCATATAAGGTGACGTATACTATTATAACATAAGTGATGCTATTGCTATCCCTTCAAAATTCTTATAAAACCCTTTTCCTTTATTTAACCAATGAAAATATATTAAAATAATAAAAAAAATTATAACACCTAGTTAATTCTAAAAAAAAAACTCTTATTAATTGTCTCAAAATATTAAATTTGTTTTTTTGAATTTAGTGTTCAAAATATTTTGGTAATTATATATAAATAAAATGAGTTAAAATATTTTATCTTAAAACTTAATATAATATAATGTGAATAGGTTTATTTAACACTAATTTCAAAAGTAATTTTTTATAAACTTATTTATTCTCTTATATTTAAAATTTATCTAATCATCTATAAGAATATAATACATCAAATTAATAGCTTTTAAATAATTTTGTTAAAGATGTTGTGCATAAAATATAAACACATAATTCAAATTGATATCAATTGTATTCAAACTTTATATTTATTGAAATTTTAATGAAAATTAAAAAATAATTGAATACAAATAAAGATTAAAGCAAAATGGATGAATGAGAATAATTTAAAACTAATGGAGTTAAAATGGGTAGCTTAAAATTTTGAAAGGTGACAAAAACATAATGAACAATAAAAAATGAAAAGGAATTTAATACAAATAGAAAGAGAATTTGAAAATAATTTTTATGAATATTTTTTTTTAATTTTGTAAGTATTCAATATATTTTAACTTTTCATACACATTATTATCGCCTAGTAAAAACAACATAAAATTAATATCAATGTTTTAAATTTGAACTTAAATAAAAAAACCAATCATATTATATTGAGATATCAAAATATAACACCAATTAAGCATACAATTATCATTTAATAAATTAAAAAAATTGAACACCATTCTTTATTACTAATGTTGAACGCAACTCAATTAGACTATATTATATCTATCTATCTATAATGGATCAATAACCCTTTAATTTTACATAATTTTTTATAGTATTTATACATCATTATATCTAATACTATTAACAATTGATATTACATCCAATATAAGTATTCAATAAATTTTAACTTTACACAATTATTTTTGCCAAATTTAATTTCAACTGATAAAAGTGTTTAAATTCATTGATCTGTAAATAGTATAAGAAATTGTAAAGTTAATAGAATATTGATCCTCTCTCTCTCTCTCTCTCTCTCTCTCTCTCTCTCTCTCTCTCTCTCTCTCTCTCACACACACACACACATACAAACACAAATTTGATTATTTGTACTTAAAGAATTTATTCTGTTCTAAACTAGCCATTATTTTTTTCCTTGAAGATGTCAAGAAAGTCTTAGCATAAATTCATGAGTATAAGAAATTGTGTAAAGTTAAGAAATTATTGATATATATATATATATTATTTGTAATAAAAGAATATAATTTGTTCTAAAGTGTCTATTATTTATTATTTATTCCCTGAAGATGGCAAGAGAAGTCTTAAAATAAATTCATGGGTATCTAGAGTTACCTTAACAAAGAGTAGGAAGAATATTTCGTGTCTCTTTATCATTTCTCTAATGTCTAACTACACATATACACGAACGCATAGATGCCAGCACACTTACATGCAGATGCACGCACATACGCCCATGCAAGAGCAAAGTGTACACAGATTAAACCCCAAGATTTGATCAAAATATACATATTAATATGATTAATTTCAAATATACCCACGCAAATAGCTATTAATTAGTCAAAAAAATTAGAAAAACAGTTAAAAATTTTATATATTTATTTTTTTATAATGCTAATATTAACTATAGTTTACATTGGATAAAAGAAACCTTAGTCCTTAAATTTTGGTTTATTTGATTAATTAATTTTAAAATTACCAAAATGTACTCTAATTTATTAGCTGTTGATGTCTATTGAGATGAGAATCCATACAACTATTTCTATAATTAATGGATTTGGGCATTTTAAAATATTTTTGAAATCACTAAAACTTATTCGTCTAATGGACCAAATCTTATGAACTGAAGCCTTTTACTGGTTCACCTTTTCATATACCAAATATTACTGCTCAAAAAATAACAAGAAATTAATATTGATATCTTAAATTTAATAAAACAAACCAATCATATGATATTTTTAGATTTCAAAATATCAAACATGACACCAATTAAAAAATATAATTATCACATAATAAATTTCATATATATATACCAATAAAAAATATAATTATCACATAATAAATTTCATATATATATATATATACATATATGCATTTGATCTATGTATCGATAGATTGTTTATTTAATTGTGAAATGTTAAAAAAACATATTTAAATAAACAAATAAGTAAACAAAATCAAATTTTTTATTTTTATTTTTTACATATTTCATTATGAGCTTGTTTTTGTATATATTTCAATTTTTTTATTTTTTGCTTACACACACATATTCTATTATTTGTACTAAAAGAATTTATTTTGTGCTAAAATGACCATTATTTATTCCTTAGAGATGGTAAGAGAAGTCTTGACATAAATTCATGAGCATTTAGAATTATCTCATTAAAGAATAGGAAAAATACTTCTTATCTCTTTATCATTTCTCTAACGTCTAACTTATACACCTACACACTAGTGATGGCAATGAGTTAAGGACGGGCAAGGACCCCTGTGGGCTCTTGGCCTGTTTTAACCTCGTTGACCTTTCACTCTAAAAAAATTTTAATTGCCTTGAATTGACATTGAACTTGAAAGAATTTCAACATTTGCTTTACCACTGTACCACTACCATTATTCTTAAAATTATGTAAACGAAATATATTAATATTATTAAAAATATTAATTTTGAATTGCTATTATTGAAATAAAATAATTGTATAATTTACCAATAATTTTATCTTTAATAATTATTCAAATATATTTTATTACTATTATTTTCTTTATAAATGCTTGAAAGAACAATAATATTATAATTTTAAAATTCTAGTAATATAACTTTGATTTGTAAATATAATATTTTTTTATTAAAAATAAATTTTAAAAAGTTTCAAAAAATTTATTTAATTTTTACACATAATTGTTTTTATTTAACAAGTTAATAATTTAAATTATATATGGATAATTATAACTATTAAATTTGAATTATTTTATATTATAAAATTATTTTAGGGAGAATGACTATTAATTTTAAAAATATTATAAAATTATATATGGATAATTATAACTATTAATTTTGAAAATAAGTGTCAAGTAGACCCCTAAACCTAAAATATTTGTGAGCGACACTCCTTCCATTACATTTTTTAATCACTATAAGAGTTTGACTGTGTTTGACCAATAAAATAACATTAATACCCTTCCAATTAATAGTGACTAATATAATTATATAAATACTCTTAATTTTATATATATTTTGAAAATAAATAATAACATTAATTAAATAAATAAATACAACAAAAAAGTTAAAAATTCATTAAAATTAAATAAATAAAATAGTCCATTTTTGTTATAATCACCACTAAATGGCTATCAATACTATAACAAAAGTTATTATAAATTTTTTAAGAAAAAAAATCAATTTGCAAATTCCAGTTATTAAAAATAAAAAGTCAAATCTCAAAATTCATAATAATAATAATAATAATAATAATTAATAGAAAAAAATTCTAAAGATTTTAGACAAGAAAATCATTTGCAAAACTGGACCAATGTAAAAGGCCAAACTTTGCTATGTTCTTCATCAATGCCATTGCCAGTTTCAATCAAGCAAAACCAAACTTATATTTTTAATTTTACTCTTTATTATTAAAGTATAAAGACAATTATATCCTTTAGAAAACTAACAATGACAGAAAAATGTAATGAAAGGAGTGGCGTTGACAAATATTTTAGGTTTTGGGATCTATTTGACTCTAATTTTAAAAAATAGGGTCCAATTGTCATTCTCCCATTATTTTACATATATAAAATATAAAATTTCAAAAATAAAGAGTATGTTTACAAAAATCTTGAGCATCACAAAAATAATACAAAAAGTTAGTAAGACAATAAAAATAAAAAATCTTGTACATAATCCAAATAATTCAAGTTTAATGAACCATTCTCACCTGCAATGGATAGTAAGTGATAATAAGGAGAAGATGGAGAGGTGGGAGTGGCTCACTTTGTTTTTAGATATAGTGTTTTCACTTCATATATATTTACAAAATAATCCATCTTACAGATATGAAATCACCATTTCATATATTATCAAAATAATATAACATAAATAAATGTTTATTTTTTCTTAAATTAATTGTTAAAAATAATAATTGGCAACAATTATCAATTTGAATGATACAATTTATATAATGATATCTTCATTTTACTACATGATTATATTTAATTTATCTGTAATTAAGTATAACACTTAGTATTGTTTAATTTGTTTTGAGTGTTTACTTTCTTTTAAGTTTATTTATTTTTATTTCATACGATTGAGGTATTTCATTGAAAAGACATAAAAATGGAGTACAAGCGCGCATCCATGAGCTTCTACATTGATTTTGCGCTAAAGCGGCAGAAATGAACATGCTGAGTATACGACACTAAAATGATCATAACTTCATCTACACAACTTGAAATTACATTCTATTTGTTGTGTTGGAAATTAGACATCTAGAGCTTTTGTAATATTCAGGATTCTTATATTAATAGGAATGCATAAATGGGTATATTGACATTGTGTTATGTGAGGGTATGGGAGCTTGAAATTTAAAAGATGAATATATCTATTTTTAGAAAAATTATTTGATTAAGATGAATATATTATGTTCTTTAAAGGAATAAAATTATTGGGTAATATAAGTTTTGTTATGGGTAAAAAATATAAAAAAGAAGTTAAAGGATTTAATTGAAGTTTGGCAGGTCAGATGTCATTTCGTCTCAATGGATTTAGAGACGCTCCAACGCGTGTAAAATATTAAAAAATATATATATATATGTAATAAAAAGACTGTGGCGGTGATAGTTATATAAATGTATAGATGTATATTGTGTTCATTTTAGTAAGCAGGAAAACAGAGGAGGAAGAAAGTAGGTTCGGTTTTAATTTCGTATTTTGGATGATAATTTTTAATTTAAAGATTAGTGTATAGATATGTGTTTAAATACATATGTATAAATATTTTTTGAATGATTAAGTTTAAACTGTTCCTTATTATTATTGGATCATTATTTACTATTATTGTTAAATTGATATTAGGAGGTGATTCGAAGGAGATAGAAAAGTCGATAGAGTAATAAAATTGTGACATGTTTGTCAGGTAGGTGTTTATATGTATTTGGTAGATTTTAATTTCGAAAAATGAAAAGTAAGGTGTTTTGTTACAATTAATGTTTGATAAATGCGTATGAAATTCCTGAATTACCATGTGTTGATTCAATTAATTATTTTTTGAATCAGGTTTAAACAGTAATTTTCATATGAACGTTAAGTTTTTAAATATAGTAAGAAAATTATATCAATGCGTGTTGTGTTTTATTTTTTATAAATGTAAGATTTGTATGAAAATGTTGTGAATATATTTGATAAATGAAAAAGTGATGGCCATGATTGTTGCTGTGATGTGACACCGGTGTTTGGGGCGACGGTCCCTGGGAATAATGCCCCTAAAGTACGTATGGCCAGTTTTTGGGGTGGCGGTCCTTCTGAATAATGCTTGTAAAATACGCAAGCACAAAATTTATGGAAATTTTTTTTTATGATGGAATTAATGTGTTTTATGCTGTTTGTATGAATATTGAAATTAAAATCTTGGTTTGATATCTTACTACACTTTTTGTTTGGAATTAAGAAGTCTTTTGTGTTCAAATTTGTTTATCATAAGTTTTAAAACTGCCTTTGTGTATAAATGTCTACTGGACATTAACTCACCCTTACTTTTCAGGTTTAACCTATGCTGAGGATTTATAAATAGAAGGCGAAGGATACTCTATGATCAGGACCTTACTGCCTTTAAAACTATGTGTAATATTAGGAGAAACATTTTACAACATGTAGTGTTGATGTAATTTTCATGTTCGTATCTGGATTTTAAAAGTTGTGGAACTGATCATCTTTTGTGTGAATCAATGAGATGAAAGAGTTGGTATTTAATTTTGTTGAAAGTGTTAGAGTGAAATTTTAAAAATTTGCAGGATTACATATTTGGTGTATACTATATTATAACAGCAATTCTGTCGAAATTTCTTAGAATTAGGGATGTTACAGTTTTCAATTGATATGTCATAGGTAATAGTTATGGCACATTGGGGTGAGGCAATAAAGCTAACGCAGCAAAGAAGCATCAGGGTTAAGGCAGTAAGGGTGGCATGTGGTCGTGCCACCGAACTTGCCACATCAGTGCCCTTACAACATGACTACACCCTTGCACCACCTAGATTTTTAAATGACATTTCTGCACAAATTTTGACCATTAGAGCACCATTTGATGGCTAGATTTGGCCAAATTCTAGGTCTTTATCTTTTAGCATGATGAGGCACCATTAGCCATTTTTGGAAAAGGAGATTTTAGAGAGAGAATAAAGAGGAAATTAGAGAGAATCTAGTGACAGAAAGTGGTGATCTTGCAACTCTTTGTGGATTTTAGGAGAAAACATGAAGATTAGCGAATTAATCACGGGATCAAACTAGTTTTATCTCTACAAACTCTATAATTTTATTTTGAATTTAATTGTCTTTGGATTATTTTAATTACGATGATGATTATGATTTGTTTTATGGAATTCATAATGGATTGTGTTAGACTAGGCTAATTTCATTATCCTAGGGTCTTGATGTAATCTATTCAAATCATGTTTTGATATATTTTACTATTGTTAATGTTTGAGGTTCATTCACTTGTGTTTATCCTTATTCGTAATATTTTTAATTCGTTGTTTCAATGAGTTAATGAATTTGCGACGATGGTTTAATATTTGGGAGAGTTTAATTCATTCGTTAAGATAAAAAAATACATTTAGATTGTTGCAAGTTTGGAAGGATCTCAGAACCTAGATAATCACATTCAATTTTGAATATTTAATAAAAGTCGTTCTTAATGCATGTTTAATTAAACAAGTCATATAAGAATATTGACTGATGTAAACCTTGCCAACGACGTGACAAAACACAACACCAAATATGATATTGAATCTTGCTAACAATGTGACAAAACCTAACACTAACATGATATTAAATGTTGCCAACGATGTGACAAAAACCCAACACCAAATGTGACATAGAGCCCCTAAATTCTTAAGATGCAAGTTTGTTTAAGCCTTAATTCGTTACTTAGCAAGATAAGAACCAAGAAATATGGTTGTTTTAAAGGTGCCACACCAAGAATCTTAAGAACCACTCAAGAATCAAGGTGATAAGTTTATTTGTTAAATGTCACAAAAATATAACTCTTGATAAGTTCACAAGTTCTTAAAAGAACCAATCAATAAATTTATTAAAATAATAATGTTATGAGTTTTAAAAACAATGATAGCCCCATATATATAGGTTAATATAAATTTTAAATAAAATAAAAATAGAAATCCAAAATTAAGTAAGAATAAAAATCCTAAATTAAAGAGAAGAACTATAATCCTAATTTAAGTAGAAAACATAGCGATCTTAAACAAGCTAAGAAATGAATTCTATGTAAAGGAAATAATTTAAACAAAATAAGAAATCTTCAAAACCCTAATTTTTCTATGCGGCATTAGGATTTATTAGCGAAGGGCTATTTTATTTTTCTTCTTGTAACCCACTTGAATTCTTGTAATGCATTCAGCCCATCACTTGTAATTTGGCCCACTTGGAAAGCTTAATGGATCATGTTAATGTTGCTCTTGAGTCTCTCTAAGCCCACGTGAGAGTTCTCCCTTTTATATGCATGATCGTGCAAATTTGTTCGCATCAACGACTCAGGTAGATTAAGCATAGGATCGCGCTTGACACTGAGAAGAGATAGCATGATTAATTATTAGCATGTGATTAATGAATTCAACTTGAAAACATTAATAACGCCTGATTAGGATAAACATGAGGATAAGTTGATGAAGTTAGGACCCTTCAACCATTTTATTGCACAATTCACATTTCATTTCTTTATTCCGTCTTCCTATTTGGCTTAACTATAGTTATGCCTTTATTTTATTAAATTTTCATTATTCCTATCATCTAAAAATTCAGGTAGGTTAGATAAAATTGAATTTTCATGACTATAATACTTAGTTAAAAATGATAAAAATTCAGTTTTTGTGGGCTTGAAAACCTAATTTTATTCACTTTACTTACGAGTTACAAGGTCTTTTAACATGTAAAATATTACAACTAATAAAATTTTATTAAAATAAAATATCAAATTTGATTAATGTAGTAACTATAACTTTTTTATTAACTTATATAAATAAAAAATTTAAAAAATAAAATAGTAAATTATGATATAATTTTTAATAGAATTAGTAGTTACAGAAAATATACTAAATCAATCTTAGAATTTTTTTCATTTTTGATAATTTTGCCCAAAAAAAAAAAAAATTGATGGTAGTCGTGAAAGAAGGTGAGGGTTTTCTTTAGACCTAGCATTTTCTTTTTTTTTTTAATATATATATGTCTATTTAAGATTTTAAGATTTTTAAAAGATATAATCATAATTTATAAAAGGATTTAATTGATTAAATTAAAAAATTATAAACTTCTTAATGAACTTAATTGACAAAAATAAAAAAGTATAAAACTTATATAATCATTTGTTAAATAATATGGAAACAATTGTAATTTAACAAAATAATTTTTAAATTACTTTCGGGAATCTGGGATGGGTCAAGGAAAGTGGGTCATCCCTGTTGCCGACTAGTTGTTAAAGCGAGGATGAAAATTCATCCCCAAACCCAATCACAATCCACAAATTTAAGAAATATTAGCCCCGATCCTTGACTCGAACAGGTCAGACCCTATGGAAAAAATTGCCAACCACATTGCATATGCATATGTATATATATATAAACACTCGTGCAAGCAAACACACATATTAATGCACACACTGATTAAACCCAAAGATTAGATCAAAATATACACAAGTATTATTAACTTCAAAGATACCCACGCAGATAGTTATCCACTAATTTAAAAATAAGAAAAAAAATGAAAATTTTATACAATGACTTTCTTTTCTAATGCTTTATAGTAAATTTCTTTTAAAATGCTATGTTCAGTATAGTTAACATTAGATAAAACAAATTTTGGTCCCTAAATTTTTGTTTATTTGATAATTAATTTTAATAATGATAAAATTACCCAAATTAACACCATTTGTTAGTTGTTAATGTCTATTTAGATAAAAATCAATACAACTATTGCCTTTTGGATGTGACTATACTAACACTAATGCACTGGATTCTTTTAAAAATATGCAATTAAGCGTGTTTGGGTAAGCGTAGTTCTAAGATGGGTGACCTCTTAGCAACTTCTTCTGTTGCACATCTTTTTCCCTGTCTCGCAAGTAAGTCGCCCTTATATACATTTACCTCTCATTACCTTCCGGGTGCGACCATACCAACACTAATGCACCAGATCTCATTAGAACTCCGCAGTTAAGCGTGCTTAGGCGAGAGCAGTACTAAGATGGGTGATCTCTTGGGAAGTCCTCGCGTTGCACCATCGCATAACGTTTCGAGATGATGCATTGGGGTTATTTCTTCCCCTCGATGGAACACCTCGGCACATGGTTTACTCGTCAAGTCTCGCGGGCAAGTCGCCCTTATATACATTAACCTCGTATTACCTTTCGGGTGCAACTATACCAGCACTAATGCACCGGATCCCATAGAACTCTGTAATTAAGCGTGCTTGGGCGAGAGCAGTATTAAGATGGGTGACCTCTTGGGAAGTCCTCGTGTTGCACCCCTTTTTCCCTTTTCCACCGCGTCCTTTTCTTTTTCCTCGCCGTACCCTTCCCTTTTATTTTATTTTGTTCCGCAACCGCGCAACGTCGGATTTTCTGTGAGGGATAGGGATAGTATTTTTTTTGCAAGCCTTGGTGAAAATCCTTTAAAAATTTTAAAAGTTCATAACTTTTTGCCTCGAGGTCCAATTGAAGCAAATTTTTTCTTCAAATCGCATAACGCTTCAAGACGAATGCAGTGGGTTATTTCTTCCCCTCGATGGAACACCTCGGCACATGGTTTACTTGTCAAGCCTCGCGGGCAAGCCGCCCTTATATACATTTACCTCGCATTACCTTTCGGGTGCGACCATACCAGCACAAATGCACCGGATCCCATTAGAACTCCGCAGTTAAGCGTGCTTGCTGGCGAGAGAGCAGTACTAAGATGGGTGACCTCTTGGGAAGTCCTCGTGTTTGCACCCTTTTTTCCCTTTTCCACCGCGTCCTTTTCTTTTTTTTCCTTTCGCCGTACCCTTCCCTTTTATTTTATTTTCCGAGCCCGCCCTTCCGCTCTATTTCACCGCGCAGGGCCGACGTCGGATTCTCTGTGAGGGATAGGGATAGTATTTTTTTTTTGCAAGCCTTGGTGAAAAATCCTTTAAAAACTTTAAAAGTCCATAACTTTTTGCCCCGATGTCCAATTGAAGCAATTTTTTTTTTCAAATCGCATAACGTTTCGAGACGAATGCATTGAGGTCATTTCTTCCCCTCGACCGAGCACGCCGGCGTATGGTTTACTCCTCAAGCCTCGCAGGCAAGCCGCCCTTATATACATTTACCTCGCATTACCTTTCGGGTGCGACCATACCAGCACTAATGCACCGGATCCCATCAGAACTCCGCAGTTAAGCGTGCTTGGGCGAGAGCAGTAGTTAAGATGGGTGACCTCTTGTGTTGGGAAGTCCTTTCGTTTTTGCAGCCCCCCATTTTTTTTGCACCCCCTTTTCCACCGCGTCCTTTTCTTTTTCCTTTCGCCGTACCCTTCCCTTTTATTTTATTTTCCGAGCCCCCGCCCTTCCGCTCTATTTCACCGCGCAGGCCCGACGTCGGATTTTCTGTGAGGGATAGGGATAGTATCTTTTTTTTTTGCAAGCCTTGGTGAAAAATCCTTTAAAAACTTTAAAAGTCCATAACTTTTTGCCCCCCGATGTCCAATTGAAGCAATTTTTTTTTTCAAATCGCATAACGTTTCGAGACGAATGCATTGAGGTCATTTCTTCCCCTCGACCGAGCACGCCGGCGTATGGTTTACTCCTCAAGCCTCGCAGGCAAGCCGCCCTTATATACATTTAACTCCATTACCTTTCGGGTGCGACCATACCAGCACTAATGCACCGGATCCCATCAAAACTCCGCAGTTAAGCGTGGTTGGGCGAGAGCAGTAGTACTAAGATGGGTGACCTCTTGGGAAGTCCTCGTGTTGCACCCCTTTTTCCCTTTTCCACCGCGTCCTTTTCTTTTTTTTTTTCGCCGTACCCTTCCCTTTTATTTTTTTTTTCCGCTCTATTTCACCGCGCAGGCCCACGACGTACGTCGGATTTTCTGTGTGGGATAGGGATCGATAGTATCTTTTTTTTGCAAGCCTTGGTGAAAAATCCTTTAAAAACTTTAAAAGTCCATAACTTTTTGCCCCGATGTCCAATTGAAGCAATTTTTTTTTTCAAATCGCATAACGTTTCGAGACGATGCGAATGCATTGAGGTCATTTCTTCCCCTCGACCGAGCACGCCGGCGTATGGTTTACTCCTCAAGCCTCGCAGGCAAGCCGCCCTTATATACATTTACCTCGCATTACCTTTCAGGTGCGACCATACTAGCACTAATGCATTGGATCTCATCAGAACTCTGCAGTTAAGCGTGCTTCGCCGAGAGCAGTCCGAGAGCAGTACTAAGATGGGTGACTTCTTGGGAAGTCCTCGTGTTGCACCTTTTTTCCTTTTTCCACCGCGTCCTTTTCTTTTTCCTTTCGCCGTACCCTTCCCTTTTATTTTATTTTCCGAGCCCGCCCTTCCGCTCTATTTCACCGCGTAGGCCCGACGTCGGATTTCTGTGAGGGTTAAGGATAGTATCTTTTTTTTGCAAGCCTTGGTGAAAATCCTTTAAAAACTTTAGAAGTCCATAACTTTATGCCCCGATGTCCAATTGAAGCAATTTTTTTTTTCAAATCGCATAACGTTTCGAGACGAATGCATTGAGGTCATTTCTTCCCCCCTCGACCGAGCACGCCGGCGTATGGTTTACTCCTCAAGCCTCGCAGGCAAGCCGCCCTTATATACATTTACCTCGCATTACCTTTCGGGGTGACCGACCATAGCACTAATGCACCGGATCCCATCAGAACTCCGCAGTTAAGCGTGCTTGGGCAGAGAGAGCAGTACTAAGATGGGTGACCTCTTGGGAAGTCCTCGTGTTGCACCCCTTTTTCCCTTTTCCACCGCGTCCTTTTCTTTTTCCTTTCGCCGTACCCTTCCCTTTTTATTTTATTTTCCCCGCCCTTCCGCTCTATTTCACCGCGCAGGCCCGACGTCGGATTTTCTGTGGAGGGATAGGGATAGTATCTTTTTTTTTGCAAGCCTTGGTGAAAAAAAATTTAAAAACTTTAAAAGTCCATAACTTTTTGCCCCGATGTCCAATTGAAGCATTTTTTTTTTTTTTCAAATCGCATAACGTTTCGAGACGAATGCATTGAGGTCATTTCTTCCCCTCGACCGAGCACGCCGGCGTATGGTTTACTCCTCAAGCCTCGCAGGCAAGCCGCCCTTATATACATTTACCTCGCATTACCTTTCGGGGTGCGACCATACCAGCACTAATGCACCGGATCCCATCAGAACTCCGCAGTTAAGCGTGCTGGGGAGAGAGAGCAGTACTAAGATGGGTGACCTCTTGGGAAGTCCTCGTGTTGCACCCCTTTTTCCCTTTTCCACCGCGTCCTTTTCTTTTTCCTTTCGCCGTACCCTTCCCTTTTATTTTATTTTCCGAGCCCGCCCTTCCGCTCTATTTCACCGCGCAGGCCCGACGTCGGATTTTCTGTGAGGGATAGGGGATAGTATCTTTTTTTTGCAAGCCTTGGTGAAAAATCCTTTAAAAACTTTAAAAGTCCATAACTTTTTGCCCCGATGTCCAATTGAAGCAATTTTTTTTTTCAAATCGCATAACGTTTCGAGACGAATGCATTGAGGTCATTTCTTCCCCTCGACCGAGCACGCCGGCGTATGGTTTACTCCTCAAGCCTCGCAGGCAAGCCGCCCTTATATACATTTACCTCGCATTACCTTTCGGGTGCGACCATACCAGCACTAATGCACCGGATCCCATCAGAACTCCGCAGTTAAGCGTGCTTGGGCGAGAGCAGTACTAAGATGGGTGACCTCTTGGGAAGTCCTCGTGTTGCACCCCTTTTTCCCTTTTCCACCGCGTCCTTTTCTTTTTCCTTTCGCCGTACCCTTCCCTTTTATTTTATTTTCCGAGCCCGCCCTTCCGCTCTATTTCACCGCGCAGGCCCGACGTCGGATTTTCTGTGAGGGATAGGGATAGTATATTTTTTTTGCAAGCCTTGGTGAAAAATCCTTTAAAAACTTTAAAAGTCCATAACTTTTTGCCCCGATGTCCAATTGAAGCATTTTTTTTTTTTTTCAAATCGCATAACGTTTCGAGACGAATGCATTGAGGTCATTTCTTCCCCTCGACCGAGCACGCCGGCGTATGGTTTACTCCTCAAGCCTCGCAGGCAAGCCGCCCTTATATACATTTACCTCGCATTACCTTTCGGGTGCGACCATACCAGCACTAATGCACCGGATCCCATCAGAACTCCGCAGTTAAGCGTGCTTGGGCGAGAGCAGTACTAAGATGGGTGACCTCTTGGGAAGTCCTCGTGTTGCACCCCTTTTTCCCTTTTCCACCGCGTCCTTTTCTTTTTCCTTTCGCCGTACCCTTCCCTTTTATTTTATTTTCCGAGCCCGCCCTTCCGCTCTATTTCACCGCGCAGGCCCGACGTCGGATTTTCTGTGAGGGATAGGGATAGTATCTTTTTTTTGCAAGCCTTGGTGAAAAATCCTTTAAAAACTTTAAAAGTCCATAACTTTTTGCCCCGATGTCCAATTGAAGCAATTTTTTTTTTTTTTTTCAAATCGCATAACGTTTCGAGACGAATGCATTGAGGTCATTTCTTCCCCTCGACCGAGCACGCCGGCGTATGGTTTACTCCTCAAGCCTCGCAGGCAAGCCGCCCTTATATACATTTACCTCGCATTACCTTTCGGGTGCGACCATACCAGCACTAATGCACCGGATCCCATCAGAACTCCGCAGTTAAGCGTGCTTGGGCGAGAGCAGTACTAAGATGGGTGACCTCTTGGGAAGTCCTCGTGTTGCACCCCTTTTTCCCTTTTCCACCGCGTCCTTTTCTTTTTCCTTTCGCCGTACCCTTCCCTTTTATTTTATTTTCCGAGCCCGCCCTTCCGCTCTATTTCACCGCGCAGGCCCGACGTCGGATTTTCTGTGAGGGATAGGGATAGTATCTTTTTTTTGCAAGCCTTGGTGAAAAATCCTTTAAAAACTTTAAAAGTCCATAACTTTTTGCCCCGATGTCCAATTGAAGCAATTTTTTTTTTTTTTTCAAATCGCATAACGTTTCGAGACGAATGCATTGAGGTCATTTCTTCCCCTCGACCGAGCACGCCGGCGTATGGTTTACTCCTCAAGCCTCGCAGGCAAGCCCCCTTATATACATTTACCTCGCATTACCTTTCGGGTGCGACCATACCAGCACTAATGCACCGGATCCCATCAGAACTCCGCAGTTAAGCGTGCTTGGGCGAGAGCAGTACTAAGATGGGTGACCTCTTGGGAAGTCCTCGTGTTGCACCCCTTTTTCCCTTTTCCACCGCGTCCTTTTCTTTTTCCTTTCGCCGTACCCTTCCCTTTTATTTTATTTTCCGAGCCCGCCCTTCCGCTCTATTTCACCGCGCAGGCCCGACGTCGGATTTTCTGTGAGGGATAGGGATAGTATCTTTTTTTTTTGCAAGCCTTGGTGAAAAATCCTTTAAAAACTTTAAAAGTCCATAACTTTTTGCCCCGATGTCCAATTGAAGCAATTTTTTTTTTCAAATCGCATAACGTTTCGAGACGAATGCATTGAGGTCATTTCTTCCCCTCGACCGAGCACGCCGGCGTATGGTTTACTCCTCAAGCCTCGCAGGCAAGCCGCCCTTATATACATTTACCTCGCATTACCTTTCGGGTGCGACCATACCAGCACTAACACCGGATCCCATCAGAACTCCGCAGTTAAGCGTGCTTGGGGCGAGAGCAGTACTAAGATGGGTGACCTCTTGGGAAGTCCTCGTGTTGCACCCCTTCCCTTTTCCACCGCGTCCTTTTCTTTTTCCTTTCGCCGTACCCTTCCCTTTTATTTTATTTTCCGAGCCCGCCCTTCCGCTCTATTTCACCGCGCAGGCCCGACGTCGGATTTTTTTCTGTGAGGGATAGGGATAGTATCTTTTTTTTTGCAAGCCTTGGTGAAAAATCCTTTAAAAACTTTAAAAGTCCATAACTTTTTGCCCCGATGTCCAATTGAAGCAATTTTTTTTTTCAAATCGCATAACGTTTCGAGACGAATGCATAACGTTTCGAGACGAATGCATTGAGGTCATTTCTTCCCCTCGACCGAGCACGCCGGCGTATGGTTTACTCCTCAAGCCTCGCAGGCAAGCCGCCCTTATATACATTTACCTCGCATTACCTTTCGGGTGCGACCATACCAGCACTAATGCACCGGATCCCATCAGAACTCCGCAGTTAAGCGTGCTTGGGGCGAGAGCAGTACTAAGATGGGTGACCTCTTGGGAAGTCCTCGTGTTGCACCCCTTTTTCCCTTTTTCCCGCGTCCTTTTCTTTTTCCTTTCGCCGTACCCTTCCCTTTTATTTTATTTTCCGAGCCCGCCCTTCCGCTCTATTTCACCGCGCAGGCCCGACGTCGGATTTTCTGTGAGGGATAGGGATAGTAGTTTTTTTTTTTTGCAAGCCTTGGTGAAAAATCCTTTAAAAACTTTAAAAGTCCATAACTTTTTGCCCCGATGTCCAATTGAATTTTTTTTTTTTTTTCAAATCGCATAACGTTTCGAGACGAATGCATTGAGGTCATTTCTTCCCCTCGACCGAGCGCCGGCGTATGGTTTACTCCTCAAGCCTCGCAGGCAAGCCGCCCTTATATACATTTACCTCGCATTACCTTTCGGGTGCGACCATACCAGCACTAATGCACCGGATCCCATCAGAACTCCGCAGTTAAGCGTGCTTGCTTGGGCGAGAGAGAGCAGTACAGTACTAAGATGGGTGACCTCTTGGGAAGTCCTCGTGTTGCACCCCTTTTTCCCTTTTCCACCGTCCTTTTTTTCTTTTTCCTTTTCGCCGTACCCTTCCCTTTTATTTTATTTTCCGAGCCCGCCCTTCCGCTCTATTTCACCGCGCAGGCCCGACGTCGGATTTTCTGTGAGGGATAGGGATAGTATTTTTTTTTTGCAAGCCTTGGAAAAATCCTTTAAAAACTTTAAAAGTCCATAACTTTTTGCCCCGATGTCCAATTGAAGCAATTTTTTTTTTCAAATCGCGCATAACGTTTCGAGACGAATGCATTGAGGTCATTTCTTCCCCTCGACCGAGCACGCCGGCGTATGGTTTACTCCTCAAGCCTCGCAGGCAAGCCGCCCTTATATACATTTACCTCGCATTACCTTTCGGGTGCGACCATACCAGCACTAATGCACCGGATCCCATCAGAACTCCGCAGTTAAGCGTGCTTGGGCGAGAGCAGTACTAAGATGGGTGACCTCTTGGGAAGTCCTCGTGTTGCACCCCTTTTTCCCTTTTCCACCGCGTCCTTTTCTTTTTCCTTTCGCCGTACCCTTCCCTTTTATTTTATTTTCCGAGCCCGCCCTTCCGCTCTATTTCACCGCGCAGGCCCGACGTCGGATTTTCTGTGAGGGATAGGGATAGTATCTTTTTTTTGCAAGCCTTGGTGAAAAATCCTTTAAAAACTTTAAAAGTCCATAACTTTTTGCCCCGATGTCCAATTGAAGCAATTTTTTTTTTTTCAAATCGCATAACGTTTCGAGACGAATGCATTGCATTGAGGTCATTTCTTCCCCTCGACCGAGCACGCCGGCGTATGGTTTACTCCTCAAGCCTCGCAGGCAAGCGCCCTTATATACATTTACCTCGCATTACCTTTCGGGTGCGACCATACCAGCACTAATGCACCGGATCCCATCAGAACTCCGCAGTTAAGCGTGCTTGGGCGAGAGCAGTACTAAGATGGGTGACCTCTTGGGAAGTCTCGTGTTGCACCCCTTTTTCCCTTTTCCACCGCGTCCTTTTCTTTTTCCTTTCGCCGTACCCTTCCCTTTTATTTTATTTTCCGAGCCCGCCCTTCCGCTCTATTTCACCGCGCAGGCCCGACGTCGGATTTTCTGTGAGGGATAGGGATAGTATCTTTTTTTTGCAAGCCTTGGTGAAAAATCCTTTAAAAACTTTAAAAGTCCATAACTTTTTGCCCCGATGTCCAATTGAATTTTTTTTTTTTTTTTCAAATCGCATAACGTTTCGAGACGAATGCATTGAGGTCATTTCTTCCCCTCGACCGAGCACGCCGGCGTATGGTTTACTCCTCAAGCCTCGCAGGCAAGCCGCCCTTATATACATTTACCTCGCATTACCTTTCGGGTGCGACCATACCAGCACTAATGCACCGGATCCCATCAGAACTCCGCAGTTAAGCGTGCTTGGGCGAGAGCAGTACTAAGATGGGTGACCTCTTGGGAAGTCCTCGTGTTGCACCCCTTTTTCCCTTTTCCACCGCGTCCTTTTCTTTTTCCTTTCGCCGTACCCTTCCCTTTTATTTTATTTTCCGAGCCCGCCCTTCCGCTCTATTTCACCGCGCAGGCCCGACGTCGGATTTTCTGTGAGGGATAGGGATAGTATCTTTTTTTTGCAAGCCTTGGTGAAAAATCCTTTAAAAACTTTAAAAGTCCATAACTTTTTGCCCCGATGTCCAATTGAAGCAATTTTTTTTTTTTTCAAATCGCATAACGTTTCGAGACGAATGCATTGAGGTCATTTCTTCCCCTCGACCGAGCACGCCGGCGTATGGTTTACTCCTCAAGCCTCGCAGGCAAGCCGCCCTTATATACATTTACCTCGCATTACCTTTCGGGTGCGACCATACCAGCACTAATGCACCGGATCCCATCAGAACTCCGCAGTTAAGCGTGCTTGGGCGAGAGCAGTACTAAGATGGGTGACCTCTTGGGAAGTCCTCGTGTTGCACCCCTTTTTCCCTTTTCCACCGCGTCCTTTTCTTTTTCCTTTCGCCGTACCCTTCCCTTTTATTTTATTTTCCGAGCCCGCCCTTCCGCTCTATTTCACCGCGCAGGCCCGACGTCGGATTTTCTGTGAGGGATAGGGGGATAGTATCTTTTTTTTGCAACTTGGTGAAAAATCCTTTAAAAACTTTAAAAGTCCATAACTTTTTGCCCCGATGTCCAATTTTTTTTTTTTTTTTTTTTTTTTTTCAAATCGCATAACGTTTCGAGACGAATGCATTGAGGTCATTTCTTCCCCTCGACCGAGCGCCGGCGTATGGTTTACTCCTCAAGCCTCGCAGGCAAGCCGCCCTTATATACATTTACCTCGCATTACCTTTCGGGTGCGACCATACCAGCACTAATGCACCGGATCCCATCAGAACTCGCGCGCAGTTAAGCGTGCTTGGGCGAGAGCAGTACTAAGATGGGTGACCTCTTGGGAAGTCCTCGTGTTGCACCCCTTTTTCCCTTTTCCACCGCGTCCTTTTCTTTTTCCTTTCGCCGTACCCTTCCCTTTTATTTTATTTTCCGAGCCCGCCCTTCCGCTCTATTTCACCGCGCAGGCCCGACGTCGGATTTTTTTCTGTGAGGGATAGGGATAGTATCTTTTTTTTGCAAGCCTTGGTGAAAAATCCTTTAAAAAAAACTTTAAAAGTCCATAACTTTTTGCCCCGATGTCCAATTGAAGCAATTTTTTTTTATCAAATCGCATAACCTTTCGAGACGAATGCATTGGGGTCATTTCTTCCCCTCGACCGAGCACCCCGGCGCATGGTTTACTCCTCAAGCCTCGCAGGCAAGCCGCCCTTATATACATTTACCTCTCATTACCTTTCGGGTGCGACCATACCAGCACTAATGCACCGGATCCCATCAGAACTCCGCAGTTAAGCGTGCTTGGCCGAGAGCAGTACTAAGATGGGTGATCTCCTGGGAAGTCCTCATGTTGCACCCCTTTTTCCCTTTTCCACCGCGTCCTTTTCTTTTTCCTTTCGCCGTACCCTTCCCCTTTTTTTTATTTTTCGAGCCCGCCCTTCCGCTCTATTTCACCGCGCAGGCCCGACGTCGGATTTTCTGTGAGGGATAGGGATAGTATCTTTTTTTTGCAAGCCTTGGTGAAAATCCTTTAAAAACTTTAAAAGTCCATAACTTTTTGCCCCGATGTCCAATTGAAGCAATTTTTTTTTTTTTTTCAAATCGCATAACGTTTCGAGACGAATGCATTGAGGTCATTTCTTCCCCTCGACCGAGCACGCCGGCGTATGGTTTACTCCTCAAGCCTCGCAGGCAAGCCGCCCTTATATACATTTACCTCGCATTACCTTTCGGGTGCGACCATACCAGCACTAATGCACCGGATCCCATCAGAACTCCGCAGTTAAGCGTGCTTGGGCGAGAGCAGTACTAAGATGGGTGACCTCTTGGGAAGTCCTCGTGTTGCACCCCTTTTTTTCCCTTTTCCACCGCGTCCTTTTCTTTTTCCTTTCGCCGTACCCTTCCCTTTTATTTTATTTTCCGAGCCCGCCCTTCCGCTCTATTTCACCGCGCAGGCCCGACGTCGGATTTTCTGTGAGGGATAGGGATAGTATTTTTTTTTTTTGCAAGCCTTGGTGAAAAATCCTTTAAAAACTTTAAAAGTCCATAACTTTTTGCCCCCCCCGATGTGTCCAATTGAAGCAATTTTTTTTTTTTTTTTTTTTTCAAATCGCATAACGTTTCGAGACGAATGCATTGAGGTCATTTCTTCCCCTCGACCGAGCACGCCGGCGTATGGTTTACTCCTCAAGCCTCGCAGGCAAGCCGCCCTTATATACATTTACCTCGCATTACCTTTCGGGTGCGACCATACCAGCACTAATGCACCGGATCCCATCAGAACTCCGCAGTAAGCGTGCTTGGGCGAGAGCAGTACTAAGATGGGTGACCTCTTGGGAAGTCCTCGTGTTGCACCCCTTTTTCCCTTTTCCACCGCGTCCTTTTCTTTTTCCTTTCGCCGTACCCTTCCCTTTTATTTTATTTTCCGAGCCGCCCTTCCGCTCTATTTCACCGCGCAGGCCCGACGTCGGATTTTCTGTGAGGGATAGGGATAGTATCTTTTTTTTGCAAGCCTTGGTGAAAAATCCTTTAAAAACTTTAAAAGTCCATAACTTTTTGCCCCGATGTCCAATTGAAGCAATTTTTTTTTTTTCAAATCGCATAACGTTTCGAGACGAATGCATTGAGGTCATTTCTTCCCCTCCCTCGACCGAGCACGCCGGCGTATGGTTTACTCCTCAAGCCTCGCAGGCAAGCCGCCCTTATATACATTTACCTCGCATTACCTTTCGGGTGCGACCATACCAGCACTAATGCACCGGATCCCATCAGAACTCCGCAGTTAAGCGTGCTTGGGCGAGAGCAGTACTAAGATGGGTGACCTCTTGGGAAGTCCTCGTGTTGCACCCCTTTTTCCCTTTTCCACCGCGTCCTTTTCTTTTTCCTTTCGCCGTACCCTTCCCTTTTATTTTATTTTCCGAGCCCGCCCTTCCGCTCTATTTCACCGCGCAGGCCCGACGTCGGATTTTCTGTGAGGGATAGGGATAGTATCTTTTTTTTGCAAGCCTTGGTGAAAAATCCTTTAAAAACTTTAAAAGTCCATAACTTTTTGCCCCGATGTCCAATTGAAGCAATTTTTTTTTTCAAATCGCATAACGTTTCGAGACGAATGCATTGAGGTCATTTCTTCCCCTCGACCGAGCACGCCGGCGTATGGTTTACTCCTCAAGCCTCGCAGGCAAGCCGCCCTTATATACATTTACCTCGCATTACCTTTCGGGTGCGACCATACCAGCACTAATGCACCGGATCCCATCAGAACTCCGCAGTTAAGCGTGCTTGGGCGAGAGCAGTACTAAGATGGGTGACCTCTTGGGAAGTCCTCGTGTTGCACCCCTTTTTCCCTTTTCCACCGCGTCCTTTTCTTTTTCCTTTCGCCGTACCCTTCCCTTTTATTTTATTTTCCGAGCCCGCCCTTCCGCTCTATTTCACCGCGCAGGCCCGACGTCGGATTTTCTGTGAGGGATAGGGATAGTATTTTTTTTTTTTTGCAAGCCTTGGTGAAAAATCCTTTAAAAACTTTAAAAGTCCATAACTTTTTGCCCCGATGTCCAATTGAAGCAATTTTTTTTTTCAAATCGCATAACGTTATCGAGACGAATGCATTGAGGTCATTTCTTCCCCTCGACCGAGCACGCCGGCGTATGGTTTACTCCTCAAGCCTCGCAGGCAAGCCGCCCTTATATACATTTACCTCGCATTACCTTTCGGGTGCGACCATACCAGCACTAATGCACCGGATCCCATCAGAACTCCGCAGTTAAGCGTGCTTGGGCGAGAGAGAGCAGTACTAAGATGGGTGACCTCTTGGGAAGTCCTCGTGTTGCACCCCTTTTTCCCTTTTCCACCGCGTCCTTTTCTTTTTCCTTTCGCCGTACCCTTCCCTTTTATTTTATTTTCCGAGCCCGCCCTTCCGCTCTATTTCACCGCGCAGGCCCGACGTCGGATTTTCTGTGAGGGATAGGGATAGTATCTTTTTTTTGCAAGCCTTGGTGAAAAATCCTTTAAAAACTTTAAAAGTCCATAACTTTTTGCCCCGATGTCCAATTGAATTTTTTTTTTTTTTTTTCAAATCGCATAACGTTTCGAGACGAATGCATTGAGGTCATTTCTTCCCCTCGACCGAGCACGCCGGCGTATGGTTTACTCCTCAAGCCTCGCAGGCAAGCCGCCCCCTTATATACATTTACCTCGCATTACCTTTCGGGTGCGACCATACCAGCACTAATGCACCGGATCCCATCAGAACTCCGCAGTTAAGCGTGCTTGGGCGAGAGCAGTACTAAGATGGGTGACCTCTTGGGAAGTCCTCGTGTTGCACCCCTTTTTCCCTTTTCCACCGCGTCCTTTTCTTTTTCCTTTCGCCGTACCCTTCCCTTTTATTTTATTTTCCGAGCCCGCCCTTCCGCTCTATTTCACCGCGCAGGCCCGACGTCGGATTTTCTGTGAGGGATAGGGATAGTATCTTTTTTTTGCAAGCCTTGGTGAAAAATCCTTTAAAAACTTTAAAAGTCCATAACTTTTTGCCCCGATGTCCAATTGAAGCATTTTTTTTTTTTTTCAAATCGCATAACGTTTCGAGACGAATGCATTGAGGTCATTTCATTTCTTCCCCTCGACCGACCGAGCACGCCGGCGTATGGTTTACTCCTCAAGCCTCGCAGGCAAGCCGCCCTTATATACATTTACCTCGCATTACCTTTCGGGTGCGACCATACCAGCACTAATGCACCGGATCCCATCAGAACTCCGCAGTTAAGCGTGCTTGGGCGAGAGAGCAGTACTAAGATGGGTGACCTCTTGGGAAGTCCTCGTGTTGCACCCCTTTTTCCCTTTTCCCCGCGTCCTTTTCTTTTTCCTTTCGCCGTACCCTTCCCTTTTATTTTATTTTCCGAGCCCGCCCTTCCGCTCTATTTCACCGCGCAGGCCCGACGTCGGATTTTCTGTGAGGGATAGGGATAGTATCTTTTTTTTTTTGCAAGCCTTGGTGAAAAATCCTTTAAAAACTTTAAAAGTCCATAACTTTTTGCCCCGATGTCCAATTGAAGCAATTTTTTTTTTCAAATCGCATAACGTTTCGAGACGAATGCATTGAGGTCATTTCTTCCCCTCGACCGAGCACGCCGGCGTATGGTTTACTCCTCAAGCCTCGCAGGCAAGCCGCCCTTATATACATTTACCTCGCATTACCTTTCGGGTGCGACCATACCAGCACTAATGCACCGGATCCCATCAGAACTCCGCAGTTAAGCGTGCTTGGGCGAGAGCAGTACTAAGATGGGTGACCTCTTGGGAAGTCCTCGTGTTGCACCCCTTTTTCCCTTTTCCACCGCGTCCTTTTCTTTTTCCTTTCGCCGTACCCTTCCCTTTTATTTTATTTTCCGAGCCCGCCCTTCCGCTCTATTTCACCGCGCAGGCCCGACGTCGGATTTTCTGTGAGGGATAGGGATAGTATCTTTTTTTTGCAAGCCTTGGTGAAAAATCCTTTAAAAACTTTAAAAGTCCATAACTTTTTGCCCCGATGTCCAATTGAAGCAATTTTTTTTTTTCAAATCGCATAACGTTTCGAGACGAATGCATTGAGGTCATTTCTTCCCCTCGACCGAGCACGCCGGCGTATGGTTTACTCCTCAAGCCTCGCAGGCAAGCCGCCCTTATATACATTTACCTCGCATTACCTTTCGGGTGCGACCATACCAGCACTAATGCACCGGATCCCATCAGAACTCCGCAGTTAAGCGTGCTTGGGCGAGAGCAGTACTAAGATGGGTGACCTCTTGGGAAGTCCTCGTGTTGCACCCCTTTTTCCCTTTTCCACCGCGTCCTTTTCTTTTTCCTTTCGCCGTACCCTTCCCTTTTATTTTATTTTCCGAGCCCGCCCTTCCGCTCTATTTCACCGCGCAGGCCCGACGTCGGATTTTCTGTGAGGGATAGGGATAGTATCTTTTTTTTGCAAGCCTTGGTGAAAAATCCTTTAAAAACTTTAAAAGTCCATAACTTTTTGCCCCGATGTCCAATTGAAGCATTTTTTTTTTTTTTTCAAATCGCATAACGTTTCGAGACGAATGCATTGAGGTCATTTCTTCCCCTCGACCGAGCACGCCGGCGTATGGTTTACTCCTCAAGCCTCGCAAGCAAGCCGCCCGTATATACATTTACCTCGCATTACCTTTCGGGTGCGACCATACCAGCACTAATGCACCGGATCCCATCAGAACTCCGCAGTTAAGCGTGCTTGGGCGAGAGCAGTACTAAGATGGGTGACCTCTTGGGAAGTCCTCGTGTTGCACCCCTTTTCCCCTTTTCCACCGCGTCCTTTTCTTTTTCCTTTCGCCGTACCCTTCCCTTTTATTTTATTTTCCGAGCCCGCCCTTCCGCTCTATTTCACCGCGCAGGCCCGACGTCGGATTTTCTGTGAGGGATAGGGATAGTATTTTTTTTTTTTTGCAAGCCTTGGTGAAAAATCCTTTAAAAACTTTAAAAGTCCATAACTTTTTGCCCCGATGTCCAATTGAATTTTTTTTTTTTTTTTTCAAATCGCATAACGTTTCGAGACGAATGCATTGAGGTCATTTCTTCCCCTCGACCGAGCACGCCGGCGTATGGTTTACTCCTCAAGCCTCGCAGGCAAGCCGCCCTTATATACATTTACCTCGCATTACCTTTCGGGGCGACCGACCATACCAGCACTAATGCACCGGATCCCATCAGAACTCCGCAGTTAAGCGTGCTTGGGCGAGAGCAGTACTAAGATGGGTGACCTCTTGGGAAGTCCTCGTGTTGCACCCCTTTTTCCCTTTTCCACCGCGTCCTTTTCTTTTTCCTTTCGCCGTACCCTTCCCTTTTATTTTATTTTCCGAGCCCGCCCTTCCGCTCTATTTCACCGCGCAGGCCCGACGTCGGATTTTCTGTGAGGGATAGGGATAGTATTTTTTTTTTTTTGCAAGCCTTGGTGAAAAATCCTTTTAAAAACTTTAAAAGTCCATAACTTTTTGCCCCGATGTCCAATTTTTTTTTTTTTTTTTTTTCAAATCGCATAACGTTTCGAGACGAATGCATTGAGGTCATTTCTTCCCCTCGACCGAGCACGCCGGCGTATGGTTTACTCCTCAAGCCTCGCAGGCAAGCCGCCCTTATATACATTTACCTCGCATTACCTTTCGGTGCGGGTGCGACCATACCAGCACTAATGCACCGGATCCCATCAGAACTCCGCAGTTAAGCGTGCTTGGGCGAGAGCAGTACTAAGATGGGTGACCTCTTGGGAAGTCCTCGTGTTGCACCCCTTTTTCCCTTTTCCACCGCGTCCTTTTCTTTTTCCTTTCGCCGTACCCTTCCCTTTTATTTTATTTTCCGAGCCCGCCCTTCCGCTCTATTTCACCGCGCAGGCCCGACGTCGGATTTTCTGTGAGGGATAGGGATAGTATCTTTTTTTTGCAAGCCTTGGTGAAAAATCCTTTAAAAACTTTAAAAGTCCATAACTTTTTGCCCCGATGTCCAATTGAAGCAATTTTTTTTTTCAAATCGCATAACGTTTCGAGACGAATGCATTGAGGTCATTTCTTCCCCTCGACCGAGCACGCCGGCGTATGGTTTACTCCTCAAGCCTCGCAGGCAAGCCGCCCTTATATACATTTACCTCGCATTTACCTTTCGGGTGCGACCATACCAGCACTAATGCACACCGGATCCCATCAGAACTCCGCAGTTAAGCGTGCTTGGGCGAGAGCAGTACTAAGATGGGTGACCTCTTGGGAAGTCCTCGTGTTGCACCCCTTTTTCCCTTTTCCACCGCGTCCTTTTCTTTTTCCTTTCGCCGTACCCTTCCCTTTTATTTTATTTTCCGAGCCCGCCCTTCCGCTCTATTTCACCGCGCAGGCCCGACGTCGGATTTTCTGTGAGGGATAGGGATAGTATCTTTTTTTTGCAAGCCTTGGTGAAAAATCCTTTAAAAACTTTAAAAGTCCATAACTTTTTGCCCCGATGTCCAATTGAAGCAATTTTTTTTTTCAAATCGCATAACGTTTCGAGACGAATGCATTGAGGTCATTTCTTCCCCTCGACCGAGCACGCCGGCGTATGGTTTACTCCTCAAGCCTCGCAGGCAAGCCGCCCTTATATACATTTACCTCGCATTACCTTTCGGGTGCGACCATACCAGCACTAATGCACCGGATCCCATCAGAACTCCGCAGTTAAGCGTGCTTGGGCGAGAGCAGTACTAAGATGGGTGACCTCTTGGGAAGTCCTCGTGTTGCACCCCTTTTTCCCTTTTCCACCGCGTCCTTTTCTTTTTCCTTTCGCCGTACCCTTCCCTTTTATTTTATTTTCCGAGCCCGCCCTTCCGCTCTATTTCACCGCGCAGGCCCGACGTCGGATTTTTTTCTGTGAGGGATAGGGATAGTATCTTTTTTTTGCAAGCCTTGGTGAAAAATCCTTTAAAAACTTTAAAAGTCCATAACTTTTTGCCCCGATGTCCAATTGAAGCAAATTTTTTTTTTTTTCAAATCGCATAACGTTTCGAGACGAATGCATTGAGGTCATTTCTTCCCCTCGACCGAGCACGCCGGCGTATGGTTTACTCCTCAAGCCTCGCAGGCAAGCCGCCCTTATATACATTTACCTCGCATTACCTTTCGGGTGCGACCATACCAGCACTAATGCACCGGATCCCATCAGAACTCCGCAGTTAAGCGTGCTTGGGCGAGAGCAGTACTAAGTGGGTGACCTCTTGGGAAGTCCTCGTGTTGCACCCCTTTTTTTTTTTTTCCCTTTTCCACCGCGTCCTTTTCTTTTTCCTTTCGCCGTACCCTTCCCTTTTATTTTATTTTCCGAGCCCGCCCTTCCGCTCTATTTCACCGCGCAGGCCCGACGTCGGATTTTCTGTGAGGGATAGGGATAGTATTTTTTTTTTTTTGCAAGCCTTGGTGAAAAATCCTTTAAAAACTTTAAAAGTCCATAACTTTTTGCCCCGATGTCCAATTGATTTTTTTTTTTTTTTTTTTTTCAAATCGCATAACGTTTCGAGACGAATGCATTGAGGTCATTTTTCTTCCCCTCGACCGAGCACGCGGCGCGTATGGTTTACTCCTCAAGCCTCGCAGGCAAGCCGCCCTTATATACATTTTTTACCTCGCATTACCTTTCGGGTGCGACCATACCAGCACTAATGCACCGGATCCCATCAGAACTCCGCAGTTAAGCGTGCTTGGGCGAGAGCAGTACTAAGATGGGTGACCTCTTGGGAAGTCCTCGTGTTGCACCCCTTTTTCCCTTTTCCACCGCGTCCTTTTCTTTTTTTTCCTTTCGCCGTACCCTTCCCTTTTATTTTATTTTCCGAGCCCGCCCTTCCGCTCTATTTCACCGCGCAGGCCCGACGTCGGATTTTCTGTGAGGGATAGGGATAGTATCTTTTTTTTGCAAGCCTTGGTGAAAAAAAATCCTTTAAAAACTTTAAAAGTCCATAACTTTTTGCCCCGATGTCCAATTGAAGCAATTTTTTTTTTCAAATCGCATAACGTTTCGAGACGAATGCATTGAGGTCATTTTTTCCCCTCGACCGAGCACGCCGGCGTATGGTTTACTCCTCAAGCCTCGCAGGCAAGCCGCCCTTATATACATTTACCTCGCATTACCTTTCGGGTGCGACCATACCAGCACTAATGCACCGGATCCCATCAGAACTCCGCAGTTAAGCGTGCGTGCTTGGGCGAGAGCAGTACTAAGATGGGTGACCTCTTGGGAAGTCCTCGTGTTGTTGCACCCCTTTTTCCCTTTTCCACCGCGTCCTTTTCTTTTTCCTTTCGCCGTACCCTTCCCTTTTATTTTATTTTCCGAGCCCGCCCTTCCGCTCTATTTCACCGCGCAGGCCCGACGTCGGATTTTCTGTGAGGGATAGGGATAGTATCTTTTTTTTTTTTTTGCAAGCCTTGGTGAAAAATCCTTTAAAAACTTTAAAAGTCCATAACTTTTTGCCCCGATGTCCAATTGAAGCAATTTTTTTTTTTCAAATCGCATAACGTTTCGAGACGAATGCATTGAGGTCATTTCTTCCCCTCGACCGAGCACGCCGGCGTATGGTTTACTCCTCAAGCCTCGCAGGCAAGCCGCCCTTATATACATTTACCTCGCATTACCTTTCGGGTGCGACCATACCAGCACTAATGCACCGGATCCCATCAGAACTCCGCAGTTAAGCGTGCTTGGGCGAGAGCAGTACTAAGATGGGTGACCTCTTGGGAAGTCCTCGTGTTGCACCCCTTTTTCCCTTTTCCACCGCGTCCTTTTCTTTTTTTCTTTTTCCTTTCGCCGTACCCTTCCCTTTTATTTTATTTTCCGAGCCCGCCCTTCCGCTCTATTTCACCGCGCAGGCCCGACGTCGGATTTTCTGTGAGGGATAGGGATAGTATCTTTTTTTTGCAAGCCTTGGTGAAAAATCCTTTAAAAACTTTAAAAGTCCATAACTTTTTGCCCCGATGTCCAATTGAATTTTTTTTTTTTTTTTTTCAAATCGCATAACGTTTCGAGACGAATGCATTGAGGTCATTTCTTCCCCTCGACCGAGCACCCCGGCGCATGGTTTACTCCTCAAGCCTCGCAGGCAAGTCGCCCTTATATACATTTACCTCGCATTACCTTTGGGGTGAGACCATACCAACAAAAATGCACCGGATCCTATCAGAACTCCGTAGTTAAGAGTGCTTGGGCAAGAGTAGTACTAAGATGGGTGACCTCTTGGGAAGTCCTCGTGTTGCACCCCTTTTTCCCTTTTCTACCGCGTCCTTTTATTTTATTTTCCGAGCCCGCCCTTCCGCTCTATTTCACCGCGTAGGCCCGACGTCGTATTTTCTGTGAGGGATAGGGATAGTATCTTTTTTTTGCAAGCCTTGGTGAAAAATCCTTTAAAAACTTTAAAAGTCCATAACTTTTTGCCCCGATGTCCAATTGATTTTTTTTTTTTTTTTTTTTCAAATCGCATAACGTTTCGAGACGAATGCATTGAGGTCATTTTTCTTCCCCTCGACCGAGCACGCCGGCGTATGGTTTACTCCTCAAGCCTCGCAGGCAAGCCGCCCTTATATACATTTACCTCGCATTACCTTTCGGGTGCGACCATACCAGCACTAATGCACCGGATCCCATCAGAACTCCGCAGTTAAGCGTGCTTGGGCGAGAGCAGTACTAAGATGGGTGACCTCTTGGGAAGTCCTCGTGTTGCACCCCTTTTTCCCTTTTCCACCGCGTCCTTTTCTTTTTTTTTCCTTTCGCCGCCCTTCCCTTTTATTTTATTTTCCGAGCCCGCCCTTCCGCTCTATTTCACCGCGCAGGCCCGACGTCGGATTTTCTGTGAGGGATAGGGATAGTATTTTTTTTTTTTTTTGCAAGCCTTGGTGAAAAATCCTTTAAAAACTTTAAAAGTCCATAACTTTTTGCCCCGATGTCCAATTGAAGCATTTTTTTTTTTTTTTTTTCAAATCGCATAACGTTTCGAGACGAATGCATTGAGGTCATTTCTCCCCTCGACGACCGAGCACGCCGGCGTATGGTTTACTCCTCAAGCCTCGCAGGCAAGCCGCCCTTATATACATTTACCTCGCATTACCTTTCGGGTGCGACCATACCAGCACTAATGCACCGGATCCCATCAGAACTCCGCAGTTAAGCGTGCTTGGGCGAGAGCAGTACTAAGATGGGGACCTCTTGGGAAGTCCTCGTGTTGCACCCCTTTTTTTTCCCTTTTCCACCGCGTCCTTTTCTTTTTCCTTTCGCCGTACCCTTCCCTTTTATTTTTTATTTTCCGAGCCCGCCCTTCCGCTCTATTTCACCGCGCAGGCCCGACGTCGGATTTTCTGTGAGGGATAGGGATAGTATCTTTTTTTTGCAAGCCTTGGTGAAAAATCCTTTAAAAACTTTAAAAGTCCATAACTTTTTGCCCCGATGTCCAATTGAAGCAATTTTTTTTTTCAAATCGCATAACGTTTCGAGACGAATGCATTGAGGTCATTTCTTCCCCTCGACCGAGCACGCCGGCGTATGGTTTACTCCTCAAGCCTCGCAGGCAAGCCGCCCTTATATACATTTACCTCGCATTACCTTTCGGGTGCGACCATACCAGCACTAATGCACCGGATCCCATCAGAACTCCGCAGTTAAGCGTGCTTGGGCGAGAGCAGTACTAAGATGGGTGACCTCTTGGGAAGTCCTCGTGTTGCACCCCTTTTTCCCTTTTCCACCGCGTCCTTTTCTTTTTCCTTTCGCCGTACCCTTCCCTTTTATTTTATTTTCCGAGCCCGCCCCCTCGCTCTATTTCACCGCGCAGGCCCGACGTCGGATTTTCTGTGAGGGATAGGGATAGTATCTTTTTTTTGCAAGCCTTGGTGAAAAAAAAATCCTTTAAAAACTTTAAAAGTCCATAACTTTTTGCCCCGATGTCCAATTTTTTTTTTTTTTTTTTCAAATCGCATAACGTTTCGAGACGAATGCATTGAGGTCATTTCTTCCCCTCGACCGAGCACGCCGGCGTATGGTTTACTCCTCAAGCCTCGCAGGCAAGCCGCCCTTATATACATTTACCTCGCATTACCTTTCGGGTGCGACCATACCAGCACTAATGCACCGGATCCCATCAGAACTCCGCAGTTAAGCGTGCTTGGGCGAGAGCAGTACTAAGATGGGTGACCTCTTGGGAAGTCCTCGTGTTGCACCCCTTTTTCCCTTTTCCACCGCGTCCTTTTCTTTTTCCTTTCGCCGTACCCTTCCCTTTTATTTTATTTTCCGAGCCCGCCCTTCCGCTCTATTTCACCGCGCAGGCCCGACGTCGGATTTTCTGTGAGGGATAGGGATAGTATCTTTTTTTTGCAAGCCTTGGTGAAAAATCCTTTAAAAACTTTAAAAGTCCATAACTTTTTGCCCCGATGTCCAATTGAATTTTTTTTTTTTTTCAAATCGCATAACGTTTCGAGACGAATGCATTGAGGTCATTTCTTCCCCTCGACCGAGCACGCCGGCGTATGGTTTACTCCTCAAGCCTCGCAGGCAAGCCGCCCTTATATACATTTACCTCGCATTACCTTTCGGGTGCGACCATACCAGCACTAATGCACCGGATCCCATCAGAACTCCGCAGTTAAGCGTGCTTGGGCGAGAGCAGTACTAAGATGGGTGACCTCTTGGGAAGTCCTCGTGTTGCACCCCTTTTTCCCTTTTCCACCGCGTCCTTTTCTTTTTCCTTTCGCCGTACCCTTCCCTTTTATTTTATTTTCCGAGCCCGCCCTTCCGCTCTATTTCACCGCGCAGGCCCGACGTCGGATTTTCTGTGAGGGATAGGGATAGTATCTTTTTTTTGCAAGCCTTGTGAAAAATCCTTTAAAAACTTTAAAAGTCCATAACTTTTTGCCCCGATGTCCAATTGAAGCATTTTTTTTTTTTTTTCAAATCGCATAACGTTTCGAGACGAATGCATGCATTCATTTCATTTCTTCCCCTCGACCGAGCACGCCGGCGTATGGTTTACTCCTCAAGCCTCGCAGGCAAGCCGCCCTTATATACATTTACCTCGCGCATTACCTTTCGGGTGCGACCATACCAGCACTAATGCACCGGATCCCATCAGAACTCCGCAGTTAAGCGTGCTTGGGCGAGAGCAGTACTAAGATGGGTGACCTCTTGGGAAGTCCTCGTGTTGCACCCCTTTTTCCCTTTTCCACCGCGTCCTTTTCTTTTTCCTTTCGCCGTACCCTTCCATTTTATTTTATTTTCCGAGCCAGCCCCTCCGCTCTATTTCACCGCGCAGGCCCGACGTCGGATTCTCTGTGAGGGATAGGGATAGTATCTTTTTTTTTGCAAGCCTTGGTGAAAATCCTTTAAAAATTTTAGAAGTCCATAATTTTTCGCCCCGATGTCCAATTGAAGCAATTTTTTTTGTCAAATCGCATAACGTTTCGAGACGAATGCATTGGGGTCATTTCTTCCCCTCGACCGAGCACCCCGGCGTATGGTTTACTCCTCAAGCCTCGCAGGCAAGCCGCCCTTATATACATTTACCTCGCATTACCTTTCGGGTGCGACAATACCAGCACTAATCCCACCGAATCCCATCAGAAACGCGCAGTAAGCGTGCTTGGGTACTAAAGAGCAGTACTAAGATGGGTGACCTCTTGGGAAGTCGTGTTGCACCCCTTTTTCCCTTTTCCACCGCGTCCTTTTCTTTTTCCTTTCGCCGTACCCTTCCCTTTTATTTTATTTTCCGAGCCCGCCCTTCCGCTCTATTTCACCGCGCAGGCCCGACGTCGGATTTTCTGTGAGGGATAGGGATAGTATCTTTTTTTTGCAAGCCTTGGTGAAAAATCCTTTAAAAACTTTAAAAGTCCATAACTTTTTTTTGCCCCGATGTCCAATTGAAGCAATTTTTTTTTTTCAAATCGCATAACGTTTCGAGACGAATGCATTGAGGTCATTTCTTCCCCTCGACCGAGCACGCCGGCGTATGGTTTACTCCTCAAGCCTCGCAGGCAAGCCGCCCTTATATACATTTACCTCGCATTACCTTTCGGGTGCGACCATACCAGCACTAATGCACCGGATCCCATCAGAACTCCGCAGTTAAGCGTGCTTGGGCGAGAGCAGTACTAAGATGGGTGACCTCTTGGGAAGTCCTCGTGTTGCACCCCTTTTTCCCTTTTCCACCGCGTCCTTTTCTTTTTCCTTTCGCCGTACCCTTCCCTTTTATTTTATTTTCCGAGCCCGCCCTTCCGCTCTATTTCACCGCGCAGGCCCGACGTCGGATTTTCTGTGAGGGATAGGGATAGTATCTTTTTTTTGCAAGCCTTGGTGAAAAATCCTTTAAAAACTTTAAAAGTCCATAACTTTTTGCCCCGATGTCCAATTGAATTTTTTTTTTTTTTTTTTTCAAATCGCATAACGTTTCGAGACGAATGCATTGAGGTCATTTCTTCCCCTCGACCGAGCACGCCGGCGTATGGTTTACTCCTCAAGCCTCGCAGGCAAGCCGCCCTTATATACATTTACCTCGCATTACCTTTCGGGTGCGACCATACCAGCACTAATGCACCGGATCCCATCAGAACTCCGCAGTTAAGCGTGCTTGGGCGAGAGCAGTACTAAGATGGGGTGACCTCTTGGGAAGTCCTCGTGTTGCACCCCTTTTTCCCTTTTCCACCGCGTCCTTTTCTTTTTCCTTTCGCCGTACCCTTCCCTTTTATTTTATTTTCCGAGCCCGCCCTTCCGCTCTATTTCACCGCGCAGGCCCGACGTCGGATTTTCTGTGAGGGATAGGGATAGTATCTTTTTTTTGCAAGCCTTGGTGAAAAATCCTTTAAAAACTTTAAAAGTCCATAACTTTTTGCCCCGATGTCCAATTGAAGCAATTTTTTTTTCAAATCGCATAACGTTTCGAGACGAATGCATTGAGGTCATTTCTCCCCTCGACCGAGCACGCCGGCGTATGGTTTTACTGCTCAAGCCTCGCAGGCAAGCCGCCCTTATATACATTTACCTCGCATTACCTTTCGGGTGCGACCATACCAGCACTAATGCACCGGATCCCATCAGAACTCCGCAGTTAAGCGTGCTTGGGCGAGAGCAGTACTAAGATGGGTGACCTCTTGGGAAGTCCTCGTGTTGCACCCCTTTTTCCCTTTTCCACCGCGTCCTTTTCTTTTTCCTTTCGCCGTACCCTTCCCTTTTATTTTATTTTCCGAGCCCGCCCTTCCGCTCTATTTCACCGCGCAGGCCCGACGTCGGATTTTCTGTGAGGGATAGGGATAGTATCTTTTTTTTGCAAGCCTTGGTGAAAAATCCTTTAAAAACTTTAAAAGTCCATAACTTTTTGCCCCGATGTCCAATTGAAGCAATTTTTTTTTTTCAAATCGCATAACGTTTCGAGACGATGCATTGAGGTCATTTCTTCCCCTCGACCGAGCACGCCGGCGTATGGTTTACTCCTCAAGCCTCGCAGGCAAGCCGCCCTTATATACATTTACCTCGCATTACCTTTCGGGTGCGACCATACCAGCACACTAATGCACCGGGATCCCATCAGAACTCCGCAGTTAAGCGTGCTTGGGCGAGAGCAGTACTAAGATGGGTGACCTCTTGGGAAGTCCTCGTGTTGCACCCCTTTTTCCCTTTTCCACCGCGTCCTTTTCTTTTTCCTTTCGCCGTACCCTTCCCTTTTATTTTATTTTCCGAGCCCGCCCTTCCGCTCTATTTCACCGCGCAGGCCCGACGTCGGATTTTCTGTGAGGGATAGGGATAGTATTTTTTTTTTTTTGCAAGCCTTGGTGAAAAATCCTTTAAAAACTTTAAAAGTCCATAACTTTTTGCCCCGATGTCCAATTGAAGCATTTTTTTTTTTTTTTTTCAAATCGCATAACGTTTCGAGACGAATGCATTGAGGTCATTTCTTCCCCTCGACCGAGCACGCCGGCGTATGGTTTACTCCTCAAGCCTCGCAGGCAAGCCGCCCTTATATACATTTACCTCGCATTACCTTTCGGGTGCGACCATACCAGCACTAATGCACCAGATCCCATCAGAACTCCGCAGCTAAGCGTGCTTGGCCGAGAGCAGTACTAAGATGGGTGACCTCTTGGGAAGTCCTCGTGTTGCACCCCTTTTTCCCTTTTCCACCGCGTCCTTTTCTTTTTCCTTTCGCCGTACCCTTCCATTTTATTTTATTTTCCGAGCCCGCCCCTCCGCTCTATTTCACCGCGCAGGCCCGACGTCGGATTCTCTGTGAGGGATAGGGATAGTATTTTTTTTTTGCAAGCCTTGGTGAAAATCCTTTAAAAACTTTAGAAGTCCATAACTTTTCGCCCCGATGTCCAATTGAAGCAATTTTTTTTTTTTTTTGTCAAATTGCATAACGTTTCGAGACGAATGCATTGAGGTCATTTCTTCCCCTCTTCCCCTCGACCGAGCAGCCGGCGTATGGTTTTACTCCTCAAGCCTCGCAGGCAAGCCGCTTATTATTACATTTACCTCGCATTACCTTTCGGGTGCGACCATACCAGCACTAATGCACCGGATCCCATCAGAACTCCGCAGTTAAGCGTGCTTGGACCTCTTGGGGAGAGAGCAGTACTAAGATGGGTGACCTCTTGGGAAGTCCTCGTGTTGCACCCCTTTTTCCTTTTTTTCCACCGCGTCCTTTTCTTTTTTTTCCTTTCGCCCGTACCCTTCCCTTTTATTTTATTTTCCGAGCCCGCCCTTCCGCTCTTTTCACCGCGCAGGCCCGACGTCGGATTTTCTGTGAGGGATAGGGATAGTATCTTTTTTTTTTTTTTTTTGCAAGCCTTGGTGAAAAATCCTTTAAAAACTTTAAAAGTCCATAACTTTTTGCCCCGATGTCCAATTTTTTTTTTTTTTTTTTCAAATCGCATAACGTTTCGAGACGAATGCATTGAGGTCATTTCTTCCCCTCGACCGAGCACGCCGGCGTATGGTTTACTCCTCAAGCCTCGCAGGCAAGCCGCCCTTATATACATTTACCTCGCATTACCTTTCGGGTGCGACCATACCAGCACTAATGCACCGGATCCCATCAGAACTCCGCAGTTAAGCGTGCTTGGGAGAGAGAGAGCAGTACTAAGATGGGTGACCTCTTGGGAAGTCCTCGTGTTGCACCCCTTTTTCCCTTTTCCACCGCGTCCTTTTTTTTTTTTCCTTTCGCCGTACCCTTCCCTTTTATTTTATTTTCCGAGCCCGCCCTTCCGCTCTATTTCACCGCGCAGGCCCGACGTCGGATTTTCTGTGAGGGATAGGGATAGTATCTTTTTTTTGCAAGCCTTGGTGGTGAAAAATCCTTTAAAAACTTTAAAAGTCCATAACTTTTTGCCCCGATGTCCAATTGAATTTTTTTTTTTTTTTTCAAATCGCATAACGTTTCGAGACGAATGCATTGAGGTCATTTCTTCCCCTCGACCGAGCACGCCGGCGTATGGTTTACTCCTCAAGCCTCGCAGGCAAGCCGCCCTTATTTATACATTTACCCTCGCATTACCTTTCGGGTGCGACCATACCAGCACTAATGCACCGGATCCCATCAGAACTCCGCAGTTAAGCGTGCTTGGGCGAGAGCAGTACTAAGATGGGTGACCTCTTGGGAAGTCCTCGTGTTGCACCCCTTTTTCCCTTTTCCACCGCGTCCTTTTCTTTTTCCTTTCGCCGTACCCTTCCCTTTTATTTTATTTTCCGAGCCCGCCCTTCCGCTCTATTTCACCGCGCAGGCCCGACGTCGGATTTTCTGTGAGGGATAGGGATAGTATCTTTTTTTTGCAAGCCTTGGTGAAAAATCCTTTAAAAACTTTAAAAGTCCATAACTTTTTGCCCCGATGTCCAATTGAAGCATTTTTTTTTTTTTCAAATCGCATAACGTTTCGAGACGAATGCATTGAGGTCATTTCTTCCCCTCGACCGAGCACGCCGGCGTATGGTTTACTCCTCAAGCCTCGCAGGCAAGCCGCCCTTATATACATTTACCTCGCATTACCTTTCGGGTGCGACCATACCAGCACTAATGCACCGGATCCCATCAGAACTCCGCAGTTAAGCGTGCTTGGGCGAGAGCAGTACTAAGATGGGTGACCTCTTGGGAAGTCCTCGTGTTGCACCCCTTTTTCCCTTTTCCACCGCGTCCTTTTCTTTTTCCTTTCGCCGTACCCTTCCCTTTTATTTTATTTTCCGAGCCCGCCCTTCCGCTCTATTTCACCGCGCAGGCCCGACGTCGGATTTTCTGTGAGGGATAGGGATAGTATCTTTTTTTTGCAAGCCTTGGTGAAAAATCCTTTAAAAACTTTAAAAGTCCATAACTTTTTGCCCCGATGTCCAATTGAATTTTTTTTTTTTTTTTTTTCAAATCGCATAACGTTTCGAGACGAATGCATTGAGGTCATTTCTTCCCCTCGACCGAGCACGCCGGCGTATGGTTTACTCCTCAAGCCTCGCAGGCAAGCCGCCCTTATATACATTTACCTCGCATTACCTTTCGGGTGCGACCATACCAGCACTAATGCACCGGATCCCATCAGAACTCCGCAGTTAAAGCGTGCTTGGGCGAGAGCAGTACTAAGATGGGTGACCTCTTGGGAAGTCCTCGTGTTGCACCCCTTTTTTTTTCCCTTTTCCACCGCGTCCTTTTATTTTTTTTCCTTTCGCCGTACCCTTCCCTTTTATTTTATTTTCCGAGCCCGCCCTTCCGCTCTATTTCACCGCGCAGGCCCGACGTCGGATTTTCTGTGAGGGATAGGGATAGTATTTTTTTTTTGCAAGCCTTGGTGAAAAATCCTTTAAAAACTTTAAAAGTCCATAACTTTTTGCCCCGATGTCCAATTGAAGCAATTTTTTTTTTCAAATCGCATAACGTTTCGAGACGAATGCATTGAGGTCATTTCTTCCCCTCGACCGAGCACGCCGGCGTATGGTTTACTCCTCAAGCCTCGCAGGCAAGCCGCCCTTATATACATTTACCTCGCATTACCTTTCGGGTGCGACCATACCAGCACTAATGCACCGGATCCCATCAGAACTCCGCAGTTAAGCGTGCTTGGGCGAGAGCAGTACTAAGATGGGTGACCTCTTGGGAAGTCCTCGTGTTGCACCCCTTTTTTTTTTCCCTTTTCCACCGCGTTTTTTCTTTTTCCTTTCGCCGTACCCTTCCCTTTTATTTTATTTTCCGAGCCCGCCCTTCCGCTCTATTTCACCGCGCAGGCCCGACGTCGGATTTTCTGTGAGGGATAGGGATAGTATCTTTTTTTTGCAAGCCTTGGTGAAAAATCCTTTAAAAACTTTAAAAGTCCATAACTTTTTGCCCCGATGTCCAATTGAAGCAATTTTTTTTTTCAAATCGCATAACGTTTCGAGACGAATGCATTGAGGTCATTTTTTCTTCCCTCGACCGAGCACGCCGGCGTATGGTTTACTCCTCAAGCCTCGCAGGCAAGCCGCCCTTATATACATTTACCTCGCATTACCTTTCGGGTGCGACCATACCAGCACTAATGCACCGGATCCCATCAGAACTCCGCAGTTAAGCGTGTTTGGGCGAGAGAGAGCAGTACTAAGATGGGTGACCTCTTGGGACCTCTTGGGAAGTCCTCGTGTTGCACCCCTTTTTTTTTTTCCCTTTTCCACCGCGTTTTTTTTTTTTTCCTTTCGCCGTACCCTTCCCTTTTATTTTATTTTCCGAGCCCGCCCTTCCGCTCTATTTCACCGCGCAGGCCCGACGTCGGATTTTCTGTGAGGGATAGGGATAAAATTTTTTTTTTTTTGCAAGCCTTGGTGAAAAATCCTTTAAAAACAATTTTTTTTTTTAAAAGTCCATAACTTTTTGCCCCGATGTCCAATTGAAGCATTTTTTTTTTTTTTTTTCAAATCGCATAACGTTTCGAGACGAATGCATTGAGGTCATTTCTTCCCCTCGACCGAGCACGCCGGCGTATGGTTTACTCCTCAAGCCTCGCAGGCAAGCCGCCCTTATATACATTTACCTCGCATTACCTTTCGGGTGCGACCATACCAGCACTAATGCACCGGATCCCATCAGAACTCCGCAGTTAAGCGTGCTTGGGCGAGAGCAGTACTAAGATGGGGACCTCTTGGAAGTCCTCCTGTTGTTGCACCTTTTTTTTTCCTTTTTTTTTTTTTTCCCTTTTTTTTTCCACCGCGTCCTTTTTCTTTTTCCTTTCGCCGTACCCTTCCCTTTTATTTTATTTTCCGAGCCCGCCCTTCCGCTCTATTTCACCGCGCAGGCCCGACGTTTTTTTTCTGTGAGGGATAGGGATAGTATCTTTTTTTTGCAAGCCTTGGTGGTGAAAAATCCTTTAAAAACTTTAAAAGTCCATAACTTTTTGCCCCGATGTCCAATTGAAGCAATTTTTTTTTTTCAAATCGCATAACGTTTCGAGACGAATGCATTGAGGTCATTTCTTCCCCTCGACCGAGCACGCCGGTTTTATGGTTTACTCCTCAAGCCTCGCAGGCAAGCCCTTATATATACATTTACCTCGCATTACCTTTCGGGTGCGACCATACCAGCACTAATGCACCGGATCCCATCAGAACTCCGCAGTTAAGCGTGCTTGGGCGAGTACTAGATGGGTGACCTCTTGGGAAGTCCTCGTGTTGCCCCTTTTTTCCCTTTTCCCACCGCGTCCTTTTCTTTTTCCTTTCGCCGTACCCTTCCCTTTTATTTTATTTTCCGAGCCCGCCCTTCCGCTCTATTTCACCGCGCAGGCCCGACGTCGGATTTTCTGTGAGGGATAGGGATAGTATCTTTTTTTTTTTTTTGCAAGCCTTGGTGAAAAATCCTTTAAAAACTTTAAAAGTCCATAACTTTTTTTTGCCCCGATGTCCAATTGAAGCAATTTTTTTTTTTCAAATCGCATAACGTTTCGAGACGAATGCATTGAGGTCATTTCTTCCCCTCGACCGAGCACGCCGGCGTATGGTTTACTCCTCAAGCCTCGCAGGCAAGCCGCCCCGCCCTTATATACATTTACCTCGCATTACCTTTCGGGTGCGACCATACCAGCACTAATGCACCGGATCCCATCAGAACTCCGCAGTTAAGCGTGCTTGGGCGAGAGCAGTACTAAGATGGGTGACCTCTTGGGAAGTCCTCGTGTTGCACCCCTTTTTCCCCACCGCTTTTTCCTTTTTCTTTTTCCTTTCGCCGTACCCTTCCCTTTTATTTTATTTTTCCGAGCCCGCCCTTCCGCTCTATTTCACCGCGCAGGCCCGACGTCGGATTTTTTTCTGTGAGGGATAGGGATAGTATCTTTTTTTTTTGCAAGCCTTGGTGAAAAATCCTTTAAAAACTTTAAAAGTCCATAACTTTTTGCCCCGATGTCCAATTGAAGCATTTTTTTTTTTTTCAAATCGCATAACGTTTCGAGACGAATGCATTGAGGTCATTTCTCCCCTCGACCCCTCGACCGAGCACGCCGGCGTATTTTCCTACTCCTCAAGCCTCGCAGGCAAGCCGCCCTTATATACATTTACCTCGCATTACCTTTCGGGTGCGACCATACCAGCACTAATGCACCGGATCCCATCAGAACTCCGCAGTTAAGCGTGCTTGGGCGAGAGCAGTACTAAGATGGGTGACCTCTTGGGAAGTCCTCGTGTTGCACCCCTTTTTCCCTTTTCCACCGCGTCCTTTTTTTTTTTCCTTTCGCCGTACCCTTCCCTTTTATTTTATTTTCCGAGCCCCCGCCCTTCCGCTCTATTTCACCGCGCAGGCCCGACGTCGGATTTTCTGTGAGGGATAGGGATAGTATCTTTTTTTTTGCAAGCCTTGGTGTGAAAAAAAATCCTTTAAAAACTTTAAAAGTCCATAACTTTTTGTCCCCCGATGTCCAATTGAAGCAATTTTTTTTTTCAAATCGCATAACGTTTCGAGACGAATGCATTGAGGTCATTTCTTCCCCCCTCGACCGAGCACGCCGGCGTATGGTTTACTCCTCAAGCCTCGCAGGCAAGCCGCCCTTATATACATTTACCTCGCATTACCTTTCGGGTGCGACCATACCAGCACTAATGCACCGGATCCCATCAGAAACTCCGCAGTTAAGCGTGTGCTTGGGCGAGAGCAGTACTAAGATGGGTGACCTCTTGGGAAGTCCTCGTGTTGCACCCCTTTTTCCCTTTTCCACCGCGTCCTTTTCTTTTTCCTTTGCCGTACCCTTCCCTTTTATTTTATTTTCCGAGCCCGCCCTTCCGCTCTATTTCACCGCGCAGGCCCGACGTCGGATTTTCTGTGAGGGATAGGGATAGTATTTTTTTTTTTTTTTGCAAGCCTTGGTGAAAAATCCTTTAAAAACTTTAAAAGTCCATAACTTTTTGCCCCGATGTCCAATTGAAGCAATTTTTTTTTTTTTTTTCAAATCGCATAACGTTTCGAGACGAATGCATTGAGGTCATTTCTTCCCCTCGACCGAGCACGCCGGCGTATGGTTTACTCCTCAAGCCTCGCAGGCAAGCCGCCCTTTATATCGCTTTATTTACCTCGCATTACCTTTCGGGTGCGACCATACCAGCACTAATGCACCGGATCCCATCAGAACTCCGCAGTTAAGCGTGCGTGCTTGGGCGAGAGCAGTACTAAGATGGGTGACCTCTTGGGAAGTCCTCGTGTTGCACCCCTTTTTCCCTTTTCCACCGCGTCCTTTTCTTTTTCCTTTCGCCGTACCCTTCCCTTATTTTATTTTCCGAGCCCGCCCTTCCGCTCTATTTCACCGCGCAGGCCCGACGTCGGATTTTCTGTGAGGGATAGGGATAGTATTTTTTTTTTTTTTTTGCAAGCCTTGGTGAAAAATCCTTTAAAAACTTTAAAAGTCCATAACTTTTTGCCCCGATGTCCAATTTTTTTTTTTTTTTTTTTTTTTTCAAATCGCATAACGTTTCGAGACGAATGCATTGAGGTCATTTCTTCCCCTCGACCGAGCGCCGGCGTATGGTTTACTCCTCAAGCCTCGCAGGCAAGCCGCCCTTATATACATTTACCTCGCATTACCTTTCGGGTGCGACCATACCAGCACTAATGCACCGGATCCCATCAGAACTCCGCAGTTAAGCGTGCTTGGGCGAGAGCAGAGAGCAGTACTAAGATGGGTGACCTCTTGGGAAGTCCTCGTGTTGCACCTTTTTTTTTTTTTTTCCCTTTTCCACCGCGTCCTTTTCTTTTTCCTTTCGCCGTACCCTTCCCTTTTATTTTATTTTCGAGCGCCCCCCCCCCGCCCTTCCGCTCTATTTCACCGCGCAGGCCCGACGTCGGATTTTCTGTGAGGGATAGGGATAGTATTTTTTTTTTTTGCAAGCCTTGGTGAAAAATCCTTTAAAAACTTTAAAAGTCCATAACTTTTTGCCCCGATGTCCAATTGAAGCATTTTTTTTTTTTTTTTCAAATCGCATAACGTTTCGAGACGAATGCATTGAGGTCATTTCTTCCCCTCGACCGAGCACGCCGGCGTATGGTTTACTCCTCAAGCCTCGCAGGCAAGGCGCCCTTAAGCCGCCCATTTTATATACATTTACCTCGCATTACCTTTCGGGTGCGACCATACCAGCACTAATGCACCGGATCCCATCAGAACTCCGCAGTTAAGCGTGCTTGGGCGAGAGCAGTACTAAGATGGGTGACCTCTTGGGAAGTCCTCGTGTTGCACCCCTTTTTCCCTTTTCCACCGCGTCCTTTTCTTTTTCCTTTCGCCGTACCCTTCCCTTTTATTTTATTTTCCGAGCCCGCCCTTCCGCTCTATTTCACCGCGCAGGCCCGACGTCGGATTTTCTGTGAGGGATAGGGATAGTATTTTTTTTTTTGCAAGCCTTGGTGAAAAAAAATCCTTAAAAAAACTTTAAAAGTCCATAACTTTTTGCCCCGATGTCCAATTTTTTTTTTTTTTTTTTCAAATCGCATAACGTTTCGAGACGAATGCATTGAGGTCATTTCTTCCCCTCGACCGAGCACGCCGGCGTATGGTTTACTCCTCAAGCCTCGCAGGCAAGCCGCCCTTATATACATTTACCTCGCATTACCTTTCGGGTGCGACCATACCAGCACTAATGCACCGGATCCCATCAGAACTCCGCAGTTAAGCGTGCTTGGGCGAGAGCAGTACTAAGATGGGTGACCTCTTGGGAAGTCCTCGTGTTGCACCCCTTTTTCCCTTTTCCACCGCGTCCTTTTCTTTTTCCTTTCGCCGTACCCTTCCCTTTTATTTTATTTTCCGAGCCCGCCCTTCCGCTCTATTTCACCGCGCAGGCCCGACGTCGGATTTTCTGTGAGGGATAGGGATAGTATTTTTTTTTTTTTTGCAAGCCTTGGAAAATCCTTTAAAAACTTTTTTAAAAGTCCATAACTTTTTGCCCCGATGTCCAATTGAAGCAATTTTTTTTTTTTTTTCAAATCGCATAACGTTTCGAGACGAATGCATTGAGGTCATTTCTTCCCCTCGACCGAGCACGCCGGCGTATGGTTTACTCCTCAAGCCTCGCAGGCAAGCCGCCCTTATATACATTTACCTCGCATTACCTTTCGGGTGCGACCATACCAGCACTAATGCACCGGATCCCATCAGAACTCCGCAGTTAAGCGTGCTTGGGCGAGAGCAGTACTAAGATGGGTGACCTCTTGGGAAGTCCTCGTGTTGCACCCCTTTTTCCCTTTTCCACCGCGTCCTTTTCTTTTTCCTTTCGCCGTACCCTTCCCTTTTATTTTATTTTCCGAGCCCGCCCTTCCGCTCTATTTCACCGCGCAGGCCCGACATCGGATTTTCTGTGAGGGATAGGGATAGTATATTTTTTTTTGCAAGACTTGGTGAAAAATCCTTTAAAAACTTTAAAAGTCCATAACTTTTTGCCCCGATGTCCAATTGAAGCATTTTTTTTTTTTTTTTCAAATCGCATAACGTTTCGGGACGAATGCATTTGGGTCATTTCTTTCCCTCGATCGAGCACCCCGGCGTATGGTTTACTCCTCAAGCCTCGCAGGCAAGCCGCCCTTATATACATTTACCTCGCATTAGTTTTAGGGTGCGACCATACCAGCACTAATGCACCGGATCCCATTAGAACTCCTCAGTTAAGCGTGCTTGGGCGAAAGCATTACTAAGATGGGTGATCTCTTGGGAAGTCCTCGTGTTGACCCCCTTTTTCCCTTTTCCACTGCGTCCTTTTCCTTTTCCTTTCGCCGTACCCTTCCCTTTTATTTTATTTTCCGAGCCCGCCCTTCCGCTCTATCTCAGTGCGCAGGCCCGACGTCGGATTTTCTGTGAGTGATAGGGATAGTATGTTTTTTTTGCAAGCCTTGATGAAAATCGTTTAAAAACTTTATAAGTCCATAACTTTTTGCCCCGATGTCCAATTGAATCAATTTTTTTTTTTTTTTTTCAAATCGCATAACGTTTCGAGACGAATGCATTGAGGTCATTTCTTCCCCCCCTCGACCGAGCACGCCGGCGTATGGTTTTTACTCCTCAAGCCTCGCAGGCAAGCCGCCCTTATATACATTTACCTCGCATTACCTTTCGGGTGCGACCATACCAGCACTAATGCACCGGATCCCATCAGAACTCCGCAGTTAAGCGTGCTTGGGCGAGAGCAGTACTAAGATGGGTGACCTCTTGGGAAGTCCTCGTGTTGCACCCCTTTTTCCCTTTTCCACCGCGTCCTTTTCTTTTTCCTTTCGCCGTACCCTTCCCTTTTATTTTATTTTCCGAGCCCGCCCTTCCGCTCTATTTCACCGCGCAGGCCCGACGTCGGATTTTCTGTGAGGGATAGGGATAGTATTTTTTTTTTGCAAGCCTTGGTGAAAATCCTTTAAAAACTTTAAAAGTCCATAACTTTTTTTTGCCCCGATGTCCAATTGATTTTTTTTTTTTTTTTTTCAAATCGCATAACGTTTCGAGACGAATGCATTGAGGTCATTTCTTCCCCTCGACCGAGCCCGCCGGCGTATGGTTTACTCCTCAAGCCTCGCAGGCAAGCCGCCCTTATATACATTTACCTCGCATTACCTTTCGGGTGCGACCATACCAGCACTAATGCACCGGATCCCATCAGAACTCCGCAGTAAGCGTGCTTGGGCGAGAGCAGTACTAAGATGGGTGACCTCTTGGGAAGTCCTCGTGTTGCACCGTTTTTTCTTTTTTTTTTCCCTTTTCCACCGCGTCCTTTTCTTTTTCCTTTCGCCGTACCCTTCCCTTTTATTTTATTTTCCGAGCCCGCCCTTCCGCTCTATTTCACCGCGCAGGCCCGACGTCGGATTTTCTGTGAGGGATAGGGATAGTATTTTTTTTTTTTGCAAGCCTTGGTGAAAAATCCTTTAAAAAAAAAGTCCATAACTTTTTGCCCCGATGTCCAATTGAAGCAATTTTTTTTTTTTCAAATCGCATAACGTTTCGAGACGAATGCATTGGGGTCATTTCTTCCCCTCGACCGAGCACGCCGGCGTATGGTTTACTCCTCAAGCCTCGCAGGCAAGCCGCCCTTATATACATTTACCTCGCATTACCTTTCGGGTGCGACCATACCAGCACTAATGCACCGGATCCCATCAGAACTCCGCAGTTAAGCGTGCTTGGGAGAGAGCAGTACTAAGATGGGTGACCTCTTGGGAAGTCCTCGTGTTGCACCCCTTTTTCCCTTTTCCACCGCGTCCTTTTCTTTTTCCTTTCGCCGTACCCTTCCCTTTTATTTTATTTTCCGAGCCCGCCCTTCCGCTCTATTTCACCGCGCAGGCCCGACGTCGGATTTTCTGTGAGGGATAGGGATAGTATCTTTTTTTTGCAAGCCTTGGTGAAAAATCCTTTAAAAACTTTAAAAGTCCATAACTTTTTGCCCCGATGTCCAATTGAAGCAATTTTTTTTTTCAAATCGCATAACGTTAACGTTTCGAGACGAATGCATTGAGGTCATTTCTTCCCCTCGACCGAGCAGCACGCCGGCGTATGGTTTACTCCTCAAGCCTCGCAGGCAAGCCGCCCTTATATACATTTACCTCGCATTACCTTTCGGGTGCGACCATACCAGCACTAATGCACCGGATCCCATCAGAACTCCGCAGTTAAGCGTGCTTGGGCGAGAGCAGTACTAAGATGGGTGACCTCTTGGGAAGTCCTCGTGTTGCACCCCTTTTTTTTTTCCCTTTTCCACCGCGTCCTTTTCTTTTTCCTTTCGCCGTACCCTTCCCTTTTATTTTATTTTCCGAGCCCCCGCCCTTCCGCTCTATTTCACCGCGCAGGCCCGACGTCGGATTTTCTGTGAGGGATAGGGATAGTATTTTTTTTTTGCAAGCCTTGGTGAAAAATCCTTTAAAAACTTTAAAAGTCCATAACTTTTTGCCCCGATGTCCAATTGAAGCATTTTTTTTTTTCAAATCGCATAACGTTTCGAGACGAATGCATTGAGGTCATTTCTTCCCCTCGACCGAGCACCCCGGCGTATGGTTTACTCCTCAAGCCTCGCAGGCAAGCCGCCCTTATATACATTTTACCTCGCATTACCTTTCGGGTGCGACCATACCAGCACTAATGCACCGGATCCCATCAGAACTCCGCAGTTAAGCGTGCTTGGGCGAGAGCAGTACTAAGATGGGTGACCTCTTGGGAAGTCCTCGTGTTGCACCCCTTTTTCCCTTTTCCACCGCGTCCTTTTCTTTTTCCTTTCGCCGTACCCTTCCCTTTTATTTTATTCCGAGCCCCCCCCCCCTTCCGCTCTATTTCACCGCGCAGGCCCGACGTCGGATTTTCTGTGAGGGATAGGGATAGTATCTTTTTTTTGCAAGCCTTGGTGAAAAATCCTTTAAAAACTTTAAAAGTCCATAACTTTTTGCCCCGATGTCCAATTGATTTTTTTTTTTTTTTTTCAAATCGCATAACGTTTCGAGACGAATGCATTGAGGTCATTTCTTCCCCTCGACCGAGCACGCCGGCGTATGGTTTACTCCTCAAGCCTCGCAGGCAAGCCGCCCTTATATTTACATTTACCTCGCATTACCTTTCGGGTGCGACCATACCAGCACTAATGCACCGGATCCCATCAGAACTCCGCAGTTAAGCGTGCTTTGGGCGAGAGCAGTACTAAGATGGGTGACCTCTTGGGAAGTCCTCGTTTGCACCCCTTTTTTTTCCCTTTTCCACCGCGTCCTTTTCTTTTTCCTTTCGCCGTACCCTTCCCTTTTATTTTATTTTCCGAGCCCGCCCTTCCGCTCTATTTCACCGCGCAGGCCCGACGATTTTTTCTGTGAGGGATAGGGATAGTATTTTTTTTTTGCAAGCCTTGGTGAAAAATCCTTTAAAAACTTTAAAAGTCCATAACTTTTTTTGCCCCGATGTCCAATTGAAGCAATTTTTTTTTTCAAATCGCATAACGTTTCGAGACGAATGCATTGAGGTCATTTCTTCCCCTCGACCGAGCACCCGGCGTATGGTTTACTCCTCAAGCCTCGCAGGCAAGCCGCCCTTATATACATTTACCTCGCATTACCTTTCGGGTGCGACCATACCAGCACTAATGCACCGGATCCCATCAGAACTCCGCAGTTAAGCGTGCTTGGGCGAGAGCAGTACTAAGATGGGTGACCTCTTGGGAAGTCCTCGTGTTGCACCCCTTTTTCCCTTTTCCACCGCGTCCTTTTCTTTTTCCTTTCGCCGTACCCTTCCCTTTTATTTTATTTTCCGAGCCCGCCCTTCCGCTCTATTTCACCGCGCAGGCCCGACGTCGGATTTTCTGTGAGGGATAGGGATAGTATTTTTTTTTTTGCAAGCCTTGGTGAAAAATCCTTTAAAAACTTTAAAAGTCCATAACTTTTTGCCCCGATGTCCAATTGAAGCATTTTTTTTTTTTTTTTTCAAATCGCATAACGTTTCGAGACGAATGCATTGAGGTCATTTCTTCCCCTCGACCGAGCACGCCGGCGTATGGTTTACTCCTCAAGCCTCGCAGGCAAGCCGCCCTTATATACATTTACCTCGCATTACCTTTCGGGTGCGACCATACCAGCACTAATGCACCGGATCCCATCAGAACTCCGCAGTTAAGCGTGCTTGGGCGAGAGCAGTACTAAGATGGGTGACCTCTTGGGAAGTCCTCGTGTTGCACCCCTTTTTCCCTTTTCCACCGCGTCCTTTTCTTTTTCCTTTCGCCGTACCCTTCCCTTTTATTTTATTTTCCGAGCCCGCCCTTCCGCTCTATTTCACCGCGCAGGCCCGACGTCGGATTTTCTGTGAGGGATAGGGATAGTATTTTTTTTTTGCAAGCCTTGGAAAAAAAAAAAAATCCTTTAAAAACTTTAAAAGTCCATAACTTTTTGCCCCGATGTCCAATTGAATTTTTTTTTTTTTTTTTTCAAATCGCATAACGTTTCGAGACGAATGCATTGCATTGAGGTCATTTCTTCCCCTCGACCGAGCACGCCGGCGTATGGTTTACTCCTCAAGCCTCGCGCAAGCAAGCCGCCCTTATATACATTTACCTCGCATTACCTTTCGGGGGTGCGACCATACCAGCACTAATGCACCGGATCCCATCAGAACTCCGCAGTTAAGCGTGCTTGGGCGAGAGCAGTACTAAGATGGGTGACCTCTTGGGAAGTCCTCGTGTTGCACCCTTTTTTTTTTTTCCCTTTTCCACCGCGTCCTTTTCTTTTTCCTTTCGCCGTACCCTTCCCTTTTATTTTATTTTCCGAGCCCGCCCTTCCGCTCTATTTCACCGCGCAGGCCCGACGTCGGATTTTCTGTGAGGGATAGGGATAGTATCTTTTTTTTGCAAGCCTTGGTGAAAAATCCTTTAAAAACTTTAAAAGTCCATAACTTTTTGCCCCGATGTCCAATTGAAATTTTTTTTTTTTTTTTCAAATCGCATAACGTTTCGAGACGAATGCATTGAGGTCATTTCTTCCCCTCGACCGAGCACGCCGGCGTATGGTTTACTCCTCAAGCCTCGCAGGCAAGCCGCCCTTATATACATTTACCTCGCATTACCTTTCGGGTGCGACCATACCAGCACTAATGCACCGGATCCCATCAGAACTCCGCAGTGCTTTAAGCGTGCTTGGGCGAGAGCAGTACTAAGATGGGTGACCTCTTGGGAAGTCCTCGTGTTGCACCCTTTTTTTCCCTTTTCCACCGCGTCCTTTTCTTTTTCCTTTCGCCGTACCCTTCCCTTTTATTTTATTTTCCGAGCCCGCCCTTCCGCTCTATTTCACCGCGCAGGCCCGACGTCGGATTTTTCTGTGAGGGATAGGGATAGTATTTTTTTTTTTTGCAAGCCTTGGTGAAAAATCCTTTAAAAACTTTAAAAGTCCATAACTTTTTGCCCCGATGTCCAATTGAAGCATTTTTTTTTTTTTCAAATCGCATAACGTTTCGAGACGAATGCATTGAGGTCATTTCTTCCCCTCGACCGAGCACGCCGGCGTATGGTTTACTCCTCAAGCCTCGCAGGCAAGCCGCCCTTATATACATTTACCTCCATTACCTTTCGGGGGTGCGACCATACCAGCACTAATGCACCGGATCCCATCAGAACTCCGCGCAGTTAAGCGTGCTTGGGCGAGAGCAGTACTAAGATGGATGACCCCTTGCGAAGTTCTCGTGTTACACCCTTTTTTCTCTTTTCCACCGCGTCCTTTTCTTTTTCCTTTCGTCGTACCCTTCCTTTTTATTTTATTTTCTGAGCCCACCCTTCTGCTCAATTTCACCGCGCAGGCCCGACGTCGAATTTTCTTTGAGGGATAGGGATAGTATTTTTTTTTTGCAAGCCTTGGTGAGAATCCTTTAAAAACTTTAAAAGTCCATAACGTTTTGCCCCGAGGTCCAATTGAAGCGATTTTTTTCCTTAAATCACATAACGTTTCGAGACGAATGCAATGGGCTCATTTCTTCCCCTTAAGGGAACATCGCGGCGCATGATTTACTCGTCAAGCCTCGTGGGCAAGCCGCCCTTATATAAATTTACCTCGCATTACCTTTCGGGTGCGACCATACCAGCACTAATGCACCGGATCCCATCAGAACTCCGCAGTTAAGCGTGCTTGGGCTTGGGCAGAGAGCAGTACTAAGATGGGTGACCTCTTGGGAAGTCCTCGTGTTGCACCCCTTTTTCCCTTTTCCACCGCGTCCTTTTCTTTTTCCTTTCGCCGTACCCTTCCCTTTTATTTTATTTTCCGAGCCCGCCCTTCCGCTCTATTTCACCGCGCAGGCCCGACGTCGGATTTTCTGTGAGGGATAGGGATAGTATCTTTTTTTTGCAAGCCTTGGTGAAAAATCCTTTAAAAACTTTAAAAGTCCATAACTTTTTGCCCCGATGTCCAATTTTTTTTTTTTTTTTTTTTTCAAATCGCATAACGTTTCGAGACGAATGCATTGAGGTCATTTCTTCCCCTCGACCGAGCACGCCGGCGTATGGTTTACTCCTCAAGCCTCGCAGGCAAGCCGCCCTTATATACATTTACCTCGCATTACCTTTCGGGTGCGACCATACCACACAATGCACCGGATCCCATCAGAACTCCGCAGTTAAGCGTGCTTGGGCGAGAGCAGTACTAAGATGGGTGACCTCTTGGGAAGTCCTCGTGTTGCACCCTTTTTTTTTTTTCCCTTTTCCACCGCGTCCTTTTCTTTTTCCTTTCGCCGTACCCTTCCCTTTTATTTTATTTTCCGAGCCCGCCCTTCCGCTCTATTTCACCGCGCAGGCCCGACGTCGGATTTTCTGTGAGGGATAGGGATAGTATTTTTTTTTTTTTGCAAGCCTTGGTGAAAAAAATCCTTTAAAAACTTTAAAAGTCCATAACTTTTTGCCCCGATGTCCAATTGAAGCAATTTTTTTTTTCAAATCGCATAACGTTTCGAGACGAATGCATTGAGGTCATTTCTTCCCCTCGACCGAGCACCCGGCGTATGGTTTACTCCTCAAGCCTCGCAGGCAAGCCGCCCTTATATACATTTACCTCGCATTACCTTTCGGGTGCGACCATACCAGCACTAATGCACCGGATCCCCCATCAACTCCGCTCCGCAGTTAAGCGTGCTTGGGCGAGAGCAGTACTAAGATGGGTGACCTTGGGAAGTCCTCGTGTTGCACCCCTTTTTCCCTTTTCCACCGCGTCCTTTTCTTTTTCCTTTCGCCGTACCCTTCCCTTTTATTTTATTTTCCGAGCCCGCCCTTCCGCTCTATTTCACCGCGCAGGCCCGACGTCGGATTTTTTCTGTGAGGGATAGGGATAGTATCTTTTTTTTTGCAAGCCTTGGTGAAAAATCCTTTAAAAACTTTAAAAGTCCATAACTTTTTGCCCCGATGTCCAATTGAAGCAATTTTTTTTTTCAAATCGCATAACGTTTCGAGACGAATGCATTGAGGTCATTTCTTCCCCTCGACCGAGCACGCCGGCGTATGGTTTACTCCTCAAGCCTCGCAGGCAAGCCGCCCTTATATACATTTACCTCGCATTACCTTTCGGGTGCGACCATACCAGCACTAATGCACCGGATCCCATCAGAACTCCGCAGCAGTAAGCGCGTGCTTGGGCGAGAGCAGTACTAAGATGGGTGACCTCTTGGGAAGTCCTCGTGTTGCACCCCCCCTTTTTTCCCTTTTCCACCGCGTCCTTTTTTTCTTTTTCCTTTCGCCGTACCCTTCCCTTTTATTTTATTTTCCGAGCCCGCCCTTCCGCTCTATTTCACCGCGCAGGCCCGACGTCGGATTTTCTGTGAGGGATAGGGATAGTATCTTTTTTTTGCAAGCCTTGGTGAAAAATCCTTTAAAAACTTTAAAAGTCCATAACTTTTTGCCCCGATGTCCAATTGAAATTTTTTTTTTTTTTTTTTCAAATCGCATAACGTTTCGAGACGAATGCATTGAGGTCATTTCTTCCCCTCGACCGAGCACCCCGGCGTATGGTTTACTCCTCAAGCCTCGCAGGCAAGCCGCCCTTATATACATTTACCTCGCATTACCTTTCGGGTGCGACCATACCAGCACTAATGCACCGGATCCCATCAGAACTCCGCAGTTAAGCGTGCTTGGGCGAGAGCAGTACTAAGATGGGTGACCTCTTGGGAAGTCCTCGTGTTGCACCCCTTTTTCCCTTTTCCACCGCGTCCTTTTCTTTTTCCTTTCGCCGTACCCTTCCCTTTTATTTTATTTTCCGAGCCCGCCCTTCCGCTCTATTTCACCGCGCAGGCCCGACGTCGGATTTTCTGTGAGGGATAGGGATAGTATTTTTTTTTTTTTTGCAAGCCTTGGTGAAAAATCCTTTAAAAACTTTAAAAGTCCATAACTTTTTGCCCCGATGTCCAATTGAAGCAATTTTTTTTTTCAAATCGCATAACGTTTCGAGACGAATGCATTGAGGTCATTTTTCCCCTCGACCGAGCACCCCGGCGTATGGTTTACTCCTCAAGCCTCGCAGGCAAGCCGCCCTTATATACATTTACCTCGCATTACCTTTCGGGTGCGACCATACCAGCACTAATGCACCGGATCCCATCAGAACTCCGCAGTTAAGCGTGCTTGGGCGAGAGCATACTAAGATGGGTGACCTCTTGGGAAGTCCTCGTGTTGCACCCCTTTTTCCCTTTTCCACCGCGTCCTTTTCTTTTTTTTTCCTTTCGCCGTACCCTTCCCTTTTATTTTATTTTCCGAGCCCGCCCTTCCGCTCTATTTCACCGCGCAGGCCCGACGTCGGATTTTCTGTGAGGGATAGGGATAGTATTTTTTTTTTTGCAAGCCTTGGTGAAAAATCCTTTAAAAACTTTAAAAGTCCATAACTTTTTGCCCCGATGTCCAATTGAAGCAATTTTTTTTTTTTTTCAAATCGCATAACGTTTCGAGACGAATGCATTGGGTCATTTCTTCCCCTCGACCGAGCACGCCCCGGCGTATGGTTTACTCCTCAAGCCTCGCAGGCAAGCCGCCCTTATATACATTTACCTCGCATTACCTTTCGGGTGCGACCATACCAGCACTAATGCACCGGATCCCATCAGAACTCCGCAGTTAAGCGTGCTTGGGCGAGAGCAGTACTAAGATGGGTGACCTCTCTTGGGAAGTCCTCGTGTTGCACCCCTTTTTCCCTTTTCCACCGCGTCCTTTTCTTTTTCCTTTCGCCGTACCCTTCCCTTTTTTTTTTATTTTCCGAGCCCGCCCTTCCGCTCTATTTCACCGCGCAGGCCCGACGTCGGATTTTCTGTGAGGGATAGGGATAGTATCTTTTTTTTGCAAGCCTTGGTGAAAAATCCTTTAAAAACTTTAAAAGTCCATAACTTTTTGCCCCGATGTCCAATTGAATTTTTTTTTTTTTTTTTTTCAAATCGCATAACGTTTCGAGACGAATGCATTGAGGTCATTTCTTCCCCTCGACCGAGCCCCGGCGCATGGTTTACTCCTCAAGCCTCGCAGGCAAGCCGCCCTTATATACATTTACCTCGCATTACCTTTCGGGTGCGACCATACCAGCACTAATGCACCGGATCCCATCAGAACTCCGCAGTTAAGCGTGCTTGGGCGAGAGCAGTACTAAGATGGGTGACCTCTTGGGAAGTCCTCGTGTTGTGCACCCCTTTTTCCCTTTTCCACCGCGTCCTTTTCTTTTTCCTTTCGCCGTACCCTTCCCTTTTATTTTATTTTCCGAGCCCGCCCTTCCGCTCTATTTCACCGCGCAGGCCCGACGTCGGATTTTCTGTGAGGGATAGGGATAGTATCTTTTTTTTGCAAGCCTTGGTGAAAATCCTTTAAAAACTTTAGAAGTCCATAACTTTTTGCCCCGATGTCCAATTGAAGCAATTTTTTTTTTCAAATCGCATAACGTTTCGAGACGAATGCATTGGGGTCATTTCTTCCCCTCGACCGAGCACCCCGGCGTATGGTTTACTCCTCAAGCCTCGCAGGCAAGCCGCCCTTATATACATTTACCTCGCATTACCTTTCGGGTGCGACCATACCAGCACTAATGCACCGGATCCCATCAGAACTCCGCAGTTAAGCGTGCTTGGGCGAGAGCAGTACTAAGATGGGTGACCTCTTGGGAAGTCCTCGTGTTGCACCCCTTTTTCCCTTTTCCACCGCGTCCTTTTCTTTTTCCTTTCGCCGTACCCTTCCCTTTTATTTTATTTTCCGAGCCCGCCCTTCCGCTCTATTTCACCGCGCAGGCCCGACGTCGGATTTTCTGTGAGGGATAGGGATAGTATCTTTTTTTTGCAAGCCTTGGTGAAAATCCTTTAAAAACTTTAAAAGTCCATAACTTTTTGCCCCGATGTCCAATTGAAGCAATTTTTTTTTTCAAATCGCATAACGTTTCGAGACGAATGCATTGGGGTCATTTCTTCCCCTCGACCGAGCACCCCGGCGTATGGTTTACTCCTCAAGCCTCGCAGGCAAGCCGCCCTTATATACATTTACCTCGCATTACCTTTCGGGTGCGACCATACCAGCACTAATGCACCGGATCCCATCAGAACTCCGCAGTTAAGCGTGCTTGGGCGAGAGCAGTACTAAGATGGGTGACCTCTTGGGAAGTCCTCGTGTTGCACCCCTTTTTCCCTTTTCCACCGCGTCCTTTTATTTTTTTTTCCTTTCGCCGTACCCTTCCCTTTTATTTTATTTTCCGAGCCCGCCCTTCCGCTCTATTTCACCGCGCAGGCCCGACGTCGGATTTTCTGTGAGGGATAGGGATAGTATCTTTTTTTTTTTGCAAGCCTTGGTGAAAATCCTTTAAAAACTTTAGAAGTCCATAACTTTTTGCCCCGATGTCCAATTGAAGCAATTTTTTTTTTTCAAATCGCATAACATTTCGAGACGAATGCATTGGGGTCATTTCTTCCCCTCGACCGAGCACCCCGGCGTATGGTTTACTCCTCAAGCCTCGCAGGCAAGCCGCCCTTATATACATTTACCTCGCATTACCTTTTGCTGCGACCATACCAGCACTAATGCACCTGATCCCATCAGAACTCTGCAGTTAAGCGTTTCTGGATGAGAGCAGTACTAAGATGGGTGACCTCTTGGGAAGTCCTCGTGTTGCACCCCTTTTTCCCTTTTCCACCGCGTCCTTTTCTTTTTTCCTTTCGCCGTACCCTTTGCCTTTTATTTTATTTTCCGAGCCCGCCCTTCCGCTCTATTTCACCGCGCAGGCCCGACGTCGGATTTTCTGTGAGGGATAGGGATAGTATCTTTTTTTTGCAAGCCTTGGTGAAAATCCTTTAAAAACTTTAGAAGTCCATAACTTTTTGCCCCGATGTCCAATTGAAGCAATTTTTTTTTTCAAATCGCATAACGTTTCGAGACGAATGCATTGGGGTCATTTCTTCCCCTCGACCGAGCACCCCGGCGTATGGTTTACTCCTCAAGCCTCGCAGGCAAGCCGCCCTTATATACATTTACCTCGCATTACCTTTCGGGTGCGACCATACCAGCACTAATGCACCGGATCCCATCAGAACTCCGCAGTTAAGCGTGCTTGGGCGAGAGCAGTACTAAGATGGGTGACCTCTTGGGAAGTCCTCGTGTTGCACCCCTTTTTCCCTTTTCCACCGCGTCCTTTTCTTTTTCCTTTCGCCGTACCCTTCCCCTTTTTTTTTATTTTATTTTCCGAGCCCGCCCTTCCGCTCTATTTCACCGCGCAGGCCCGACGTCGGATTTTCTGTGAGGGATAGGGATAGTATCTTTTTTTTTTTGCAAGCCTTGGTGAAAAATCCTTTAAAAACTTTAAAAGTCCATAACTTTTTGCCCCGATGTCCAATTGAAGCAATTTTTTTTTTCAAATCGCATAACGTTTTCGAGACGAATGCATTGGGGTCATTTCTTCCCCTCGACCGAGCACCCCGGCGTATGGTTTACTCCTCAAGCCTCGCAGGCAAGCCGCCCTTATATACATTTACCTCGCATTACCTTTCGGGTGCGACCATACCAGCACTAATGCACCGGATCCCATCAGAACTCCGCAGTTAAGCGTGCTTGGCCGAGAGCAGTACTAAGATGGGTGACCTCCTGGGAAGTCCTCGTGTTGCACCCCTTTTTCCCTTTTCCACCGCGTCCTTTTCTTTTTCCTTTCGCCGTACCCTTCCCTTTTATTTTATTTTCCGAGCCCGCCCTTCCGCTCTATTTCACCGCGCAGGCCCGACGTCGGATTTTCTGTGAGGGATAGGGATAGTATCTTTTTTTTGCAAGCCTTGATGAAAATCGTTTAAAAACTTTATAAGTCCATAACTTTTTGCCCCGATGTCCAATTGAAGCAATTTTTTTTTTTTCAAATCGCATAACGTTTCGGGACGAATGCATTGGGGTCATTTCTTCCCCTCGACCGAGCACCCCGGCGCATGGTTTACTCCTCAAGCCTCGCAGGCAAGCCGCCCTTATATACATTTACCTCGCATTACCTTTCGGGTGCGACCATACCAGCACTAATGCACCGGATCCCATCAGAACTCCGCAGTTAAGCGTGCTTGGGCGAGAGCAGTACTAAGATGGGTGACCTCCTGGGAAGTCCTCGTGTTGCACCCCTTTTTCCCTTTTCCACCGCGTCCTTTTCTTTTTCCTTTCGCCGTACCCTTCCCTTTTATTTTATTTTCCGAGCCCGCCCTTCCTTCCGCTCTATTTCACCGCGCAGGCCCGACGTCGGATTTTCTGTGAGGGATAGGGATAGTATTTTTTTTTTGCAAGCCTTGGTGAAAAATCCTTTAAAAACTTTAAAAGTCCATAACTTTTTGCCCCGATGTCCAATTGAAGCAATTTTTTTTTTTTTTCAAATCGCATAACGTTTCGAGACGAATGCATTGGGGTCATTTCTTCCCCTCGACCGAGCACCCCGGCGTATGGTTTACTCCTCAAGCCTCGCAGGCAAGCCGCCCTTATATACATTTACCTCGCATTACCTTTCGGGTGCGACCATACCAGCACTAATGCACCGGATCCCATCAGAACTCCGCAGTTAAGCGTGCTTGGGAGAGAGAGCAGTACTAAGATGGGTGACCTCTTGGGAAGTCCTCGTGTTGCACCCCTTTTTCCCTTTTCCACCGCGTCCTTTTCTTTTTCCTTTCGCCGTACCCTTCCCTTTTATTTTATTTTTCCCCGCCCGCCCTTCCGCTCATTTCACACCGCGCAGGCCCGACGTCGGATTTTCTGTGAGGGATAGGGATAGTATTTTTTTTTGCAAGCCTTGGTGAAAATCCTTTAAAAACTTTAAAAGTCCATAACTTTTTGCCCCGATGTCCAATTGAATTTTTTTTTTTTTTCAAATCGCATAACGTTTCGAGACGAATGCATTGGGTCATTTCTTCCCCTCGACCGAGCACCCCGGCGTATGGTTTACTCCTCAAGCCTCGCAGGCAAGCCGCTCTTATATACATTTACCTCGCATTACCTTTTGTGTGCGACCATACCAGCACTAATGCACCGGATCCCATCAGAACTCCGCAGTTAAAGCGTGCTTGGGCGAGAGCAGTACTCAGATAGGTGACCTCTTGGGAAGTCCTCGTGTTGCACCCCTTTTTCCCTTTTCCACCGCGTCCTTTTCTTTTTCCTTTCGCCGTACCCTTCCCTTTTATTTTATTTTCCGAGCCCGCCCTTCCGCTCTATTTCACCGCGCGCGCAGCCCGACGTCGGATTTTTCTGTGAGGGATAGGGATAGTATTTTTTTTTTGCAAGCCTTGGTGAAAATCCTTTAAAAAAGTCCATAACTTTTTGCCCCGATGTCCAATTGAAGCAATTTTTTTTTTCAAATCGCATAACGTTTCGAGACGAATGCATTGGGGTCATTTCTTCCCCTCGACCGAGCACCCCGGCGTATGGTTTACTCCTCAAGCCTCGCAGGCAAGCCGCCCTTATATACATTTACCTCGCATTACCTTTCGGGTGCGACCATACCAGCACTAATGCACCGGATCCCATCAGAACTCCGCAGTTAAGCGTGCTTGGGCGAGAGCAGTACTAAGATGGGTGACCTCTTGGGAAGTCCTCGTGTTGCACCCCTTTTTCCCTTTTCCACCGCGTCCTTTTCTTTTTCCTTTCGCCGTACCCTTCCCTTTTATTTTCTTTTCCGAGCCCGCCCTTCCGCTCTATTTCACTGCGCAGGCCCGACGTCGGATTTTCTGTGAGGGATAGGGATAGTATCTTTTTTTTGCAAGCCTTGGTGAAAATCCTTTAAAAACTTTAGAAGTCCATAACTTTTTGCCCCGATGTCCAATTGAAGCAAATTTTTTTGTCAAATCGCATAACGTTTCGAGACGAATGCATTGGGGTCATTTCTTCCCCTCGACCGAGCACCCCGGCGTATGGTTTACTCCTCAAGCCTCGCAGGCAAGCCGCCCTTATATACATTTACCTCGCATTACCTTTCGGGTGCGACAATACCAGCACTAATGCACCGGATCCCATCAGAACTCCGCAGTTAAGCGTGCTTGGGCGAGAGCAGTACTAAGATTTGTGACCTCTTGGGAAGTCTTCGTGTTGCAGCCCTTTTTCCCTTTTCCACCGCGTCCTTTTCTTTTTCCTTTCGCCGTACCCTTCCCTTTTATTTTATTTTCCGAGCCCGCCCTTCCGCTCTATTTCACCGCGCAGGCCCGACGTCGGATTTTCTGTGAGGGATAGGGATAGTATCTTTTTTTTGCAAGCCTTGGTGAAAAATCCTTTAAAAACTTTAAAAGTCCATAACTTTTTGCCCCGATGTCCAATTGAAGCATTTTTTTTTTTTTTTTTTTTTTTTTTTTTTCAAATCGCATAACGTTTCGAGACGAATGCATTGGGGTCATTTCTTCCCCTCGACCGAGCACCCCGGCGTATGGTTTACTCCTCAAGCCTCGCAGGCAAGCCGCCCTTATATACATTTACCTCGCATTACCTTTCGGGTGCGACCATACCAGCACTAATGCACCGGATCCCATCAGAACTCCGCAGTTAAGCGTGCTTGGGCGAGAGCAGTACTAAGATGGGTGACCTCTTGGGAAGTCCTCGTGTTGCACCCCTTTTTCCCTTTTCCACCGCGTCCTTTTCTTTTTCCTTTCGCCGTACCCTTCCCTTTTTTTTTTTTTTCCGAGCCCGCCCTTCCGCTCTATTTCACCGCGCAGGCCCGACGTCGGATTTTCTGTGAGGGATAGGGATAGTATCTTTTTTTTGCAAGCCTTGGTGAAAATCCTTTAAAAACTTTAAAAGTCCATAACTTTTTGCCCCGATGTCCAATTGAAGCAATTTTTTTTTTCAAATCGCATAACGTTTCGAGACGAATGCATTGGGGTCATTTCTTCCCCTCGACCGAGCACCCCGGCGTATGGTTTACTCCTCAAGCCTCGCAGGCAAGCCGCCCTTATATACATTTACCTCGCATTACCTTTCGGGTGCGACCATACCAGCACTAATGCACCGGATCCCATCAGAAACTCCGCAGTTAAGCGTGCTTGGGCGAGAGCAGTACTAAGATGGGTGACCTCTTGGGAAGTCCTCGTGTTGCACCCCTTTTTCCCTTTTCCACCGCGTCCTTTTCTTTTTTTCCTTTCGCCGTACCCTTCCCTTTTATTTTATTTTCCGAGCCCGCCCTTCCGCTCTATTTCACCGCGCAGGCCCGACGTCGGATTTTCTGTGAGGGATAGGGATAGTATCTTTTTTTTGCAAGCCTTGGGAAAAATCCTTTAAAAACTTTAGAAGTCCATAACTTTTTGCCCCGATGTCCAATTGAAGCAATTTTTTTTTTTTTCAAATCGCATAACGTTTCGAGACGAATGCATTGGGGTCATTTCTTCCCCTCGACCGAGCACCCCGGCGTATGGTTTACTCCTCAAGCCTCGCAGGCAAGCCGCCCTTATATACATTTACCTCGCATTACCTTTCGGGTGCGACCATACCAGCACTAATGCACCGGATCCCATCAGAACTCCGCAGTTAAGCGTGCTTGGGCGAGAGCAGTACTAAGATGGGTGACCTCTTGGGAAGTCCTCGTGTTGCACCCCTTTTTCCCTTTTCCACCGCGTCCTTTTCTTTTTCCTTTCGCCGTACCCTTCCCTTTTATTTTATTTTCCGAGCCCGCCCTTCCGCTCTATTTCACCGCGCAGGCCCGACGTCGGATTTTCTGTGAGGGATAGGGATAGTATCTTTTTTTTGCAAGCCTTGGTGAAAAATCCTTTTTAAAACTTTAAAAGTCCATAACTTTTTGCCCCGATGTCCAATTGAAGCAATTTTTTTTTTTCAAATCGCATAACGTTTCGAGACGAATGCATTGAGGTCATTTCTTCCCCTCGACCGAGCACCCGGCGTATGGTTTACTCCTCAAGCCTCGCAGGCAAGCCGCCCTTATATACATTTACCTCGCATTACCTTTCGGGTGCGACCATACCAGCACTAATGCACCGGATCCCATCAGAACTCCGCAGTTAAGCGTGCTTGGGCGAGAGCAGTACTAAGATGGGTGACCTCTTGGGAAGTCCTCGTGTTGCACCCCTTTTTCCCTTTTCCACCGCGTCCTTTTCTTTTTCCTTTCGCCGTACCCTTCCCTTTTATTTTATTTTCCGAGCCCGCCCTTCCGCTCTATTTCACCGCGCAGGCCCGACGTCGGATTTTTTCTGTGAGGGATAGGGATAGTATCTTTTTTTTGCAAGCCTTGGTGAAAAATCCTTTAAAAACTTTAAAAGTCCATAACTTTTTGCCCCGATGTCCAATTGAAGCAATTTTTTTTTTCAAATCGCATAACGTTTCGAGACGAATGCATTGAGGTCATTTCTTCCCCTCGACCGAGCACCCCGGCGTATGGTTTACTCCTCAAGCCTCGCAGGCAAGCCGCCCTTATATACATTTACCTCGCATTACCTTTCGGGTGCGACCATATCAGCACTAATGCACCGGATCCCATCAGAACTCCGCAGTGAAGCGTGCTTGGGCGAGAGCAGTACTAAGATGGGTGACCTCTTGGGAAGTCCTCGTGTTGCACCCCTTTTTCCCTTTTCCACCGCGTCCTTTTCTTTTTCCTTTCGCCGTACCCTTCCCTTTTATTTTATTTTCCGAGCCCGCCCTTCCGCTCTATTTCACCGCGCAGGCCCGACGTCGGATTTTCTGTGAGGGATAGGGATAGTAGTTTTTTTTTTGCAAGCCTTGGTGAAAAATCCTTTAAAAACTTTAAAAGTCCATAACTTTTTGCCCCGATGTCCAATTGAAGCAATTTTTTTTTTTTCAAATCGCATAACGTTTCGAGACGAATGCATTGAGGTCATTTCTTCCCCTCGACCGAGCACGCCGGCGTATGGTTTACTCCTCAAGCCTCGCAGGCAAGCCGCCCTTATATACATTTACCTCGCATTACCTTTCGGGTGCGACCATACCAGCACTAATGCACCGGATCCCATCAGAACTCCGCAGTTAAGCGTGCTTGGGCGAGAGCAGTACTAAGATGGGTGACCTCTTGGGAAGTCCTCGTGTTGCCCCCTTTTTCCCTTTTCCACCGCGTCCTTTTCTTTTTCCTTTCGCCGTACCCTTCCCTTTTATTTTATTTTCCGAGCCCGCCCTTCCGCTCTATTTCACCGCGCAGGCCCGACGTCGGATTTTCTGTGAGGGATAGGGATAGTATCTTTTTTTTGCAAGCCTTGGTGAAAAATCCTTTAAAAACTTTAAAAGTCCATAACTTTTTGCCCCGATGTCCAATTGAAGCAATTTTTTTTTTCAAATCGCATAACGTTTCGAGACGAATGCATTGGGGTCATTTCTTCCCCTCGACCGAGCACCCCGGCATATGGTTTACTCCTCAAGCCTCGCAGGCAAGCCGCCCTTATATACATTTACCTCGCATTACCTTTTGCTGCGACCATACCAGCACTAATGCACCTGATCCCATCAGAACTCTGCAGTTAAGCGTTTCTGGATGAGAGCAGTACTAAGATGGGTGACCTCTTGGGAAGTCCTCGTGTTGCACCCCTTTTTCCCTTTTCCACCGCGTCCTTTTCTTTTTCCTTTCGCCGTACCCTTCCATTTTATTTTATTTTCCGAGCCCGCCCCTCCGCTCTATTTCACCGCGCAGGCCCGACGTCGGATTTTCTGTGAGGGATAGGGATAGTATCTTTTTTTTGCAAGCCTTGGTGAAAATCCTTTAAAAACTTTAGAAGTCCATAACTTTTTGCCCCGATGTCCAATTGAAGCATTTTTTTTTTTTCAAATCGCATAACGTTTCGAGACGAATGCATTGGGGTCATTTCTTCCCCTCGACCGAGCACGCCGGCGTATGGTTTACTCCTCAAGCCTCGCAGGCAAGCCGCCCTTATATACATTTACCTCGCATTACCTTTCGGGGGTGCGACCATACCAGCACTAATGCACCGGATCCCATCAGAACTCCGCAGTTAAGCGTGCTTGGGCGAGAGCAGTACTAAGATGGGTGACCTCTTGGGAAGTCCTCGTGTTGCACCCCTTTTTCCCTTTTCCACCGCGTCCTTTTCTTTTTCCTTTCGCCGTACCCTTCCCTTTTATTTTATTTTCCGAGCCCGCCCTTCCGCTCTATTTCACCGCGCAGGCCCGACGTCGGATTTTCTGTGAGGGATAGGGATAGTATCTTTTTTTTGCAAGCCTTGGTGAAAAATCCTTTAAAAACTTTAAAAGTCCATAACTTTTTGCCCCGATGTCCAATTGAAGCAATTTTTTTTTTCAAATCGCATAACGTTTCGAGACGAATGCATTGGGTCATTTCTTCCCCTCGACCGAGCACCCCGGCGTATGGTTTACTCCTCAAGCCTCGCAGGCAAGCCGCCCTTATATACATTTACCTCGCATTACCTTTCGGGTGCGACCATACCAGCACTAATGCACCGGATCCCATCAGAACTCCGCAGTTAAGCGTGCTTGGGCGAGAGCAGTACTAAGATGGGTGACCTCTTGGGAAGTCCTCGTGTTGCACCCCTTTTTCCCTTTTCCACCGCGTCCTTTTCTTTTTCCTTTCGCCGTACCCTTCCCTTTTATTTTATTTTCCGAGCCCGCCCTTCCGCTCTATTTCACCGCGCAGGCCCGACGTCGGATTTTCTGTGAGGGATAGGGATAGTATCTTTTTTTTGCAAGCCTTGGTGAAAAATCCTTTAAAAACTTTAAAAGTCCATAACTTTTTGCCCCGATGTCCAATTGAAGCAATTTTTTTTTTCAAATCGCATAACGTTTCGAGACGAATGCATTGGGTCATTTCTTCCCCTCGACCGAGCACCCCGGCGTATGGTTTACTCCTCAAGCCTCGCAGGCAAGCCGCCCTTATATACATTTACCTCGCATTACCTTTCGGGTGCGACCATACCAGCACTAATGCACCGGATCCCATCAGAACTCCGCAGTTAAGCGTGCTTGGGCGAGAGCAGTACTAAGATGGGTGACCTCTTGGGAAGTCCTCGTGTTGCACCCCTTTTTCCCTTTTCCACCGCGTCCTTTTCTTTTTCCTTTCGCCGTACCCTTCCCTTTTATTTTATTTTCCGAGCCCGCCCTTCCGCTCTATTTCACCGCGCAGGCCCGACGTCGGATTTTCTGTGAGGGATAGGGATAGTATCTTTTTTTTGCAAGCCTTGGTGAAAATCCTTTAAAAACTTTAGAAGTCCATAACTTTTTGCCCCGATGTCCAATTGAAGCAATTTTTTTTTTTCAAATCGCATAACGTTTCGAGACGAATGCATTGGGGTCATTTCTTCCCCTCGACCGAGCACCCCGGCGTATGGTTTACTCCTCAAGCCTCGCAGGCAAGCCGCCCTTATATACATTTACCTCGCATTACCTTTCGGGTGCGACCATACCAGCACTAATGCACCGGATCCCATCAGAACTCCGCAGTTAAGCGTGCTTGGGCGAGAGCAGTACTAAGATGGGTGACCTCTTGGGAAGTCCTCGTGTTGCACCCTTTTTCCCTTTTCCACCGCGTCCTTTTCTTTTTCCTTTCGCCGTACCCTTCCCTTTTATTTTATTTTCCGAGCCCGCCCTTCCGCTCTATTTCACCGCGCAGGCCCGACGTCGGATTTTCTGTGAGGGATAGGGATAGTATCTTTTTTTTGCAAGCCTTGGTGAAAATCCTTTAAAAACTTTAGAAGTCCATAACTTTTTGCCCCGATGTCCAATTGAAGCAATTTTTTTTTTCAAATCGCATAACGTTTCGAGACGAATGCATTGGGGTCATTTCTTCCCCTCGACCGAGCACCCCGGCGTATGGTTTACTCCTCAAGCCTCGCAGGCAAGCCGCCCTTATATACATTTACCTCGCATTACCTTTCGTGTGCGACCATACCAGCACTAATGCACCTGATGCCATCAGAACTCTGCAGTTACGCGTGTTTGGATGAGAGCAGCGCCCTTATATACATTTACCTCGCATTACCTTTCGGGTGCGACCATACCAGCACTAATGCACCGGATCCCATCAGAACTCCGCAGTTAAGCGTGCTTGGGCGAGAGCAGTACTAAGATGGGTGACCTCTTGGGAAGTCCTCGTGTTGCACCCCTTTTTCCCTTTTCCACCGCGTCCTTTTCTTTTTCCTTTCGCCGTACCCTTCCCTTTTATTTTATTTTCCGAGCCCGCCCTTCCGCTCTATTTCACCGCGCAGGCCCGACGTCGGATTTTCTGTGAGGGATAGGGATAGTATCTTTTTTTTGCAAGCCTTGGTGAAAAATCCTTTAAAAACTTTAAAAGTCCATAACTTTTTGCCCCGATGTCCAATTGAAGCAATTTTTTTTTTCAAATCGCATAACGTTTCGAGACGAATGCATTGAGGTCATTTCTTCCCCTCGACCGAGCACGCCGGCGTATGGTTTACTCCTCAAGCCTCGCAGGCAAGCCGCCCTTATATACATTTACCTCGCATTACCTTTCGGGTGCGACCATACCAGCACTAATGCACCGGATCCCATCAGAACTCCGCAGTTAAGCGTGCTTGGGCGAGAGCAGTACTAAGATGGGTGACCTCTTGGGAAGTCCTCGTGTTGCACCCCTTTTTCCCTTTTCCACCGCGTCCTTTTCTTTTTCCTTTCGCCGTACCCTTCCCTTTTATTTTATTTTCCGAGCCCGCCCTTCCGCTCTATTTCACCGCGCAGGCCCGACGTCGGATTTTCTGTGAGGGATAGGGATAGTATCTTTTTTTTGCAAGCCTTGGTGAAAAATCCTTTAAAAACTTTAAAAGTCCATAACTTTTTGCCCCGATGTCCAATTGAAGCAATTTTTTTTTTCAAATCGCATAACGTTTCGAGACGAATGCATTGAGGTCATTTCTTCCCCTCGACCGAGCACGCCGGCGTATGGTTTACTCCTCAAGCCTCGCAGGCAAGCCGCCCTTATATACATTTACCTCGCATTACCTTTCGGGTGCGACCATACCAGCACTAATGCACCGGATCCCATCAGAACTCCGCAGTTAAGCGTGCTTGGGCGAGAGCAGTACTAAGATGGGTGACCTCTTGGGAAGTCCTCGTGTTGCACCCCTTTTTCCCTTTTCCACCGCGTCCTTTTCTTTTTCCTTTCGCCGTACCCTTCCCTTTTATTTTATTTTCCGAGCCCGCCCTTCCGCTCTATTTCACCGCGCAGGCCCGACGTCGGATTTTCTGTGAGGGATAGGGATAGTATCTTTTTTTTGCAAGCCTTGGTGAAAAATCCTTTAAAAACTTTAAAAGTCCATAACTTTTTGCCCCGATGTCCAATTGAAGCAATTTTTTTTTTCAAATCGCATAACGTTTCGAGACGAATGCATTGAGGTCATTTCTTCCCCTCGACCGAGCACGCCGGCGTATGGTTTACTCCTCAAGCCTCGCAGGCAAGCCGCCCTTATATACATTTACCTCGCATTACCTTTCGGGTGCGACCATACCAGCACTAATGCACCGGATCCCATCAGAACTCCGCAGTTAAGCGTGCTTGGGCGAGAGCAGTACTAAGATGGGTGACCTCTTGGGAAGTCCTCGTGTTGCACCCCTTTTTCCCTTTTCCACCGCGTCCTTTTCTTTTTCCTTTCGCCGTACCCTTCCCTTTTATTTTATTTTCCGAGCCCGCCCTTCCGCTCTATTTCACCGCGCAGGCCCGACGTCGGATTTTCTGTGAGGGATAGGGATAGTATCTTTTTTTTGCAAGCCTTGGTGAAAAATCCTTTAAAAACTTTAAAAGTCCATAACTTTTTGCCCCGATGTCCAATTGAAGCAATTTTTTTTTTCAAATCGCATAACGTTTCGAGACGAATGCATTGAGGTCATTTCTTCCCCTCGACCGAGCACGCCGGCGTATGGTTTACTCCTCAAGCCTCGCAGGCAAGCCGCCCTTATATACATTTACCTCGCATTACCTTTCGGGTGCGACCATACCAGCACTAATGCACCGGATCCCATCAGAACTCCGCAGTTAAGCGTGCTTGGGCGAGAGCAGTACTAAGATGGGTGACCTCTTGGGAAGTCCTCGTGTTGCACCCCTTTTTCCCTTTTCCACCGCGTCCTTTTCTTTTTCCTTTCGCCGTACCCTTCCCTTTTATTTTATTTTCCGAGCCCGCCCTTCCGCTCTATTTCACCGCGCAGGCCCGACGTCGGATTTTCTGTGAGGGATAGGGATAGTATCTTTTTTTTGCAAGCCTTGGTGAAAAATCCTTTAAAAACTTTAAAAGTCCATAACTTTTTGCCCCGATGTCCAATTGAAGCAATTTTTTTTTTCAAATCGCATAACGTTTCGAGACGAATGCATTGAGGTCATTTCTTCCCCTCGACCGAGCACGCCGGCGTATGGTTTACTCCTCAAGCCTCGCAGGCAAGCCGCCCTTATATACATTTACCTCGCATTACCTTTCGGGTGCGACCATACCAGCACTAATGCACCGGATCCCATCAGAACTCCGCAGTTAAGCGTGCTTGGGCGAGAGCAGTACTAAGATGGGTGACCTCTTGGGAAGTCCTCGTGTTGCACCCCTTTTTCCCTTTTCCACCGCGTCCTTTTCTTTTTCCTTTCGCCGTACCCTTCCCTTTTATTTTATTTTCCGAGCCCGCCCTTCCGCTCTATTTCACCGCGCAGGCCCGACGTCGGATTTTCTGTGAGGGATAGGGATAGTATCTTTTTTTTGCAAGCCTTGGTGAAAAATCCTTTAAAAACTTTAAAAGTCCATAACTTTTTGCCCCGATGTCCAATTGAAGCAATTTTTTTTTTCAAATCGCATAACGTTTCGAGACGAATGCATTGAGGTCATTTCTTCCCCTCGACCGAGCACGCCGGCGTATGGTTTACTCCTCAAGCCTCGCAGGCAAGCCGCCCTTATATACATTTACCTCGCATTACCTTTCGGGTGCGACCATACCAGCACTAATGCACCGGATCCCATCAGAACTCCGCAGTTAAGCGTGCTTGGGCGAGAGCAGTACTAAGATGGGTGACCTCTTGGGAAGTCCTCGTGTTGCACCCCTTTTTCCCTTTTCCACCGCGTCCTTTTCTTTTTCCTTTCGCCGTACCCTTCCCTTTTATTTTATTTTCCGAGCCCGCCCTTCCGCTCTATTTCACCGCGCAGGCCCGACGTCGGATTTTCTGTGAGGGATAGGGATAGTATCTTTTTTTTGCAAGCCTTGGTGAAAAATCCTTTAAAAACTTTAAAAGTCCATAACTTTTTGCCCCGATGTCCAATTGAAGCAATTTTTTTTTTCAAATCGCATAACGTTTCGAGACGAATGCATTGAGGTCATTTCTTCCCCTCGACCGAGCACGCCGGCGTATGGTTTACTCCTCAAGCCTCGCAGGCAAGCCGCCCTTATATACATTTACCTCGCATTACCTTTCGGGTGCGACCATACCAGCACTAATGCACCGGATCCCATCAGAACTCCGCAGTTAAGCGTGCTTGGGCGAGAGCAGTACTAAGATGGGTGACCTCTTGGGAAGTCCTCGTGTTGCACCCCTTTTTCCCTTTTCCACCGCGTCCTTTTCTTTTTCCTTTCGCCGTACCCTTCCCTTTTATTTTATTTTCCGAGCCCGCCCTTCCGCTCTATTTCACCGCGCAGGCCCGACGTCGGATTTTCTGTGAGGGATAGGGATAGTATCTTTTTTTTGCAAGCCTTGGTGAAAAATCCTTTAAAAACTTTAAAAGTCCATAACTTTTTGCCCCGATGTCCAATTGAAGCAATTTTTTTTTTCAAATCGCATAACGTTTCGAGACGAATGCATTGAGGTCATTTCTTCCCCTCGACCGAGCACGCCGGCGTATGGTTTACTCCTCAAGCCTCGCAGGCAAGCCGCCCTTATATACATTTACCTCGCATTACCTTTCGGGTGCGACCATACCAGCACTAATGCACCGGATCCCATCAGAACTCCGCAGTTAAGCGTGCTTGGGCGAGAGCAGTACTAAGATGGGTGACCTCTTGGGAAGTCCTCGTGTTGCACCCCTTTTTCCCTTTTCCACCGCGTCCTTTTCTTTTTCCTTTCGCCGTACCCTTCCCTTTTATTTTATTTTCCGAGCCCGCCCTTCCGCTCTATTTCACCGCGCAGGCCCGACGTCGGATTTTCTGTGAGGGATAGGGATAGTATCTTTTTTTTGCAAGCCTTGGTGAAAAATCCTTTAAAAACTTTAAAAGTCCATAACTTTTTGCCCCGATGTCCAATTGAAGCAATTTTTTTTTTCAAATCGCATAACGTTTCGAGACGAATGCATTGAGGTCATTTCTTCCCCTCGACCGAGCACGCCGGCGTATGGTTTACTCCTCAAGCCTCGCAGGCAAGCCGCCCTTATATACATTTACCTCGCATTACCTTTCGGGTGCGACCATACCAGCACTAATGCACCGGATCCCATCAGAACTCCGCAGTTAAGCGTGCTTGGGCGAGAGCAGTACTAAGATGGGTGACCTCTTGGGAAGTCCTCGTGTTGCACCCCTTTTTCCCTTTTCCACCGCGTCCTTTTCTTTTTCCTTTCGCCGTACCCTTCCCTTTTATTTTATTTTCCGAGCCCGCCCTTCCGCTCTATTTCACCGCGCAGGCCCGACGTCGGATTTTCTGTGAGGGATAGGGATAGTATCTTTTTTTTGCAAGCCTTGGTGAAAAATCCTTTAAAAACTTTAAAAGTCCATAACTTTTTGCCCCGATGTCCAATTGAAGCAATTTTTTTTTTCAAATCGCATAACGTTTCGAGACGAATGCATTGAGGTCATTTCTTCCCCTCGACCGAGCACGCCGGCGTATGGTTTACTCCTCAAGCCTCGCAGGCAAGCCGCCCTTATATACATTTACCTCGCATTACCTTTCGGGTGCGACCATACCAGCACTAATGCACCGGATCCCATCAGAACTCCGCAGTTAAGCGTGCTTGGGCGAGAGCAGTACTAAGATGGGTGACCTCTTGGGAAGTCCTCGTGTTGCACCCCTTTTTCCCTTTTCCACCGCGTCCTTTTCTTTTTCCTTTCGCCGTACCCTTCCCTTTTATTTTATTTTCCGAGCCCGCCCTTCCGCTCTATTTCACCGCGCAGGCCCGACGTCGGATTTTCTGTGAGGGATAGGGATAGTATCTTTTTTTTGCAAGCCTTGGTGAAAAATCCTTTAAAAACTTTAAAAGTCCATAACTTTTTGCCCCGATGTCCAATTGAAGCAATTTTTTTTTTCAAATCGCATAACGTTTCGAGACGAATGCATTGAGGTCATTTCTTCCCCTCGACCGAGCACGCCGGCGTATGGTTTACTCCTCAAGCCTCGCAGGCAAGCCGCCCTTATATACATTTACCTCGCATTACCTTTCGGGTGCGACCATACCAGCACTAATGCACCGGATCCCATCAGAACTCCGCAGTTAAGCGTGCTTGGGCGAGAGCAGTACTAAGATGGGTGACCTCTTGGGAAGTCCTCGTGTTGCACCCCTTTTTCCCTTTTCCACCGCGTCCTTTTCTTTTTCCTTTCGCCGTACCCTTCCCTTTTATTTTATTTTCCGAGCCCGCCCTTCCGCTCTATTTCACCGCGCAGGCCCGACGTCGGATTTTCTGTGAGGGATAGGGATAGTATCTTTTTTTTGCAAGCCTTGGTGAAAAATCCTTTAAAAACTTTAAAAGTCCATAACTTTTTGCCCCGATGTCCAATTGAAGCAATTTTTTTTTTCAAATCGCATAACGTTTCGAGACGAATGCATTGAGGTCATTTCTTCCCCTCGACCGAGCACGCCGGCGTATGGTTTACTCCTCAAGCCTCGCAGGCAAGCCGCCCTTATATACATTTACCTCGCATTACCTTTCGGGTGCGACCATACCAGCACTAATGCACCGGATCCCATCAGAACTCCGCAGTTAAGCGTGCTTGGGCGAGAGCAGTACTAAGATGGGTGACCTCTTGGGAAGTCCTCGTGTTGCACCCCTTTTTCCCTTTTCCACCGCGTCCTTTTCTTTTTCCTTTCGCCGTACCCTTCCCTTTTATTTTATTTTCCGAGCCCGCCCTTCCGCTCTATTTCACCGCGCAGGCCCGACGTCGGATTTTCTGTGAGGGATAGGGATAGTATCTTTTTTTTGCAAGCCTTGGTGAAAAATCCTTTAAAAACTTTAAAAGTCCATAACTTTTTGCCCCGATGTCCAATTGAAGCAATTTTTTTTTTCAAATCGCATAACGTTTCGAGACGAATGCATTGAGGTCATTTCTTCCCCTCGACCGAGCACGCCGGCGTATGGTTTACTCCTCAAGCCTCGCAGGCAAGCCGCCCTTATATACATTTACCTCGCATTACCTTTCGGGTGCGACCATACCAGCACTAATGCACCGGATCCCATCAGAACTCCGCAGTTAAGCGTGCTTGGGCGAGAGCAGTACTAAGATGGGTGACCTCTTGGGAAGTCCTCGTGTTGCACCCCTTTTTCCCTTTTCCACCGCGTCCTTTTCTTTTTCCTTTCGCCGTACCCTTCCCTTTTATTTTATTTTCCGAGCCCGCCCTTCCGCTCTATTTCACCGCGCAGGCCCGACGTCGGATTTTCTGTGAGGGATAGGGATAGTATCTTTTTTTTGCAAGCCTTGGTGAAAAATCCTTTAAAAACTTTAAAAGTCCATAACTTTTTGCCCCGATGTCCAATTGAAGCAATTTTTTTTTTCAAATCGCATAACGTTTCGAGACGAATGCATTGAGGTCATTTCTTCCCCTCGACCGAGCACGCCGGCGTATGGTTTACTCCTCAAGCCTCGCAGGCAAGCCGCCCTTATATACATTTACCTCGCATTACCTTTCGGGTGCGACCATACCAGCACTAATGCACCGGATCCCATCAGAACTCCGCAGTTAAGCGTGCTTGGGCGAGAGCAGTACTAAGATGGGTGACCTCTTGGGAAGTCCTCGTGTTGCACCCCTTTTTCCCTTTTCCACCGCGTCCTTTTCTTTTTCCTTTCGCCGTACCCTTCCCTTTTATTTTATTTTCCGAGCCCGCCCTTCCGCTCTATTTCACCGCGCAGGCCCGACGTCGGATTTTCTGTGAGGGATAGGGATAGTATCTTTTTTTTGCAAGCCTTGGTGAAAAATCCTTTAAAAACTTTAAAAGTCCATAACTTTTTGCCCCGATGTCCAATTGAAGCAATTTTTTTTTTCAAATCGCATAACGTTTCGAGACGAATGCATTGAGGTCATTTCTTCCCCTCGACCGAGCACGCCGGCGTATGGTTTACTCCTCAAGCCTCGCAGGCAAGCCGCCCTTATATACATTTACCTCGCATTACCTTTCGGGTGCGACCATACCAGCACTAATGCACCGGATCCCATCAGAACTCCGCAGTTAAGCGTGCTTGGGCGAGAGCAGTACTAAGATGGGTGACCTCTTGGGAAGTCCTCGTGTTGCACCCCTTTTTCCCTTTTCCACCGCGTCCTTTTCTTTTTCCTTTCGCCGTACCCTTCCCTTTTATTTTATTTTCCGAGCCCGCCCTTCCGCTCTATTTCACCGCGCAGGCCCGACGTCGGATTTTCTGTGAGGGATAGGGATAGTATCTTTTTTTTGCAAGCCTTGGTGAAAAATCCTTTAAAAACTTTAAAAGTCCATAACTTTTTGCCCCGATGTCCAATTGAAGCAATTTTTTTTTTCAAATCGCATAACGTTTCGAGACGAATGCATTGAGGTCATTTCTTCCCCTCGACCGAGCACGCCGGCGTATGGTTTACTCCTCAAGCCTCGCAGGCAAGCCGCCCTTATATACATTTACCTCGCATTACCTTTCGGGTGCGACCATACCAGCACTAATGCACCGGATCCCATCAGAACTCCGCAGTTAAGCGTGCTTGGGCGAGAGCAGTACTAAGATGGGTGACCTCTTGGGAAGTCCTCGTGTTGCACCCCTTTTTTCCCTTTTCCACCGCGTCCTTTTCTTTTTCCTTTCGCCGTACCCTTCCCTTTTATTTTATTTTCCGAGCCCGCCCTTCCGCTCTATTTCACCGCGCAGGCCCGACGTCGGATTTTCTGTGAGGGATAGGGATAGTATCTTTTTTTTGCAAGCCTTGGTGAAAAATCCTTTAAAAACTTTAAAAGTCCATAACTTTTTGCCCCGATGTCCAATTGAAGCAATTTTTTTTTTCAAATCGCATAACGTTTCGAGACGAATGCATTGAGGTCATTTCTTCCCCTCGACCGAGCACGCCGGCGTATGGTTTACTCCTCAAGCCTCGCAGGCAAGCCGCCCTTATATACATTTACCTCGCATTACCTTTCGGGTGCGACCATACCAGCACTAATGCACCGGATCCCATCAGAACTCCGCAGTTAAGCGTGCTTGGGCGAGAGCAGTACTAAGATGGGTGACCTCTTGGGAAGTCCTCGTGTTGCACCCCTTTTTCCCTTTTCCACCGCGTCCTTTTCTTTTTCCTTTCGCCGTACCCTTCCCTTTTATTTTATTTTCCGAGCCCGCCCTTCCGCTCTATTTCACCGCGCAGGCCCGACGTCGGATTTTCTGTGAGGGATAGGGATAGTATCTTTTTTTTGCAAGCCTTGGTGAAAAATCCTTTAAAAACTTTAAAAGTCCATAACTTTTTGCCCCGATGTCCAATTGAAGCAATTTTTTTTTTCAAATCGCATAACGTTTCGAGACGAATGCATTGAGGTCATTTCTTCCCCTCGACCGAGCACGCCGGCGTATGGTTTACTCCTCAAGCCTCGCAGGCAAGCCGCCCTTATATACATTTACCTCGCATTACCTTTCGGGTGCGACCATACCAGCACTAATGCACCGGATCCCATCAGAACTCCGCAGTTAAGCGTGCTTGGGCGAGAGCAGTACTAAGATGGGTGACCTCTTGGGAAGTCCTCGTGTTGCACCCCTTTTTCCCTTTTCCACCGCGTCCTTTTCTTTTTCCTTTCGCCGTACCCTTCCCTTTTATTTTATTTTCCGAGCCCGCCCTTCCGCTCTATTTCACCGCGCAGGCCCGACGTCGGATTTTCTGTGAGGGATAGGGATAGTATCTTTTTTTTGCAAGCCTTGGTGAAAAATCCTTTAAAAACTTTAAAAGTCCATAACTTTTTGCCCCGATGTCCAATTGAAGCAATTTTTTTTTTCAAATCGCATAACGTTTCGAGACGAATGCATTGAGGTCATTTCTTCCCCTCGACCGAGCACGCCGGCGTATGGTTTACTCCTCAAGCCTCGCAGGCAAGCCGCCCTTATATACATTTACCTCGCATTACCTTTCGGGTGCGACCATACCAGCACTAATGCACCGGATCCCATCAGAACTCCGCAGTTAAGCGTGCTTGGGCGAGAGCAGTACTAAGATGGGTGACCTCTTGGGAAGTCCTCGTGTTGCACCCCTTTTTCCCTTTTCCACCGCGTCCTTTTCTTTTTCCTTTCGCCGTACCCTTCCCTTTTATTTTATTTTCCGAGCCCGCCCTTCCGCTCTATTTCACCGCGCAGGCCCGACGTCGGATTTTCTGTGAGGGATAGGGATAGTATCTTTTTTTTGCAAGCCTTGGTGAAAAATCCTTTAAAAACTTTAAAAGTCCATAACTTTTTGCCCCGATGTCCAATTGAAGCAATTTTTTTTTTCAAATCGCATAACGTTTCGAGACGAATGCATTGAGGTCATTTCTTCCCCTCGACCGAGCACGCCGGCGTATGGTTTACTCCTCAAGCCTCGCAGGCAAGCCGCCCTTATATACATTTACCTCGCATTACCTTTCGGGTGCGACCATACCAGCACTAATGCACCGGATCCCATCAGAACTCCGCAGTTAAGCGTGCTTGGGCGAGAGCAGTACTAAGATGGGTGACCTCTTGGGAAGTCCTCGTGTTGCACCCCTTTTTCCCTTTTCCACCGCGTCCTTTTCTTTTTCCTTTCGCCGTACCCTTCCCTTTTATTTTATTTTCCGAGCCCGCCCTTCCGCTCTATTTCACCGCGCAGGCCCGACGTCGGATTTTCTGTGAGGGATAGGGATAGTATCTTTTTTTTGCAAGCCTTGGTGAAAAATCCTTTAAAAACTTTAAAAGTCCATAACTTTTTGCCCCGATGTCCAATTGAAGCAATTTTTTTTTTCAAATCGCATAACGTTTCGAGACGAATGCATTGAGGTCATTTCTTCCCCTCGACCGAGCACGCCGGCGTATGGTTTACTCCTCAAGCCTCGCAGGCAAGCCGCCCTTATATACATTTACCTCGCATTACCTTTCGGGTGCGACCATACCAGCACTAATGCACCGGATCCCATCAGAACTCCGCAGTTAAGCGTGCTTGGGCGAGAGCAGTACTAAGATGGGTGACCTCTTGGGAAGTCCTCGTGTTGCACCCCTTTTTCCCTTTTCCACCGCGTCCTTTTCTTTTTCCTTTCGCCGTACCCTTCCCTTTTATTTTATTTTCCGAGCCCGCCCTTCCGCTCTATTTCACCGCGCAGGCCCGACGTCGGATTTTCTGTGAGGGATAGGGATAGTATCTTTTTTTTGCAAGCCTTGGTGAAAAATCCTTTAAAAACTTTAAAAGTCCATAACTTTTTGCCCCGATGTCCAATTGAAGCAATTTTTTTTTTCAAATCGCATAACGTTTCGAGACGAATGCATTGAGGTCATTTCTTCCCCTCGACCGAGCACGCCGGCGTATGGTTTACTCCTCAAGCCTCGCAGGCAAGCCGCCCTTATATACATTTACCTCGCATTACCTTTCGGGTGCGACCATACCAGCACTAATGCACCGGATCCCATCAGAACTCCGCAGTTAAGCGTGCTTGGGCGAGAGCAGTACTAAGATGGGTGACCTCTTGGGAAGTCCTCGTGTTGCACCCCTTTTTCCCTTTTCCACCGCGTCCTTTTCTTTTTCCTTTCGCCGTACCCTTCCCTTTTATTTTATTTTCCGAGCCCGCCCTTCCGCTCTATTTCACCGCGCAGGCCCGACGTCGGATTTTCTGTGAGGGATAGGGATAGTATCTTTTTTTTGCAAGCCTTGGTGAAAAATCCTTTAAAAACTTTAAAAGTCCATAACTTTTTGCCCCGATGTCCAATTGAAGCAATTTTTTTTTTCAAATCGCATAACGTTTCGAGACGAATGCATTGAGGTCATTTCTTCCCCTCGACCGAGCACGCCGGCGTATGGTTTACTCCTCAAGCCTCGCAGGCAAGCCGCCCTTATATACATTTACCTCGCATTACCTTTCGGGTGCGACCATACCAGCACTAATGCACCGGATCCCATCAGAACTCCGCAGTTAAGCGTGCTTGGGCGAGAGCAGTACTAAGATGGGTGACCTCTTGGGAAGTCCTCGTGTTGCACCCCTTTTTCCCTTTTCCACCGCGTCCTTTTCTTTTTCCTTTCGCCGTACCCTTCCCTTTTATTTTATTTTCCGAGCCCGCCCTTCCGCTCTATTTCACCGCGCAGGCCCGACGTCGGATTTTCTGTGAGGGATAGGGATAGTATCTTTTTTTTGCAAGCCTTGGTGAAAAATCCTTTAAAAACTTTAAAAGTCCATAACTTTTTGCCCCGATGTCCAATTGAAGCAATTTTTTTTTTCAAATCGCATAACGTTTCGAGACGAATGCATTGAGGTCATTTCTTCCCCTCGACCGAGCACGCCGGCGTATGGTTTACTCCTCAAGCCTCGCAGGCAAGCCGCCCTTATATACATTTACCTCGCATTACCTTTCGGGTGCGACCATACCAGCACTAATGCACCGGATCCCATCAGAACTCCGCAGTTAAGCGTGCTTGGGCGAGAGCAGTACTAAGATGGGTGACCTCTTGGGAAGTCCTCGTGTTGCACCCCTTTTTCCCTTTTCCACCGCGTCCTTTTCTTTTTCCTTTCGCCGTACCCTTCCCTTTTATTTTATTTTCCGAGCCCGCCCTTCCGCTCTATTTCACCGCGCAGGCCCGACGTCGGATTTTCTGTGAGGGATAGGGATAGTATCTTTTTTTTGCAAGCCTTGGTGAAAAATCCTTTAAAAACTTTAAAAGTCCATAACTTTTTGCCCCGATGTCCAATTGAAGCAATTTTTTTTTTCAAATCGCATAACGTTTCGAGACGAATGCATTGAGGTCATTTCTTCCCCTCGACCGAGCACGCCGGCGTATGGTTTACTCCTCAAGCCTCGCAGGCAAGCCGCCCTTATATACATTTACCTCGCATTACCTTTCGGGTGCGACCATACCAGCACTAATGCACCGGATCCCATCAGAACTCCGCAGTTAAGCGTGCTTGGGCGAGAGCAGTACTAAGATGGGTGACCTCTTGGGAAGTCCTCGTGTTGCACCCCTTTTTCCCTTTTCCACCGCGTCCTTTTCTTTTTCCTTTCGCCGTACCCTTCCCTTTTATTTTATTTTCCGAGCCCGCCCTTCCGCTCTATTTCACCGCGCAGGCCCGACGTCGGATTTTCTGTGAGGGATAGGGATAGTATCTTTTTTTTGCAAGCCTTGGTGAAAAATCCTTTAAAAACTTTAAAAGTCCATAACTTTTTGCCCCGATGTCCAATTGAAGCAATTTTTTTTTTCAAATCGCATAACGTTTCGAGACGAATGCATTGAGGTCATTTCTTCCCCTCGACCGAGCACGCCGGCGTATGGTTTACTCCTCAAGCCTCGCAGGCAAGCCGCCCTTATATACATTTACCTCGCATTACCTTTCGGGTGCGACCATACCAGCACTAATGCACCGGATCCCATCAGAACTCCGCAGTTAAGCGTGCTTGGGCGAGAGCAGTACTAAGATGGGTGACCTCTTGGGAAGTCCTCGTGTTGCACCCCTTTTTCCCTTTTCCACCGCGTCCTTTTCTTTTTCCTTTCGCCGTACCCTTCCCTTTTATTTTATTTTCCGAGCCCGCCCTTCCGCTCTATTTCACCGCGCAGGCCCGACGTCGGATTTTCTGTGAGGGATAGGGATAGTATCTTTTTTTTGCAAGCCTTGGTGAAAAATCCTTTAAAAACTTTAAAAGTCCATAACTTTTTGCCCCGATGTCCAATTGAAGCAATTTTTTTTTTCAAATCGCATAACGTTTCGAGACGAATGCATTGAGGTCATTTCTTCCCCTCGACCGAGCACGCCGGCGTATGGTTTACTCCTCAAGCCTCGCAGGCAAGCCGCCCTTATATACATTTACCTCGCATTACCTTTCGGGTGCGACCATACCAGCACTAATGCACCGGATCCCATCAGAACTCCGCAGTTAAGCGTGCTTGGGCGAGAGCAGTACTAAGATGGGTGACCTCTTGGGAAGTCCTCGTGTTGCACCCCTTTTTCCCTTTTCCACCGCGTCCTTTTCTTTTTCCTTTCGCCGTACCCTTCCCTTTTATTTTATTTTCCGAGCCCGCCCTTCCGCTCTATTTCACCGCGCAGGCCCGACGTCGGATTTTCTGTGAGGGATAGGGATAGTATCTTTTTTTTGCAAGCCTTGGTGAAAAATCCTTTAAAAACTTTAAAAGTCCATAACTTTTTGCCCCGATGTCCAATTGAAGCAATTTTTTTTTTCAAATCGCATAACGTTTCGAGACGAATGCATTGAGGTCATTTCTTCCCCTCGACCGAGCACGCCGGCGTATGGTTTACTCCTCAAGCCTCGCAGGCAAGCCGCCCTTATATACATTTACCTCGCATTACCTTTCGGGTGCGACCATACCAGCACTAATGCACCGGATCCCATCAGAACTCCGCAGTTAAGCGTGCTTGGGCGAGAGCAGTACTAAGATGGGTGACCTCTTGGGAAGTCCTCGTGTTGCACCCCTTTTTCCCTTTTCCACCGCGTCCTTTTCTTTTTCCTTTCGCCGTACCCTTCCCTTTTATTTTATTTTCCGAGCCCGCCCTTCCGCTCTATTTCACCGCGCAGGCCCGACGTCGGATTTTCTGTGAGGGATAGGGATAGTATCTTTTTTTTGCAAGCCTTGGTGAAAAATCCTTTAAAAACTTTAAAAGTCCATAACTTTTTGCCCCGATGTCCAATTGAAGCAATTTTTTTTTTCAAATCGCATAACGTTTCGAGACGAATGCATTGAGGTCATTTCTTCCCCTCGACCGAGCACGCCGGCGTATGGTTTACTCCTCAAGCCTCGCAGGCAAGCCGCCCTTATATACATTTACCTCGCATTACCTTTCGGGTGCGACCATACCAGCACTAATGCACCGGATCCCATCAGAACTCCGCAGTTAAGCGTGCTTGGGCGAGAGCAGTACTAAGATGGGTGACCTCTTGGGAAGTCCTCGTGTTGCACCCCTTTTTCCCTTTTCCACCGCGTCCTTTTCTTTTTCCTTTCGCCGTACCCTTCCCTTTTATTTTATTTTCCGAGCCCGCCCTTCCGCTCTATTTCACCGCGCAGGCCCGACGTCGGATTTTCTGTGAGGGATAGGGATAGTATCTTTTTTTTGCAAGCCTTGGTGAAAAATCCTTTAAAAACTTTAAAAGTCCATAACTTTTTGCCCCGATGTCCAATTGAAGCAATTTTTTTTTTCAAATCGCATAACGTTTCGAGACGAATGCATTGAGGTCATTTCTTCCCCTCGACCGAGCACGCCGGCGTATGGTTTACTCCTCAAGCCTCGCAGGCAAGCCGCCCTTATATACATTTACCTCGCATTACCTTTCGGGTGCGACCATACCAGCACTAATGCACCGGATCCCATCAGAACTCCGCAGTTAAGCGTGCTTGGGCGAGAGCAGTACTAAGATGGGTGACCTCTTGGGAAGTCCTCGTGTTGCACCCCTTTTTCCCTTTTCCACCGCGTCCTTTTCTTTTTCCTTTCGCCGTACCCTTCCCTTTTATTTTATTTTCCGAGCCCGCCCTTCCGCTCTATTTCACCGCGCAGGCCCGACGTCGGATTTTCTGTGAGGGATAGGGATAGTATCTTTTTTTTGCAAGCCTTGGTGAAAAATCCTTTAAAAACTTTAAAAGTCCATAACTTTTTGCCCCGATGTCCAATTGAAGCAATTTTTTTTTTCAAATCGCATAACGTTTCGAGACGAATGCATTGAGGTCATTTCTTCCCCTCGACCGAGCACGCCGGCGTATGGTTTACTCCTCAAGCCTCGCAGGCAAGCCGCCCTTATATACATTTACCTCGCATTACCTTTCGGGTGCGACCATACCAGCACTAATGCACCGGATCCCATCAGAACTCCGCAGTTAAGCGTGCTTGGGCGAGAGCAGTACTAAGATGGGTGACCTCTTGGGAAGTCCTCGTGTTGCACCCCTTTTTCCCTTTTCCACCGCGTCCTTTTCTTTTTCCTTTCGCCGTACCCTTCCCTTTTATTTTATTTTCCGAGCCCGCCCTTCCGCTCTATTTCACCGCGCAGGCCCGACGTCGGATTTTCTGTGAGGGATAGGGATAGTATCTTTTTTTTGCAAGCCTTGGTGAAAAATCCTTTAAAAACTTTAAAAGTCCATAACTTTTTGCCCCGATGTCCAATTGAAGCAATTTTTTTTTTCAAATCGCATAACGTTTCGAGACGAATGCATTGAGGTCATTTCTTCCCCTCGACCGAGCACGCCGGCGTATGGTTTACTCCTCAAGCCTCGCAGGCAAGCCGCCCTTATATACATTTACCTCGCATTACCTTTCGGGTGCGACCATACCAGCACTAATGCACCGGATCCCATCAGAACTCCGCAGTTAAGCGTGCTTGGGCGAGAGCAGTACTAAGATGGGTGACCTCTTGGGAAGTCCTCGTGTTGCACCCCTTTTTCCCTTTTCCACCGCGTCCTTTTCTTTTTCCTTTCGCCGTACCCTTCCCTTTTATTTTATTTTCCGAGCCCGCCCTTCCGCTCTATTTCACCGCGCAGGCCCGACGTCGGATTTTCTGTGAGGGATAGGGATAGTATCTTTTTTTTGCAAGCCTTGGTGAAAAATCCTTTAAAAACTTTAAAAGTCCATAACTTTTTGCCCCGATGTCCAATTGAAGCAATTTTTTTTTTCAAATCGCATAACGTTTCGAGACGAATGCATTGAGGTCATTTCTTCCCCTCGACCGAGCACGCCGGCGTATGGTTTACTCCTCAAGCCTCGCAGGCAAGCCGCCCTTATATACATTTACCTCGCATTACCTTTCGGGTGCGACCATACCAGCACTAATGCACCGGATCCCATCAGAACTCCGCAGTTAAGCGTGCTTGGGCGAGAGCAGTACTAAGATGGGTGACCTCTTGGGAAGTCCTCGTGTTGCACCCCTTTTTCCCTTTTCCACCGCGTCCTTTTCTTTTTCCTTTCGCCGTACCCTTCCCTTTTATTTTATTTTCCGAGCCCGCCCTTCCGCTCTATTTCACCGCGCAGGCCCGACGTCGGATTTTCTGTGAGGGATAGGGATAGTATCTTTTTTTTGCAAGCCTTGGTGAAAAATCCTTTAAAAACTTTAAAAGTCCATAACTTTTTGCCCCGATGTCCAATTGAAGCAATTTTTTTTTTCAAATCGCATAACGTTTCGAGACGAATGCATTGAGGTCATTTCTTCCCCTCGACCGAGCACGCCGGCGTATGGTTTACTCCTCAAGCCTCGCAGGCAAGCCGCCCTTATATACATTTACCTCGCATTACCTTTCGGGTGCGACCATACCAGCACTAATGCACCGGATCCCATCAGAACTCCGCAGTTAAGCGTGCTTGGGCGAGAGCAGTACTAAGATGGGTGACCTCTTGGGAAGTCCTCGTGTTGCACCCCTTTTTCCCTTTTCCACCGCGTCCTTTTCTTTTTCCTTTCGCCGTACCCTTCCCTTTTATTTTATTTTCCGAGCCCGCCCTTCCGCTCTATTTCACCGCGCAGGCCCGACGTCGGATTTTCTGTGAGGGATAGGGATAGTATCTTTTTTTTGCAAGCCTTGGTGAAAAATCCTTTAAAAACTTTAAAAGTCCATAACTTTTTGCCCCGATGTCCAATTGAAGCAATTTTTTTTTTCAAATCGCATAACGTTTCGAGACGAATGCATTGAGGTCATTTCTTCCCCTCGACCGAGCACGCCGGCGTATGGTTTACTCCTCAAGCCTCGCAGGCAAGCCGCCCTTATATACATTTACCTCGCATTACCTTTCGGGTGCGACCATACCAGCACTAATGCACCGGATCCCATCAGAACTCCGCAGTTAAGCGTGCTTGGGCGAGAGCAGTACTAAGATGGGTGACCTCTTGGGAAGTCCTCGTGTTGCACCCCTTTTTCCCTTTTCCACCGCGTCCTTTTCTTTTTCCTTTCGCCGTACCCTTCCCTTTTATTTTATTTTCCGAGCCCGCCCTTCCGCTCTATTTCACCGCGCAGGCCCGACGTCGGATTTTCTGTGAGGGATAGGGATAGTATCTTTTTTTTGCAAGCCTTGGTGAAAAATCCTTTAAAAACTTTAAAAGTCCATAACTTTTTGCCCCGATGTCCAATTGAAGCAATTTTTTTTTTCAAATCGCATAACGTTTCGAGACGAATGCATTGAGGTCATTTCTTCCCCTCGACCGAGCACGCCGGCGTATGGTTTACTCCTCAAGCCTCGCAGGCAAGCCGCCCTTATATACATTTACCTCGCATTACCTTTCGGGTGCGACCATACCAGCACTAATGCACCGGATCCCATCAGAACTCCGCAGTTAAGCGTGCTTGGGCGAGAGCAGTACTAAGATGGGTGACCTCTTGGGAAGTCCTCGTGTTGCACCCCTTTTTCCCTTTTCCACCGCGTCCTTTTCTTTTTCCTTTCGCCGTACCCTTCCCTTTTATTTTATTTTCCGAGCCCGCCCTTCCGCTCTATTTCACCGCGCAGGCCCGACGTCGGATTTTCTGTGAGGGATAGGGATAGTATCTTTTTTTTGCAAGCCTTGGTGAAAAATCCTTTAAAAACTTTAAAAGTCCATAACTTTTTGCCCCGATGTCCAATTGAAGCAATTTTTTTTTTCAAATCGCATAACGTTTCGAGACGAATGCATTGAGGTCATTTCTTCCCCTCGACCGAGCACGCCGGCGTATGGTTTACTCCTCAAGCCTCGCAGGCAAGCCGCCCTTATATACATTTACCTCGCATTACCTTTCGGGTGCGACCATACCAGCACTAATGCACCGGATCCCATCAGAACTCCGCAGTTAAGCGTGCTTGGGCGAGAGCAGTACTAAGATGGGTGACCTCTTGGGAAGTCCTCGTGTTGCACCCCTTTTTCCCTTTTCCACCGCGTCCTTTTCTTTTTCCTTTCGCCGTACCCTTCCCTTTTATTTTATTTTCCGAGCCCGCCCTTCCGCTCTATTTCACCGCGCAGGCCCGACGTCGGATTTTCTGTGAGGGATAGGGATAGTATCTTTTTTTTGCAAGCCTTGGTGAAAAATCCTTTAAAAACTTTAAAAGTCCATAACTTTTTGCCCCGATGTCCAATTGAAGCAATTTTTTTTTTCAAATCGCATAACGTTTCGAGACGAATGCATTGAGGTCATTTCTTCCCCTCGACCGAGCACGCCGGCGTATGGTTTACTCCTCAAGCCTCGCAGGCAAGCCGCCCTTATATACATTTACCTCGCATTACCTTTCGGGTGCGACCATACCAGCACTAATGCACCGGATCCCATCAGAACTCCGCAGTTAAGCGTGCTTGGGCGAGAGCAGTACTAAGATGGGTGACCTCTTGGGAAGTCCTCGTGTTGCACCCCTTTTTCCCTTTTCCACCGCGTCCTTTTCTTTTTCCTTTCGCCGTACCCTTCCCTTTTATTTTATTTTCCGAGCCCGCCCTTCCGCTCTATTTCACCGCGCAGGCCCGACGTCGGATTTTCTGTGAGGGATAGGGATAGTATCTTTTTTTTGCAAGCCTTGGTGAAAAATCCTTTAAAAACTTTAAAAGTCCATAACTTTTTGCCCCGATGTCCAATTGAAGCAATTTTTTTTTTCAAATCGCATAACGTTTCGAGACGAATGCATTGAGGTCATTTCTTCCCCTCGACCGAGCACGCCGGCGTATGGTTTACTCCTCAAGCCTCGCAGGCAAGCCGCCCTTATATACATTTACCTCGCATTACCTTTCGGGTGCGACCATACCAGCACTAATGCACCGGATCCCATCAGAACTCCGCAGTTAAGCGTGCTTGGGCGAGAGCAGTACTAAGATGGGTGACCTCTTGGGAAGTCCTCGTGTTGCACCCCTTTTTCCCTTTTCCACCGCGTCCTTTTCTTTTTCCTTTCGCCGTACCCTTCCCTTTTATTTTATTTTCCGAGCCCGCCCTTCCGCTCTATTTCACCGCGCAGGCCCGACGTCGGATTTTCTGTGAGGGATAGGGATAGTATCTTTTTTTTGCAAGCCTTGGTGAAAAATCCTTTAAAAACTTTAAAAGTCCATAACTTTTTGCCCCGATGTCCAATTGAAGCAATTTTTTTTTTCAAATCGCATAACGTTTCGAGACGAATGCATTGAGGTCATTTCTTCCCCTCGACCGAGCACGCCGGCGTATGGTTTACTCCTCAAGCCTCGCAGGCAAGCCGCCCTTATATACATTTACCTCGCATTACCTTTCGGGTGCGACCATACCAGCACTAATGCACCGGATCCCATCAGAACTCCGCAGTTAAGCGTGCTTGGGCGAGAGCAGTACTAAGATGGGTGACCTCTTGGGAAGTCCTCGTGTTGCACCCCTTTTTCCCTTTTCCACCGCGTCCTTTTCTTTTTCCTTTCGCCGTACCCTTCCCTTTTATTTTATTTTCCGAGCCCGCCCTTCCGCTCTATTTCACCGCGCAGGCCCGACGTCGGATTTTCTGTGAGGGATAGGGATAGTATCTTTTTTTTGCAAGCCTTGGTGAAAAATCCTTTAAAAACTTTAAAAGTCCATAACTTTTTGCCCCGATGTCCAATTGAAGCAATTTTTTTTTTCAAATCGCATAACGTTTCGAGACGAATGCATTGAGGTCATTTCTTCCCCTCGACCGAGCACGCCGGCGTATGGTTTACTCCTCAAGCCTCGCAGGCAAGCCGCCCTTATATACATTTACCTCGCATTACCTTTCGGGTGCGACCATACCAGCACTAATGCACCGGATCCCATCAGAACTCCGCAGTTAAGCGTGCTTGGGCGAGAGCAGTACTAAGATGGGTGACCTCTTGGGAAGTCCTCGTGTTGCACCCCTTTTTCCCTTTTCCACCGCGTCCTTTTCTTTTTCCTTTCGCCGTACCCTTCCCTTTTATTTTATTTTCCGAGCCCGCCCTTCCGCTCTATTTCACCGCGCAGGCCCGACGTCGGATTTTCTGTGAGGGATAGGGATAGTATCTTTTTTTTGCAAGCCTTGGTGAAAAATCCTTTAAAAACTTTAAAAGTCCATAACTTTTTGCCCCGATGTCCAATTGAAGCAATTTTTTTTTTCAAATCGCATAACGTTTCGAGACGAATGCATTGAGGTCATTTCTTCCCCTCGACCGAGCACGCCGGCGTATGGTTTACTCCTCAAGCCTCGCAGGCAAGCCGCCCTTATATACATTTACCTCGCATTACCTTTCGGGTGCGACCATACCAGCACTAATGCACCGGATCCCATCAGAACTCCGCAGTTAAGCGTGCTTGGGCGAGAGCAGTACTAAGATGGGTGACCTCTTGGGAAGTCCTCGTGTTGCACCCCTTTTTCCCTTTTCCACCGCGTCCTTTTCTTTTTCCTTTCGCCGTACCCTTCCCTTTTATTTTATTTTCCGAGCCCGCCCTTCCGCTCTATTTCACCGCGCAGGCCCGACGTCGGATTTTCTGTGAGGGATAGGGATAGTATCTTTTTTTTGCAAGCCTTGGTGAAAAATCCTTTAAAAACTTTAAAAGTCCATAACTTTTTGCCCCGATGTCCAATTGAAGCAATTTTTTTTTTCAAATCGCATAACGTTTCGAGACGAATGCATTGAGGTCATTTCTTCCCCTCGACCGAGCACGCCGGCGTATGGTTTACTCCTCAAGCCTCGCAGGCAAGCCGCCCTTATATACATTTACCTCGCATTACCTTTCGGGTGCGACCATACCAGCACTAATGCACCGGATCCCATCAGAACTCCGCAGTTAAGCGTGCTTGGGCGAGAGCAGTACTAAGATGGGTGACCTCTTGGGAAGTCCTCGTGTTGCACCCCTTTTTCCCTTTTCCACCGCGTCCTTTTCTTTTTCCTTTCGCCGTACCCTTCCCTTTTATTTTATTTTCCGAGCCCGCCCTTCCGCTCTATTTCACCGCGCAGGCCCGACGTCGGATTTTCTGTGAGGGATAGGGATAGTATCTTTTTTTTGCAAGCCTTGGTGAAAAATCCTTTAAAAACTTTAAAAGTCCATAACTTTTTGCCCCGATGTCCAATTGAAGCAATTTTTTTTTTCAAATCGCATAACGTTTCGAGACGAATGCATTGAGGTCATTTCTTCCCCTCGACCGAGCACGCCGGCGTATGGTTTACTCCTCAAGCCTCGCAGGCAAGCCGCCCTTATATACATTTACCTCGCATTACCTTTCGGGTGCGACCATACCAGCACTAATGCACCGGATCCCATCAGAACTCCGCAGTTAAGCGTGCTTGGGCGAGAGCAGTACTAAGATGGGTGACCTCTTGGGAAGTCCTCGTGTTGCACCCCTTTTTCCCTTTTCCACCGCGTCCTTTTCTTTTTCCTTTCGCCGTACCCTTCCCTTTTATTTTATTTTCCGAGCCCGCCCTTCCGCTCTATTTCACCGCGCAGGCCCGACGTCGGATTTTCTGTGAGGGATAGGGATAGTATCTTTTTTTTGCAAGCCTTGGTGAAAAATCCTTTAAAAACTTTAAAAGTCCATAACTTTTTGCCCCGATGTCCAATTGAAGCAATTTTTTTTTTCAAATCGCATAACGTTTCGAGACGAATGCATTGAGGTCATTTCTTCCCCTCGACCGAGCACGCCGGCGTATGGTTTACTCCTCAAGCCTCGCAGGCAAGCCGCCCTTATATACATTTACCTCGCATTACCTTTCGGGTGCGACCATACCAGCACTAATGCACCGGATCCCATCAGAACTCCGCACGCCCTTATATACATTTACCTCGCAGTACCTTTCGGGTGCGACCATACCAGCACTAATGCACCGGATCCCATCAGAACTCCGCAGTTAAGCGTGCTTAAAACTTTAAAAGTCCATAACTTTTTGCCCCGATGTCCAATTGAAGCAATTTTTTTTTTCAAATCGCATAACGTTTCGAGACGAATGCATTGAGGTCATTTCTTCCCCTCGACCGAGCACGCCGGCGTATGGTTTACTCCTCAAGCCTCGCAGGCAAGCCGCCCTTATATACATTTACCTCGCATTACCTTTCGGGTGCGACCATACCAGCACTAATGCACCGGATCCCATCAGAACTCCGCAGTTAAGCGTGCTTGGGCGAGAGCAGTACTAAGATGGGTGACCTCTTGGGAAGTCCTCGTGTTGCACCCCTTTTTCCCTTTTCCACCGCGTCCTTTTCTTTTTCCTTTCGCCGTACCCTTCCCTTTTATTTTATTTTCCGAGCCCGCCCTTCCGCTCTATTTCACCGCGCAGGCCCGACGTCGGATTTTCTGTGAGGGATAGGGATAGTATCTTTTTTTTGCAAGCCTTGGTGAAAAATCCTTTAAAAACTTTAAAAGTCCATAACTTTTTGCCCCGATGTCCAATTGAAGCAATTTTTTTTTTCAAATCGCATAACGTTTCGAGACGAATGCATTGAGGTCATTTCTTCCCCTCGACCGAGCACGCCGGCGTATGGTTTACTCCTCAAGCCTCGCAGGCAAGCCGCCCTTATATACATTTACCTCGCATTACCTTTCGGGTGCGACCATACCAGCACTAATGCACCGGATCCCATCAGAACTCCGCAGTTAAGCGTGCTTGGGCGAGAGCAGTACTAAGATGGGTGACCTCTTGGGAAGTCCTCGTGTTGCACCCCTTTTTCCCTTTTCCACCGCGTCCTTTTCTTTTTCCTTTCGCCGTACCCTTCCCTTTTATTTTATTTTCCGAGCCCGCCCTTCCGCTCTATTTCACCGCGCAGGCCCGACGTCGGATTTTCTGTGAGGGATAGGGATAGTATCTTTTTTTTGCAAGCCTTGGTGAAAAATCCTTTAAAAACTTTAAAAGTCCATAACTTTTTGCCCCGATGTCCAATTGAAGCAATTTTTTTTTTCAAATCGCATAACGTTTCGAGACGAATGCATTGAGGTCATTTCTTCCCCTCGACCGAGCACGCCGGCGTATGGTTTACTCCTCAAGCCTCGCAGGCAAGCCGCCCTTATATACATTTACCTCGCATTACCTTTCGGGTGCGACCATACCAGCACTAATGCACCGGATCCCATCAGAACTCCGCAGTTAAGCGTGCTTGGGCGAGAGCAGTACTAAGATGGGTGACCTCTTGGGAAGTCCTCGTGTTGCACCCCTTTTTCCCTTTTCCACCGCGTCCTTTTCTTTTTCCTTTCGCCGTACCCTTCCCTTTTATTTTATTTTCCGAGCCCGCCCTTCCGCTCTATTTCACCGCGCAGGCCCGACGTCGGATTTTCTGTGAGGGATAGGGATAGTATCTTTTTTTTGCAAGCCTTGGTGAAAAATCCTTTAAAAACTTTAAAAGTCCATAACTTTTTGCCCCGATGTCCAATTGAAGCAATTTTTTTTTTTCAAATCGCATAACGTTTCGAGACGAATGCATTGAGGTCATTTCTTCCCCTCGACCGAGCACGCCGGCGTATGGTTTACTCCTCAAGCCTCGCAGGCAAGCCGCCCTTATATACATTTACCTCGCATTACCTTTCGGGTGCGACCATACCAGCACTAATGCACCGGATCCCATCAGAACTCCGCAGTTAAGCGTGCTTGGGCGAGAGCAGTACTAAGATGGGTGACCTCTTGGGAAGTCCTCGTGTTGCGTGTTGCACCCTTTTTCCCTTTTCCACCGCGTCCTTTTCTTTTTCCTTTCGCCGTACCCTTCCCTTTTATTTTATTTTCCGAGCCCGCCCTTCCGCTCTATTTCACCGCGCAGGCCCGACGTCGGATTTTCTGTGAGGGATAGGGATAGTATCTTTTTTTTGCAAGCCTTGGTGAAAAATCCTTTAAAAACTTTAAAAGTCCATAACTTTTTGCCCCGATGTCCAATTGAAGCAATTTTTTTTTTCAAATCGCATAACGTTTCGAGACGAATGCATTGAGGTCATTTCTTCCCCTCGACCGAGCACGCCGGCGTATGGTTTACTCCTCAAGCCTCGCAGGCAAGCCGCCCTTATATACATTTACCTCGCATTACCTTTCGGGTGCGACCATACCAGCACTAATGCACCGGATCCCATCAGAACTCCGCAGTTAAGCGTGCTTGGGCGAGAGCAGTACTAAGATGGGTGACCTCTTGGGAAGTCCTCGTGTTGCACCCCTTTTTCCCTTTTCCACCGCGTCCTTTTCTTTTTCCTTTCGCCGTACCCTTCCCTTTTATTTTATTTTCCGAGCCCGCCCTTCCGCTCTATTTCACCGCGCAGGCCCGACGTCGGATTTTCTGTGAGGGATAGGGATAGTATCTTTTTTTTGCAAGCCTTGGTGAAAAATCCTTTAAAAACTTTAAAAGTCCATAACTTTTTGCCCCGATGTCCAATTGAAGCAATTTTTTTTTTCAAATCGCATAACGTTTCGAGACGAATGCATTGAGGTCATTTCTTCCCCTCGACCGAGCACGCCGGCGTATGGTTTACTCCTCAAGCCTCGCAGGCAAGCCGCCCTTATATACATTTACCTCGCATTACCTTTCGGGTGCGACCATACCAGCACTAATGCACCGGATCCCATCAGAACTCCGCAGTTAAGCGTGCTTGGGCGAGAGCAGTACTAAGATGGGTGACCTCTTGGGAAGTCCTCGTGTTGCACCCCTTTTTCCCTTTTCCACCGCGTCCTTTTCTTTTTCCTTTCGCCGTACCCTTCCCTTTTATTTTATTTTCCGAGCCCGCCCTTCCGCTCTATTTCACCGCGCAGGCCCGACGTCGGATTTTCTGTGAGGGATAGGGATAGTATCTTTTTTTTGCAAGCCTTGGTGAAAAATCCTTTAAAAACTTTAAAAGTCCATAACTTTTTGCCCCGATGTCCAATTGAAGCAATTTTTTTTTTCAAATCGCATAACGTTTCGAGACGAATGCATTGAGGTCATTTCTTCCCCTCGACCGAGCACGCCGGCGTATGGTTTACTCCTCAAGCCTCGCAGGCAAGCCGCCCTTATATACATTTACCTCGCATTACCTTTCGGGTGCGACCATACCAGCACTAATGCACCGGATCCCATCAGAACTCCGCAGTTAAGCGTGCTTGGGCGAGAGCAGTACTAAGATGGGTGACCTCTTGGGAAGTCCTCGTGTTGCCCCCTTTTTCCCTTTTCCACCGCGTCCTTTTCTTTTTCCTTTCGCCGTACCCTTCCCTTTTATTTTATTTTCCGAGCCCGCCCTTCCGCTCTATTTCACCGCGCAGGCCCGACGTCGGATTTTCTGTGAGGGATAGGGATAGTATCTTTTTTTTTGCAAGCCTTGGTGAAAAATCCTTTAAAAACTTTAAAAGTCCATAACTTTTTGCCCCGATGTCCAATTGAAGCAATTTTTTTTTTCAAATCGCATAACGTTTCGAGACGAATGCATTGAGGTCATTTCTTCCCCTCGACCGAGCACGCCGGCGTATGGTTTACTCCTCAAGCCTCGCAGGCAAGCCGCCCTTATATACATTTACCTCGCAGTACCTTTCGGGTGCGACCATACCAGCACTAATGCACCGGATCCCATCAGAACTCCGCAGTTAAGCGTGCTTGGGCGAGAGCAGTACTAAGATGGGTGACCTCTTGGGAAGTCCTCGTGTTGACCCCCTTTTTCCCTTTTCCACCGCGTCCTTTTCTTTTTCCTTTCGCCGTACCCTTCCCTTTTATTTTATTTTCCGAGCCCGCCCTTCCGCTCTATTTCACCGCGCAGGCCCGACGTCGGATTTTCTGTGAGGGATAGGGATAGTATCTTTTTTTTGCAAGCCTTGGTGAAAAATCCTTTAAAAACTTTAAAAGTCCATAACTTTTTGCCCCGATGTCCAATTGAAGCAATTTTTTTTTTCAAATCGCATAACGTTTCGAGACGAATGCATTGAGGTCATTTCTTCCCCTCGACCGAGCACGCCGGCGTATGGTTTACTCCTCAAGCCTCGCAGGCAAGCCGCCCTTATATACATTTACCTCGCAGTACCTTTCGGGTGCGACCATACCAGCACTAATGCACCGGATCCCATCAGAACTCCGCAGTTAAGCGTGCTTGGGCGAGAGCAGTACTAAGATGGGTGACCTCTTGGGAAGTCCTCGTGTTGCACCCCTTTTTCCCTTTTCCACCGCGTCCTTTTCTTTTTCCTTTCGCCGTACCCTTCCCTTTTATTTTATTTTCCGAGCCCGCCCTTCCGCTCTATTTCACCGCGCAGGCCCGACGTCGGATTTTCTGTGAGGGATAGGGATAGTATCTTTTTTTTTTGCAAGCCTTGGTGAAAAATCCTTTAAAAACTTTAAAAGTCCATAACTTTTTGCCCCGATGTCCAATTGAAGCAATTTTTTTTTTTTCAAATCGCATAACGTTTCGAGACGAATGCATTGAGGTCATTTCTTCCCCTCGACCGAGCACGCCGGCGTATGGTTTACTCCTCAAGCCTCGCAGGCAAGCCGCCCTTATATACATTTACCTCGCAGTACCTTTCGGGTGCGACCATACCAGCACTAATGCACCGGATCCCATCAGAACTCCGCAGTTAAGCGTGCTTGGGCGAGAGCAGTACTAAGATGGGTGACCTCTTGGGAAGTCCTCGTGTTGCACCCCTTTTTCCCTTTTCCACCGCGTCCTTTTCTTTTTCCTTTCGCCGTACCCTTCCCTTTTATTTTATTTTCCGAGCCCGCCCTTCCGCTCTATTTCACCGCGCAGGCCCGACGTCGGATTTTCTGTGAGGGATAGGGATAGTATCTTTTTTTTGCAAGCCTTGGTGAAAAATCCTTTAAAAACTTTAAAAGTCCATAACTTTTTGCCCCGATGTCCAATTGAAGCAATTTTTTTTTTCAAATCGCATAACGTTTCGAGACGAATGCATTGGACAAGTTCCGAAGGAGCTTGGTGTTTTTTTTTACCCCTAATTTTGCATTTTTTCGATGTTTTAATGCATTTTTACAATTTACAAATTTTTTAAGCCTTCATTTTCTTACGTTAAAGGCATTTTAGTTCCTAATTGATCATGAAATTAGCAACGTTGGTGTGCAATCACACAAAAGTAAAAAGAAGGGGTGAAATCAAGATTAGAAAATTTTTTTTTTTTTGTTTTGCCTTTATAATGGTTGTGTAGAGTTTGGGATCAGGGAATTTTGTTGCTTTAGTGGCATTTGCATTTGTTTTGTGAAATTTGAGTCCCGGGTTCGAGTTGTTGTGACTGCAAATAATTTATTATTATATTTTTCAGTTGCCCCAGCTAATTATCCGTGGCCTAAATGTGTGTATGAAAATGAATGAAAGGATTATGAAAATCCCTATTTTAAATAAAATTGAGGAATATAATTTTTAAATATAAAAAAAAGGAAAAATTCTACGTTCAACTCAACAGTCTCTCTATATCTCACGCTTCGCCTCAAACGACGGTGATTGGCTCCATATTCATCCCCGCAAAGTCGCCGCCTTTTTCCTGCTTAACTGTTGCTCTCACCATGTGGGCAGCAACGAGCTGTTACGCACTACCCATCTTCGCAAATTTTCAGGAAAATCGTGCGAACCGTAGAGCACTGAATCTGAGAGCATCCCTCTCTAATTATCCTCTTGCAAGCAGAATCATGGTTAGAAGTAAAGTCATTTCTTCCTCTTCTCTCACATCTTTGATTTTCTTTATTTTTCCTTTTTTAGTATTTTAAGCGAAAATATGGGTTCCCTTTTTTAAGCGTTGAGTTTCTTTGTTATGGTAACAGGTCATAGTTCTGGTTAATTCTCGCATATGGGTATAACAAATTTTGCTAGTATAGTTGTTTAATGGACGCTCACATACATGTTCACTCACAAAAAAGATGTTTTTAGTTAGAAATTAAGAAAACTTTTTGATGTTAGAACTTAAAAATTTAGCTGGTTTTGAAGTAATTATATTCCAAGACTTATTTACCAATTTCATTATGTACATCTAGTAATGCCTAACAAAATGCACAAAGGTGGCTCACGAGCATGGAAGCCATTTGACTTCCTAAAAAAGATGATTCTCCTTAAGGCTACACAATTTACCGTAATGTGTCTGAACTTATTGGCTATTTTATGTTTGAGAGTCATAGTTATTGTGTAATACTTATTGTAAGAAACGAGTATATTCAAATTTTAGTTTGGCCATCTTTGATCAATATATTATCTTTATCTGGTTTAAAAAACACTTAGTAGGAGATGATCAAGATGCATATTGACTATTAGTGTAGCGAACAATCTTTGTTGGAGCAATGGAAATTTCAAATTCCTCTGAATGCTACAACATTAGATGTTGTAGTATAACTTATTTATTTAGTAAAGGATAGTAGTGTTAGGCTTAGGCTAGAATCTCTCCTCTACACTAAATGCTACAACATAGTACGTCATTAGATGTTTATGCTTATGAGGAAGAGATGTAATAGAACAAACAAAAGAAATAAGAGGAAGAGATGTAATGGAACTAGAATGGCTTAGATTTAGGCATAAATAGTGAATCTATTGTTAGATCTTTTTTCTGAATTTATATAACTCAATTTTTCTGTTGACCTTTTATTCAATCTACCTGGTCTGTGCTGTTAGAGGTATCCTGGTGCATGCTATTTGTTGATTGCATAGTTGTTGGGCTATAGGTTAAATGAACACAATATGGATTGGAGGAAATGCTTTTAGAAGATGTCTAAGACTGGGCATGTGGTATTGAGTTTGGATGAATAATGAGCAGTAACTGCAATAAATGACCAAAAGATATCTAAGGGCATTGAGTTTTGTAATTTAGGATTGTTATTGTAAATATTGTTTCATTTTCTATTTTCGTTCTAAATTACATAAGGTGGTAGAGATCAAAAAGGATATTGCATGGTCTCTTACATTAGGCAAACTTAACTTAAGTGGGTGCTTTTACTATTTTTGTGACCAATATATACCAGTTGAATTGGAAGGAGAAACCTATTGTACCATTTTAAAAGCAATCCTTTTTTCTGACACATAATATTGAGGAAAATATGTACATCTTGAGCGTAGCCAAGGTGAGGACTTCAAAGTGCACAGGTACAAAGAAAGGAAAATGTTTCATTCATTGGTACCTCTGGTCTGGGAAAAGGTAATGAGAAACCTCCCTGAGATAATTGAAGTATATTTGGAATCATTGCTGTAGCTAAAATGACTAACATGCCAAGGTATTGGATGATGGAAGGATATGGGTTGAAAATAAGGATACACATGAAAGCATTATGCTTTTTAGTGTATCTACTTATTTGTGAAACCATTTGTCCAAAAAACCATCTGCTTATTTATTACCAAAAATTAGGGCTTTGGATGGAATAGAACTCTGGGAGAATAGCTGTCTAGCTGAAACTGATCATCAGATAATGATCTGTTGCCAATTTGAAGAAAACACATAAGCATATTCGACAATAAGAAAGTTTAATCAGAAGAATATAAGGAAGATGAAAATAATTCTTCTTGTTTTTGGGAGTTTCGCGGAGGGAGGATGTGGAGGTGAGAAGAAATTTGGTTATGAACTGAAGATACGTAAAGTTCTCTTGAATATTAATAGTAGCTTCTGGAACCACTTGAACTTGCTAAAAATTCCTTAGCTCATACAAAAATGAGGCGTTAAAGAAATATAATAGAAAAAAACTGAAAAACTTGGTAACGTCTTCATGATACAAAACCAAAGTGCTAGAGATGCTTGAGAAGATTGGATATGGCTTCAGTAACCTTACCTTTGAGTTTGTTGCACAATTTTGAGTGGATTACCAGTATGTACAGACAAGCTTTTACAAGCCTTTGGTTGGCAGCAAATTTCAAAAGGAGGTCCCAACATGATGAGATTGACACCAGTAATGTTGTTCAGGGAGTTGGGGAACAGGTCTCTCAGTTAACAATATTAGTGAAAAAGAATGACTAAAGAGTTTATCATGATTTGCCTTATGTTTGACATTTTTTTTTCCCAAGAAGTTAGTTTCAGAATATCTAAATACTCTCGCGAAAAAGAAGTCTATAATTGATTCATACTTGTTAAACTGCCCCATCTTGTTATGACGTAGCTAGTTTATGCATAGTTCTTTTTTATTATGTGGTGTGTGAATATGTAGGTTGGCAGTCTATTATATATATCAGTTTTCTTACTGGACAAAATATGTTGTGAGGCCTTATTTATGTAAGAGGATTTAAAGTACCATGATATTTAAAGTTGATGACCTAAGCTCATTGGTTTGATTATCTTATACGATTCAATATGTTCATGCACCACATTGTGTCGTTTATCCTATAGACTGTAAGATGTCCTATAGAAGAGGTCAAAAGGAAATTGAATTAAATACCATAAGAAAGTTCCATGAAATACTGTACAATTCTACTGGTATCCCAGTTGGTTTGACATCTTGTTTAAGCAGCAAGAGGTAAAGGGATTGATTCTCACTCACATTAATCTTGGTGAGGGAAATTCTTTAGTTTATGTTTGTGCAGGGGCTGGGGTTGGTTGGAATGTGGTGTGTGATAATCTTAAAAATAAAATAGTGGAAAGAACCCAAGAAATTTTTTGTCACAAAACTTCCTAGTTCTGATTTTGCGTACTGTACTGCAGATTTGCCGTTTAATACTCATGAGAGCAGGTTGCAAAACGAATTCTCTAGTTTTGGTGAAATAGCAGAAGGTATTTTTCATTTCTCAATATTTCACTCATAAGCATTGAACAAATTTGATATCTTTGTGTATTCCCTCATTTGTCATTTTCTTCCTATCCATGCTCTGAGAACAGTTAACTATTTATACTATCTGTGGCAGTAAAGCTTGTCAAGGATGAATTCACAAAGAAATCCAAAGGCTATGCGTTTATTCAATACACTAGTCAAGATGAGGCCTTGCTTGCCTTAGAGAATATGGATCACAAGGTATCTTCCATTACAATTTGCTCTTGCTTTTAAGGCTGCTTTTTTTTTTTTTTTTGTTTTTTAAGATTAAAAAAATAATTTTATAGACATAGATTTTCTTTTTCCTTTTGTCAGATAATTGATGGCAGATTGATTCATGTCGAAATTGCCAAACCCGGTAAAGAAAGATTTGGAGGATATCCAAGAACCTCAGGACCCCCAAAACAGCAACAGTTGCCTGAGCAAGATGAGGTAGCAGATTGTTGGTACTGATCAATTTCTCACTACTTAATTTGCCACAATCACCAATATTGTGCAAGTACTGCCATTGTTTCATCAAATATCAGTTTAAGACAGTATGCTTAAAAAGGGTATAGTAGATTTTAGTTTAGAAATGAGTAGAATCTTATTACTCATCATCAGTCATCTGAATTTACTGGATTTGTAATACAAACATCATGCCCTTTATCGTCTATCTATGACATAGTGGAGTATATGGGGCATTGTACTGCACTTTTGTTTTTTTCTGTGATGTTGTATTGTATATTGGATTGTATAGTAATGGACTATATGCGAGTATGTCATTGCTTTTGCTGTTGAATTGTACTCAGGTAATGATATTAACCAAATCCAACCAACTTTAGGGCTCATTGCAATTAGCACTATACAATACTAAATTAAGAAGTATAAATATTAATCCATACCTTGTTTTAAAGGGGTTTATCAAATTAAATTAGCACTAAGGAGCATTTTTAAATTATTCCATAATATATTCTAACTAAAATAGTACTTGAAATGTTTTAAGATTAACACTAGACATTTTAATGAATTTTTTCTTTTAAGAAGTGCTAAAAGAACACTAAAATGCGTAAATAATGTTATACTCTCGCATTTTTCTTTTAACTCATTTAATCAACACATTCTAACTTCTATTCAAATGTGAAATATCTAAATGAGTAGTTTTACTACATGTTATTGAACTAGAAGTAGGGTGGGCAATTTTCGGGTGGACCTGGAAAATTTTATTTAAGCTTGAGTTCTGTTATATATTATTTAGGCTCAGTCTTGACCCATCCCGAGCTAGATTAGGTTTCAAATTTGGCCTCTAAGGCCGGAATTTAAGTTATAAAAATTTTGAATCTAGGTCGAGTTTAAAAGGAAATTCGACTCAGATCTAACTAAATATATATGTTTTGGATTAAATTTTCGAGTATCCAAACTTATCCCATTAGGGGCAAGTGTAATCCGAATTTTAATTACACTAAGCCAAGCCTAAACTTTTTTACCCAACCTAAAGAGTGTTTAAAATATATTTATATACTAAGAAACCTATCATGTGATGTATTACTTATTTAAAATTGTATTAAATTAAATTAAATGAGGGCATCGAGAGTAGGTGGGGGCACCGAGAGTAGCTGCCTGCTCTCGGTGCCCTCATTTAATTTAATTTAATATAATTTTAAATAAGCAATACATCACATGTAAAGTTTTTTAGTATATAAATATATTTTGAATACTCATTTGGTTAGTGTAACATGTTAAACGAGTTTGAAAAACTTTTCATAATAACCTAATTTTCACCCAATTTACATAAATAATCCTGTTTAAAATTTTTTATCAAATTAGCTAAGAAAAAAAAAAATTCTGACCAAAATTCCTTCAATGACTAAAATACAAAACCTCCATATTTTCACTTTCACATTTCAAACACACACACACACCTAAAATTGCAAAACCCTTAATTACTAAATTCTTGAATCAATGGTGGCAACGGCAATCGACTGACTGTTGAAGGCGAAAGTGATGTTTGAAGGATGGTAGCATTTTACGGCAAGCTATATGACAATGAAGACGATAGTTTGTTTGTTTGTTTTTTTTTTAATTGATTTTAGACGATAATATGTAAAAATGAATAACTTAAGATGAATATATTGATAATTGAGATGTAGTTAAGATAAAATGTCCTGATTGAAGTGTATTTTTTTGGCTAAAAAATTGGTAAGCAATTGTTTGTACTCAAAAGCATTTGCAAATGCAAATTTATTTGTACTTGAAAAGAGTTTTGGGTACAAACACGTCACACTCAAAAACAATATGTTGCTGATATCGGCATCTACTTTGTCGTTGTCATAGTTATCGTCTAAATCTGTTTCGAAAATGTTGGAATCAGGGTTTTTTGCAATTTTAGGAATTACGATTTTTGGGTTTCAAATGTCATGAAAATGAGGGTCATGTATGTTTATGGCTTGAGAGCATTTTGGCTCGGAAACTATTTTCTTGGCAACATCGATAAAAAAGATTGATAAAAAAATTTGAAACACGACTATTTACATGAAAAGGATCCAATTTAGAGTTATTTTTGAATTTTTTTTTTCATATTTGCTATATATATAAATTCTATTTCTGTATTTAACATGGAAGATTTTTTTTTATGCAAAAAATTTATTAAATTTTAGTTATATAAACACTCATAAATGCTAATAATAATATGATGGTGATCAGAGTTGATACATAGGATTAACTAGACAACGCCACATTTTACGTTAAACTAAATATTTATTTAAAAATTGTGTTAGGAATAAAACAAGTGACAAAATCAAACGTTTAAATAATAAATATCTTAAAAATAAAATTTTATTTTTAAAATTCATAATTATTGAATCAAAATAATGAATAAAAGTTTTTTTTTTAATTCAAGTCTCAAAAATTTTACACGTCTTAAAAAATTAATTCAAGGTAGCATACAAACTTTTAATAATGTTCTTATTCTTATAATGTTAAAAATATTACTAAAGGAAAGAAGTGAAAAGTAAAATGGATTTACATAAAACTTAAATTTTGAAATTTAATGTAAATTTTGAAATTTAATGTAAATTTTAAATTTTCAAAACCTAAATGGGTAATATAAAAAATTTTAAAAATATAAAAATAAAATTAAAAATAAATCTGTCTTATATTTTAGTCATAGATAATTTTTTTTACCACAAATAATTCACTAATATAACATTAAATTTCTTCTAAAAGTTTAAATACAATACAATTATAACTCACTTCAAATATCTAAACATATATAAAACGAAATCAAATCTCATATTCAATTAAGAGTACCTCATGCTTCGTGCAATGAACCTACAATCTTCAAGGCTTGAACGTGCCCTTACGAGGAATTGATTCGTGAAATCTGGTGAACGAAACATTCGTTATTTTTAACAAATAGAATTAAGAAAATAATTAAAATTAGGGACTTATTTGACCAAAGTTTATATTTATATGTTATTTTTTTAAGAAGTGGGTATTTTTTATTATCCCATTGATAATTCTTATTTGCTTTATTTAAAAAAAAAAAAAAATCTGGCCACACCTAATTGTACCTGACCGTATAAGTAGTTAATGATTGAAGTCATAAGTGTCCAATGAAAGATTCCCTTCTTTGCTCTGGTTTTCTGCGTAATCACTCAAGCTGAGAGAGAATGGAGGCAGCGAAGCTTGTACGTGAAGGTACAATTACCTCTGAACCCCCAACGGACCGGCCGGTTCGAGTATACGCAGATGGAATATACGATCTCTTCCACTTTGGTCACGCCCGTGCACTCGAGCAAGCCAAGAAACTGTATATTTTCATCCTTTTGAATTATTTTTCTTTTTTTTTTACTTTTGATGCAATGAACAATACCCACAAACAGAATTATGGATGAATTATCTGTAACTTACTTCATAACTATTTATTGTTAATTTTTTTTTTCCGTTTTGTTCATAAACTCTGTCTCTCTCTCAAGTTAAATTGTACTTGAAAGATTTTTTTCCTTTTTTTGTTGCAAAACTTTAGTTTTATGTAATTGATGGGTTTTTGATGATCAAAACTTATGTGGGTTATTTTGTTATAGTGATTTATGGATTTCTCCCACTCCATTTTGTCTGTTTCTGGGTGGGAAGTTTTCTCTTCTCTGTTACTAAAAGTTGTTACTATTATTGGACTTGAGAACTGTTATGAGTTTAGGCTTGAATAAAATGCAATTCCTTGCAGTCAAATGGAGCGTATTAGTTGAACTTTATTTGATTTCTAATTCATGGCATAAACTGTAGGTTTCCCAACACTTATCTGCTTGTTGGGTGCAACAATGATGAAGATACCCACAAATACAAGGGAAAAACTGTCATGACTGATAAGGAGCGATATGAGTCTCTTCGTCACTGCAGGTTGGTTTATAACTCAGCCGAGCCGAAATTGGACTCATCTTGGCTTTAATTTGTCCTGAAATTTCAACATTGTATTCCTTTCTAAACACTCTCTGATGACCAAAAGAATGTGATGTTTCTAAAAACTGATTTTTGTGATAAGTCCTTGGTAGCTTTTGCATAAAAGGAACCTCTAGACATAACTCCTTCATGGCTTTCATTGTCACTTACATATTTATGTTGGAAATGTCCACGTTTAATTGTTTTCACTTGGGAGGCAGGTTGGTTGTGTTGCAAACTTTGAAGAGAGTTATAAAATTGGATCCATATTCTTTAATGTTGTAGTTCAGATATATTAAACTGGGATCTCTTTTAGATGCATATTAGTTGTTTGTGCTGAATAATGATCTACTTTATATGTTTGTTACAACAGTAAATGAAACACTGCTTTTGGCTATGCTTGATGCAGATGGGTTGATGAAGTTATTCCTGATGCTCCATGGGTGGTCACACAAGAGTTTCTTGACAAACATCAAATTGATTATGTGGCACACGATTCTCTTCCGTAAGATTAATCAGCCCAAGTAATGTATTTTAAATTATTTTGACATTAGATCCATGCACTTAAAGTAATACAATAGCTGACCTTTTTTGTGGCTTAAAATTCATTCTTGAGGAAAATAAGTCATTGCTGTACATATTGGTTATGTTAGGGTTTAGGGTACCACATGACACTACAATTACCTCAATTTGTTATAGTTTTGAAATGGCCTTTTTCATTTTTGGATTTGTGATTTTGTTCTCTAAAAGTACCTGTTTGATACTTTTTCTTAACAAATCACATTATATTTCCTGTGCATTTGACAGTTATTTGTTATTATATTGTTTATTTTGATCATGCTTTTGTTTTTGATATCACATGATAATTTTGCATTGTGGGAATAGAATTTTTATCTGCAATGAGGTAATAAAATGGTTATCTTCAATGTGGTCTCTGATCTCTTGATTTTGCATTCAATTTTATGTTTTTCTTTTTTCCATATATATATTTCTAAGTTAATTATATTCATAAAAATATAATATATTATTTGTTTACCCAAAATTGTAGTTACGCTGATGCAAGTGGTGCTGGAAACGATGTCTATGAATTTGTAAGTTTTAAAGATAGCTGAGTTATGTCATCATTTGCTTTTACACACAATTCCAATTATTTCCCTTTACAAAGTTAAGAAGACTCTTACCATTTTGCCAAACCCCATTCCAACACAATGTCAGTGGCAGCTGATCCTAAGATCTCTTGTATCATGAACCCTAGGAGAACTGACTAATTGAACCAACCAATAACCTCTCCGAAGACTCTACTTTTTGTAGTTTGCTTTTGCTTGCCATCAGACCTCTTAGATTTAATGTAAAACCTACTGGATTCTAAAAATGAAATAATGCAGAAATTTACTTTAATATTGGTACAGCAAAAAAATCAAAGATATTTGGCTGTAGCAAAGATCTCTGTGTTAGCTCTAGGCTTCCATAAAGGATAGTTCTTCTCTGTCCATGGTCTAGATTATACATCATCTCTTCAAATTGCTCCCTCTAGCTTCTCATGGTTGTGGCAGTTTCCTCTCTTATTTTGGGCATGTTAAAAGAAAGGTATCGTTAGAGATGAAATCCCTGATGTCCCTGATGTGCATAAATGATCAAGGTTACCTACTGTAGAGCCGGCACACATCATTTAGTTGTCCCTGTCCCCTTACACTAGTATTTTATCAAGCAAGGATGTTGTCATCTCTTTGAATACATATCGTTAAATTTCTTGTACAGGTAAAATCTGTTGGAAAATTCAAAGAAACAAAACGAACTGATGGAATCTCTACATCAGACATTATTATGAGGATTGTGAAAGACTACAACCAGTATGTTATGCGAAATTTGGACCGTGGATATACCAGAAAGGAGTTAGGTGTTAGCTATGTTAAGGTATGTTCTGTTTCTTATATGTTCCTCATTTGCTTGCAAGCTTTATTCTAAATACCTCTCCCCTGTGGTGTCTTCCAGTGGCCTTATTACTTCTGCTTTAGTAAGAGAACTGATCTCTTTCATCCCTTTGTCCATCTATCAGGAAAAACGGCTGAGAATGAACATGGGGTTTAAAAAGCTGCATGAGAAAGTCAAGAAACAACAAGAAAAAGTGGGAGAGAAGGTGCGCATGTCATGTTAAATTTGTAATATGCTTGCTAGACATTGTGACTGGCTGTGAATTTCTGAACGACCCAACAACATACATTGATTTTGTCGCATGGAGTATATTTCTTCCTTCTTTCCTTTAGGCTTCTTAGTATGCTAGTTGCAATCTTCATATAACGAAATTGTCAATGCATAATTCTTCCTACTACTTGAGTTGCTAAGGCTTGTGGTTGCATAAGAGGTCTTTAGATGAAATTCCATTCATTTCAGGTATAGGGTAACGTGAGAGTTGGGTAGAAGGGAAAGCAGGTGATTGAAAAAAAATGTTTATTTTTTATAAAAAGTGAAAACAGAACTTGTCATACTTTTCCTATTCGGTCTTGATTCTACCATGTATGCGCACGAAGGACTGTTTCTTGCAATGGGAGAATCAGTTATATTTAGGTTAAAAGAAGATCAAAGAATTAGGTGAACTACGCTGCATGTTTTTGCAGAATGTGAACTTTGAGTGACAATAAATTTCATGTATTAAGCAAAAGTGGGTTAGCGGTTTGTTTGAATTTTGGTAGTAAAAGTTGCTAATATCCAAATGGGAAGATGAACTTGATTGATTGAACTAACTGCCCTTCCCTTAACAAAATTATTGTGCTACTACTGATCAAGGATAGCCTCTATGAAGCTGAGGTATATACCATGCATGAATAATGTATTGCTCTGTTTGTCACTACAGATACAGATAGTGGCAAAGACTGCTGGTGTCCGCCACAATGAATGGGTAGAGAATGCTGATCGATTGGTTGCTGGATTTCTTGAGATGTTTGAAGAACGTTGCCATAAAATGGTATACCTTCTCTCCCCCTTAGGGCTTACAACTATCTTTTCCATGTACCATTATTGACATACAAGTAGATTCATTACTTCCCTACATGCCAACCACATATTTATCGGCTCTTGTTGCAGGGAACGGCTATCAGAGACAGGATTCAAGAACGCTTAAAGAGACAGCACCTGATCGGATTCATATATGACAAAGAAGATGAAGATGAAGATGAAGATGATTACTATTATGACGATGACAGTGATGACAGTGATGACAGAGATTTATGACAATGAAGGGTAACCTAATAACAACTTTGTGAAATATGGGAACTGTTGCTTCTTACCAACTCATAAGTAAAGATGTTATTCTGCAGTACATAGGCTTGTTAGTTTTGTATATCTTTATAATAAGTAAAGTAATTTGACAGAACCATGAAAAACTCAACGCACCTTAGCCTATCTAGTTTGTTCCTTGGACATGGATTAAGGATGCCTCTACGAACGATAGAGCTAAACTACAACCGTTATATGATACACAGACTGCACTTGGACCATTGGATTAAAATTGAATCGTTAAATCCAACGGTCTTGTGAAAGTAAAGCTTTCACATTATTAATTCTTTTAATCTTTAAAATATTTTAATTAATTATTCCATTTTCATGTCCACTTTCATACTATTTTGATGAATTTTTGTATCTAAAATATAAAATCGATTTGAATTTGTATAGACTCACATGTTATGTTATTTGTTGCACACAATATCAATTTATTTATTTTTATTTATTATTATTATTATTATTATTATTATTATTATTATTATTATTATTATTATTATTATTATTATTTTTGCATTGGATTCAAGTCGTGCGGTTATAATTGCCACCTCTAATTAGTAATTAGCATTGTTAAACTGTTTTTTTTTTTTTTTAATATATGAATATGTGAATTATTGTTTGGATTCTCCTAATCCCCAGGATTGGGACAATTACGACCAGAATTGAGAGATTCCATTGAAGTTCTGATTATTTATTCATTATTCCATACACAACGTGCCAGACAAATCGGCCCATTAATACGGCTTAATTGGTGACTGTCAGTGCGCCACGTGTCCTAACCTATCTTGCCTGTCATGTATGAACTATTACTCCACTTGTTATTATAAAGGCAGATTTAAATATTTTTAATAATTAAAATTAAATTTAATATGTATATTAATTAGATATATTAAATTGAATGATGTATAAATAATATAAAAAAATGTGAAGTTAAACATCTTTGTTCTTTTTTTTATTTTATAGTATTTTAATTATATTGATAAATATATTTTTTTAATTAATTTAAAAATTTATATTTTAATATTTTATATTAATATTTAGTTATTTTTATTATTAATAATAATAATAATAATAATAATAATAATAATAATAATAATAATAATAATAATAATAATAATAATAATATATTTCAAAAAATAGGGGCGGGCCAATATGAAGTCTTAAAACAAATGGATGAGGATGGCTATTGATTTGGGGTTTTACATGAATAAAATATATAAATATAATTAATAGTTGATAAATGAAAATATAATAACAAATAAATATTAATTTTATATAAATAATAGTATATAGGTGTTAATTTTTTTTAAAAGATTAAGAGCTCACTTGAGATAGTTGTTTAAGAATGTAGAAAATAATTTTATATAGCCAAAAATCATTTAAATGTTTGATAAAAAATTTTTCAAAATCACTTTTCATAAAATCATCTTATCTTAAAATAAATTTTGAAAAGTAGAGAAAGAGTTATTTTTTAAAATTTAATTTTGAAAATCAATTTTACCTTTAAATATAATATCAGATATATTCATTTAAAATTACAAAAATACAAAATTAACCTTAAAAAAATTATTAAATTTTAACTTTAACTAGAAAACGAAATTTTTTAAAATAAAATATTTTCTTTTTATTATTTTTATAGTTTTATTTTATTTTATAATTAAAAATTTTGTATTTTTTATATACACACGTACATATAAACTCTTATTTAAAAATTAATTTTCGTTCATCATTATTTATTATGTATATTTTTTATCATTTACCTTGTTGCAATATTTGTAATAATAAAAATTACTAAATGTATAAATTGCTTTTCAGATTCACAACACTTTTAAAAATCAAATTTACTAAATATTAAAGTAATTTTTTTAAAAATTGATTATTTTTATAGTACAATAAAAATATATTATTTTAATATTTACAGTAATTCTAAATTGGTCTAAGGTTTTGTGTTTAGTTAAAAGAATTAAAGGCCGGAGAATTCTCCAAAAAAAAAATAATAATAATTTAACCCCCCCAATTTTTTTTTTAAGTTTTTCACTTTACTCTTCTTCTATTATAATTTATTTTAAATAATTTTATAGAATTAATTATATAAATTTAACTAATTATTTTTTAATAGATTGTCATATTATTTTAATTATTTATAAAATTAATTCATATAATATTATTTAAAAACTAATACTTAATTTTAAAAAATATTTAAAAATTATTATAATATTCATTTTAATTTGTAATTTTTATCGTGCAACAAATAATGATTGATATAATTATATTTTCTTTTTTTAATTTTCATAATAAAAATGACTACAAATCAAAATAAAAATAATGGGCTCAACTGGCCAAGTTTTTTTAAATCATTTTTTATAAGATAAATTTAGTTAATAATATACAAGTTAATCATCTAATATATTATAACTAATTTTACTGTTAAAGTTAAGGTTTATTATTATTAATTGTAAGAATGTTTGTGAATATTTTTACTATATTTTGGCATTTATCTTTATTATTTCTATTTGTTAATTTTTAATTTTTATATAAAAATTGTAAAATATATTGAAGCTTTAATATTTAAAATTTTAAAGATAAATTAAATTATATATAAAATAGAATTAATAGGTAACTAAGATTTTTTATTTAGAAATGTAACTAATTTTTAAATAAAGATTATTTTTATGCAAAAGAAATATAATAATTTATTTTTCCTTCATAATTTTTTTTCAATCAAATAAAAGAATGCTATTCCCTTTTTCTTTTTTCATTCTTATTCTTTCTTTATTTCTTTCTATTTTTCGAAGCAAACATAGTCTAAATTTATATCAAAACTAAGTCCTAAATATAAAGTTTTAGGATTGTTGAACATGAAATTATAATTTTTGTTTCACCCTTTCTATTCTCAGCAAGTTGACCACCAAATTATAATTATAATTAGGAGAAATTGACATATATCCCTTGGTGTTTGGGAAAACATACTTACACCCTTAATATTTGGGGAAAAACAAATATCTCTTAATTTTGGACAAATATACAGATACCCTTAACTTCTATTTCGGTTAGTTGATTGAATAGTTAAATATCATTTATATCCTTAAACTTTTAAATAATAATAAATTAAACAATAATTTAGTCTTCATTCTAATATTTTTTTACAATTTATATTTTGTAATTATAACAATTTAGTTCATATTTTAATATTTTTAATAAGATACTAAGAATTAAATAATTTTTTAATTTATTATTTTAATAAAAATTTTAAAAAATTATAATTAAAAAATCTAACAATGAAGTAGATTGGATTCCTATATTAAAATATTTTTAACTCTTTACTTTTATTTTCTTAATAATAATTTGATATTTAATTGTCAAAAAAAATTTACAATACATTTTTACTATTTCATTTTTATATACACTATACTCATTTAAAAATTATGTTAAGTGTATATATACAAATAAAATGTCACAATAATATTTTATTTAAAATTTTTTTATAATTGAATATTAAATTATTACTGAAAAAGTAAAAGAAAAAATTAAAATTATTTAAGTGTATGGGTTTGATTTAACTCATTATTAGAATTTTTTTAACAATAGAATTTTTTAATTTTTTATTGAAATAATAATTGAAAAATTATTTAATTCTTAATATATTTGTAAAATATTAAAATAAAGACTAAATTGATATAATAAAAATAATTATGTCTAAACTATTAATATATAAAAGTTTAGAAGATACAAATGATATTTATTTAATTGGTCAACTAATGATATTGAATTACTAATTTTACTAACAAAAGATATAAAATTTTCTTTTTTTTTATATTTTATTTATATTTTTACAATAAATATAATAAACTTAACATAATTATTTAAATGAATATAGTGTATATAAAAATAAAATAGTAAAAAAATATTTCAAAATTTTTTTGACAATTAAATATTAAATTATTATTAAGAAAGTAAAAATAAAAGATTAAAAATACTTTATCATATAGGTCCGGTCTACTTTATTGATAGACCTTTTAATTATAATTTTTAAAATTTTTATTAAAATAATAAATTAAAAAATTATTTAGTTCTTACTATTTTATTAAAAATATTAAAATAGGAACTAAATTGTTATAATTATAAAATATAAATGGTAAAAAATATTATAATAGGAACTAATTTATTATAATTAAAATAATTATTCTTTATGTTATGATTATTTAAAAGTTTAGGAATACAAATGATATTTAACTAATCAATCAACCTAACGAAACAGAAATGAAAGCGGATATATGCATATTTATCCAAATTTGAGGGGGACATTTGTTTTCCTCCAAATATTAGAAGGTAAGTATTTATTCCCCAAAACATCAAGAGATATATGTCAATTTTCCTATAATTAGACATAGATAGCGTTTTTTTTTTATTTATCTGAACTTTGAATATAATTGAAATTTAAATTTGAATGATATGTTTACTTTTTATTTTAAAATATTTAAAAATAAATATTAAGTTATTTGTTTTGACAAAATAAAAAATTTGGAAATTAATATTTTGACATACATACTCTTTTAAATATTATACTTATATTTATAATAATTTGATTATATTATCACAATAGTAAATAAAAAAACTAATAAATTATATTAGTATGTACATTATTTATTTGTTTGATATGTATTTTTTTAATAAAATAATTTCTAATAGATAATATAAAAATCAATAAAATTAAATAAAAATAATAAGTTATATTGTAATATAGTTAAAATTATGTAAATATATAAATTTATTGCCTTAATTAAAGTATAAAATAAGTAGTATTTAAAAGACAAGTAGAGAGAAACTATAATAGAGAAGAAATATGTAAAAAATAGTTAATTAAAATTTTAATTTTGTCAATAAATAAATTAATAAAATAAGAATTTTTTTAAAAATAAAAATATTAAATTATTCAGACATTTATCATTTAAATTTAAGTTAAAATTTTTAACTTAATTATATTAAAATATTTTTAATAAATTAAAAAACAAACAATTCTTTGGTATCTGAATAATTATATTTAGATTTGAGGTAGAAAAACAAATAACCCTATAAGATATAAATCAATAAAAAGAACATTCAATCTTCCTTGTCCTTTTCTTCATGCTTTGCTTTAATTTTGTTGACTTTTTATAGGAACTCCATTGTTGCAATTGCATGTCCTTGAAAGTAAGTGGTGGTTGCTTTCATTATGGCATATTTCGCACCAAATTGTACAATCCCACTAACTTTCACTTAGGCCAAAGCCATAGCAATAAATCTATACATGCATCTCAAGTTAGAGTCAATACATCATGACTTCTGTGTATTGAATTTCTGATAAGTAGAGAAATCTTGTTCAATTTGGTTTTTTTATTAGTTAAAATTTTTTTTCTAATGATAAAAATGCTTTCAAAATTTTTTATGTTATTTGATTGGTATTAGAGAAGAACTTTTGATAATTAAAAAATTATTTTTCTTCTATTGAAAAAAACTCAAAATTTAAGGTTTTAACAGTAAAATTTTTTCAACTTCTTTAAAAGATAAAATTATTTAAAATATTTTTTATTTATTTACAAATTGTACATTATTTTTTTTAAAATAGAACATTAAAAATTCGTTTATTAAAGTAATTATTTAAATTTTCTAAAAAATTCTTTGTGAGAATCAAATAATTAATAAATTTTTGTTAGAAACTCTATTTATAAAAACTTTACGGGCAAAAAACTTATTTTAAAAAGTTTTATTTAAAAAATTATATCAAATAAATCCTTAACCTAGAATCAACAAATTTTAGTAACTTTTTTGTACTAAAATTTGGTCACGTATTTTTTCAATTAATTAAAGAAAAATCAATGCAAATTTATTAAAATTTTGATAAATGACAAAACTTTCATATTAATCAATTCCTTACTTCCTATTATTATTTAAACTCAAAATAGCATGAGAGCATTAAGCATATGCAAAACTACTTGGACTGCGCCTAGAGACTATATCATAGTGTGTTCTTAATTAACAAAATTATTATTTACTTAGACAAGATTTCAATAAAGGAACAAGAATTCGTACTAAATGAAATTTTTAGTCGAGAAAATGGACTCTAGTAGTTAAATAAATAACGAGAATATAATAAATTGTTAAACCTTAACTTTACATAAATAACAATAATATACTCAAGTTAAAAAATTTAATAAGTTTAGATTAGCACATAATTCTGGTATCGATGATAAGAGGCTACATTACACACGAAGCACTCAAATATCTCTAAGAAAAAAGAAAAAAGGAAAAAAAATAGTCCTTTGAAAGGCATAAATGAAAAGGGAGGACAGTGGATTATCAAGTAAGCATCATATCCCACGCCCACCACTTGACCCATCAAAAATTAACACCTCTCTTTTCTTTTCATTGATTTCAGCTCAACAATCAATATCGGCTATTGCTCTTAGCCGCTAGGCCTCACATTATGTTTCCTTTATGTTCGTACCATGATCACTTTAATTTTCTCGCCCTCTCCACCTTTTGATTTCATCTCTTCTCTCTTTACTCAAATTTCTCGCCCTCTCCATATGGCTCCTCAAATCTCACCATCTCCATCTCCATCTCCGAATTGTCATCATCCTCATAATCAAACTCAAGCACCATCGCAAGCACCAGCAACAATCGATTTCAACATTATGGTCATTGTTGCTGCTGTGTTATGTGCCCTAGTTTGTGCCCTGGGGCTTAACTCTATGTTACAGTGTGTTTTCCAATGCACACATAGAGCAATAACTGAGCCAAGGCAATGGATTATTTCTCGGAGATTGAATTCTGGCCTTAAGAGGAAAGAAATGGTCGCTTTGCCCACTGCAACTTATGCAACTTCAGGCTCATCTCCCTCATCAACTTCAGCTGCTGGCTGTGCAATTTGCTTGCTGGATTTCATCGATGGAGACGAAATTCGGCTTCTTCCCAAATGCAACCATCGCTTTCACGTTGCATGTATCGATCAGTGGCTGCTCTCTCGCTCTTCTTGCCCTACTTGCAGGCATAGACTCAAATCTAACATTCATTTAGATCAGATTGTTACATCCTTGTGAACTTTTATAACTACTACTACAAGCTAGCAATTAATTACTCCCAAGTTCTATATCCTTCTTTCTCCAGCTAAGTCTCTCTTAATTTCTATAGTATTCTAGCTTATTACACAAATCTTTTGTTATATGAAGAAACTCAAGAGGAATGTTAAAATGGGTAAGTGAAAGTTTTGTGTATTATGTTAGTATTTTGTATGTATGTATGTATTTATGGATGTCTATGCTAGAAGAAATTGAAATGTAACTATGCAAGTTTTATTACCTTTTCTATTTGACTTTACATTAACTAAAATGACTTTTTTTCAATGAAAAAAATTATTTTCAATTTTTTTTCTGTTGCATCCTTTGACACATACAAAAATTTTAAGAATAAAAAAAATTATTTTTCTTCTACAAAATTTACGTTTTTAATAATATAATTTTTAAAAAAATTATATTATTTAAAATATTAGTATTTTATTTTAAAAATTTTATATTATTTTTTTAATAATATAATTTTTTAAAATTTATTTATAATAAATTAATAAATTTTTAATAAAATTTTTATTTATAAAAGTCTATTCTAAAAAATTTTATTTTAAAAAAACTATTCCACACAATAATATGTTTGTTGTGTGTTTCAGTGTGAAACATTTCTTAAGATGTTTTTTTTATACATGATTAGTAATTGGTCTCTCTCTCTCTCTCTCTCTAGACATAAAAGATAGTACAGGAGGCTTGTATTCCAGGAGCGTTGAATCAAGTCAATGGTTATCATTTTAAAAAAGATTGAAATATATAGATGTGCCGGCCTAGTGGTAAATCTAAATCATGATTATTATCAATTATGAGGTGGATTCAACTAATATATAAATATATAAAAGAGTTCATAACCCATAAATTTTAGGATAAATAAAATATACATTAAGTGAAGATATTTAAGGTATTCTATAATTACCATATCTAAATTTCTATTAAACATACGTAAATATTAATAAATTATAAAAATTATAATATTGCAAATGAAAAAGCCAATGTCATTGCATGACCATGAAATCAATAGTACTTATGTTATTGCACACAATATTACACTATACAACTACAATATAAGTCCAAAAATAGGGATTAATATTTTGGGAAGTAAAAATTCTTATTATCACATCATTTCTATTAAATTTTAGGGATAATGACATATATCCCCCTGACTTTTACCTTAATAAGCACGTACTCTCTAATATTTGAGAAAAGACAGATATCCACTTAATATTTGAATAAATAGGCAGATACCCCCTTAATTTTTATTTTCGTTAGTTGACTATTTAGTTTATTATCATTTATATTCTTAATTTTTTACATAATAATAATATGATATATATTTTATTTAATTACAATACTTTGCTTCCTATTTTAATATTTTTCATAATATTTTTTTTTAATTACAACAATTTAATCCCTATTTAATTTTTTTATAATATACTCAAGAATAAATAAATTTGTTATTTTTTTTATTTTAATAAAAATTTTTGAAAAACACAATTATTTAAAAAAATTAAATAATGAATTAAATCACACTCATATGTTAAAATATTTTTAACCCTCTTCTTTTACTTTTATAATAATAATATAATATTTAATTATTAAAAAAATTTAATTAAAATATTTTTTTAACGTTTTATTTTTACATGTAATATATTTATTCAAAAAGTATGTTAAATTCATTATATTTTTTTAAAAATAAATGAAAATATAAATAATAAATACATGCTATATATTATACAAATAAAAATAATCAATTTTTTTTTCTATTTTTTAATTAAAATTAAATTATATTGGTTAATAAAAATATAAAATATATTTAATTACTAATTCTATTAACAAATGATACTAAATTTTTTCTTTTTTTTTTTACTTTTTTATTTATATTTTCATGATTTTTCTCAAAAAAAATATAATAAATTTAATATAATCTTTTAAATAAAAATATTAATATAAGAATAAAATGTTAAAATATACTTCAAATTTTTTTAACAATTAAATATCAAATTTATTATAGAAAAAAATGTTATAAATATTTTAGCATGAATTTAATCTAACTCATTATTTAAATTTTTTAATAATATTTTCTTTTTAAAATTTTTTATTTAAATAATAAAATTAAAAATGTATTTAGTTTTGAGTATATTGTGAAAAAAATATTAAATATGGGAGTAAATTGTTATAATTAAAAAAAATATATTGTGAAAAATATTAAAATAGGAATTAAAATGTTATAATTAAATAAAATATATATTATATTGTTCTTATATAAAAGAGTAGGGACACAAATAATAATAAACTAAATGATCAACTGACGGAAATAAAAGTTAAGGGGGGTATCTGCCTATTTATCCAAATGTTAGGGGGTATCTATCTTTTCTGAAATGTTGGGGAGATATTTGCTTATTAGTGCAAACGTTAAGGGGTATATGTCATTATCTCTAAATTTTATAGAGTACTGAAATTCAATCCTTATTCATTACATGAAGAGGGATCAATAAACCTTTAACTTTACATATTTTTACATAATATATATATATATTAATGAATTTGCACACTTTTAGTTATTGAAATTATATATGACGTGTGTTTATTATATAATAATTAAATATGTTAAATTTAATTTTAATTGTTTATACTTAATAATTTATAAATGATATAAAAAAATTATGTAAAGTTAAAAGTTATTAATCATTTCTCATGAATATATATGCAGGAGCAGAGCCAAAAATTGAATATTAGGAAGCTAAAATATTTAAAAGATAAAATTAATTGTCAATATTTTAAAAGTAATTAATAAATTAAGAGATGTAAATGAATAACTTTGTAAAATATAGAGCTAAATTATATATAAGCTTAAAAAAATGAGTAATGTATAAAATCATAATAAAAAATTTTAAAAATTTGTTAGCCTTCGGGACCTAACTGGCGCACCGCAATTGTTATATAGACACACACACACACATTCTAGTCTTATTTTTATGACATTTATGAACCAATTTGACATGAGACTTTTATTCTAGTAACACTTCATAATTCATAATTTGTCGAATATATTTACAAAATTGATATAAAAAATTGTTGGCTACTTGATCGTTTAATTCTAATTTCAGAAAAATTCATAATTTCCAAAAGTGAAGACAAATAATGACAAATAATACAAAATAATTTTTAAATGAAGACACGTTCATAATACAAAATATTGTAGAATAATATTTCGAAGGGATAATGACATGTACCCAATATATCATACCAAGATTTTTTGGTTTATTATTCGGTTTTTGTGTCTAGGGATGGTAAAATTTTCCGTGAGTTTGGGACCCCAAACCCATGGGGATCCACCCCAACGGGGGAAAATTCAGATAAATTTACAGAAAATGGGGAAAAATTAATCTCCAATTTTTTAATGGGACGGAGATTGGTTTACCTCTCCCCACCCCACCCCTCCCCCATTCCCCATTAAAACATAATATAAATATATTATAATTCATAAATTAAATTTTATATATGTAAATATAATTTTATATTACAATTTCTAAAATTATATATTATAATTAAATGTAATTAGTAATAAAAAATTATGAAGCCATGAATTAATGTTATAAAAAACAGAATATATAAATAAAAAGTAAAAAAGTAAAAATTAAAAAGACCCTATATTTTGTTTCTAATAATATATTAATAATATTTTTATTTAAGTTAATTAAATTCTTATATTATTAAAATTAATTTATAAAAATAATATAAAATGGAGAATTGATATGGAGATAGGGAACTTATTCTCTGCGCGGGGATTCTTCATCCCCATCCCATTAAATTTAGTAGGGAATGGGGGTTAAAATAAAAAACGGGGTGAAAAGTGGGACATGCCTCCCCACCCCCACCCCCACCCTGCGCCATTGCTATCCTTATTTGTGCCTTATGTTTTGGCCAGCATTGACTCCTTTAGACAAATTCCTTGGTGAGATAGTCAAGAAAGGAATTAGAGTTTTGATTCAATAAAATTATTTTATTTCAAATCAAACTTATATTCTTTATTATAATATCTATTAAGGAATCATAATTTTAATTAATAGATTAATAGTTTTGGTGATAAATTTTCTAATCAAATTATTGATAAAATGTAACTTAAAAGGTTTTGGAAAGCTATAATTATTATGCAGATCACAATATGAATAATTTTTATGTGTATTTAAAAGAGAGATGAAAGAAAATTTTGAAATTATATATGTACAAACCAACATATAGAAATTATTAGACAATTCAAAACCCAAATCTAAATCTTTCCTTATTTGCTATAACAAACCCCAATACCTTCAAAATAATAAAAACTTATGTCTCTAAAATAGGCTACGAAGGAATACTTAAACTAAAGAAAAACAACAAAGATAATCCAATATACTTCCAGACATGCATTAGATGAAACTCAACAAAATTACCATACTATTAAATTAAAAAGAGATATTATCTATTATTTTATGCATTACAAAATTTCAAAGTATTTATTAAATCAAAAATATTTTTTAAGTGTTAATTATAAATTTGTAAAAGATATTTTACAAAAAAAAAATATTGATTCAAAACAAATTTTTACAAGTTGGCAAATAATTTTAACGCTTATTTGGGTTTTAAGTGCATCAAAGGAGAGTCTAATTTCCCTTCTTGACTATCTCAAAAGGGAATTATCCGAGAGAGGTAATGCTGCCAAAAATACAGAGACTAGAAAGACCAAGAAAACAAATCCAAATATAGTGTGCAAGGATAAACAAATTAAAATAAATCATAAGGCCGATACCAAATAAAAGGTCATGATATGATATTATGTACAAAGATAGAAATAATTTTAGAAATATAATTACAAAATCAGTTACTGAAATAACACTTTCTTTCAATAAAAACGAAGAGATTGTAGCATTTCCAATTCTTATTCTTTTTGGAAGTGCTAGTTCAGTCCAAAAATATTTCGAAAATAAATTAAAGACAAGAATTTTACTTTTTGAAGAAGAAGTTTGCAAAATAATCATGATATTTTCCTCAAATTTTATTTGCAAAATATTTATTTCATTTCAGAAGACCCAAATAAAACACAAAAAATTTTATGAATTTATTTTTATAGATTTAGATGCTTTTGACTCAAACATTATCAATCCAAAGAGAACCTAAATTTCATCAACCATTCAATTATCCAAATTGTTATGATACTCACTCGTTTTGAGTGGGGACCGGACCTAAACAAATACAAAATAATTTCTCAAATTTTTGATCCTCTTGGTTATAATTACTGATATTATTATTAAGCTTGGCTTCATGTATTTTTATTCCAAAACAAACACTCTTAGTTATACTATTTCAAAAATGGAGTCAATTTTAATTTTTTCATATTGATTTATTGAGGTGCAATCATTTTGGACCAATTCCAGAAATCCTTCTATAAAATTTTTGCAAAGGTTGTGAAACCTTTAAACAAATATTGCTTTTTAAAGAAAAAAGATTTCGAATTTCCAATCTTCTTGTATTTTTTCTTCGAACTTTCTTTTGGAATGAATTTATTCTTGGGATTATGAATTTGTTGCAAGAGAGATTCCATATTTTGGGCGACAGACAAGTCAAATGATGGGTGATTAATCCTCAAATGTTCTAATATACATCAAGATGTTTTATTTTATTTATGGAAATTTCTCTTCAGGATTTTTTTCTCTAACTCATTAAAAGTTAAAACCAAATGGATCTCACGATACATAAATTGTAACTAAAAATGTTTTTAATATTTAAAATACAGAAAAGAAGAAAATATTGAAAGGAGGTAAAATGAAATTATTTTCATCATTTAAGGTAAAAAACGAAAATGCAATTATAATCCCAAGCATTATGCTTTTACATTCCATTTTGATAGCGAGGTATTGGACATTTTTCGAATGGAAATGAACCTGAAGTTACTATTGTAAGATCTTAACAACATGATGAAAATTGAAAAAAAATGTAAAACTTATTAAGATAAAAAAAATTTAAAAAAAATTATAAGATATGTAAAAGAGGTTTGCAGGTAGCTTGGATCGCCCCTAAAAATTTCTTTTAAATCCTAATAAATGAACTAATAATCAAAATAATTCTTTAGAAACCTTTTGTATCCTCAATTAAACGTTTAACTATGTAAAGATCAATAATTTAATACTACTTTTTAATTCATTAATTAAATTGTTACAAAAAGCACAAGTTAGTATCAATTTTACTTTCTTAGTTGTCATTATTTTAATAGTGATTTATTACATTTTCACCTTTCCTTTTTAATAATATTCTTTTTTATAAAATAAACAAGAAAATATTTCTTACGTCTTTAATTTTTGATCCACTCTTGAAGTATTATACCTTTTAAGTATCCTAAAATTAAAAGATCTTTATAAAAGGCCTAAGGGTTCGTGACAATGATAGTTAGCTAGGTGTAACTGTCATGACCCACTTTTGAGTCATTACGCCTTCTAGCACTATTAATATTATTTCTTCCATATAGAAAGCGCTAAACTGTTGATGTAGAAATCTAGTTAACCATGTAAATTGAGAATTTGACACAAAATAAGCGAGGAAAAAGAAACAAGAAACCAAAATTTATGTAGTTTAGTATATAGCCTACGTGCATAGGTTAAATATATGGAAGAGATTTTATTAATGCTTAATAAATAGGATTACTATAATACCAAAAAGTTTTTTCTCTCTATCATTCTCTTTTCTCTCAATATCTCTTACTTTTTCTCTATATATATTTTTTTTCTTTCTTTCTCTCTTAATGCTTCCCTTATATAGCTTATACTATAGAGTTTTTCCTAAATATGAACTAGTTAATATATTTTCTAGAATTTATCGAGGATTTCTTATCATCAAAGATATTATCTCCCTCTCAAATTTATTTCTATTAGAATTTAATATTCTGTCAAACTTTCACACGTTAATAGGCTTAGTGGGCTTGGGCTGGACTTTCTAGATTTGTCTTAATACTTGCCAGACTTATATTGGACTTGTTTGATCAACTCTTAGACTTGGGAGGGCCAAATATACAATTTGAACTAAGTTGGTACTATTTCAATTTGGCACTATTCACAATTGATAGTGGTCATGACCAGTATTATTTAAGTGCATGCTACTATTCATGCACGAAATTTTGCCTTCAAGGGCTTCTAACACGGTTTTAGGCCTTTAATGCATTTTAAGAGAGGACTCCTAGTAGATGGTTTTTGGCCTTCAAGGCCTTTAGGAGAGGACTTCTAACACATAGTTTTTGTCCTCCATGATCTCCTAGAAGGGCACTCCTTGCACATAGTTATTGGCCTCCATGACTTCTTAGGAGAGGACTTTCTTATATATGGTGTTTTAGAAGGTGACTTGTATAGTATACATGCTAAAAGGTGGCCTGCATAGTGTGCATGCAAAGAGGTGGCTTTGTTCTTCTTTCAAAATTAACCCCATTGATTACTATAATTTATAATTTCCTCAACATCTATCCCTCAAACTCTCATAGATGTTCTCTTAGCTACGGAGAGTTTCCTTTTTCTTTACCTCTAATATATCCTTCATGCTTGAATATTGTAACTTTTGTAATACTTTTATTTTCTTTACCACAACCTCCACTGTCCTCTAATTAATTCCCTTTCACTTTTCGTCACTATAAAACGGGTAACTTACTTTATTTTTACCATCATTTTTCAATTTCAATTTTTGCAAAGTGAAGAATTCTCTCTGTTTACATTCTTTTTTCCTTGAAAAGGGCTTTTGTTTCTAAAAGAAAAAGATATTTTCTTACATTGGTGAGCTTCTTTTTCTTTTTTACTTTTATTTGTTTGTTTTTCCAATGTTTTTCTTTGAAAGTAAAGAAAGTTCATCATCTTATGTGCTTGCCTATCTTAGTGATAACAAAAGTAATTGTCACAAGAGACCCTATATCTAGACAAGCCTAAAAATTTCTTTTAATCTAACTTCCCTTAACCCTTTTCAACTAACCCTTAGCAGTTGGTCCATAGTCAAAACTAAAAGCCAAATATCTCTTGTAGCAGTAGAGATTCTCAAAATTAAGTATGATGTACCTTACTCCATTACCTTTGGAAAGGTTGAGGAAAACGAAGTTAGTTCTACTTTTCCTAAAAGGGTTGCTCTTCACCTAGAGTTCTATAAGTTAGGACTTAGGCCTTTTTTCCATCCTTTTCTCAGATATATGCTTAACAGCCTTGGTTGTGCTCCTACTTAGCTTAGACCTAATGCTTGATGTGTTATGATTAGCATGTATGTTTTATGAAAACTTCTCGACTTCCCAAATCAACTTTCAGGCAATTTCAAAGGTTGTATGTCTTAAGCCTGTAATCAAAAAAACCTGACAAGCATCCTCTCAATAGTTGGTATTACATATAATCATAACTATAAGTTGAGCCTTTGATAATTGATAAGTATGCTGAGGTGACGAAATAGAACGATTTATAATTCCTAGTAGGTGGAGCCTAGGAATTTGGTGCTAACATTGAATATCCTAAATGTCATGTGCCTACATAATTTTGGACCCAGGTATTTTTTTAAGAATTGGATGCTTTTTTCTCTAACTTCACTTCTAACTCTCTTTTTTGTTTTTTTTAAATAAGGCATTGTAGAATGAGCCATCCATCGTAAGCAAGGCAGAAGGAAATCAAATAGCCTAAGTACTCTTTCTATTCATTGCTACAGGAGTTGAGACTTTCTATCTTAAGAGGAAAATCTATTTAAGCTCGGATTCATTAATTAAATTGTTAAAAAAACCAAAACTTATTATCAATTTTATTTTCATAGTTGTCATCATTTTAATATTGTTTTATTAATTTCCACCAGTTTTTTAATAATTTTTTTTCATAAAATAAACAAGAAAAATATTTATTACATCTTTAATTTTTGAGCAACTCTTAAAGCATTATGCCTTTTGAGTATCCTACAATTAAAAGGTCTTTATAAAAGGCCTAAGGTTTGATAATGATGGTTAGCTACGTGTAATCATCATGATCTACTTTTGAGTCATTACGCCTTCTAGCACTATCAATATTGTTTCTTCCATATGGACAGTGCTAAACTATTGATGCAAAAATCTAGTCAACCATGTAATTGAGAATTTGACACAAAATAAGTGAGGACAAAAAAATTAGAAACCAGAATTTCCATAGTTTGAAATATAGCCTATGTGCACGGGTTAAATTGTGAAAGAGATTCTATTAATGCTCAATAAATAGGATTACTATAGTACCAAAAAGTTTTTCTCTTTATCATTCTCTTTTCTTTCAATATCTCTTACTTTTTCTTTATGTCTTTTTTCTCTTGTTTCTCTCCTTTCTCTTAACACTTGACCTATGTAGCTTATACTGTAGAGTTTTTCCTAAGTAGGAACTAGTTAATTTCTTTTCTAGAATTTATCTAAGATTTCTTATCAAAGATATTATCTCTTTCTCAAACTTATTTTTGTTATAGTTTAATATTTAGTTAAACTTCCATATGTTAATGGGCTTAGTAAGCTTGGGTTGAACTTACTAAATTTGTCTTTGCACTTACCAAACTTGGATTGGACTTGTTTGATCAACTCTCAGACTTGGGGGGGGAGAATGGGGTTTGGTTAGGGGGGGGGGGGGGGGGGGGGGGGGGATGGGATGGGGTGGGGTGTGGGGGAGGGTAGGAGGGCAAATACACAATTTGAACTAAGTTGGTATTATTTCAACTTGGCACTATTCATACTCGATATTGTTCATGCTCGATATTCTTCAGGTGTATGCTACTATCCATGCACGAAATTTTGCTTTAAGGGCTCCTAACACATGGTTCTTGGCCTTCAATGCCTCTTAAGAGGGGACATCTAGTACATGGTTTTTGGCTTTCAAGGCCTCCTAGGAAAGGACTTTTAAGACATAGTTTTTGGCCTCCATGATCTCTTAGAAGAATACTCCGTGCATATAGTTTTTGTCTTCCATGGCTTCTTAACAGAGGACTTCCTTGCATATGGTGTGTTAAGAGGTGACTTGCATAGTATACATGCTAGAAGGTGGCTTGTATGGTGTGCATGCAAAGAGGTGACTTTATTCTTCTTTCAAAATTAACCCCATTGATTACTATAATTTATAATTTCCACAAAATCTATTCCCAGACTCTCATAGCTGTACTCTTAGCTATGGAGATTTTCATTCTTCTTCACATCTAATCTATCCTTCATGATTGAATATTATAACCTCCGTATTACTTTTATTTTCCTTACCATAGCTTCCACTATCCTTTAATTAATTCCTTTTCACTTTTCGTCACTATAAAATAGGGCAACTTACTTTGTTTTTACCATCATTTTTTCAATTTTAACTTTTGTATAGTAAAGAATTCTCTCTATTTACATTCTCTTTTACTTGAAAAGGGCTTTTGTTTCTAAAAGAAAAAGACATTTTCTCATATTGGTAAGCTTCTTTTTCTTTTTCTACTTTTATTTGTTCGTTCTTCCAATATTTTCCTCTGAAAGTGAAGGGAGTTCATTATCTCATGTCCTTGCCCATCTTAGTGATGACGAAAGTAGTTGTTACAAGAGACCCTAAATCTAGGCAAGCCTAAAAATTTCTTTTACTTTAACTTCCTTTAACTCTTTTTAACCAACCCTGAGCAATTGGTCCATAGTCAAAACGGAAAACCAAATATCTCCTGTATCAATGGAGATTCTCAAAATTAAGTACAAAGTACCTTACTACATGACTTGTGGAAAGGTTGAGGAAAACAAAGCTAGTTCTTTTTTTCCTAGAAGGGTTGCTCTTCACTTAAGAGTTCTATAAGCTAGAGCTTAGGCTTATTTTCCATCCCTTTCTTAGATACATGCTTAGTAGCCTTGGTTGTGCTCCTACATAGCTCAAACCTAATTGTGATGTGTTATGATTAGCAAGTATGTTTTATGAAAACTTTTAGACTTCCTAGATCCAATTTCAGGCAATTACAAAGGTTGTATGTCCTTAGACCTATAGTCTAAAAAACCTAACGAGCCTTCTCTCAAGGGTTGGTACTACATATGACCATAGCTATGATTTGAGCCTTTGATAATTGATAGATGTGCTAAGACGACAAAATAGAAGGATTTATAATTCTTAGCATGTGGAGTTTAGGAATTTGGTGCTAGCACTGAATAATCGAAATATCATGTGCCTATATAATTTTAGACCTAGGTATTTTTTTTTAAGAATTAGATGCTTTTTTCTTTAACTTCACTTCTAACTCTCTCTCTCTCTCTCTTGTTTTTTTTAAAGCACTGTAGCACGAGCCATCCATTATAAGTAAGGCAAAAGGAGATCAAATAGCCCAAGTGCTCTTTCTACTCATTGTTATAGGAGTTAAGACTTTCTATCTCAAAAGGTAGAGCTTAATTCTTTTTTTTTTCTTTTACTTCATGTTCTTCTTACTAAACTAATTTTCTTTTTCTTTTTCTTTTTCGTAGAGGTGAACACTATGATGAACCAATACAATCGAAAGAAGAAAAGATTCAATTATGAGCTTTAGAATCCAAGTATGTGGTAGACGCTTGAAGATTGCTCAGCCAAAATGCCTTATCTTACATTATTGAGTTCTTAGCCTGCTTCTGTGTCCATGCATGTTCCTATGTCTACTCAACCTTCTTTTATTTCTTGGCAATTATCACTCCTCATTTTGCCTGATTTTCCTGAGTGACTCTCATGGGGAGATTGCTTTTAGTAATGTTTATCTGAACGGTAGTCACATTATATTCCTCTTCAAACTGTGAGGGAGTTGGAAGACAACTTTCTAGTGTCTATGGAAACTCATGCCTATTAAGTTTGACTTCTTTCATTTTAACTTCATTGGTGCTCCTCTCTTTATTAAAAATTTTTAAACCTGTAACTACTATGTTCTATCCTAATTTTGAAAAGAAAGTTAGGAACTCTTAATAAAGAAAGAGTAACCTTGCTTGCCTCTAACCAAGCTTCAAACGAAAGGATAGCTGAGTTGGAACGAGAAATTTGCGATGTAAAGGAAAAGCTTACTCAATGCAAGTCAAAGGTTCTGATGTTAACGACTGTCAACTAGGAGTTGGCTAGTTCACTCGAAAGAATGAGGCTGGAAAAGCCTAGTGAGAAGAGAGTACTATTGAGCATTTTAAGACATCTCTTGAATTTACGCAAATCGTGGATGCTGAATATTGAAAGGGGGCAAGTCAAGCTAGAACGTTGGCTAAGATAAATTACTACATACTGGTCTTTTCTTTCCTCACAGGCAAGGATGATAAAACTGATGAAGTTGGCGTTATAGCTTCTTAGAATTAACAGCTCTAGATTTCTATTTACTTTCCTTCCTTTTTGATGTTGGTCAACACTTTGTGCTTGTTGCGTCTTTTTTCAATTGTAATAAAGACTAAACTTTGAACTTTGTATTGGTGTATGATAATTTCTTCTTTGATAAAAGATATTGTTGTCTTTGAATTTGTCTTTCTTCTTTCTTTTCAAGAGTAAGAATCTTTCAGCACCTTAACTTCCATTCATTGGTCTCCTAAGAGATAACTTTAACATACCAAGCTCCTAAAAAGTCATTCTAACTTACTTCCTAAGAGGTAATCTTGGCTTGCTAACCTTTGAACTTAAATATATTAAATTTTTTGAAGAGTACGAAAATGATACTAGATGTTGTTCTATCATACGTCTTAAATATTCAAAAATAGAGCTTTCAACCAGAGGTAAATAACCCACAAAGAGAAAGATAATAACGAACAAAGGAAATAATTGAAGAAAAATATTATTAATTAAATTAATTGGTTAATGAATAACAATGCTTATTTATACTATAATATATACTAATCCTAAAAGGATAAAGATTTCTTGTGAACAAGGAATTTTACTAAGATTAAAATAATAAACTAGAATCCTACTTAAATAATAAAATTAAATAAGAACTTTAATTAAATAAGAAATCAAAATAATACTAAAATTGAACTTTCTAATTTATTTTACCCCTACTTCTTATCCCATATAGTTCTCCTCCCTTTTCTCGAGTTTTGCAACAACCAAAAGATTAATTAATGCATAAAAATTGGAATATTTGTTGTAATCAAATTGTTTGTAACTTGTTTGTAATCTTTTATCTTTCTAGTAATTCCAGAACAACCAAACTTCTTTTTCTTTGTGCTTTTCTTTAAAGATTTACAAGGAATTTGATTTTTGTATGAAAGAACCATCGTAAACTTTCTTTGGCCAATCTTCAAATCTTGCTCATTTTGAATTCCAATTATTTCTATCTTCTTAACTTGATTGTCTTAAAAAACAACCTTGTCTTTCTTTACGTGAATAGATAAAACTATGTTAATCATCCTATCCTCGAAAACAACTTGTTCAGTTTCAACTTCGATCGGTAAAATATTTTCAAGGATAAATTGTTTAGTATTGGGATCACTTTTAATTTTCCTAAAATCTTCTTGTATAATATCTACCTTATTAATGAAAGCAAGTTTTTCTTTCATAATAGAGTTATGTTGTTAACACAAAAGATGACTCCTTTTTGTAGCTGAATCTCAACCTTGGTATTTCTTTCTTTTAATCATTAACTCAACTCGTGAAGTTATCTTAACTGCAGTATGAAAATCATGGATGGATTTAAAAGAAACTTATTTTCTTTTGTCTGCACACAGTCCTTTTGAAAAGCTTTCAAGCAACTATTTGTCTAATTTGGGATAATGAAGGTGAGCAAATATTACTTGAATTCATAAGCATATTCTTCAATTAATCTTCTTCCTTGTTAACAATTCTCAAATTGATCCATTAACATGTTAGTGTAATATTGAGGGATGAAGAATTTTTGTAACCTGTTCTTCATATGATACCACATACGAATTTTACTTTTCCTTGTTGAAGTCATTCTGCTTGTAATTGTCTTTGCCATCTATATGCAAATCCATCACCTGCAACCACTCATCAACCACAACTATAAAACCTTTTTTTTTTTACCCAAAAATTTAGAAAAACTAGAAAAGAAAAAAGCCAAACCTAAAAGAAAGAAAAAAATTCCAGAGGTTAGGAGACCAAGAGTAATCAAGCACTTGAAATGGTGTGCAAATAATACTAGCTTTTAGGCTTAAGAAACTAAGAATAAGCAAGCACCTAAGACGGTATACATTTGGTACTAGTCTCCAAAAGGTTAGGAGATCAAGAACAAGCAAGAAATTAGTATGTCGATGGTGATAGTCTCCTAAAGGTTAGTAAAACCAAAAAGAAAAAAAGAACCTGAAGAGTGATAATGATGCTAGTTGAGAAGGCCAAGAAAGCATCCCAATAGTTAATCACTTTCTAGGAGGTCAGAAAGTCAAAGAAACTTCTTAGGAAACTAATGAACCAAAATTGTTTCCCAGGAAGTCATGAAGCCATAATGACTCCCCAGAAAATTTAACGTGTTCAAGTTTGGAAGTTAGCAAGCCGAGATTGCCTCCTAGGAAGTAAGCAAGCTAGGGTGACTTTCTAGGAGCTTGGTAAATTTAAGTTATCTCCTAGGAGACCAACAAATTAAAGTTAAGGTCAGAAAAGATTGTTACTGTTGAAAAGAAAAAAGAAAGACAAATTCAAGACAACAACATCTTTTATTAGAAAGAAATTACGATACACTAGTACAAATTCAAAGTTCAGTCTTTGTTACAGTAGAAAAGAAACGTAACAAGCACAAAATGCTAACCAAATTCAAGAAGCAAGTGAGGAAACTAAATGAAAAATCTAGAGCTATTTGATTCTAAAAAGCTATAGGGCCAACTTCATCAGTTTCATCATCTTCGCTTTCAAGGAAAAAGAAGTTCACTACGGCGTAATTTGTTTCAACCAATGTCTTAGCTTAACTCACCCTCTTCTAGTATTCAACATCCACAATTCGTGTAAATTTAGGAGATGTCTTAAAATGCTTGATAGCTACTCTCTCCTTGGTAGGCTTTTCCAGCCTCATTCTTTTAAGTGAGGTAGCCAACTCGTAGTTCACAGTCGTTAACCTTAGAATCTCTAACTTGCATTGAGTTGGCTCCTCCTTTATGTTGGAAATTTCTAGTTCTAACTCAACCATCATTTTCTTTGAAGTTTGGTTGAAGAAAAGCAAGGCACTTCTTTCTTCTTTAAGAGTTATCAGCTTTCTTTTCAAAATTGGACAGAACATAGCAGTTGTAGGTATACAAACTTTTAGTAGAAAGACGAGGGCACCAGTAAAGTTAAAAGGGGAAGAAATCAGACCTGGTAGGCATGAGTTTTCATAGATGCAGGAAAATTACCTTTCAACTCCTTTACACATTGAGGCGGAACATAATGGAACCACTATTTACTCACTACAGATAGACATTTTTGGAAGCAATCTCCTCATGAGAATTGCTTAGGAAAATAAGGAAATGTGAGGAGTGATGATTATCTAGAAATAAAAGAAGGTGGAGCAGACATAGGGACATGCATGGATATAGAAGTAGGCTGGGAACTCGACGATGGAAGGTAAGGAATTTTGATTGAGCAATCTTCAGGTGTCTACCAATTGTTTGAACATTCCCAACCTTGTAATCAAAGATTTTCTTCTTCCAATGGTATTGGTTCATCATAGGGTTCACCTCTTAAAAAAAAAAACAGAAAAAGAGAAAGAAACTTGGCTTAGTAATAAGAACATGAATTTAAAGAGAAAAGGGAAAAGTTAGGCTCTACTACTTTCATGGAGAGTGGACGAGAAGAAATAAATCCAAGCTTTAATAAATTTTCCTATTGAGATAAAAAGTCCTAACTCCTTTAGCACAAAGATAAAGATAGTCCTTGGGCTATTTGATCTTATTTTGCCTAGCTTATAATGGGTGGTTCATTCTATATGGCTTTTAAAAAAAAAAAAAAGAGTTAGAAGTAAAGCTAAAGGAAAAAAGGCATCAAATTCTTTTAAAAAATACTTAGGGTGCAAAACTGTATAAGTGCACGATATTCATGATATTCAGTGTTAGCACCAAATTCCTAAGCCCCATTTATTATGAACCATAGATCTTTCTATTTTGTTATCTTAACACATCTATTGGTTATTAAAGGCTCAACTTATGGCCAATAATTGAATGTAGTACTAACATTTACGAAGGGGCTCGTCAGGTTTTTTTACTATAGGCTTAAGGAAATACAACCTTTAGAATTGCTTGAAGTTCAGATTTAGGAAGTCGAGAAGTTTCTATAAAACAAACATGCTAATTATAGCACACTAAACATTAGGTCCAAGCTGAGTAGAAGTACAGTTAAGACTGCTAAGTATATATCTAAGAAAGGGATGGAAAATAAGCCTAAGTCCTAACTTATAAAATCTTAGGTGAAAAACAACCTTTTTAGAAAAAGGAAAACTAGCTAATTCATTTTCTTTAGCCTTTTTAAGGATAATGGAGTCAGGTATAGCATACTTAAGTTTGAGAATCTCTACTTGTAACAGTCCAGCTCACCAGAGATATTGTCTGTTTTGGGCACATAACCTATTACGGTTTTACTTTCAACCCAAAACTCGTTTACTGGGGGTTGGAACTTTCTATCTTATATATCCAATATCTCTCCCATATTTTACCGATATGGGATTTGTCTAGGGTGTCACACTACTGATATAGTGGAAATTTGGTTTTTGGTTTCGTCGATGGACCAACTACTAGAGGTTTCTTAAAAAAGGTTAAAGGAAGTGGAGTAAAAGAAACTTTTAGGCTTGACTGGATATAAGACCTCTTGTGACAACTACTTTCGTCATCACTAAAGTAGGTAAACACATAAGATGACATACTTTCTTCACTTTGAAAGGAAGATATTGGAAGAACAAACAAATAAAAGTAAAAAAGAAAAAGAAGCTTGCTAGTATGAGAAAAGTTGAAATTGGAAAATGGTGGTAAAAATAAAGCAAGTTGCCTCTTTTTATAGTGACAAAAAGTAAAAGTCTATTAATTAGGGAATGAAGAAAGTTGTGGCAAAGAAAATAAAAGTATTACAGAGGTTATAATATTTAAACATGAAGGACAAATTGGAGGTAAAGGAGCAAGAAACTCTCTATAGTTAAAATTACAACTTAGATAGTTTAAAGGATAGCTGTTGTGGAATTTATAAATTCTAATAATCAATGAGATTAATTTTGGAAGAAAAACCATGTAGGCCACCTCCTAGCATACATACCATGAAAGTTACCTTCTAGCATACTATGTACAAGAAAGTCCCCTCTTAAAAGGCCATGAATGCTAAAAAAAATGTGTACATGGAGTCTCTTCCTAAAAGGTTATAGAGCCCAAAAACCATGTGTTAGAAATCCCACCAAAGGAAATCTGGATCAAATCCACAATCGAAAATGTCTTTGGGTCTAAGACTTCACAGATATAATTTTCAAAAAAAATTGTTGGATCATTGTGCTTTCTCACCAACTCAGATTTCCAAGTATGTCTGTTTCTTTGTACAAGAACTTGATGTGTGACCATCAAGTGCAAACCAGAATCAAAGAAAAGCGAAGATTGAACGGTTAAAAAGAATAAAGGAATCAAAAATATTACACAAATTGAACCTAAAAAGCTTAGACACAGAGAGCTCGAGGAGAATGAGAGCTCTGTTTCAATCCTAGGGTTGCTGCTTTGTTTTATGTGTGATTAATGAGTTCTCTCGTATGAATTGGACTTGGGCTTTGGGGCTTATATTAATCTAATTTAACTTAAGTCCACTTATTTAATTAATGAGATTAATTAAATAATAAGCCCATTTATTAATTTTATTAGTTACATAGTTGGTCCAATTCCATAAGTCCAATTATAAATTAATCTTTATTAATTTAATAATTGGTGTAATCTATTTAACTTAATGTCTAAGATTTTTTTTAAAAGCTTTTAAATGAAAGTGAGAAACTTTACTTTCAAATCACCAAACCCTTACCCTCTATTGTTACTTGAACTCAAGGGGCAATTTAAAATGTAAGATTAATTCTTAAATTAACCTAGTTAAATTAAATATCCCTTTTCTTTGATTCTAGTTGTGCTAGCTTACAGAGTTGTAGCTACTCAGGAGACATTTATGGACATATTTAATTAACAAGCTCCAATAGACTTTTGTTAATACACTAATCTATTGTCTCATAATGGTAGTTTGTTTTGTCTATTAACTTTGGCCCATTCTACTAAAAACCCAAATATGCACTCTTGAAATGAATGTTCTTTACAGAAAATTTTATAATTTAATCTGATTAAATTATATCTTAAAACTCTATCCATTAAGTAACAGGTTATCATAACTACCCTTAATAGAATATTAATAACTGGAACTAGGTATAATTTACTGTTTTACCCTTCCAATTTCATCTTGATTCCTTGATCCCAATTTTACACCATTTAATCGGGTTAACATTTATTAGAATAAATCTTAGTTTAGTGAACTCCTTCACTAAACACTCAACCAAAATTTTCCAATTCAAACCTTTAAAACCATTAAGGTGGTATTCAATATTCCTTTTAAAGTTATGAATTCCATATCTATGAAATAGTTTCTATTAGCATAGATCTTACAATCCCAACTAAAAAAGGTATTGACCATTAATCTCATAGTCTCACTTTCTATTTTAGTCGAAGACCATAGCCTATACACTAGAACTACACTACCCACTCAAGATTTAAGTAGAATTTAATTACTGTAGCTCAGGTGGTCTAAAGCTTGCCTGATGGTCCTAAGCCATCCTGAGCTTGAATAGTAATAGAGGGCAAGGGTTTAGTGTTTTATGGGTGAGATTTCTCACTTCAACCTTTTTTTAAAAGAATCCTAGACATTAAATTAAATGAATTGGACCAATTATTAAATTAACAAAGATTAAATTTTAATTGGCCAAACTATTTAATTAATAAAATCAATTAATGGTCTTGTTATTTAATTAATGACATTAATTAAATAAGTGAACTTAATTTAAATTAGATTAATCTAAGGCTAAAAGCCCAAGCCTAATTTATATTAGGGTATAGTTTGGTGTAACACTATAAAAATGAAGCTAAAATGTATACTAGGGATAAGAGAACACACTAACCACATGCAAAACAAGGCAATAACCCTAGGATTGATGCAGAGCTCTCTATGCCCAAGCCTCTTAAGCTTACCTTGTGTGATGTTTTGGCTCCTTATGTTCTTCCTAATCATCTGATCTTTAATTTTCTTTGCTTATGGTTTAAAGTTGATACTGACACATCAAGTTCTTGCACAAAGAAGCAGACGTACTTGAGAATATGAGTTGTTGAGAAGGCATAAAGATCCAACAATTTTTGAAAATTATACTCGTGAGATCCTTATCTCAGAGATGCTTCCACTGGTAGATTTGATCTAGATTTCCCTTTGGGTTCCAACAAGAGCGTTTAATAAGGATTTGACTAATATCTATTATGACCAAAACAAATGTCATTAGACAGTGTTCAATAGTGATCAATGGCAATAAGCCAAACAATCAAACATGGTTCAAATCAAGCTATAGGCTTGTAGTGATCCCCAAGCCAAATCGGATATTCCTAGCCTAAATCAGGGACAAGGTTAGGATTTGGATCCTTAGCCCATCTCTGGGCCGTTACAATCTCTATTTATCGTCTCATCTAGGCTAATTTCCTAGGTTGTCATCATGGCTAGGGTGTCACGTTGACTAGGTGGTCATTGTATCATTTGTGTTAGGTTGTCACTGTGTTTAAGGTGCCAACATGATTAGGTGGTCCTTGTGACGTTTAGGCTAGGTTGCTAAGTTTTAGGTGTCACTATGACTAGGTGGTTATTGTGATATTTAAGCTAAGTTACTAGATTGTCACCAATAATTAAATCATTACCGCAATTAAGTAGTCACCGTGTTGTCTTAACTAAGTAGTTAGCTTGACATCTTATCGTCCCAACTAGATTGAAAAGGTTTTTATGTAAATAGTTTTATATGTTGGCTATCATGGTAGGGTGTCGATAAAGTTAATCATTAAACACATTTAGTAACAAATTATTTTGAAAAGTTATTGTATTCCTTAAGTTTTGTGTATTATGTAAAATTCATCAAATTTTTCTCTAGGGTTATACTTGAAAAGTTGAATTTGAGGCTTTATGTAAACTCTAAAATTTTAATTATTACATTAAATATTCCATAAAACTAAAAATTATGGGGTTCCTTAATTTTGGGTATTATGTGAAATTCATCAAATTTTTTTCTAGAGTTTATACTTAAGAAGTTCAACTTGATGTTTTATGTAAACTCATATTCAAATTTTGATTATTACATTAAATATTCCATAAAATTAAGAATCTTGGGATGTACTAAATTATTATTTTTGGTAAAATCGGTAAAAATTTTGTAAATTAGGGTTATTTGATTTTTGGAATTACCTGAAAAATATATTTTATTTATTATTAAAAATTATTATTTTAGCTAGGGTTATAGTTGTCATTTCCTAGGTAGTCTTGTCCATTATTAGATAAACTGCAAATTGTAGTTTTATTTATTTATTTATTTATTCTTTTCTTTTCCTTCTTAAGTAGTGTTTTTTTTTTGTTTAAAGTCTGATTATACTTGAAATTTGAATTTGACTAAAATCTAAATTTGATTAATATATTTGTTTGTTTTATCTTAAATATCTGAATATAAACATTAAGTTGTTTGTTTTTATAAAAAAAAAAATTCAAAACTAATATATTGACATATATGCCCTAAAAATCTTAAATTAATATATTAAGTTGTTTAACATATATAAATGTTAAGTAATAAAGTAAGTGTATTTCTAATAAATGGAACATTTAAATTATTCAGACATTTACCTATTTAGATTTAAGTTAAAAATTTTAACTGAATTATATTCATATATTTTTAATAAACATTCAGATATAAATTAAAAAACAAATGACTCTTGAACATTTGAATAATTATATTCAGATTTCAACTAAAAAGAACAAATAGATTAAATATGTAACAAAGTGTTTAAGGAGTCCTAATACTTATTATTAAGTTAATTTTTAATTATTTTCTAGTATAATTTATGGAACTTGAAAGATACATAATTTCCAATAAATCATCAAGACAAACTTTTTCATACAAAATCTTGAACAAATTTCTCAAAAAATGAATGCAAAATTTCTAAACAAATCATTACAATAAATCTTTCGACATATCAAAATAAAAACCTCTAACAAAAACCCATCAAGCTCCAAACAATAGTTATCTACTAAAGTAAAGTTTTAAAGGTTAGGATAATGTCCTTTCTAGAGAAGAAAGTAGTATCCCTATTAAAAATTATTATTTTAGAGTTATAGTTGTCAGTTTTTAGGTAGCCTCATCTATTATTTTGTAAACCCTAAATTATAGTTTTAATTTATTTTATTTTCTTTTTCTTTTTTTCTTTTTTTTCTTAGGATGAAATTTACTTCATTAAGTATGTAACAATGGTGTTTAATGGGTCCTAGTACTTATTTGCTAAGTTAAATTTTAGTTATTTTCCTAATACGATTTATGAAATTTGAAAGATACATATGTAAAATAAAATGTCAAGACAAAATTGTTCATACAAAATATTCAACAAAGTTCTCAAACACATAAATACCAAAAATTTGCAAACAAATAATCACAACAAATCTTTCAACATATCAAAACAAAAATTTCCAGCAAAAACCCATCAAATTCCAAACGAAGTTATCTATAAAAGATGAAGTTTTAAGGAAAATCAGTGCAGAGGTATTCAGTGATTATAAGCTACTGCTCGTGGGGCCTTTGGGGTGTATTACGTGGAGCATCGAGTTGTGTGAGGGATATAAGTGGGGCGTAGTAATGACATGTCATACGGTCCTATAATTCCGTCTATAATAACAATTAGATTCTTATAAATTTTTTCTTCTGAAAAATTCCTTTCTCTAACAGATATGTATAAATACAACAAATGATTTAAGAATGATAGTTTTCAAGTACTTAACTTATATCTCAATAACTTAAAAACTAAAAGGGCTTATGTTGCACTATAATATTAAGAGAAAAACATGAAAATACATGTCCTTAATATTTTGTAACAAAATACTATATCAGGCAAATGAATGATGTGAATAACAATTATATGGATGAAGGATTTTACCTTCACAAAATTTTTATTTTCATCTGGGTAAAAAAATTCTTGTAAAAGGGAGCAACTATTGAGGGGTCAATAGCTTGAGAAAGCAGCCCTCGTACTTATTCACTATATAGTCACCTTCATGTTAAAAAGATTTGATGTGTTAGAGAAGTTAAATTTAATACAGTAAAGTGACCATCAAGAATTTCTAACTTAAACTAGCAATCTTAATGGTCATATCACTATAAATGTCTTCATAAGATAATTGTAGTAAGATAGTAATAGGGTAAAAAAATCAACAACTTCTAATGAGATTAGATTTCTTCAAAGTGGAAAGGATTAATGTTTATTGTAAACAAATGAATCATAAATAGAGAGCAAAAACTCATAGAAAGGAGGACAAGTTCTATTTGAATCCCAAAAGCTCTCTATTTTTATAATTCTTTTTTCTTAACACAAAATACCAACTCTTTATATTTTTTTTAAATAATTTTATGGTTTTCTTGAGATAATTCTGTTAATTTAAGTATTGAAAGTTATTGTTGGCCATTAACCATTCTTTACTATTAAGTAGATGAAGGTTGACCAAAATCCATCAAAATTTTTATAACATCCTTTTAAATATTAAGGTAAAAATTTGTCATGTTAGCTAGCTTGAAAATTGGTACTACCAATATAAATTGTTGAGTGTAAGCCCCAAGTAAATTTTGACATCAACAAAATATATATATACACATACTTAAAGAATATTTTAATCTAAACCAACGGTTATTAAATTTTGTCCATAGTATTAATTGTTACACACACACAAACATATATATTCTTTTGCGTTAAAATATTTACATTTTGAAATTTTAAAATTTACATTCAAATTTCAAATTTTGCCTTGAAATTTTTAACTTCTATCAAGATGGTTGAAATTTTAAATAACAAAATAAAACAACACTTTCATCCAATATTATAGCCAGTATCCAATAGTTTAAAATGCAATTGTCAAAAAGCATGCACAAACTTCTAAGCTTCTGTTTCTACTTCAGAAGCTTTCTCGAGTCCACAAGAATTGACCGTTGCTCCCACTTTTAACTTCTTTCATCAACTTCCAAAAATAAAAAATTAAAATCAAAAGCATAAGGACACAATTATCAAACAAAAAGAGCATAATTGTAATGTGACTTTTGCTGACATGGATGCCAACTCAGCATCAAATGCCATGTCAGATTGCATTATTTATTTAAAATTTGAAATTTGACTAAAATTAAGTGTAATAAATAATCTATAGTTTTCACATAGAAAAATTAGTCTCTCCTACCATATTATACTGATCAACAGCCACAGAGACAACCCCATTAACTGGTTTGTCACTCTCCACAACCACTACATTATTAGAAACATTGGTTACTCCAAGAGCAGCAAAGCCTCCTTTAACATACATTGAATATTGAAAATGAATAATTCGATTAGGGAATACCAGAATTGGAGAAAAATCAGCCACCCATTTGGTCCCATTTCCGGCCACCGACAGTTTTCCGGTCGTCGATTTCAACCTCATTCCGTTCACATTGTTCCGGTCGATCACCACTTGATCAATGTTACTAAATTCCCCATCTAAATTTACTATCGGAACATTATTTTCAGGGCTCCCATTAAACATATTTTCGACAATATTTACTCCCGAAATTCGACCCTTAATCGATTTCAAAACTATGTTAGCATCTCCTAAGAAAAAGCCATTTGTAATATGAGCTTGAACCGGATCTTCCAACACAATTCCTGTGTAATCTAAGTAACAATTGTCTATTCTAGTCAATGTTGCATCAGCCATTTTCACTAAAATTCCTATACCACCAAAACCTGTAGCCTTGTTATAACAATGTACTCCAGTGACAATATTGGCCTGACCTCTGAGTAAAACTCCGATGGCTGCCGAGAAAATCACAACATCGGTGATCGCATTATCGTTGCTCGCAAGCTCTATGCCGGTGCCGGAAAAGTCCTTCTCTGTAGGGTCACCACCAACCGTTGAATGTTGCCCTAGAAAGCTATTTGATATAAAGGTTTCATGGCCTTTTTCAACTAGAATTCCTTGCGTTGTGAAGTGCAGAAAGAAGCAATTATTTATGCGAATTCGAGCTGAATCAATGATGAAAAGCCCTCCTCCTGTGTAGCTTGAATCGAAGAGGATGTCACGAAAGGTGATATCTTCATAGTAGATGCCAGCATTCTGGACTTTTAGATCATGAAAGGTGATGTAGTCTGTTTGCTGCTTAAACTTCTGGGAATTTGGTGCCCATAATTCAATGAGATGTCGATCAACTGGAAAATTACTTGATGCACGTAGAGTTCCTCCTTGTACCTATTTTCCAATTAACCATGAAACCCATCTTAATTAGTTCAAAAAGCTCAGTGAAAAATGTAGAAATTTTGTCTTAGAAAGCAATGATTTCAAACAGTTTGACTAAGAAAAGGTTTATAAGCTACAATGTTCATGCATTTCAATGATTTTTTCTAGCAATTTTCAACAAAATTTATTAAAATATATAATTCTATATGTAAAATACTAAATATTATTTTCATTAGTATGTAATTATATGTCATTATGGATAAGTACATTTGAAACAAATAATCTTACATAGGGATGAGTACTTATATTTCTTAACTTGAACTTATTTAGTTCTAATTTATACTATCGAAAGGGTTTTTAAATTTTATCCTAAATTTTTATCTCAAATAATATAACATAATATATGAGATTTATTAAGTGGGTGATATATTTTTATAATTTTATCATTTATTATACCATCTAACCAATCAATATAATATTTGGAATAAAATTTAGAATATATAGCATGACTCAAAATAAGAGGTTGAACTTGATTGCCAAAAGCTATGCCAAAAATCTAAAATAAATAACACCTGTAATTGAAAAAATGCATGAGAAAAAAATCATTAAGTAATTAATTAATTAAATTCATTTTTATCAGTTGATTTTCACAATTAATTTTTTCTTAAAAATAATATATATTATAATAATAATTTAAAATACGTATTAAGATTCATTTGTATTAATAAAATATTTGGGAGTGCTAAAAAGAACACCAAAATGTACAAGCACTTATTCATTTTAACACTTTTTCTGTAACATTTTTTAGAAAAATTTATTAAAATATCTATTGTTACATGTAAACTAGCTATTATAAGTGCAAATTTTAATTAGTGCCTAATTATATGCTAATTTAAAAATTAATGCTACTACTAATTAAATTTTATAAGCTCCTTTAAAACAAGTAATAAAAAACATGGATAAATACTTCTTAATTTAGTACGTAGGCAGTAAATATCAATCGATTTTTAAAAAATCAAATAATAAACTTAAATAGCTCATTAATTGTGCACACTAAATACAATTAAAATTAAAATAAAGCATTAGATAGCATAAAGTTATTTTAATAAATGGGCTTAATTAATTATAAATATCTAGTAATTAACTTTTTTAGAGCATCAAATAAAGTCCTAAAATCCTAATCAGTTCTTTAAGCATCATTAAAGCCTTCTCTTCTATCTTTGCTTTTTCTTTATTGAAAATGAAAGAACTTATCAGTAAAGCTAGCATTTCTTTTTCAATACAATTCAAAAGGTAACTGTAGTATATAATTTCATATATACCCTATTATTTAATTGTTTTAATTTTTTAAACATGTTAAAATAACCTCGGTTTGTATATAAAAATTTGTATATGACTTGTGTATATATAATATTTATAATAATAACTAAATATATATATAGAGAGAGAGAGAAAGATAAGAGTGGTTTTCAAAGGAAAACGACATAACATTACACTCATTTAAACTAAAAGGAATACTAAGAGGAATTTTGTATTTGTCTTCTTCCACAATATAACTTTTTTAAGGGAGAATGTCGATTGCCTCCTTAGTTTTTAAATTAATATCTCGTTATTTTTTTATATTTTTTTTAATATTTTATCATCCCTTGATTTTTTTTCAATTTTGTTCAGTTTAATTGATTTATAAAATAATAAAATAAAAAATACTTGAAATATTAAAGGTTAAAATTAAAACTTAACAAAATGATTAGATATTATAGAAACTATAGAGGGATAATGAGATTTATTTCAAAAATCAAGGACGCAATAGCGGTTCTCCCATTTGCTAAAGTCCTAGATTTAATACTAAAATATTTTTGAATTGTGTGAAGACTTTGCAACAATTTTAATTTTCAAATGTTGAAGATTTAATTTGGAGAGAGATTAAGGAAAATACAAGGAAATTTCTTAAAGCCTAATTCTAAAGCTTGTATCTAAAAGCATCCAATCAGAAAATTTAAAATTTTCTAACTCTTTTTCCCTTAACTTATAAAATGGGCTCAAAACTCCAGTCTTGAATAATTGAAATAATAATTTTTGGACACATCTGGATCTTAAAAGATTTTTCGGACGTATTAGTATATATTGCTGCATACACTTTTTTTTTCAAATATTATGTTAAATGTTTTAAGTTTTTAAGTAAAGTATTTCAGATTTTGACATCTTAAAATTTAGGTAAATTTTCAAATTCTAAAATATTGAAAAAAAAAAGATGAATGTAATAATAGATGTAATGTATTGTATTATAATGTTACTACCACTAAGTGGGAATAGCTGAAAAATAAAATAAAATAAAATAATATTGAATTGAAAAGCTAAAGATTTTTTTACAGGAAGCAACTGTACAGAATGCATAAAAGGCCGAGATCACACCGCGCAAAAATGGCCACGTGGCACAAACCCACATGCAAAGTACCCAAAAAGAGAAATGAATACTGCAAACGTCTTTTCCTTCAAAGAAAGTTAAAAGAATAAATACATCTGCACATGATATCATATCTCCCTTCCCTACCCACACTAATCAAGATGGAAGTGTACGTCTTTGTTTTTCTGAGATTCAAATCAAAATTTTATTACAACTATTTCCCCATAAAATAGAAGAATTTAGGTAAATTCTGTGGAGGGTTTTCATTTTTCTCTTTTTTTTTTTTTTGGTTTTTTAATATGTAAATTATGGAAAATAAAGCATTGAGTAAGAAGAGAAAAGAGAAAGAGAAATAGGACTAACCACAAGATTGCCAGAGCCAGCAGGAAACCTGATGGGTTTGCTGATGGTGTAGTTTCCACCTTGTAAATCAACAATAAGACCACCCAAATCTTTGATACCAGCCAATAATTGAAGCCCACTTTGAACTTGAAAAGCATCATTCACAGCTTGTAATATTGCATCACTGCTTTCTATTCCTCCTGTTGGGTCTGCTCCATACCCAATTGGATAAAACACTCTCCCATTCTGCATTATATATGTTCTTGAAAATTAATCTCTCAGACATTTTCTCATCACTAAATAAGAACAAACAAGCAAAAGAATTAGAATTTGACTCACACTTTTGTTGGTAGATTCCAATGGAGTAGAGCTGCTGCTGGTGGCAGCCTGATGCTTTGCTATTAACTGGGATAGCTTTTTTTGTGAAATGGAAGTTGTCTGTGGAGCTAATAAACATAAAATGAAGCACAAAGCTAAGAAATGTTTTTCCATAGTTTGATTTCTTGCCGTACTTTATTACGTTACTGCAAGACAGAGAGAGAGAGAGAGAGAGAGAGAGAGAGAGAGAGAGAGTCTCTGCTTGAAGAAGGTGGCGATTACTCTTGGTCCTTAGTGTTTATAAGACCAATGGCTACATCTGTACTGTATTCTTTTTCTTTTCTTTTCTTTTCTTTTTGTTTTTTTTAAATACAATAATATTGTAAATACAACATTAAGTGTTGTTAAAAGCTCTCTGTTTATATAGAATAATATCTGCTTTCACAATTTTTTTTTTTTTTGGGAAAAGATATCTACTTTCGCATTGAAGAATATGACTGTATAATTAAGTGAGATATTTTATCGGGAAAGTCCAAGAGAGCCAAATGGCAAGCACCCACCCAAAATAAAAAGATGGTGAAAAAATTAAGAACAGAAAAAGAAAAAAAAAAAAGCAGACGGCCGGTGTAAAGGGATAATTTTATAAAAGTTTTTTTTTTAATTTTATATTAGAAATTAAGGTTGTTTTGAAAAAATCTACGTCACATAATCATGGATGAGTTCTAGATGTGCCATTCGGACTCGAATTTATGCCTTTAATTGAGGGTATAGATTTTAATTATCCAGTTGTTGTTTTTGTATTATTAGTTGACTCTATAAATATTGAAAGTAATATAAGTATTTAGAAAATGTCTTCGTTTTCTATTCTCTTTCCTAGTATTGAGTTTTGGAGAGTCTTTAAATTTAGTTTACGTTCATGTTAGTTTCTTTTGAAACAAATGAAAAGGTCAAAAAGGAAGTTATGAGATAATCTAGAATTATGATAAAGATTAAAATATCTTAAATCAAAACGGAAGTTAAAAAAAATTCTCTCACCAACTTCAATGAGGATGATTAGAATTAGAAGTTGAGAATTATAATCGTGAAGCAATTAAAAGATAACATGCGCATTATCTACTTTCAAATAAAGGGTTGTCTTCCCATCAATTCAGTGTAAAATCCTACAATTATATTGTAGGGAGAGTCCTCCTACATGTAGGACTTGAGCACATTTCCATAATTACTTTCTTTTTTATTTTGTAATTTTATAACTAAAATTTTAGTAAGAGTTTAGATGTATGCAATTGTGGTCCGTCTCAAAGTTTTTTACACATGTAGTGTACATGCAATAAGCACCACACATGTGATAAGCACCACATTTAATGGAGAGAAAATTCTACAAGTCTTAAGAGTGTAGAGCTCGAATATGCTCTTATTTAATAATACATGTGTTTTTACCATTCAAACTAAGTTTGGGTGGCATTAACTAGATTGAAATGATAGAAATAAGTCTTAATTAATTAAACTTATTGTAAGTCTTAATTAATTTTAAATAAGTCCTAATTAATTAAGCTTATTGATAAATTGAAGGCTGGAACAAATATGAATTGTTTTATTATACAGGCGTAGCTGTAAAGGACAGGCTGTTGGCACAACTTCAAAGCACTCTGGAAAACTTTCACACTGCTTTCTTCCCTTTCCCTTCTATATTGCTTTCTTTATAATTAAAGCAAATTAATGTGAGTTAGCGTAGCTATGAATTAATGAGGGCAGTTGAATTATTATTGCAGTAGGTGATTGCAATATTACAGGATATATGCTATGGCATGAGTATTATAAATTCCTTCACTTTATTCAACCCTTTTATTATTACCTATAATTGTTCTATTTTTATTCTCTAACTCATCAACGTGATACCTAATTTTTTGTTATATTTTTTTTTAACTAATACTAGATATCTCGGAATATATTTCAAAAATAATTCTAAATAATTTGATATTCATTCATTGGATACTTAAGAAGTAGGATAATTTTATTTTGCTCCTTAATGTTTTGAAAAATATCATTTTGGTTAGTATATTTCATACACTACAAAAAAATGTACTTAATATTATTAAAAATTATTACTTAAATCTAAATTATTTTTATTATTGTTATTAAGGTCTCTTGACCAAATTTTTATCAATTTTGAGATGTTAGTGAGGTGGAATAATTTCAGTTTATCTCAACTAATATTAATAGTTTTCAATCTAACTCTAAAATTTATGAAAGTCATTATATCACCTTACATGTTAATTTTTGTCTTTTAATAATTAAAATGTAAATTTGTAATTTTCTAAATTTAAATTACTAAAAAAGTAATTTTTTAATTTTTTATTCTTCCTTATTTTTTTCCCTTGTTTCCTTTTCTTCTTCTTCTATTCCCTCATCTCTTTTTTTTCTCCTTTTTTTTCTAATGTAGGAGAGAGAGAAATTGCCACGGCCCTGAAATGCCACTTGGGGTTGTTTTGGAGCCTTTTAGAGAAAAGATTTTTGGGTTTTGGGGTTTTCTCTTTTTTTTTTTTTGTAAGTTTTAATCAATTTATTCCATTGCCAAAATTATACAATTGATTTTAATTTATAAGATTATGAAATTGGTTTTATTTGAATAATCTACTTTCATTGTGTATTGGGTTTTTTTTTTATACGTAAATTATGAGCATCAAATGACTAATTTATTCAATTTTTTTAATCTCATTGCAATCTCTTCTTAATCCCAAAAAAAAAAAAAGTAGAGGAAGAGATGGGAAAGAAGAAGAAAAAAGAAAATAAATAGAAAAAGACATGAAAAAAGAAAAAATAAAGTTAGTTTTTATTAATTAACTTTATAAAATTATAATTTTACTCTTTTAGTCCTTGAAAATAAGGATGAAGGTTAACGTGTAGTTGTTAAGATAATTTTCATAATTTTTACATTGAAATGAAGATTGTTAATATTATGTGGGATAAATTAAAAATTATCCTACTTTACAATGGTTCAAAGTTGACAGAAGTTTCCTGAAGGGACCTAAAACAACATTGACTGAAATAATTTTCATTTAAGAGATGATTTTCAATAATATTAGGTACATTTTTATCTAATATATAAAATATGCCAACTAAAATAATACTTTTTAAAAAGTTAAGGACCAAAATGAACTTATCCCTTTAAGAAGTGTAATCACAAGGGAGAACAATCGTTATTTTTTAATAAATTAAAATTTTAATAATATTTTTAAAATTATTCAAACTAATCAATTCAATAATCTAAACCTTTCAAATTTACAAGTCATTTGTTTTAAGTTTTGAGACAAAATTAATGAAAAAAATTAAAAATTGTTAAAAATAATAAAAACTATATCCAAAGTGTTGGATGAAATGAAAGGAACATTTGATATATCTATGTGTACCATAATCGTATGCCTCATACCGAACAATCAGTAATACTAATGGGGGTGATAATGGTGGCTTCAGGCTTAGGGCAGCGGTAAGTGTTGAAGATATACATGCATTGTTTTCGGAAAATGGAAATTATATCTATTTTAAGATGTTAATTTATTTCATTTGGACATTCAGATTTATCCAATTGGTGTGTTGGAAGGGACCAAACTCAATAACTTCTCTTGTTTGTTAATTGGTAGTTGTAGCTTATCTTCCCTGCTTTCGATTTGTTTTTCGAATACGATATTTATTAATTAAATAGTACATTTTAAAACAATTACTTTTTTTTATTGGAAAATATTTTTAGACAATTACTTAAAAGCTATAATATCACTGTTTTTGCAGTTGTAGACTTTTAAGGGAAATTAAAACAACATTGAAGATTCTGTTCAACTTCTCTATTTCTGCGATTGTTTTTGTGATGTCTTTCCAATTGCAATTTGTCTTCAATTATCGAGGTGCATATCCTTATACAAGTTTTAAGGTTCAGTTGGGTATAATTTTTTAAATAATATTTTTTGAAATAAATTTTTTATCCTAAAAATTTTAGATGTAAAATTTTTAACAAAAATTTATTAATTAGTTGATTATCATAAATAATTTTTTAAAAAAAATTGAGTAATTATTTTAATAAAAAAATTTTTAATATTTTATTTTAAAAAGATAACATAAAACTTTTAAAATAAATTAAGATTATTTTAAATAATTTTATCTTTTAAAAGAAGTTAGAAAATTTTATTATCAAAAGCTCAAATTTTATATTTCTTTTAATAGAAAGAAAACAGTTTTTTTTTTTTATTCCTAAAAACTTTTTTTCAATATCAACCAAATGAAACTAAAATATTTTTAAAAAATTTTTATAATTAAAAAATTTTCTTTTTGGTCTATAAAAAAGGCTAAACCAAATTAGCATTAAATTCTCAGTTATTTTTAGGTAAATGAAAATAGAGGGGAGAATGTTCATTACCCTCTTGATTTTTGAGCTAATGTCTTCTTATCCCTTTATATTTTCTTTAATGTTCCATAACTTCCTGAGTTTTAATTTTACCTTTTAATATTTCAAATATTTTTCATTACACCATCTTGTAAAGCATTTGAAGTGAAGGGCAAAATAGAAAAAAAAAATAAGAGTCAAGGGTGATAGGACATTAGAAAAAATATAAGGGGGTAAGGGAGCATTATGTCACGCCCCGCGTGAACAGTGACCCGGAGCCGAAACTTTGTGTGGGCAGCACTTGCGTGAGGGAAAATCTAAAACAAGTGGGCATACGAACTTTAACAAGATGACTTCTTGGGAGATCGAATGAGTGGGCAATTGAAGCATTTAGGCCAAGAATCTATGCATTCTTCCTTATTAGTATAGTTGCATATAAAGCGCAATATTAGCTCAATTAGCCCAACTTCTAGAATGATGATCCAATTGGTCTAAGTTCTAGAATAGTAAAGATAGCACTACAATTTTGACCATTGTATAGATATTTTCTAAGACATTTTTAAAAGGCCAATCCTATCTCTCTAAAGTGTATTGTGAGGTGCAATTTTGGCCGTTCATTGTATGTAAATTTTTCTATAAATAGGCGAGACTTCATTTGGCCAAATCAAGCAATTAAGCAATAAACTTGAATTGTATAAGTTCTTTTCACTCAAACTCTTTATGCTCTCTCTTCTCTCTTTTATATAAAGCTTCTGATTTACCGCATTGCGAGTGTCGAAGGTTTGCTTAGCGAGCGAAGTTGTTAAGCGCCGCACGGTTGAAACAGGTAAAGAGAGTGAGACTGTGATAGTTGGTGTTAGAGCTCAAGGTTGAGCAGAGACCTTGCTGAGGGAGAGCTTTTGAGAAGGTTGCGCCGGAAAAAATTTTATTGAAAAGAATGGCCAATGTTTCTGACATTACCATAACAGGTGAGGAAGTCCAAGCACGGGGATATGAGGAGCAACGCCTCACCAAGGGCGGAAGCAAGAGGGCGCAATTCAAGGACGTGGTGGCTGGCTTGAACACTCAAATAACTAGCATGGAAGCTTTCGTGGCGAGCGTAGACTCATGCGTTGACAGGATAGAGCAGCGCTTCGACGAGTTAGAAGCGAAAGACAATGCTCTTTGTGAGGTAGTGAAGGTATATACCACCAAACTCGAGAATGCCTTTAAACAAGAGTTACTAACGGTTCACGACTGTATATTTAGGGATATCTAAGCCTATATTGACCAGGAACTTGCTATAATTAAGGAGTATGTGGCTTGTGCAAGCGTGCGGCAGCAAGTGGGCTGTCTACCACATGTGATGCATCAAGAGTTAATGTCCCCAAGCCCAAGATCTACAATGGTTCGAAGAGTGCCAAAAACGTGGACAATTTATCGTGGGGAATCAAACAATATGTCAAAGTGATAGGCATTATCGATGAGCAAACCAAGGTATGTGCCGCCACCCATTATCTAATTGATATGACTATGTTGTGATGGAGAAAGAGGTACGGTGACATTGGTAAAGGGACATGCACCATCAATACCTTTGATGACTTTAAGAAGGAAATCAAGTGATACCTTAAACAATCCGAAAATTTATTGCATCACCTCAAACAATCTAGAAACTTGTGGGACTAAATCAAGGGGTTTACTAGCTTGGTGTTGGAAATTCTGAACATGAGCGACAAGGATTCGCTCTTTTTCTTCATGGATGGGCAAAAACGAAGCTTAGGAGATGAAACGTGCAAGATCTTGCAACCGCTATAGCCGTTGCAGAAACTCTTGCTGACTACTCAAGCGAGCGGTCAAATACCAAAGCCAAGGACAAGAAAGGTGGCCAAGGCAAAGGTGAGGGAGACCATGGTAAATCACAAGGAGACAGTTTTCGCAAACCACCTAGCGGCAAAGAAAAGTCGTAGAATGACAAAGAGAAGGATTCTAAACCTTCTGGAAATTACTACTTCTGCGATGGTCCTCATTGAATGTGAGATTGTCCAAAGAGGAAGGCATTGAGCGCCATGGTGGCTCGTGCGGAGAAGCCACAAAGTTGAGAAAGTGACGCAGCAATGGGTTCCTTACAACTACTCTATGTTATTCGAGCAGTTCCGAAGGTACAAGCAAAGAGGCTTATCTACGTTGATGTGGTGATCAACAACGTACATACGAAAGTCTTAGTTGATACCAGTACCTCACATTTTGTGCAGGTCAATGAGGCCAAGTGGCTAGGTCTCAAGGTGATCAATAAAGGCTGCACCATGAAGCCAGTAAATTCGACCGCTAAACTAATCAAAAGCTGTAGTAGAAGGTTAAAACCATCATCAGAGAATGGAGGGGACCGATAGATTGGTCAGTAGTACGTATAGACGACTACAAAATCTTGCTTGGGATGAATTTATTCGACTAAATGAAGGTCGTACCGGTATCATTTGCCAACACCATGTGCATACTTGATGAGGGCAAGGCATGCATGGTTCTGATATCAAGATCAAGTAAGATAGAGACTAAAATGCTCTCAACCATGCAATTCAAGAAGGGTTTGAAACGTAAGGGTGAAGAAAGCTACCTTACCTTCTTGAAACAATATGATAACAACGATGACCTGGAGACGAACAATAAGGATGTTTCGAAAGAGGTGGACACTATCCTTGAAGAGTTCAAGGATGTAATGCTTGGAGAACTGCCTAAGAAACTTCCACCGAAGAGAGAGGTAGATCACAAGATTAAATTGGAGTTAGGCACCAAACCTCCCGCCATGAGTCCATACTGACCTGCTCTACTAGAACTGCAAGAGTTGCAGAAGCAACTCTAAGACTTACTTAATGTAGGCTACATTCGACCTTTCAAAGCACCATTCGGCGTTCCAATTTTATTCAAAAGAAGAAGGATGGGTTGCTACAGATGTGCATCAACTAATGGGCACTTAATAAGGTCACCATGAAGAACAATTATCCAATTCCACTCATTGTCGATCTTTTCGATCAATTTGGGAAAGCACGGTATTTCTCCAAGCTTGATTTAAGATCAGGTTACTTCCAAGTACGTATAGTGGAGGGAGATGAGCCAAAAACGACATGTGTAACAAGGTACGGTTCCTATGAATTTTTACTCATGCCTTTCGAACCAACGAATGCATCGGCTATTTTTAGTAGTTTGATAAATAAGTTATTCCATCCTTATCTTGATCAATTTGTGGTGCTGTACTTGAATGATATTGTTATATATTGCGAAAGAATGAATTATACATGAAGAAGAAGAAATGCTCTTTTGCGTAACAAAAAGTTCATGTCTTGGGTCACAAGATCAAGGATGGAACGTTGATGATGGATAAAGCTAAGGTGCAAGCTATTTAAGAATGAGAACATCCGACCAAGGTGCATAACCTCTGATCTTTCTTGAAATTGGTTAACTACGATTGGCATTTCATCAAGAGCTATTCGGCAAGAGCAACTCCACTAACCGACCTACTAAAGAAAAGTCGTTCGTGAAATTGGATTGAGGAATGTCAACATGCCTTCAAAGAGTTGAAAGAGGCAATCATGGAAGAGACGGTTCTTGTGCTACCCAACCACACAAAACCCTTCGAACTACATACTGACGCCTCAGATTTTGCCATTGGAGGTGTACTCATATAAGAAGGAAGTCCCATTACTTTGGAGAGTCCCAAACTTAATGAGGTAGAAAGACGCTATACCGTGTAAGAAAAGGAGATGACGACAATCATCCATTACCTTAGAGTATGGCAACACTACTTGCTTAGGAGTCATTTTGTGGTTATGACAGATAATATAGTTATTATCTACTTTCAAACGCAACAAAAAGTTAAGTCCAAAGCAAGCTCGTTGGCAAGACTTCTTGGTGAAGTTCGACTACGACTTAGTGTACAAGCCAGGCAAAGCAAATGTTGTAGCGAATGCGTTAAGTGAAAAAGTAACATTGGCGATCATTAACTTAAGTATTCCCGAGGGAATGCTAGTGTAAAGGATCAAAGAGGGATTGATCTAAGACCCTCTAGTTAAAAAACATAGTTGTGCTCATGAACGAGGGAAAGACAAGGCAATTTTGGCTTAATGACGAATTACTCTATGCTAAGGGGAGACGTATTTATGTGCCAAAGTGGGGTGGCTTAAGGAAAAGCTCATCAAAAAATGCCATGATTCCAAGTGGGTTCGACACCCTGGAGCTAAGCGCACCAACGCTTTGTTAGAAAATCTGTACTATTGGCTGAGGATGCGAGAGGATGTTGAGAGCTATGTGCAGACATGTCTGGTGTACGAATAAGACAAGATTAAGCAACAAGCATTCAGTGGGTTACTCGAGCCATTGCCGATTCCGAACAAATTATGGGAAAGCGTTTTCATGGATTTCATCATGTCACTACCAAAATCGGAGGGGCATAGAAGTATCGTTGTAGTGGTTGATTGTTTTAGTAAATAAGCGGTCTTTATGTCGGCGCCTACAGATTGCACAGCAGAGGAAGCTGCAAAATTGTTCTTAAAGCATGTGATGAAGTTTTGGGGAGTGCCAAACAATATCATGAGTGATTGTGACCCGCGGTTTACTAGCAAGTTTTGGTTCGAGTTGTTCAAGTTGCTTAGAACGAACCTCAATTTTTCAATAAGCTTTCATCCTCAAAGCGATGAACAAACTGAGCGTATGAATGCGCTACTCGAGTTATACTAAAGGTATTATGTAAGTGCCAACCAAAGAGATTGGACTAAGATGATAGATGTGGCTCAATTCTCCTACAACTTGCATCGGAGCCAGGCAACTAATAGAAGTCCGTTCAAGATTGTGTTGAGACGACAATCGATGACTTCACATGCGTTAGCCTCGAGTTACGATGGAAAAAGTCCGGGAGCCTTCAAGTTCGCCAAAGCATGGCATGAATAAGCCGATTTAGCTAAGAAGATGAAGAAGTTGGCGGATAATAAGCGAAGGGATGTGAAATTTCAAGAGAGGGATCTAGTCATTGTGAAACTCTTACCCCAACAATTCAAGACATTACGAAAGGTACATAAGGGACTGGTTCAACAATATGAGGGGTCATTCTCGATTGTGCAGAAAGTGGGTAAGGTGTCATATCGAGTTTTACTTCCTTCAAAGTTGAAGATCTACTCTATCTTCCATGTAAGCATATTAAAGCTTTATCATAGGGACAAAAAAGACTCGAGCCAAAGGGAGTCAAAATGGGCTCCAAATGCTGTGGTAACCTCTTTCGAAAAGGAGTTGAGTACATCCTTACTGACCGATAAGTTCAAAAAAAGGGGGTGCGGAACTATACGAAATACTTTGTAAAGTGGAAGAGATTGCCTGAGAGTAAGGTTACGTGGGAACATGAAGGTGCGCTATGGCAATTTCAAGAGCATATAAGGAGGTTCTATGAGAAAGACGCGATGAGGACGTCACACATTTAGATTGGGGAGGATGAATAGTGCGTGTGAACAGTGACCCCGTGACCAAAACTTTGTACGGGCAGCATTTGCGTGAGGAAAAATCCGAAACAAGTAAGCGTGCAAGCTTTGACAAGATAACTCCTTGGCAGACCAAATTGAGTGGGCAATGAAATAGTTAGGCCAAGGATCTATACATTCTTTCTTATTAGCATAATTGTACATAAAGCCCAATATTAACTCAATTAGCCCAACTTTTAGAATGATGACTCAATTTATCTAAGTTATAGAATTGTAAAGATAGCACTACAATTTTGACCATTGTATAGATATTTTTTAGGATATTTTATAAGGGCAATCCTAACCCTCAAAAGTGCATTGTGAGGTGCAATTTTAGTCATCCATTGTATGTAAACTTTCTTATAAATAGGTGAGACCTTATTTGACCAAACTAAGCAATTAAGTAATAAACTTGAGTTATATAAATTTTCTTCACTCAAACTCTTTGTGTTCTCTCTTCTCTCTTTCATATAAAACTTTCAGTTTAGCACATTGCAAGTATCGAAAGCTTAATTAGTGAATAGAGTTATTAAGCGCCATACGGTCAAAGCAGGTGAAGAGATTGAGGCAGTGACAATTAGCTCAAAAATCGGGGGCAATAGGCAATTTTCCATAATAAAACTCTCATTTATGGGCTAAATTACATCTATAGACCCTTATTTTAAAACTAAATGTCAAATACCCCTTTTGAATATCTTTTTGTAAACTGTTTCCATCATTGTTAGAGAAAATGTGACATTGAGCATTAAAATGATCATTTTACCCTTCATTTAATAGAATGATTAATATTGGAATAATAGCATTACATGATGTAGAATAAAATAACAAATATACCCTAAACTCACAACAAAATAAGAAAAGACATAATGATATAATTTAGCAAACAAGAAAGTTTGTAAAGTTATTTCTGTTTATTGTATTATAGGGTTAATATAGCAGCGGTCCTACTTACAAAATCTTTTACATCTTTTTTATATAGATATATAGAAAAAAGTTTTTTCCATTTTCCTCCCAACCTTTTCTTTCTATTTCTAACTTTTTTGATGACTCACCGTTTTCAACTTTTATTTTTCTTACTTCAATAATATCTTCTTATTCTTATAATTTTTATACTTAATTTCATCCTTCCCATAAAAAAAAAAAAACAAATTTCTCATTCCTTTTTTTAATGTTTTTGGGCTTTTTCCAAGGTAATTTGTCTCACCCATAATTTTTTTAGTTTTAATTATTTGGTTTCTCTTATTTTTATCATGTTCTTTTTTTTTTTTTGTTTCAAGATTGTGAAATTAGGAATGTAAAATAACTATGAGATTACTTATGATTCTATCAATGTTTTTACAAAAAATTTGATTAAGTTATTAATTGGTTGTATTTATCAACATTAAAATGACTGATTTTAAAATTTATTTTTTTTATTCTTTTAATATATTTGAAATTTATTTTAGCAAATTTTTTGTCACTCTATTTATATTCCCAATTTTTTTAATTTGTTTGCTTATTAAAATAAGTTAGAGTCAATATTTGGTGTGAGTAAAGCAAAGCCATGAAGACATTTTCATTGCTTTGAATAACAGAGTTTATTTGTACAGTATATGGATGCCTAATATTTATTTGTACATGACATGATATCACACTTGATTTTTATCATATGTTGTGTCATTTATTTTTTATTTTTTATCTCATTTTATATGATGTAAAGACTATTTTACCCATATTCATATTAACAGTAATAGAGAAAAATAATGAAAGAAGCGTGTTTAACAATTATTTTTAAAGTAGAAGTTTAAATGTCATTTAAGTTATAAAATAGGGGTTCCTCTGTTGTTTACCCATTTTTTTTTCTTTTGGAAGTCTTTATAGTCTCGTCAACTTACATTTATTATTAGCATTCCATTAAGTCATCTATCTTCTTATGTAAGAAGAAATTTATTTACTCTATTTGAATTGTCTTAGAAGATTAAGTATACCTTATTATAAATAGGGATTTATTTGTGTTCTTGCATTGCTTTTAAAATTAATAAATAACTAGTTTTTATAAACAATGTATTTTTTATATTTTTAGCATTTTGACTACATCAATTGGTATTAAAACCAAAGGTTGATTCTTGACTTATGGCATAGACCACCAAGTATGATGGCATCTGGTCTAGTAAGAGAGAATGATGTGCTTTAGTTTGAACATAGTATAATATGATTTGCTATTGGAACCCTCGGTCTTTTATAATATGATGGTCAATTCAAATAATCTTAATTAGTTTTAACACATTAGATGACAATTATTACATAATAATTGCCGTTGAATATTTTCTTAATATATACAAGACAATTTTTTATCCTTATTAAGCATTCCCCTATAGTATTAACTATACAATACAAAACGCTAGATCTTTTTGGTCAAATTAAGAAAATCTAAAAGGTAATAACAGCTTTTGCTAACTCCCTGAAACTTAGAAATGAGGTGTCAAAGACTTGATTTGAAATGAAGTCTAATAAGCCTATAGCTAAATCCAAAGATCTGTTGATGAAGCGAAAAACACGAAGATAAATTGAAACTAAAGTAAGGAAAAATAAACTCCTACTAAAATAAGAATTAAGAATTAAAAAATTATTAAATTGACAAAATAAAAGACTTTCTAAACCAACTAAAATTTGAAGTCGTTATACATCAACTCCCTGCCATTTGGAAATGAACTTGTCCTTAAGTTCTCTGGATATAATATTTCATCTTCATAATACTTGTACAAGTCTACTATATTAAAAGGATTTGAGATAGTCTAATCATCTGACATTTGTAACACATAAGCATCGTCATTAATTTTCCTTATAACTTGAAATGGCCCATACTTCTTGTTCTGCAATTTACTATGAATTTTAGGAAATTAATTTTTTGGCAAATAAGCCATTACAAAATCGCCCACTTAGAACACATTTTGTCTTACATCTTATTTGTATTTCTTGTTAGCAGCTTTCAAGTTAACATAAACCTCTTTCTATATTTTTTGTACCTTCTCAACCATTTTTTGCAGCCTTGCTAATCCTTGGTAATGTTGGTAAACTCACCAAGTCTAATACATGACGGGGTGCTTACAAATAAATCACCTCAAAAGTAGTTTTCCCAATCAAATGATTTATCATGCTATTATAAGCAAATTCTATCTAAGGCAACGTTGCATTCCATTGCTTAGGCTTTACCTCACAAATATAATATAACATATTTCCTAATGTATGATTAAGCATTTTATTTTTTCATTAGTTTAAAGGTGAAAAGCACTACTATACTGCATTGATTTTTTCCATAGAGTATGCCAAAATAATTAAGAAATTTGGCCTCCTTATTTAGAGTAATAGACTTAGGAATGTGACATAAACAAACTAATTCCTTAAAGCATAATCCTACCACGAGTTACATCACCATTTTTTTTGCAAGTAATAAAATAAACCATCTTTGAAAAACAATCCATAACAATAAGAGTAGAATCATTACCTTGTTGGGTATGCAGTAATCCTAACACAAAATTCATTGACACATGCTCCCAAATATTTTCAGGTATAGGTAACGACATATACAATCAAGTGTTTTAAAGCTCCTGCATAATTCTTCCTACATCTCGTTTAATTTGTGGCCAATGATACCTCTATGCATGATACTTCCTACATCTTGTCTTACTCCACATGCCCAACCAAACCTTCATTATATAATTCCCGTATTAATTGCTCTCGTAACGAATAATGAGGAATGTATAACTTGTTGGCTTTAAACAAACAATCACTATGAATAAGAAAATCTACTATTCATTGATTATGGTTACACTGATCTCAAGTTGTGTAAAAATCTTCATCAGCTACATATTGCTCTTTCACTATTTCAAACCCCATTATCTTATTACTCAATGTTACTAGTAAAATAGCTTGCCTACTCAAAGCATCAGCTATCTTATTTTTTTGTCCAGAATTATGCTTCAATACAAAAGTAAATTTCTGCATAATGATACCCACCTAACATGCCTTTATTCAAATGATGTTAACTATTAATATACTTCAATGCTTGATGATCACTATACAGCACAAATTCCCTCTGAATTAATTAATGCTCCTAATGCATCAATGCCCTGCACACTGTGTAAAATTCCTAATCATATGTAGACCATTTCTGGTTAATGTTACTTAAACTTTTGCTAAGATACTCTATAGGTCTACTCTCTTGAATCAGAACAGCACTAATACTTATCTTTGAAGTATTACATTCCACCTCAAATAACTTGTCAAATTTAGCTAGTGCCAACACAAGAGCCGTACAGAGTTCTTCCTTCAAGATCATAAAACACCTATTTTGCTCAACACCTTAATTAAATTTTCCCTTCTTCATACACTCAAGAATAAGTGCCGTGGTAGTGTTAAAATTGCAAATGAACCAATGATAAAATGCCCTTAATCCATAAAAACTCCTTACATCACCAATTGTCTTTAGCGTAGGGCAATCTCAGATTGCCTTAACCTTAGACTTATCAACTCTAATGTTGTCAACACTAACTACAAACCTCAAAAATATCAAATTATGCTACATAATATTATGCTCAATGTACTTAGGGAAAATAAGTTGTTTGTTAACTTGAAGAAGTATAATATTATGCTACATAATATTATACTTCTTCAAGTTAACAAACAACTTATTTTCCCTAAGTATATTGAGCATCTCCCTCAAATGCATAAAATAACTCTCCTCATTACTATTATAAATTAAGATGTCATCAAAGTATACCCCAAGAAACTTGAAAGCAAAAGAAATCTCTGATTCATAAGCCGCATAAATATGTTTAGCGCATTCAACAAATCAAAAGGTATTATTATCTATTCATACAATCTCTCTTTGGTCTTCAATGTTGTTTTCCATCATCTGAAGATTTGATGCAAATTTGATGGTAACCACTATGCAAGTCAAGCTTGGAAAACACCTTCGCTTCCTTAATAAGATATAGTCATGTATAGCCAAGAAATTTCATCCTGCAACATTTTAGTGACTCCATTGGAGAGTTGGGCTAGGATTTTAATTAGAATAGTTGTAATAACGAAAATAAAAAAACATTTAAGAAGAAAATGATATAGACTACCCAACAGAATCTTTAGTAGCAAGCATACGAGATCCTTGATCAACAACATTCCAGGAATTGCATACGAACAACCCTCAACAACAAGAATAGCAAGGTAATAGCCATAATGGTAGTCACATTGACATTTGTCTGTTTGTCTTATAAATGATACAAATTCGTAGAAAGAATTTCTGAACAATCTTCATATGATGATGCCCATCGGTCCTCCTCCTCCATTATGAACACCTAATCACGTGACTCCGAAGAGAGTAATACCAAGGACTAACATGATTTCGAGATTATTAGACCACTTATGCATGCCAACAAATCGTATTCACAAATCGTATTCTTGAGGAAAATCTGAAAGATACCTACAAATTCCATGGATCACATTTACTAGTTCTTATCCTTGGTCACAAGCGCCTAAAAAACCAAAAAAAAAATATTTTTATTTTTGTAAAATGCATTTTGAATAAAAAACGTATCTTTTATATTTTAACTTAAAATTAAAAAAAAACAACATTAATACTTTCTATCTTTTTAGAAAAGTAATTTCAAAATCAATTATATTTTTTCTCAAAGTGACTATCTTATTCATTTTTACAATTAATGTTAAATACATAAAATAAGTTTTATTTTAAAATATGATCTTTATAAATAATACCAAACACGTTTCATAATTTCATAATTTTAAAAATACTAATAAACGTCCCAACTTACAATTTGACCATCTAATCTTATTAATGAAGCATGAAACTATGCATCTCCAAACACACGCTTGTTACAAAAGCAATAAACATGTTATTCACGATCTCTAGTGCCAAATATTACAATATTAATGAATCAACCGTATCTCTCTTTTAACACAAACTTTTGGTATGTCTCTTATAAATGACTATACATAACTTATCTAAATAACTATATGTAACTATCGAGAATAGGTTAGCAACTCTTTAATTTTTCACAACTTTTTATATTATTCATGAACTATTAGATCTAAAAAATTCTAATTCTAAAGATCAATTCTAACACGTATAATAGTAATACATAACTAATGCAACATAATAATACACATGTGAAATACAAAACCAACAAAAATATCTAAATATAATAATTTACAAGTGATGTAAAAATATATATATATAATTAAGGGGATTATAATCATAATCCTTCCAATAATCAATCGAATGAAAATAACATCAATAGATATTGAAGCAAAATCTTTAATTTTCACATAGGAAAGCTACTTACTCTATGCCACGACACTATACTTGTACTGATCAACAGCCACATAAACCACCCCATAAACTGCTTTGTTACTCTCCACAACCACCACATTATCAGAAATATTGGTCACTCCATGACCAACAAACTCTGTAGGCAACCCTTTAGGGTACAATGAATATTGAAAATGAGTTATCCTATCTGGAAACAGCAACATTGAAGAAAAATCAGCCACTCTTTTGGTCGCATTTTTCGCCACCGTCATCTTTCCGATCGTCAATTGCAGCCTCATGGCGTTCACATTATTCCGGTCGATCACCACTTGATCAACATTACCAAAATCTCCATCTAATTTTATTATTGCAACATTCTTTTTGGGGTTCCAATTAAACATATTATCAACAATATTTAAAATTGATTTCAAAACTATGTTAGCATCTCCTATGAAAAACCCATTTGTAATATGTACTTGTACTGGATCTTGTCAGACAATTTAATGTTGCATCAGCTACTTTTACTAAAATTCCTATGCCTCCAAAACCTGCTACCTTGCTATAACAATGTACCCCAGCGACAATATTGGCCTGACCTGTAAGTTTAATACCGATGGCTGCAGAGAAAATTGCAAAAGTCGGTGATTGCATTGTCGTTGCTCGCAAGCTCTATCCCGGTGCCGGAATAATCTCTCTCTGAAAGGTCTCCACCAACTGTTGATTGTTGCCCAAGAAAGCAGCTTGATATGAAGGTTTTTCATGGCCTTTTTGCACTGGAGTTCCTTGGGTTGAGAAATGTAGAAAGAAGCAGTTGGTTATTCGAATTCGAGCTGAATCGATGATGAAAATTCCTCCTTCTCGGAAGGTTGAATCAAAAAGGATGTCGCGAATGGTGATAGCTTCGTAGAAGATTCCAGGACTTTGGACGTTTTTCTTAACATTAGTGATCAAAAGCCTAGGGCTTTTTAAGGAGTGGGTTGGATTATTTTTCTGGGAATTTTGTGCCCATAATTCAATGAGGTGTCGATCATCAGGAAAAGTATTTGATGCACATAGAGTTCCTCCTTGTACCTATAATATTTCAAGAACCATGTAATAATATATTGACACGTAAAAAAAGGGCCCCTCGTCATATACATGTATATATACCCTTTTTTATATATAAAATGTTATATTAATTATAAACTATTTGATATACACATATCTAACGGTTGAAATTGTATCTAACAGATACATTAATTATTAATTATTAATTATGCATTAATTATATAATCATATGCAATATCAATCGTTAAATGTGCTTATATTCAATAGTTTACAATTGATATAAGATTTTGTGTAAAAAAAAAAATTGTTAATCCTGCCCACATATATATATATATATATATACATCTTAATTTAAAAAATTAAATCAAAACTTAGTTAACTGAAATAATTATGTTGTAAAATGTATAAATATTTTCTAACTTACACATATTATTTCTAAAAGATATAAAAAATAACAAATATTGTATAAATTACAATCAAAATTTTAGAAATTAGAACAATTTCGACGAAGCTACATTCTTGACCTCCCTTAATTAGTAAACAATGTTCTTTCTTTTTCAATTTTTTTTACTAAAAAATAAACCCTTTGTTCGTAAAGCTAGGAAACATTTTTTAGCTAAAGCTAAAAGATTTAACTTTGAAAGTGAGTTAAAAGTTAAAAAATTTTGTTTTATAAATTTTTAAATTATAAATAATTTTTTATATAAATTTAAAAAAAATAATAATAATTGTGAGGCTTGAGAGGAGCCCTAACCACAAGATTGCCACAACCAGAAGGAAACCTGATGGGTTTGCTGATTGTATAGTTTCCACCTTGCAAATCAACAATAACACTACCCAAATCCGTGATACCAGCCAATAATTGAAGCCAACTTTGCACTTGAAATGCATCATTCACAGCTTGCAATATTGCATCACTGCTTTCTTTTCCCCCTGTTGGGTCTACTCCATACCCAAGTGGATAAAACACTCTCCCGTTCTGCATTAATTAATTAGGACGTACAAATTAATATCAAAATTTGTAAATATCAACGCTCAAATCAGACAATTTTTACTCTCACAAACAATTAGAGAAAACTTTATGAGCACGACGGCTCGAATTTTGATGAGAACTCCAATTAGAAAGTGAGTTTTTTTACAATTTTTGTAGTAGTAGAAGATGCAGCGTCCGAGCGAGGAGGGGCATTCGGTACAGGACTAAAGGCAGTAAGATGGCGCTTTGCTGTTAATGATGATAGCTTTTTCTCTTCTATGTTGGAAGAAACAAGTTCTTCCAATGAACATAAAATGAGCATGAAGCTAATGAAGAATATTGTTTCATTGTTTTCCTTTTCTCTTTTTTTTTTTTCCTTTTTTTTACTCTAAATTAGAATTATTATTAGTTTTACAAATTTTGAGAGAAAGGAGAGTGTTTGGTGAAACTGTTTGTTTTCTTTTTGTCTTAAAAATATATATATATATATATATATTTGGAGCCTTGAAAGAAGGTGTGGACTAGGTCTTGGGTTACTCTTGGTGGTCTTGGTGTTTGTAAGACCTACATAAGTTTTCCACCATAAATGTCAAAGCCATATAAATAAAATGGAGAAATGAAGAAACTCAAATATATATATATATATATATATGTATTTATATGAAGTAATGAGATTCTTCTACTGGAAAAGAAAAATATGGCAAATAGCAAGCGCACCTACCAAAAGCACGTGGTGGAGAATAAAGAAAAAAAGGAAAAGAAAGCAAAGGGTGGAAAAGCATATAAATTATCAAAAGTTTTAATATTTTTTTAAGAAAATTATAACAAATTTTTTGGGAACATGTAAGGTTGGTAGGCCTAAATTGATGAATAGAATAAGGGAACCTAATGAAGGACGTCCATCAATAAGGAGTAGGTATACAATGAGATTTGGTAAATGTAAACAGCTAGACACAATAAAAGAAGTTGTCCGTTGTTAAAAGTGGTAATTCTCTTTATTTGACATTGTCCTTAAATATTGAATATTGTCCTTTAGTAGTTACTAAGTCGTTCTCACATTGTTTATTCTCTTAATGTAGGCAATAGGTCAAGTTCCAAGTGTTGATTCTAATACTTAAAGGTTAGGAAGGTCAATCAATCAAGGGCAACTTAGTAACTGACTACTAGTCAAGTCAATAAATCAGGGGCAAATCAGTGGCCAAGTTCCAATCACTCAGCAATCAAGTGCAAGACCATGGGGTTTGTTCCATCAACTTAATCCCCAAAGGAAAAGGAAAGATGAAAATAAGTTAGGAGGTACTTCTACACTGACCCAACCTAATAGGTCTTACGGTAGTAAATTATAACATTAATTATCTAGTGTTTGTATGCTATATTATGTTATTTTGCAACCTATTTGAAATATTGGTTTCTTTCTAATAAAATAATATAAATACATGATCTTGTTATTCATTTTTACAGCAATGATTTGCTACTGCAACTATAGATAAAGATTGGAGAAGATATTGAGATATGATGATGGAAGTATATATTTAGCTTGTAGCAGAGTATAACACTGAGATATAGCTCTCTTGTTTAATTGGTTTCTTTTTTTTTATCTTGCCATAACTTAGGAACTAGTCTGTATGCATGGGGTTTTGTATTCACTTTATGGTGGGTAAACCTTAGATAGACAAAGGGTTTGGACAAAATGCATGAACGTACACAATGGTGGGAAAGTTGCTAGTTAATTCATTACGTGAGTTTATTTTCTAAAAAATATCTCTACAATTTATTTTTATTATTTTATGAGAGGTAATTTAGGTTGGAGTATCTGAATATCATATCAAATAAAAATATAACATATTTTAAGTTAACTCAAACTTAATTCATTTAATAATTGTGTTAATACTTCAAACCCTAACCTGACTCATTCATTAATTGTGTTAACACTTAAAATTTAACCACCCTATTTAATAATCGTGTTAGGACTCAAAACTCTAACCCGACTCATTTATTATACGAATTACCCATTTAATAATCATATCACCCGGTTAATATAATTTTTATATATTTTTAATATATATTATAAAATAATTATAATATTATTTATGCAAATGCTAATCAAATTTTATTTTAAATAATATTAAATATTTTTTAAAATATTTAAAATATATTAAATACTTTTAAAATGAAAAAAATGTAGAATAATATATTAAATTATAAATAAGTTAGTATAAAATAATTATTCAAACAATTAATCGTATTATAAATAGGTTCACATGTTAAAACCTTTAAACCAAGCAATATGTGATATGTCACGTCAAAATCTAAAATGTGAAATAAGGTAGGAGCTTGTAATGGTCTTACTTTCAAATCTAGCTATATACACCATTATGAGAATTCGTAGGTATTTCCAAAGGCATTATTCTTCATTCTTGCATCAGTGATTCATTTGAGAAGGATCTTAGCCATCTTTAATGTAGTCAGAGGTATTATGTTGATTGAAGATCTTGTGTCCACCAAAGCTCGCCTAATTAGTATCCCACTAATTTCCGCCGCGAGATACAAAGGTTTTCGATAATCTAGATCCTCTTATGTTGCAATATCATTTTCAACGATAACAACATTTATTGTCTCTGAGTAAGCACAATTAATGCGGGATTCAACAATATAACACTTGTGACCATGTTGAGCGAAAATCTTGACGAAAGCCTTGACAGCAGCTCTTCTTGCTTCGGGTTCATAATCTAATTGATCAAAAAGGGATTTGACCTTCATGTTATATTGTAATGCTGCTCTCATTATTATCTAATGCCCTTCATGACCATGCTTCTTAGTAACTTCAACTGTCTTCTTCTCCATCGAGTTGATACTAGTCATGGCTGCTTCATTACCTCTCAAGTCCCCAAGTTAATTTCAACAAATGACGCAGTGGCTGCCATATTATGTCGCTTTACTAGGTTGGTTTCTATTGTCTATCGTTGAGAAGAAAAGACTAATACTTTTTCCACGATCTCATCATGCCTGAGTTTATGGATATATCTACAATTTCTTATGCCATGGTTCGTTGACTGATGGAAACAAAAAAACCATGGATTGCGTTAATTTGTCTTTCTCAAGAATATTCTTTCGAGTGAACAATGATTTACAGAGGCCATCTTTTGTCCATTTATCTAATACTGAGTGAACTTCAGCATCATCACAAGAGATAGGCCAGTCTGGTGGTAGCTCTTTTCTAGGTCACTTTCTATATGGTCTAGTTCTATCCATATTGTAAAAAATATCTTGTTTCTCCACATACATCTTATGAGGGACTACTTTCACATCCTCTCACTGTCAAGTGGCTTAACTAAGAGGGTGTCCTTTATGCTACTTCAATAAACTTACTAAATACACTCAAGTTAAGATTCTCGAGGTAAAAACGATGTTATGATAGCATGTTATTTACACATATCTCCACAAGATCTCTTTCGTCTTTTCGTTCATGGAAGTCCAACATCATGTTGAAAAAAATGTTTCACAAAATCTAAGAGAGTTTTGAGTATTATTGTTGACAGCGGCTTAACTAAGAGGGTGTCCATTATGCTACCTCAATAAACTTACCAAATACACTCAAGTTAAGATTCTTGAGGTAAAAGCGATGTTATGATAGCATGTTATTTACACATATCTCCACAAGATCTCTTTCGTCTTTTTGTTCATGGAATTCCAACATCACGTCAAAAAAAATGTTTCACAAAATCTAAGAGAGTTTTGAGTATTATTGTTTGGTGGTGTGAAGTTGGAATCATGTCACCTTTTCTTTACTTTGGAAATATTTCTAACAGAATTTTGATGTTAGGTCCCTCTATATTATGGATCTTTGTGGTAAAGTGGCATACTAGGGGTACGCAGAGCCTGTTAAAGATTTAGAAAATTCCCTAAAGCATAAATCTTCATTGTGGGCATGTACCTCAAAAGAGTCCATAAAATGAGTGACATTCTATTTGGGGTTTCCTCTTTACAATATAAATTTAGGACTCTCGTAACTATTGGATATGGTTTGCACGTAATCTCTTGTTCATAAAGAAGCAAGGGCATATATTCTACCTCCAACATTGTAGGGCTCTGCATGTATTGCTTCACAAAGGATATCAAGTCTGCGTGAATAGCAGAAAGTTGTGATTCCGTTGCTAGTTGGTTGGCAGAAGGCCCCAATGTGATCCTACCTAGCTTCACCTATTCCCTTATTGATGGATGAGGAGTCGAGATTGGAAGTCATGGCGGTTATCATACCTCGTATATCTTCCATCTCCTTACATATATCCTATACTATCTACATGATAAGAACAATGTTGAAGTTATTCGTATCCTAGTTATTACCTTACTATTTCTATTGAACAACATTGGCTAGTGGAGGAAGTATGCGTTTAGCGGAAGATTCAACATGGTTTCCATTATTGGTTTGGTCATCACTCCTCGTAAATGCCATATCTTGTCAGATCCTATCTAAACTCTTCAGTGGAGTTGCCAAAATGGTGCGAGAGAAATTTACTCAAGCTAGATGTTGAACCTTAATTGGTTGAATGTTTGAATAGGCCTTACGATGTGCTTGGTAGGCTTTGATATAGTTAGGCCTCTAAATTTGCATTTAAACTTTCACACCCTTCTGAATTAAAAGAAGGCCCACCATATCCCTTAGATCGCCTTTGGTGGTTGAAAGTTATGATGTTATAATTTTAAGAGATTGGCTAGCTTGATTAAAGGTTCCACTACCACTGTTATTATGCTTGCAATACTTAATAAGGCATGAGACTCTATGAGTCCACAATGTGTGTTAGAGTGAGATAGTACCATTATCTAATGCAAAGGAACACAATTCCTTAAGGGTAGGTTGCAATTATTGTAAAAACCAAACTTGTATTGGATAAACTCATATATGGTGACATTCAATATACTCGTCTGCGACTTGACAAGTTTAAGGCTACAAGAAAGGTGTTTCTAGAGCCTAAAACTGACCAGGTTAATGCCTATGGATGCAAAAAAGATGTAAGGACACTATAGCAATGCCTAAGGTTGGTCTTCATGGGCAAAAGTTTGCCAAAAAATAAGGATTGTTAATATGTTGTATGGGTTTTATTATTGTATGGAACTGACCAGACCCGAGTGTAGCCCGAATCTGATCCAAAACCCGAAATATATTTTTGGGCAGTTAGGACAAACATTTTATTATTCTCTCTTCTTCATCTAGTGAAATCTGCCTCTCTCTCTTATGGTTTTTTCTCTAAAATTTTTCAGAGGTTTTCCACATAAATCTAATGTTATTTCTAATTTCTTATGTTTTCTATTTATTTAATTACTTGATTTTGCATAACAAGATGCTACCTTAAGGTTGTGTTCTTAAGAACATCAAATTGATGCCTTTTTTGACTCTAAGTTTGTGTTCTCAAGGGTGTCAAATCATATTCTAAGCACTAAGATCTTCTCTTGTACATGGAATAATACTTCCTTATATACTATGTGATGTGCAATCATAGTGGGACATAAACTAACTTATGTAATCCTATTTTAATGTAAGTTATACTCTTAAGATAAGTGTTTGCCTAGGAATTAAATCGTATGTTATTTAATCCCAACTAAAATAGATATTTAAAGACTTATATTTGTAATAAAATACTAATTTTATCTGATCTTAGGTTAATTAAAATAAGGTTTTAAGCCTAAAAAGATATCTAAAATTTTGTACTTTTGTAGTTAATAAGGTTAATTAACTATCACCACCCTATATTTTGAAAAATATCCTGTTATGTCTTATTGTCAAATGAGATAATAGAAAACGGTGATTTACTATTATAACCGTGCTTAATACGATGAACGTCAGACACCAACATTTCATACGTGACTCTCACATTTCAAAATTGTGGGCCCCAGAATAATATTTTGATGTGAAATTAAATAATAATTTTTGAATTTTAACTTAAAATTAAAATAATATTAATTAAATAATAATTAGATTAAATTATTGTTAAATGTGTCCACAATATAATAAATTATGCAATTAATGATCTTATTTTCTCTCTATTTTAAATATTTTTTCTCTTTTTCTTTTTTTATCTTATCTCCACTTGTCATCCATTTTCTTCCATTTTTTTTAATTGTGTAACTAAATAAAAAAAAAGAAAAATTCTAATTAAAAATTAGATAAACACATAATAGAAAAATACAAAATAAATAAACACAAAAATCATAACAAGAAATATCTAAAACAAAGTATAATAAATCCAAATTTAGACACTACAAAGCCGGCAATTCTCAATCATCTTTTTAATCTTTCTCATAATATTTTTCTGTCCTAACTACAATAAAAATTGTGAAAATTCTACAACATCATTGAATATGAAAAATATAATTTTCTCTCTAATCTTTCATAACTCCATTTACATATCAATGTGCAAACTAACACTAAACTCTTCCTATCACAAGCAAACAACTCCAACAATCACTTAAAGTCGACCAATGCAAACAACTCTAACAATCACTCAAAGTCCATCAATCCACCATTATACATTTATCATTCTGTCCATGTCACAATTAAGCAATTTCAGTAGCCAATTATATAAATACCAACAATTTACCTTCACCACTCTCTCACACTCTCACATATCACAGGTAAACTTCTTTTCTCAAACCCATCACGCATATTCCTCATTGAGATCCCCATTTGGAGCCCTACTTTAGCATATTTGCTACCATTAATCAAATAAGGCTAAATCTTTGCCAAATTAGCTCATAGAAGTCTAAAGAGGATGGCAATAATGATTCGTTGATAACAAATCTCATTCTCAAAAGCCTAAATCGGGCCATTGGTTGATGATCTCATGTCTAAAAATCATCCATAGATGTCCAGAAGGTGCAGGAGCGCTTAAAATCGTATAAGGGCGCAATGGAGGCTCGATAGGCGGTACAGTTGTGCACTTTGGTGGCACTGGGTGCCACCCTTTTGGCTTTCATCTATGAGCATGGCACAGTTGCGCCATAGCATAGCGCAATCGAGCCATGCCATCAGCACATGATCATCACTTTGATTTTCTTGCACTTTGGTCGCTAAACGTTTCCATTTTCATCCCATTTCCTTTCCAACTTTTCCAACATTTTTTTTTTCAAGCTGATTTCATCGTGAATGACCAATTGCTATCTTTTCTATACAAAGCACTAAAATTCATCAAATATTAACAAAATTTGAGGATTTACAAAACAATTCAAGTCCCGAAGCGACTGATAAATACATATTCCACACGCTTATCAGCCATCAACCTTTTGTGACTTTGATGGCTCTTTGGAAGCTCCTGCATGAGGTTGTGGGGCTGAGTAAGTTCTAGCCTCTTACTATGTTGACTTGATTCACATTGACCAGTTAAGCGAGTTCATGCTAGTCGGCCTTTGTTGGCATAGGTCTGGGATAACTTTCGACTTGGTCCCTCGAACCTTGCTGTGGGCGGTGGTGGAATTCCAAGGCTAGCGCACAAGCATGATTATATGCTAGAACTGAGTCCTGGTCTCAAGCAGCTCTTTCATCTCCTTAGTCATTCCGTATTGAGGTCTCATTCCATCATTGCCTTGCCTTTCCTTCTTCGGGTCGAATCTACTACCATTTCTCCTCTAATGTAACTTTTGACAATTTTAAAAGGAACATGACTCATTGGCTAGTGGTTGCTATAGCTAAGTTCTTTGGTATGTTGCAAATCACCTTTTCTTAAAGCTTTGGACACCGATATATGGCTTATTCGATGAACACGTAAGTTATGGTGGGGCTTTTTGTAATAGCTCCCCACAGACGACATCAACTGTTAATACTGAATTTTTGCTTACTTTTACTAAGTGTAGAAATGGGTCTAGGTGCCCCTAATGTGGTCAACTAGACCACTCTAGGTCTTCGTTTTTAGAGAATAGAAAAGGTGGTCCAAAGCTGGTCTAAGGATAAGCTAACTAGAAATCTTCTAGAATGGTGAAATATACGTCACCCATTCCTTTCACAATCACTCAATTCAACCTTTTTTGTTTTTAAATAGCCCCAAACCCAAGATTCCACCAAGCTATTCTATGAACCTCTTGGAAAACACAATAAAGATCAGAAAAAGGTTGTCTCTCCAACGCCTCTAATGCTTAAATTAACTCTTATTAGAGAGAAGGTTTTAAAGGCGTGGGTCTTGCCCTTTTACGTAAATAGTAAACAGATTTAAAAAGAGGAAAAAAAAGGTCTAGAGAGATTTATCATAACCAATGTTTTTCATTATTCAGAGAAAATAACAATGGAGAAAGGTCCTCGGAGCACTTGTAGAACTTTAATGGAAATACAATGGAGTCTAGAGAGTGTTTTCTGTGATGGAGTGCGTGTGGAAAATCATTTTTCTTAGAGAATAAGTCTTTCCTCTTTTGGTTGGTTTATGAGAATAAATGCTCACCTCCCTTAAACCTATATAACGCATATTTTTATATAGAAGAAAAACCTGAGCTATAATTAGACAAGTTATTTTGCCCTACTTCTGCCCAACCTTGGTCGGGTAGCACTTTCCTTTGGTTATAGGTGGCGCCATGTGACAAGTATGGACTAATGGTTTTTGTCGAATGCCACGTGGTTATCTTCCATTAGATTGAATGATTGGGTTGTCCCTCTCCTTTCCACGTGGCAAAACCCTACTAGCCTTCCTAAGCTGAGAAGTAGTCCCCCTCTGATCTACAGCGGGCCCTTATCATGCTACTCTGCCTCAATCCAACTCAATATACACCTTGTCCCCAAACATATTCAAAGGTTGTCTACCTCTTGCTTTATGGTCCGTGGTGAGATATTTTTTGAACATAAGTCTTAGCATAGGAAAGATTGAGTAGTGTCGATGTGGTCCCTCGTGCACTAGGCACTTAGGCCCTCTTGTTATCTCATTGATGAGGTCAAAACACTCAATAGTAAGCTACTTGGAGCAAGTTGATACGTTTCTCAAATTGCAAATGGAGAAGTGAGGGCATTTTTCTAATCTCTTTCATATGTTGTGGTATACAACCATGTTTATTATACGCACTATGGTAGATAGTCAAATTTTTCATATATGCCATGGTATATAGTCACGTAAACATTTCTAAATATTCCACGGTATATAGTTACATGAACATTTGCACTCATGTCACAGTATATGATCACATGAGTCATTGTTAAAAAATGGTGAATATTCTGCTAACACATAGCGGGGGGCTTAACTCAAGGTAGGTCATACCTATCCATATTTGACCTAATTCTTTGCTTACTCTATACCGAGGTAGCTGTGAGATAAGTCACCTCAGTTTGTGCTTATTGGGACTACTACAGGCTCATATTCTACCACATGTCCAATTATATTTTTCTAATACCAATAAGGTTTTTATATTTATTTTATATTTGAATGCAAACAACATGGCATATATTGCAATATTAAAAATTGGATATAAGAATTCAATTGGGAATTATGGCTTACATATGAGATTTTATTGTGAACTAATCTAGAGATTTTATTGAATTTTTATTTTATTAATACAAATTTTTAAATTAATTATATTAAATTTTTTATTATATTTATATTTGAATGCAAATAACATGACATACATTGTAATACTTAAAAATTGAAAATAAGATTTTGATTGAAAATTATTGCAAGCACGATCATTACAATACATCTAATTTAGGTCTTATTAAATTTTATTTAATAATCACGAATTATATTTAATTTATATTATGTTTTATAATATAATTTACATTTTGAATGCAATCTTCAATTGGATACATTGTGATACTAAACAATGGGATGGAAAATTTTCATGAATAATTATGGCAAACACAATATATCATTATATGTAAGGTAATATTGGGAAATTACTCTTATTTTTCATTAAATTCTTATTTAATAACAAGAAATGATCTAAGTTATTGGATTGAATTTAGTGGGGGAGTGCCATGTCATATGCTGGAAACTTGGCAGAATTTCGGCTACATGCGACACTTAGACAAGCTGATATGTACTGTCCAAGTAAGCCTTAATTTACTCAAGATCAATTTGTGTTTAAGTGGGTGCAAGAAGTGGCCATGAGGTATGTTGATTTTGTGCTCAATTTAGGAACAAAAATGGAGTAGAATAAGAAGCAAGGTGAGAGACAATTTGGAAGAGAAGAATGGGTCCTCTTTCATTACACAAAACTATACAATATATATTTACAAATGGATGGCCATGATTCAATCTTACACAAGCACTTTCAATGGCCAAGATAAATCTATTTACATAATTTACATGAAAATAAAAAAAATCCTACCTCTCACCATTATCTCTAATTTGGGTCTATTGGATCATAATTCTAAGGAAACCAAGTTTAGCTACTAAATTGTCCCATGTGCTATCCAGCTTGCTTTTTTCTTGTGCTTGGTTGCCCAGCCCAAATGAGACTTCAAATGATGCTTGAGGTGGTTGCTTTCAAGGGTCGCTGATTTGCTTAGCCTCGGTCGCCATGGTAAGAAGTCGAGCACGCTCCCATCCTGCTCCACTCACCCCCAAACGCCTCTCAAAATCTCCTCTCCGCTCATGGGCTACTGTATACTAGGATATTGTTCATCCGTAAATGTATGCTCTCTGTCAAGAGGGTAGGCAGTCCAGAACTTGAGCATGCTTGTTCTGCAAGGAGCGCGCTCCCATACTCTTGCACTTTCAGCTGTTCCGCTTCTAAATTGGTGGCACATGACACTCTCTCTCTCCCACCAAAGTGCTTGATGCCCTCGTTAAGCTTACTACCGAAGACTTGTGCTTGCACTACTACGTTCCGCTTTTTCTTATGTGAACCAGCATGAATTAAGCGCGCTGCATCTGAATTTTGTCCATGGGTGCTGGATGAGGGAGTATCATCTTGCTTCATTTCCGTCGAGTAAGTCTCCGCTTCGTACTTAACTTGGAAAACTAAAAACACACTACCGTTAACTCGAATTCTGTCAATCGGCACCTTGTGTGACTTCCCGGAATCTGTAAACTCCATACACCCATCCTCAGTGAACGTGAAAGGCAATAACCTGTCGACAAACTCTTCACCCAACACAACCTAAAAGTCGCTCGGTACCACAATGAAGTCGTTTCTGGCTTCCCATGTTCCAACTCTGATCAGGACACTCTGAGCAACTCCACAAATTGGCCGACAAAGCTGATCCACTACCTTGAACAACCCTAGCTCCTCACTTAGTGCTAAACTCAATTGCTTTGCTAACTTTTCCGCAAGCAAGCAATGGTTAGCGCCACTGTCACTAAATGCTTTGAAGCTTGACCCTTTGATGCTAACATCTACATATTTCAATGTTTTCCCGAGCTTTGGCTTCTCTGCTAAATTGGCCCTGAACGTCTCTCCCTCGTACTCCCCTTTGGCCTTCATTGCGTTGAGCATGCGCAACGCTCCAACTTGGACATCCTCATCCAACTTAAACGAATCAGCAAGGCATTGAGGTGGTTTTGTTGCGAGCACTCTTTGATTTGATGATCCCCGCCACACAAGTAACACGTTCATTGCTTCTACTCGCGCTGCTTGTCAAACTGCCCCTTACTACCATCTCGTTGTTCAAGAGCTTTCAGTGGCCATCCCGTCTCATATTGGGGTCCCGACTTGTGAGGCTTTACTTCCCTGCCTTTGTCATGGCCACTCTTAGTCGGACTTTGGTTCCGATCATGTTTCGAAGACTCTTAACGATACTCAACTAAGGATTTCACTGTCATAATTACCGAGGTAAGGTCTTGGACATTTCTTTTCTACAACTCTTGCTCTACCCATGGTTGTAACCCAACCACGAAAAACAGCAACCGGCTTTTCTCTGGCATATCAGTGATCTCGAACATGAGCGATTTATACTCTCGCAGATACTCCGCTATCGACCCCTACTGCGTAAATCCTCGAAGCTTCTTTATCGCAACCTCTTCTACATTTTCCAGGTAAAATTGCCTCTTCAATTCACCCTTAAACACCTCCCAAGTATCAATCTAGCATAAACCCTTCTCTGTCTTCGTATGTCAGCGTCTCCACCATAACGCTACATCACCATCGAAATAGATAGTAGCGGTACTGATTCGGAAGCCATCTTCATGCATTTGAATGGCGTCAAAGAAGCGATCCATCATCCATAGGAAAGTGCCGATTTTCTTGGCGTCTGGCTTGCCTTTAACTTGGGCAGATCCAGAACCTTAATTCTTGGTACGCTGCTGGTATCTACACCTAAAGCAATGGTAATTTTACATAATGCGAGGTCTTGCCTAACCTCCACTAATTCCGCCTTGACAGAACCTAATTCAACATTAATTCTCTCCCGAAATGCTTTCATGGCCAGCCTCATGGAATCCGCAAATGTGTCAAAAACACGTTGGAGTCAACTTTCGACACTAGCAATGTCAATTTCTGCCTCACACTGACTTGTTTTGTCATCCAGCGTATCTAAACGCTCATAAATGTCACCCAAGGAAAGCTCAACCCTTGCCAATCTGGAGTCAAATAAGCTTACCATCTCCTCGGACATAGCTCTCTCTTTTCCCCCTCTTCTTAAGCCTTGAACACGCCCACATTCTTCCTACACAACCTCCGCAACACCACTAACTTCTACATTCTTAGCTACCATGATTTATATTTACAACCAAACTTTCCAACACAACACAAATTTTGCAACAATTTTACCAACAACCAATAAACCACAACCTAGAAAACTCCACAATCACATCAACAAACCAAAGTGTACAAACTCAGAAATTTCAACCACAACACCACAGCCAAAATTTCTATAAGCTAAGGTTTCTAATTAGTGTAATCTTCCAAAATCAGTGGGAATAAGTTACAAAGAGACTTCTTACACAAACCCGTACAAATTTGCTCTGATACCACACTGTCACGTGCTGGAAACTTGGTGAAATTCCGGCTACGTGCAACACTTAGATAAGCTAATGTGTACTGCCCAAGTAAGCCTTAATTTACCTAAAATCAATTTGTGTTTAGGTAGGTGCAAGAAGTGGCCATGAGGTGTGTTGATTTTGTGCTCAATTTGGGAGCAAAAATGGAGAAGAAGAAGAAGAAGAAGCAATGTGAGAGACAATTTGGAAGAGAAGAACGGGTCCTCTTTCATTACACAAAACTATACAATATATATTTACAAATAGATGGTCATGATTCAATCTTACACAAGCATTTTCAATGGCCAAGATAAATCTATTTACATAATTTATATGAAAATAAACAAATATCCTACCTACCACCACTATCTCTAATTTAGGCCTATTGGATCACAATTTTAAGGAAGTCAAGCTTAGCTACTAAACTGTCTCATGTGCTGTCCAGCTTGGTCCTTTCTTATGCTTGGTTGTCTAACCCAAATAATGCTTCAAATGATGTTTAAGGTAGTTGCTTCCAAGGGTCGCTGACTTGCTTAGCCTCGATCGTCATGGTAGAAAGTCGAGCACGCTCCCGTCCTTCTCTGTTCACCCCCGAATGCCTCTCAAAATCTCCTCTCTACTCGCGGGCTACTGTTCACTCAGATACTATTCATCCGCAAATGTATGCTTTCCGTCGAGAGAATAGGCAAATCCGAAACTTGAGCACGCTTGTTCTACGAGGAGCGCGCTCTCATTCTCTTGCACTTTCAGTGGTTCTACTTCCGAATTGGTGGCACGTGACAGCCAGTAGGCTTGCAGGGAGTCCTGGCCTCCAAGCCCCGCCATTTTTTAAAGTTTTTTATTATGATATTTATTCTTTAAACTTATTTTTCAGATTGATATATAATTTAGTCCTATATTTTATAAAGTTATTTATCTATATCCCTTAATTTATTAATTTTTTTAAAATGTTAGTGATTAATTTTAACTTTTAAATATTTTAGCCCCTAATTATTCAATTTTAGCTATGTCCATCAATTTATATTAGGTTTATATTTAATATGTATTTGAGTGTAAATAAAATTACATATTACAATATTATAATAATACACATAAGAACTTGATTGAGAATTAAGATCTTCTTTTGATCTAAATGGGAGAATATTTGATATCACTATTATTTGGTTTAGTCCTCTGATGTCTCTTACCTTTTGTGAAATAAACCGATAACCCTTGATGTTATCTCTATTAAAATAAAAAAAAATATTTAAAATAATGTATTTCTCTTAAAAAATTCAAAAAATTGTTTTTGAATCACGATTGGAATTAAGAAAGAAAGCTATAGCACTTCTGACTTTATCTTTATATGAGAAGGAGGTCTGCATGAAGCAGCCCTAAGGCTTCACTCTATTATGTAACAGTCAAAAGTTTTCTGAAATGTTGTTGTAGTCGTCCAAATTTTATCTTCGTTGAAAGTAGAAAATGAAATAATCATTTTCTTAGTTTTTATAATTTTTTTAAATTAAAAAATAGTTTTAAAATATTATATCAAACATATTTCTAAATACTAAAAATATTAATAATACAACTCATATTTCAAATTTTATCTAAAATTTTCAAAATAGTTTCAAATCATGAACCAAACAAGCCCTTAGTTTTTGGGATAATATTGTTTGGGATATTATGCTTTACCCCCTAGATTTTGAAGGAAAAGTAATTTATACTTTTGAATTTTTAATAAGTCTAGGTACCCTTTTGACTTTTAAAGAAATGTTAAGATACTTCCCTAACACTTCTATTTTTACTTTAAATTGATTATTCTATCTTCTAACTATTAAAAAATATGTAAAATAATTATATTATCCTTATTTTTATTTTATAATAGCTAATATAATTTTATTCTAATATTTAAATTTAAAAGTAATAATAATTTTTTATCCTTACTTATTTTTCTCCTTTCAAATATGCTCTCAAATTTTTTTAACAATATTAATTATATATAATTTAAAATAATGTATAATTAATTATTTTCATAAATATTTACACAATACTAAAAAATTATGATGATAAATAATAATAATAATAATAATAATAATACTCTTATTTTATTTTAAAAATATTAATTATTCTTATTTTAATATTATAAAATATATATACTTTTTAAAATAAAACTATTTTAAATAAACGATCTATTTAAAAAATTATATATAATTTATATTCAAAAAATTTGATGTCAAATTTAGAAGGAGAAAAATAATTAAAAATAAAAAATATTTTTGATGATTTTTAAATTTAAATATTAGAATAAAATTATATTAGTTATTATAAAATAAAAATAAGAATAATATGGTTATTTTATGTGTTTTTAAAAGTAAAGCTATTTAATATTAGGGAGTATCTTAATATTTTCGTAAAAGATATATTACTTTTCCCCTAAATCTAAAAGGTAAAATACAATATCCCTATTATAATTTTTGACTAGCTTGCATATAACAGTGATAACAAATTGATATAACATAGTTAGAAAACATTGAATTGGATCCCACAAAGCTAATATTTTCTCGCAAAAATAAAAAAATTAAACTGGGTCTCAAAAAAATAATATCTAACACTAAAAAATAAAAAATTATTGATATTCTTTACTCTCATTGCACCAAACAAGCTCTAAAACACTAATTTGTCTCTGTCCATTATATTTTCAATTATTTTTGTTTTTACTTTTTATTTCTCTCTCTATTTTTTTTTTCCTATTGCCTATTTATCTATCTTCCACTATAAACCTTTACTTGTATATTTTTTTTAATATCCGATCAACTACAACTAAAAATTCGAATCAATCACCAAACCTATTGCAAACTTGAATCAAAATTCAAATCAACCGTCTATATAATTCAAAGCTACACATCTCCAATATGACCCAAATGATCCAAAAAAAAGAATCATGGAATTTTTTTTTTCTATTATTGTGATTGGTTTTGTTGTAATTTTAGGGATTTTTTGTGATTGGATTTGGGGTAATTTGCTAGAATTTAATTATTTTTTTCTTGGGATTTGATTGATGATAGTGGGGAATTTTTCTTTTCTATTGTGATTTGTTTTTATTTTTTAAAAAATTTTTATTGGTTTGGTGAGGTTTAAAAAGGAAAAGAAATTAAAGATTTGTTCAACTATACATGAAAGGTTTACTGGGTAGAATAACAGAAGATCGGTTGTGTTGATGGGAGAAAGTGTAGAATAGAGGAAGAAGAAGATAAAGATTAATTAAAAATATATAAAAAATTAATTTGTTTTATATGTGTTAGACTTAATAATTACAAAATTATAAAAAAAAATTATTTTGTATGTATCAGGTTTTTTTTCTTGATTTTATAAATGGATCAATGTAAAATATATTGGTCAATGTACAAATTTGTATAATCGCTCTAGCTTTAAAGATTATTGGTTAGATATGATATGGTTACACATTAATTTTTTTTGGAGTAAATATGATTAAATATTTAATCTTAGCCATTCTTTCAAGAAAAAGAATGGTGAAGAGAGAGAAAGATCAAAAAGAACCAGATAAAATTAAAAAAAAATTATTATTAGTGTTTTTTTTTTTTGGAAAGATGAAAAAGGGGAAAAAAATTATATTTTGGCTGAAATATGAATATAATTATTCAAATATTTAAGAATCATTTATTTTTTAACTAATGTCTGAATATTTGTTAAAAATATTTTAGTGTAATTAAGTTAAAATTTTTAATTTAAATCTAAATAACTAAACGTTTAAATGAATTAAATATTTTATTTGTTAACAATATCTTTAGTTTATTGCTTCATATTTATATATATCAATAATTAAACATATAAATTTTAAATTTTTTAGAACATATATGTCAATATATCAATTTTACATTTTTTTTATTTTTATAAAAACAAATAATTTAACATTTATATTTAAATATGTAAGTTTAAAAGATAAACATGTTAATTATATTAATATTTTAGTAAAATTCAAATTTTAATAATATTCAAATTTTATTTTTATTGACAAATGCTTAGACCCCATTATTTTATTTTACCTCATGTCTAAGAACTGAGATAGGCTAAGCAATTTCAGCCCAATTTCCAACCCCAACAACTTTAAAACTTCTGTTTTCCTTCTAGTAAAAGTTGCTCAATCCAAGCCCATTTGACAATTTCTTCCCCAGTAACCTTTCCTTCTAGTAGATATCTCGTCAACATCATCTATTCATCATCACCTGGAAACTATTTGTCACATAATTTAACAACTCTGTTGTTGTCTCCAATAAAATATGTATATAAACCTGCCTGCTGACTATGGAAATCTGTTATTTTACCCTTCATTTCTACCTCAGCCTTCATTCAATTCAAAATGACTAGTAGCAAGTTCACCAACTGAACTCTTAACGTCCAACAACAGACACCTAAAATAGAAAAGATTAGTTCAACTTTCAGTTTCAATCCTTGCTCATTCTGAACATTGACCATAAACATTCATATCACCAAATCTTTGTTTCAGAATTAAAATATCATAATTAGATGAAGACTCTGCTTGAAAATACAGTCTATAGTATTACAAGAAGCTGAAAGTTTAACTCCCCTGCTTCAAAATTCAACTTACTAACAGAAGCTGAAAGTTTATTATCATGAATAGATGTGACCAATACAAATTGAATAATATAATGTAATCTATAGTAGTAGTAGATGATGTATAAAACTATAAATAGTGAACCCTATTCACAGTTATCAGGTAACATCTTGATGAGCAAAAGAATTAGGCCTGTAGCTTCAGCTTCCACTTGTCACTCATTGATCCACGGTGACGAAAATGCTGGCCGGAACTTCCACGTCAGACTCGATCACCACCCGATTTCCGGTCATATTCCGTAAAGCATGGTTGGGGAAGGAGGTGCCAGTAGCAATTAAGGAATACTGAACATGTTTGATAAGGTTAGGAAATAGTAAAACTGAGTTAAAATCAACTGTCCAAGATGTCCCATTGCTCTGCATAGAGGCTCTAGCAACTGTTGCCTTTGTGTTCATTCCTTCAGCATTGTTTCTATCAACAACTACTTGTTCAATTTGCTTGAAAGTTCCCTTAGATTGATCCAACTGAACGATAGCAACACCTTTATTGTCTCCAGAAAACATGTTGTCAACAATATTCACTCCCTTTGCAACACCATTGATCGATTTCAACAAAACATACGCGTCTCCAAGGAAGAAACTGCTAGAAATATGAAGTTGTACAGGGTCTTCAGCAACAATACCAGTGTAATCCATGTAACAATTCACAATCCTTGTTTGTGTTAAGCCTGGAAGCTTCAAATAAATCCCTGTGCCTCCAAATCCTGTTGCTTTGTTATAGCAATGTACCCCGGAAAATGTATTAGCAGGCGCTGAAACCATTATACCTACTGCAGCTGAAAATATTACCACATCAGTAACAGCATTATCATTCCCCATTAGGTTGATTGCTGTGCCTGAGAAGTTCCGTTCACCGGGATCACCACCGGCAGTGATGTGTTGCCCGAGAAACGAGTTTCGGATGTAGGTTTCGTGTCCACTTTTTACCAAAATGCCATTGGTTGTGAAGTGAACTATGTAACAGTTGTCTATGCTAGTCCTAAGTGAATTAATGACTTGAATTGCTCCTCCTCTGTAGTTAGAATCAAGCATCAGGTCTTTCAGTGTTATGTACTCATAGTTGAAGGATGATGAAGAAGATGATGAAGGAGACAAATCAATCAGATAACTGTCTGTTGGAAAATTGTCAGAGGCTGTTAATGTTCCTCCATGAATCTGTGACATCAGGGATCAAAATGCAAACAATAAATACATTTGTACTAATATCAAAATCAAATTAAATTTTTCAATTTTTAAATTATCAAAGTTAGGATGCAATTTATTACATCACTATAACTGCTAATTTTGACCTGAATTAAATTTGAATTAACAATTTCGTTTTCAACTAGGAAGTTAGTTACCCAAACAAAATAACATTAGAGGTCATTTTCTGAGATCGATGGAAATTGGTTTTCTACCATCAGAGTGAGATATGGTAATTGGTATAATAACATTTTAGTCCCTAAACGTTTCATACTAACGAATTACACTATAACTTTGTCAATTAGAATAATTTAATCCCCGTCGTGGTATCTCCCTTAGTCCAACACATGAGGTCTAAATTGTTAAAAATGATTAAATTATATCTGGATTTGTTGTTTATTTAAAGTTTGGGACGAAAATGGTATTAACCCTTTGCTATTTACTTTGTGAAAATTTTATACGTTTGAAACGCAAATTTCAAGAAGTTGCAGAGATTGAGAAACTACCATAAGATTCCCTACGCCGGCGGTCGGCAACCGTAGAGATTTACTGATCAAGTAATTCCCGCCTTCAAGATGAATCTCTGCACCACCAAGATTAGCAATTCCGTGTATCAAAACTCCTTCTCTGGGCCCATTAACAGCATCAGATAATGCTCTCAGAATTGCCTCTGTACTGTCTGATTTCCCCGTCGGATCTGCACCGTACGATGTCACCCGATACACACGTGGTCCTGATACAGCCTGCCAACACATGATCATCAGTACAACCACCGCCACGAGCACGAACACCATAACCTGGAACTCAGAAAACGGTTTAAATAACATTACCTGAGGCATAGGAGCAGCAGCAGAAGGGCTTGGAGAAGGAGAATCAATGGAGGGGGAAGGAGCAGTTGCAGCAGCAGTAGTAGTAGTAGTAGCCAAATCACGACGGATGAGAGAAGCCTTGAACTCTTGCATCTTTCTCATTCTCTGATGAAAATGGCTTCCAGGAGAACCTGAGAAATGATTAGTAACGGGAAATTTCTCTCCATAAACATGAACGATGATCAAGCTCGCCAACCCAGTTATCAAAGAAAGCAAAACCAGGCCTCTTCTCGCCATAGCTTTGAGCTTGGAAATCTTCAACAACCTTCTCTTCCTAATCTTTCTCTTGTAATTCTCCTCCTAGTTACAGAAACCAATGGAGGAAGAAGACGAATATTTATATGAAAATTTTCAGACGAAAATGGGGAGACATGGAAAGAGAAACGTCTAACTAAGATTGTTTATAAAAATAATGGAAATTATAGAATTCATTGATGATATTGGATCATACAAATAACACCTGCTGAATTTTTTAATTTTTTAAATTGAATTTATAGTGAAATGGGAATTGCTTGTTGCCTATGCTTATGCTATGGCTATGGGTGTCTATATATCTAGGAAGCAAAGTGTTTTCTTTGAAATTTTCTTGTCTAACAAACAAGGTAAGCAGTTACCAACTTCTCACTTTTGGGACCCTGAAAAGTTTGACATTGTGGAAACTGCGAAAGGAAGAGTTCTTTGCTAGTTTTTTTAATTCAAAATAACTTTTCTCAAAATTAATATTATTTTTTATATTAAATTTGACGTTTCACAAATGGAATTTTTGTTTAAAGAATAAAAAAATTGAAAACATAATTCTAACAAATAGAATTAAGGCCCAGATTATGGTAGATTCGAACATGACTAAAAGTTTGATGTTGTATAACATGATCGTTAAAATAATTATATATTGAAGTAATAAAATTTTCATCATAAAGTTTAACAAAATAAAAAATAGAGTATAATTTGTTTAGTTTTAATATTTTAGTCCTCACATGACGTTGAAAATATGGTAAAAATAAAAATGGTCATGGTAACGACTAAATTATTAAAATAGAGAAAATTATACCTTAATTTGTTATTTTCCTAAAGTTTAAGGACTACATATTTGTACAGAATAAGGGAAATTTTACGCTATATAGAAATTAAGTTACGTACCCAAATAGTAGACTTCATGATGGAACTGATGATGAATCAGACGGTGCCAAATTTGGTGTTTGGTTGAATGAGTTGGTGGGTTGATGACATGATATGATGGTTTTGTCTTGATGGGAAAATCTTGTAAATCAAGAATTCCTTGATTTGATGAGGATTGGGACCCATTAAAATTAAAAATAAACAGAGTGCTTGGAATTTCAGAAAGCAAATCAAAATATATTGTAAGAAAAATAGATTATAGAACATTGTATAAATATATGAAGGGTTAAAAGTAATTAATAAAATAGTTCAGTTTTAAGTACTTTTTAACATTCTAATTAATTTTGTTAATTAATTCTTAACTTAATTTTCATTTAATTTATCATCAACTCATTACATTAAAACAATAACTTTTTCCTATTATTTTAGCCTCTTTAACGGTGCTAATTAATACTATATAAATATTAAAATATAAAATATTTAATAAATTAAGTTAATATTAAAAATAATTTCTAGGTTAAAGATTTTTTATTTAAATCTAAATGGACCTAAAATTTGAATGATTTTGAATATATATTTGTTTTTTGTTGATGAATATAAATATTTGAAAACTAATTATTTTACTTATGGTATATTTTAATTTATTACAATTAAAAAACTTATTCATATATCATATTAAAATTAAAAATTTTAATTTATTTTATTTAAATAAAATTACCAAATTTTTAGTATTAAATTAGAAGATAAATATTTTTAAAATATCTTAATAATGAAACTGTATTATATTTATATTTAAATTAAAAAAAAAATAGACACTAACATATAATTACATACTAATTAAAATAACATAGATAGAACTGCATATTTTATTAAATTTTTTCAAAATACTAAAAAAAAAAATCTATGAACACTATAGAATGTAAGCATTTTTTTCTTTAACACTATCAAAATGTACGCTATAAATTTCATGCATTTAATTAAATTTTAAAGAAAAATTATGTTAATTTTATTTAGTCCGTTATGCACATAATCGTACATGGATTAACCAAATTTATGTCTAGAAGAAATTTTAAATTAAAAAATATTATATTGATATGAATAAAATACAAAATAAAAAATTTAATACAAGACCATTTTATACTACACATTAATATTTTGTAAGTAAAATTAAATTTGTAAATTACAGTAATTCTTTGACTAATATAAAAATTAAAGTTATTAGTCGAATAATATATTATTTGATAATTTAACAAATATTTTTATAATTTATATCATTTAGATGGTATATGCAATCTTGCCAAAAAGTTTCTATCACGATCACTTGGGATAAATGTGTTTAGAGATGTTTGATATTAATCCAAATTTCAGAATACGTCTTTTATTTTTTATTTTAGAATATGTGTTCCATATAGGAATTATGTCGATATTTATTTGAAATAAAAAAGTTAAAGAAGTGCTTTATGATTGATACATTAATTCATCGTATTATTATATTAACACTTCATATGCAATAATTTTCTTGCAGATTAAATTGAATTAAAAATTTTAACTTAAATTTAAAAAATCTAATGTTTGAATAAATTAATTATTCTATTACTTAATTTATTCTTTTATTTTCTAATACTTTAATTTTTAATATTATCTAACACTTTTATTTTTTTGCCATCTCTTTCTATTTTTATGTACCTGAAACAATATTAAAATATAATTTTTTATTTAATTTATCAATAATCTTTATCCCATTTAAATTATTAACTTATAATTTTTCTTTACTTACAAAACAAAATAAAAAAAAATTATGAAAAATAATTTACATATTAATATAATTTATTAAAAATTAATTTATTTATGTACTATTGTGTCAAAATAATTAATTTTTTTTATAAAATATAATTGTCAATATATGTAATACTTAAAAATGATATATGTATCAAAATATCTGCTTCAAATTTTTTATTTTTAAAATAGAAAAACTTAACACTTATATTCAGAAAAAAAATATATATATCATTTAAATTCATATTTTAGATATATTTAGACTTTAGGCAAAAAAAAAAAAAACAAATACCACTTAGAGAGTATTTGTTTAATTTTTTATTTAAAATTTGAATATAATTAAATTATATATTAATTTAAATGTTTAAATTTGTATGACATACATATATTTTCATTCATAACATTCATGATATCTTAATATAAATAACATAAACTAATAATTTGATGTATCATAGCTTTTATATTTATATATTCAATCTTTACATAACAGAGAATATATAAAATTTGTAAATATACAATAATTAAAATAAACTTATTCATGCTTTTATTTTAAGTATTAAATTATTTTTCATTTTTAACGATAAAAATAAAGAATAATTTTAGTTGCAAATTTTATGAAATTCAGTTTTAGCAACAAAAAAAATTATTTTTTAAATTTTAACTAAAAGCTAAAAAAAAAATCTTTCGTTGTTTTCCATCATGCTCAAAATGAAGTTTTAGAATTAATTATAATTATTTTCTCAAAATAATTATTCTACTTATTTTCAAAAACAAAATCAAATACACACTCACTATTTTTTATTTTAAAAATTATTTTTGTTAAACACTACTAAACACATCCTGTTTATATTCTTAAAAATATTACTAAACAAACCCTTATTTTTTTTCCTAATGAAGTTTAATACGACTTAATTTTAGTCAACAAACCTTTACTATTATATTTAGAACTCAATTTGCTAAATTTGAATAAAAATAAAAGAATACTTGTATTTTTCAAATATTATTCCAAATATTTTCACAACAGACTGGTTTTATATATTATTATGCTGTATTTTTCCCTTATAATTAATATTTATGAGGATAAACAAATAAAAATATTTTTTTTGGAATTACTGTAAAAACGAAAACAACTTTAGTACTTATATTCAGATATAAAAAAATTTAAAAAAATAATATTATTTAAATTTATATTAATGTATAAATTTAAATTGTATTATTTTATATTTCAATTAAATTTATATTTATTGAAATATAAACATTAAAAAAAATCAAGCATTCATCTTATTTTCAAGTCTTGAAATGTTCTAAAAAACAAAAAAATAATTGGTAAAACAAAAATATGACATACTCAATTGTTAATAAAATATTATTCCCCACACAAAATTAATATCAAATAATTATAAAAATATTATATATATAAGAAATAATATTACAAATAATAACATAATAATATTTTTTTTGAAGCATTAACGTAATATTATTAAATAAAATAATAGTTATATGATTAACAAAAAGGTTAGGACATGTGAAGTAGTAAGTAAATTTTTGAGACACAAATATCAAGATTGAAATATTCACTTTGTTCGATAAAAGTACAGACAAAAAAAGTTCACGGGATAGGAATAGCAGACTCTGCCTTGGGATAGAGCCAAGCTGCATCCAAACACGCGGTACCACGTACTACCACTAAATTGATGACTCACCATTTAAGTGGGGTCCACTTTTTCGGCACTAACCATCACATTTTCAATAGTTGTTTTGTTTGTTTTGCATCATCTAAAACCAAAAGTGTGTACATTAGGTTATTTTAGATATCCTAACCCTAAAATCTTTTTATTTATTTATTTATTTAATAAATAACTATTTTGTACAAAAATTAATAGTGGAGTGTAAATTAGGTTATTTTAGATATCCTAACCCTAACTTTTATATATATATATATATATAAAAAGAACAACTCTCAAAAAGTAATCAATTATTTTTCTATGTACAAAAATTATGAACATATTATTATGCTAGTCTATTTGACCGTGTTAATTAACATTAAATGAGTATTAAATACTTATTTTTGACTATATATTTTAAATATATTTATCAAATTTAATCAGCACTAAACGTGTTTTTCTATTAGAATAACACTTGAAGTGTTTTATAGGTAATAATATATATTTTAACTTTTTAGAAAAAATTGATAAAATATATAAAAATCATATATTAGAATTTTTTTTAGCACTCCCAAATAGACTATTAGAAATGTAATCCATCTATAAAATGTTTTATTTTTAAATATTACGTAGTCACAAGTACAATCTATAAGGAGTTAGAAGTCGAAATAAGTTGAAATCTAACTCCATTATGGAAGTCTGCGGCCAATCTAATCTATCTGTATAACTTAGAATTAAAAGAAAAAAAAAAAAAAGAGAAAGTTCTAGCCCAAGCTTTAATTAGCTTAACTATCTTTCTATCTAGACTCTTTGATTGACAACAAATAAATGAACAGTCTCAATTCAAATACTTCTAATGATATTTGATCTTGACATCTCATCTAACTTTATCTCACATGGTTTGAAAAATTTTAGGAATTTACATGTTGAATCGTATATTGTCACAATTCTAATCATGAGATTAGAGTTTCCATTTTTGAAAAAGGAGATTATAATAACCTCAAGAGTTCATCATTCTTGATCTTACATATTTTCAAGAGTCTTACATCTTTAATTTTAATTGACTCGTAATGCATACATTTTATCTTTGTCATTTTATTTGGATAGTAATTTAATAAAAGTCATTGTGGAAAAAAAAAAAAAGAAGAAGACTCTTAAGATAGTATATATCATTAAGGTAATAACATTTTCGTGCGTTAACTTTAATGACAAAAATGAATCAGGAGATAGTTTATTTAATTTTAACTTTTTAATTATTAGTATCTAGTGAAAAATTGGATTAAAGACAAAGGGTAAGGAGTAAATTGTTAAACTTGAGAAAATTATATATTATTTGTTATTTTGCTAACATTTAGGGACTAAAATGTTATCGGTCTATATATCATCGTTAATTGCCTAAGTGCCCTTACATCTTGGCAAGTGGCATTTTAAATGCCTAAACATTGTTAACCATCAAACACTATAAACAAGGTAGTTGTGAATTGTAACATATTCATACCCTTCTTTCTCTTATTTGTTAATTGAGTTAATAGTTGACAACAATATGATAATTTTGTTTTGTATAAGATTCACTTTTCTTTCATTTATTGTGTTGATAATGTTATAAATTAATAAAGAAAGTATATATTATGTAAATAATTGTATTATAATGAATTTTTTAAAAAAAAATTATTGTATTTAATTATATAAGATGGGTTGCAATAATTGACCTAGAATAGAAATTTTATAAATCAAACTGAACAAATCAAAATTTGGACAAAAAGATTGTTGGACATCATTTTCTTTTTCTAAAAAAAAAAATCATTTTCTTTTTTAATCAAAAAGTTAGTAAACAAATGCACTCATAATGATGTAAAAGGTATTATTTAACAACATAAATTGTTGCATATATAAAAGAAATTGAAATCCTTATAATGTATTTACAAATGAATATATATTTTTAGAATGGTGTTAGAAATTTGGAATTTGAATCCTCTTTAACTGCCATACATACATACATATTTATGAAAGTTATATACATTTTCTATTTCAAATTTTGTACTATATATTTCAACTCTTATACTGATGTTTCAAATTTTGATGTCTCAGAATTTATATTAAATATTAAATATTATGTTAAATTTCTATTTTTTCAATAGGTTTTAATTTTCATGTTGAAAAAATTAGTAACAATACATTAGTCAAATTTTCGTCTAATGGTGTAATAACATAATTTTGTAATAACATTTTTGTCTCTTTGAACTTGGTTGAAATAATAAACTAAGACATAGTTTGCTCGACTATTATAATATCGTATTTGTTATGGTTAAGAAGTTAAAAATAACTAAAATTAGAGACTGATTTATTAAAATTATTAAACTGTATCCTGATTTGTTATTTCAATAAACTTTAGGGACAAAAATGTTATTACCCAAAGATAAACTTATGCTATGCTTTGCCCTAAATCCCAAGGAGCAATTATGTTTCCTATGGCAATTATAGGCAGAAAAGAATAACTTTTGCCTGCTGCTTAAGTTAAAATAAATACTACCAACAAAATTAAAACAGTATAATTAAGATTGCCAATTTGAAGTATGAGTAATTCATTGGAGGAACAAAACAAAATTGAGAAGGCAAGGAAAGGAATTTATTATGCTTCTGCTTGTGCATTCAATGATGGATTACTTGTAGTTCCTGCTTCATCTTGAAGAAATTACAAAGATTAAAAAAGGCAAAAGAAATAACTTCTTTGCTTGTAGTTCACATTATAACAACCCTTGCCCATCATTTTATTTAGGTCACAACTCTGAAAGCTTGGAGTAATCATTTGTATTTAAGAAAATATTGTGTTAAAGTATATATAATATAATATTAGAAGGATCAGCAATCCCATTATTTTACATATTTTTTTATATTATTTTTAAATCATTAAATTTAAACACATTTAATGGTTGAATTGAATCCGACATATATATTAATTATAATATATTAACTATAAATTAATTATATAATCAAATTTAATTTCAATCATTAAATATATATAGATCTAGCGATTTACAAATAATCTTATAATGAGATTACTATGAGAATAATCATCAACTTCATATTTTTACACATATTCTTGTATTTTTTTGTGAACCATCGAATTTAAACACTTTCAATAATTAAGATTGAATCTAACTATATTAATTATATATGTAAATTTAATTTCAGTGATAAAAAGTGCCTAAATCCAACAATTAACAATTGATATAAAAATATGAAACTACCAATTCTGCACTCCTCCTTCTTTCTCTCTCTCTCTATATATATATATATATGTATATATGAATGTATAAATGTATATATGATGGTAGATACATATATTTGAATTACCAACGTGTTGGTCCACATACAATTAATTAAATTGTATTTAGTAGATAGATAATGACCACGCCTGCAAATCCATAAGTGGTCATCAATGCAATCTTTTGGTGAGAATTTTAAATGAGACTATACCTAATCATTTATGATGGTAGATACATTGGGGTATGTAAAGTTTTCGTATGTTTAAACTTTGACACAAATTCTTAACTATTAGATTTATAAAATATAATAGTTGATATTTAAAATTAAAAAATCATATTTAATATTAACAACTCAATAATTGTATCAACCAAAAACTTACCTAAATTTATAAACAAAAATTTTTATTTAAAATTAAATCAAAAATTTTAAATCAAAAAATATATATATACACTATATTCAATTCATATTAATTTATCATACATTCCTTTTTTTTCAACTTTTTATTATAATATCTAATTTTTTGTTATAATTTTTAATTTTCAGTTTCATTTTTTATAAGTTAGAAATTATAATGAAAGAGTTAAAAATAATAATAGAAGAGTCTTATTTATAAAACCTTATTTATAAAATATATTAATCTTATTATAATTGGTTCTTTTGAATGTAAAAGCATGCAATAAAAAATAAATAAAAAGATTTATCACATCTAGAGTGAGGAAATAATATCGGTTAAAGAATCTGTTTGAATCGGATATACTATACCATAATTTTGATATTTATATTAAATAAACGCAACATTCACTCTATTATTTATTTAATTATTTATACTTAAAAAAGAATAGTGTCTACTATCAAATTTTTAAAGAACTTTTATTTTAACACTTATTTAAAAGTTAATTAACTCCTTTCTTAAATCCAACTATTGGTATTTTCCATCTTTTATATCTAGTTGAAACTATCTTTAAGGAAATTAGTGATCTAAAATGTATTGAAAAATAAATTATTTTGTGAATAGCTATGGATAGATGTATGATACTTACAAAAGTTAAAAGCCATTGTGCATTGATATATAATATTTACTATGGTTAAAATTCTCTATGGGAAAATTAATCATTATGAAATTTCTTTTCCATAAATAATGATTAAATGAAATTGAAAAAATAATAAAATAAACCAAGATATGGTTTTATATATATATATATATATTTTGAATAACACATTATACCAACAAGTCAGGATGGCCGAGTGGTCTAAGGCGCCAGACTCAAGTTCTGGTCCTCGTGAGAGGGCGTGGGTTCAAATCCCACTTCTGACAACATAAATTTCCTACAATTTTTGTCGCTTTCACGAATAAACCCAACCGGGGCCCACAAATCAAATTTACCATTAAACCCTGCACTTTTTAGTGACACCCTCTTAATGGGCTAAATTTTGATTTTACTATTTCACCCCCACAATATTTGTCATGAGCACGCCATTTCTTAATTTCTCTGATAATTACCATTTTTAGTATGAGTGAAATGATTAAAAAATAAAAAAAATATTAACTAAAATCAACCACAAGTTATTTCTTTAATTACCCTTTATTTCTCTATCAAATTAAAATAATTTTCATTTTATATAATATTTTTCAATGGCAGAAGGAGAATATATATATATATATATGATGAGAAAATTTCGGAAAAGAAAAAGAAAAATAAATTTCATGTCCATTTTTGTTGTTTTTTATCAAAAAATATTTGTTGACGAAAGTTTGTGTGTAATAAGATTCTCAGTGTTTAACATAGACCATCACAAAAATGTAAAACTTTCGTTAAAGTTGTGCACTGAATAAATATTAAAAAGATAAAAGTATCATTAATTTTAATTTGTTATAGAATTATTTTTTATATTACTTGGATTTATTAAAAAAACACATGCTTTTTAATATTATAATTGACTGTGTTAATTTCAATCCTCGAGTTATCCCGAGATCAATTAATAGTATTTCCATCTAATTTTTTTTTTTAAAGAAAAAAAAATTCTAATCCGTGCCTTCATGCTACAATACGAGTCACTGAGGTGTATTTGCCTTTTTTCTTTTTTGCTTTTCGAAATGAATAGGAAAAAATAATACATCTAAAATTAATACATCCTGAAGAATTACTACATGATCTGCCAAAATCATTACAGTATCAACAAACAAATTATGGCCGTATAGTAAACACAGGTTCAGCATTCAACGGGAGGAGACTCCAGTAACAACCCCGACTGTCAATACAACAGCTATGCCATTTGATTCTATAACAACCTACTGGAAATTTCGAAACATCAAGCAAGCAATTTGAGAACCCTTGTCCTCTTGAATCTGGTTCGAAATGAACAAATGTCGTCACAGGTCCATCATCATCATCATCATCATTGTCATCCCTACGACGCTTACCCTGATTGGTCTTTCTTTTACGCTCTGTCACGTACTGAAACAGCTTTTCGTTCATTTCTACCATGTCGCCCCTTTCCCAAGGTGGAGAACTCGATAATATTTGTGCCTTGTTCTGTCTGTTTGAAATAAGAGTTGGACTACAATAAACGATGCAGTAAAATTTCGTCAGCCGAAAAGGGAGATTTGGCGGCATATTTTTCAGTTGAAGACAAAGATTAAGGGACAGGTGGAAGCCTGTTGAGATAGATATTCCATCTAGGTTTTTTGTGTCGGCACTGGAGATGAAGAGCTCTGACCCAAAGCATGGCCTGAAATTTGGTAGAAACTTTGAAATATTAGAATGCAATTAAAGTGGAAAACCAAAACCAAACAGAAAGGAATCTGTAATCCAGGATAAACTTTCAGTCTATAAGGCTTTCTACTTTCTTCCTAATTCAGAAAAATAACAATCAAACTTCATTCCAACTGTTTCAGGTTTCAGTAGTAGTTTCACTAGTGATTGACCTAAAAGAACAAATTAAACCACAAGATGTGCTCTCAGGCACAAGGAAAGACCAGTGCTTCGTGATGACAGTGACAAGTACTATGGTATGAGAATGACCATATGGGGATCTTAAAAATGTAGAAATCACAATACTAGCCTTAAAACGATACTACCCAGTGCAAGAAACCAAAAGAGAAAAGGTTTAAATCATAACTAACATTTTATCTGTTCATAGATCTCCCTTTAAGATGTTACTAGAGAAAATCTTCTTTGGATGGCTCAACTGCTCAAGTTATGGCATGCCCAGAAGGTTCGAATATATTTTTACTACAAGGGTGATGAAAGAGCATCCACGAGTCATACTGTGACCCAGCAGATGCACTGAAGAGCTAGGGTGGCATCACAAGTGACCATTATGTCTAGTTTTTACTTTGACCATTACCTTTGTCTTTATTTTCTTTCATTTAATGTTAGAATAACGGATCTATATATGTGCCTAGATTAAAACAGACAAAAAAATATGTGTAACTTCTGATCTTAGATGCAATAAGGGACAAGGTTTGTATGAACACAAATCTTTCAAGAGTCTCTATAAGAACAATGTGCCATCCAAACAGGATAATTTCAAGTTTGAATTATCCCTGGTTTGCCCAAAGCCAGAAGTAGATAAGGGAGTTTGAATTTTGTTCTTTCAGCCCTATTCACTACTTTCTGATAAGGGTTGGATCTGTTTCCTACCGCTGGCCAGGAAGTTGGCGCAAATCTTTGTAAAACTAAAGACGATGGTGCCCATTTGCTGCATCACAATGCTTTAAAATAGATGAAATTACAGTCACCATGCCATGAAGAAAACAAAAGAGCAACATAGAATGAAGATTTAAATCAACTTTTTATAATTAGTTCAATATCATGTAAGTATATCTGTAAAACAGATTGTAGACAGCTTGGTTTACCTTACTCTGAAGAAGAACTTGGGAGCCCTGAAAGGAATGGAGATCCATTTGAAAATAATGTTTAACAGAAGCTGTAAGCCATTCTTGCTAATTTTGAATAGAGTCTCATCATTGACTGCTCCATTTGCCTCAGTTTGCAAGCCAGAAATGCCAGAAACAGCATATTTACAAACATTGACAACATCTTTAACTTCACAAGTGTTGTCCAATACCTGGTTTTTAGGCCACAAATGAAAACAATTCCTGGACTTCCCAGTGACCTCTAAAAGCATACAGAGATTTGTAGTAGTCTCACTGTCTAGATTCCGCAGCCTCCCAGCTAAATTCTGTATTAACATTGCATTTGCGCTACTCTGTGAGCTATCAAGATCATGAGTTAGATTTTTGCAGGCAGATAGGGAAGGGATGTAAAGAGCAAATCCAGCACTAACAGCCAATAATGAACAACATAGAGCAAGTGCTTTAACATTATTTGAACTTTTGCGATCCATTCCAATGAAAGAAGTGGTAATTAGATCAAATTCCTGTGACAGCCTCTTCAACTGAAAAGATACTCGGGTGATTTGTTGCAAGAATTTGAGGCTCTCAACCATTATACTTTCTCCAACCTGCGCATCATTACTAATGTCATTTTGACCAGATGGAAAAGTGCTCAAGACTCTAAACACATCAATTACTGCTTCAAGAACCTTTGCTCTTAGAGCCAAAAACCATCTTTGGAAACAAAAAGCATTAGCAGACGTGAAAGTGCTTTCCAATGTTCTTCCAGCAGAGATAAGAATCTGGTAAGCCACAACAAGAGCTTTACTACAATTAGGCTCATTGATAATTCTAGTAGCATCTAGTCCAATTTCACATAAATCATCAAAAGAAAGTGTGATACCAAATTCTTTTATCTCTAAAAAATCCACAGAGCTGGAACCATGTTTCGGAAAGAGAAGCAGCTGCACTATCCTTTCGGAATGAGCCAATTGAGATAAAAGTTTTAACCAGCAACTACAAATATCAGATTGAACTTTCATTATTAGTTGCCCGAAAATGAAACTAGCAGTGATCCATGCTCCCCGACATGCTGCATAGATTCCAGCTTTGTAAGCAGGCCAAGTATTCCTCTTTGTCAACATCCTTTTTGCAAACTCAAGGGTAAAGAGTTCATGCTTATTTAAGTAGTTTTGTAAAGATGTTTGAGAGTTTTCATCAACTCCACCAGCTTCCTCATTCCTATTAATCACGCAAATCCATATAATTTGGGAATCCAACAATAGAGAGTAGATCGAGTGTATATAGCAATCAAAGAAGGAGCAATCATGTACACACTGAACCAGAATCTTTACTTTGTCAAAGACTTCATTAGTTAGAGTGCCAGCTTCATTGAGATTCTGAAGGCAGGACTGTGCAAAACTGTTTAGCATATATAAAAGCTTTGGACCAAACCCTTTGTCCCATTCTCCTCTGAACTGCTCAGTGTCATTAACTGCCGAATCCGCTTGCCTGCCAGCCACATTATTCGCAAGATGCTCAATAAATAAATAAACTTTATCCAGCAACAATACACCCAAATCTGCATCTTCTCCAACAAGGCGAAGAAGAAGATTGAGAAGGCTTTGGACTTGTTCAAATACTTCAATAGGGTTAAACTGACAGAGATCCAACAATGGCTTTACCAGCAAGGCAATCTGATCCACGATTAATGAGACAACTTGTGACGGCAGAGGTAAGTTACAAACACCATCAGGTCCCATTTCAGTCCTTTTCAACTTAATGACTATATCAACCAGAACATGGATGGCAGCAACACTCTTACACATGATTGGAGATCGGGAAGCATTATCAATGACAGTTAATAGCTCAGCAAATTCCAGTATGTCAGCGCAAGCCAAATTAGTTGGTGTACACAAAAGGATCTGTTAAGCGCATTAGATGAGTCAATAGCCCATAAAAATAAAGGTAACAAATTAAAAGGTCACTACAGAGGTTCAGAACTAACCTTATGCAGAAGCTTTAGCGCTTCACACTGCGTGGTTGAAGCAAGTTTAGGTTCATCTACCATGCTGCATATTGCCTTAGTTAAACTTGCACTAATGAGAGACTGACACATTCCCTTTGCAAAAATGAAAAGCAGACATCTTATCGCAGTTGCTTGCAAATGCAAGGCATTTTCATTGTTAAGAAGTGATGAAAGAAAGTCCACCTGCTTCCACATAGTAATATTAATAACACATTGTCTGCTAGGTACTTCTAAGAATAATAATGACACAAACTTTGGAAACAAAAGACATGATCCTCATTAATCCACAACTTTAAGCACACCAACATTTAGAACCTCCAATTTTCAAATTTATCACTCATTATCATGTTATAAACTCTGTGAGGTATCAGAGGAGACATTTTGAAAGTACACACAAGCAAGCAGAGAGAAAGAAAGACAGCAAAAATTTAAATCTGTCTCACTTTGTCCACAGCTTTTTGGCTCAAAAATGGCTGAAGGAAGCAATCTAGTGCATAGAAAAGTCTTCAGGCTATGCTGAAAGAAGCAAATAAGTAGTACTTGGACCGGTGAATTATAAGTAAACACACACACACACAAACACACAAAATCACCATAATGAAAGGAAAATGTACCTGTTCACAAATAAGAAAAGTTGATCTGTAAGCAAGTTTTGAGATTGAAACCAGCATTGCAACCAAAAAGTCCTCTTCTGTAGAGTCTAACACAAGCTTTAGACCTGTCTGCATGCAACTGATGGTGGGTAGAGATATACATGGAAACAAACAAGCATGACTGGTTCATAGAGTTAACAAAAGTTATGCACAATTTCACCATTAAAGATAGAATTTATTCCTATGAATATTATTGGGGAATGATGCTCCTCTAAATGTTTATAAAATTTACTCACGGTGTGACCTTTTTATTTGACCAACCGTTGCAACACCATGAACTGCTGCCTGCTCTAACTAGCAGAAAGTCCATTAAACACTCACCAATTAACTCACTTGAAAGATGTATTCTTTTACATTAAAACTTATCTCCTTAAATGTCAATAATATAGAGTCCAAAAGAGTCATGATGCTTATAACATGATAATATTACCCGTTAGCTAGAATCCAAAATCAACCAAACAACTTATTTAAACAAACAAAAAAAATTGATGCTAGTAGTTCCAAATATTTCCCAAAACTGAAAACCAAATTCATACTCGTTAACATGGAGAACTGATCCAATAATTCTCTTTAAGCCTAAATAATTAGGCTTTAGACTAAATAATCCAACAGAATACAATATATCACTGTCCATGAATTGGCATGCCTTACAAAATAAAAATTATACATATTTTACATAAACAAATATAAGTCAGAAATATGATATATATGCCAAAAAATCAACAGTAGGAACAAAATCTGTAAGCCTGGGGTCCGAACAAGATAACATGTTTGCAGATGTCCAATTATACCAACATTTGATTACATGTGAATTTGTACATCTCGCGTTTATCTTATAGTGAAATGTAACCTGAAAGTAACAAACCTTGTAAGCTTTATTTGCAATACTGTTTGAGCAGCCCATTTTCGAAAATATTCGTGCAGCAGCTAACCTCACAGCTGACACTGTTTCAGAAGAAGTCACTAGGTTAACCAGCATCTCCAATACAACAGATGCAAAGTCATCTGCTAACTCAGAAAAGCAACCTGCAGCAAACAATGATGCTCTTACCTGTAGAAACCAAATCAAAAGTTGCATATGTTTATGAACAAATAATCTTTTAAAAATTACAAAACAATAATGTAAGTAGGGAATCAGAGAGGAAATACTTTTTCTGTTATGTTTGTGGTATGAGTCGCAGGGTTCAATTGCAGACTATACAACTATATGACAATAAATTCAACTAGAATCTGTTCTCTGCCACTTCTCATGAATATATCACACACTTAACCTATTAAGCACAAAATTTTTTGTTGCTTCCAGAATTATAACATGAGGCCATTCCAACATATAAGATAGTCCACAGTCTTGATTTCCATGGAGAAGCCATACTGGCCCATTATAACACACCTCATTGCCGCCATTTGCAAACACATACATGAATAAACATGGCATATATACAACAATGATGCAAACACATGCTATGCATCACAAATTGTTCAAATAAAATAAAAGTCAACTTTATGTGAATCATGCAAATGTACTATATAGCAAATGCTGCATCTCTCTTTGTTCTTCGGTTGATTTCCAAATTGTTCGTGAATTGGAAATTCTTAGATTAATACAACAACAATGATGACCATTAAAAAGGTCACATTTGTGTTGCAATAATAACATTGATAGCAATTTATAAATTCTAATAACAAAGAATATTTCACTGACCTCCAAATCATTAGAAGAGACCAGAGTGGAAAGTACCAAATATCGTATCTGGGCACTGTCTTTTGCAAAATCAGCCCAACAACCAAATAGAACTAAAGCCAATGCTCTTGACTCGGGATCCCCGGTGTCAAAAACAATCTTTACTCTCTTTAACAGTTCTAAGTGATTCTGTATCCTAGACTTGGACAAAATCCCTTTAACATGTTTACTCTTCTTCTTGCCTTTGCAATGCCTATGCAGTGATAAGAAAACCCTTACAATGGCAACCCTTGTATGTTTGCTCCCCAACTGAAATGCAACAGCAAGCCGTAAGAAAATAGTGTTTGCAAATAGCCTGTCCTCACCAGGAACCAGGCCAAAGATGTTGTATACTGCCATTGTAGCTTCTGGTTCTCCACTCCACTGCTCCAGTTTTTTTCCAATCTGTAATATTGCCTCAACACATCCATCTGGACAGTCATCAATTCTAAGTTTAGAAGTACTCAAATCAAAACCCCACATGAAATTCATACTATATTAAGAAGTACTCTGACGCACCAGGCTTTTTGGAGCGAAGAGCCTTCTCAAGTTCAATGCTCCATGCCATGGCAGAAGCAGTAGAATTTCTTTCCATCATTGCTTCTTCAGAACCCATTTTTCTATCCCACCACCTGCGATCCAAAAAGAGAAGGGTGAAATTTAAAAATTGAGGTGAAAGAATGAAAACCTATCAAGGAAAAGACAAGAAACTGGAATCTGACAGGCAGTGTTTTCCAAAACCATTTTACAAAAGGAAAAAAATACAAATAAATAAACCAAGTTGCATAATTTTAAGATCCAAGAATGCATTTGGTAGTCTTCTTAGAATAACATGGTGAAAACAGGTTCACTATTAACACCCGAAAATGACAAACAATGAATTATCACAATATTTTCAAAATTATAACCTGAAATACTACAACTCAAAGTCTTTAACAATAAAATTAGACCCTACAGTTCATTAAGCATCCAGCAATCCAGCAATCCAGCAACAATTTTATCACTTATTACTGCATCTACTTTTACCACAGTCAAAAAGATAATTATACATAGACTTATCATATTTTCAAGTCACTAGAACTAATATTCTTAAGAAGAACTTTCAAGAAGCAGAATGAACAAGCACAGAAGAGAGGGTTTTAAAAATAAAGGAAGGGCTCATTAGATTTGGGATTTTAGACCAAAATGCCAAAGGGATAAGTTCTAAGGTGAGTAAAACTCCTAAATTGCTTATGGTCTGAACTATTCCCTTCTTCACACTTTTATTTACAACTAGAAAGTTCCATTCCGTAATTAAGAAAATTCAACCTAGCTTCCTATTCAATCTAATTCAATTTTCACATGCATTTATCATTCCACCAGTGTAAGGGTAGTCTTAATTAGCACTATCTACGTAAGTAATAAATTAAAAAATATAAGTGCTAATCTATGTGCTTAACGCCTTATTTTAATGGTGCTTATGAAAATTTAATTAGCATTAGGGGTATTCTTAAATTATTACATAATTAGATACAAACTAAAATACTACTTCAAGAGCTTTATGGGTAACTTTAGGCATTTTAATGCATTTTTCTAAAAAGTGCTAGAAAAAAATCACTAAAATGCATAAGCGCAATGCACTTTAGTGCGTTTTCTTTAACATTCCCAAATAGACCCTAAGAGTTATAAGAAAAGGACTTACAAGAAAAACATAATATTCTTGTAGTAAGAATACATAATTGCAAGAATCAATACAACTGAAGCATTGGCTCATTTCCAGCACAATAATTTCATTGAATACACGTAAGGAACTATAAACACCAAAACCTTTTGCAGTCCTACGACCAAATTATCTCATCTATCAATCCACTACAGAGGCAAATCATCAAACACAAGACATGCGCTTTTAAGAACAAATTTTTGCCGTTCTAAAACTCAATTCTGTACTGTCTGATCATTCAAATACAAATGAAAAGGCCTGTAATATATCAAGACTGTTAAGAATCCAACAAAAAAGTATGAACTCTAATAACAGCTAGCAAACAAACAGGTTTTAAAGGTTAAGAGATGAATCAAAAACAAATTAATCTTCAATGAGACCACGAAAGAAGAGAATAGAAGAAAGCTCTACCTCTGTTCGTAACCTAAGCTCTGGAGCCAACATTTCCCGCGATTTCTTTTCTGTCTCGCGCCTGGCTTTCACTCCCTTTTCTCTATTCTTCCTTCTAATATTCTCCCCTGCTAACAGAGAATAATAATTTCTCGATGATGCTGATTTGGATTTTGGATTGGAAGCCCATAGGCCGGCCCATTATGCACTAGAGATCGGGATTGGGCTTTGGATTGAGAGATAGAAAAACGAGGCGGGAAGCAGAAAATTAAACCACACATTTTTTTTAGAGATTTTTTTTTAAAAAAACAAAAAATAGATAAGAAACTCTTTAATTTTATATAATTTTTTATACTATTTATAAACTATTGAATTTAAATATTATTAACAATTGAAATTATATCTTATGTGTATATTAATTATGATAAATTAATTATATACAAATAACTTGTATTATATTTAATTTCAACCGTTAAAAATATTTAGATTCAATAAATTATATAAAATTAAGAAGTTATCCATTCTTTCCCTAAAACAAAGTGAGTGGGTCTATGTGCACTCCAAAATTTATTTTCAAGTTCCAACAACTTTTCAAGGCCAACTTAAGATTTTTTGTGTCTTAAAATGATATGTTTCTATTGTACTGAAAAAATAATTAGATATAAAAAGAATCAGTTAAATATTAGGTAAATTTTATTTTTAAAAGTGATTTGTGCATTTAATAAATTTTATTGTTAGAATATTGTAATAATACTAATGATCAAAATGTATATTTATGAACAAAAATTATCTTTAGGGTGTGCATGTGTGTGTATGTGTATATGACAAACAATTATAAAATTTTAATTACATTTACAAAAGAAAAAAGAAGTTAAAAAGTAATAAAAAGAAAAATATATTATTTAGGTTTAAAAATATTATTAAGATTGTAATTATTTTATATTCTAATTAAAGTTAAAATTTAATAATTAGTTTAGGGTTAATTTTGAGTTTTTATAATTTTTAAATAGATATATTTGGTATTATAATTTAAAATAAAATTATTTTTTAAAAATTAGATTTTAAAAGAACTCTTTGCAATTTCAAATAAAAATAATGAAAATTCTATTCTTTTCTATATTTTTAATTAAATTAAATAAAATTAAATGATTTAATAACTATACCAAATATATCTAATTAAATACATAACACTAAAATTAATTCATTTATAATAATTAATATTCTCGTCTTATTTAAAAATTTATTTTCTTTTAAATATTCCAAAAATGCTTATAACCCTATTATTTTTCTCCAAATATTTAAAAGAAAAGGCATCTTTGGAAACAAGATAGGAGTAATAAATTATAATATATTAATTAAATTTTGGTATTATGTGCTAATAGAATTAATAAATTCTATATTTCTTATTAAATAATTTAATTTAATTTTACATTTTTTCATGAATATTATTTAATTTTTTAAATTAGGTATACTATATATAAAACATAAAATATTTTAATGTTTTATTTATTTTTTTGATAATTACATATCAGATTATTAATAAGAAAATAAAATAAGAAAGTTAGAAATATTTTAATTTATGAGTTTGCTACAACTTATTATTAGAATTTTTTAATAGTATTTTTTTCTAAATTTTATATTAAAATATATTTTTTTTAATTTTTAACATTTTAATTTTTAGTAGGGTGTGAAATAGGAGTAAATGACTATAATGGAAAAGAGAGTAATAACAGTTTTGTCCCTTAACTTTGACAAAACAATAAACGAGGACACACTTTAACAAATTTTAACATTTTCATCGCTGTTATTATAGAGTCAAAATTAAGGACAAAAATGAACATAGCCATTAAAGATTTTATTTTTCTTCATCTTCACCAGATTAAAACTCCAAAAACACAATCCTCTTCTTCTTCTTTGCAAATTCACAAAAACCACCCAAGTACCCAACCATCAACAATGGCTTTATCAGTGGCATTGAACAATCTTTATCACAACAATCTTCAACCATTTTTTATTGGGTTTTGTTGTTGATATTTGGGTTCTTCTTGCTAAAAATTAGAATCCTCTTCTTCTCCTCTACAAATTCACGGAAACCACCAAGTCACCAACCATCAAAGATGGCTTAATCAACGAAATTAAACAATCTTCACCATATCAAACTTCAACCATTTTTTTCTAGGTTTTGTTGTTGGTATTTGGGTTTTTTCTTACTAAATTTACTGTAATAATGAGTGGGTGGTGATGAAATTCCTTGCATTGTTTTATTGGTGAAATTGCTTAGGTTAATTTGATGCTAAAATTGCTTAGGTGAAATTGCTTTCAGGTGGATTGGCTACATTTGTAGAGTTTTAATTTGTAGAAGATAAAAGAAAAATAAAATCCCTAAGGGTTATTTCTATTTTTGTTCTTAATTATAGCTCCGTCATAATAATGGGGATGAAAATGTTGAAATTAGTCAAAGTGTGTTTTAATCTGTTGTTTTGTTAAAGTTCAGGGATGAAACTATTATTACCCGAATTAAAAAGATTATAATTTATTTTATTATTTTGCTAATACTTTGAGACGAAAATGAAAATAAATATAACATATCAACTAAGTCAATAGGATATGTGTATATTTCTTCAAATTTCAAAAGTGTTTGCCAACCCTAAACTCAAAAGGGATATCTTAAGGATGCTAATTTAGGATGTGACACGATTATTCGTCACGAATACGATGCCATTAAATAGATTCAAAATTAAAAAATTTAACACAAATAATAATCGTATCGTATTTGTATCGATATAATTATTATTCATTTAAAACATGATTAGTTAAACATATAATTATATCTTAAATAAATAATTATGTGGTTTCTTAGACAAATAATTCTGTCTTTAACAAATAATTATATCTTAAATAAATAATTAAGTTTAAATTAATCGTATTTTAAATTAATAACCATGTTCAAACGAATCACTTCTTAGATAAATAATTATTTCTTAAACAAATAATCGTATTTTAAACGAATTGTGTCTAAATAAACGAGTCATATTCAAATTTAACGAAATTAATACGAATAATAAACGAATCATATTTATATCAAATAAAATAATAAACTAATCGTATTCGTGTTAATCCAAATATGATACCTTTATTTAAATTATTACCTCTAAAATACCTGTCATTTTTAAATTATTTTTCAATTTTTGTATACATGAAAATAGATTTTTAAGGATTTGAAAATGTAAAAAATAATAAAATAATAGTTTTCAGTGAATTTCGAGTTGGTTTAAGATATTTTAATTTTAATTTAATAATTCTATAAAAATAACGATTTTTATAGTATATTATAATAATAATTATTTATAACCGTATTATAATATAACTCTATCCGCAATCTTTACATACCACGCATGTAGTCTTTGCAAAACTGACGTACAAAAATATTTGTGTTAGAAAAATGTTGTTGATGTTGAAAAGCAAGGACTATGTTCATTTTCCTTTCCTTCACAACATGGAAAGTAGAATACACCATAGAGTAGACTACAAAATAAAAAAAGATAAGAAGGTTTGAAAATTCACTCTCTGCTAGCTATGGGTCCCATATCGCATTTTTTTTATCAAGAACTTAACTGCTTTGATATGCTTAAAGCAATATATATATATATATAGGACCAAGTATTAATTTAGATATAACTTCCCTCTTCAATTAACAATAGAATAGGACAAGGCTTCGTACAATTTCAACATTGTTTTATGAATTCCCAATATATTTAATTGTATTTTACTATTATAAATCTTATTTAAATATTTTTAAAAAAAATTAAAATAAGTTTAATTCTAACACATCACTTACAAAAATCTACACTCAATTTTAATAAAATTTATCTAAACTTGAACCCTTTTCTTTTTAAGAAAAGAAAGTAAATACTTACAAACTGAACTTTTTTTTTATAATATTTTTATCACTTATAAAATTAGTTATATTTAATGGTTATGTAAATGAATTCAAATAATTATTTTAATTTTTATTGATCAGAAAATTTGAATACAAGACAATAAGATCAAATAGGTTCGAATTTAAAAAATTTAACACAAATAATAATCGTATTGTATTTGTGTCGATATAATTATTATTTATTTAAAACACAATTGTTTAAGATATGATTAGTTAAATATATAATTGTATTTTAAATAAATAATTGTGTAGTGTCTTAAGCAAATAATTATATCTTAAATAAATAACTGAGTTTAAATTAATCGTATTTTAAATTAATAACCATGTTCAAACGAATCACTTTTTAGATGAATAGTTATTTCTTAAATAAATAATCGTATTTTAAATGAATTGTATCTAAATAAACGAGTCACATTCAAATTTAACGAAATTAATACGAATAATAAACGAATCATATTTATATCAAATAAAATAATAAACGAATCATATTCGTGTTAATCCAAATATGATACCTTTATCTAAATTATCACCTCTAAAATAGCTGTCATTTTTTTAAACTTTAAGAATATGCCAATTTCTTATTTTTTTAAAACTATTAAAATTAATCGATGCAATTCAATTCAAAAATATTTCTATATTATTTTCTCTTAAAAAAATCATATATATTGTACGAGATATTTCTTACCTTTTTTTTAATAGAAGTGGCCAAATTACGTGACTGTTTAGTGCTTTCGATGTCACAATAACAAATTAATAATTTTAAAAAAAAAATAATGTATTCTCGATGTTGGTCTACGAATAAATAAATGCAAAATGTGCATGCAGATGTTCATGACTAGATATTGGTAGATTATACTATAATACATTGAATATATTATTACATTTATTTCTTTAATATAAAATTTGAAATATATTACATAAAAATTAAAATTTTGGCGTTAAATTTTAAATTTTAAGATAAATTTAAAAAAATTAAAATACACAATATTAAATTTAGAAAAAGTAATAGTAACACTAAAGTATTCTAATCAATTTCGTCATTGCTTAATTGCACTTCCTTTTAAGGTAGGAAAGAACACCCATAAAAAGCATTATCTTTAAATTAGGTAGGGATTGATTATAATACAACAATATATTGTTACATATGCCTTTTTTTTTCCCAAATTTTAGGTTACATGTATAATTTTTGAGTTACTTATTTCGAATTTTGAGTTTTCAATATTTATTTTAAATTTTAAATTTTATTTTAGAGTTTCAACTTTTAAACAGTATATTCCAAAATTTACATTGTGAAAAAAAGGAAAAAAAAATGTGAGAATAGACCCAATATATTGTAGTCAAGTCTAACCCAAAAATTATCAATCATCAATTTCTTTTAGAAGTAATGTTATAAATTATAAATTATAAATTTGAAATTTGATCTATATGATATGGTATTCATAACGTGAATAGTGAGACATAATGATAAATAATTTTAAAAATTATAAAAATATACTATCTACGTGATAAATCAAATCAATAAAAATAAAATCTATATATGTATTAATAAAGTCCATAACTTTTTAACTATATATTCTCCTTTTCAAGAATTTTATTTTTTACTAATTAGAAAATAATTTGATATTTAAATTTCATAAATTTTTAAAAATATTTTTAATATAAAAATACGTTAAAAAATATAACAAAAAATGAGATTTTAGAGACAAATATTTTTTACTTATAGATTTATTTAACACATATTTTTAATTATAAGATCCAACTATCTTTTATCCTATACAATTTAAAAGGTTGGATATATGAATATAAATTTTTCATTTTAAAATGATGATTCAAATTTTGAGTAATTTCTTGGAACGTTTCTATTTATTGCCAAATAATGGATTTGTTCGCCAAATTTGTTAACATTCCTCTATTTTATATAATTTTTTTTCACGTATTTGTGAGGATAGAATGGTTCTCACTCTATGCGAACATAAAAATCTTACCAATGTATAAGTAGATATCTAGACTATCCTATCATAATAATTATATAAACTATTAGTAAACTTATAACTATTATAATGTTAATTTTTTTTAAAAAATTGATGATTGAATTGTATCTATCACTGGTTAAAAATTTATATCTTAATTTAAGTGTTCTACCATATTAATGGACTTAACTACAATATATTGAAAGTATTGTTACTATTTTTTTTTATGTAAAACTTAAAATATACAATATAAAAATACAATATTTAACATAAAATTTAAAATTTAAGATAAATTTTGAAAATTGTAAACTTGAAATCTTTCGCATAGAAAAAAAGGAGAACATTTTTTATTAACTATTAAAGTTATATTATCATAAAATCATATATAGTACACTCATAAAAAATACAGACTCTTTTATATAATTCATAAGTCATTTCTATTTTAAAGGTCAATTTAAAATAAAGATGACTCATAAATGGTATTTGACAATCTCGTTTTGTAGATATATGATAGCATAACTGTTGTTATTAATATATAATAATAATTAAGATAAAATTATATCATAACAATGAGTAGTATAATTTTTTTCACTATTAATTTCAGATTTCTCTTCTCGTCAGATATAGAGCTTCTCTTCATTTCCAGTGAGATTTTCTCATTTCTCCTTAGTTTTTTGTTTTCATTTTCTTAATAAATGCATATTTCCATCTACATCTATGGTGCTTTCTCTTTACGTGATGGATTTCATCCATCTCATGGTACGTTATCTACACCTTGATTCATACCTATGTTGGTTTAATGAGTTTTTGCTTGTTTATTTTGTTGTAATAGCTTTATCTTTCAAATCCAAAATGTTTAAGATTTGTAAGAGATGTGAAGAATCTATTTTTCAAACTTGCAAGATATGCTACTATATTACAAACGATCAATTGCAGTTTTAATTAAAAGGATCTAACAAGAGGAAGGAGAGTAAAAGCACATAGTGAAGGAAAATCTTCTTAGGAAAGCTTTATTTTAAAATTAATTTTCTTATTCAGATTATCAAAAGACAACGAATGTGTGGGTGTTACTCTAATCTTCTCCTTATATTTTAGTAGGCTTAAGATCTATTTGATTGTTATTGTGATTAATCTTTGTGCAATCAGTACTGAAATGGGTATAAATCTGCATGTTATACTCTCTCCTGATATGGAATGAAATATTCTTGCTGCTTCTTAAAAAAAAAAATGCACTAATTCTATTTCAGCAGTGCTAGGTGTTAAGTTTTTTCTTTAATAATAATAAGAAAAAATGTTTATTATCTCTCTATTTTTTAAGTTAATATCTTATTATTTTCTATATTTTTTTAATACTTTATTACTTCTTTAATTTTTTATTTTAATATTTAATTTAATTAATTTATAAAATAGTAAAAAATAAAAAAAGTATTTAAAATACTTAAAAATAAAATTAAAATTTAAAAAAAGTGACACAATATTAAAAAAATATTTAAATAAGTAATAAAATATTATTAAAAAAACAAAAGGTAATGAAAATTTTTTCTCCTAATAATAATAATAACAATTAATAAGATAATTATGTGGTGGTCGAGTAAGATGCGCATATAGACAGCCTGGCATGTGCAAGATACTCTTGGGCCCCACCCAACTGACAACCTCACGAGGCGTAGTCATTGTCTTATTTACCGGTCAAATCAAGATTCCTTTGGTCAACAGGCGCACTTTAGAATAACCCATCTGAGCCGACTGTTTAGTTTAACATCCCAATTGCCAAATTGCCTACTTCGACTTGTCTCCAAGTCTACCGTGTACCACAAAATTCTGCTGTAGGTGGTAAAAATAAAAAATTACAAATTAAGAGGTTAGTTGATTGACACTACGTTGATATAAACTTATAAATATTAAATAATATTATGTTAATAAAAATATTTACATATTAAATAATTTTATTTTATCATGTTGTTTAGTAGTCTCGTCGAATTTCATCTTTTCATTATCCAGATGTAAAATTTTTGGAGAGTAGAACTCGCTTAAAAAGAGTATAGATATTCAAATTATGTTATAATAGTATTAAAATCTCAATAAAAAAATATATATAAAAACATGAATAAATTTTAAAAAAAATATCTACTTACCATAATGTTATTCTTATTGTACAACATTACAAATATGTAACTTATAATTTTCTATTAATAATATAATGTTAAAAAAGATATAAATTCTTAAGATTTAATTTATTTAACTCATTAATATCAATAATTTTAAAAATACTTAATATTTAAATAATTTCATATGCAAGAAAACTTAAACTTTTTTAGGAGAACGTATATATTTATGATGCTTTTTTTAGACGTTATTTATTAAATTATTTTTGTAGATATATATATATATCTAATTCTTGGGCATACTATAATCAAGAGAATTTTCATTTATTTCAACCGATTAAATACTTATTTTCTAATTTGTTAAGGATTTAAAAATGACAATTAGTTGTCAATTTATAGCACCATTCATTACGAATAGATAACGTGGCTCAGATAACTTAGTTGTCAATTTGGTTTTTACTAGTGAAGAGATTAAAAAAAGAAAGGTTGATTTTCTAGTGATAATATTTTCTAGCAATACTAATTAGCATTATTAAAAACATAAATACTTTCTTTTAACACTCATAATTAAATTAGAATATAATAGCATTATATCATATAGTTTATCAATATTATGACTTAGTTAGGTATTTTAGTGTTCTACCGTAAAGGTATTAAATATATCAGTTTTTATTGAGACCCGCATGTTTTCTAATTAATATTTGATAATGCTATTATCTCACAACAATTATAACTTTAAAGATACGATACTTTAATATTAAACAAAACTTATAAATAAAATAATTGTAAGAATAATAATGAAAAACAGACCCTTTATACAATCTACATAACATAAATTGATGTGGTATGATACTATTAATATATATAAATATAATTTTTAAAGATAATATAATTAATTTTGAAACATATTTAACATACTGAGCCATCTCAAATTTAAATAATAACAGAGGGTAATCAATTTTTTGCAAGTAAAGTTTTTCAATTTTTATTGAAAATTCTTTTACTTTTTATAAAAGAAATACAAAATTATATGATCATATCATCTTAATTTATATTTTATAAGTTGTCTACAAAATTTGTATTGATATAGTATTATAATTTTACCATAATCCTCAACCTTTGGCTGGTTTTATGTATATAGTGGGCAACACAAGCGTGGCCAAAGCAGCAAATGCAATCCACCTAGAACGCGCACGAACCACATTTGTTTTCTAAAAGTTGACACCTAACGTAAGCACTTGTCTCTTGTCACTTTGCATGGCTGCTTCTTATATCACATGTACGAGCTCCCCTACAAGATATCCACTCAGATCCTTCCACCTCATCCGCAGTCCCGAAACTGTTGGGGACCCCACATCGCACTCCTTCAATCACGGACCTTTAAATACGAATGAGTGCATGGTCGTGAATTCATGATGCGGTTCGTGTCATCGGACCATCTTCTCGTTGCGTAATTGCATTTGCTAGCTCTCTCTCTCTCAGCAGCCGGCACTCAGCAGAACGGCCATGGCGATTTCTTCTTTCATTTTGTTCTGCTATTTGCTTATTTCCTTGTTGTCACACGCTGCTTCCTCTTACATGTATTCTGGTAATCATTTGAAAACATATCAATCATATTTTGCTCATTTCAATGCAGCAGATAATGTTCTTATTTGCTGTTTCTTTGGTGAATTTGTGAATTGAAAATACAGAAGATAGAAGGGATGATTTGTTTCCTGAAATCTTAAGGGGAGAGGCAGTAACCAGGCTCAATGAACTTGGAAAGGTAAATGATAGAACACCCATCTCTATTGTTTTGATTATTATTATTATTGTTATTACTATGTAATCTTATTCTTTTCTGGATGACTGATACTGATTTTGCTTTCACCAGTTCTTGGATTTAAATAAATTGGACCCTTTGACTACTTTGGCTATTTGTCAATGTTTTTGACTGGATTCACGTTTAATATATGATAATATTGATGATCTTAAAATCAAATACATGATTATTAGTTGGGTTGTTTTTGTATAAAATAATGGTGAAATTTGATCCAGTTGTCAATAATATAAACTTTAATTGAATCGCTATCATTAGTTGACTGAATAGACAATGTATAGGGGACCCTTATCTTTTATTACTTTGTGGTAGTGAAATTTGGTTATTCTTTAATGGAGGAAAATTTTTTGTCTGAATTAACAGGTGAGTGATGCTCATGGGTATCTTGAGAGGACATTCATGAGCCCGGCTTCAGTGAGAGCAGGGAATCTTATTCGTCAATGGATGGAGGATGCCGGTTTGAGAACGTTAGCTTTCTCTCTTCCTAATGTTTTCGATAGAGTTTTTGAAACTCTTGTTGATGTTCTTATTGATTTTGCAGGTGGGTGGACCAGATGGGCAATGTGCACGGTCGGGTTGAGGGAGTGAATGCAAGTGCTCAAGCTCTGTTGATTGGTTCTCATCTGGTGATGCTCTTATTTCTGACTATACTCCTTCTAATCTAAGTTTTTGTTGTAGTTTCGTAAAGAGGAATTTGTTGGCAAGTATTACATGGAACATCAATGCTGATAGTTGTCAGTTCCCTGTTCCAAATAGGATACTGTTGTTGATGCTGGAATATTTGATGGGTCATTAGGTATAATCACTGCAATATCTGCATTGAAGGTCTTGAAAAGCACTGGGAAGTTAGGAAACCTAAAAAGGCCAGTTGAGGTCAGTGATCTATCTCTAATATTTTCATGTTCATTTTGTTTCTTCTTAAGATTTGCTTGAGCTGTATCCTGTATAATTGTATTGGTGCCTCCAATCCTTTGGTTCCTTGCGAACATTTTAGAATGTAGAACTAGGAATTCCTTTAGAACTGTCATTTGAGATTATGAATTTGTTCAAGTTGTGAGAGCAGCTGTTCTTCCTACGGCAGATTTCTAAGCCTTGGCTGTTGAACTCTGCAGGTTATTGCATTTAGTGACGAGGAGGGTGTCAGGTTCCAAACTACTTTCTTAGGCAGTGCAGCTGTAGCCGGTGTTTTACCAGTTTCAGCACTGCGAATATCCGATAAGAGGTTTCCTTGTGAACTTTAACCTTACCGATTATAATGCTGATCTTATCAGTAAATTTATTGATAATTCTTGGGCAGTGGCATGACAGTGCAAGATACTCTCAGGGAGAACTCTATAGACATTGCAGAGCAAAGTTTGTCACAGCTCCAGTATGACCCGGCATCTGTTTGGGGTTACATTGAGGTATATCGACCCCACACTGTGCTCACTTAAGAATGAACTAAATTGATTACCCTTCTCAACAGTTAGCGGTGAAAATTTGGTTATTTGAGAGTCTAGTTTTCTGGAGAAGAGTTGACGACAAATGTATTGATTCAATGCCACAGGTTCACATTGAACAAGGACCTGTACTAGAATGGGTTGGTTTTCCTCTCGGAGTGGTTCAAGGCATTGCTGGACAGACACGATTAAAGGTAATGTGAAGATCTTTTGCCATATTGCTCTAAGCTTCACAGAAGATACTAGAAGGTGATCCCTGTTGTTACCTCGGGCTAATTATCAATATGAAATCTAAGCGGTATTAACAAGGCAAAAGCATTATTATCGCATGAATGCTGTTTAGCTGGTGAAGATAAATATTGTTCAACTTTACCAAAAGACTAAAACGTCTGAAAACATTGATTATTGAGGATGGCCAAGAAATGACATGTTAATAAGTTGGAGTTTTGTTGTTATAAGGATGCCAATCTCGATGGATGGTAAACTAGAACAACACTTAAATATGTTTACGACTTTAATGGTCTTACAAATTTAGATAACAAATTAGCTGCAACATAAATTTTGTTGAATATGCAGCAAGTTATACATGTGGGTTTCACCTTATCTGACAAAGGAAAATTGCTTCGACGATGAAAATTTGCTTTGACTCTACTTTGAAGAACCTAGAGGCAAGGAGAAAGGTATAAATAAACAGTGGTTGGATTCATACTAGTTCTCGAAGTGAGAAAAGATATGATTGCTTGTGTTTTATACAGGACAAGATCATACATTGATCATGATCAAATGTCCTTTTCTTTGGTTTCAAAGTCTTTCAAAAGAAAACAAATTTAATTATACTCTGAGAGATTTCATCTTTCTATGGCCCCATCAATTGGAGAACGGATTATCAACTGATTTAGATTCAATAGGTTCTGCATTTATCTTCTGCTGTTGAAGCAGAAAACTACACTTTAAGATGTTTATCCATCTGGAAAGCCATCGCCTTATTATTTGTGAAAAATGGGTGGAAAGGTAGCATAAGACTCAAATAGTGCTTTTGCATGAAAGTTGAGTTAATCTGATAGAGCAGTTTTGTGTGCACGAACTTTCCAGGTTACCGTAAGAGGCTCACAAGGGCACGCCGGAACAGTTCCAATGTCAATGCGTCAAGACCCCATGGCTGCTGCTGCAGAATTAATTGTACTGCTTGAAAGACTTTGCAAACATCCGAAAGATTTTCTGTCTTTTAATGGTCATTCCAACGGTTCCACATTGGAATCACTATCCACTTCTCTCGTCTGTACTGTTGGAGAGATCTCAACCTGGCCAAGTGCAAGCAATGTCATTCCAGGCCAGGCAAGATATATTTCTCTCTTGATGATGCCTAGCTTATTAACAAGCTCCATCGGCAACACTCTATTCTGTTGCCAACTCTGTTTTTAAATATCTGAACTGAACTAGAAATAAACATTTACAGGTTACGTTCACTGTGGATTTACGTGCAATTGATGATGAGGGACGCGAGACTGTTCTTTATGAACTATCCAATCAAATGTATCAAATGTGTGAAAAACGTTCTGTTTCTTGCATTCTTGAACGTAAGGTGAGAGAGTTACCTCCTATTCTGCTTACAACCCAGAATATCGAATTAACTCTGTGCAACGGTTTGTTTCAGCATGATGCAAATGCAGTAATCTGTGATTCCGATCTAAGTTCACAGCTGAAGTCTGCATCCTATGCTGCACTCAAGAGAATGACAGGCGAGACTCAACATGAAGTTCCAGTAATAATGAGTGGCGCTGGACATGATGCAATGGCCATGTCTCATCTAACCAAGGTTTGTTATTGCTTGTGCTGGGTTTCCAACTATCATAAGAGTAAAATTTCTTCCAACAATCTGTATGGTAATTACATGCATGATTTTGAACAGGTGGGGATGCTATTTGTCAGATGTCGCGGAGGAATCAGTCATTCCCCTGCAGAACATGTGCTGGATGATGATGTATGGGCTGCTGGTTTGGCAGTTCTAACATTTCTTGAAACCCATGTGTGAAATGTAAAAATTCTGTAATCATTTAGTGACAGTACAAAGTAGTTCTTTTTAATAAGTCTTAAGTGGACAGTATGCCTCAATTTGTAAAATTCCATTTGCACATACAGTACGAACATTTTCTAGGATTGTTAGCACTGATAACAATAGGTTCTTGCAGAAATATTTTCTATTCATTTGCAGAATGCATAGATTGTGGGAGGCTGTAGCTGAATAGTTCAGAAACTTTAAATACACCTTGTCAAAGATCAAAATTTACCATAAAACTGTTCTCAGGAATAATAACTATCGAGTTCAGCAATGTCCACTCACGATCTGCGAAGCATATGAATATATGAGCACAGACCATAACAATTATAATAAATACAAAAGGATTTTGTTGATTTCTTCTAAGATTAGCTTAAAATAAATATAAATTTTATTTGTTTAAAATTCATTATGAATCTCTTATAAAAGTCTCTTCCAAGGCTAGAGCCTCTTGCATGAAAAATCTTAAGAAATAACATATTCTATGGAATGATGAAAATTATCTTTTATATAAATACATAGTTCATGATATGAAATACATTTCTTTTACAGCTATGTTTGATAAAAATCCATCAGGACATGTCTCAATGTATTAGACCTACCTTAGCCCTAAGCTATTGTTCCATATGATTCTGCAAAACTAACACCAAGCCTCAGCAACATCAATGAAAATCCAAATTGAATATTTCTTATATGTAGTTAGCATTGCAAATCCCTAGTGCTTGAGTTGGTGGAACTTACTTCCCAACAGGTGGCTGCTGTGCCAACTGTTGCAGCTGATGAACAACGTGAGACATTCTAGGGCGCATAGAAGGGACATGCTGCGTACAAGCATATACAAGGTCCACCACTTTCTGGACAACACCAGCTTCTGGAATATTGGAGGATGAAGAGGATATCAGGGGATCCAAGAGCTCCAGGTAGCGATGTGATTGCACCAAAGGCGTGGCCCATTCAAATATACTCTGCCAACCCACTGAGTCAACTGCTTGTGCCGGTCGACGTCCACTTACAATTTCCAGGAGCAGTACTCCAAAGCTGTAAACATCACTTTTTGTTGTAAGCTCATTTCTATAAACAAATTCTGGAGCAAGGTATCCATATGTGCCACCTGCCATCACTGTTCTCTCCTGCATCACTTCCCATGGCACAAATTTTGACAGACCAACCCCCATCAAATGTGCTCCAAACTCTTCATCAAGCAATACATTACTGGCACGAATATCACGATGCACAACATGTGGCTTAACCTTGTCATGCAAGAACCTGTTTCAAGATGTTATGGAATGAGGAGTGAGAAACCAAGCAAATAAAACACATCAAGAAAAAAACCATGTAGTAAATAAACGATGCAGGATGGATATTTTATCACTTGGAACCAAACTTATGACAATTTCAAAAATTAATAAATTCCTTTAATCTTTCTGTAAAATTTTGGTAAAGAAAGAAAAAAAAAAGGAACAAGAAAGGCTAAAAAGATGCACACCATACCTCAATGACAGTAATTCAACTGCCCCCCACCCCTCCCAAACAAGACTATAATTCAGCTACATACAATTGCAACAAAAATTTATGTTCAAAATTTTTTACTAAACATAGTACTCATAACTAATAAGTTGTCCTCATTAAGTGTAATCCAGATGCAAAACAAAGCGTTTAGTTTTATAGTTAATGGTTATTCTCATCTAGACAGGAAGATGTATTGCCAATACGAATATTATCAAGGATAGCAAACAATCGAGTTGTATGTACACAATTCCTTGAACAAGAGTAACGCCAATCACAGAGCTAATAGCATAGAATTGAATTTACTTAAATTAGAGGCCAAAAATATTGCACTTACGCAATTCCTTGTGCAAGAGTTGTGGCAATTTTCATTCTCATCGACCAATCCAAGCTCCGCCCTCCCCTTGGTATGTGGTGTAGCCATCTATCCAAAGGGCCATTGACTACAAACTCATAAACAATATAGCGGTCCCCATGATCATAGCAGCAACCCTTCACAGCCACCAGATTTGGATGGTGAAGTCTAGCAACCCTTCCAATCTCAGAATAGAACCCTTTTTTCCGCTGAAAACTAGATCTTTTTAACCTCTTAACTGCCACCCTTGATCCGTCAGCTAGAATGCCACTATATGTGCTACCTGTTTTGGAGTCTCCCAAAAGACGATTCCCTTCACTGAAATTCTTTGTAATGGACCTCAATTCCTCACTGGTAAACACCTTCCACGATGGGGGAACTAATGCAGAAGCTGCTGGATTAGACAATTTCCGAGACTTTCTGCGTCGCTTGCTGCGCCTATATGCAAGGAGCCAAACCACAATGGCAAATGTTGTCAGGAGGATTAACCCACTTACGACTCCAAGTATAATTAAGTATTCCCTATGGCAGTGCAAGTAGTGGCATTCGTTCTCTGGGAAAAAAGGACAGAGAAATGTCAAAAAGGTTCTCTCGATGAGGATGATAAAATGATATCAAACAAATTAACAAAGAACTGGTCCCCTAAATAATCAAAGCAAATTATACCCACATAACCAAAATAATTTGAAGGAAAAATTCATTTATCTACACTATGTTCGGTCCAAAATCACGCCCATACACTTCATTTAATAAAGCATTCAAACCTATATTTATTTAGTCAAAAAGCAACAAAAACTATAGAGATATCATCAAGAGACCAAAAAGGAATAATCAAAAGCCTATACGATGTAGCTTTTTGATGAATTTTCGATCATGGTGTAAAGACTTCATATTTTAAAAACATAATGCATGTGGATAATATTCTCCCAATGTAATTTGAGAGGGCAAATTTAGTGAAAGAAATCCTGATGTGATATTTAAGTGAGGTCTTACCAAATTCAACCATGCAAATATAAGGATAAGATGCATTGCATCTCTCAACCACAAGAGATCTAGATCGATTAGTCACCAACGTACACAAATTAAATGAAGCATCACACGGCAATTTGGTACAACTTGAATTGATAGATTCTTCTGAAATGATTGACTCATTCCATTTTGATGTATTATCAGACCACTTCCAACCAAAACCGAAAGTAGTGTTAATGCCTCTTCCTCCAACCCAGCAGCCATGGACAGCTTCACCACATAACTCCTGAGCAGCGTTTTGCTCTTCATATGATGTCAGCGCTGCCAAGTGTCCACCAATGGCTTTACAGTGGGTTTCTGACTCATCCCATGACTGAAATTTTCCAGTATATCCAAAGCACTTGCTCTTATCTGGACTGAGAATCCAACCAGAACCACACAGTGCTGTTCAGCGAGAGAATAGAAAAAGTTCAATAAAACGTTTTTACATAAATAATATGGAAGAATAAGAAAAACATATGGCATATTCTCTAATAATCTATACTGCTAAGAAAATTTATGGGAGTACTAGAACTTTGTGCAATATAAAGAAGTATCATCAGAACAGGGAGATTCCAAAAGAATGCCTCTGGGCCCATCAAATGATGGACATCTTAAATCCATGATTCTTTTTCCTTCCAGGAATCAGGTTTAATACACATCATGCAGTCATATATGTAATTAGCTAATTTTCAGCATTACATCGTGATACCAAAAGCAAAACAATAAGTTCAACATCTAACAACTTACAAAGGGAATTTATGCAGTTCAGGACCAAAATAGAATCAGTGTCTCAGTTTAAGTGAGCCATTATCCAGAACCATGGAGATTGAAAAAGTCATATAACAACAAAATAAAGGATCATGACTTCATACATGGATAATACTGGAAATATCTGGTAATAAAATAACTTTTCTCCAAATCTCAATCACACTATGGACATTGTCATGGCCCAAAATATTTTAAATATATAACATGTAGAAATAACTAATTATAAGACATTGCATTTGAATGGCTGGACACATGGGCCTCAGTAGTATATGATGGATTTAAAGAAAAAAGAATATAACATCATATGTACCATTTTTTGCAGTATCCATAGTACACAATTATCTTTTAAGCAGTATTAAAGAGGAACCTAAAATAATGCTCTTGAAATAGGCTTGAACTCAACTACAACCAAGAACATCTGGAAATAATGAAATTTGACATTCCAGCTCAAAGCCCTTTCAAACAAATCATATATTTTTGAAGTCTTAGCACAAGTAACATATCGCGCAGGAGAGACGGAGATAAGTGCTGACGTTTCCTCCCTAGTTTGTCATCAACTGCTAGTTTCTTAATAATCCAAGATCCAAAACGGTTAGAACTATAGGAGATATTTACTGCCTTCTATCTATTAAGCAAGTTCTTTCCATACTTCACATTTTTCTAATGAGACAATACTGTTGGCACTCTAATTTTAATTTCTCATATTTTACATTGTTAATAATAAAAGAAGTGAAGTGGAAAAAAGTTAACAGTTGGGTGCCAATAGAATTTCCCTTTCAAATTATAGGTTAATTCAGATCTTTAATATGATTTACTGTTATTCATTGATTATTGAGGAATTCTTCAAAAATAAGACATCCATGGGACTATTTACTAATGTTTCTTCCTAGACAAGAAGGTGTTAGCAGTACATATTAGTAATAATTCCACATTGTGCCAAATTGATATGTACCAAATAGTTAGTTTGGTTGCCAAGATAGCTTTGAAGAGAGGTGCATGAAGGACCTTAGCACATGTTGTGAGTCTCCTAAACTAGTTTTGCACTAATTTTTCAGTTCACAATTATAACCAACTAACATTTCTTCAAGATACTTTCAACTTATTTATCCCCAACAATTATTAAAAAGAAAAAGGGAAAGAAGAAGAAAGATATTCTTTTTCACCCTATGTTTGCACCTTATTAAATCATTGTCAATGATGTGTTTGTCCATTTATTAGTATTTACTATATATATACAAAAAATCCGATGCTCTTTCTTCTGGAGTATACAAATGATCTTCCATTAAGTCACTTTAACTCTGAAAGAGCAAACAAATATCGTCTAGAAAAGTGACTTATTAGTCTAAATTTTTATATTCACCAACTAACATGTGAAATTTAAACATAAAATTCCAAAAGTTCACAATATTTCACAAACTAATTTTGCAAACCCATTGTCTAATTCATTAAAAGAATGAAATGCGAAACATTTTTCCAAATGCCAAAAAAAAAGATGGAAACAAATATTGTCCCATATTTCTAGTACAACCAATTTGGAACAAGCATTTATCCATGTACCTATACCTTTACTGTCTTCATTCTTTGAAGCAACCAATTGCGCATTACTTGACTGATTTGAGATCTAAGAAACAAAATGAAGCTTCAGAATACAAGCCCACAAAATAACATACATAATTCCTCCAATTTGCAAAACCATCTGCCCCTCCCCCCAACCACCCATGAAAAAACAAAGAGGGAAAAGCAGTGATCTTACAGAATCTGAAGCCACAAGCTGGAACACATTATAACCAATCAAAAGCAGTATCACTTGCAGAGAGACCAGCTTCACTTCCATCAGAACCACTAACAGAAGACTAGAAACAAAAACAAAGAGTTGAGGATAAGATAATAGCCCAATGGTATTCATACAAAAGCAATAATTAACCCTAAAATCACATGTTACCTAATTGAGCAAGAATTTCACTTCTTTCAGACCCAAATTGCAAATGTATATATATATATATATATATATATATATATATATGTATATGTCATCAAAACTGCATTTGAAAATTATTTCTATTTGTAAAGCAAATTATCCTAAGTAAAAACGATAATGAGTTCAATTTAAAAGCAATAAATCAAAACCCTAAAAACACATAGCACCAACACACATATGAATGAAAAATCATAAAAAAATGAAAAAGCAAGAAAGTAAATGAAACCTTAATTCTCCATCTAGCTACCCAAAACAGCAGAAAACAAAATATAAAAAAACCTTAAATTTTCTTCCCATTAATCATTTCTCATTGTTTCTCAGTAACCAAACAATTAGTACGACAAATGAAAATTTGATCAAATGGGAAATGAAATAGTACCGTGAAATGAAATGGGTTCAACTCAACTTCACATTTTTAGCGTAGACTTGGAAGCTTTCGCTGACTGATGAGTAAATTCTTTTCTTTAATGCCCTTTTTACAGTTGAGAACGAGTGTTGTTGGTAGTTGGTTTGATGTTTCCGCATTTCGTCAGGACGCTGATAATTTTCTATTTTTATATTTTCAAATAGGTAATAATGTTTTCATCCCTAATCTTCAGAGAATAATAACTTGGGATAGGTTTTTCTTAATTATTAACATTTTAGTCCCTGTAGATTGGTTGTCCACTCCAAGATAGGCAACTCGAATTTGAGTTGATTTTCGGTACAATCAAATCAAAGTAAACTAAGCTCGGTTTATTTCAGTTTAAAATTGAAGTAAATTGAATTCTCATAGAATCAAGTCAGTTGGTTTTGATTTGTTAGTTTTAGTTCGGTTATTTTATTTTTTATTTTTAAAAATTAAACAAATTTAAATTTTTAACTTTTTTATAAATAAAAAATTACTAATTTTAATATTAGAAGTATTTAAAATTTACTTTTATATAATTTTTAAGTTTTAATTTGGTTAATATTGGTTTAAAATTGATTCAAATTAATATTTTTAATTTCTAAACTGAATAGAATTAAATATAATTAATTAGCTAAATACTTGAAGGAACTGACCCAAATGAAACGGTTTAGTTTAGTTTTGAGTATTTTGCCTAACCCTACGTGATAGTGTGGCGAAAACTAAAAAAACAAAGGGCAGCAAACACTAAATAGTTAAAAATATATTTTAATTTATTATTTAGTTAAATGATAGGGGCTGAAATGTTATTATTCCATTTCCAGATGGTACGTTAATACTGGGTAGTTAGGAATATTAATACTCATTGCTATATTAACAGATGGGTTCTAAATTTTTGTGTAATAACAAAGAAGAACATACTTGAATTATTTGTAACAGATAAGTCTACAAAATCGGGAGAAACCTATGTGATACTGAATAACAACTAATGTTAATACGAATGGCAAAAATTTCTAGTGAGGACAGGGGTTTTCGATTCCCATCCCTATCCCCCTTTACTATTTTCAAAATTAAAACATTTTTTTCAAATGAAAAATAAATTGTTTAAAAATTGAGTTTAAAATTTTACAATTAGACTAAGCTAGTGCTATTATTGGATTATGTCACATATATCAGGAGACTACAAACTTGAGTAGATGTATGGAAGCGATTTAAGTTCAGTAATGATATAAGAAAATATACAAGCAAGATGGTAAACTGATAATAACTCCAAATTGCTCAAGACTAGGTAGGGTGTAATTGTGAGAATTTTCGTATTATGTAGATTACATGTTAATAATAAATATTATATTAATTGAAGTGAATTAATAAGAGTCAATGTAGAGTTGTTTAAATCTCTTTTTAACAAAGCACTTCCTTGTATCAAAGATAGTGAGAGATAATATTGATTAATTACTTTCATATTTTGTGGTTAGTGGAGAAAATTTTTAAAAGTCATTTTAATGATGGATAAAATGGGGAGGAGAAAAAGTATTTTAAGTTATGAAAAACTTATCTATAAAGGGGTCACTAGTGTAGCCTAATACTAGCTTGTAATCTATTTTCCATCATAAAAGGTTCTAAGAGGAATAGGTTAGAAGATACTTTGGTGTATGAGTATTTAAAAACTGCTTGATCAATTAATTATATTTGAAGGTATAATATTTATTTTCTATTTTTACTTTCATCAATGGTATGAGAGCCTTTTTGAAGCTGTAGTAGAGTCATTTTCAAACCATATTAGTTAGTATAATTAATAATGAAATTGGTCTTAGTAATTGTCGCACCTAACATCCTTACATCATGACCAAACTGAAATCAAGCGTGACCAAAACCCACAACTAAAGTAATCGATTCGAAGTCCCAATATCATGAAGAATCGGGCTGTGCGTCAGCCCTTATTGGGAAGTTTCTTGATATAGGTTCAATAGGTTTCGAAGTAGGCTCATAAGCCCAAAAACGTGAAAGCTAGATTAAAAGAAGCCCACTCAACACAGGCCCAAAAAATAAGAAACTTTCCTTGATTCATCACAATCAAAACCAAGTCCAAATCTTCAAATCATAGTTCAATTAGGATTAGTATTCCTAGAAAAAGTAAAATGACCATGGGGTATATAGGAAAAGAAAAAAGGGAGAGGGGACATTTTTCCATAATCTAAAAAATTTTACTAGTTGAAATCAGATATATGAAATCTAGTATCAACAGTTGACGCTGTTGTAGAAAAAAGATAAAAAGTCAGAAGATTCCAAGCAAGAAATTTAGGAAGCAAGAAAAATCATGACAGAGAGAGGAGATAATTAGGTGAATCAGGCTAATCATGCAATCAGGAGAATCAGGTTGATCAAGAAAATTGAATGAATCAGACCAACCAAAATCCTTCAAACTTAGAACAAAAGTTAGAAGATGAAAAAGGCAAAGACTGGACTTTTAGGCAAAAATTGAAGAACAAGGGAGGATGATAATTGAGATGCAGAACATGATTAAAGAATGGAGAGAAGCAAAAGAAAAGTGGTGGAAGGAATCACCATTTTCGAATCACCATTATTGATAGTTAGGGATGTGCACACGTCATTAAGAGGCGACAAGCATCAGGGCGACAATGGACAATGGACAGATTCTCTACATGGTGAATCTGGAGACCTCGAAGGGAATAAGGCAAATGGGATTAGTGGCACAGCTCAGAAAGTCGAGAATACATACACACCCAAGTGACGTGCAGACTCCCTTCATGCAGAAGTAGCTAATTCTTCTTATATGGAAGAAATTAAGCAATTGCGTAAAGAGTTAGAAGAAGTAAAAGAAGAAAGATAGCCAACAGATAGAGTCGAAGATTACAAGATAGCCTTTCCCTTAAGTCTTAAGATCATGAGTTTATGTCTACCTAAGGGATTTAAGAGGCCTTATATCAATCCTTACTTGGGACAAACAAATTCTAAGTCTTATGTTGAGAGATATAGAGAAATGTACATTCAATGTTTAACCAAGGATGAGATGTGAAGACCTTTCTTTCTTACCTTAAAAGGGTAAGTTAAGGCTTGGTATCAGAAGCTAAAATAACTCGCTATTTTACTTGGTATCACTATTTTTCATAACTCGCTTGAGAATTTGTCAAAGAATTTTGAGAAGCCTTTTTTTTTAGCAAAGGTTATGAAAAACCTACTATTGACAAAATAGGGGAAAAGGAAAGTTTGAACAATTTTATCAATCAATACAACAGGAAAGTTGTTGCGTTGGGAGTATACAATGAGGACATAGCCTTAAAGAAGTTGAGCAATGGGCTTAAAACATATGGCTTGTGGTCTAAAATACAAAAGGATAAGTATAATACCTACTAAAAGGTTTATTAGAAAGCAAAGAAGGTGACACTATTATAGCAAGAAGTGAATGAGAGGTGACAAGAAGAAGGGCGCTCTAATGTTTAGAGGTCGGATTTTCGTCACTAAGGCCAAACTTTAGGATTAGGCAAAGGACAAAAAAAAGAGTGGAAAACAAAAGTTCAAGATAAGGCTTATAGGAAAGACGGGATTGACAGTCCTTTCTATTACAACAAAAGAGTAATGAATATGGCAAAGAGTACAGAGATGGAGGTCAAGATGCTGGAGATCAAAATATAAAGCAAAAAAAAAAACACTTGCTATGCAAGCCAGGGAAGGTAAAAACCTATATTGAACGAGGGGGACAAGCAGGGAAGTTGAAAAATAAACTCCTCTAAATACCCCGCTTGAAACCATTTTGGAAGACATTAGGCAAAGAAGGTTGGCAATCGAACTCAGAAAAATGGCAGCACCCCTATAAGTGCGAGATGAAGTAAGTGGTGTTCTTTCCATAAGGACCATGGGTATATCATTGAGGAGTATACAAGTTTGAAAAGGCACATCGAAGACTTAGTAAGGAACGGTTATTTTGACTGTTTCATAGGTACATCAAGAGATTAAAGAGAGAATGCTACCAGAACCAACAACCTTAGACTAGACTATAGTAATTACTAAGGGGCTGACCTAAGCAAGTGACTTAAACAATGAAGGAAAAATTATTCAAAGATGTTTGCTAGACCAATTACCCAATGTAGGTGTTTAATGTTCAAGCTCAAAAGAAACAGAAAACTTCCTCAATGCTAATAATTTTCATAGATAAGGATGAGAAGCATGTCATTTATCCTTAAGACAACACAATCATGACAAGCATGAATATAACTAGATTTAATCTTAACAAAATTTTCATTGATCTTGGAAATTCTATCGATATCTTGTTCAAGAAGATGCTAGATGAATTAGGGATCCAGTAATTTGAAATGAAACATCTTCATATGCCCTTTTATGGATTCAAAAATGATCAGGTTGTACCATTAGGTAGAGTTAAGCTACCTGTAATAATGGGTACGAGTCCTTGTGTTAATACACAATTGGTTGACTTTTTGGGATTGATTATTATATCCTTCATAAAGCTCTAATGGAAAATACCCTTCTTGAAAGGTGTATAGATAGTGGAATCGATCCACTACCAAAATATAAAATTTATAACTGAAAACAGCATTGAATAGTGCAAGTTAATCAAAATAAGGCATGAAGTTGTTATGCAATGCTATTTAGAAGAACATTCTTTATTTTTGTCAAGGATGGGAACACATCTAGTATCAAGAACTTGTATAACCAAGAAGAACTTGAAATAAAAGAAGGGTTAAGTGAAGTAATACTGAGCACGCTTGACCACTGACCTATTTTAAGATATGTTGCAAAAAACTAAAGAGGTGTGTGAAATAGTGCCAATTTTACTCGAGGACTCGACAAAAGTTGTAAAAGTTGGCAGCCAGCTAAGCACGAATGAAAAAGAGAATTGGTTACTTTCTTTCATAATATGTTGATGTATGTGTCTAGTGCCATAAAGATATGTTAGGAATAAACCTAAATTTTTATGCTATCATTTCTCTGTGGACCCGAAGACCTGACTTATTAAATAAAAAAAATGTATCTTTAACTAGAAAGGATATAATACAATACATGAACAAATGAATACATTGTTGAAAGCTAATTTCATCAGAGAAATGAGATACCTAGAGTGGATAACAAAATGTGGTGATGGTGAAAAAATTAAATGAAAAATGATGAATGTGTGTAGATTTCATTGACCTAAATAAGGCATGTCCTAAGGATAGTTTTCTACTGGCGAAAATAGATCAACTAGTAGATGCCATGATTAGACATAGTGCTTTAAGCTTTATAGATGCATTTTTAGGGTATAACTAGGCTACATGAAGCGAACTAGGAAAAGACAACCTTCTACATTGATCAAGGTCTCTACTGTTACAAGGTTATGCCTTTCGGGTTGAAGAACATAGGTGCTACATATTAGCAATTGGTCAATAAGGTATTTAAATCTTTGATTGGCAAGACAATGTAAGTGTATATGGATGACATGATAACCAAATCATTTAGCATCTTGGATCATATCCATCACTTGGCATAAACATTCGAGTAGTTAAGGAAGTATTAAATAAAGCTTAAACCAAAAAAGTGTTGTTTCAGAGTTAGTTTGGGAAAATTTTTGGCTTACATGGTTAATGAAAAGAGCATTGAAGTAAACCCTTAAAAGATTGCAGCTATGGTCAGTATGAAGTCACCAAGAACTCTGAAGGAAGTATAAAGTTTGGCTACAGAACTAACAGCTCTCAGCAGATTCATATCAAGATCTATTGATAGATGCCATAAATTTTTCAAAGTAATACGGCACAAGGAAACTATGGTATGGAATGAAAAGTGTGAGAAGGTGTCCAAAGAAATAAAGAGTTGTTTGATGCAAGCACCACTGTTGGTTACTTCAAAGGAGAGAGACGAACTGTTCTTATACTTGGTTATGTCAGACTATGTTGTTAGTGCCTTGATCACATAAGAAACCAAGAAAGCCTATTTTCTATATCAGCAAAGCATTACTAGATATAGCCTACCTGAAAAATGGGCATTAGCTTTGATGATAGCAACAAGAAAAATATGTTACAACAACAAATTCTACATTGACTAGACATATAAGAGAGATTGATAAAATAAGCTATAGAGATAAGTAACTTCAACCTTAAGTACAAACCTTAGACAACTATTAAAGCTTAGGGTTTAATAGATTTTATTTCAATTACTCGTGACATCAGATGCTATAGCAAAATTAGATTAGGTACATGGAAGTTTTTCATGGATAAGGCAGCAAATGCCCAAAGAGTAGGAGCAGGGATTGTATTGATAAGTCTTGAAGGGAAAGAGTTTATATACGCATTAAAGTTAATTTCAAATTAACAAACAATGAAGTGTACTATGAAGCCTCGATAGCCAGATTGAAATTGTCTATAGAACTTTAGGTTAGCAAGATTTATATAATGAGAGAAAACTCATAGTTGGTGATTAGCCTAGTGAGCGAAAATTTTTAGGCTAAAAAAGAAAGGATGAAAGAATACCTAAAATAGGTTAAGAAGCTTATGGCGAAATTTAATAGTGAAAAAGTGGATCAGATCTCTATAAAGGAAAACACCAAGGTAGATTCATTGGTTAGACTTACCTCGACCATTCAGAGTAAAGAGGAACCAAGAACAATATTTATTGAACTCATGAAAGAACCCAATGTCAGTCCAATAGAAGTTCATCAAGTACAAGTAATCCAAGAGGTAGAGATATGGATGGATCCCATCAGAAGGTGCTTAGAAAAAAGAGAATTACTAGCATAAAGAAGTCAATCAAGAAAGTTGAGGTATTGAGTATCCCGATACAATATTATTAATCAGATACTATATGAAGAGAATATACCATATCATATCTATGATGCCTGTTACCGAAAGAAGCAAATTATGTCTTGAGGGAATTTGTGGGAACTATAAAAAGCTCAGGCCATGTCTTACAAAATTCTGAGGTAAGGATTTTATTAGCCTATAATCCATAATGATGCAACACGGCTTGTCAGTAAATGTAAGAAATGTTGGTTGCATGGGAATCTGATTAGGCAGCCATCCAAGAACTTGACATCCTTAGTCAATCCCTGACCATTCACTCAATGAGAGTTGACCTAATATGACATCTGCCACAAGAAAGAGTGCAAGTGAAATATATAATTATAGCGATTGATTATTTCACTAAATGGTTATAATTCGAAGCGTTGGCACCAATCGCTGAAAAAAAGACTACTAATTTCACACGCAAAAACATCGTTTATTGCTTTGAGACACCGCACATAATTATTGTAGATCATTGTAAGCAATTCGAAAATGACAAGTTTAGGAGCTGATATTCTAAGTTGGGAATAGATCTTATGTTTACATCCCTTGCCCATCCTCAAGCCAATGGTCAAGTTAAAGCAACCAATAAGACCATTAAGAAAACCCTCAAAACTAGATAAGATAAGAAAAAAGATCATAGGTGGACGAACTTCAAGAGCTTTATGGGCTTACTGTACGACCAGTGAAACAGTAAAGAGAAATGCCTTTCTCCTTGGCATTCGATATAGAAGCTGTCATTTCAATTGAGATAGGGATGCCAACACACCGAACATTAAGCTTTCAGAAGCAAAGACATAGCAAAATGTTTTGTGTTAACTTAGATTTACTTGAAGAGAAAAAGGAAACCGTACAAGTTTGGGTCACGACCTATCAACAAAAAATTGCCAAGTACTATAACAAGAAGGTCAAGGCAAGAAAAATCATAATGAGAGATCTGATCTAATGAAAGGTGATCCTAGCAACCTGAATTTCCAAGGAAGGGGCTTTTGAGTCAAATTAGGAAGGGCCATATAGAGTAGTAGAAATATATCGACTAAGCCACTTAGATGAGAAGGTGATCAGCAAGCCTTGGAATGTCGACATGTTCAAGAAATACTATGCTTGACAAGTTCACAAAACCCCTAGATCAAGTCTAATCAAGGGACCCTTCTATTTTACTTTATTTTATTTTGTTAGTCCATTTATTTTTCCGGATACATCTAGTTCAACTAAATTCAAGAAATTTTGAATGATCATTCATTTAAATGATTTAAATCTATTAGCTCATTTATATCTAAAGAAATAACTAAGTCTAATAGGACCATATCGTACCTATAAAGTATCGACTTTACTTGCTCCACAAGAGCTACATGCATTCACGCAATGCCAGAAATTACTAAGTCTAATAGGACAGTATCGTACCTATGAACTATTAGCTTCACCTGCTCCATAGGAGCTACATTTATCCATACGATACCAAAAATTACTAAATTAAGTCACGATACCAAAAATTACTACATTAAGTCCAATAAGACTAGATCATATCTATGAGGTACTGACTTCATCTACTCCATGGAAATTATATGTATTCATACAATGCTAGAATCAGTAAGTCTAATAGAACCATATCGTGCCCACAAAGTGCCAACTTTCCATTATACAAGCCAATCTCTATATATGAATTATATACAAATTATAAGGCTAAAAAAATAAAAAATAATAATATAAATAAATAAATAAATATTTCTGACTTACTGAATACCCGTGGTCACGATCAACTAATCTTCACCTTTGTAGCAATGACCATGTAAATTGAAAAGTGTTATTTGTAACAATTCCATGCACAAATTTCACGCAAGCAGGAAAATTTCTAACGCATCAGGAAATACAAAAAGCAAGGAACCATTTATGCATGCATGGCCAAGTTTTAACTAAACACTCCCATGCATGCACGATCAGTCGAGGTCATGTAAACACGGATAAACCAATTAACCACTTCCATATATAATTTTCACGCAATTCTTCCATGATAAGCTTAAATTGCTCTTTCTTAGCTAGCAACTCGCTAATTCGGGCTTTGACTTTCTCTATTTCCTTCTTGTAGTGTTTGCACTCCTATTCCATGACAAAAGTCTTTTGAACGTTTTTTGTTTGTTGAACAAGTTTCTCCCAACGCCGCGATAACAAAAAATTCAACTATAAAGTAAAAAAATTAAATAAGACAACAAACAATAAAGTAGGAAATGATCAAAACACGAAAACTTAAAAGATACATATGGGGATATCACTTTGTAAGTCAGATCTAAATTAACAACTAAGAGCTCAATTTCATTAACATGAGATTCTGACTCTACCCATTCCCTAGTAACTAAGTGCTCTATGGATCTAACCACTGGTACCAAATGCTCATATCAATCCCATTTAGTGGCATTAAGGTCTATAACTTGAAGTGAGGATGACGACGAACCTTTCATAGACATACCACGCTTTTTTGTTTCTATCCCTCGCCTTTAGGAAAAGGCTTGATAGAAGAGTTCCTAAGGATGTCATCTTTAGTTCCTTTAGCTAAGGAATTTGTGATATCAAACATAGTTAGCTTAAGAGGGTTCGGGATGCTAGTACCTCCCAACTCTAAGGCATTGCTCCCTACAAGCCTAGCAAGTCGGTTCACTGCAACTTGCTTATTCTCCTTGTTTTTCTTCTCTTTCACTTTACGGGCCATTTCTTAATTAAAAAAAATTAGACACATGAGATATTAAGATTGTAATAAAAGGAATTAAATAACAATGATATTAAACTCAGAAGGAAAAAAAAAGCGAATACCCTAACGTTTGGTCTTAGGAATATTAATGATCAAGCCAGCTTATTTCAAGATGTCCTTAGAAAAAGGATCACATGAAACCTGAGTCTCCATGATTATCTCTTGGAATTTTTTCTTTAAATCTAATTCCAAAAATGACCTCTTCCCCAAAAAACTACGATACCTAATAATCAAAGAAAAGAAAGCCAAATTAGTCATCATTACAAACCCTTCTGCAAAATCGCTTTTTTCCAAGTAAAGAATAAAGCCACAAATACATCAGTATAGTATAATGGCTAAAAACTCAATTCAAGTAATAAACAATCAACGTAAGGTGATAAAATTAGGCAAAGTAACCTTCCTTAGAAAATTTTTAGGAATAGAAAATCAGTCTCATAAACCTTAATAAATCGACCCTAACCACCACCAACAAAAAACTACTGTCCTTATGTGATCTATTCGAATCTAGGAAGTCAAGAACAGGCCTCTCTTCTTTCAATCTAAAAGTGAGGAAATAAAAACTTGGGTTCGTCTTAGGAGTAACCTTTATTTGATATAAATGACGACATTCTATATAGGTTGGTTCTTCATTCTTTTACAGCACAAACATACCAACAAGTGCCTACCACGAATTCAAAATTAACTGATAAGGAGCCAAATTTAAGCCATTAAGTATCTTTACAAAGTAAGGTTGCATAAGAAGCAATACCCCAAGATCAAAGAGAATCTTTAAAAAAACCACCTCTCTTTCTTAGGGTTGGCTAGCCTTCTCATCCTTCTTAAGTAATCTCAGGTAAATTGATATGGTATCTCAAATCTTTTCTTCAAAATATTAAGGTCAGATTTCCTCATAGAGGATCTAATCCAATGGAATTCATAACGGCTATTCCGACTATGGTAAATAGGAACCCTAGATCGTGGTGGAATCAACTTTCTACTTTTAGAGGAATTTGTCTCGACTTTATGGTTACTAGTATTCTTCGAATCAGCATTCATGTTCGATAAACGATTAAAGTAATTTTCGTTCAACATTCACTTAGAGCTATTACTCGATAGCACAACTTGCTGACCAATTCTTTCTCTCATAAATAAATTACTCCCATAAACTTCTAACACATTCTTGATTTCTGCATCTAACAAGCCCCAAAACTCCCAATCCGTCATAGATAATTTAGAACCAACACATAATAAACTCATACACAAACAATAAAAAAGAACAACAATAAGATTTACTCTCACACCAAAAAAATTAAAATCAAACCTAGAATAAAAAAACTAATCTTTGCCAGCATATCAAGATGCAACTATCGACCAAAATCAAAGGCAAAAGGAACTAATAAATATAAAGGAACGAAAACCTAAAATGACGTAAAGAAAAAGAAAGGAGCTTTCTAAACAAAGGAAGTCTTTCTCTTTTTTGGCGTTTTGGTAAAGAAAAGGGCAAGACAGAGAGAAAGACCTAAAATCATAGGAATAAAAGAATTTAAAAAATCAAAAAAGGGACATTAATGATGTCACAAAGGTTAGGGCCTTATTAATAATAAAGCTGCTTATTAGTCACCTTCAAATGTTAAAAATTTTGTTTCTTCAAGTTTTAGCAAGTAAACATCACATATATAATGGGAATTGAAAATTTGGCCAACAGACCATGATCCTCTAACTGACTACAAGAATTGAAAAATAGAAAGAACCTTAAAGCATCAATATAAACAATTCATCAACAAAATGACATGAACACCAAATTATTCATGGTTGAAGAAAAATAAAGCTATCTTCAATTATTGTCAGCTTTTCGAGCTTTCGCTTCTCGGCTCTTAGGGCCTTCTTTGTCTATCCTATTTCTAGTCTATTTGTCATCATTATTAGCATAATTGCTCTTTTGGATCTCTTTAGCGACCTACAAAGCCTTGTCCAAGAATCCTAAATCTTAGAGTGAAAATTGTCTCTTAAAGACACTAACAGTATTTGGAAACGCTTTCATGTAACCTCCACCTTCCACTCTCTTCTTGACTTGAATAATAGCAGCCAACTTGACATCAAGGTCAGTGACACAAGACTTCAGATTGTCCCTTTCTCAAAGCATTTCAGATAATCACTTATCTTCCTCTGCCATAATGGATTTAAAACTCTCTATCTCAATCTAGGTGCTTAATTAGTCGAGCCACAAGCTATTCTCTCTTTTTCTTTTAAAGCTCTCACACTCATGTTCTAAAATAGATGCTTTCTAAGAATTCTTAAGCTACTGAGCAAATCGGTCCCAATGCTTCGATAACAGAAAGTTCAACTATAAAACCAACAAACAATGTGACAACAAAAGGTCAAAACGCAAATGAAAAACTAAAAAGACCTAAATCGATATCGGAAAATCCTTAAAATGGTATGTAAGAAAAAACTAAATCAAACACCAAGGAAAGCAACCACACAGAAAGCATTGCCACTATAAACACCAAAAGGGAAGGAATAATCCAAGTGAACCAACACAAAAAAAAAAAAAACAAGGGAGTTGCAACTAAAAACTTAGATATCTAGATAGGCACAAAAAGAGAGATTGGTAAAAGGAAGGGTTGGCATTTTCTAACTTTTTGCTTTAAATACATTCAAAAGAAGGAAAATCTTTGGGTGGGTAAATAGTGAAACCTTTAAAATTTAATCTTTAAAATTTAAAATCCACCCTTAATGATGGTAGGTGAAAAGACAAACCTTTAGGTAAAGTTTTTAAAATTTGAAATCCACCCTTAATGACGTTATTATAACAGGGCATTATTAATTGAAATAGCCTCATTGACATTTATAGGGAAATGAAACACTAGCAATGGAGATGTTAAAAAATCCACTACTTAGTCGTGCCTTCGGGGCCTTGACAAGTTGTGCAGCAAAAAATAATTAGCATAGGTAAAAGCACTAACTTATAAAGTTTCAAATAGTTACTTAACTCAAGTAACTATTTAAATTGGGTGACTCTATGTTGGACTTAACATCCTCACATTGTAACAAAACCAAAATCAAGCATAATCAAAACCCACAACTAAAGTAATTACTTAGAAGTCTCGATATCATAAAGTATTTGGTTGTCTGTCACCTCTGTTGGGAAGTTTTTTAATACAAGTTCAATAGGTTTCGAAGCAGGCTTACAGGCCTAAAAAAGCGAAAGGCAAATTAAGAAAAATCCACTCAATACAAGCTAAAAGGTAAGAAACCTTCCCATATTCGTCACAGTCAAAACCAAGTCTAAATCCTCAAATCATAATTTAATTAGGATTAGTATTCCTACAAAAGTAAAAATACCATAGGTATATAAGGAAAGAAAAAAAAATGGAGAAGGGATTTTTTTCCACAACGTAAAAAATTTTACTAATTAAAATCACATAGATGAAATCCGATATCAACAGTAATATATGTGTTTTATTGTGTTTGATAATCTTAGGCAATTTGTCAAACACAATATATTTTCCATTTTGCATTACACATAAAGAATTATGCATATATTGTTTTATTTTTGTTATATCTGCTACATTAAATGTCATTTAAAATTCTAGCCTATTACAATGTTACAACTCTTTTTATTGATGTCATAATATTTTAACACTATTTGACTTATTTACATGATTTCATTTAAATTTTAAAATATTATTTTATCTTTAAAGTAGCTATAGTATTTTAAGATACAATGATATTTTGTATGATGGTATTGATAAAGTTTACAATATCCCATGGACATATTTTTTTCAAAATATATATGACATCAAAGTCAATTTTAATTAATTCATTAAATAACTACTTGACCCCGCAAGGAGATAACTATTTTAATTATTTAATTTAGAATAAGATTGTAAGTTGTGCATTAAAATAAGAAAATTCCAAGGCCTATAGGTATGAATTTTCTTTCAAGTGTATGTACTTACTAATCTTATTATTACAATAGAGCAATAAATTTTTTTTTTAATAAATTCAATACATTTTACAAACTTTATCCACAAGAAGGTTAGAATTTACTATTAAATTAAAATCGATTAATTTAGAATTTAACGTTTTCTTATGGCTAAATTTATTTTCCCATGAAATCAAGTTTTCTATAAGAAAAAAATAATAGCCTAAAGATTTTTATAAGAAAAGGAAAATCATATGGTTTGCAAGCTTTAAATATCAGTATATAGACTAAAATCCCATCGTCTACAATGTGATTTTCACATAGAATTTTCATAGAGCATTATAGATTCATGTATATAACACAAAGGCTAGTGGGAGCACATGCGCACACACATATTAGTTTTATATATATATATGATATGTAGTTTTATTAGCAAATTTGATTTTAGTTTTATCATATGAGACAAAAAATCTCTTAAACATCTAAATGAAGTATATGGATGATGCCACTTATTGGCATGAGAATTCTCACAAATAAATCCAAAAGAGCTTTACAGTTGTTTTTCAAAAGATATATTTTTAGAAAAGGATGTAATATGAGAGATTGTCTCAAAAGATAAAATATATTTTTATGAAGTTATATTGCAGGAAACATAGTTAGTAATCTAAATTGTCGTTTTAAAAAAGAAAGACCATGGACAATTTATTATGCATATTCAAATAAAGTTTTATTATTTAAGAAGAATAAAAGATGAAGTCAAAGTAAAAATATCAACATAAAATTTTTATTCTTCACTTTGAAAAACGTAAAGGAATATATAAATAGAGCTTACTATTCTAGATCATGATAAAAAAGTATTTCAAGATCAAATAATGATATTCTTATAAGAAGGAAAAAATAAATTCATACAATTACAAGTACCATGACACACACACGTCAAACACAACATAAAATTTACATGACATACACGCCAATTGCTTTGCTCAAAGAGACAAATCTGATTGCATTAAGGGGTTTGGCGAAAATGTTTGCTAATTGTTTCTCGATTTTAATATGTTCCGATGTGACAATTTTATTTTCAACCAAGTCTCTAATGAAGTGATGTTAATGTCTATATGCTTAGTCCTAAAGTGTTTCATGGGGTTCTTAGAAATATTTATTGCATTAGAGTTAACACAATAAATAATCAAGAGATTTTGCACAATATCGTAGTTTTTGAGCATTTGTTTCATCCAAAGCAATTGGGTGTAACTTCTTTCCCAATGAGCATCACTTTTCCTTATGGCCATGCTATTAATGAGATTACCCATAATGAGATCAAATTCAGATGTGCCCCCAATGTCCACATATGATTCAGATTCTAAATTTGTTGTTGCATTTTGTTTTGGAATTTCTATTAAAACAAAATCTCGATTTTCCATTGCAATGAATTAGGAACCTAAATTTCTACATTTTCCAGTGCTTTCTAATTGGCCAATTCTAATTTGATTTAAATTCTGATCAATGGTACTTGTGACTTTTTCTTCTTGAGAAAAATCTGCAGAATCATTATAATCAATAATCACAATAGCAAAACCAACATAGCAATTATCAAAGGATCTAATTCTTTCTAACACACAATTCTCAAGTTTAGCAGACACTTGAATTTTTTTTTTTTTTGTATGAATTTAACATAAAATTCTTGATTAGAAATTTGACTAACACTAATCAAATTTGCCTTTAAATTCTCAACATGCAAAACATATTTTAGTTTTGTAAATCCTCAACATCAAGTGTTCCTTTTCTAAGAACTCGTGCTTTTGCACTGTCTCCAAAAGTCACATGTCCTTCTAAACAAGTTGAATAATCCACCAAACTCTCACAGATTCCAATCATGTGTCTTGAGCATCCACTATCAAAATATCATGCATTTGTTACACATGCTTTCAAGGATTTATGAGCAACAAAACTTCTAATTTATGATTTCTTTACCCATATTTGTCTAATTTTGGATAAGTCTTAGACCTTGATTTCCTATTACGCTTAAGAAATTTCAAAATTTTGAAGTATTTAGGACAAATATGGCCACTTATATTACAAAAATGACAAGTAGAAACAAATCTCTTTGTCTTACCTTTAGGATGTGCGTCTGAAACATTACCTAATTAGGATAAGTTCGGCTAAACAGGTTCAGTATGTGATGCTTTTGCAAACATGGTTTTGGCACTTGAAGATTTTTTATTTTGGAAGCCAAGTCTTTCGAGATTACAATCGTGCTTATCCAATGTCAAAATATGATCTAATTTAGACGTATCTGAGTTAAGCATCGTCAAGGATTTTTTAGTGCAATCCAACTCATATTGTAGCTCACTCAACCTTCTATCCTTATCAACAATAATAGTCTCTATATTACTCATGATTCTCTTTGCTTCGGTTTCTTCACTCAAGAGACTATTAACTTGTTTTAGCAAGGTTTTGTTGACATACTTCTAACCATTTGCAAAATATTAATTCATAAAAAGCATGTATAGTATTCATGCCTAACTTAACCTTCATCAAAACTTACCTCAAAGTCCGTTTTAAAGAGACTGAGAACAAAGTTAGTCATTTTTGCAGTTTTGTTGCAACAAAATTTTGTCACTTATGTTGCAACACAAATAGACACCTGCAATTTTTCAAAATGTGAAATACCAGTGAAAGCAATGAATTTACCTACAATATCTGACGTTTCTTCTTTTAATTCATCATCAGTCCAAGAGGTTTTCATGATTTTTGACTCCTTTTTTATTGTGTTGACACATTCGGCTTGTATATGACCGTATCTTTCTTGAGTGACTTGTAAAATATTCCATGCCTTCTTTGTGGATTCCCATATTGAGATCAACTTGAATTTGATTTAGATCAACCGCATTAAAAATAATATTAAATATTTTTAAAATAAAAAATATAATTAAAATTTTTTAAAATGTTAAAACAATAAAATAAATATATTATTAAATTGTAAAATTATTAAAAAAAAAAAATAACTATTCAAATAATTAATTATGTTATAAACAGATTTACGTGTCAAAACTTTAAAATCCGAATCAACTTAAGTTATTAATTTTGTCATATCATTATAATTTGTTTATTAATCATATTATTTTAAATTAATTTAAATCCACTAATTTCTTGTCATCTTTGTATCAGATTGACAAATCGTGTAAAAAATTGTAACATCTTATAAAATATTTTCTCGGATAAAAGTTTTGACCAATATAGAACCTTAATATATCGACTAAAGTCATGATCTTGAACGAATCTTTGCATATTATAAAGCTTTCTGGGAATACATGTAACTTTTCTGGTCTTAAAAAGGCTTATCTAGAATGAACCCTTTTTTCTTTTCTATCATTCGTTATCGCTATTTATGGAAGCTTGAAGAATTCTAGATTGATTGCAATCATGAGCTCATATGATTCAACTCATTTTTATGTTTATGTTCATTGAACTGACATATCTGGTTTTACCAACATGAAGTGTAAGATTTCAAAAGAAAGACATAAAATGTTAGTAGTCATAATGTCGTCATTGAATCCAACAACCACTCACTTCAATTCTGCAACTGGGTTTTGTCCAAATTCCATGAGCTTGTATGTGCACATTTTTCCCTCTTTATATATAGACAGTCTCTCGCACAAATTAAGGCAACGAGCAAGCTATGTGTTTAAAGAAAGAACCCACATGAAGAAAAAGCAGAAGGTAGGAGAAGAAGAATGTAGATATGGCTTGAACATCCTGAGCTGTTTGGCTATTCTCGCTGTAAACTCTTGATATCCCAATATATATATATATATATGTGTGTGTGTGTGTGTGTGTGTTATAATTGCTTTGGAATTGAGATTGGGATATGTAAGAGTTTACAATGAGATAGCCAACAGCTCAGGTCGTTTGAAGCCATATTCATGGCTACAGACATACATACATAAATACATATATACAGAGATGCAATATTTGATGGTTGTTTCTTCTCTCTATTAATTCTTCTCTTTACTCCATTAGAATTTCACTTAATCTTTTTTTTATTAGAAAAAAAATATCTAACTATTCCGATCTTGAAATTTTTTCTATTAAAATTAACAAATCTTTTATATATTTACTAGTTTATTCACAATAAACAAATTGAATTCGGATTGTAACTCAAAGTCGACCGAGTTTAGGTCAAATTTCGGTTGAAATCTAAGTTTTGTTTCGAGAAAAAAAAGGCTTCTCTCTTGAATCAAACCTTTGCACTTTTACAAATGTGCAAAGATTGTATCACTAGGTCAAGTTAAATCTAAATATTATATTAAAAAATTATAACATATATACTCTTTCAAGATAATATTGTCATTCATATTAAACTGATAATTATTTTTAATAAAAAATTATTATATTTAAATATTAATTTCTAAACCTAAATACATTTATAAAATTACAAATTAATTTAACTGTTACAAATTATAATCTTTTGTTTGTAATATTTGCAAATCAATTTTTAAATACAGATTCATATTTAATTTTTCAATGTTAGAAAATAATTACTAGTTTAATTTTTCAATTTTTTACTGCAAATTATTAGTTTAATTTCATACAAAATTATTATTAATTATAACTTTTATAAATTGATTTGAATTTTTTATAAATTTATATTCAATTTTCAATGTTATAATTAATTATTATTTTAATTTTTCTTCAATTTTCTTACAAACTTATTACTCTAATTTATATAGAATAAATCTAAATATATATTTTTAAGTTATAATATATATACTTTCTCAACATAACATTGTCATCCACGTTAACCTAATAATTATTTTTAATAAAAAAATATTGTATTTAAATATTAATTTCTAAACCTAAATCAATTCATAAAATTATAAATTAATTTAATTACTGAAAATTATAAATTTTTTTCTAATATTTGTAAATTGATTTTAGTATACTGATTAATATTTAATTTTAAAATGTTAAAAAACAATTATTAGTTTAATTTTTTTAATTTTTTACTGTAAATTATTAGATTAATTTTATATAAAATCATTATTAATTTAACGTTACAAAATATAATTTTTATTCTCTATAAATTTCATAAATTGATTTGAATTTCAAAAACCTATATTTAATTTTGAATGTTATGAATTAATTATTAATTTAATTTTTCTTCAATTTCCTTACTAAAAACTTATTAGTCTAATTTAAATAAAATTAACATACTAGCTTTTAACTCTTTAAAAATAATTATTATTTTAATATATAAAATTATGTAGTCAATATACTTTGAATTTTAAGGTTGTAATATAAATTTAATATATTGAGATGATGATAATGATAATAACAATACGTGCGTGTGTGCGTGCGTGCGTGCTTGCTTGTGCGCCCAACAAAGAATTACCTTTCAAAAGAATTGCGGGTCGGGTTGGTCCAAATGGATTCTAATTTGGACTACCCATCAAAATAAACTAAAATTTTTATACACTCGGCACAGATTGAATTCTGGCCTTACCTGAAAATATAATAGTGAAGAAAATTTCATTGGTGTATTGACTGCTATTAATTGTGATTAATTTAGTGATTGTACTGAAATGAAAATATTCTGAATTAATCTTGTCTTTAAAAATGTCATCCATGAATTAATTCTTGAACATTTTTTTTATTTAATTTAATGAAACCTTAGAATATATATATAGATATATATGATAGTTAATTTAATTAATAATTTTTGTTTGAATAGTCACATAAAAGAAGTGTGGTTCAAATTATGTTCACATCATAATTTTATTCGGCATAAGATTGAAATATATATAATATTTTTAATATAATCTTTTCATAATATTACATTAAAAATTTGTTAAAAATTTAGATAAATTATGTTATAATACAATTTAGAAGTCTAGTCAAATAAATGATAGTGTGCACACTTACATGACTAACACAAATAGTGAAATTTTTACATGGTGTACTCCAAAATTCATGAGATTTCTGTCATATATGGAGGAAATTTACGTGATATATCTTAAAATTTACTCGTACAAATGACATTTCAAAAATTTATAAATTATGAAGGTGTAAACCAAAAACCTATTCATATAAATAGCGACATTTTTATTATGTGGTATCCCCAAATTTTCATGGTTTTTTTCTTAAAAGTTTAGATCAATTATATTATGATATTATGATACAGTTCAAAAATCTAATCAAATAAATGATAGTCCGAGCGTTTATAGGATTAACATAAATAGTGAGATTTTTACATAATGTACCCCAAAATTCATACCACTTATACAAATTGTGAGATTTCTATCTTATATGGAAGGAATTTACGTGACATACTTTAAAATTTACTCATACAAATGACATCTTAAAAATCTATAAATCATAATGGTTTAGTCAAAAAACCTATTCATATAAATAACAAGATTTTTATTATTATAAAGAGGGAATTCTTTCTTTGTGGTATACGCAAATTTTCATGGTTTTTGGTGCTTGCTTCCTCTCTATCACACATAAAAATATTTCTTAGGGCTGACTCTTCAATTTCCATATCTACATTACCATCATCTACATCCCAACAAGCTTCAATTTTGAAGAGGTTCGAATAGTTGTGGCCTAGACCATACTTATCGTTACAATCGAAGCATAATACATTCGTTCTCCGTTCAACTAACTCTTCTGGCGTCATTCCCTTAGCCACTGTAATATATGCAACTATATGCTCTTGAAAGTGATGCTAGAGGAGCTTGAATTAATCGTCCTTTATGGGCATTATCATCATCAGCTTCATACAATTTTGTTGGTCTGAATTGGGATTGTAAGTATTGTGGGTCTGTTTGCTTGTACATTTGTTTGAAAGACTATATATCTTTCAATGTAATTAAGGAGCAACTCACCTTTTGTTCTTGTGTTCGAGAACCGATTTTGACTAACAATCGTCCAAACTCTTTCTTTTATAGCCTAAAACTACTATAACACCTGATTGTAGTAGTTTAATTAACCACTTATTAAGTGGCGGAGCGTTTATAGGACCTGAGAGGGCCCTAGCCCACCCAGCCTGACAAATTTTTTTTAATTTTTTATTATAATATTTATATTTTAAATTTGTTTCTTAAATTTATATACATTTTAGTTTTTATATTTTAAAATATTATTACTTTACCTTTTAATTTATTAATTATTTTTTAAATATTACTTAACTAACTTTAGCTTTTAATCCTTTTGGCCCTGCACTCACTCAAATGGTCACCAAATTTGTTGGGATCATGCCTAAATTGAATTCCATACTTGAAACCTTCCCAAGTGAATGAGCTCTTCCAAAAATTTATTGACTTAATTTCTCTATTCTGTTAGTCAGACGAGTCAAAAGTTTCTTTTGTTTAGTGATTAATTCATTCTAGCCGACGTATTGCAAGAGACTCCACATGGTCTTCTAATTAATTTACCTAATTCTCCATTGCCCAAGCTTTGGTACTAAAGATGTTACAACATAAAGTTTCGTTTAAACTATTGTTAAAGAAAATAAACGAAGGACAAGCTTACACTAACACTTCAACAGGCTAGCACCTCCCAGACAATTTCAAGATGATAAAATAATTCTGCACGTCTTATTCTCTAGCATTATGGCTATTAAATACAAAAATTACCAGACCGTAACATTGAGCGAAAATGGAAGCTATATCTATAATTAAAGAAGTCGATAAAAATTAAAGTACTCGTAATAATAATGAAAATAATGATAATTATAATAATTTATAAGAGTTAGGTAGTGTTTGTTTTTGTTTTTTCTAAACTATGAATATAACTAAAATTTAAATATAACTAAAACTTAAGTCTGATTGATCTATTTATTTTTTATTTTAAAATATTTGAAAATAAAATTAAGTTATTTCTTTCGATAAAATAAAAAATCTGACAATTAATATTTTGATATATATATATTTTTAAACAATATATTTATATTTATAATAATTTTTATATTAGCGCAATATAAATAAAAAATTAATAAATTATATTACTATATACGTTATTTATTTATTTGATATATAATTTTTTTAAATATTATTTTTAATTGACAATATAAAGATCAATTAAAATTAAATAAAAATAATAAATTATATTGTAATATATTGTAATTATGTAAATATACAACTTTATTATAATAATTAAAATATAAAATAAGTAGAGTCGAGAAGATAAGTAGAGGGAACTGATAATAGAGAATAAGTACGTCAAAAATAGTTAATTAGAGTTTTAATTTTGTTAGTAAATAAATTAATAAAATAGAGATTTTTTTTGAAAAATAAACATTTTAAATCATTCAGACATTTACTAATTTAGATTCAAGTAAAAAATTTTAATTTAATTATATTCAGATATTTTTAATAAATATTTAAATATAAATTAAAAAAACAAACGACTCTTATACTTGTAAATAATCATATTTAGAATTCAGATAAAAAAACAAATTAACCCTTTAATCAATTCAAATGACTTAGTCTTCAATATGTTCTACACAATATGATGTGCTCTCCTCCTCCATGTTCGGGGGCAAAGATATAACTGAATGATTGAGGGGGCCAAAAGGATGGGCTGGGAGGCAGGGAGGAAGAGTAGTGCTAAAATATTTAAAAACTAAAATTAGTTAGATAATATTTAAAAAATAATTAATAAATTAAGGGACAAAGTAATAATATTTTAAAGTATAAAAAATAAAATATATATAAATTTAAGAAACGAATACAAAATATAAATATTTTATAATAAAAAATTAAAAAAATTTGTCGGGTTGTAGGGCAAGGTCCCCTCAGGCTCTATAAACACTCAACCACTATTCATGTTTCATGCCATACGATTGAGTCAATTCATACAAAAAAAGGTGAATCACTTGATCTTAGTCTCCACATGCATTAGATGCTTCATTACAAAGTCAATTCTTATAACAAAAGTGAGTAACTTGGTCTTAGTCTTCACATGCATTGGCTACTTTATTACAAAACACATGTAATAAAATAGTGTGTATTTGCCGGGAGTTTAGATCTAACAGTTGTAATACTACTCAGATATCTCTACATAATACATGCGATATCTACTTTCGAAGTTTAGAATACCTACCCATATATATTAATGAAAAAACCCACAGGATTTAAACACGTTCTCTCTTAAAAGAGGAAACATGCTCTAAGCTCCAAGAGAAAACATGCTTTGACCATCTAACCTTGCTAATCTTTTAACAGATTTAAACTCAAAAGAAGCACATCAATCCCCTTCAATCTTAATTAGATTTTGCCACGTCAGCACAGTAAGTTTACTACCCGAAACAATAATTTAACAAGATTTAACTCTAAATTTATGGCCTATGATGTTATATATTCAAACATATGCACTACTTCTTTTAATAAGGCTTCTAATTTTATCCTAACCTAATAAATCCCAACATTAATAAAGCTCATTTACAACTTACAACCAAAATAACATAGTGAATCTCAATAATAGGCTATCTATTTATTTATATTTCTAACAAATCTAAATTGTTCGGATAATTTTAAGGATTAAAATTATAAATGCACATGATAACTTAAAATTCGGTTAATTTATGTGCATATTTTTTAAATATTTAGAGACAGAGTATATAGTTATTTCACATAAAAACACAGAATAAATTAACAGTATGTTAGTTCTAAGGTAAAATTGTAATTATTTAAATTTGCAAAGGTCTAAATACAAAATTTAATTTTTTAATGCATAGTTCAAATTTTTTTAATACAAAGTAGTATTTGCCTATTTCTCTAAATTTAGGAAGTATCTGACCATCTAAAACTCTACAAATATTTATAATTTCTCTTAAATATTAGAGAATATATAATAATTTCTGCATCGATATTTATTAAATATTAATTATAAGTGTGTAATTATTATATAAAAATTCAGGCCAACACTGAAGTCTGAAATACAAAAATACAAATAGGATTTTTTTAGTTATAATGTTATAAGTATAAAAGAGTTCAAAGTTTTGAAATTTGAAAGCAATCAGCCAACAAGTCATGTTCAAAACAAAATGATGCGTTACTTGAAAAAGGAAAAAAAAAAAAAAAAAAACCTTTGTTTCAACACAGCCCATTACAATACTCGTCACCATCAATTCTCATGAATCTCATCCATTACAATGATTAATTATTATTATTAGTGGGCTACTAATGAAATCTAAACCTAATTATACTTCCATTACTAACAAAATGTTAGCTCATAATGTCATCATCTTTTGTTCATTTACCACACACTTGCCCTCACAAGCCAATCCCATGCACACTTCATGCACCTTCATGTCGCCATTTCACTCTCTTTATCATCACTTTTTCTCATCAATAAATACGAACTCCTCACTCTCTGAAATTTGTAGTAGTAGGACTGTGGGAGTAGTCATGATCCTTTTCTTCATTTGAAGCCATGATCACCCTTCACAAACCCACCATTTTCCCTCTCATTTTCTTACACTTTCTTCTTGTTTCCATCCCTCTTTCCGTTTCTGCAGAATGTGGGTGTGATTCTGAACCAAAAACCAGCAGCAGTGCAACTAAATTGTTGAAATACAAAGTGGGTGCAGTTTTATCAATCTTGATTGCAGGTGGGTTTGGTGTTTCTCTTCCCATTTTGGGCAAAACCATCCCTTTCTTTCATCCTGAAAACAATCTCTTCTTCATAATCAAAGCATTTGCTGGTGGTGTGATTCTCTCCACTGGGTTTGTTCACATATTGCCTGATGCTTACGACAGTTTAACCAGTCCTTGTTTGAGCCAAAAGCCATGGAAAGATTTTCCTTTTACTGGTTTTTTTGCAATGCTTGCTGCAATTTTAACCATGATGATTGATACATTTGCCACAAGTTTTTATCAGAGATCACATTTTAAAAAGGCCTTGCCTGTCTATGATGATCATGATGATAAGGAGATGATGCAGGGAGGGCATGATGGTCATGTACATGTACATACACATGCTACTCATGGTCATGCTCATGGCTCTACTTTCACATCCGATGCTATTGATTCTAATTCTAAGAATTCTGAGCTCATACGACGCCGTGTTGTATCGCAGGTATGATCGATCTTCATATATAATTTCATACGCAGAGCTGCAATACAACTACTATATAATACAATCTTTGTGTTTGAACCATTAAATTGCTCGAAATGCAGTCTAAAACTTAAGAATTATGTTGGGAATAGAGGCGAACCAAAATTAAAAAATTGAGGGCTCCAAAATATTTAAAAAATAAAATTAATTAGCTAATATTTTAATAAATAAATAAATAACTTCACGAAATTATAGTCTAAAATATACCAAACATCAGCTAACATGACTCAAATTTTATTTGCTTAATGGGAAAAATATTTAACTTGCCCTGTTTCTCCTCTGTTTTCTGTAGTATTTTGCTCTGTTCTGAGCATTGAAAAAATATTTATTTTAACTATTATTTAGTAAATTTAATTATCATTAAACATATTATAACAAATTGTTTAGGGTTTATACACTGTTGTGCAGCTAGGAATGATGTTGATTTTTGTAAATTGAAATTGAATATGGTGTAGGTTCTGGAATTGGGGATAGTGGTACATTCGGTAATTATTGGCATTTCGCTGGGTGCTTCTGAAAGTGTAAAGATAATCAAGCCTCTTGTAGCAGCATTAACTTTTCACCAGTTCTTTGAAGGTATGGGCCTTGGTGGATGCGTCTCCCAGGTATTCATAAACAGAACGCGTTCAAAAGTTTAAAAATGTTATTTTTAAACATTTTTGTTTCAAAATTTTAGTAAAATAACAATTTATAAGATAATTTAATCAATTTAACAATTTATTCCTCACAACTTGTCAACTTTACGTGAACACGACACAAAATTAATATGTTTAAATTAACTTAAAAAACACAATTAATAAATGAGTGATAATAATTTGATATGATTAATAATTGAATAATTCAGATTTAAAAGTTGTAACACATAAATCAATTAATGATACGATTAATTATTTAAATAATTATTTTATACTAATTTATTTATAATTTAATTTATTTATTTTTATTTTTTACATTTTAAAAGTGTTTAATTATACTTTTTATATTTTTTAATGTATTTAATTCTATTTAAAGTAATATTTATTAGTATTTTCGTAAGTAATATTATAAATATTTAAGAATATATATTAAAATATATAAAAAATTATGTTAAACAGATAATCAAATGGGTTAAAGTTAGCTTAGAATATATTATATCTTTATTTGATGCAATCCTTATAAGACATGTTAACTCGAATTGGTGCGTTTACTTGTGTTTGTCATAGTATCAGGACTAAAATGTTGAAGTTAGGAAAATTGTAGATAATATATATTATTTTACGAAAAATAGGGATAAAAATGTTATTATCCAGAAAAAGGTTATATGTAGAAGATAAATAAATGTTGTTAGGCCAAATGATTGGGAATGTGAATTGCAGGCAAAATTCAAGTCAACATCAATAGTAACAATGGTACTTTTCTTTTCCCTAACCACTCCTTTTGGGATTGGACTTGGGATTGGGATATCAAAAGTTTACAAAGAGAATAGCCCAACAGCTCTTATTCTTGAAGGCATCTTCAACTCTGCTTCAGCTGGAATCTTGATTTACATGGCTCTTGTGGATCTTCTTGCAGCTGATTTCATGAATCCTAAACTGCAAACCAACTTAAAGCTACAGCTTGGAGCTAATTTTTCACTTCTTTTAGGCTCTGGTTGCATGTCCCTCTTGGCTAAATGGGCCTAAAAGGACTTCTTTTTATGTTTTGGTGGGTAGCAAGGTTTGTGTTTTACAAAATGCAGACATTTAATTGCTTTTGTGATTCAAGAAGTGTAAAGAATAATGGTTTTCAAATGTCTTGTTGTTAGCCTATCCAAGGACTATAATCTTATGAAGTGATGAAAACATAAATATGCTCAAGAAGTCCTGTATTCTTAAGAAGAGTTAATTGATGGGTAATTTTTATTTTTCTTTTTTAATATTAAATAATTACATTTACAATAATCTATATATATAATTGAAAATTTGTTAAGAGTCAAGAATCGAGATAGCTGCATGTGGAAGCGATTGAAGTTTGCATTCAATTTTGCCGAAATCTATCCTATTAAGAGAAAATCTATTCTAATATAATTGTGAGGACTCGAACTCTTTTTCTTTTCAAAAAGAGAAATAAGACAAACACTTTACTAATAGATTATAAATAATAAATGAATAAATGTGCATTAAATTTATTTTTAAAACTTAAACTATGAGTGATAAATAAATAAATAAACTACGAGTATTAAGGGTAACTCACAACTTTGTAAATAAACTTCAAATATGCATTCAAGACGTTTAGTTGTCATTATCTAAATTTAAACTTTTTGTATACAAGAAAAAAATTAAAAAAATTAGAAATACTAAAATTTCAAAAAGAAAAAAATAAAGAAAGCGTTATTAATACAAAATTATTACATTAATATAACATAGTAATTATACTATCAAAGTAATAAATTAAATTAAAATAGTAATAAAATTAAAAAAAATATGTTACCTAATATATAAATTATTAAAATAATTTATTAAATTGTAATATTAATTTAAGTGAAAAATGATGAACGGGTTCTTATGTTTTAATAAAATAAAAAGATAATATAATATAAATTTATTTATAATAAATAGCTGTCTAGCAGTCGGCGTAGTGGAGCAGCAGCTGATGTAATAAATATAAGGATTTAATTAATATGTAATATGATTTATAACAATAATACGTTATTTTTTAATAAAATAGGGAGCTTAATGTTAATAACCTATATAAATCACCGCCCTCAAACACAACCTTCGTATTGCTTGTAAAGCCACCGCCCAAACGTCTCCCACTCCGTCTACCGTCTCCTCTCCGATCGCCGCCTCTCTCGCCTTGCTTCCGCCGCCGCCGCTGCTTCTTCTTTCTTCTTCTTTTGACCAGCGAGATTGTTGAGCTGCTAGATTGTTGAGGGTTAAAAGGTATTATAATTTCTCACTGTCATCAGTCTTTAGTTTCTTTCAGTATATCTGCTTTAGAGATTGATGAAACATTCCATGAAATAGATCATTTAAATGCTGTTCTGAATAATGTTTTTCTGTTTTCATGGGTTTTTTTAATATCTACTTTTAATAGTTCTCTCTGCTTAGATCTTATTTAATATTAAATCAGAATAATTTTTATTTGTATTCTGTTTAAGTTGAAATTTTGTGTCAAAATTTTCTTTTGGGTCTCAATTATTAATTTCTAATACGTTTTTGGGAAAACAGTTTATATTAGTTGGAATTTATATAGAGAATATGGAGTGGAAAACAGCCATGAAGAAACATTTAAAGAGATACAACTGGTTAAGGTTAGATTCTGTAGAGCCCTGGAGCTTTTATAGCGGAAGCTGAGTACTTATGTAGGAAGAGATGAAGCACAAGAAGTGAAATGGTTACAGCCCAAACGGAGTATGAGCTTTTGAAACAAAAATCCAAAAAATGCTAGGAAACATCCTGAAATGGAGAGTCATAGGCATTTATAGCTGAAACATACAAGAAGAATCCATTTCATATAAAAATAACATGATAACTAAAATTGCACTTGCAGGAAGTATATTCACAATTCAATCTTTTGCAACAATTGATAAACAGGATTTATATTATCAAAAGCATGAACAAATGAATCTCCAACTTGTTGCAAAAATATTTTATTCTCATATGCTATAATTGCTATTAAATAGCATCTATTTAGGTAATGTTTTAATAAAATTTGTGCTTAATTAAAGGACTAATCCAACAGTCTAGGAACGTCAATGCTTATAATTGTGACTTCAAAGTTGGAAATGAAGTTGTTCAACTTGTCCTTGCAGTTGTTAGCTATGGGATTGGGATGGTTGTTGGTTTTATTTTTTTAATTGTTTGAAGAATGATCTTAAATTTTAATTTGTTTTGTGTTTTATTTGTGTTTGCTTTTTCGGTGAAGGCTATTTATGTTGTGAGTTTTATTTATGGACAATAATTGCTAGTTTGTTTAGCAGTAATGGTCTATTTTGATGCATTACTTGAATGTTTAATGTTATATTTTTGTCAGTATTGGTGATGGTTTATTAAGATTATATGTTCATTGACTCTTGAATGTTTGTTTTGTATTTAATTCATTACAAAGTATTATGATAGTTCATTATGTGATTTATGTTGGTAGACTTGGTGATTTATAATATTAATTTGGAATGAAGTCTTGAATAGTAAGATTAGCAGTTTTTAAACTTTGGAAACATTTTCATATTGTAGGGAAATTTCTGCCTAAATTCTTATTTATGGATCACTATTATTTTAAATGCATTAGACGAGGGTTTTATTTAAACTTCAAACTTGTTGGACTTTTTCAATCAATGTTAAATAACATATTTGGCCCAAAATAAAATATTACAATAATTTAAAACTAGCCCAAAGTGGTCAGAAGAAACTAAACATTGGAGGGCATGGATAGGCATGTCAAAGCATTACAAGGGTTATGTGAAATTAGCCCTTAAAAAAATGAATAAATCTGTGAAACACATCTGTTTTCCTTGCTCCAAAACCCCATCTGTAACGGCATATGCATCTTCGCTGTCACAAGTGGTGGATTTCCGTTGTTCAGGTTTGTGGTTCTTTTTCTACTATTTTGGATATAGTAATTCTCTGATTCATCATCTTTTGTTTGAAAATTGAATAGGTTCAGTTTATGATTTCTGTGTCTTCATTCTTTTTATTACCATGTATTCTAAATATCCTGGGTTTATCATTTGATTTTCATTTATGTAGCTGGAACAGGTTACTTGATATAAGTATATTTCCATTAATATTATGTATGAATTGGATGAGAGCCTAAGGCTTCAATTGTTTGAGTTATTTTTTTTTCTCACTCTATATTCTGACCCAACATGCCCGAATTGCAGTACTACCCAGTCGCCGGCAATCCACTTCTGTGCTTCTCTTCTCTCTTCAAAGGGCTGAGATAACTCAGCAGTTTCAAATTCAGCTCAAAAGCTTCCAATCAACAGCTTTAACAACAAATTGCATATTAGGTGTGAATTGCAGCCAATTTTATTTGTAGATTGGAAGAAATAACAATGGCAGCAGTTGTAAAAAAATTCTTCATTGCATCGATGTTCATGTGGATAGCACCTCTTGCCATTTTATATGGTTTTAACCATAATTTGCTTCCTGGTAAGATCATTTCATCTTTCCCTTTTTTCATTCTGCTGATTTTTTAAATTTTTTGTCCAGTAAGAAAATTTTGGTCGTTCAAAACCTATTCTTTGAGCTCATGGTGACTTTCTTGGTTTGTTGTTCTGCCTAAATGTTTCTGTTTCTTTGTTAATTGCTTGTTCAGAAGTTTGGTACTTTATGCTTGAAATTCGCTTAGTTGAATGGACATTGTTGATTTTCTAGTGGGTATAAATTAAGACATGTTCTTTTATTTGGAAGTGAAATGTAAATGAGGGGACACAGTTGATTCAATTTGAACGAAGCAAGGTGTAAATGTAGCGTCTGACTTGTCATCTTTTTACGAGTAGTAACCCATCCTTGGTTTTAGTTAAATACAAGAGGAAAATATAAAGGAAATACAATAATGATCTAGGAACTTGTAGTTTATAATTTGATTTGGCTGAATAATCTTGAAAAGTTATGCAACCCAATTTTGGCTTTCAAAGTCAGTTATGATTTAAGTTGAGATACAAGAGTGCATATTATGTTTAAGTATTATTGAAGCTAGATAATTACTTTTGCTGGAGGCTGAATAAAGTAGCTTTGATGGCATGATGGCATTATTTTGGCTTTCTTGTTCAGAGATGTATTCTTCCTGGACATGCCTATAAATGTAATGAATGCCTTGATCATCTTAGGTTATATCAGTGGACAAGATTCGCATCCTTAAGACTTGCAGTGGAAATTTGTAGATTATTGGATTCACACAAAATTCTTTGTGGCTGCTCTTGCTTGTGTTTTGTTGGGTGTCTTTGAGTAGCTTATGGACACTTCACTTTACAGAAATGATTGAGTTTGACCCTCAAAAGTAGTTTAAATAGCAAGTGAGAACAGCATCTTATGTAAAATGCATCCCTCCAGTGTAATATAGAAAGTTAAGGCTAATTGTTTTTTTGTTCACCTTGAATACAAGTGCCGTGAAGCTTTAACCGATGAAAAGAAAGTCTACTATCATATTGTGTAAATGATGGCTATGATTAGAAGTGATAAGAGAATGCTTGCTTTTGTCAAATATATAAGTTTTCAATGGTGTCCGTCCTTTGATAAAAGAGTACGTATGGGTGTGGTTAGATCACATATTGCTTGGTCTTTAGCATTTTATGGAAAATCTATCTAACGGAAGCAAAAACTTTGCACCAGCAAAATTTGGGCATCAAATGCACTTGGATCCACAATCTGCCCTGGTAGCGCACACAGGAATTAGAAAAACATAATTGTAATGGTAACAGCTGATAATAATTACATAGATGGATACTTCAGCTGTTATTTTAAGTACATAAAATTGATTTTCTTAATGATACTTTCTTTCATTTGTGCTCCTACGTATTTTTGTCGTAGGAGTTGCCAATTGAAGCGTTTTCATTTTTTTTCTTTTCATTGGGATAAGATGTTGAAGTGGTATTGTTTTTCTGACAGGTTCAACCAATTTATCTCCTTACTCCATGACACTGTTGAGTGGATTCCTTGCTGTGATATCTGTCAATATTGTTATTGCATTCTACATTTATATGGCAATGAAGGAACCTTCAGACAAACACGAGCCAGATCCTGCATTTCTTGCCGAGGCCAAAGCTAGTGTAAGCCAGACTATACAAAAACCTGACGTTTCTTCCGAATCATTCAAGAAAGAAGATTAAGGTAACCAAAGCCTTGCTGCTTGCACATGGGAGAGCTCATTGCCTATCGCTAAACAGTTGAAGTCACTCTTGCTGGTTACTAATCATTGATATACATTGTCATCCACCTTTCACTTATGTTAGAGTTTCAATGTCTACACAAAATTTTGGAAGATGTTTGATTTTGTGCTTTGAATGTAGATAGATCTCTTTTTGTAGTTGAACTGTTAAAAGGCAGTACTAATGCTACACCTTCTATGGTGCCATTATTCTAAACAACGTTTGTGAAACTCCTATCATAACTTATTCATCTCAACTCTTCTCTGCATCATTCAAACAATTAACATTAAAAAAAAAAAACAATTTTGGAAAAGAAAAATGGTGAAAGAATTTAGGCCACAATTGTAAATCTGGTAACATTACATAAACACTGGAAGCAGTACTTTCACTGGAAAAATAAATAAATAAATTACTGCAAATATGCAACTACATTTTTGTAGTTAATCTGTTAAATATTCCTAATGAATAATAAGGACAAAACTGGAGCTCTCATTGATAAGAAAATTGCCATTTGATATACAAAGGATTCTGAAAATATCATCAGTCTGTTATGTCAAAACAGAGCTTAGCTTCATCCCAAGGACCATTTATCTCAAACTTGTACTCTTGAATGCGTATGAGCCAGTAAGGGCACACCACATTCACAAAAACCAGCAAACCTATGAATAACACAAAAACTAGCCGGTGTAGCATGTAGACAAAAGCCGAGGTTACAACCATCAAGGCAAAAGAGAATAAGAGGTGCAAGCGAAAGGAGTATTTTTTTACACAGTAAGTGACTAGTGGAGCAAAAAGGAAGACTAGCAAGGAGAATAGCATTATAGCAAAGACATGAAGCCTTGATGGAAGGCGAGATGCAATGAAAACAGAAGCCACAACAGAAGCATTTAAAGAGATACAACTGGTTAAGGTTGGATTCTGTAGAGCCCCTGGAGCTTTTATAGTGGAACCTGAGTAGTCATGTAGGAAGAGATGGAGCACAAGAAGTGAAATGGTTACAGCCCAAATGGAGTCTGAGCTTATAGACCGTGTGAGAGTTTGGTAGATAGGAGCCAAAACATAAAGACCGGTTATAAAAAAGGAGATATTGAGAATATAATGGAACAGAAGATTAAGTGAAAGCATTTCTTCAGTTAGAACGAGAATCAAGAAACCTGATCCTAGAAGACTAACATCAAGAAGCAGCAGGGCATTTTCATCAAGAGTTGATCTAAGAGTGTAGGTCCAAACCAACACAACAAGAGCAACAATGCATAGGTACTGTGAGATTGAAACTGAGTCTTGCATCACCTTCAGGATGTCTCGCTTAACAACATTGGCGTTCATGACCATATGTTCAAGAAAAGATTCATCAGTATGGTTGTCATCAAAACCAGGTTGCATCCCTCCGTATGCCACTTTTCTCCATCTTGGTGGAGTTGGAGAAGAGCTATTACTATCCATTGCAATTCCAGTGATCTAGTGTCACTTTAAGCTTTTCTATTTCAAATCATCAGCAAGCACAAAATTCAAGTTATTTAGTGAAACCCCCAATCCCAGAACAGTTCTACACTGTATATCATATCTCAAAGAAAAGACATTTATGCCTGAAGAATGTTTTGCTTCAACAAGATTCACTCCAAATTAACAGCAACCTGTCCAAATAAGCCAACAATTACTTCTGTTATCACTAAGAACATTAACTACTTGATAATAAGACAACATTTGAATGCCCATACACATTTGTTGTTCCTATTAGAAGATCAATGTAATTAGATACTGGAACAATTATGGAGTGCATCCAAGGCCAGCTTGAAATCCGCATATTCCACAATCAAGAGATCACAAATATCACAAGACAAAAACCAGAATAACCCATGTGAAGCTAGAAGAGTATATTCAATTGATTAGTAGCTAAAAATGAATTTAGAGAACCCCTATCAATTTTAGTAGTCAAATACATATACATTATGCTATTCTCATGATTCAAATTAACAGTCCCCAAACCAAAGGCTTAAAAAACAAACAGAAGCAAAGCAGGAAGACGAGAGAAAGATACAGAACAATCAATAAAATGGATGGTCATAACTCTGAACTTGTGCCCAATATTTGGCTTTCTATAGATGCTAATTATTAATAAAAACTCTAGCTAAACCCTAAACATGAAATTGTCTTTCCTTGTTTGGACTAAAAAGAAAAACAAAAACAAAAATCTGAAGCATTTCTCAAAAACCAAAACCAGAGAGCTACTTCACCATCAGCATTGAATTCGAAAGAACTAATATTATAATGATATCATCAATCAATCCAGTAGCAAGTAAACGATTCAAGTTTGAAGATTTTAGGTTGGTAATTACCCATTAACATTTGAAATACCAATAACCATTAAATTCCAAGCTAGTTTATGCTCGAAAAGTAAACCAAAATTCAATCATGCTGTGCAATTAATGATGCCAAGAATTGAAATTGAAGACAATGGAAAACAACAGTGGCTAAGAATAATAAAATCGACGGCAACAACGAATGAAGCATATGCTAATTCCTGAGTAAATTCAATCAAAATTGAAATTGAAATAAGTACTGAGAAACTCACCAATTTCAGTGAAAAATCACGTCAGCGAAAGTCAGAATTTCTGGAACATTCATTGTGCATGCCACCGATCTCTCCTCCGCCTCTATTTCTTTGTGTTTTCCTTTCCTTTTCTTTTTCTTTTTGAAAAAAAAAATTATGCGTTAGACAAGGGGAAAGCTATGAATGTACAGTGCATCTCTTTAACCCACACTTCCTTGTTATAATATGCAATTTTTCCACCATAATTCACTGACTTATGAAAAACAAAGTAGAAAGTTGGGTTACAAATTAGAAATAGGAAGAAGAAAAAACAGTTGGGTTACAAATTAGAAATAGGAAGAAAAAAGACAGTTGGGTTTATTAAAATATGCTATAGGATATATTTTAGTCTAAGAATTTGAAAACTAATACTTATTTTTGGGTTTATTAAAATAAGTTGTATGTAAAATAAGTATTAGTTTTCTTCCTCCACTTATTTATTAAAATTAACTATAATATTGTCCAGATCAAGAAATTTGGAGTTCAACTACATTGACAATGACTTATTTTGAACACATCACTGGTGTTAAACAGGAGTGAGGTGAATAATTTTAGAACTATTGAACCTAAAACACACATTTGACAATACTTTAGAGATCCAACTGTCCTTTTCCAAGAAAAGAAGGGATTGGAGGAAGTGAAGAGACATACCTTATATTTGTAATTACTGTACAATAGGTAACTCTAATTAATTAATTTCATTCCAATTGATATCTATATCAACTAGCAATTACCTCTACTTGGTTTTGAAGTCTGCAAATCTCCAAACAATAGCTAAATAAGCTTTAGATTTCTTCATTATGATTCCATGAACTGTGAGAATGGAGGGCTTGTTTTTGTTTTCTCAGGACCTGCAAATCAATAAAGAGGGAAAAATATAAGAAAATTCCAAGAAAAAGAATGTTAAAAAGAATCTCATATGTGGAGCTGCGTTGTGATGGAAAGACAGAAACGATCGCAGTATCAGAGATAAAATGGAAGGCTTGTGGTAGAGTTTGGCTTTTGATTCTTGGGCTTCAGTTTCAAAGGTCTTTAAGGATTGCTCTTATTTGCTTCATACATCTTCATTGGGAAGGGGTTTTGGTTAATATTGTATAGATTTTTTATTAGGGGAAGGATGGATCTCATGGGGATGGTTAGACAGGATTGTTTAGATTATTTTCTTTCCTACAATTTTAAGTGCAACGTTAAACTTACTTTTTAAGTCCATCGGCCCATGTTTGACACGAGTTCGAATGGGCTTTAGAAACATGCTTGGTACGGGTCCAACTAACTCGTTTAAATTTTTAAATCATAAATTTTTTATTATTTTAATTTATATTAGATTATAATGAATAAGCCACAATTAATATGTATACTAAAAAAATTTTAAAAGAATGTACGTAGGAGTTGATTTATAAATTGTAATAAATAATGAATAAATATTGTATATTATAATAAAATAAAATTTTAAATTATTTCATCAATTTATTGATAATCATGAAATAGGGATAAAAGTTACACCTCATCAACTCAACCCATAAATTTATAATAATTGCTTTCATCAAAAGTAAACATAATCATAAAATGATGATAAAATTCAAATGTGGAGTTGGTTTCACCCAATTCGTGGCAATTTTTTAGATTACTTTCTTTCCTACAATTTTCATTTTTCACTTTTCTTTGCCATCACTTGGTGCACTTTTGTTCCTGTTTTTTTCAATCAATATATTTCTTAGTTTCTTCCAAAAAAAAGGAAAAAGAGAAAAAAGATCTTCGACTCACCACATAGAAGGTGTATGATTGGATATCTAGGTATGCTTACAACGTAATAACAGAATCACCTTAACCCTTGTGTGTTCAACATTTGCAAGAGAATCATGGCATTTAAAACAATAATAATTTAAATTGTAGCATATAAAGTAACCATGTGTGCCACGGGTTTCCACTTCTCGCCACTCTTGGACGAGTGCGCAGCACAACACATCAAATGTGATTGGAAATTATCAGCAAAGCCTCTCTGCCAAAGGAAGAGATAAATAATCCAGAAGTATTCTTCTTCATATGCTGATTGCTTTGTCAAACTATCAAAACAACCACTGAGCCATATAAAAATAACCCAGTTATGAAAATATTAAATCAAAGGCAATTTTATGGACCAAATCTGAACGTTGCTCGATGAAGACTTTGAAGTATAAAATTAATCAAACAGCTTGTACTAAAAACAATAATAAATCAACTAACCGAATTGCATCAAAGGTTAAAATTGATATCAATTTACAAATTCAACCACTAACCGGCTGTAACTTACCAATAAACAAACGAACAAGACAAATACTTAAAATCAATTATTAAAACCGCAAATGTAATCCAAATACTAAAGCTAATCGTGATTAAGAACTAGGAACTTTTATCAATATATATTATAACTGTAATCAATTCGATACTAATTGCATGTAAATAAGGTAGAGATTAACCTTGTCTGTCTTCAAACTGCAACGGCATACTGGTGACGGCAACTGGCAACGGCGTGCTGGCGATGGCGAGCTGCCAATGTGGCACCAGAGAGCGCCGGTGAGTAGATCCGTTTCGCAAAGACTTTAATTCTACTTTTACTAAGAGCACCTTACCAGCGAACCCAAAAACAAAAAAAAACTAATAAAATTTGCATCTGAATATTTAATAATTAACAAATTTAGATATCTTTTATAGATTGTAAACATTTTAATCCTACCTGTTACTGTTAGGGACTAATATGTAATATCTAAGTTAACAATACTCAAATTTGTCACTATAAAAAATATAGAGACTGTGCTATAGTTTATCAAACAACCTGGTTTTGGTAAAATTAATTACCATTATTTTGTTTATTGTATTTACTATTGATATTTGAAATGGTCGTAAATAACACATTTTTTTGGGATTATATTATATTTAGTCATAAATAATGACCTATTTGTAACATATTAAAAATGACTCCAAATATCAATCGCAAAAAACTTTAATTTTTGTAGTGAATATATATATATTTATGTGTGGTAAAATTAAGATAATAATAATAACAATAATAATGAGTAATACTGACTATCTTAATAATTATTTCAAGATATGTTTTCATGGATTGAATAATAAATTTTATAATTTTTTAAATAATTAATTAATTATTTTATCAGTAAAAGTAATATCGACCCTCAAAGCGTGTTTGGTAGATGGGATTGACATTAAAATAAGGCCATTTTGACATATCTGGTGTATTTTTAATATGTTGAGATAAATATTTATAGGCCCACAGCCTAACTTGGCCCAATTTGTGCAGTAGCATAACATGGCCCATTTAGAAATATGCAATATTGAACTTACTTTTTAAGTCCATCCACCCATGTTTGGCATAAGCTCAAATGAGCTTTGGGCACATGCTTGGTACAGGTCCAAATAACTCGTTTCGATTTTTAAATTATAAATATTTCACATACCTCCCCTGAGGTTTGCCAAACTCACATAGAGGAATAAGATATGACATAATTCACATTTACCTCCCCTGTCAGTTAATAAGAGTTGTCTTTTCCACTGGGTAACATCTAATTTTGAATGAAAAGTCCATTTCGCCCTCAGCTCAAGTTCATATAAAGTTGCAACTCTAAAAAGCTTTGTCTAGTCAATAAAAATCTGCATAAAATGTTACGAAAAATATATTGTATGTATCCGCTGCAATTGTAACGGTTATAAGCTTCCTAACTGAATATACATTTGCAAAGTCCTTTATTTATAATGCTCCAAAAATAACATAGCTCCCAAAACACAACCAAAACACAATCGTGTAACTCTCAAGAACATTGCCAACATGCACACAATACTAACATACATTCATCTAAGCACACTGAGAACCAGTAGAAATAGCATAGGATATTGGTTGCCTACTTGCATACATACCACAGTAGCATTTAACCATATTGAAAACCATCAAAACCAGAAAAAATTTGATATTACTTCACCCAACATGCACACAAGACACTATATCCCCTAGCCACACTTTAAACCAGCCAAAAAATTAACGTTACTTGACCAATTTCCCCAAGCACACAACAATGCATTATTGTTATGCCTTATCTATAAAAGTTTCAATAATATGTCAAGGCACAGTGCACAACCATACAGCAAAAGATGAACCTAATTCGATATTCTCTTCAAAGTGATCAAACACTATATATTATTCATTTTTTGCTTGCGCTTGTCAAAGATACAAGGAATTTGTAGCTAATAAAACATGATTCTATTGTTTTTCTTGTTGTAGATGGCACTTAAATTAAAAATTAAGAAAAAATGTTTTGTGAGTGGTATTAAAAATCCATGAATATGTAAAAGAGAAGATTTTGCTTTCAAGGCAAAGCTCAGCATTAAAAAGAACACCATTGATAATTTTAACAATGCTAGGAATTTGAGAATTTCTTGGCCTTCTTGGATTGCTACAAAACATAGTAGATTCATAAATAATACACTATATAGATTGGATTTAGACAGACATCATTATATCTTGATGAAAATTACTCCAATGCCAAGTTAAAATACTACTATAAATCAAAAAGCTTAAGCTGAAATATTAGGACAGAGTAGCAATATGTAAAAATCTCTTAACAATAACAACACTTGTTTAAAACTTAAGAAAGATAAAATTCACTTATTTGATGGTAGCTAGTATTATTCATGTAGTTATGCATTTGGAACACAAGCAAAAATAACAGACATAAATTATTAGCTTTGCAAGGTGAACTAAAAAAGAAACTCGGTCATATATATTGTACAAAAGGCAAACTGAGAAAAGAAAAGAATTAGAAATGTGTTTTAAAAAATATACTTATTTTTTTAACGCTCAAATTATATTCACACTGGATATTAAAGATAAACATTTGATATTATTTGTTTTCAATATATTTTTTAGCATTCAATAATAATACTAACAAAACATCAAGGTGCACATTAGAGGTGGGCAAAAAATCAGACCAAACCAGACCGGAGCAAAATTCACAAGTTCGACTCGGTATTTTAAGTAATTCGGCTCGGTTTTGGTTTTTAAAATAAAAAATCTGAAATTTTCGGTTCAGTTTTTATTTTGATCTAAAAAATTTGAACCAGACCGAAAATATTATTTTTTAATTTTTTTTAATTTAAACCACGTTATTTTATTATATTTTCATAAAATGATGTTGTTTAATACACTGAAAAATTTTTAAAAATATAATAAATTTATTCAAACACCGAATCGACTCGATAACCAAATCAATCGGTCTAGTTTTAATTCAATTCTAATATGTAATCGATCCGGTCTAGTCTGGTCCAATCTCAAAATTTTGAGATCCGGAATTTTTGAATCTGGTTCGATTTTTCAATAACTCGAACCGACCCAGACCATGTCCACCCCTAGTGCACATAATATAGCAACATGAAAACACTATCAAACTCAGGAAAAATTAGTTCACAAATTTCTAAATGTTTTGTTTGTGCACATATTAGGAGCAACAAAGCATGTAGATTTCATTAACCACAAAAAAAAAAAAGGATTCATAGTAGAAGCAATGACAAGTTGCCTTAAACACAATCACAACAGTAGCATAAGCAACAAACTTTAATCAAATTAACCACAACTCAGTAACAAGAAAGTATTATCAACACCATGTAACCAACCAACTTAAACTCTGCAACTAAGACCACATAAACATGCAATCAAGACCAACTAAATGCAATCTCAAATCAATAATGGAAAAAAAATCACCGCAAACTCGTATAAATTAAATTATGAAACAGCCCTATCAAACCCCTATTTCAAATCAATTTAGGTGTTAATTGCAAATAACAAGCCAATGTGCAAAATTTGTTCGATTGAAGCCAAACCAGAAAAGTGCAAAGTTCAATTAAAAATGGAAACACTGTAAAAACTAACATCTTACATCGCAACCCTTGAATTCGATAGATTTCTTCCTTTTTCAACGAACCCAGACCCTTGACAGGAAGCTATTGTTTGTGTGCTTTATTTTTAAGCTAAACCCAGCTTCTAGGTTACAGTTTGGCACGAAATTTAGTTGATTAGCTTGATGAATCAAGAGATTTTTCACTTTTGGCATCACATATCACTATTTTTTATCCGATATTTTGTTATAGCAAGAGAATTCGAGCTAAGTGTGTGCAAGAAGTCAAGTTCAAACAACATTGCATGTAGCAGTGGTTGTTTCCAAGTTGAATGTCTTCAATGCCCTTAAACCAAACGGAAAAGATAACTTCTGTTAACTTACAAGGGAGGTAAGTGTGAATTATGTCATACTTTCTTTCTAGGTTTGAGTTTGGCAAACTTCAGGAGAGGTATGTGAAAATTCTCTTATATATATGTGGTAAAATTAAGATAATAATAATAACAATAATGCGTAATACTGACTATCTTAACAATTATCTCAAGATATGTTTTGATGGATCAAATAATAAATTTTATAATTTTTTAAATAATTAATTAATTATTTTATCGTTAAAAGTGATATCAACCCTTGAAGTGTGTTTGGTAGACGGGATTGGCATTGACATAAGGCCATTTTAACATATTTGGTACATTTTTAATATGTTGTGATAAGTACGTGGGCCTAACTTAACTCAGTTTATGTAGTAGCACAATATGGCCTATTTAAAAATGTGCAATGTTGAACTTACCTTTTAAGTCTATTAGCCCATGTTTAACACGAGCTCGAATGGGCTTTGGGCACATGCTTGGTACGGGTCCAAATAACTTGTTTAGATTTCTAAATTATGAATTTTTAATTGTTTTAATTCATATTGGATTGTAATGAATAATCCATAATTAATGTGTATACTAAAAAGATTTTAAAAGAATGTACATAGAAGTTGATTTATAAATTGTAATAAATAATGAATAAATATTGTATATTATAATAAAATAAAATTTTAAATTATTTCCACAATTCATTGATGATCACGAAATAGGGATAAAATTCACACCTCATCAACTCAACCCATAAATTTATAATAATTACTTTTATCAAAAGTAAACATAATCATAAAATGATGATAAAATTCAAATTTGGAGTTAGTTTGTAATTAATTAAAAAAAATTGGTTGTTTTATCTATTATGATTTAATGCATTAAATATTTTACTTGTTAAATTTATTTACGTGCTTGAATAAAGTATATTATTTCTATTGTATGTTAATTGAAAACAAAATTCTATTATCTTTTATAAATTTTTTTCAAACAATCACCCAAGAACACGATGTAAATTTTTTACTCATATGCAATTGTTATTATTTATTATTTTATTCTTCATGCAATCTAATTTTCAAACCAAAATTTATTTTACAATTTTACTAACATTCTGTTTAGAAAAATTCATAATTTTATAATGATCAAATTGCTTCTTTTAATATCCCTTTACCTCATTGATCAAATTGCTTCCTTTTTAGCTAACTATTATTAAATAAGAATATAATCGTTATTTTTTAATAAATTAAATTTTTTATGAATATTTTTAAAATTATTAGTTATAACTAATTAGGTTAATGGGTAAAATTTTAGAGACTCACATGTTATTAACTTTTAGCAGAATTTGAAATAATAATAAGTTTAATAACAAAAAAAATGATATTTTAAACTAAAAGAATGAATTTCACTAATAAAAAATAGTTCAAACTAAATTTTTTATGAAAATATAAAATATGTAGTAATATGATATAATATTATCATTTTAATTTATATAGATAGATTTGTAAATATAATAATAATGATATGATTTTTTTTTTTTAGTATATTGTTCTTTATATGTTTTAGTCAATATAAATAATAATATTTTATTTTATTTTAAAAGTTATAAAATTGATCTTTCAATTTATGAATACCATGTTAAAAAGAAATTTAAAATTTAAATAAATTTATATTCAAAAGATAATTTATAAATTAGTTATAAAATAAAATATAATATTATTTTAATATTTATTTTCAATTAAGACTTGAAAATAATTTTTTAGTAAATTACTATTATATAAGAATATAATTATTATTTTTTTTAATAAATTAAAATTATTATAACTATTTTTATAATTATTAAAATTATTTAAGTTAATAAATTAAATTTTAAGAACTCAAATGTTGTTATACTTAACCCGTCAAAAAATAAATCAAAGTATTATGAAAATAAGAGAAGAATATTGAGGCATTAAGTTAAATAACAGAATTGATAATTCTCCTTGTATTATATTTTAATATAAAATATTAAAATTTATTTATTAAAATAATGATTTAATTTTTTAAAAAATTATTTATAATAATTAAATAATTAAATAATTTATGTTAAAAGTTTTATTCATAAAATAGCTTCCAATAAAAGATCCACAAAAAATTCTATTTATAAGCCATGCTAAGTGGAGCGCTCTTGATAATGCCTCATTGCCTCGAGCCGCCTGGCCGGGTAATAATTTAAAAATAAAAAATAAAAAATTATTTAAAAAATTAGAAGGGCATACTGGCCTTTATTACGTAAGCTCGCTACGGTGGGCTAAATAGGAAAATCCGACGTGGGAAGCAGCACCCACGAGATGCAGTAAAAATCCACGTCACTCCTTTTCCGATTCGGAAAAAAATAATATTAAATAATAACACCAAAAATAAATAAATAAATAAACAAATGATTAATAAACTCTAGGAAGAGGAAGAGGAAGAGGAAGAAACGAGAAACCCTAAATCAGTCGAGCTAGAAAACACAGCGATTTGATTTTGCTTCTGATTTTGATCTTGATCGTCAATTTGTACGCAAAATCGAGAGAGAAAGGAGGAACAATCACATATGGGGAAGAAGAAGAAGAGAGTATCGTCGAAGGTTTGGTGCTATTACTGCGATAGAGAATTCGACGATGAGAAGATTCTAGTTCAGCACCAGAAAGCTAAGCATTTTAAGTGCCATGTGTGCCACAAGAAGCTCTCGACGGCCGGCGGCATGGCTATTCACGTCCTTCAGGTTCACAAAGAGGCCGTCACCAAGTAATAATCTCTGTATTGTCGCTGCTTTTTTCTCTTGTTTGTTTGGTTAATTTTAGTTATAGAATTGAAAGTTAGATGTTTGCGTTAGTTAGTAAATGATACGAGTTGCTTTATGGAAGAAATTAAGACTTTTGGAAAATCAGTTTTTGGAGAACCAAAAGAATATTGTGAAAATGTAAGTCTGTTTGTTGATGAAAGTTTGTGAATTTGGTGGTTGCGAATTCCAGTTACAAATTGGGGATCAAAGTGGTATTCAGTTATTTGTTATTGGGCTAACTTGGTAGATGAGTTTTTGTACTTTCTGTTTGTTTTGCTCTTGTCCTTAAGCAAACTTTAATGAAACATTGAGGGTATCATGATAATATTCGTGTATTAGCACAGTTAATAGCTGTTTGTGACATTATAGACATCCCGATCTCTGGATGTTTCAATGTTTAGTTATGAACCTTGTTGGTTTTAATAAATAAATTGTTAAAAGGCCACCAATGATAGACTTCCAAATTGCACCAACCAATGCTGGAAAGTGTTACTGGAAAAGACTCAGACGTTTTATAAGTTGTGGGTAGGACCATATATATGTATTTTGGAATAGGCTTAGTATTTATTCAATTTGTATTAGTTATTTTTCAGTGGTTGCATCGTTTGTTATTCTTGGATGATGAACACAATAAGATTTCTTTGGGGTAATTGAAGGTTACTAGAGGACAAATATTGGATTTTTTTGTTACACAGACTGCATTTGCTGTTTGCATCTAGAAAGTGGTTGCATTATGCTAACTGTCTTTGATTGATAATACTTGTAACAGAGTTCCCAATGCAAAACCCGGCCGAGAGTCAACTGATATTGAAATATATGGAATGCAAGGAATTCCACCTGACATCTTAGCTGCTCACTATGGAGAAGATGGTGAGGAACTTTGCAAATGTGTCAATTATGCAGTTACTTTTTGGATTATGTGCTTATTTTGTTACTGTTTGGATTGTGTCTGCATTTTTCTCTCATCAAATTAGTTCTAGCTGATATTGTTTTCATCCTTTTTCTTTGGAGATGATTTACCATGGATGGAGTCTGTTACACAATTCTTCAACAATTAATCATGCCACTTTGAAACTCTTGTTTTGTACTCTGGCCTTCAAAGTAAATCCTTTGGTGTTGAATTCAAAATCATAGAATTGACTTAATGATTTTTCTAGTTTCCAAACTTAACAGACTTTTAGTTCTATTTGTAAACTAATTGGATAAAGATAGAAATTGTCCTTTTCTCTCCATGAATGTTTGCTAAGCTTTTGAGTTGCACTCTTTTAAAGTCATTCAGGTGCATGTTTGCTAAGATTTTGAATTTTTACTCTTTGAAGTCATTCAGGTGCTTGGTTATTTGTACTTTAACTTTGCTGGAACTCACCTTCAGATAGCTGTACTTTGATTGCTGAATATAAGTTGTTGAATCAGTATGGTAGGTTTTACCTATGTGCAAGCTCATTTCACTAATGTCAGTAGCAATCTTTTCTTTGTTACAAACTTGCCATTTAGGCCAAGGACTGATCGAAATGACCTCACATTTTGACGATCTAACTTGAAATACTTCTCATAGAAGTGGCTAGTTTTAATTTTGCTTCTACTTCATTTTTTATGGTTTAACCATATAGTAGTGGCCTTTGGTATAACAGTGATTACCAACTGCTAAATACCTTATGGCTGCTGCATGTTCTGGAAAGGATACATAATAGAATGTACTGGCTTTTATAGTTATGTTTTGTTTGTATGGTATTGCTATAAACTTTTTTCTATGAATTTATATATTATGAATTTTAATTAAACAAGGGAAGAGAAAAATGAAATTCTTGAGAATAACAGTTGACCACTAGATCTCTGTTGGTATTTGGTTTCTTGTGTGAATAATTTGCTTTTGTTTTTCTGTTGTTTCGTTTATCTCTCTCTACATGCATGTGACCCATTTATTAGTAACTATTTTTCTAGCTTCAATAAAGCTTCAATATGAACAGAAAGGACAGAAGATTAGAATGAACTACACAAAGAACAACATAATAGTCGTAGATATTGGAAAATTACAATATCTATGATTATATTTAAACGAGCCAGTCTAGTGTATGTATCTACTATCAATTCAATAGAATATTTTGAAAGGGTTGAAGTATGTTTTGTTATTCTGAGTGTCTTTTCCTGATGTTCTTACTTGTCTTTTTACAGTTGCAATAATTCTGCTATATGAAAGTTTGAAGATATTGCATATGTTAAGTTATAGGGTTAAGTAAAGCTTCACTTTCTAACAAATGTCAAGTTTCTTGCAGAAGAGGAGGCTCCATCCAAAGCGGCCAAAGTGGACACTCCTTACACTCAGCTAGTGGGTGGCGTGGTGCCAGGACAATTGGGTGTTGGCTATCCTCCTCAATCAACTTTAGGAGCTATGCAGCCAATGTATGTTTTCTATTAGATTTTTATCTTCTCTCTTCTGCTCTACTCTCTTGCTCACAGACATGCACCTTCTGATGTCAAACTGAACTTTTTTTTTTCTTTTCTTTCTTTCTGCTGCTTCTATATATTCTTGTTCAAGGACATAGACCTCAAAGATGAAGCAGTATTGCTTGCAGACATACACCTTTGGCTGGTTGAACATTTTTTTTTTTTCAGTTTCTTATATACATTCTTGCTCACAGATATCAGCCAATATATTTTTCCAAACCTGTTATCTTATTTGGCATTAAGTGCAGTGCCCAAATAGTCCTGGGATTGGAGCATTTGTATGCATGTGTAGGAGATGGATATAAAACTACATTGATTTTTTTCTGGGAGAAGGGCTGTTTAGCTGGTAGCAGCTAAAGCTTCTAATCAAACTTTTGGTTTGAATGTGCAACAAGTGATTGGATGACATATGAAATAGCCGTGTTCAAGAATTGGCAACTAGGGGACTTCTACTTTTTTTTTCCTTAGCATTATTTGAACTTACAGGGGAAAACAAGAATATTGCATTTGCTCAATATATGTGCAAGAAACCATGAATAACTAATTATTGAAGTTTTTTACTGATTGATCTTGGTCTACAGTTACAGTTCTGCAGTACCCATACCCCCTGCTGGTTGGCCAGTGCCTCCTCGTCCGCAGCCTTGGTATCCACAACATCCAGCAGGTTCAATTCCTCCTCCTGCTCATGTAGGTTTTGCCCAACAGCCTTTGTTTCCTGTGCAAAATGTGAGGCCTCCTTTGGTGTCGGCTGCATCACCCGCGGTTCAACCTGCACAAGTAATTCCTCCTGGAATGCCCTCGTCTACACCTCCTGTTCCTGTATCTCAACCCTTATTCCCTGTTGTCAATAACAATACAGCTACTCAAAGTTCACCATTTTCGGCTCCTATTCCATCAAGTATTCCGGCTAGTGCTTCAGCAGAAATTAAAGGTCCCGTTGATGCCCATTCAGGTACTAACACATCGATGACCAACAGCTACCATGTCCAAAGCATGCATGGTTTGATTAGTCTTTTAAGTTATGCCTCAAAATTTTCCTTCCAATATGTTAGATAGATTGAGCTCGGTGTTTTCATATTTGAAAATTAGCATATAGTTAGACAAATTGGTATGTTCTTTGTAGCCAGATAAGCTGGTTTTATACTGCATGGCTGGTATGTAGCTTGTTCTCTCTCTCTCTCTCTCTCTCTCTCTCTCTCTCTCTCTCACATGTGCACATGCGCACACGCACACACACACACACACACACACTCTTTGTGCCCATTAAATCCACATTGAAACTTCCCCTAGTTATGGTTATAAGGAATATTTCTGGTTCAACTAGTATTCGGGGGGTATGGCTAAATAGTTGTGTGATTCTAATTATTTTTCTTTGTAGCTTTGTGTGTATGTTTAACTCTAGAATTGTGATTGTTGGATTTTCTGAGTGAATAACAAAAAGTTAGACTTGTATCATACTGGCAATTGCATGCTGGTCCCAAAGTTACTCCTATCCCAATATAATGGTAATTAATTTGATTTCTTCTGATTTTAGCAAAGTTTGTCATCTTTGCAGGTGGGACATTAACCAATTCACATTCTTATGCCTCTGGTCCAAATACTGGTGGTCCTTCAATTGGACCTCCCCCTGTAATTGCAAATAAAGCACCTGCAACACAGCCAGCCGTTAATGAGGTCTATTTAGTTTGGGAAGATGAAGCGATGTCCATGGTAAGTATTCTTAAATGCATATTTAGTGAAGTTATGTTTTTTTATTATTGCAGACTTGTTAATTCTGGTTCTAATTTGAAATTTTTACAGGAGGAGAGAAGAATGTCCTCAGCAAAGTATCAGGTGCATGATGAAACTACCCAGGTAAGTTATAACTACCTCTTTAATATATGGAATTGGTTTGTATGTCTAACCAGATGGGTAGGCTTTAATGTTTTGTGTTCCCAGATACAATTGTTTACACTTTGTTCCCTACTTAGAGAGGTATTTTCTGTATGAATTCAGACTTTTTCCGTGTTCCTCCTCACAAAAATGAAAACAATTTGCTAAAAAAATATGCTAGCTTTTTATCAATTGTCTTTTTGCTCAAACTATTGGATGATGGACATGTTCTTTATTTTAAACTGCTATTTCTCCGGTTTGCACGCACTGCCTCCAACTGTTGTGGGCGTCAAAAGATTCAAGTAGGTATTTGCATTATTTTTCCTGGTACTCAGTAATTACAATTTTGACAAGCTTGTTGGAAATGAGTAGATGATTCTTCTTTCTAACATTGTACTCAGTTAAAAAAGAACAAAGTGTATGTATTTGCCACTCCTAAAGTTTAGTTTAATTTTGTTGTTATTCTCCCTATGCTTGATTCTTTAGTGTGGGGGTATGGGAGGAACAAGGTCATGCCCCTCAGATTTTTCCATTTTGTAGCATTACAATTTATTTAATTGATCGAACAGTGAATTCAGACTTGGCCCAGGTCAGCTTCTTTTGCAAAGTTTGACATCTTTTGCATAGGACCAAGCTTTAAAATATGTGGTTTTTCCAAATGAAAGTAGCCACAGTTGTCTGATCATTTGATTTCTGTTTCTGTTCAGATGAGCTCAATTGATGCAGCCATAGACCGAAGGATATCAGAAAGCAGGCTTGCTGGTCGTATGGCATTTTAGAGTGACTGCATCTCATGAACCTGTTGTCAGAGTCTGTTAGTAGATGAATTAACTTCCATCTTCGTCAAATTTAAGCTATGAACAGGAGCATCGGTCAGTTTTAATCATCATTCATTTCTTTAGAATCTTACAAAAGCAACTATTTAGACATGATGTTGTATTCTTTCAAGAGAAAAAAGGTCAGTGAGGTAGAAGCAGCCATTTCTTATTGTTGATGTTCTGGAGAGTAAGTTATGTTTTATTTCTAGTGTTGTTTTTTTTTTTTAATTATATTTGTTAATGGAATTATTTTAAGCCTGTAGGAATATAATTTGGTTCATTTATTGCATTTTGTTTACCATGCCAGCTGTTGAATATCACATGTTACAGATAATCAACCTAGTGAGCAATTGTCACCCACTTTACAGAGCACAACTACACATATAACACGATTTTAAGCACCTTGTGAACATAGCTGAAGCTATGGGTTAATTATATAAATCGTGTAGCAGTATTGTTCGCCATAATTTGGTTGTAATGTAGTCGAAAGTCATCTGTTAGATCATTTATATGTTACAAAGAGAAAGGTAACGGCGGGGGCATCTATTTATCTTGCGGAGCATAATTGCACTTATGATATAATTCTATAGTATCCTCGTGAATAGAGTTGATAGGGTGTAAGAATCTTTGTATTTAGATGGTTGATCTCTTTTAACCTTTGATTCTGCTTTGTTACAAATGTGTCTATAAAAGGCAATATGATGCCGAAGTTGGTGTTGTTTGTTTGCCGTGAAAATACTAAATTGTTTGGAGTTAATGTTATTTCTGGAAAAGACTCGATGTCCATTTGGTAAGATATTTGTTACCAGTCATGCTGAGGGAAAATTCTATTGATGCGCTGAGATATGGAAAGTTTTACATCTTTTATTCTTTGTTATTGAATAATCGGTTAGTTATGTGGGAAACAAATAATATTTATCAATTAATTAGTTAACAAGTTAATTTTATTTTCATTCAATTAATTTATATTTATTTTATTTGTTAAATTGGTTGAACTTAATATTTTTTCAGTTTATAGCAAGCAAATGTTAAAACTAAAATTTATATACCATCATAAAAGTTAAGAATTATAGGCATATTAAGGTTAAATCAATTTAATTTTTTCTTACAATTATCATAAATATATTTTAAATACATCTTTTTCCTTAAATTTTTAAAAGAATTATCATTAATAAATAAAGATTAAGAATTGAAAATTAACAGTAGAACCTAAGACTTGCTTAGTTTATTATGACAATGAAATTAATATAAATGAATGACCAAGATAAAATATTTAATGTTTAATAGTGAAAGAGTTATTCTTCAAGTTTAAAGGGGATTTGTAATAGTATCATATGATGTAAAATATTTAATTTTAAAATTATGGTGAATAGTTGTTTAAACAGTTATAGTAATTACATTATTTTATAAAGTATCTAATAAGGATTTACGGATGATGTTAGAGGGTGATCAATTTGAACATTGAAGGTTATCGAGATGTTACAGTATTATGATGGTATTACGATTTATGACAAATTTATACGACGAATTTGATTAAAATGAAAATTATTAAATTATTATAATTATTTATTAAATGAAATAGATGCACATCTTAAAATTTCAGCCTGATTTTAAAATAGAGATGGAGCTTTAATTAATTTCGTCTCCGGCTTGAACGGATCAAAGAGTAAAATGTTAAAATTGAGATAAAAGTATGTAATGATTCGTTGTTTTACGAAAGTTAAGGACTGAAAATGTTATTATTTGTATACTGCATTTTTTTTTTTTTCAATTATTGAAATTGAGTTGATTTTAACTGGTACGTGTAATATTATCTTTACTTGCATCACATGCTCTTTATGAAAATGTTATTATTTTAATTCTGCATTTTGACCAATGTTTATTAGATTGATGTTCAACTTTTTAAATTTTACAAAAATTATATTTTACTTACAGGTTTTGTATTTATATTTTTTAATTTTAATGTTTTTATCGTTTATGGTGAAAAGCACGGTTGAAAAACAAAGGGCACTAGTACAGTGACTTAACTGTTAAGATTAAGAAAATTACATCCTGATTTTAACCAAAATTTGAAAAAATATTACAATTTTACATTTAATAAAAAAAATTACCCCTTTTCCAATCTTATCATGATACTTAATTGACTAAAGACTTTAAAAAATTAATTAAATTATTAAATTATTAGGCTTTTATTGGTGTAAGATAAAATTACTTTTATCATTACTTTCTGAATTTGTTTAACTTAATTATTTTACTCATTCCAATTAAATATATATTTGTTTAATAATAGTAGAGAAATATTTTTTTAAAAAAAAGGGTTATAAGTACGGCACATGACCATCATATTCATATATAAATGAATTTTTTTGATGTGTGTAAAAATATTATGCTTCAAAAAAAAAATCATAAAACTTATTTTGCGTGCCTCATTAATAGTCACGAGTTTTTTGTGATTTTATTTATTATTTTAAGAAAAATAATGAGGACTTATGTATAAATTATCCTAAATTTACTTTAATATAAATAAAAAAATATCTTACCACTTTTTTTTTTTCTTAATATCTTGATTTAGGCATATATTCATGATTTTTAAGCGTATGTAAAGCTTGTGAGATTTATTTTCATATAAATTTTAGTTTTACATGTCTTTTTTTTTTTGTCGTAAAACTTTTATCCAAAATTTGTACTTAATACTTTTTATTCTTATCACTTTTGTCCTCTTTATTATCCCAATGCATTTTCTCCTTATATTTACAATAATTATACTCAATAATTCTCTCTTTTAAAGTTTTAAGAGTTCGTCTTATATACTGCTTTTGGGTAACCCTCCCAACATCTAAGAGATCTATTCGAGAAACATGGAGATTAGTTGAAGTAACGGGCCTCCCTGTATATTTTTAATATTGATAAAAATATATTTACATTTTAAAATATTAGAAGAAATTAATATAAAAAAATCCTACTAAATTAAATTCTTTATATCCTCAATAGATAGTAAAGGAATTTTATGAATGGTCAGCTAAAAATTTTTATCAAGAGTGCCTAAACGTTTGACCGTCCTACGACTATTTTATCTACACTCAAATGTAAATATTAATATATTGTAATATTGTAATACTTAAAAAAAATGATTTGAAAATATAAACAATTACAAAATAATCTTTTAATTATAAGAATTATTAATGTTTAACTTGTTAATAATTTTACTTTCTCAAAGTTAATTTGTTGTATTAGCTAAGTAAACCTCTCAAATAAAGGTTGTAATTTTGTTGCACACACCGAACCCTTGAAAGACTTGCCAGAAACATCACATTCAAGGCAACTGCAGATGGTGTAATTTTCTTGATGCACAAAAAGAAGAGGGATCTTGCTAGTGTATCCTCTCTAACACTCTGATGGGGTATGAATTGACAAGTAACCATTAACAAGAACGCAACAACAGTTGTGAAACAATACTGTTTTGAAAATTTTATTTCTAAAATCATATTAAACATAGTGAAGCTACATTCTAAAAACATTGTTGAAAAAAATTATATCTTATACCTGGTACGACAAGATTATATCCCTGCATGATGGCAAATTTCTTCACAATCATCGGCATCCCTGCACCAAGGTTGAACTCAAACATCGAGTAGACTAATTAAAGGATTACATAGGCCCAGTAGTTTCGCATGGTTAACAAAGATATCTTGGAAATAATCACCAATAACAGTTGACCACTTCTCTTGATCATTTAAGTTTGTGATTCCATCAAAGTAATATTTTACAATTTATATTTATTTATATAAAGAATATCTTGAACTTTACCAGAGTGGCAAGATACCCATTTAATGGAAATGTTGTCCTCAATCTTTTTGCTAACAATTGAAACACAGGTAAGCACAATCTAATCTAAATCTCAAGCTATCAGGAACATTGAATACATATATTTGTATCAGGACAAGGAAATGAAAGAAAGATCTACGTTCATATTTGACATAAAGATCCAGAAGAGAAGCATTACCTGGAAAGAAGAATTTCTGATTGTGAATGAATCAAAGAAGTCGAGGGCTAGGTACCGGACCTTGAGAAGAATTTTCCAACATTGAGCGTATCTAAATCATCTATTTATCTATAAATTTTCCTGCAAAATCTGCAAAATATAGTCAGTCTTTACTTGGCTACTTGCTCTTCACAACAGTTGAACCACAGCTTCTCTCCTTTCAACTGTGGTGGTGCTTGCAGAGTAACCGTCAACCACGTGGTGCTTCCTTAAGCTTTCATTAGTCGATTTCAAGTTTGATTTTGATTGTGAATTGGAGTTGTTAGAAACTAAGAAAATTCTGTTCAGTTTTCAAATTGATTATTCACTGACTAATTTACTAGATATTTATAATTTTCATAAAAATTTGTTTGTTTCTAAAAATTTGTGAATCTAAAAGCAAGATCTCTGATAGAAAATTTCCTTCATATGTTCTGACAGAATATGCTTAATATACTTCTATTTAATTTTCAAAGGGATTCAGAATATTTTCATAGGCTTCATTAATGGAATAGTTTGCAACTCCAATTGAATAATTATACTTAATTAAAAAAAGAAATTGACTAATTAAAAAAGGACATTTTCCACCATTCATAAAAGGAATCTATCACTTAAGTTTTGCGAAGATGATCTGAATACAGCCTAATGGAATTCTGCATGTGTGTTTTCAGGAACAAACACAAATCTCTGTCTTTTTCTTTGTCTAAATTTGTGTAAGCTTTTACAACATAATTTAACTCTTGTCCATACATATGGGACGCACACGCTGCTTTATAAGTTAACATCTGTAAATCTCCTGTTCCAAAGCAAGAAATAAAGAAAATAAATTCAATTGACCTAGTTGAAATGCATTTGAGGAAAAAAGATTGTGAATTCAAGATCAAGAAGGTCTGTAATTCAAGAAATATATGGAGAATGAGAAAATTTACCACTAACTCGATGAATAACATAAGAGAAACTAAAGACTAGATGAGGAAGCAATTTTTCAGCACAGTTCATGTAGAAATGTGTTACCTGCAGCGATGTCTGATGCAAGTTTCTTCTTGCTGAAGTGACGATTTAGCCACCATCTGCAGCGCAACATCCAATTCTTTCCCGATTTACCCTCTGTAAATATGTTTGGGATCTTGTTGTAGTGAACAGAGAATTGTTGCTTTTTTACATCTTCATTGCCATTGAGACATACTGACATTCGATCCTCTTCAGACTGAGAAAGCTTAAGGAAGCATAAAGCAAACTCTCTCCATGCATTGGAGTCTGCATACGTAGCATCTAAATGCAAAGCTATCATTTCCACCAGTGATTCTGTACTATAGTCCGCTGCAAAGTATCATAAGCAACGTCAGCAGTCTGGAAGAGTGTTTATAAAATATACGACAATATCAGCTTGAATCTCGCAAGAGATTTGAGATTGAAAAAACTAGAAAATTTAGCTCAAATTGAGCCAGGACGAGGATTTATGACTGAGGGATGGGACAATAATTTCAGTAGCAGCATTATATACCCTAGAGCTGTAACTTCAAGACAATAAAACTGTTTCCAAGATAATATTCTAGGATAAGATACAAAATATTTTATCACTCACGTTGTTGAATCAAAGCTTTGAAACTAGTATGATTTCATGACATTTATTGAAGAACAAAAGAATTGCTATTTCATATCTTTACTATTGAAGGATCTGACTCTGCTGCATCTACCCATGCTCAACTATTTTCACCAGGATAACCACAAACTTCACAATGCTCCACATAACATATAGGCATATGTACAAGTTGCAAAAACCAGTCTTCCAACATGCAATTAAAATTATAGTTTTACCTTTAGCCCACACACCCCATCCTACACATGTGAACAATCACACTCAACTGAAAACAAAAAGCAAAAGGATGATGTAAGTTTTCTCATTCAAACCATAACTGAGGCAAGACCAAGACCCTAAATACGCTACCATTTTGATGCATGCGCATAAGCTTTGCCAGTGTGTCAGAACATGTTGGATCCTTCTTCAATATATCCTCAAAACAGTTTGTAAGCATGCCACGGTTATTGCGATCAAAACACTCCAAAAGACTAGCCCTCAATCTGCATATGGTGTACATTAGGAAATGTACCTTGAAGAACCAAGAAATACAATAAAGCAAATCTATAGACTGCAAATATAACTGTAAAGACAAGATTGCTTAGCATTTGGAACAGATAGTGGATTTCTAGGGAACCAGTAGCAAGAAAAGTATACCTCAAAGGGATATCTGTCTGAGAATTACTACAGAACCTGTCAAGCTCTTTCAGGGCCTCATCAACATGACCTCCAACCAGCAACAACTGGCACAAAAGGGAATAAAAAAAAATTGAAAAAAGTTAAAAAGAAATTGGTGAGAATAAATTAGTAATTTCATTCTAAATGCAATTTACACCACTTGGGCTTCGTTTATGAATTTAAACCTAACTTTTATAACTCTGGACTGTGGATTCAGGCCCAAATAAACCAACATTTACATTGGGGTTCCCAAGACAGTGAGTGAGATTTTTAGCATTTTCTGTGGTATTTCAAAACAGTATCCATTTTTATAAGTAGAAACACCGGATAGCTTAACAAAACCAACATTCTAACTCCAGCAGCAGAAATCAATTTAATTCGGTGGATTCAAACTATCATACTATTGAATGCCACTCTATCATTATTGTAATATAATCCTTCAGTAAAGGTGTGTAATGCAGTCAAGAAGTTAAAAAGTGAAAAAGGCAATGTCATGCCAGCTCAGATCAGACTACTTTACTAAAGTGGCAGGGATGAGCATAAAAAACCAACATAAATAACTCTAATCCTAGTGGATAGTTGATGGAAGGTTTTCAGTGCTGTTTGACTTCATACCATCCGTGAAAGAATATTATGCATTAATGTTACGCATCAAAATGATAGACTATTTCTAACCTACAGCCCTTCTTGAAATGTAACAATTTTTCCCATAAGGTGGAAGTTTGTTTCATGCAGATAACGATAAGAAACCCTAACTGAAAGCTGCAATTTGTAAAGTCTAGTTACCTGTATAAATGGAAGTAATGCTGATGATACTGGAGGTGTTGAGTAAAGAGCAAGCCGTAAATACTTCATTGCATTCTTATAATCATCATTAAGCAATTTTCCATGCTTTTTCAAGAAGTTATCATAATCCTCACAGGATTTTGGCAACTTTATAGGCAATAACCATGAGTCCAAACCATCTATAACAAAACAGAAGCAAACTTCAGTATGCAATATATACGCTCAAAAACTACCAACAAGAGTATGAAGTAATTAGCAATTACTAAAACTTAAGATGACTTACTCAAATTTAGAAGTAGTAACAACACTTATTTGTTGTCAATATCAAATCCATGCAAAAGACAAAATCTACTAATTGCAATTCAAGCTCATTTAAAGAATAAGGATGAAAAGCATAGCATAAACCATCACATTTTGAGACTTTAGTCCTAAACTCATGAATATCAAGAATTATATCAAAAAAAGAGAAAAGATGAAAACCTATTTTAGTCCCAAACACATAACTCATAATATAACAGCCCAGCCCACCAGAGATATTGTCCGCTTTGGGCACCCAGCCCGTCATGGTTTTGTTTTCAGGCTTTTTAACCCAAAATGCGTCTCCTAGGGGTTGGAGCTTTCTATCTTATATACCCAGTATCTCTCCCGTGCTTTACCAATATGAGATTTGCCTAAGGTGTCACACATAACACTCACATTATAATTTAGAGTTGCAAAAGACAAAAACCCATTTCTGTTCCCGGAAAAATTGAACAAAATGAAAAAGAGTAAAACAAGAACATAAATAAGGGATAAATAGCAATAAAATTTTCATCTCATAATCAATTCTGGAAACGTATGGGCTTAGAATTTGGTGATAACACAGAACATTATGTAGCATTCACTATTTAACAAGAGTTTTAGGGTTGCAGCGAGATATTTCAAATTATGCTTGTGTATGACGTGTTACAAATTTCTTTCCCCTTTCCATGTACACATGATTACTTACAATGCTATCAAAGCACAATTTCCAGTATTTCTCCACACAAAATTCCAGGAACTGAAGCGTGCAACATATTAAAATAGTAGTAGTATGTTAAACAAGTAAAGCGAACTGATGACTCACCAAGAGCAACAATCAGGGAAGCAAAGTTCACAGGACCAACATCATTCAAGGAAGAGACCTCATTTTCGACAGAGCTAAGTGGCTGGATGTTTTCTGCAGCATTTTCTCGCTGCAGGTAAACGTGATTGTCTATAGGACCCTCTTTGCTTAAATCATTATCAATCTCCATAAATACCCGTTTTCCAATCATGACAGATGTGTCTGAATCATTTCTGAAGTGAGTTTCATCCTCATGACTACAAACTGTATCAAAACTGCCTGAGTTTCCACCATGGTGGCTCAACTTTGCTCCTGAAAAATCATAATGCATGGGGGCGTAAATCTGATCTGAATCTTTCCACTGCATTTCTGTGGGGATACTGGAATGCCACCGCTCACAGAAAGTCAAAGCCATTACCATGTTTGACATTGGGTGTCCCTGAAATTCACATTCTTGCATCAGGCTGAAAAAAACAGCACAACAATTATAATTTAGATGTAGTCCTCAATATGCTCTCTTCTTTTCTTCAAAAAATGCGTGCATATAAATAAAATTTGGAACTGTGAAATGCAACAGTACATTAACAATGCAATTGAAAGCCAAAATATGGTGAGATACTTTCCCCAAACAATAGTGTAAATTTTGGTTATTGATATTCCTGAACATGGTTAAATAAAGCCTATCATGCACATATATATAGAGGACATGCGAGCGAATTTTCAAAGCATGAACCAAACTATGAAGCTTTAACATTACAAACTGTACAAGTAAAGAGAAACAATCCTCAAGGCTTTTAATCTTCAAGTGAATTTTGATTGCAAAAGCACAAAAGCAAGCAGACTGGTTGAAGCTAATTTCCAAGCAAAACAATTTGCCAAATAGGTAGTCCAAATCAATTTTGTTGGTGACTCTAGTTCACATCATCTGCCATATTCTCATTGTAAATATACAGCTTAAAAGATGTTAAAAGAAGAATACAAACAATTTGCCTGCAGTCAAATACTTACTAAATTTTCTAAAGATGCATAGATTCCATACTGACATCTCCATACTGACATCTAAAACCTTTTTTCGATTCACTAAATTTGATATAGTCCCCATACTCATTTCAAAAGATAACCATATGGTCAACCATTAGAATACCAGAAAATATGACAAACATGCTAAATCTAAGGAAATCTTGGCACGAAAGCATCTAAGTATGAAATGGCAGCAGTAAGGATTAAGATAATCCTCAAAACTTTCTACTTTCACAAAATCTACATACAACATTTTATCATAAATAAACACATAGTCACAATAAAGTTCTACATGAGTCTGCCATTAGTTTCTAGCTAATGCAATTTATATAAATATCAAAATTTATACACCCGGAAGAATGCAGAGTGTACCTCATAGCAGCCTGATGTGCTTCCTTAACATCACCTCGTGTAAGACAGAAAATGATAAACTCCAAATGTACCACAAACTTATCCTGCTTAGCAAGTGAACATTAATATAGACAAAGAAACATTACTGCAAGCAAGATCTCTTAAAAATAGAACTCACAAAGCTGTATGTTATATTGAACTTAAAAAAATATTATATTGAACTCATATTGTTGTAAAGACAATCCATAATTTATCCAAATTCTCTAGTATATAATGAAAATTAAAAAAAAAAAAAGACCAAACAACATATTGATGATAGTGTAATTGGTACTGTCACAATATTGAATAAATTGTCCTTCATAAGCTTAACAAGTAACATTCAAGAAAAAGTCTTCAAAATATACCTCCAGTGGTGAATCTTTAATGGACCCAATTCTTTTAATCCAAATGTCATAGACATTCTTGATTCTTATTGAGTTGATGCAGTCACTTTCCAAATGATCAAGTAGCTCCATTGAAACCTAAAATTATGGTAGCACACATATCAATAGGCTTTCATGCTCATAATCCAGATATCAAAAAGTAGTTACTATATGAGAAAATTATTGCACAAGAGTGGCTTAATCAGACCTGAAAAATAACAAAGCATATTAACACCAAAATATGCAGACAGCTCCACAATACATTTTGTGCAAAGAGGAAACTACTTCAAAGCAAACAATGACTATGACTTTGGTAACTGGTATTTGCACTAGGCAATAAGTTCATGAGCCAGATTTTCCTATTAATATCTTAGTTTTCTTAAGTTATTAAGCAACAAATTTACAAAACAAGCTCATAACATTTATCAGTCATTCATGTGCAATATTTTCCTGCAGCAGCAAAACAATTTGATTGAAGCTACTTACACAAATAATATGATACTAAAATGTTAAATTTGAAAAGGCTCAAAATTAAAACCCAAATATCACAAAATATAATCAATAATTTCCGTTTCACTGCTTAAACAAGAGGTCTGCAATTGGCAGCTTTCACATAAGAATTATTGACAGAAATTTTTTCCATCCATGAAATATAAACAGTGTACTCCACAACTCTCAATTCACATTAGTGATAAGCAAAATAACAAAAAGTTACAAGTGACAAGAGTTGACATTAAATTTTGTACCAGGTACTTGAGCCGATTCACCGTAGGACGTTTCTCCTTGGTTGTCCCTTTCAACAACACACTGAGCACACCACTTGCATCAACCCAATTGTGCTGTCTCACAAGTTTGTGCAAGAGGTAGCATAATCTAGTGCGATTTTCCCACCGCAGATTCTTTGAGCCAAGTCCAAGAAGGTATGAAGGCTTTGTCAGAGATAATACAGTTCTTTTATGTAGTTTTTCAGGTATTTGAATATGATCCTCATCTCTCATCGCACTTAACCCCCTTTTGCGTGTCTTGGGTTCTTTTGTAGCACCATCTTCAAAACTCACTGCATGGTGTTCTGACATTTTCATTTCTTCATTAAGATTCTAACTATTTGACTTCTATAATACTGTCTTTATATTTCAATTTGAATTTTTAATATGCCACTTTGTACAAACCGGTCCCTGAATATAATTCAAAAAATTTGATTATTAGAGTTTAAATCAAGTAAATAACAATTCAATAAAAAAATTTCCTACAATTAAAAAATAAAAGACATAAACAAATAATGAAGCACTTGCACAAAATTCAGAAATTAAAAAACATAAATAAATAATGAAGCTCTTGCACTCTGAACTTCAAAATGAAACAGCAAATGAAATGATCGGTCAAGTTGTCATTACTCTCTTGTCAATAAAACGTAGATTACTCAAGCATGAAATACTTATTTGCCACCATTAAAACACTTTTCAGTTTCCTTTGAAAAACAAAAAGCATTAATTACTAACAATTTCAATTAGACAAAAGTAAAATACAAGTGTTTTTAACTTCAGAAGGTTGTTAAAAGACTGATTTTTGTTTAAAACAAGTCATGTTGCTTCACTCTTTTAAAACATATTCCCTACAAACTAAGCATAGTAGATTCTAAACGAAAAAAATTACAATTAGTACTAGCCAAGAATACTCTCCACCCAAAAATCAAAAACAATCTCCCAAGATTTTCAAACGTCCCAAATTATTCACAATTAATAATCACATCTTCAACATGTTCAGAAAAGACCTCTTGTCAACTTTTACTCCATATGCAACCTCTATTACACAGTTCCTAGCAATTCTAGCTTCATATTTTTATATAGTTTTACTTCTTCCTCTTCAATCATACCAGGCATCTAAAATAGACAGATTGTCAGTAAAATCTGAAAAATTAGAACACATTCAACCTTTCTTTTCAGATTTTAGAAGCAACTGAAATCTAAATTGCTTAGAGTTACCTAGCTGGATCCTCAAATTAGCAACTCCACTCCTTTTTCTCTTCTTTGTACTATCTCCTGCAAAAATAATAGGGAAATTTCTCAAAATAGTTATCACATGCCTCCCCCGAGGTTCGGCGTAATGCCACCTAGACAGTATCTTTCAAAAATGGCCACTTTGTATCATTCCATTTAAGGGATTTAACTGAAGTAAGGGCAATTATATAACTTCAGAATAACACAAAACTTAATATCAAATTTAATTATAAACAATAATATTTGTTTCTCTACAAAATAACGGAAAAAAGAAAAAAAACAATTCTATATAAATAGAAAAAAGAAATTTACAGAAGAAAAGAGAAAAGAAACCCACGAAGATCATGTTACTCCTTTCTCAAACAAACTTTTATGAGTAAAAGAAAAAAAAAATTGAACAGACACTTGCACCTGCACTTATATATGATGCAAATAAACAAGCGAACTAAAATTCAAAAGAAAATTCAAATTCAAAGGTGTTGGCTGGTTAGTATACCTGGTGGTTGTGGATCAATGGCCTACAGTGAAGGAGGCAGATGCGTGAGAGGACGAGTAGCGACAGCGTCATGGCTGTCAACGCATGGGAGCGACCACGGCGGCGTTGCAGTCAGCGTGTGCAAGCAATGACGGTGGTGGTGGCTACAGCCTCAGTTTCTTATTTTTGATGGAGGGGGAGAGAGAGGCTGCTGCCGTTTATTTATTTATTTTTTAACCACGATTAAAAGAGAAATAATCGAAAATACCCTATTTTTATCCAAAAAATAAAAAATATCCCTCTTGTAAAAAATTAATTAAAAATATTTATTTTTACTTATTTTAGACAAAAATATTTTCATGTCCAAAATTTACAAAACACTTAGAAGTTTGAGGTGTTATAGTAATTCAAAAGTTAAGTTCCGAAAAAATGAGAAGAATGTTCTTTTGCGTTTGATTTTTGAGTTAATATCTCATTCCTCTCCTATATTTTTTTTAATATTCTATCACCTTCTTAGATTTTAATTTTGATTTTTATTATTTTTTAAATATTTTTAATTTTATTATTTTATAATTAAAACATAAACTAATTAAAATAAAAGATAAAATAAAAAAAATAAATAAAAAAATAATAGAATATTAAAAAAAAATATAAAGAGAAAACGGGATATTGACTTAAAATTTACAAGTATTTTCTCTTAAATTCGGTAATTTTGAGTATTAGAAATATTTTTATTTAAAAATTTAAAAATTAGATATTTTTTAATGACATTTTATTGTGTGAGTATTTTTAAATTGTGGGTGTAAAAATTGAGTATATTTAAATAAATGTCTAAATTTAATGAGTAATTAAATAATTAATTAAATAACAGGAAAGCAATAGCAAAGCAAACGCTAGAACCTAGGAACGTGGCAAAGTATTTGACGTACCAAACCATCTTAGCAGAAAATTTGGTGATGACGTTTGGGATGATAAATACAAATATTCTATTACTTATATTTTATTTTATGCAAATTATAAACTTGGAGGATTTTTTTTCTTTTGAATATTACAATATTATATTTTGATATTCACATAAAATATTTATTAAGATAAGAGACTCTGATACTTGTGATACAGTCAAGATATTTATAAATAATGTGTATAATATTCATTTACAAAGAACCCGACAATTTTGTGAATTCTTAAATTTAAAAAAACAATCAATATTTGAGATTCTGATAATTGTAATACAATCCAAATATTTATATACAATGTATGTGGTATCCGTCCTTAAAAAAACTCCATAATTTTATGAATTATTAGATTTGAGAAAACTATCAATATCTTAGACTTTGATAGTTGTATTACAGTAAAAATATATATGCACAATGTGTGCAGTATCTGTTCTCCGAACAATTTCAAAATTTTGTATAAAAAAGTAATCAATATCTGATATTCGGACAGTTGTAGTATAATTTAGATATCAACACATAATGTATATAATATTCATCTTTAGGAAAACCCTATAATTAAGAAAATTGTTAAATTTAAAAAAGCTATCAATATTTAAGACTTTAATAGTTGTGATACAACGTAAATATCTACGCACAATGTATTTTTGGACAACCTCACAATTTTGTAGATCGTTAAATTTAAAAAAAAAAAAACTATCAATATTGAAGCCTCAAAGTTACTTTCAAATTACCTCTAATTTATTGTTTTCTTAAGGAACCGAAAGTGATACATTCCCTAGGATGCTTGAACCCAAACATTGGGCAAACTATGTTGTGTACTAAACCATCGTAGCCAAAAAAATTTGGTGACAAAAATGTAGAATAATTGTCTCTCATTTTCTCATGAGTCATGAAAATTTTCGTCAATATTCAAACACAATATTTTATTCTTTCTTAATTTTTTAAAATTAATCCTAATTTTCTTCGATGTTACAATTTTATCCAGATAAGTTAGGAAATATTAAGAATTATTGAAGCCAATTAGCTGACCTTTCCCCAAAAAAAAATTTATCATTTTTGTTAAATTGTTAAGCTTTGTTGTTGTAGTTAATGCAGGTAAAACCTTTAGATGGAATTTGTTCAATTATTATGATATCATTAAATGAACTAAATTTTGAGATAAAGAGACAAAATTACACAAGTAGAGTCAATACCAAAAAAGTCTTTATCAAAATTCTTCAAAAAGAAAAGGTAGTTGCAAAATTGTAGAAGTTATTTTGTACTTGCAAATTTATTTTCTGAACAAGATTTGATGATGTTACAATGTATATTCCAAAGATTCTTTAAACAAGAGATAATTAAATACTTATTCAAATTATGCATGATTTTTTTCTTTTCTTTTTTTTGTTTTTACAATAAGCAATATATTAATTGTGAATCGTACGTGTTATTGATGTAGCGCGGATATAGTTATAACATGTCAACATCTTGTCAACCGACAAATAATATGTTCTTTGGCACCAAAATCATTTATAATGGATGAGGTAAGTGTTAACAATAGTTTTTTATAATTCTTATAAGTAGAATATTTTAAATTTTAATTATTGTGAACGGTTTTGTACTAATCATATTTGACCTTTTTATTAAGAGATCATAAATTGTTTCATTGAGTACTTAAAAGAGAACAGAAAAATTAAAATATCAAAATGAATCTTGTAATTGCTATTTGACCACTCAATTCTGGGTAAGTTATAACGTTTATGTTGATTGGTTTTTCAATTAAATTTCTAGATGTATAACTTCTTAATTTATGGACTTCTTTTATTCTTTTAGTTTTGTAGCACATAGTAATAGAAAATGTATCTTTTAAAGGATACATCTAAAGTTATAGATTTTATTAAAAAAACATGAAATTAGGGATATTTACATGAAAGAATTAAAAATATGTGAGAAAGTATGCAACAATTAAATATTTTTATTATACTATTTATTGAATTAAAAGTCCTTTACTTAATTATTTGTTATATTTTGAGTTTAATAGTGCAAATTTTGAAAATTACGTACCAATTACATAGGTATATGTTCCTTTACATGATCAATTTGCACAACACTAATACCTAGTGGTATTAATTATAAGAAACAAAATTATTGAAATTTGAGATCCTCTACCAAATAGTAAATGAAAATGGAATCAAGAGAAAATAGTTCATAAAATTGTAAGTTAAAATTTTCGTTTATTATTATTATGGTAATCTATTATAATTTATTGTCAATTTGATTAAAAACTATTACAATTGGTCATATTGGATATAGTTTTATATAATGATGAATTCAAAAAATTGTCAACTAATTGATTTTTGGCTGATTTTCACATTTCTTGTGCAAATAATTTTCCAATTCAACCAAAGGGATATGATTGTGGCTTATATGTGATGAATACATGGAAACACCATGTGGATTTCTATTACTAAATTATAAGGTAATAAGAATTAAGAATTTTGAGTATATATTGTCCATTTTTTTGTAAATTCCTTTTTTATGATTAATTATGTTTTTGTATGATATAATTTAAAAGAAAAATGATCTGGCACTTTATCTTGTCAATGGAGATGCAAATAAATTGAGAAAGAGTATTATTCAAATGACAAAATCTTTCAAGAAGTGCCAAAGTATAGTTAGGCGCAAGTGAAAAAACCTAAAAATATGCGAAATACTCGAAGTGTAAATAGTTGTAAGTTTTAACAATTATTTATATTTTGTTTTGTAAATTAGTTATTACATTCTTTACATACTATATGATTTGTTTCTTCTTTCAATTTTAAGCCTTTTCTATTTGCAGAACATTACCTTGACATTTTTTGTTTTTTGACTGAAACTTTGTCAAATAAACATGTATCTCCAATAGTACAACATTACTTAAAACAATTAAAGATGCTTTATTGCGAATTTCATCATGAGCCATTTCAAATATTTTTCTACTAAAATTAGATGCAGCATTCTTCTCCAAACTTTGGAGATGAGAAGTAATAACAGTTTCAGAATCCTTATTTTCGAAATCATTCTTTAGATCTGTGTTCTGTAAACCAGATAGAGCCCGATCAATCTGTTGTACAAATTCAAATAGCTTCAGCTTCTTTTGTAAAAATTTATTCATGTTTGCATTCATTCTTTCACATTATTGCTTATTATGCATGCGAGCAAAAAATTTACCTCTTAAGAATGTTTCTACCCATCTTTCTTGTTTTCAGTAAATTTTGTTAACCGGTATTATTTTGAAGACTAAGCCCTTCCATCATACACCTCAACAATTGATCAAACTCTTTAGGCGTATGCATAACATGCAATCATTAACTATTGTCATGAATTTGGCATTATAGTTATTAGATTGTATATTTCTTTGTAAATGCCAAAAACACAAACAGAGTTAAGCCTTAGGAAGTACCTTCTTTATTGCTTTTTGCATTGCATTATCCCTATCGGTGATCACAAAAACATGTTTCTTATTATTTATGCCATAAAAAACGTTTCAAGCACCTACGTGTATGTTTCAATTGTCTCATTTGCAAGAAGTGCACAACTAAAGAATGTTGTTGCATAATCATTTTTGACACCTAATAAAATGATTAAAGGTTTACCATACTCATTTGTCTTATAAGTACTATCAAAAGCTAATATGTCTCTTTAAAAAAAATCCAAATGAGCATTAAAATCTGCCCAAAACAAGTTTTAAATCCTATTATCCTTATTTACAGTATAATTGCAAAAAAAATTTTGGATCTATATATGCATTTGCATTTAAGTATGTAAGTGCAAATTCTAAGCATTCAATGAATTATACAAATTAGTAATGAATGCGACATTCTCGTAACCTTTAAATTGATTGACAAATAAATCCATAATTTGACTAATTTTAACATAAAAATTTTCATTGAAGAATCTCGAGGTTGATCACATTTTTTCACTAATTAATGAGAATGAAGAAATTGTATCTCATGAACAACTTCCAACTCAGAGGAGTAATCAGGAACAAACTCTTTAGCAATCCAAATGCCTAATTGTTGTCAAAATTAACCTTGAATGTAGCTGGACAAATAACTCTTGTCAAAGCCCTTGGTTTGTGGACTCTATATATTCTTTCAATATATGTTTTAACTCACTAACCTTTTTTCAAGCAGATTCAATATCTCAAAATATTAAATCATTATCATTTCATTTAACATCATCTTTGTGAATGCTAAAATCCATTACTTTTAAGTATGTCGTATAAAATTTGTTGCATCTTTAACACTTTGAAAATGCTTTTTGATTACATTTTCAATAGTTAGTTGGCACATGCTTATATTATTATTACCAATAGAGTTGAAAGCAACCTACATACTTTGTTCCATTTTTGCTATTGCTATGGATGGAATTGTATTATGGGAAATAGAAATTTCCAACTCCTCATCATTTTAATTTTTACTAGTACCTACTAATACAAATGAATTATATTAAAATTACCTCTATTATTATAAAATATCAAAACTATAAGAAATTGCGTAATGATAGAAAAAACTTTTTTTTAATTAAAAAACATGTCCACATATATATTTTTTAAAATATATCATATGATCTTACAAAATTCTCAGTTAAAAATTTTTTTGACATTATAGTTATTTTTCAAAGTAATATTATTGAATCAATAACCGAATAATTCTTTAAAGCAATGAATTCAAAAAATTACTTGGAATAATTAATGAGCATAAATATGCCAAATAATAAACAAAATACTACAAGCAAAGATGTAGTTTTTTGAAATTAAATAATAGAATGGCATGATGCCTCATATTCTTCATTTAGTTTCTATAAAAGAACAGATCAGACATGTACACACACACCAACTTTCAACTTTTGTAATATTTATTAGTCCCTATCCAATCATTGCATATTTTTTGAATTATTGTATAAGAAAAACCACTATTGGTTCGCAACGTAAAACAACTTATTTCTTTTTAGAAGTAAAATAATAAAATTACTTATACTTTTTCTTTTATTTATAATGTCCAATTTTTTTTTACCTACAAAAAATAAGAGTAAAATGTTTAAATAAAAATTTAAATTAGTTAATGAACATTAATTTTAGGCTTGGGCAAAATGGTTGTTGGCTCTCATTCCTTATTATGAAACTTTCTATTTATATTTACAAATGAGTAACTAGGATTGCACCTCTCTTTAAACCTTCAAAAGATTGAGATTACTTATTTGGAATTATTTACAAGAAACTCAAAAAATAACTACCTAACACCTTTCTAAAATTTGGACCTATTACAACAAGGGTTGTTGTGTGCTTATTTTAAACTTTCTTGACAAACTGTGCACTTCTTCTCTCATTTTATGTTATTTATAGGTTGGCCCAAAAGGTGCTTAACTTATTGCCCCTATAGATGTTTTAACAAACACATCTATAGTTGTTATAATAGAAACCGAACATGTTTAAGACATCTTATCAAGTCGAGATAAGGTATCTTAAACACCTAAAATTAAACATGTTCCTCTTATCTCTATACCAACCCCTTATGAGTTGACTGATAGGCTTTGAACTAGTACGGTAATAGCATTACTATTACAAAATCATTTTTTTCGAACTCTAACTTTATGCAGTCCTTGTTCGCTTACTTATTTATTTTTTTGGATGCTTTATCCAAGTAAACTTTCATGATATCAAGTTACTCTTGCCAACATTTTGCCTATTTGTATGTTGAGGGGTTAAGATCTACATCGCCTTTCACCATATCTTATAATGAGTAGAGTTATCAATCCTTACTATCTTAAATAAGTTGTATTATGTGGCTTTACTTTGCTGTAGGTTGCTAGAGAGCTAAACTCCATCCAACAACTTTATCCAATCACTCTAATCAGCACTTACAAATTACCTCGATTATAGCTCCAAAAATACATTCACCCTCTTAATTTGCCCATCAATTTGGTAGTGAAAGCTTGTTGAAAAGTGAAGATTTGATTTTATAAGTTTGAACTCACACTAAAATCTCTGTGAAGCGTGAATCCTTGTCACTGATAATATTTTGAGAAAGACCTTAATATTTCACAAAATATTTGAAGAATAGGGACACAACGTCCTTGGCAATCTAATCTCATGAAGCTGAATGAAGGTTGCATACTTGGATAGCTGATCGACCATAACGAGGATATATTCACATCCCTCAAATATTGATAATGCGAAAATGAAATCCCTAGTAACAAATTTTCACGGATGTTTTGAAATTAGCACAAATTGAAGTAAACTAGTAGGTTATTTTTGCTAGACTTTTTCTTGTTGGCATATAAGACAAACACTCACATATGCCTCCACATCATCTTTTATGCGCGGTTGTGGTAAGTGTTTTTCAACAAAACCATAGTTACAATGAATACTCAAATGTCTAACCCATTTTGAGTCATTGCATTTCTTCATCAATTCACGCCTTAAATTTCCCCACTTCAGCATATAGAGGTGATTACCAATGGTGTAGAGAATGTCTTTTGTCTAAAACTTCCTTGTCTTGGCTTCTTGGACAAGTTCTATAATGTTCTTGGCCAATAGGTCATAGATTAAGCCTTCTTTGACATGATCCAACCTTTTACACTTCGATCCACTAATGGATGAAAATTTACCCTTCTAAGTCAATGCATTTGCTACAATATTGGCTCGTCCCGACTTATATTCTATGAAATAATTGAACTCCACCAAGAAGTCTTTTCATTAGGCTTGCATAAGGTAGAGTTTCTTCTGATTTTAGAATTAACTCATTCCCACAATGTCGGTTTTTATCACAAACTGTCCCTTAAGCAAGTAATGTCATCATACTCATAAGCAATAGATGATCACTATCATCGACTTAGTATGCACAGGGTACTATTGCTCCTTGTCATTGAGCTTGCGACTCCCATAAGCAATGAAGTGAACAACCTACATCAAAATACCCTAAGTAACATAATATAATACATCTGTATACATCTCAAACATTTTGGAATAGTCTAGTAACACCAAAATCGACTTTTCTATCACAACTTACTTAACGTCTTTAAATGCTCTTTAGCATTTGACGTCTATTCGTATACCTCTTTCTTCTTAAGCAAATTTGTCAATGGTTTTGCTCTCTTCAAATACCCCTAAATAAAGTATTAGTAGTAGTTTATAAGGCTTAAGAATGTTCATAATTCGGTGATAGAGGTAAGAAGCCTCTATTATTAGATGACATATGCTTAATCGTATCTATATATATTTTCCTATAGATTATCTTGTGCCCTAAAAATATCAGCTCTTGTTGTGTGAACGAACACTTTTTCTGCTTCACATATAACTTATTTTCTCGCAAAACTTGCAAATAAGCTTCAAATATTTCGCATACTCTTTAAGGCTCTTACTATAAACCACAACATCATCCAAACAAACCACCACAAATTTATCAAGGAATGGGTGAAATATCATGTTCATGAGAGTGTATAAAGTTGTCATTACATTGGTAAGGTCAAATGACATAACTAGAAACTTATACAACTCGTAGTGTGTCACGTTAGTTGTCTTCAACTTATTTCCTTCCATAATGCGTACTTGCCAATATTTGAACCTTAAATCCAACTTGAAAAATTACATAGCATGCCTAAGCCAACCAAACAAGTCATCTACAGGAGGAATAGGGTAATGATTCTTAATCATCACCTTGTTCAGTGCCTAATGGTCGATGCACATCCACAAACTCTCATCATACTTCTAGTGAAACAACATTAAACATCAAATAGTACTTTAAGGGTCTCACGAATCTAACATATAACAGTTATATTAACTGTTTTCAAAGCTCTTAAAGTTTTAGTGGAGCTATATAATAAGGATATATTGTTGGCACCTTGATATTAGGCTTAAATTCTATGACATAGTCCACTTCACCATTTGGTACAAATCTCTTAGGCAATTTCATTTGCATCACATCATTGAATTCTTTTAGAATACTTTGGACTTCCTTTGGGACGTTGTCACTCGAAGGTAGAGCATATTTTTCTTGAGCATGGTCAAGGGAGTCTCATTCCCTTTCTTGACCCATTTAGCAACTTATAAGTTAACATTACCTTGGTACTAACATAAATCTACTCAATCGACACTTTGTAAAACATCCCTGCATCCTTAAATTCCATGCATCTGTTAGCTATAAATGTAAAGAGTAATACTCAGTCAATAAATTCATTACCCACTACAAGTTGAAAATCACTCATTGGCATGAGGTTCAAGTCTACCTTACCTTGCCTTGTCATGTCTTCATTTTGATAGAAATGTTATGAGCAACCTTGAGAATTGGACAAGTTTAACCCATCCTAACTCTTGGGTGTGTGCTAAACCTAACTGTATTGCTAAATTTTCTACATCCAAACACTAGTTAACATCATAATCATAAAGGCTTTAAAGCTTACCTTATTTATGCTAACGTTGACGTATTTCAACGTCTTCCCAGCCTTTATCTGTCTAAGCATCCTTCGTATTATCATAAGAGCTAAAGATGACATTAAATTTGCTCCTTTGTAGAGACTCATTTATATGATATGCTCCGTTATATAGATAGCTTGTCCATTTTTATTTGTCGTACAACTTAACGTACTACCCCTTGTTGCCATCTCGTCACCCATGATCTTTCACTGGCTTCCACATATAATGTTGGGGTTTTATTTTGTAAGGTTTTTCTCCCCCACTTTTCTTATGATTATATTTGCTAGCTTTCTTGTTTTGATCTTGTCTACAGGGCTCATGGCCATACTCAATTAAGACTCAGCTGCTATAATTACTGAAGCAAGGTCTTTTACATTCTTTTGCTTAAACTCTTACTCCGTCCACGATTGTAACCCATTAAGAAAAAACAATAGCTGACTCTTACTGGGCATGTCGAAGATCTTGAATATTAGGGAGTTGGACTTCCAAATATACTTTTTGATTAACTTTTGTAGTATTAGCCTATGAAGTTTCCACCTCTTCAACATTCTCAGGGTAAAATTGTTTCTCGAACTCCTTGAATGCATCTTAAATGTTAATGTGATATAAACCATTCTTTATCTGCATATGTTGGTGTCTCTAAAGTAGCACCACATCAATATCAAAATCAAGAGTTATGTTACCTATTATAAGCTTATCATCATGCAACTAAGTAGAATTGAAATGACGCTTTATCATCCATAAAAAATTCTTGAATTCCTTTGCGTCCCGCTTATCTCAAAACCTTTGTGGATTCGAAACTCTAACCTTTAGTGTACTTATACGAGCAGAGTTGTGCAACCATGCATATAATAGGGAGAACTTTCACATAAGTTTGGAGGGACTCAAGAGCAGTATTTACATAATCCATTAAACTTTCCAAGTGGACCAAATTATAAGAGATTGGTTGAATACATGACAAGAGCTCAAATTAGAAGAATCAAATAATCTTACGCTACTAATTCCTAATGTCACATGGATAATTTGTGCTTTTGAAGATTTCTTATTTTACATGGAATTAGTTTCCTAATTTGTTTAGGATTATTATTTTTTTGTTATTTAGATTAGTATTATAGTTTTTCTCTTTAATTTAAGATTTCTATTCGTACTTAAATTAGGATTTCTATTCCTACTTAATTTTGGAATTTCTATTTTATTTAGAATTTATATTAACCTATTTATATGGAGATAACATTATGTTAGAATTCAATAAGCTGGAATTTCTATTTTTCTCAGATATTGTTTTCAATGAGCAATAAATTATTTTTTTAGTTCTTTTAAGAACTTATGAACTTATCAAAAATTATATTCTTGTTGTATTCAATAACTAAACTTATCACCTTAATTCTTGAGTGATTCTTGAGATTCTTAGTGTAGCGTCTTTAAACAACCATAATTCTTGATTCTTATTTTGATAAATAATAGGTCAAGACTCAACCAACTTGTGTCTTGAAAATCTTGAGATTCCATATCACATTTGGTGTTGTTTTTGTCACATCATTGACAAGGTTTATTATCACATTAGTTTCGAGTTTTGTCACATTATTGGTAAAATTCAATATCGCATTTGGTATTAGGTTTTGTAATGTTGTTGGCAAGGTTTACATCTTGTACTTACTTATAGTGGAACCTGAACTGATAGTAGTTTTATATATAGTAAGGTCTTAACGTACCTTTGCTCAACTTCACCTTTACAAAATTTATTTGTACCAACACCATTTCTTTCAATTTCTCTATGGCCTACTTTATGGAATCAACAAATATATCAAAGTTTTGTTGGAGTCTACCTTAGACATGGTTAGTACCATCATCATCAGTTTCATACTTCTTTACTTGGTTATCAAGGATGTTGAGATGCTCATTATATTGCCTAAGAAAAGGTTGGCAGGACACTCATATATATTGCCCAAGGAAAGCTCAAGTTTGGCCATTCTGGCTTTTAATGAGCTCACCATCTCCTTGTACACAACTTTCTCTTTAGACGTTTTCTTCAAGTTGTAGGCATGCTCGTGCTCTTCTTGCACAACCTCAATAATATTGTTAATTTCAACATCTTTGGCTGTCATGATCGAACTCCTACAATTAAATTTTAACAACTAAGCATCCACAAAGTTGTAAAGAACACTTCCTACACAAATCCTTACTCTGATACCATATTGTCACAAAATTACAATGGCAGTTTGTCACCGTGCAGCACTTAGTTTGGTTGGCAATGGTCCCTCACTAAGTAAGCATTTTGAAAATGTTGACCATGTATAAGTAAATGCTATAAAGTTATGGCGCCAATCCAAACTCATGAAAATGCAAAGAAAAGAGTAAGATATCCGAACTCAAGAAGATACAAACTTTTAACAAATATCATTAGCCATTCCAACACCAAGAGACTTAGAAAAATCACTATAAAATCAACACTACACTATAAAACTAACAATTCAAACTTTATAATATTTCTTCAATTGTCCATAACAAAAAACACCAATAAATTTCAAAATTTTCGTAACTTTTTAATGTTCCAAAATGGGATATTATAATATGCCTCCCTACTTTTTAAGAAAAGAATAAATAGCCCAAATTTTAAACTTTCCATAACTTTTCAAAGTTCCGAAATAGGATATTGTAATATACCTTAGATACCACCCCTCCCCTGAGTGTTGAGAAAATAGGAAGATATCCTCTTGTCACTCAAAGAATTTCGTCCTCGAAATTTCACAATTCATGTATTATGCAAAAATCAACATTTTTCAAAATCTCAGGGTCAGATATAAAAATTCATATAAAATAAAAAATTCAATATTTTCAAATGAAATAAAATTTTTCATGACCTATTTGATGTCTAGTTTTTCCAATTAAATCAGTTTTGCAAAATACACAATATAAAAATTTATAAAAATTTTTGTATCAAGCTATTATCTAAATTCTAAGTTTTGTAAAAGCTTCCTTTGTTAACAATGATTATTTTGTACCAAATCCTTAACTAATTCCATTATAAAAATCATGCTTATAGGCCATAAATAATTCAAATTAGTATATCGTCAATATCTTCCTACCTTTATCATACAAAATACCTATCCAAATCAAATCAATAACTTAAAACATAATAAAAGTTGAAGAGATAGATAGATTACCTTTAATCTTCTTAGTTTCTCCTTCAAAACTCCAAATTCTCTTGAAATCTCTCTCTCTCTCTCTCTCTCTCTCTCTAAAAATATAAAGAAGATGTTTCTCTTTCTAAAAACCTAAGAACATAGTGTATTTATAATTAGGGTAAACCTTGTATTTTTATCATTTTTGTTAATTATAACTAATATAGATTGTCCATCACTATGTACAATAATTAACCATATATTGATTACTTCCCTGAAAAAAATTGATTGTTAAAATGATTAATCATTGTTAAGAATAAGAAAGGGCATATTCTATGGAGCTTTTAGTAGAAATAATATAGTTAAATAATCAAAAATGGAAATAGGGAAGCCATGTGAAGAAATTGATTTCAAAGTGGATATTACGTTTCAGCTTCAATTCGACCCACAATCGACTCCACGAAAGATGTTCAAGGCCAAACTGAGACAAATAACGATTCACAGGAAATTCGACTTCTTTTTTTATGTGACTTCGGTTGAGTTCCAAAGCTACTATGAAAAAAGCAACGACAAGGACAGAGAAGTTGATCGAAGGGACTGAAAGAATCTGGTGGTTATTGTTTGTTGGTGCAAGGACAAAAAGGCTGTTGTGATTTGTGAAGCAAGATTGAGAAGCTATTATGGCTAGGTTTTTCTATTTGGGAATAAAATAAATAAATGAAATTAATTTTTTATTACAACAATATATATGCAAATAAATGGGGCAAAGGTGGGGCCGAATATATAATCCCCGAACCTGCCCAATTTTCAAATAAATTGGATTTTTTTACTCCGAACTTGACCGTTTACTTGTTTTACGTATAAAATTAATCCTCATACTTATTCCAAACGTAGTGAAGATCCACAAGTTTGGGGATTTTTATATCCTAATAGAATAGGGACCAAAAACAAGTATTTGAAACAAAAAAGGTAGACGAAAATGCAAATTTTTGAAGCCTGAAAAATGGACAAAATTGCAAGATTTTAAAACCTTGATAAATGGATGAAAAAAGGTAAAGTTTTCAAATCTTTCAAAAAAATTGGTTAATTTGAGTTAGCCCCAATCCAATACGATCCAACCCAGTCTAATAAGGTCCAACTCGATCCAGTTAAACTGAAAATAGTTAAAAATTTGATCAACTATTTTGACCAAATCTGTTAATTATTTTTAAGAAAGAATGGTTGTATGGGTTTAGGTCTCAAATCAGTTAACCGTTCTAACAATACGGATCGACTAAATTTTTTAAAAATTCAATTTTTAAGTGCAAAATCGCTAGCAGTGATTAGTTTTTAGACATAACTATAAATATGCATCATTTTACTCATGGAAGAGATTTTTGAACATTTGCAAAAGATCCTAAAAGATAAAAAAAAATATTATTTTAGTTTCAAAATCACATATTGAGCTTACAAATTGTCATACTCATCTTCTAAATACCTTGTTCTTTCATTTGTAAATCTTTTTAAAGTGTAAAACTTATTATTACTTTTACTTTACTTAAAAGAGAGTGAAAGAAGTGGGTCCTTCACTTAGTTTGTGAGTTGAGTGATTTGTTGAGAAAATTACTTGTGTTAAAAGTTAAGTAATTTAGGTGGAAATCATTTGTAAGGTTTAAAAAGTACTCGAAGATCCTCTTGTTATAATTGTTGAGTTTTAGGGTGTTCAAAACTTGGTTAGTGAAACCCTCAAGGTTGGAGCATGAAGGCATGGAAATAGGCCAAAGATGTCCTGAACTACGTAAAAATCCAGCGTTATCTTTCTCTACACCTTCACTAATTTGATTTATATGCTATTATTATTTTACACATTTGCTCACACATATTTGAATTTGATTTGTGATAATTTACTTGTTGATGATTAGAATAAATTGTTAAATTTGGTGTATTATACTCTAGAAGATTTGAATTGCTTAGAATTGGTTGTTAGGTTGCATATTAGTTCTTAAATTTTTTAAAACCCAATTCACCCCTTCTCTTGGGTTGCCTAGTTATACTTTCAATTAGTATAAAAACTTGGTGCTTTTAAATAGGACTTAATCATCTTAGAGTGATCCATGGCAACTCTAGCATACATTGAGGGACAATCAACCATTAGACCACTACTTTCTATGAAAATAATATTGCATATTGAAAAATTAGGAAGAGAATATTTTTGTAATCCATAGATTATGAAGTTTGGTGAATAATCAATGATAAATTAGTACCTAAACTCAAAATGGAGTAGAATGATGTAGATAAGAAAAATGCCGCATTATATGCCAAAGCCATAAATATTTTATTTTGTGCATTGGAAAAAAATAATATAACTAGGCTTTCTATTTTTAATTTGGCATATGATATTTGATTTGCCTTACAAAAATTTTATGAAGGTACTAACCAAACCAAAAAAAGGTAAAGGCTTACTTGATAGTCATCATCAAACTCTTATAGACCACAAAGTCAAGAAATAAGATGATCAAAGCAATGATGAAGAAAGGAAGGCAAATGAAACTTCAACCTTGTACTTCATGGCCACTAATGAAGATTAATGATATTGATCCCAAATACTCCGATAATGAACTATTAGATGTCTTTCAGGAATCACATAATAGTTTTGAAAAATTAATTTCTAAAAATCGTATTCTCAAAAAGAAAATTGATAATCTTGCTATTGGGATTGTATCCTTGAAAGAGGAAAAAAAATATTTTTGAAAATGAGAATGATACTTTCAGGAGTGAGAAATTGATTGAAAAGAAGAAAATGAGAATTTGCAAAAAGATATTGAATTTTTGAAAAACAAAATTGATTGTTTACAAAAGAAAGTCAATGGTTTTGATGAAGATAGAAAATCTATGAAAAAGAAATTGATTTTTGAAAACAAAAGTTTTGCATTTCACAAAACTATAAGAGCTTAAAATTTGAAACTTTATCAAAAGAAAATGAAATTGTAAGAAAAGGACCATAGATTTAAATGAGATTGTTTTCAAATTTACAATGGTCAATAGAATTTTGAAAAGTGGCTTGGCTCTCAAAGATTTGTCTTTGACAAAGGAGATATTTGATACAAGCCTCACATTAAACAAAAATATTTGAAAAAACTATTTTGTGAAGGCTGCTTCTATGAATTATTCTAATATTGCATGCAATTATTGTAATGGTGTTGCTCATATGAGTTTTGCATGCCTAATTAAGAAAAATACATATATTATGTTAGAAACATTTTGGCTCTATAAGGAACCAAAACTAACATTAAAAGACTCAAAGCATTTTGGATATCAAAGTGCAAAATTTTGAATATTTTTTGTAGGTAGCAAAATCAAGAAATGATGGGTGCTTCCTTAATAAGGACTTATGGTGGAGAGAAACACCTAATGGAATGTAACATATGCTTAGACAAAATGCAAAAAGAAGAATATGTGTACAAATAAAATTGGTATCAAAATTCTTGACTTTTTTTTTCATTGCTTTATATATGATTCTTGATTCAAATTTTAAAAGCATATGTTGTGGCTTAAGTTTGTAAGCATGTATTGCTTGCAGTATACATGACATGAGCAAATTTAGGCAAAACATCTCTCATTTCAAACTGCATGTATTTGAAATAAATAAGAATTAATAAAAAAAATAGAACTCAAAACCAAACCTTACTACTCAGATCTTACCATATTATTAGGTTTTAAGGCTTTAAAATGATAAAAATTAAAAAATTGCTCGGTTCAATTTAAAAGAACACCAAAAAGAACTATTCCCACACCTATCCATCACTAGAGATGGCAAAAGGACTAGCCTGTGAAATTGAAGTCTAAGCAAGTTCATGTGCTGAGTTGGCCTAGGCACACCTACTAGTCATGCCGAGTTGATTTAAGCCAACTTCAAATTTTTTGAACTCAACACGACCCATGAAGCTCAACCTGAGAAGGCTATGCCTAGCCAGTCCACAAGCAAATTTGACGTTGACTTGATTTCGCAAATAAATTAAAAAATATGGGATTAAAAAGATGCCAAGCCCATGCTTAGGCCGGTCCACAGGCCGATTTGAACCTAGTTTGATTTTGTAAATAAATTAAAAATTTTGGGATTAAGGGGAATCAAACACAAGATTTGAAAGCAAATTCATGTAACCATAGCATTGTACCACCCATATTTATTTGTAAAATTATATAAATAACAATATTGAACAAGAGTACATATTTAATTTATATTATTAAAAATATTATTTTAAAATTATTATATTGATAAAAAATAATTTTGGAATATAACACAATTTAAATTTAATAATTATAACAATAATTTTATCTTTAACAGTTATTTAAAAATAATTTTAAATTAATATATTGATATAAAATAGTTTTATGATTAAAATTATTTTAAACTATAAAATTACTTTATATAATATAAAATTCTCCGAAATGAAGAGTATAGTGATCAAAATCTCCAATATCACAAATTTAATATTAAAAGTTAATAAAACCATAAAAATAAAAAAATCTTGTACATAACATTAACAATCATCCAAGTAATTTATATTTGTAAAAAATATTATCACTTGCTATAAATAATAAATGAATGTGAGGGAAAAATAGAGTAGTGGAGGTGACTCATGTCATTTTTAGATTTAAAATTTAAAAATTTATATAATAAGTTGATTTTACAATGGTCTCTATTAAACATAATATAAATTTAAAAAAAATTAAATTTATTAACTTGAATACATATTTAAAGTACTTAATAAAAATTAACTTGTACAATTATAATTTTTTAATTTATTACTAAAAAATGCATTATTAATTTTTAATTTTTCATCAAATCTCATAGTATAAATTAAATTTATTGTATCTTTTCAATAACAATAAATTAATTTTTCATACATAAAATTACCATTTCACATATTATCAAAATAATATAATAAAAATAAATATTTATTTCTCACAAAATAATTGATGAAAATAAAATAATTGATAACAATCATCAATTTAATAATCATCAATTATTATTTATTAATCACAAATAAAATATAGTGATTTAATATTACGTTTAAAAAATCAAATGAACATGATAACTAATTAGATTTAGATCATAACTTAACCAAAAGTTTTAAATATTCATACTGATAAATATAATGAAAATATATAATATGATATCAATCATACTTAGTAATTTGCATAAATGTTATTTAATTAATAATCGCAATTAAAATATACTAGTTTAATATTATAATAATGAATGAATCATTATAATGATATCAATACAGAGATATTTTAAGGTAAAATTTCTAAATCAAAGCAAAATTTCAATTGAAATTTCAAATTTCAAAATCAAAACTCATAACAATTGAAGATTTTTGAGAGTTGGGTTGGGTTCTGATTCTTTTAGAGCACAAAAATAATACAAATTATAATTTTTTAATTTAGTCAATTAAATCCTCCATAATTATTTATAAATTTTTAATTTAATCAAATTTCAATTTATTTTCTTAATAAAGAAATTTGCTAAATTGTTCTAACAAAATTTTTATTACCAGCAATATTTTATATAAATTGTTTAATTGTCTCAATCAAACTAATGATTATTTTCAATTATCTTTTTTTAAGAATTAATTTATAAAAAAATAAATATTTAATTTTGTTATATTATTTTAATGATTCATGACATGGTGATTCCAATATAAAAAAAAATTAAATATTGAGGATATATTTTAGTAATAAATTAAAAATCAATCATTATAAGAGCTAATTTTTGTCCAATACTTTAAATATATAATCAAGTCAATAAATTTAATATTTTAAATAAGGTTTTTTAATACTTGAGATTTTGTCTATATGATCTTTATTTTTGAGAATTATATATTTAATAATCACATAATTTAAAATAATTGAGATTTAATTATCTATATAAAACTTAAATTATTGACTTGATGTTTAATAATAACAATTATGTGTAAAAATTAAATACATTTTTGAAACCATTTAAAATTAATTTTTAAAAGAAAATAATTATATTCTAATCAAATTTATTTTATTAGAATTTAAAAATTATGATATTAAAATATAATTATTGTTCCTTCAAACAATTATATAAAAAATTAATTGTAATAAAATTATATTTAAATAATTGTTAAAGATAAAATTATGGTTATATTATTTTATATCAATAATAAGAATTAAAAATAATATTTTTAATAATATAAATTAAATATTTATTTAAATAATTTAGTAAGTAAGTAAAATTGATCCAGGGGTAACTTCTTTGATTTCCCAATTTGCCATTTCAATTTATTGATTTAGGTTCGAGGATTTGGGAACTATTTTAGGACTTTTCAGTTAGGAAGATTTGGGAAATTCAGTTTGAAAGTTAAAAGATATAAAAGAAAAAAAAAAGTTTTGGGACATAAGCTAGGCAGGAGAATTTTTGTCAAAAAGAAAAGATAGTAGGTTAATTTAATTAAAAAAATTAAAACAATTCTAATTTCGTAAATTGGGAGAAAAAATAAGTCATTTTAAAAATTTTCCTTTTTCAAAGGAATTATTATCACACGTCTTGAGGTTTGACATAATATCACGTAAAAAATATCTTTTCAAAAATAATCACTTATTACCCTACCTTATCCTTCCATTTATAAAATTTAACATATTCAATTGCAGTCACTTATTTACTCTTTAAAATATATATATATATATATATAATAATAAACCATAAAAACAATTCATTTGGAATCACTAAATTTCCAAATTAATAAGCAGCTACACCTTTCTTCACCCTTTTCTCTAGTTGCTCCTTCCCAACTGCACCACCCTCCCACCCCCTTTCCTAACTGCTCACTCTAACAGCTAGGCCATGGTTGCTGCTAGCACTCAGACATGATGACTCCGCCAATAGCTGCTCGCACACTATCGCATCCAGCAGGCTTTCTCCTTTGACAACTCCATCAGCGACTAAGCTGTCTCTTACGACTGTCAACTCCATCAGCGACTAAGCTGTCTCTTACGACTGTCAACTCCCTGCCAATTGCCTTCTCCATTTTCTCCTCTGACCCCAGTGAACTCTCCCTTGTCAATCTCAATTTATTTGAGGAGAATTTTTTAAACAATAAAAAAAATCAAACATAAATGTGCTTTCGAATTTTACTTTACTTGTTTAATTGGATTAAGTGTTGGTGTAAGTTTCTGTTCAATATTTTTTTTCCTTATATTAATAAAAATTTTATATGAGTTGGTTTATTTACTTTGCTTGATTAATTTGGTTGAAAAATGGATAACCTTATTCATGTTTACTTCTATTTTGTTATGTAACCTTTTTATGTAAATTTTTTTGTTAATCGGTAGAAAATCAAATATTATTATTTGTAAAATTTTTTGTGTTACTTTAAAGTTACATAATTACCCTTACTTTTGTTAAGTCTCTTAAACTAAAGAATAACAACGAGAGTGGTAATTGAGCATTTACTAGAAGATGTTTTTAGGTGATATTATGCAAAACTTTGGAGGAGTTATGTGATAATAACTTTTTGGGAAATTTTCAATTATCACTTTTTAAGGCTTAAGTTTACAAATAACTATTATTTAAAATTGTGTTGAAAATGATCAACTCAATAACTTTTGGACGAAATTAATGAATAATTTCATAAAAAAATTATTTAAAAATGATTAAATTTGAAAGTAACTCTCAAGTGAGAAGAAAATTTTTTCGTATTAGAAAATACTTTTTCGTGGTCAAAAGTTACACTTTCTAGCAAAAAAAAAACTTTCGAATAAGAAACAACTTTTTTCAAGTTTGAAAGTTTATTTTTGAATAAAAAGAAAGTTGAAAGTGAAAAGTTTGTCTTAGTAATATTTTTATCCTAAATTTATTAGGTAGTCAGTTTTAAATACAATTTTAAATAGTGATCATTAATGAACTTTAAGGTTAAAAATAAGTCCTAAATGCAAAATTCCCTTTAATTTTTTCCAAAGTGAAAGAGAAAAATATTAATTTTTGTGTGTAATGCCCATTAGAGGATAAAATATTCCAAATTTTGATTATTTAGATTTTTTTTGAAAACTAGCAAATATTTCATTTTCATTTCGTAACAAAGAAGATAATATAAATTACAGATTTATACCCTAATATTTTCAAGACATTACAAAAGTTTATTACAATATTAAATCATATAAATCATAATATTTTAAATTTAAGTTTTCTTGAAATGTCTTCCATAGATCTTCCTCTTCGTTCTCCATCAGTGTAGTTGATCTTTTTGATACATGCTACAACAAATCTTTTGCAATAATCTCATTATGGTTTAAAATCCTTCAAATCTGGAATTTACAAATTCAAACTTTTTCATATAAATCTTCACCTTTTAATATCTGAAAGAAAATGAAGCCATAATAATATGAACAAACAAAAAATAACAACAAAACCACCATAAATTTATATTTAGGTGCATATAAACTACCATAAGATGGAAAAACAAATCACTATAAATTTAGATTTAGATGAAAATTTGCATTTTTAAAGAAAAAGAAATAAAAAAATAAAAGGACATAAGACAAATCCTATTAGAGGAAGAGTAAAACCCCCTCTCTAATAAGAAATAAGACTGTTTTAGTGGTAAAAGTTATAAAGAATTCTGAAAAGAGGAAGACAAGAAAAGAGAAAATTTTATTAATTAGGTTAGATTGGTAAAAAAAATTTAAAACATGATTAATTTAGTAAATTGAAGCAAATCACGCTACTTGATTGGGATCTTACTGTATTATTTGGTTTTAAGGTTTTAAAATGATAAAAATCAAAATTATTTGGTTTAGCTTAAAAGAAAACCAAAATGAACCGTTTTCACGCCTATCTACACTCAAGAAGTTTTATATTTTTTATTGGACAAATGACATATGAACACTCATTTTATTTCTTGAATAAAGCCTATGCCCTACTTCAAAAATAATTGTCAAATAAACTTTATCGATAAACTTTTTTCGTTAGTAATAACTTTTAACTCATTGATTAGTTTAATGATAAAAATATTGTTATGACCCTTATTTGATCAATATAAGAATATAAATATTTTTCTTTACAATTTTCAATTAATTTTTTTAGTTAAATAAATTGGTTATACGAAGATAATTTTATTTTAATTAAAAAAAATAAAATTTTAATCTATTTTTAATTCTATTTTTTTCATTTTTTATTTTCAAGTTTCGACCTTTCTTTTTTTGATTTTTTATCTTAAAATTTCCATCATTTTTTTTAATTTTTGATTTTAAAGTTTTCACTTATTTTTTTTTTATCTTAATCCATAGTTGAAAAACACATACATAAGAAAATAATCATCATAAATTCACTAATTCACAAGAAAAATAGTCAAACAATAAAAAAAAATTAATTTTTATGTCTAAGGGAAAATTTTTTAACATATATTTAATTTTCTTTCAACAAATATCATTGTTTTTAATTAGTTTTTATATTGTTTGAGTATTTTCCTTATCACTTAATGAATTTACAATTATTGTTTACTAATACATAAGTGTTGTTTCAATTATGAATTAGGGTGAAAAATTAAAAATTAAAAATGAATAAAAAATGGAAACTTTAAAATCAAAAATTAGAAAAAAGAAAGGTAAAAACTTTAAAATAAAAATTAAAAATAAATTAAACTTTTATCTTTTTTAATTGAAATAAAATTATTTTAATATAATTAATTTATTTAACTAAAAATAAATAAAAATTATAAAAAAATATTTTATAATATTATATTGATTAAATAAAGATTAAAAGAATATTTTTATTATTAAACTAGTTTACATGAGTTAAAATTAATATTATTAAAAAAATAATAATTAAAAAAATGTGTTTAATAATTATTTTCGAAATTAAGCTGCAAATGCCATTGAAGTAGAATCCAAATATCATTTGCGCTTTTTTAATTTGTAATTCAACAGCAAACAAACCCTTAAAGAATTGTTAAAACCCCTAAAACCCAAAAACCATTCCAGCACTCCGCAATTGTCTTTGCAGCCGGAAGCAGAAGCAGAAGCAGAAGCAGAAGCAGAAGCAGCTCTTCTCTCTTTTATATTGATATTCATGTTCGCTTCATAATTATACAGCATCATAGCATCTTTCAAATGAAAGCTTTCAGAGCTTTAAGAACTCTCTCGACCTTCACACCAAAACCCAACAAATCCCGCTTAAACCCTATATTTATTCATCGTTTCTACTCGGCCCAACTTCAACAAACAGAAAATGAAAATGATAACGACGGTGATTCACTTTTTGACAGTTCCCATTACAGAATACCAAGCCTTGATGATTCCCATAACGCTACCACCGCCGAAAAGCAGGAACTCGCTTGGGATGAGAAATACAGAGAGAAAGCTGATCGAGTAGTCTTCGGAAAAGAAACCCGGAAAGGGAATTTGAAGATTTTTAAGCAGGAGGAAGAAGATGAGAGGAAGAATAGAGCTCTTGCAAAAGCACTGCTTGAGGCTGCTTTGGAAAGAGAAGAAGAGGAAGAAGAAGAGGTGAAGGAGGAAAACCAGAAATCACTTGCTGTTGGGATTATTGGTGCACCTAATGCTGGAAAGTCTGCTATCACTAATTACATGGTTTGTCTTCGGTTCTGTTGTTTTTGTTATTGTGTTTGTTAATAAGTTTTATCCTTTTAATGATCTGAAGAAGTGAGTTTAGAAAATTTTGATTTCTTATTTTGGCTTTTTAATGATAAATCTTTTGGAATTTTTATTTACTTGTATTATAGTTAGCACCTTCTGTCGAATTTCAGTTGTAGTGAGAGCCGTAGAGGATTTGTAACTTGCTATTACAGTTGGGATCTTTTTACGTGATTTTCAGTTAGGACGGTTATAAAACTGAATTGCCCAACGGGTATATCATGAAAGAGATGACATTTTGCAAAGGAATGATGGAGGAGTTGTATGCTAGTGTGATTGCCTGCTGGGATTCTAGGATGTTAGGAAATAGGTGCCTCAAATTTTGTTGAGTAAAAAATTTGATACCTTAGCCTATTGTCTTGATATCTAGTGGTGAATGGGCTAGCCTAGGTTTTGGGTTCAAATATTAACAATTGAAAAATTGAAATTCAACCTAATTTAGGTCCATTCGGGGTCAGGTTATGTTGGTTAGCGATTCATCAAGCATTATCTTTTACATCTAACATTATTGATTTTTGAGCTATCTATTACTCTTTGAGGGTTGAGAAGTTTGAGTCAGCTTATATGGCACTAGTTTAATACTTTTCTACTTTCCCTGTTGACATCAGAACATTGACCAGAGGAGCTTATATTGATGTTAGTAATATTTTCTAGGCCTTTTTTGCCAAAGAGTGTAGTTATGTCCTTTATTTTTGTTTCTGCTATAATTGATAATAGCAGCCTAAAGGACTGGCATTTTCGTAGTACTGAATTTTGATAATTTAAATATTCCAGGTTCATGGAAATGGAGTTTTGTATTCTCGGTTTTTACACTTTGCAAATTGTTCCAGGGAACTGTTTGTTTCTGCAACATTAAGTATGAGATGATATGTTAGAAATTTTTTAACATTAAGTATGAGATGACATGCTAGAAACTTTTTAAGATACATATTTTTACAGATTAGGTATATTTTTTTTTCTTTTACAAACTACATTAAGCTTTGCTGAAGGAGATGTGACATGGCTTTTCATGTCTAGTTAACTTTTATTTTGGAAAAGTGGTTCAGAAAACACATCCAAGGTTCTGATGTTTGAAACAGTTGGACTACAGATGTTTTGAATTTACGATTTCATATACATGTTTCCTGTATTTTGCCAGAACTAGCATTGTTAATTGTTCTTAATGAAACCTTCTATGACCAACATATTCAGTTTATGACTAAAATGTGCAGACACATTATATGTTTTGCATTTGTTATAGGTTGGGACAAAGGTTGCAGCTGTTTCACGGAAGACAAATACAACCACTCATGAAGTGTTAGGAGTGATGACAAAGGGGGACACTCAAATTGTATGTTCGTTGTTTTGATTAAGTACCTCTTTGTTTTTGTTCACTTCTTCTTTGAGATATCTGCTACGTTTCAACTGTAATTGCACCAAGGTAAATAATCAGCATAGTCATCATAATATTGAAATAATTACCATAACTTGATTAAATTTGAACATATTGCACTTTGATAAAACAAAAGGGACTGCATGTTCTGTAATCTGTATGATATTTTTTGTGCCCCTTAGTTAGGCATTGTTGTGGACAAAACAATTATGATTATTTGTCACAATGTGAAAATTAAATATGTTTTCTTGTAGATTAAAGCATATGGGTAATTGAATATGCTTAAGCAAATTGGAGGCACACCTAACTAATGAAACAGAGAGAAACTCTTATAATATAAATCAGAAAGAACAAAGTATATACAGGTTCCCCAAAAGATTCTGTAGTTGAAGGGAGAACTAACCAAACTTCTGGCACAACCTTTTTATTTTCTTCCTTAGCTTTTTCTCTCCATAAAAGTTTAGAAGATTATTATTAATAAGACAGAAGTATAGTACATGTGTGGGTGGAACAGGTGTGCATAAAGAAAGCAAAAACTTTAGAGAGATGGAACAAGCTAAATAACCTAAAAATCTGTTTGAAGCCCCAAATATAAACCATCCTGCACACAACTGAGCAAACCGTATACAATCAGATTCCAAAACTCAGTCCTAGTTCATATCAGTAAAGAAGGAAGTATCTTTGAAGTCCTTAGAGACCAAAGCTGGAAGTGAAGAAAAAGGCAAACTCTATAAGCCATCCATGTTATCTTCTCTTGTTTCCTTAAAGTTCTGATTGTTTCTTTCAAGCAAAGTCTCCCTAAACAGAGCTGAGACTGCACATCTCCAACATGTCTTGCCCTTTTTCCCTCTTCCAAAATAACTTATTAGTAAAGAATCAAAAGAGCCCAGGATTACTAAGAGATTCTAGTAGTAGTACAACAACATCTGCAATCTCCTACTAATAAAACTAACAGACGACTATGAAAAATATCCTTTGAGCTCTTTTCTATGTAGAGCTTCCAAGCTATATCTAGAGGTTTAGGATCTCTTAACTTAAAAAATTTGTGTTAACAGTCCTAACCATTCAGTCCATTTACCTGAATGGACATTGAATGGGACCGATAATTGGGAATTTATTTCAAAATTTTAAGTTTAAAGATCCTTACCCAAGTATATAAATATGACAAGAAATTTTCTTCCAAGTTGTTCAAATAATACTTTTAATAAACCTTCCTCCCTAGAAAAGAAAGTGACTCTACCAGTATTCTAAGTATAGCTTTAGCCCTCACAATTAAAGAAGGAATACATGTCAGTTATCCTGCTCCACTGTGCAATGAAGAATCATAAGTCCACTTTTTCTCCATCTGTTTTGCACATATAACACTAACTACTTATCTCTTTCCCATCGCATTTATCTCTAATTTACCTTTTGACTGGTCAAGAACAAATTTTCTCTGCCATTAAATTAATTTATTATAGAAAATTAACCAAATTTGTTCCGCATTTTAGATTTGATAACTAATTAAACTGTCAAACTTTATAATTGCATTTGTTTAAAATTCAACTTTTTAGTTTTCTGCATTTATGTAACTTTGTGTTATACTTTTCATCTTCAAAGAGGAAAAAAGAAAGCTATTGATGATTGCATTTCTAAGACTTCATATCTTGTCCTTGTTATGATGAACACACTCATAAGGATGTTCAGATTAGGGTTCTGGCTTAGTTATAGATGGAAAAAGATAAAAAGGCCTATTACATCAGGTCTAAATGAACATGCTACACATCTTGTAATGTCAAAAAGCTGCCCTTCTGTTCAAAGTTCTAATCGTTTCCTTTCTTTCATTAGGTTCACCCAACAGTACAAAGCTCTTGAAGAGATAACTAATTATAATTTATGGAAGCACAACTATTGCATGGCATTTTGACTTGAGAAAACAAAAACACTGAATTTTCCAGTTTCCTTTTTCTTGATATGATGTGATCTCTTATTATTAAAATGCATTGTGGTTTTGTTGTGAATTAAAGCAAGTTTTTTCTTGTTTTAAAACTTCTTTTCCCTTCCCAATATGATAAGTATATTTTGTCGTAAATGATGCATTACTATTTTTCTTTGTTCCCACGTAAAAACAAATCAAAACTCAAGTTAAAATGTTCTGATATGCGGTTTTCCCCACCTCTATCCTTCTTGATGCAAAGATATGAAAGAAATTCGCACACTCTCAATATTTAAATTTTGCTATTGTGCTCTCTGGAAATGCCATTTTTCTAATTGCACATATGTGCTATTCAGTGCTTCTTTGATACCCCTGGACTTATGTTGAACAAAAGTGGGTACCCCTATAAAGATGTCAAGGTTCGCGTGGAAAGTGCCTGGAGCTCAGTTAATCTATTTGAGGTGCTCATGGTTGTTTTTGATGTTCATAGACATCTTACCAGGTTAGTGATCTATTGTTCTTAGTTTGATTACATTCAAGTTTCCAAGTCAACGTTTCTCTAGGAAACCCATGTGGCAAGCAAGCTATTCAATGAATGTATCTTGTACACCATGATTGATGGTTCTAGTTACTGCTGAAGAGATGTAAATTTATGCACTACATTCCTATGCCAATCCGGCATTTATCTCTAGTTTAGCTGCTGACTGTTGGGAACATATTTTTTTTACCATTCAATTAATTTATTATAGCACACCACATTGTGTTGGCCCAGCACATTAACATTTTTCCCTCTGCTATTGTAGTCGGGTATAAGTGTTGCTAAAATCCCTGTGGGACACTTGATTTGGAGCATAAGTGAGGTGTCTCCTGTCCTGCTGTATATTTGAAGTGCACTTCACATGTTTAAACGATCTCCTAGTTATCTGGTTACTTTTAGGGACATGTTGATGAGTCAACTTAAGGACCCTTTTTTCCCTTGATTAATGGCTGTGAATTGTTAATGTTCTCTCATAGCCTTGTTATTGATCATGCAATGCTTTGCATTTCATCCATTTAGGCCTGATTCAAGGGTTGTAAGATTAATTGATTGTATGGGCAAGCAAGATCACCCTAATCAGAAGCGAGTTTTATGTATCAATAAAGTTGATTTAGTTCCAAAGAAGAAAGACTTACTAAAAGTTGCTGAGCAATTTAAAGATCTTTCTGGGTATGAAAGGTAAGGGTTTTTTTGTTAATAATAAAGGTCGATTTTTTCCTTTTTGAATGTTTGACAACAATGCTTTAGATGGCTTTTTTTTCAATTTATTCTTTTTCATTTATTCTCCAGGATTTTTATGACATCCGGACTCAAGGGTGCTGGACTAAAAGATCTTACTCAATATTTGATGGAACAGGCATGCAACCATTATCATATTTAATCTTTATATATGTATCTCTGTTTGTGAACTTGTGTTTAATTTGTTATTTGTGGTATGTGTATTCTTAATACGGTTTCTTTAAATTTTTTCTTGGTCTTTGTCTAGTTTGAAACATTGAAAAGCAAACATATCTTGCATGTTGCAATCACCTGGTGTCTATAAAGTGGTTTAGATTTTTGTGTCTACTATGAATATTGGTTTTTCCATGTTAATGTCTTTTGGTTTTGTTACTGTCTGCCATTTTGGTCGGGAAACATTTTAATTCATCGTATGTTGTAAAATGGCCTTCGCAAATTCAATGCTTGAATTTGACTTTATTTACCCATTTTTATCCAATGCAAGGAGTAAATCAAGTGTCTTATGTCAAACCCTACTAGAAATCGTTTCTCAAGAAATCAAATGGACATATTTCTCTAGGTGTCCATCAATGTATCCAAAATTAACCTTTCCTGGGAAATTTTTAAATGAAAGAACCTACTTTCCATGCAGGACTCGAGTTTTCACCTCATTTTCTGTGGGCATCATTCTAGTTTAAATTTGGTTGAAAGAGTTATCAATAACTTCAACTCCATTAACCTCCACAGATGGTTCTTCCTTATGGTTACACCTGTTTCCTGCAAAATGAAGAAAACATCTTTAACTCATTTGTTAATGTGGACATGCTTGCCGCGTGTGCCATCGGACCAAATAATCCTTGGAACTCTGTGTTTTCTCTATCATCTCTAAATACTGCTTGCTCACTTCTAAATCATGCTGCTGACTCTGGCTCTTCAATGGCTTTTTATGCTTAGGCAGTTCAAAGACCTTGGTCTGAAGATCCATTCACTATGAGTGAAGAAGTTATGAAGAATATTTCATTAGAAGTTGTCCGGGAGAGGTTACTGGATCATGTACATCAGGTAGAACAGATTGTTCTTTTCATGTTCTATAGGGTTGTGGTCTTCCTATATAAAATATTTTCTGAGAGAGCCGGGGTGATTACCTGACATGGATGTCTTTTAACTCATTGAAGTTTGTTCCTTTCAGGAAATCCCTTATGGTATTGAACACCGGTTGATAGACTGGAAAGATTTACGAGATGGATCTCTCAGGATAGAACAACACTTAATTACCAACAAGCTTAGCCAGCGAAAGATTCTTGTTGGGAAGAATGGCTCTAAAATAGGGTAATCTGCTCAATCTCCAGGATTACTAATCTATTTGTGGTTTCATCATTGTGGTGACCATTGTTCTAATTTTTGAGTGACAGTCTGCTCATTTCTTATCTGAATGCTCTGTAATGAGTCCCACTTCTGCAGTTTCTGTGAGAATTTTGGCCGAATTATATTTTAAATGTGGGATTCACTTCATTCCAACAGGATCTTGACTGGAACTCATATCAAGCAAAATGTTTTAAATTCGCATTCACTAATTTGATAAACTTTTCACTCTATTTGTAGCCCAGGAACCTTTATTTATGCATTTTAACCTTGACAATCTAAGTTTCATTGCTGCTTTAATCTCATTAAGCAAAACAGAGCATCCATTATGATGTTTTCTTTCCTTTTACCCCTTTCCATGAGATTTTACTTGAAGACGTATGCTTTTTCTTAAGGCAGAAAATAGGCACTGATGCACTCTAGTTGCAGCATACGAACTTCTATTGATGCACTTTAGCCTTGCCAATTCTAAGTTTCATTGCTATTTTGATCTGATTAATTAAAACAGCATCTATTACATGCTTCTTTTCCCCTTTTCCATGAGATCTTACTTGAAGATGTATGCTTTTTGTTAACGCAGGAGAATAGGCATTGAAGCAAATGAAGAGCTAAGATCCATCTTCAAGAGAGAAGTGCATCTCATCCTCCAGGTTAGACTTAAGACTTAACTGATGTGCTCATGAATCAATTACCAACAATTGCTCCATCTCCGCCTGTCTGTACCATCCGGATGTGTATATACGAAATTCTATCAGGTTTACTTGTACCTCAATCTTCTGGTCTCTTTTGGTTACAAAGGCTACTCATAGTCTCAGCTTAATTGGCTCTCATACAGAAATTTTAGCTGGAGACCTAGGTGGGGGCAACAGAAATGACCAAATGGCCCCCATATGTGTGAGGAAAATCTCCATCATCTTTACTGTATTGTTTTGTTGTCTGGCAGAATCCTGCTAAAATGGATTGCCAAGTCTTTTGATCTGAATTCATGATGTTATTCATAAAAATATTATATTTATTTGGTTATCAAATAGTTTAAAGGCATTAGTGCGCCTTTATTTTTTCTTTCCTTTCTCTTTGTCAAGCAATAAACTTAGAGATTTAAATTTTAAAGTTGGTAAATTTGTTATTAGCGGAGGGCTGAAAAGCAATTTCAATAATCTATCTTGTCATTTAGGTCCTCTGTCAATGCTTTATTCAGATAGTTCCATTCTTGCTGCTGCATGGTTTATAGATTTTATTGGATAGACAGACTGTTGATTAATTGAATTCAAATTAATTGTATACATTCTAATATTTTATTAGATATAAATATGACGTGGTACACTTGTTACACATAAAACTGTTTTTTGGTTTATATAACGATTTGTGTATCCTTTGAACGAATATAAATTATCAATCATTTGTTTTCTTATTTTTACTATAAGAGTTCTAACTAATTAAGGATATGTTTATGATTGAAATATTGTGACTTCAAATAACTGATGTTAAACATTAGGAAAAAAAAGTGAGTGGGTATTATGTATAAATAGAAATAGAATGCTCATTTTTTAAAACTTTAGGAGTGTATTTAGTAAGATGCATTGAATTATATTAAATTATAATAAAGTGAATTGAATCGTAATTGTAATGAATTATATTGGATAAAATTTAATATAATATTATATTTGATACGAGAATGTATATAATATATTAATTAATTATATAAAATAATTTTTTAATTATTTAATTATAAATTATTATTTTTAGTTAATAATTTAAAAAATTATTATTTTAAAAAAATTATTTATAAAAATTATTTATTTAAAAAATAATAAATAAAAATAGTACAATACGAACTTGATTCAGAGAAGGGCCGGGTCAAATTTGAGATGTTTATATTGTATTATTTTTAATTTTTATATAATCCGGTTTTTACACTAAATATTGGACAAAAAAAATTTATACCAAACAGTAAAATAATGCCATACAAACCTATTTGTCAAACAAACATGTCCTAAATGGTAGTCCAAAGAAACAGAAAAGATAAAAAAATTGGTACTTTAGTTCTGAAAATGGAAAAAAATTTTATCTCTAATATTATTATGTTTTCTTAACAAAATTAAGAATCCAAAATCAATAAAATTTCTCAAGAAAAGATAAAAATAAGAATGACCTCACGGGAAATATGTGTATAAATATATATATATATATATATATTCCCATTTCCATGAGATACAAGAAACTCTTATGGAAAATTGTGGTTTAGTCCCTAGCATTTTGCAGAATTTCATTTTATTCTAGTAGTTTGATAGTCATATAAATATATCCTTTTTTTTTCAAATATTAACAATACAATAATTAGAGGTCAAATATCTACTCACATATTAGTGAAATTTTTACCGTTGCACGTATATAAATGGAGTCCCATATATTAAGGGGACTAGATGGGTTAATAGTCTTATAAATATTTTTAATGTCTCGTCTTTTTTTATCACTTCAGCCTCTACTATTTCATTCAAACTTTATTTTTAATTTTGTGATCAAAATTTGTTAATTAGTATTCAATAAATCTTTTAAATTAGATAGAAAGAAAATATTTTTTTTAACCCTAATATGTTTTTTTAAAAAATAACATATTTACCCTAATTTAATGAATTAGGATTTATCCAAATTTTTAAAAGTTTAGTTTCATCACTTTTATCAATCTCTTGATGGAAGCAAGACGATATAGTTTTGATCAGCCAAATTTCTGTCTCATCTCCCAATTCTTCATTTGAATTGGGTTCTTGATATTGAACTTAACAAAAACAAATATTTTACATGTTTTATAAAACTTGTTTCCAAAATAAAAAAAATATATTATTTTTTAAAATTTGACTAAAAAATGTAGAAAAAAATATTATTTTTTATTATTTTCAAAAACTGAATTTTTAAATTAATTACAATTTTATACTCAAAATAACTCACCCATTCTCAAAAACAATACCAAACAAGAAGGATTCTCACTCTTTTTCATTTTAAAAATTATTTCAACAAATATTAACTAATACACTTTCTCTTGTTAAAAATACCATTTTTAAAACGTAATTTTTACAATTTCTAAAAAACAATATGTGTTTTAAAAACATATCTAAATACACCCTTACAAACTAAAGTAAAATTTCCCCAAACTCTCATAATTTTTTCTTAAAAATAAAAAAAAAAAAAGAAAAAGAAAAAAAAGTTTTCTGGCATCACAATTAAGCTCATTAATTGAACAGATGGAATAAAAAGGAGAAACACTGACTACACAGAAAAGAGGCAATACAGTAAAAAGAGACAGTACATAAAACATAAAACTAAAATTCTTGAAACAGTACTACTAATCAAGCCTCCATTGATGATCATCATTACTAACTTAACATTCATCAGTTTCCCTAACCAGTGAAAGCCTGAAATGGAAGTGTCAACTGATCCAGAAGCCCTGTAACTGGAGTTGCAAGCCTTGGCTCAAACGCAAACCCGTGCAACTCTCCATCTTCTTCTTCTTCTGCCCTGTAATTTCCCCCACCATCAACGTACGGACATGGAGGAATCCACTGCCATCTCTTCATGAAAAGATCAAACAGTAACGCTTTATCGGATCTTCGAATCACGATGATGAGAAACTCTCCGTGTCCGACGACGTCAAACCCATTTCCGGCTTCCATTTCGGCGAACTGAATGTAAAGTTGCAGCGGCATTCTTTCTATCTCTGCCCATGCAGTTCCACAGGCTTGCAGGCTCCATAGCCTCAAGCTTCTTGGTACGTTGAGCTTGCTTTTTTCGACTGCTGCGACGAGGATTAGCTTTCCTCTGCTCTCTAACAAGCTTGGTGAACGCAGAAACCTGCGCATGGGAGCTTGAATGTTCAACCATGTGTTGGCGGCTATGTCGTAAGCTAGAACACTGAAAGGGCTGTAATTCATGCAGTAGAATTTTCCATTAACGTGAACCATACGGCCTGATTCTAGGCTACAGAGTCTTGGCAGAGAAGAAGTTGTCCCCCACAGAGAGTAAAAGCCGCCGGCGTCGATATGAAAGCTTTCAGCTGATAAATTCTTGACTGCGTAGGGAGAAATCAGATCGTCTCCTGCAACAGTTACATCAATGGAAGTAGGACTAACCTTCAAACCGATTGAAGGAAAGAGACGAGGTCTTAAAGTTGGCGGCAACTGATTTAACGAACCAGTGATCGGATTGCATAGGATCAAGCTCTTAGCACCGGCAACATCGGAAACCCAACAGACTAAGCCGCCGGAAGAGGAAGCAGGGGAGAACCCAGAAGGAAGCAATGCAAAGGAGATGCGATACCAAGCAAGATCATGAGGATCAAAGAGGTATCCTTCACATGTAGCTCTATTTTCTCCACTTCCGCCATTGTTGTTTCTGTAGATATAGCTTTTCAGGGTTTTGTGCTTGAAGAAAATGAACCAACGGTGACGCGGTGATACTTGCATGTAAAAATCTAGAAAGCTGTTGGAAAACAAGAGCCCGTACCATCGCTTGCAAACACAGCGAGCTCGGAAGAAAGCCGGAGGAGGAAGAAAGGCGAGAACACGATCGAGAAGCCTCTGAGGAAGCTTACTCCAGATTCTACCATCCATCCAGGGAGTAAGCATAGGATTACTAGAAGCAGCAGCACTGCTACTGCTACTACTGGTACTGCTAGTAAAGGTGTAGGAGAAGGGTAAAGCCATTGATGAAGGATTAAAAGCTTCCATTAATTTCTCTTATGCAGGGATAAAGAAGACAAAAACTGCAGTGGGTTTTCTGAAACCTGCAAGAGAAAACCAGAAATCGCCACGGATGGAGGTTGCTAGGGTTTAAGTTGGTGGTAGAAAGGAGGGAGGAGAAGTGTTTATATAGGAGGAGGGATGGAGGGAGATGGGAGTAGCAAGACATTTATATTGATTTACATATTTAATAATTTATTTATATAAATTGTTTATTTATTCATTGATTTTGCTGTGCCGTTTAGTTTGAGAGAGAACAGCAAGCAGTGAAGTGATGATTCTGATGGTTTCATCTATCAAATCGTGAGTGTTTTCTTGTCAAAGGGCCGAGGAGGAACCAAGGACATTTTTGCACAGTAATGAACAGACAAATTGCTACTACCACTCATGAGTTTGAGAGAGAAATTTACAAGCGTCCTTTCTTTCATTTTCTTTTCTTTTCTTTTCTTTTTAATTATAAAATTAATGTCTCTAAAAAAAGTAAGATCAAGACTCTCCAAATCTTCGCAGGCCAATAAGTATTTTTGAAGAAATGAATGAAACAAATAAATCCATGATTGTCCTACACGGGCATGGCTAGGATGGATTGAAATACGTCTCAAATTTAACGTAGTTGTAATGGTTTAGAACAGGCTTTCAGATAATTTAGATAATTTAAAATATATTTTATATTTTTACGTTATTTTAACTTTAAATAATAATAAAAAATAAGAGTTTAATATTTTATAAATAAAATTTTTCACTTTCATATAAAATTATTTTTTAAAAAAAATACATTGATGATTACTATTTACTAATGTTCATTGATTGGTATTAAACAGATTGGTTGATTAGTACAGTTGATATTTTATATAGTAGATTGTCTGCAATTACAATATAATGCACTAAAATAATTATTTCTACATAATAATTATTACGAGAAATTTGATTTTTTTGCAATGAAAATCATTAAAAGCGCGTTTTGGTGAGAAAATTTAATATTTTTGTCGTTAATATTATGATAAAAAATTAGTAAAACACACGTATTTTAATGACATAATTTGCTCATAAACGAGGAAAGGCATCGCTAATACTATTGACAGCAAATTATTCCTGTTGACACCTAACATAAAGCAACGAATTGTTCACAACTACGACAATTCATTATAAGTATAACAATTATACAACTATAATGCAACTCTAATTAAAATGGGTATTTTATTGTTATAATATTATTTTCTTACAGATTTGAAAAATTGAAGTTTTATATGAAAAAATTTGAAAGGGTAGAGTTCTACATTTGGAGAAGTTCTAAATTAAAATATTTCTTTTTAATTAAAACAACAAATAGAAAAGTATTATAATTACATTATCCATGTCCCTCAATGAGTATTATGATTTTTCTAATTTTTATATTGTAATGAATTGCTAAAATACTTTGAAGATTTATAGAAGATAGTGTAAAAATATTCAATAATATGAAATCTTTGATGTAATGTATTCTAGAATGAATGAAGGTTTTCTTGTTTTTAAAAAAAAAAAACCTTTACCCAAAATAAAAATCCATACTTCTCCTTACTAAATTTTTCTCGCAAAATAAAATGTTTATTTCACAAATTATATTATATTATTACAATATAGAAAATTAATTAAAATAAAGGATTTTAACACATACCTCCCCTGACGTTTAGTTTTTTAACACTTAGAGAGAAGATTTAGCTTAATGCACACATACCTCCCCTACAGATTTTCACTTCCATCCATAATTATAAAAAAGACACATTTGCCCTTCATTTATCATTTTTCAAAAATTTAAGTTTGAGATTTTTTTAATTAAACTAATATATTATTAAAAAATGAAAAAGGGAATACAAAAGGAACTATAGGTTCAGTAAAAATTAAAATTTAGAAATAGTTAAATATAACACACAATAATAAAGAGAAACGGCAATAAATTGCAATTCTTTTTGCTATAAAATAACAAAAATTAGGCTGTTATTTTCTTTACTGCAGATAGCAAATAATAGCAGTAAAGCATATTAACAACAGCAGAATCTACAGCTAGCACCAGATGGGAAGATAAAATAACAGTAAGATAGCACAACAAACACTTTAGCAGAAATTAAGTGGAAAATAGCACCAGCAGCAAGTATTGGCGTTAATCCAAAAACAAAATGAAAGCCTAGAAATAGCATAACACAAGCAAGGCAACAACACTCCTAATAGCAGCAACAACAGTTCCCAGTAGCATATAACTAAATAACTTTTCCCAACAGCAGATTCATCATTATACAACACCAAATAGATATATAGTATTTGAAGGAGTAAAGAATTAACATCTAATAAAATGTCATAATTAACAATTGATAAACTGTCAAAAAATTCTCTAGTTGGCAACACCAGCAGTAGATATTATTAAATAAATAGAAAGTTGGGAACATCCCAAATATTTAGATGTAAGTCTTTGCAAATAAGAGGAGGAGGATCATTCCACCAGCAAAGGGAAAAACAAGTTAAATCATGATTAGTTAGATTATCAATCACGTTATTTCTTACCCTCTGGATATGTGAAAAATAGGCCTGCATACTATTAAGAAGATAAAGAGGGTTAAACTAGTGGATGTGAAGTTGTCATAGAGGTACAAATGAGGAAAAATGTGATGGGACACGCAGAGGCACAAATGAGGAAAAAGGTGGCGAAAGAGTGGAGGAGAACGGAGGAGATACAAAAAGAGACGAAGAAGGCGGTAAAAAGTGGGGAAGTAGTGAGCATTGGGTAATAGAGAAGGCATTGTTTGAGAGAAAAGAGAATGTGGTGGAAGAGTAAAAGGAGAAATTTTTTTTACTTTTTATCGTAATACCCCTAATTTTAACAGTGAGATAACAGATATGGATGGTTTCAGGGGAGGCATGTGTGTCTTTTTCTTAACTAGCTATTTAAGTGTTAAAATCTAAAATCTCAAAGGAGATATGTGTTAAAACTCCTTATTTTAATTAAAAAAATATGTCAAGCTTAAATTTTTGTCTTTATTTTGAAAATAGCAAATGAAAGGAAAATGTGTCTTTTTTATAATTATGGATGGAAGTGGAAGTCTGTAGGAGAGGTATGTGTGCATTAAGTCAAACCTTCCCTCTAAGTGTTAAAAAGCTAAATCTCAGGGGAGGTATGTATTAAAACCCCATTAAAATAATTATTTCTTATTTTAGACAATTTCACTAAGACATTCATGTATAATCGCTAGGCTTAATTTCTAATAAATTTACCAAGAGTTTAAGCAGATAATTTCTTTTTACTCAATTCAAAAATTCACCTTTCATATCAAATTTTTCTCTGCTATTTTAGCTATCAAGTGTCATTTCAATTTATCAAATCACAAATTTCACTTTATGCATCAGTCTTGATTTAAATTTTTTATCTTTTCATGATTACTGTTATTTGTAGTCTCTTTTACTACCACTCAATAGATGCAAAAAGTAGAGCAGTAATTTTACAATTTTTTCTATAAAAATTAATGTGATTAATATTATCTTTTGTCATTTAATTTTTATTTTTTATTAAAAATTATAAAAAAAAATACGAAATAATATAATACCATTTCACTTAAATGGGTTCATATTGCCATCTAAAAAAACTTAAATTATAGAATATGAAAATTAAGATAAAAAATTTTGTCTAATTCATGAAATTTAAAAATATGTAACTATTTTATTCTTGCCTTCGATCTAAGGATTGATATTAGAGATGACAAAGGTAATAAAAAATTAAGTAATTTAAATTGGGATAGGGTTAAAATTCTATAATTTTTTCATTACAATTGTTAACTCTTTAATTCTAATCTGTGCGTTTTCATTCATTGCAATTTTCAACTTTTTCATATACAACGAGTAGGTTATAAACTATGATAAAAAATTTAGAAAATACAATGAAAGTTAAAACTCATATTATATATTTTGAGTCATAGGAGAAAAATCTATAGAAGAAATGACAATGAAAAATATAATTGTGAAAACAAATCAAATTGAAAGTTACTAATATCTCTATTGTTTAATTAATTTACCATTTTACCACTCATACTTCCATGTTGGAAAACTTCAATTCAGCTTTACTTCTGACCATTCCTATGATATTAAGTAATGTAAGAGTTCTCCTGAAAAGAATTAAACAGTGACTAGTCAACCTCTGAAGCCAGTTTAATCATTTTTGTGCAGTTCATTTAATTTAATATTGAAGTGAAAATTTTATTAAGTTTATAAAATGATTTTGCAAAATCATTAGCTTTTAGAATTTTATGTTGATGTTATTCATTTAAAACAGTTTTATACAATGAAAGGAATCTTCAACTTATAAATCATTTCATTTTGCAGTATCTGAAGTGTGATGAATAATTTTTTATATGTAAATTAACAAAGTTTGACCCCTTCTACATAACTTATGAAAATAACATTTCCATGATAAAGGTACAACTATAATGCAATAATAAGACACAGACACTTGAACGGATTGTATGATACAATGATTGTATTATATATATAGTATAAATTTAACAATCCTTTTGTATATCGAGATTCGGTTGTGTGATACAGTGATTATGTTGTATGTACAGTCTCAATAATTGAACGGTTGAATTTAAATTTACTAATTTAATGTAAGTGAAGATATTTCTCAAAGTACTGCAATAATATATATCCAAAGTATTCAAATGTATGATACAGTAATTATATAGTATACTACATGACTCTCCTAACAAAACAATAGAACCTATATTTTATAAAATTTATTAGTATTATCGAGACTTTAGTTGCAATATGTTATACATTACTATACATTTAACACAAAATTGAAGATATAACACAGGAATTAAAAACAAATATACCCACATACGTATTCTAATGAATCCCATGTCATCATGTGCAATAACAACGAGAAGATTGCCATCAAAGTTTTAGTTCGGTGGTGTAATATACTCTCTCCTTCGAGTTCTGTCTTATGTGGATAAATATTTTTTGAATTTAAAAATAGATAATGCCTATATTATATAAAGATATTTATAGTATTTTATAACTATTATATTTAGACATTCAATTGATAGCGATAATATATATGAAAATATGTAGAGTATTTTATAATTATTATATTTAAATTTTTAATAAATATTTGATGTAAATATTAGTTGATAATCAAAAATTATAATATTAAAAAAATAGTTAGAAGATTAAGATCAATATTTTTTAGGGTTAGGGTTTGAAAAAGAATTAGGGTTTAGAAACGGAGACATCATTTCCACAGCAGTTTTGAGACAAAACAGTTTGTCAGATCGTATACACGTCCAATCCCATCCCTATCAGTAATTGATGAATTGGCTTTGGCGTGAGAAAAACAAGTTCAGAAGAAAGTCTCTCTATCTCTCTCTTTCTGCTTTGCTATGACTACTCTACACACTTACTTTCTCTTTTCTCTGAGTAATAATATTCTCTTTATCTAACACACTTGGCTGTTGTTTGGTTTTGTTTTGTTAATATTAATATAAAAGAAAAATTAAACCTGAATGATCAGAAACAGAAACTCTCTCTTACTCTCACTTACTGTCTGTCTTCTCCTTTCTTGTCCTGTCTTGTTAATGTCAATCCAATGTAAACTATTATCATCATTTGTTTCAGAAATCTTTCACAGTTCAAAAAAGGATGAAGGGTGTTTATCAAATTTGGAAATACAAACTTTGCTTCAAGAAATCTCCATAAATGGTAATAAGATAAGTGACTTGATTGGGAAATTGTGTCTTCCTTCAAGCAACCTCTCTGATTTCTCCTTGCTCTTTCTCCAAGTTAAGCTTAAGCTTATAGGCTTTTGTTCATGATTTGATTTGATCATCTTCTGTTTGATTTTCTTTCCATTTTCTTTTGTCATCTTCTCCATTTCTTAGCCCTTTTCTGGAAAATTTTCTAGTTTGACCTTGTCCAAAATCAATGGAACCTCTTTTATTTGGTTGGTTCCATTTCAGTTCAACTACATAAAAAATTTGAGTACAAACATGATAGTTATCGCCTCATGACCACTCATATTTTAGCTACCTCTATGTATTAGCTAGGCTTTTTGAGGTCTTAGGCTTCATCATTAATCTTTAAATAGCATATTTAAAAAAAATATTTAGCTTAAAAAAATATAAATATTTTATATTGAAGTTAGGGTCGACTCATCTAAATATTTTTATTAGATAGTTGTTGTTAGGTAATAATTTTACATAAGAGTATTAGACGAGAGTGAAAAATTTTTTTCATAAAATACTAAATCTTAATCGCAAATTTTTACTCGAATTTAAAATAATTTAAGAATGTTAAGTGTGCTCAAAATCACTCAAATTATAATTAGAATGTACAAGTATTAACATATAGCTTTTGACAATGAGCCGATTATATATTCATTACTATTGGCTAAAAGTTATTAATTAAGAAGATAAAGATTAGCATTTAATTAATTAAGATTAACGGGCATAATAATTAGATGGGTGTCAAAAATAAAATATTTGATTTAATTATATTACATTCTCCTTAATAGTAAAATAGATCAGGGATATTTTTGTAATATAAAAATATATTAAAATATAGGTGGGTAAGTATTTTTTGAAGGTGCCTAAAATATTTTTGGGACAAATTTATATGTAATTTTTTAATGACAGAAAATAATTTGCATAAAAATTTATTTTTACAAAATCATTATTAGTTTAACAATACAAAAATATATATTGCTTCTTTGTAATTTCTATTAATCAGTTTCAACTTATAAATTTCTATTTATTTTTTAATTGTTACAAATAATTATTATCTTAATTTTTATACAAATTTTTCTACAAAATCATTATCAGTATAATGTTACAAAATTTTTTTTTTAATATATAAACATTTTTAGTGCTTGCAACAATACATGAATTCCCATTTACTTTTTTAAAAAAATTAAAAAATAAAATATGTCTAATATATATATTAATTTGTATAAGTCTTGTTTATTTAATTTACAGCCAACCATAACTCATCTAACAATAAAAGTATTGATAAAACAATTTAGCAAAACACATAGACTACGCGAAATTCACATTTTAGACATGAAAACTTAACCGACTGGGCATAGACTACTAAAAAATATAAAGAATTCATTAAAATATTTTAAAAATTAAAAAAAATTCATAATATATAAAAATTAAATTTAGTTATATTATTTTAATCCATTAAAATTTTTAAGAAATATTTAAAATTTTAAAATAGAAAAAGTTCGAAATTTAAAAAATTATGAAATAATACAGATTCAATAAATTTATTTGGTAAAGAGAATTAAACTTTTATAATTAGGGATTATATGAAATACAAATAAATTTAAATTTAATGAATTGAATTAGCATGACATGACACAACTATTACCTCCATTTTTAAATTCTTAAACTCAATGATAACATATTTATATTTGCTGAAAATGTAAATAAAAAATCTTGGCATGATAGCAAATTAGGGTTGGGTATGTATTGGGTCGGTTTGGTTTTTTGGTAACTTGAAAAACCAAACTAAGTGAATTGAATTTTAGAAAATACTTTTGAATGGATTGAGAATCAATTCAAATTGAACTAAATTGGTTCAAGGTGGTTCAGATCAATTATGTTATTCCTTTTTTAAATAATTTAAATATTGTTTATGAATCCTTTAAAACTTATCAAGTTAGTAAATTATTATCTTTCCTTTGTAATTTAATTAAGTTCGAACTTAGATAATATAAAGAATTAAAAAATGTATTTGAGTTATAACTTACTCCCTTATATATATAAACTAATTTAATTTCATAAACTTAGATAAAAGTAAATATATTAAAATATAATTCATAAAAATGTGAAATTGAAAGTTTATAAATTTATTAACAATGATAATAACTAATTTTATTCTTTAGTATACATTAAATTATATGAAATAAAATTATAAGATTAAGATTCTTTTTTTATTCTATATATAATGATTTATATCAAGTTTATTTTATTGTCATGCAACCATTTTCATAAAATGCCAAAGATTTATAATTTATGGTTCGATTTTTTGTTTGATTTTCAATCTGATTCATTTGAACAAAAACCCAAACTGAATCTTTAAGTTTAAAAATATAAAACCAAAACCGAACTAAATGGTTCGGTTTGGATGACCGGGTTTATGCCTAACCCTTAGTAAAATTGAGGCTATCGTTTCTTAATTGCAAAATAAATAAAACAATAATAAAATTTGTATTTGTATATCTTCTTAAAATTTATTTGCACTCATATCAACACTAATAATTATTTACAAACAATTGAAGAAAGAATTAATTGTAAAATTTTTTAATTATAACCTAAAATTGGATGGAAATTTATTTGTTATAAATTAATTAAGCGATTTTAAAAAAAAATCAATTAATCATTTTCAATATAAAAAAAGTTGAGAATGTTGGAGTTTGTAAATAAATGAAAGGAAAAAGGATAATTCTTTTGAATTAATGAGGTGTTCTAAAAATTTTATTATTTTGTTAATATATTTTATTGAGATAAATGAAGAAACTGAATTTCATCAAAATTTTGAGTGGGTGACAAATTATATAGGATGTATCCTTGAAAACATGGTTTGGGCTTTCTAATTGGGCTCTGTGATACTTGGGCTTAAGGTCCTTCAAGTGTATTTAATTCAAGATAATATGTTGATTTTTTTTTTTTGTTTTGAGTATTAGATAATATGTTGATTTGAGTCATACTTTTACCTTCATCACTACAAAACACAATATGCACTTAAAAAATAAGTTAAATAAAACGTGTCGTTTTCGTTTGGGCTTGGGCTCAACCGAAGTTTATTTTTAATCATCAACAAGATTCCCTGAAATAAAGAATTTTTGTCTTCAATTGTATATAGTTAAAAAAAATAGTGTATTTGTGATTTACTCAAACATTATGAACTTATCTGTAATTATTATTGTTTTTATTATTAAAAATATTAATAAATTATTGGTAATGAATTTTGACGAGACTCGCTTATTTTTCATTAACATTTTTCTTTTAAAATTTCCATGTAGGAGGATATTAATACCAAAACCATTAATTTATTTTTATTTTTGAATCATCCTCATGAGTGCAACAATAAAATATAATAAATTCTATGGCTTCAATTTTGATAGATAATATCAAAATAATCTTACATTTACTTAAATGTCAACGAGGCAGATTTGCTTGGAGCCTCAAACTTTGTTTCATCACAAACCAATTTCTCAATCAACGATCCCAATGATTTATGTGATGACCCATTCTCCATCACAGCCGTCCGACTCTTCTCCCCAATCTCCTTCACTCTTTTTCTCACCTCATCATCACCGTCCATCAGACACCGCAACCCCCTCTCTATTTCCTCCGCCAACACCAAATAATTTCCCTCCTCCCTATAATCCAATCTAATCTCCACCGCTAATCCCAATTCCTGCACCAATTCAAACGCGTTCATCTGTTGCTCAGCATATAGTGGCCACGTGGCAATTGGTACCCCGTACCATAGACTCTCTAACACAGAATTCCAACCGCAGTGAGACACGAACCCTCCGATTGCCGAATGCGCCAAAATTGTCACTTGTGGGACCCATCCACATACTAAACCAATTCCAGCCGTTCGATTTATAAATCCGTCGGGTAAGATATCTTCCAAATTCGTGTATTCACCCGGAAGATATATTTTTCCCGTGGATGGTTTGCGGATTGACCAGAGAAAACGAAACCCGACCCGTTCCAACCCGATTGCAATTTCTCTCAATTGGGATGCACCCAAACTTCCCATGGTCCCGAAGCACAGGAACACAACCGACGATGGAGGCTGATCATCAAGCCATTTGATGATGTTTTCCTGACGGACCCGGTCTGGGTGCCATGGAGCCGGTCCAGTAAGGTCAAGTACCGGTCCAACCGGATAAACCGGCAGCGTCCCATTCTCAGAAATTGACCGAATTGCATACGGTTCCAGTTCCCGAAACGTGTTTACAACAAGACCCTTAGTTCGTCTATACCTTTCTGCATGGGTAAAATACCAAAAATGCCCATCCCGCTTTCTTTTCAACACTGTTGAAGGTAGAACAGAATGAGGTAACGGGTTGAAGAAACTCGGTACGATAAACTCAGTTGATGAGTTTTTTGGGACAAATAACTTGGTATCCGACTCAACAAACTCGTTAGTTAACCGGTTCTCTACGGCCGAGTAGTGAAGCATAAACCCTAAAAAGCTCGCCGGAGAAGCAAAGTAAAGATAGCAGGGAACACCGAGTTCATCAGCGACATCAATCATGGAAGTACAAAACATATCGATGAATAACCCAGCAACTCGGTCCGAGTCATAAGAATCCAACTCGGTTTCTTCCATGAGCTTAACGAGTACATTCCGTACATGGGGTTTGTGACTTTCGATGAACAGAGATAGGTAGCCTAGAGTGGACTTGCATTGATCCGGTGGGGGAGGGTCTACAGTAGGGAGGTAGACAAAACTGATATCATTGGTATCAGAGGTGTCACGAGATTTGACGTATGCGTTGACGATGGGTCTTTCTGAGATGGTCATGATGAGAATGGTGGCGGAAAATCGACGGTCACGATTGATTAGATGATGTGCAAACTGAACGAGTGGAACAAGATTGCCCATTTCTGGGGTACAGATGAGAACTACCCGTAGTTTCTTCATCGCTGGGCTTCGGGTTTCTTTCTTCGCTTCCAGTTTCTTCGTTTCGTCTTATGTTTGGATTTGATAAGCTTGGGTTGAATTTCCCATACCAATCGGATGAAAATTTTTGGAATAATAACGTTTTAGTCCCTAAAGTTTAATAAAATAAAACATTATAATATAATTTCTCATTTTAACAATCTATCTCTACTCTTCGTTTTTTTACCAATAGTAGGTCAAAAATTATTAAAGTAAGAGATTTTTTTATTTTTCTAAATAAAATTTGAATATAATTATTTAAATATTTAAGAGTTATTTATTTTTTAATTTATACTTAAATATTTATTAAAAAATATTTGAATATAAATAAGTTAAAAATTTTAATTTAAATTTAAATAAAAAATATTGAAATAATTTAATATTTTTATTTTTCTAACATATCTTTATTTTTTTATTAATTTATTTACTAACAAAATTAAAATTGTATTTAATTATTTTTGACGTACCTCTTCTTTATTGTGAGTTCTCTCTACTTATTTTTTCAATCTTATTTATTTTATACTTTAATTATTATAATAATTTACATATTTACATTATTATAATTATATTAAAATACATTTATTATTTTTATTGATCTTCATATATTCGATTAGAAATTATTTTTTTTAAAGAAATCATATATCAAACAAATAAATAATATACATGCTAATATAATTTATTAATTTTTTATCTATTGTTGTACTAATATAATAGAAATTATTATAAATATAAGTATATTATTTTAAGGTGTAGGATCAATGGTTCCTTTTTTTACATAATTTTTTACATCAAATATAAGCCGTTTGATTTAAACACATCTAACAGTTGAGATTATATCTGATCATATAATTAATACATAATTAATGCATTTATCATATGTAATTTTAACTGTTAAATGTGCCTAAATTCAATGACCTACATTTAATTTAAAAAATTATATTAAAAAAAAAAGTCCTTGATCCTACCCCATTATTTAAAAGGATATATATCAAAATACCAATTTTTAAATTTTTTATCTTGTTAAAACAAATAATTTAATACTTATTTTTAAATATTTTAAAATAAAAAATAAATATATTATTCAAATTCAAATTTTAGTTAAATTTATATTTTAATCATATTTATAGTTCCAAAAAAAATGCTACCTAAATCAGATTGATTCAGCAAGTTCGGCTCAAGACCCTATAACTTTCTGTTTAGCTTTGGTTCTTTTTCTTTTACATTGAAAATTGAATCATTAGATTCAAATTTTGTTATCAATATCAAAACATTAAATTAGATCAAAAACTAAGAAAACTTTTATAATTTTTTTAAAAAAATTAAACTATTTATATGACATATTCTAAGCGATCGATTTTATATAATAGAATTAATCACATTTTATTAAAATTAAATGCAAAACCCTAAATCTAATTTCTTTTTGTTTTACCTTTTTTTTTTTAACAAATCTCACTCAACAATTATAAAGAATGAACCTATACAAAATCAAAATCAAAATTTTATTTTATTTTTGTTTTTATTGCTTTTTATATATTATTTTAAGATGAACTTTTATTGCTTTTAAAATAATTTCAAAATTTATACAATGACTTTGATATTTAAATATATATTTTTATTTGTTGTCGATTAAATTTATTAGATTTTTAGCTAATTTTATTTATAATCGAAAGGATAGTTTTGTTGATAAAATTATTGGGTGTTAATTTGTTGCAAATTTAGAACTAGGTAAAACTAATCAAAAAGGGGACCGGTTTGAAACTGTATAATTTTTGTTCGATATTAGTTTCTTACTCGGTACAGTTTGAGAAAATTAATATTTATTTTACACGAAATGATGAATATAATTTTTCATTGAATAGCAGTAAATATTAAAATTAAATTGTTATTTTTATACTCCTAATAAAATTATATCCTTAAATATAGATTATTGAATTGGTTATATTATCTATTAAAAGAGAAATATAAAAATTTAAGCAATAATTTTACATAAAAATAAATTTTAAATAACAAATTTTAAAAATTATAAATTTTTAATGAAAGTTTAATATAAAATTTCTGCCCAAGGCCTTAGGTCTTCTGGAACCGCCCTTGTTGCCCTTTAATTCTATTCAATAGCTTATAGGGGCTAAAACGTTTAAATAGATAAAATTATGTTTTGATTTGTTATTTTGTAACATTTTGAGAAAAAAATATTATTACCCAAATTATTTTTTCCTTTTAATTAATAAATTCAAGTATTTGCTTGATTGACAAGAATTGCAAATTTCATTCAAATTAAATTAATTGATTAATTTTCAAATCCGTTATTTAATTGTCCCACTCATGACTTTTTAACTTTATTAAATGATTTAAAAGTTTACTTGTTTGACAAGAGACAGGCAGCAATTTTCCATGTAAACAAAAACATTTTAAAAAAACAAAACACGTAAGGGGTATTGAACAATGAATAAGGGGAGTGTTTGGTGAGTCACACTGCACTACATTATTTTATAATCTAGTGTTTGGCTCCAAAATTTTAAAGAAAAGAAATATATAGCTTGCACTAGCTATGCTTGACTAGCGACCCCCACGGTTCAAGTATGGTCTGCACTATTTTTTTAAAATAATTTTTTAATAATAATAATTTTTAAAATCTAACACTTAATTGTTACCGCCTATGGATCGTTGCCACTTACCACTGTATCTCATAGATCACTCTTTGAAACATTATAAATATTATTAGAATTTTTATACAAAAATTCTCGATTCCTCCTCTTTCTTTTGTTTAAATCCTAAATTTTCCTATTATTTTGATAACACTTGAATACCTTTTACCGTTAGTTTTGTTAGTTGAAAATGTTAAAGTTTGAGGATAATTACGTATTTTTACTTATATAATAAAATATGACTTTATCAATTATATGTAAGAAAAATAAATAAATAATAAATTTAATTATTCTTTTATTTTTTTTCTATCTTCTTTTTCTTCCAACTTCTTCATCTTTCCCTTTTTTCACCATTTAATCTCAAAAAATTTATAAAAATACCCATTGTTAACCCCCACTTTTCTCAAATGACTGTTCAAAATTCTTTTAAAAAATGACCATCTCTAATTTTTGTAGACAACATTACTTTAAATGACCCAAAACAGTTGAATCCCTAATTTTCCCCAAATTTGACAATCTCTTCATTCCCAAATGGTGAAGAAAATCGAAATAACAAATTGAAGCCACAAAAATCTTTATTCAAAATTCGAAATCTTTGACCGGCGTACAAAAGCGATTGTGTAGACGGCAGCACAGCGGCGTAGATTGTTATCTTAACTGGTTGACAACAATAACTTGTGGGGAAAAATTCGGAGAAAAATCGACGGTGACGGTATGTATTTGTTCTGATTTCTTAGTTTTTAAATAAATTGAAGGCTGAATTTCTTATAAGCCTAAAAACCATTCTTTTTCCTCTTTTGTTTGTTCTTCTTTGCTTATGGTAATTATGTGTAATATTTGCTACATTGGGTCGGTTTTTTTATTTTAGTGGAAGCTTTGGTAAGTATAAAAAGAGCTTCAAATGATCTACATGGAGTTTTAAGCAATTGGGATGAAGATTCTGTGGATCCTTGCAGTTGGGCTATGATCACTTGTTTATCTGAAAATCTTGTTATAGGCCTGTGAGTTTCTTTTTTCTTTTTCTTTTTTTCATTTGTTTGTTTTCAATGTTAAGCTTTATAGAAACTGAAAAAATTAGTGTCATTTATAGGTTTTTGTAGGGGAGCTCTAAGCTAGTCTCTATCTGGAACATTAGGAAATCTCAACAATCTTCATCAAGTGTAAGAAAACTTGTCATATTTTGCCTTTGTTTTTTGGCAGCCATTTTTGGTTTAAATGTTTTGAAGAAGGTAAAGTGGGGAAAATAAATAAATTATAGGTCTAATACTGAGTATTTTTTGAAGAATTAGGTATTTGATTATACACCCAAGCTACGTGAAGAAAAAAGTAAATAAATTGACAAACCTACCAATGGATTGAAGAAATATACCGATAGTAACATTTTTTTTTGATTGTATGTATATTATATTATGCATGTGAGGAGATTGAATTAGCGATATTCGATATTTGAACACGGATAGAGGTAGCATAAATTAAATCTATGTGTGTGAATATGTAGTGATTCTTGTACATTGGTGGTATTTGATTTAACAAATGGAATTGGCACCCGTTTTTGCGAAAGTGAGGATGGCAGATAAATGATTTTAAGCATTTTGAATAATATATATTTCTTCTACAGAAATGAGTGGCAGTGGAGAGTTTCACTTGTAATCAAAAGTAGAATGTTGTGAAATTTGGTTTCATTGAGTTTCATATTCAATTAACAATTTGCTTGTTATCTTTTTTTACTTATAGAAAAAAGGAAAAAGAATCTTTGGTTGCATAATATAATACTAGTTCTATAATCTAGATGGCATATATCTGAGAATCTCAACTAAAAAATCCAGGATAAGTTGTAGACGCACGTTTGTAATCTGCAATGACTAACAACTATTCTTTTTTTTTTTTGCTCTTAATTGTCTCTCCTAATTAATGCATCCCTTTCTTTATCTATTCTTCACAAGACAAACTGGAGATATGCTGCCGAACTGTTATTCTTGTCCATGTTGTTCATAGAACATCTTCATCTTCTATTTTCAAGTAATTTTCTCTCTTCTCTTTTATTTTTCCTCCATTTCAAGGTTCAAAAATAAATATACATATAGTTGGTATTGATTTTGTAATTAATTTTGATATTATAGTACTTGGCTATAACTTGACATTTTTTCACTGCACGCAATAGCCAAGTATGTGATATCAATGCATCACCTCTTAACAAGCAAATTGAGAAGCAAACCAAGGATCTGTTCCTTACCTTTCATTGCTATTGTACTCTTATAGATGTAGGTATCAAATCCCAAATCTTATTTCTTTTTTATTTCCATGGAATATCTAAATGCAACAATGAAGGCATGTTCTGCAACCAAGTTGTTACCAATTTAGCATTTAAACAAATTTAGAAAAATAATTTTGTTTTATATAATGACATATAAAGAGCACCTAGGAAAAGCCTCATTTGTATTTCATGTATCACAATCTTTTTATTTTTAATCTTTATCTTCTTTGGTTGTTAAAATTCTTTCCATACGTAATATCTTTGTTATAGATTTTCTAAACATACGTGCATGTTATTACTAACAACTAATATGTGATAAGCAGAGTATCGTTTTATGAGAATTGATTGTTTACTAAGTATTGAGATTAGTTTAATTCTAATTTTATTTGAATAACTTAGAAACAAAGGGTATTGTGGAAAAGTTAATTAATCTAAAAAAATATAAATCAAATTAAGAATGAAATCAAATTAAATAAAAGAAGAATTCAGATAATGAAGACTTTAAGACGTTCGATTTACCTTAACTAATAAGCGTTGAATTCCCAATTCTGGTTAATTAGGTTATTTTTTATAATTGATAGTCGAGAATCCCTAACTTTTCACTAGCCGCTCCCAATGTCTAGGAAATAGCTAGTCCACTATATTCCTATGAGAATTAAACTACCAAGAATTGATTAAGCTTTGTGGATCTCATTTAGCAACTATACAAACCATGAAAGTATATTCCTATCTCTTATGCAAGCTATGGTATTCAATATAATGAACTAAATAGTAATCAATTATTTAGAAGCATTAAGTATAGTGAAGAATACTCAATTAGAAACGAAAAAAAACTATTAATTAATTAAGAAAAGTGTGAATGAAAACTTTATATTTAGGATGTATCTTAGTCCTAGAAAAAGAGAAATTATTTCATGCCAAAAATAAAGAAAAATAATGAACATAATATTAAACATTAAAGAGAAAAGATAAACAAGTACTAGTAATAGAGTTGATTGAATATTGAAATCTTCTTCTGCATACCAATGGCTTTAAACCCCAATTTAATCTTCACATCATCTATTTATGTGCTAGCATTAAAAAAGGTCAATTTGGTAACTTTTTGGGCTTCTAAATTTAGGAAAATCGTGAACTAACGCTACGGCCTTCATCTATAGAGCCACAACCTTAACCCTTAATTAAAGCATCTCGCAGAGCTGTAGCCTTAAATCCTTGCGTCACGGTCTTGAGTCTCTCAATTTACAGGGCTACGACCTTAATTTCCAGCATCAAGGGCCCTGAGTTTTTGTCCATTATGCCTAATTTGGTTATGTTCTTTAGGAAACGAACTTGATTGTCTTTGGGAGAAGAAGCCGTGTTCGTTAAAGGGAACAACATAAAAAATAAGGGTTCTTTGTGAATCAAGGCCATATAAGAAGATTTTAACCAATCATGCTTACATACACAAACTACAAATATGTTTTGAAGATTTGGGCTAAGAATTGTGCATAAAGCAATGAAAATAGTGAGCTTCAAATTTGATACCAATTATGCTTATATACATGTTCTTACCTGACTTTTAAAGATGTGTTTTTGACAAAGGAGATACTGGATACAAGTGTCACAATAAACAAAAAATATTTGAAAAAGTATTTCGTGAAGTCTATCTTTTTACACGTTTAGTTTTGCATGAAATTATTGTAATAATGTTGGTTATATGAATTTTCCATGCCCTATTAAGAAAAATGCATATGTTGGTGTTAGAAAAATTTGGGTTCTGCTTTATGTTTTTCAGTGAAAAACAGAAAATGAAGTTTTGTTGCTCAATGGTTTTGGTTTTCAATTTTAAGCTTTACAGAAACTGAAAAAATTAGTATCATTTATGGGTTTTTACAGGGAAGCTCGAAGCTAATTTCTGTTTGGAGCATTATCTAGAATAATAGCAAATCTCACCAAATAAAATCGTCAAGTGTAAGAAAACTTGTCATATTTTGCTTCTGTTTTTTGGTAGCCATTTTTGGTTTAAATGTTTTGAAGAAGGTAAAGTGGGGAAAATCAATAAATTGTAGGTCTGACTTTTTCTTTTGTTCTGATTTCTTTGTTTCGTTGGCAAGCTTTTAGTTTGAAATATAATATGTTTCTTTGATACTTCTTGCTTTATGTTTTTGATTTTTGTTGCTGGCAATTTAAAAGTTACTGCAAAACAACAATAGTTCTAGAGAAATCGAACCTGAGCTTGGTGCTCTTCCAAAACTTCAAACTTTAGATCTCTCTAACAACAGACTCTCCAGTGTATTCCCAACCTCTCTTGGTCAACTGAATCGTCTCCAATATTTGTAAGTTCTTTCAGTATCTGTAAAAAATGAAAAACAGAAAATAAAGTTCTATTGCTTGATGGTTTCGGTTTTCAATGTTAAGCTTTATAGAAACTGAAAAAGTAGTGTCATTTGTAGGTTTTTGCAGGGAAGCTCTAAGCCAATCTTTGTCTGGAACATTATCTGGGACAATAGCAAATCTCACCAAAGAAAATCGTCAAGTGTAAGAAAACTTGTCATATTTTGCTTCTATTTTTTGGCAGCTATTTTTGGTTTAAATGTTTTGAAGAAGGTAAAGTGGGGAAAATAAATAAATTGTAGGTCTGAATTTTTCTTTTGTTCTAGTTTCTTTGTTCTGTTGGCAAGCTTTTAGTTCGAAAACTCAAAATTCCATTTATATAATATATTTCTTTGATATTTATTGCTTTATGTTTTTCATTTTTGTTATTGGGAATTTGAAAGTTACTGCAGAACAACAATAGTTTTGGAGAAATCTCACCTGAGCTTGGCACTCTTCTTATTGCTTTATGTTTTTCATTTTTGTTGTTGGGAATTTGAAAGTTACTGCAGAACAACAATAGTTTTGGAGAAATCTCACCTGAGCTTGGCGCTCTTCCAAAACTTCAAACTTTGGATCTTTATAACAATATACTCTCTAGTGTAATCCCAACCTCTCTTGGTCAACTGAATCGTCTCCAATATTTGTAAGTTCTTTCATTATCTGTAAAAAATGAAAAATAGAAAATGAAGTTTTGTTGCTTGATGGTTTTCGTTTTGGAAATAGAAACTCAACTCATTTTAGCCATTAATTTAATATTCTTGTTAAGCAGACAAATGGGTTTTGATATATTTGTTTTAAGTAATAATTTTATGTATTATGTATTAGTTTTGTCATGTAATGGGAGTAGAAGTATGAACAATAATAGCCTGAGTGGACCTTTCGCTATCTCTTTAGGCAAAATCCCTCAGCTTGCATTCTTGTGAGTATGGGTTTTGTTTGAATATTATCATATCAAACTCAATGAGAGCATGTTCAATAACCGAAAAGCCAGTAATTTGCATTTTCTTTCACCTCTACTCTTTTGATAAGCTTTTCAACAAAAATGGTTCTTTGAGAAGCAGTTTATCTATGATACAAGGCATGTGCATGGGAATACTGATTAAATTATGAGTGCTACATATCACGTGCATGCTACTTTTTGGTTCATTTAGATAGCTAATAATAGGTTAAGCTCCTTTTGATTTGTTTTACTTTTACCCTACTAGGCACACTGTAGTTGCATCTAGAGTACTATGCATATTAAATAGATAATTAAGTAAAGATTATCACATCTTCAATCTCCTTATGCTTGGATCTGTAGTTGGGAGTTGTTGTTTCTACTAGTTTTACTGCTAGGATATGTTGTTTGGTTGTTTACTGTTGATGTTACTACTATGTTGCATTTGTTTGCTACTGTTTGGAGTCTCTATTTATGTGCTCCTACAGCTCTGGCCTTTGTCTTTTTATGCTATTGTCTAGATCTGTGCTGTTACTAGATTTGTTTGCTGGTTTTTGGTTTGTTGATGCTGCTACAGGATGCTTTTCTATTTGTAGCCAACGTTGTTGTTGTTGCTTTCCTATTGTACACTAATTCTGTTGCTGTTTTTCTATGGCTGTCAAGTTTTCAGCTGCAATTTTCATGCTGAAGATGGTTGTTATTTCTGCTGCTAATTGCTATTTTCTTTTCACATCTTCTTGTTTAATACTCTTTTATTTATTAATGGTATTTCTCTCTAAGAATTAATTCTGGAGATAATTTATTAAAAAAAAATAGAGATTATAGCACGTTTTAATTAAGAATTTGATGTTGGATTAGTGCCACAAGGCAGTGAGCCATAAAATGCTTCTTTCCTAATTTCACCAAATTCTATCTTGTTCATTTCATTTATTTGAAGAGTACTAAACATTATTGTTTTATTTCTAATTTGCGTTTTATAATATTTATTATGTTGATAAATATTATGTTATCTATCACATAAGGTAAGATACATTTTCATTATGCTTTTGTTAACATTACAGGAAAACAATAGTTAATTATAGAACGAGTGTATATCACCCATATAAGAGAAAAGGGAAAAGAAACGTCTCTTTTGCCTTGCTGCCATTAATTTTTTATTTTTTGTATGAAGACTGCTTTTTTATTTCTCGCTTTTTTTTCCCTTTTAGGTGTGAATGGCTTGAGGAAAGGATATTGACGGAACTCGTGTTCTCATTGCACCTGGTAATTAGTATTTTTGTATTTCTCTAGTATGCTATTTATAATTTAGGACTGTACATTTTCTTTTGGATGTAAACTTTGTTTACTTCTTTGCTTTTTTTTTTTAAGTTTTTGAAACTCAATTGTTGATTATGTAGTGATAAACTCATTTAAAGCAAAATTTATTGGAATTTAATCAAAGAAATATAATTACTTTTTTCAGCGAGAAATATTTATTGATTAGTAGTATTTCTATTAATTTAATTGCAAGACTTTTTCAAATCTTTGTGTATGTTAGCGTTTGGAGTGCTGAACCGAAAAAACTTATGTAATTTTCGCTTTTTCTTTTTTCTATTACCTTTCAGTAAAATTCATTACAATGCTTATTAGTGTTATCCATAAAACATCCTAACTGTTATTCGCATTACTAATTAAATTTGATTAGCACAATTAAAACAAATAGCCAAGCACATGGATATGTATTTATATTTCGTAATTTTGAGACAAATGGTTAGTGATTGGAGGTATATAGATTGTTGATAGATTGTGGCATTTTTCAGCATGTCACATAGGATAATGATGATGTTAACTGTAATCATTCTTTGCATTAGTCGTATGATTCTCAAAATAAAACAAGAGGTTTGCTGCACTAAAATTATATGGGTTTTCTTAATTATAGATTTCATGACCTATACTTTTTTTTTCCTGTCGTTACTATCTCTATTTGGTTATTTCTTGGACTTTAGGATTTTGCTATTACTGATTTTGGTTGGTTCTGTTAGAAATTAGTGGTTTGTTAGAAGGTGGTTGCTTTCTTGTTTTACTTCAGTTGCTAGATTTCTCATTGGTGCTAGTGCAACTAGTTGTTGTTAGTTGCTGATTTTCTTGTGTATTTGCTTCCGACAACTCGATGCCAACCAATATGTTTCTATATATTAGTATTATCAAGTTCTTGGCCTCCAATCACTTTTCATTGCAACTCTTATGGGCTTTAATCTTTTTGTATTACTTTGCTCTCATCATATTTTTTACCATTCACTTTGGACGTGTTCATTTGAGTTGAAACACATATATTAATTGAATGTAGAGGTATATATTGTATTGTTTTTATGTCATGCGGTTTTCTTAAATCTCTTAAAGACATAATGGTCCTTGAAGTCTTCATTTGTTTATGTGGGATTAAGCAGTGTATTACTTTTCAGCTCTATAAGGATGATGCCAGTGCCATATTAATACATTTTATCAACATATTATTAGTTTATCAAGTTAAATGTGTCTTTTTCGTTGATGACAGGGAGAAAATGGATGCACTTTTTCACAGATTTTAGACAGTGATAAAATCAGTAGAGTGTTCTTGAACAAGTTTGAAATTTGGTGAACTTATTGACATTTTACATATTCAGGTTTGCATGTGTTATATACTGTCATTTGAAAATTTTGAAATTGATTGTGGATGCAAAAGTACCATTGCAAATTAATAGATTTAAGAATGTGTTGGCAATGTTTAGTCGAAGGAATTTTTGTACTAGGGTGTGCTTGAACATACAGTGACAGGGTGTAAAGTTGAACAAATTTTTACACATAAAAAGCTCTTTACATTGTGATTATAACTTATTTTTTTAACTATTCTTTCTTGATTCTTTTTGCTATATTTGTGGGTCTAATTTAGAATTAGTTACCTAGCATATTTTAAAGTATAACTGAGATGGTTGTGATTGTGAATGACAGGGATGAAAAGTGCATACATAGTATACTTTGACATTAGAGTGCGCTTGCTTGATATAAATTGAAGACATATTGTTAGGTCTTTGTTTGATTGACCCAATAGCTAAATGATACTTTGTGGCTAATCAATTTGCTTTCGCTTGATATCTAGTTTGCTTCTGCTTTTACTAGATGTTCTGAGGGAAGAGTTTCCTTCTCAGTTTGCATTAATTTGATCTACATATATATGATTTTATATACATTAATCATACATTAATGTGCCAACTAAAATTTACCCCTTTGTTTATTTCTTAAATCATCAATAAATAATATTAAAGCTTATGGAAAATGTGATACAACCTGATGTACAGAAGTGGAATCTTAGACTGCTAGATATACTTCAAGGTGAGGCTAATTAATAGTCCAACTTTAATCCTTTATAACATTTAATAATTAATTAATTATTTGCAATTCTAAAAGAATTTCCATGGTTGAGAACCTTGAATGAGATTGTGGATATAAGAAAACAACATGCTCGAAAGTGTACTTTCGATCCTGCTGCCTTTTTAAAATATGTTCGAAAGTGTAGTTTTACTCATGTTCATTCTATTTTGCATGCACGAAACTGTTCTTTTGATTTTTTCAGATTACCCTTTGAATGTAAAAAAAGTAATACACGCATTTTACATGTATATGTTCTGTTATGTATAAGTTCTTTACTTGCTCTATTATGTCTTCTTACATAACTATCTATCTACGTGTATTATAGATCACTAAGATTTTTTTTTTTTAACAGGTATGGATAGGATGATTACCACCAAGTTGAAGATTAAGCCTGTCAACCATTTTCCCGCTGTAGTGTCATCGCGATCCCGATCGCGTGTGTTGAAGCAAGTTTGCCAAAAGTTAACTCGGGCCCAGCGTGAGGTATTTTGAGGGACATGCTTAGGTCACTTGTTAGAGCTGAAGGACATAAAGTTCTCTGGAAATTTGGTGCACAATATGCTTTTACATGAGGTGGAGACGAAGGGTATGGAGGATGAGATGTGATTTCTTGTCGGTGGGCAAACTATTCATTTTTCATATATTGAGTTTAGCCTGATTACGAGGTTATAATTTGGTCTTTATCCAACTGATAATATTGGGGGGACAACGAGGCTGATAAATACGTACTTTATGGGAAAGACGGCTATACCCTTGTTAAAGATAGAGGCGGCATACAACGCATTGAACTTTCGTCGGATTGATAACTTGGATATAGTGAAGTTGTCGTTGTATATCATATTGGAGCTTGTTCTACTTGGAAGAGGCTAACAGTATCATTTGAATATGTGGTTACTGCAGATGGTTGATGATCTGGAGCAGTTCAACCATTATCCATGGGGACCGACAGTATTCACATACACATTTTGATGTTTAAGTAGAGCAATCTGTGTACAGTTGGCGAAGTACAAAATTAAGTCTGTGCAGGCAAAAAGAAAAGGGAAGAAGTATAAGAATTGATATAATCTCGTGAGATTTCTATTTGCATTCAAGGTATGATTTCTTTAGAAATATTATATTTCTACTTGTGCGATAGTTTTTGAAAAACATATATGGACTGATATAATGGTAACATTGTGTAAATTTGGATATATAAGGTGGTTTCTACAGTCGGGACAAAGATAGGGACACGTACCAATAATCGCCTACCTCGTATATTGAGGTGGCTTGTGAAAAGGAGGAATGTCCGCAATACTGACTTAAAGACCTTCATATTCAATAATAGACAAATTTAAATTTATAAATCATACAAGTTTTGTTTGGGCTCCAAATTTGATCAATGTACAATGGTTGATTTTTTTACCTTTTTTTTAGCCAGTCCCTCATAATTTTACATGTGCTGGAGCCTGACCAAATTGAAAAAGGAGAGCCCTATAGAATGAATTTAGGCTCTGATCAGTCGTTGCAGGGGGGGTGATCTTTTCCTGCACTTAGTGGTAATGGTCAAGAGGTTCACACAGATGACGAGGCCGTTCTTAGTGACAAGTCTGCTTCATCGAGAAATGCGAGTCTATTTAAGGTATCTTATACCTATTATATTTTGAAACACTTCAAAGTATTAACTTATGCTAACGTGTCATGCACGCGACAAGGAGAAAAATATAATTGAGAGTATATTAACAATTTCATGCTTATATTTCAGATTGTAGATCATGATACGCATATCCTATCGCCATGCTGGCACGAAAGAATAGAAAGAAGGTGAGCGGATTCAAGGTTTAGTTTATACAGTAATTAAAAGAACTTATTTTATAACTTTATACTCTTATTTCTGTACGATGATGGTTTTACAGCATAATATGGTTCCGATGGCTGAGCTCTCAATTCATTCTCCTATCGCTTCATATTCACACCACGAAGTCGCTGATTTTGTTGATGAGCCAGCATCATCTCATTTTGGTCAGATCCTACTTCGTGAGTTGCGTTCCCTATGTATTGATTTTGATGCCTATAAAGATGAGCAGATAGAAAAGTGGCATAGACACGAAGATGTCTTACATGATCAAAAGGAGTTGCTATGATGGCAAGAGGAGACTTTTACAATATTGGTCAAAGAAGTGAGTACTCGAGTTTGCTCAGAGCCTGATGAGGACGTACGGATGCCTGATGAAGATGTGCAGGTATAACCATCTTCTACATAATTGTGGTTTCTTAATTTATAAGTACCTCATACTCCAAAGTATAAACATTGGATTATAGTTGTTGTTGTTGAATTTGATGTTGTGGGGTTGTTTTGTGGTACTTAGGCCTCGATGATATGATATTATTAAATGTGATTGATTTTCATTCGAATTTTTTTAGGGTATTCTCATATTTAGGGGATAATAATAACATGTGTCGACTGTACTTACTACCTTTTCCTTGAAAATATATCTCTTCAAATCTTTGAACATTCTTGGACTTTGAACACTACCTCAATATAAGTGGCAGCCAGTTACCAATATATATCCCAAACTCTAGACTCGTAATGGATATGGCCTCGTACATTCATACCTACAAAACAATATAAGTAGATCAATTTAAGCTTGACAATTAAAACATATCTTCCAATATATGTAAAACAATTCACTAATTAAAATTCCAAGGCAATACTTGAAAGGCTATTAAAAATCTCTCTAGGTTATATTGATTAACATGTGTCTTCCCCTTAGCCTTTGTCTCTACCGACTTCTTTTACAAGTGTTCAACCTCGCCCTCCATAATATGACTTAAACATCGGTAGGTGTAAAACTAGGCCAAGGAGCTCTATGTGAACCAGATAAACTCATCAAGATCATCTATAATCCTAAATAGCAACATCTCAAAACTTTATCTACTACCACGCCTTATCAATATATGCTCGATCAGGTAGTACAATGACAATTTAACTGCATAAATATCAGGTATTCGACTTAGGTCCATCCCCTCATAAACCTCTTGTACACTATATAGTGGGATGAATGTGGCCCCTTTAAAATGTCTGTTCTTGAGTCGATCGCTCTCAGAAACAACCTCAAGAACTAGTCCTAATCTCAATCCTGTGATCAACGTAAACTCAACTCAGCAAAACCTCATAGTAATGCTTTTTACAGTGTACCATAGCTCATGCTTCACACCCTTAGTCTCAACCTCATGCGTAGTCATCTGATGAACAAGGTTCTTAGAAAATGATAGATCTGAGTCAATATCTAAGAAATAGCCTAAGCAGGTTTGTCTGAATAATTGACGCTGCTTTTGTGTGAGTTAGGAGTAGGCATAGAACATGAACCAAACCGGACTGAATAGGACCGAATCCGAAATTGGCGGGTTCGGTTCAATTTTTAATATAATTCGGTCCGAATTTAGTGCTTAATATAAAAATCTAAAAATTTCGATCTCATTCTGATTTTACTCTAAAAAATCCGGATCGAACCGAAATTTTTTATTTTGCAAGTCAAAACGACATCGTTTTGGTCTTTAAGAAAAACAAAATAAAAACAGAAAATTACACTTTCCTTCTTTAATCTTCTTTCATTTTTTCTATTTCGTTCATTTCTTCGACTTTGGAGAGGAAAAGCATCTTTGTTCTTCGATTCTTCATTCTTCTAATACTCCATCGTCTACTTAGAATTCCTCAGCTTGACTGTTGCAGGTCGTCTCCAATTGCAATTTGCATCAGTAATAATCCTCCATTAGCTGCGATTCCATCTGCGTTTTCTTATAAGGTTTGTCAAATTCATTGTTAATGTTTGTAACTTTTATCCTAATCATGTTTATTTTTTGCATTTTTACTTCACTCAAGTCATTTTATGCTAAATCATTTTGTTAAAACACTAAAATACGTTGCTTGTTTTGTGATTACTGCTACAATAAAACCTAAAATAATGATAGATTATATAGTCTTTATTCGAAAAAATTATTAAAAATAAGTTAGTTATTAAATGTCAAATGAGATTAAGAAGCTGTTTTGGGGCAAGAAAATTGCTCAGAAACAACAGCTATTTTCAGTTGTTTTGTGCAGGAAAATGGTTGAGGACAGCTGCTATTTTTGGACACTTTTCCTACTCAAAACAGCTGTTGTTCCGAGTGTTTTCATGCCCAAAATAGCAACTGTTTTGGGCGTTTTGTTTCAGTTGTTTTGTGCAGGAAAATGGTTAAGGACAGTTATTGTTTTTGGACACTTTTCCTGCTCAAAACAGCTGTTGTTCTAGGTGTTTTCATTCCCAAAATAGCAACTGTTCTGGGCATTTTATTGCCCAGAAACAACTGCTATTTTGGGCACTTTATTGCCCAAAAACAATTGCTATTTTTGGGCCATTTCCGTGCCTAGAACAGCAATTGTTTTGGGCATTTTATTGCCAAAAACAGTTACTGTTTCTGAGCCATTGTCATGCCCAGAATAGCAGTTGTTCTGGACGTTTTCATACCTGGAACAGCAGCTATTTTAGGCATTTTATTGCCCAAAAATAGCTGCTATTTTGGGTGTTTATTGCCCAAAAACACTGCTATTTTTAGGCCATTTTCATGCCCGAAACAGCAATTGTCCTAAACATTTTTCGTGCATAGGACAATAGTTGTTCTAGGCAGTTTTATTGCTCAAAAGCAGTAGTTGTTCTGGGCATCTATTGTCAGTAATTTTCTTATTAAAGATGATAATTATGATTATAGATGGACTTGACTTACAAAAGGCGTAATATTGATGAGGATGATGAATCAAATCAAGAGAAAGTTTCAAAATTTGATAAGAAATTAAGATCTGACGTTTGAAATTTTTTACTAAGTTTCCAGGGGGATAAAGAGCTGAGTGTCATTATTGTGATAAAGATTTTGTTTGTGAAAGTAACACTTGGGAACTTCTGGTTTACATAAGCATTTGAATAGTTGCCTTGCATATAAAAATAGTGTGTTAGATGAGAAGCAAATAGTATTAACTTTTGCAAAAAGTAAGACTGATGGTGATAGTGGTGAGACTACTACTACTACTTTGTTGTTTATGGGTTTTAACAAAGTAGCATGTAGAAAAGTATTAGTTAAGATGATTATTGTTGATAAGTTGCCTTTTAACTTTACGGAAGGTGAGGGGTTTCAAGAGTTTTGTAGAATTGCTTGTCCAAAGTTTGATATTCCATCGCAAAGAACAATTGCAAGGGATGTGCTTCAATTATATGTAAATGAAAAAGCTTTATTGAAGAACATATTTTTCGCAAATGGGCATACAGTTAGTATCACTACTGATATATGGACTTCAATTTAAATTATTAGACACATGGTAATCACAGCACATTTCATTAATAATGATTGGAATTTGCAAAGGGGAATATTAAGTTTTGGTATCGTTCCAAATCATAAAGAGGAGACCATTGGCAAATTGATTAAGGCATGTTTACAAGATTGGGGTATAGAGATATTGTTCACTATTATCGTTGATAATGCAAGTTTAAATGACGTGGCAGTAAATTATATTAAAAGGAAGTTAAAAAATTGGGGTAGTGATGCTTTAGTGGTAAATGGAGAATACTTGCATTTGAGATGTTTTACGCACATTCTTAATTTAATTGTTGGTGAAAAATTGAAAGAAGTGGATGAAACAATAGTGAAAATTTCCAATGCTATGAAGTACATTTAATCTTCTGCGACAAGACTAACCAAATTCAAAATATATGTAGAAAAAAAGAAAATTTCATCCAAAGGACTTGTGGTGATGGATGTTCCTATAAGATGGAATTCAACATACTTGATATTAGAAAGTGCATTGAAGTTCTAAAAAGCATTTGATAGAATGCAAGATGATGATTCTCTTCATTTGCCTAACTTTGAAGAAGTTGAAAATGGAAAGGTAAGACTAGGGCCTCCAACTTCTCAGTGTTGGAAAAAATCAAGAAGGTTTATGAAATTTTTGGAGACATTTTATGAGGTAACTTTGAAGTTTAGTGCTTCCTCTAGTGTGACATTAAATTTGTATTTTAGTGAAACATCAAAAATTCAAATACACTTGTAGACATTTTGTACAAGTAAAGATGATTTGTTATACAATATGCCGATAATATGACGAGGAAGTTTGATAAATATTGGTGTTTTTTGCAGAATATAAATAAATTGTTAGTTGTTGCAGTAGTGCTAGATCCACGTTACAAAATGGATTTCGTAGTATATTGTTTCAGTTCTTTGTACAATTCCAATACGGTTGAAGCCATGAGAAAACACATTAAAGGGTTGTTATATAATTTATATAACACCTATATTGTGTGGCATGCAGGCATTGATGGTGATGTAGCTTGTGAATCTAGTGGTAGTAGTCATCGTTCTTGTGATGAACCATTACCAAGTATATTGGTGGATGATGATGATGATGATCTTACTTTTGATAAACCTTGTGATTTTTTTCAACAGTTTTCTATGCAAAAAGAAATCCACCATGATATTGAAGGGAAATATGAGATCGAGAGATATTTGTTGGAACGTGTTGAGCCTCCTAATAATAAGAATTTTGATATTCTGTGTTGATGGAAGTTGAATTGTATGAAATATCGAGTTTTATCTTTGATAGCAAAATATGGTTTTGCTATTCCAGTTTCTACTATCGAAATTATTAATTTTTGAGTATAATTATAATTTTACCCTTAAAATATCACATGTTTACCTGTGTCTATCACCTACAAAATGTATTGCTAGTAGATGGATACAAAAATGTTGCTCAAATAATGTAATATGATAGTTATTGTATTATTTTAACTTGGAATATTGCCATTGAAAATAGTAATATTTTATTAAAATATCATTTGACCTAATAAAAATAAAATACCATCCTTACTTTTATATTATTAATTTAATTTTATTTACTGTTATATTAAAATAAAATTTTTATCTTTCTTTTTCCTTTTTTTTTTTTTTATTTTTGGTGTTGGGTTATCATTTTTATATTATTAATTTTATTTTATTTGCTTTTATATTAAAGTAATTTTTTATTATTCTTTCTCCATTTTTTTTCATTATTTTGGTGTTGGTTATCATTTTTTTTAATCAATTTCTTGATAAGAAGATAGAAATAATTAAAAAATATTGTTTTAATTTTTTATATAATAAACCTCTTTTATTTTATTGTATATAACAAACACATTACTAAGCAGAAAAATAACTGGAAAAGCCCTCATTTGCCCCTAAAATTGCAAAAATGTCCTCATTTAAAATTTTCAATAAAAATACTTTAAAATTCCTCATTCAGATGAAAACACCACCGTGCCCATGTTTTGCGTGAAACAAACCGAACTACCCATTTTCATATGTTTCGAGTAGCTTTAAACATACATTTCAGCAATTTCGATTAACTTTCGAGCACCGATCGTCGATTTCAATCACTTTGTTGCAACAATTTCACATCAACAGGTTAGGTTTATTTTCAATCTATATGGACTTGCATTCTGGGCATGATTAGGGCATTAGAATCTGTTAATTGATTTTGTTATGTGTTGAATTGGACGTTTGATTGCTGTATATAAGAATGTTAACGATTTTTATTTGATTTGGGAGTGTGTTTGACGACAATTGCAACACCTTTGAGCAAGTGCACGTTTAAAGGTGATCTTGTTCTCACTTTCGAGTTAACCTTCGTGCTCGAAACTATAGTTTCGAGCATGAAGGGAAACTATACTTTCGATTATGAACAAGAACACCCTCGTGCGTGTACTTGCTCGAAGGTGTTTGACTCGAGCAAAATGCTCGAACGTCACATTTTGAACATGACAACACATTCGAGCATTAAGCTTGCTTGAAGGTGCTATAATGATCCAAATGTGACTTTTGAGCATTTTGCTTGCTCGAACTTGAAGGCTTGCTCAAAATAGCAAGGTTCTTCATTCTTGAAACCATAAGTTTCGAGCATGAAGAATCTTGAAGTTACAAGCAAGAACATATTTGAGCGTGCAATTTTAAGCAACAACAGAACTATTTTAATTGATGAAAAAATATATCGAGAAATACCCTAATATTTATTAATTAATTGATATATATGTATATATTCAAAATTGTCTATGTATTAAAATAAATAAATAATTGATTGATTTGATTATTTGTTATTTCCCTTGTTTTGGTTAATTGATTTATATTTAAATTTGTTAACGTATTAAGTAAAATAAATAAGTAAATAATTGATTTGATATAATTGAAATATAGATGTATTAGATATGTATTAAAATCAAATATAAGTATGTCTATTAAATACTACTGAATTGAAATTGGCGTGTTTGCAGGTGATATGTTGATAGTATCCAAAACATTGAAGATGAAGAATGTCGACCACTTTAAGGTTGTGGTGACTTCACTGTCTCATGTTTGTAATCTACGGGAGATCTGGGAGAAGCATCTTAGAATAAAAATTTTAGGATGCAAGTTTTAAAGGGTAATAATACTCATTTTATAATTCAATGCATTTTGACAACAGTTTTTAGTAGTAGATGAAATGGTACTTTAGAAAGCAACTTACCAAATAATCCATGAAAAACATATACGATCAGTTTTAGATTGCTGTGAATTACCAAATAATTGTTTTCTAAAAACAAATCAACTGTTAAGAAAACTTATTTGGTATTTGGTTAAACTGTGTTGTTCAAAATTACGTGAGTTTCAGATTTGTGCTTTCTTAAATACTTATTAAAATATTGTGATAGTGTATAATATCCTCACTAGAATTAGAATTTATGAAAATTAGGATTTATATAATGTTTTTATGTTAAAACAATAAGGTTATAGTAAAAATTTTAGAAATCATATTAAATTATGTTTTTAATAAAAGAAAATTATATTTTATATTTTTATAAATCATAGTTTTACTACATGCTTAGTTTTTTTTTTTTCACAATTTAATCTTATTCTTGAGATATAATTATTTTCTTTGAATTGATATTTCTAATATTCTGATCGATAAGAATTGCAATGATCATAACATAGTATTAAACTATATTTCTTTAAAATTTGTTGCATTGCTACATTTCAATATTTTGAGCATAGATAATTTCTTCCAAATTTTTACACTTATTATATAAAATTTAATGTTAAAAAAGTATAAAAACATACATGAACACTTTAATTAATTATGTTTACTATAATTGTTATACATTTTTGTAACACTTCAGTAATAAAATTTATTAAACACAAGTAGGCAGTGTTTGTTTCTTCTATCTTAAGTTTGAAATATGACTAAAATTTGAATTTGACTAAAATCTAAATCTAATTGATATGTTTGTTCTTTTATCTTAAATGTCTGAATATAAATATTAAATTATTTATTTTTATAAAAGTAAAAATCTAAAACTGGTATGTTGATATATATGTCCTAAAAAAATCTAAAACCGATATATTAAATTATTGATATATATAAATGTTAAGTAATAAATTAAGAATGTTATTAACAAATAAAATATTAAATTTATTAAGATATTTGGTTAAATTACATTCATATATTTTAAAAAAGTTTTCATGTATAAATTAAAAAATAAATAGTTTTTAATATCTAAATAAAAATTATTCAAATTTAAGTAAAAAAAGTGTACTCTACTTCAAAAATTTACAACAATTTCAATAAATATAATATTACCAAACTTATAACTGCATTTTTTAATAACTAATTATTTATTGAGCCTAGGAGTATAATGTAGGTATAGTTAAAACTGTCAATTGTCTTAAATGTGACATTATATATCAAGGTTATCTCCAGCCACAAATAACAATAAAATCTTGTCTACATTTTTTGTAGGGTTAAGGACTTAAGTCCCTAAGGTTTTAAGTCATTGGATTTATTAATTTTAATAGTTTTAAAAATATTCATAAAAATATCAATTTATTTTAAAATAACTATTATACCCCTACACAATAATAGTTATTTATTTAAAATAACTTTTAAACTTTTCAAATTTAACAAAATATAACATATTCATATAAAATACTTTAATAAATTAAATAATAATATTATTTTATTGCACATTAGTACTATAAATATTTATTAATATATTATGAATTAAACAATAAATTTTATTTATAAATTTATTTTATAATATATTGCATATTTATTAATAAGTTAATATTTATTTGTCTTATTTTATTTGATTTCTAATACATAATTAATGTTGAATTGTTAATATATTGTAAAATAAATAAATTTATATTTTTTAGTTGTATTATATTCATAACTATATAATTATCAATATATTATAAAATAATCCTCATCATTATTATTATATTTATTTTAGTTAAAAGTTTAAAAATAATTTTTTATAACTACCATTAAATAAGGGTATAATTGTTATTTTTCAGTAAATTTACTAAATTAGGATCTTAATGAATATTTTTGAAACTATTAAAAACTAATCAATCTAATAAACCAAATCTTGGAAACTTGTAAATCCTTTTCCTTTTCTTATTATATTAGGAGGCATTAATCCTTAGTTTCTTACAAATGGTTTCTTGTTTTACTTAATTTAACAATGCTAGTTAGATCTTTATTGGAGATACTATTAACTCTTATAAAAAGCACAATTAAAGGTTTCATATACAATTAGGTTTCTTACAAATCAAAATTGAAGGTGCAGTTTTTGGTTGAGAGAGAGAGAGAGAGAGAGAGAGAGATTTACGTGGGGAAGATTTGGTTAAGATGATTTTCTTAGTGTCTCTCACGGTGATTGCATCTTGGTAGTTGTAGACGTTGTTGGTGGAAGCTTAAAGTGAAGGGTGGTGGATGTTCAGTGTCGTGTGGAGTAATCAAATATGAAAAAAAAATATTTGTGTATGCATACCTGATCCTTCACCAAAAAAACCTTTCTTGTAATTCTTTCATCCACAAAAAGTCAGTGAGGGTTCTATATAGTGATGATTTGACACCCCCACTTTTAAGACTAATATCCCATCAATTTTCTAAACTTTGATTAATATCGTTATTACCTTCTTTTTGATATTCAAAAAAAAACTTTTAATCGTAATGGAGATGGCGACAAAAGATAATGAGATAGTAGTTAAAGTTTAAATAGTGATGAAGTATTAGACTTAAGAATAAGGAATATTTGACATTTTTCAAGAAAAGTTATTTAGTCGTGTCATGGCTAGCTAGCTCCTTTTAATAAGGGATTCATTGAGTCTTCCTTTCATGAATCCATATAAATGAATAATAATAGTGTTCAAAATAAAGAGAAGCTTTCTTATGTTTGTATTAAGGTTTGTTTGGAAGTGTCGAAGAAAAGTAATAGGGTCTGTTGGCAATGCTAATTGACATGTTTAGTAATTTTAATAAAAAGTATTTCTTCAAATGAAATTAGTATTTAGGGTGATTTTTGACTAAGTATATAATGAGGTGTTTATGAAATTAGCACTTAAAATATGTAAGTGCCTAATATCTCAATTTTAATAAAAATATTGTGATTTCCAAAATACCTTCAATAAATTTTAAAAATTTCATCCAAGTTTAATTAGAATTTTATTACTTCCAACATATACTCTTGACTAACTTTAAAAATTTCAATCCTTATCCTATTTTTATCGAAAAAGGCCAATGAGTGTTACCTGCAGTGAAGCTAAAAGAACAATTACGTAGTTATGTCTTGGCTAGCTCCTTTGAATAAAAGCATTCATTATGTCTTCTCTTCGTAAGTCCATAGAAGAAATAATAACACTTTTTTAATTTAATAATAAAAAGGTAAGTTTCTTATGTTTGTATTAGGGATGTCAATAAGGTAGGGTAGGATGGAGTGGCCTTTTATGTTTCCCACCATGTTTTTCATTCACCTTGTTGTTCATTTTGATCTCAATTATTTTTTTTCCCCTTTTTTATTTGTTTATATTATATACTAAATATTAAAAATATATTAAAAATATAAATTTAACTACTTGATATAATAAAAAAATATAAAATATATTTTTTATTAAATATTGTTTATATGTTAACTTTTCTTTTACTATATATATAGATAAATAGATATAATAAATTGGGAATGAGGCAGAGGGAGAGGCGAACTATAGAGTACTAAATTATTTTCAACTTAATTAATAATATGAGGATCAATTTTTTCCCATTCTTAACTATATTTTTTTGTAATATCATCTTATTTTTTACTCATTTCAAATAGGTTACCATGGACTAAAAAACCATAAAGGTACTTTAGCTACCTCAAGTTTTTATTAGGAGTAATGGTCGTGGGAAAAAAAAAATATCTTTTACTTTTCAATTCTCATTTGCTGCTTGCCTTTTACAACAAAAGATGTTTATGTTAATAGATAATCACATTTTTAGTTGCTAAGTAAAAAGGCTTATACTTATGTGCATAAAATTTAATGGTTTTTATGGTATTTATGTTTAAAAAGACTTAGGGTCCATTTAGTATAACTTTTTAAATAAAACGTTTTAAAGTAGAGCTTTTACCCGAAAATTTTTATAAGTAAAACTTTTAACAAAAATTTATTAATCGTTTGGTTGTCACAAATGACTTTTGAGAAAAGTTTGAATAATTACTTTAATAAACAGATTTTTAATATTTTATTAAATTACGTAGAATTTTTAAAATAAAGTAAGGGTATTTTACACAATTTTATCTTTTAAAAAAGTTGGGAAAGCTCTACTGCTAAAAACCCAAATTTTGAGCTTCTTCTAATAAAAAGAAAGCAATTTTTTTAATTCTCAAAAACTCTTTTTCATTGTCAACCAAATGACATTAAAAAATTTGAAAGGGATTTTATCATTAAAAAACCCCTTTTAACCAATAAAAAAGCCAAATTAAAAGGGATTTTTTAATGATAAAAACCCTTTCAAATTTTTTAATGTCGTTTGGCTGACAATGAAAAAAAGTTTTTAAAAATTAAAAAAACTGTTTTTCTTCTATTGGAAGAAGTCCAAAATTTGAGATTTTGACAATAGAGCTTTCCTAACTTTTTTAAAAGGTAAAATTATCTAAAATATCCTTACTTTATTTTAAAATTTTACGTTATTTCTTTAAAATAAAATATTAAAAATTTGTCTATTAAAGTAATTACTCAAATTTTTTTCAAAAGTCATTTGTGACAACTAAACAATTAATAAACTTTGTTAAAAGATTTACTCATAAAAGTTTTACGGGTAAAAATTTTATTTTAAAAAACTCTATTTGAAAAATTATACCAAACAAACCCTTATTCATCCCTCTTAGGGTTAAGTTTAATGAAATATTTTAATTGTTTGCGTGTAGTACGAATATTTTTTTAAATATTAGGTGTGAATTAAATATTATTAAAATATCTTGGGGTAGCATAAAATTATCCCAAAACATGAATAGTAATGACTCGTGAAACTCTTTCACCCGTTGTGCTTATGTTGTTGAACTTGGCACTATAATACCCTTAATTTCAAAACTAATGAACTTGTATTTGTTGTTTTGTTGTTAGAGTACCAAAGCCATTTACATGATTTGTTACCAAAAGAAAACCAATGTAAATATAAATAATTTTTAATACCAAAATATATCCAAGATGTAATTTTTATTTCCATATAAGCGCGAAATTTTCGATAATGATATAGGTCATAGAATAATACATACATTATGTAATGTCATGAGTTATTTAGTAGTAGAAGTTGTATAGTGATAAAGATGGTATAATATTATTTATACATTATATGATTATCGTTTACTGTAAAATATTGTGCAACAATATTTATACATTATATGATGGTTTTATAATTTGATGTATGCGAATTCAAAATCCTCAATTTTAAGTATGTTATTTCAAATGGCAGATAAGGTGCAAGAATGACACTAGAATAATGAAATAAACTTAAGATTATAATATACAGAAAAATATCTTGAAATAGTCATCAATATAATACTTATAAATGAACCACATTACATCAATCTACTAAACCCTAAAGTTTCAAAGACAAGAAGTAAGCATACCTACCTTTTAAATTTGTACGGTAAATATGCATCTAACAACAATTTACAAAATGCTTCTTTTGTTAAAGAAAATATGATTTCAACGGTGAGCAATATTTGGTAAAATTTTGATATTAAAAATGTGAAAGTGTGACGGCTAAAGAGTGAAATAAAGAAATAGTGTGTGGTTTCTTTTTCTTTCTATAGAGGGTATTTAGGACCTTTCTTACATTAAGAAGTATATTTATGTAAAAATTTACTGAAGGTATATACATGCGATAATTCATTTTTGGGATATTTAAACAAGGGAGCCTTTTCAAACCATCCCCATAAAACGAGTCTCTCTTTCCTCTTTCAAAATAAATAGAAAACTGGAGGGAAACGAAAAGAAAAAGGAAAATCAAAATGCCAGTGGCGCGACCAGAGTCGTCTGGTGCAAGGATCATCGCTCATATCGACATGGACTGCTTCTACGTTCAAGGTTTCACTTCTCTCTTTCACTCTGACTCTCTCTGTCTGAATATGTATACATAAATTGAGAAATGCCTCGGTTTAATTTCATCTTAGATTACCTCCGTTAGCTACGCGAGACTTAGTAATGTCACAGAATTCTTAATTGCTTTTGAATTTGTAGAAAATTTGTTGAATTAATTCATAATTTGGAGAATTTTGGCCTTTTCCCTTTTGTTGTATTAGGAATTTCGTTATTATGGTAAACCCTAATGCATTGTAATGCTTCTGATTCAACTTGCAAATTTTTAGAAAATGCAAAACATACAAACAAATTCTTCTTCTTGATCAAAACTTGAAAACGGAAAAAAGAAGAATTTTGCACCATATAGGTCTTGTTTAAACAAATTAGACCTTAGATACATATGACATTGGTTTTACGGGTTTTCTGGGCATGTGAAGGATTAGATAATAGACTGATAAATTAATTTACTAGCTTGAGTTTTAGAGTCAATTCATTCTTATTTGATTTGCTTGACAGGCTGAGGTCACTTGAATAGAATATATATTGATTATGCTGTTTATCTTTATCTCACCACCTATTACATTTTAAATGAATTAATTATCATAAGCTTTAGTCCTGTAGTCTTATTCTCAGATGTGCATACAGAGTTACTGAGTGTGTCAGGATGGTTTATTGCTTTAATAGTTTAATTTGACTAGGGTTCTAATGGGATGACAGTTGCATTTAGAGTTGAATAAGAGATCTAGCTGTTTGCTTTCTGTTATTTGAATTTGCATGAGTTGAAAACAGGAATATGGCTTGGAATTCTATTGATTAGCTGAAATTAGTCCATGGTTTAGAAAAATTTTTGCAGGTCATGGCTTCAATTTTATGTAAGGGACATTTATGTTTATATTCATTTTTCTTTTGTTTCTCATGTTTGTCTTATCCTCATCTATAGCATTCCATGAGGTCACTAAATAATCAAGAAATTCAAATATTTATATCCTGTTAGAAACTCAATATCTTTCTTTTTAACTACCTCATATTAGTTGTAGTATAGTGTCTTTGTTCTGCCTTAGATGTATGCCATTTTTTTTTTCCTTAGTTTTTTATTTTTTATTTTAATTGTAGTGGAGCAGAGGAAGCAACCAAAATTAAGGGGTTTACCTACTGCTGTGGTACAATACAATGAGTGGAAAGGGGGGGCTCTGATTGCTGTTAGTTATGAGGCCCGTAAATATGGTGTGAAACGGTAAGTACATATTGTATCATATAAAATAACATTTAGCTATATATACATATTTGGCTGAAAGTTATGATTGTCAAATGAACAATATATTTTTGTTAAAAAGCTCTCGTCACTTGGCCAGGTGAATGGAGCCTTAGTTACTTTATGAGGATCTTCTCATTGATAACCCAGTTTCATTAGAGTGGTAAATATTTAATACATAATTTTCAGTTCAATGAGAGGTGATGAGGCAAAGGAAGTTTGTCCACAAATTGAGCTAGTTCAAGTGCCAGTATCTCGCGGTAAAGCTGATTTAACTACATATCGCAATGCAGGTTCAGAGGTATATGGGATTCAAAATTTGTTTTGAATAGATTTAGATTTGAAAATGGTCATTCTCACTGAAACATTATCTTATGCAAGACTTCTATCAAACTTGTAGGTGGTCTCTGTTCTTTCGAGGAAAGGCCGATGTGAGAGGGCATCCATTGATGAAGTGTATCTTGACCTTACTGATTCAGCAGAAGCTATGCTAGCAGAAACTCCTCCAGAAAGCTTGGAAGAAGTAGATGAAGAATCTCTTAAATCACACATTTTGGGGCTTGAAAGCAAGGTACCAGAATGCTTTTGGCAGTATGTTTAATAATGCTTAGAGTATGACAGGTAAAAGTATAACTCAATAAAGTGGATGATACTAAGATACCAGTCTTTATTACCTTGTGGAGATGCAAATAAACTGATATATGACTTTGAAAAACCCACTGAGCTGTTACCATCATTGGTCATTCTAAATTTTTAAACCCACCTGCCCTTCCTCTTTTCCTCTTCACATATTTATATTCTTTTTGTGCATTTTACTTGAGGGGGAGTCAATACTCTATCTAATATCTAAAAAGATCCAAAATGTCACTTGGAAATAGTGCAGAATACAAAAATTTGAAACTTGATATGCTTGTTCTACAATTCTTTTGGGTTCTGCCTCAAGAATTGGTAATGCAAGGGTTGCTGATGTTACACATGAAATTCAAGCCCTGGCTGAAACCATCAAGTTATGCTTTAACCTGACCTGCAAATCTGTAAAAAATTTTTTTGCTCTGAAAATGTTAGTTCTTTCTTCAAATGACACATGAATATTTCCGCCTTCTTCTTCCTTTTGTTTTGTTTTTTTGGGTATTGCAAAGAAGGTAAAGGATGAGGTAGGACTGTTAGTAGCTCCACATGCAAAATTTCAAATTTTCTCTCCCGTTCACTTTTGTTTCTCTTATCATGCATGAACGAAGCTGTGACAGATGAAGATAAAATTTGTAAGTTTGTTTTCCTTCCTGCAGACAAATGGAGGCAAAACTCTTTTATTTTGTTATTTTCAAATATTTCCAAAATTCCAGTTGTCAAATTAAAAGCTGGTGAATATATTAACAATTTCTGTCTTGCGCAAATGAAAGTTTTACAATTTTATTAGACGTGATACAGCCAGATTTTTGTGAAATTTGTGTTGTCTTGCCTTATTCTTTTATTTTTCCCTTTTCTTGTTCTCTAAGAATTTACCTGCATTATTATATTGGACTTGGCATTATGTTTAGGATGGAACTGATGCCAAAGCAACTGTGAAGGAGTGGCTATGTAGGGTTGATGCTGATCACCGTGATAAATTGTTAGCTTGTGGGGTTTTTATTGTTGCAGAGCTTAGGATGCAAGTCCTAAAGGAGACTGAATTCACATGTTCTGCTGGCATTGCTCATAATAAGGTGTGATGAGTCCACTACATTTTCACTTTACATCTTGCATAGATTTTGTTACCTTCATTATTAAGAACTTGTGTGGTAAGCTTATATATTAAATTATTTAACAGATGCTGGCCAAACTTGCAAGCGGTATGAATAAACCTGCACAACAAACTGTTGTGCCCTTCTCATCCGTAAAAGGATTGCTCGATTCATTGCCAGTAAAAAAAATGTAGGTTCTTGTACCAGTCCTTTCATGTCATGTTTGAACAATATTGAGATGAAAAAGATATATTTTTCATTTGCTAACATACCTTGAATGAGAGACAAAGTAAAATGAAAGTTTTTGATTTATCTTTTCATCTGTTTTAAGGTAGAGAAGTTGCTTGCTGTATGTTCTTCTGTCATGAAATAAATTTCTTACTGCAAACTTGAATTTACAGGAAACAGCTGGGTGGGAAGTTGGGTACATCCCTACAGTGTGAATTGGGTGTGAACATGGTTGGAGATCTATTGAAATTTTCAGAGGATAAGCTGCAAGAGCGCTATGGTGTAAATACTGGGTAATTATCAAATATTGAATAAATTCTGAATGTTATAATTTTGTAGATCATAAGAAACATTTCAAGATTTGGATTTTGTCTTTTTGAAAATTGCTTCGCAGCTAACTAGCATGTGTTGTCTTTGTCAACTTAATTTCATATTATCTTCAACTTTTTATTAAACTTTATATATTATCCATTTTTAGCAAATTTTTTTCCATTCCTCCGTAATTCAAAAGATTTTTCAGCTTATTAATTATAGTTGCACTTCCATGCACATATCCATCAAATAACAGTCTGGATTTCATTTTTAATTTATATTTTTAATGTGCATTCAAGTACTTGGTTATGGAATATTGCAAGAGGAATTAGTGGAGAGGAAGTTCAAGCACGCCTTCTGCCCAAAAGCCATGGTTCTGGGAAGTCATTTCCTGGCCCTCGTGCTTTAAAGACAGTTGCTTCTGTAAGATTTATTATCTTCATCAAATGAATTATTTATTTATTTATTTTTTGTTTCATGCTGTACATTAACGAGATCAGCCGCAAACAAATTTAGGTTGTATGATCATGTCATCCCATGTCAATTGATATAAGGAAGTCTCTTGGTTTAGGATTTTTCTTACACCTAAGAATGAATTTCTGTAGTCTTGAGACAGGGTTTACTCCCTTAAGTGAAGAAAAACCTTGTAGCATTTTTTATCTAAACCAATGTAATACATGCATCTGTTTTCTTCTAAATTGTTATTTCAAGGATACACACACACACACACACACACACACACACGCACACATACAGGACTAGGCTTGGTTTAAGTCAAATTATGATGCAATTTGTAGACCATTAGGTTAACGCACCTTGACAGATTGAACTTACAGCTAACATGCTCAAATTAATCAAAATTAGAAATAGGACATATCAGATGTATCTCAGTTGTTTATAGTGGCATTAATCTAATAATCTGGGGCTAAAACTTGTCACAAAATATAGTACTCTTAACCTTATAAGCCTGTTTCATTTTCTTAAGCATACATTGCTCAGTAATGATTTCTTCAATTATCCTAATCACAAATCCTATTGGAAGGCTTCTAATTCAGTTTTACTGCTAGTTCTTTTCCTAATCTCAGGAACTAAGAAATTGGGCATTTTATTAATATAATTTTCTATAGCTTCCTTCCAATCATCAGAATTTAGCTTATAGAAATATTTTCATATTCACATGTGAATTCATGAAAATAGCATAAATCACATAGTTGCATGTTAATTAAATGCCATTTTGCTTGTTCACGAAGTTTTTTATTAATGTCTCCAGCCTTTTCATAGTAATTTAATCCTAGAAAAGCTGTATAAATTAATTCTATTACATGGTCAATTAAACTGCTAATCGTAGGACTTGCAGCTATAATTCTATCCTTATCATCTTTATTTAAAGAATCAAAGAATGCTGCTGCAGTTCCCATCGTTTGATGTTGCATATAATGCCATGCAAGTTCTTTATCGTCTCTCAATATTGGATCTGATAAAATGATTAAAGTCATATCTCTTACCCAACTTTTGATTAACTTAAATCTATCAACCGCACAGTCTCAATCTAGAACTATGGAGTTATTATATCTTTTCAGCCTATATTCAATAGGTATTTCGTTCTTTTTCTTGGGCTTGGGTTCAAAGGTGTAACTAGGTCCTTCAGTTCTACCATGATAATCCCATCCTGGTTCTAATTCTTCTACAGGAGCTGTTGGTTCATTTTTTGTACCAGAAGGCTCTCCTTGGACAAAAGTTCTAGTAGGGTTTTCCATTGTTTCACCCATACTTTCTTCTATGTCTACAAACAATTGTTCTGTTGTTTGTTTTAATTCATTATCTTCTAAACTTAGAAGAAGAATTATTTCATTTAACCTATCTACATCTGTAGTGGTCATAAACTCTTTTTCTAGTTGTATTCTATTCATTTTTCTATAAAAAGAATTGCTTTTTACCTTTATTTTTACTAGATTCAGCTTCTTTACTCTTACTTCCAAAAGTAGGAATTGGGAGTCTTTCATTTTTATCTTTATTACCTAGATAAGGAGGCGACCTTAATCCTTGGTAATTTCTATTCTTCTTTAGTGATGAAAACTTAAAGTTTTTTAATTTACTTATAAGTTTTTCATTACAATTACACTTATTGATTTCTTCTGTTATTAACTTTAATTGAGCTGCAAACATTTGTCAATTTCAATAGCGGAAACTGACTTAATCAATTCACTTAAACCTGATGTATCTATCCGGTTTAATATATCTTTTATTTGATTATTGACTATCAAATTTCCAGATTGAAGATATTCATAACCAGCTTGTAACCGATCAATCTTCTCTGTTAAATCTTTGATTTCATCTCCTATAGTCATTTTAACTGTAACTTTTCATTTACTTCATTAACCTTGTCAAGAATTTGTTTTAACTCTTGTCTAAAGTTAATATTTTTCATTTCTTTAGCAAGTTCATCAAATTTCTTTTCTAACCTTCTATTTTACTGTTATCTGGATTACTAACCTGTTGGTTAATATCAGATAACTGCATTCCTATTTGGTCAATTTTATTACCGATTTTATCTGATTTCTAAAAGGTTATCATAGTAACTATTTTACTATTAATACCATCCAGAATTTTTTCAATTTTATTAACAGGTTGACTTTCGTCTATCCTATTAATAATTCTATCTAAACTTTGGTGTATAGATCCCAGTTTTTCATTATATTGGTTCTTTACATCAAGTATAGCATTTCTTATATTTCTTCTATTCTCTTCTAAGACCTTTTTAATCTCAGTCAGGTTTTTAGTTAACAATATTTCTATTGTTTCTTTTCTCATTTGTTCATCAGAATGATTTTTATCCTGATTATTATTCATTTTATTACTACTATTCCTCCCTTCTAAAAATTTAGGAGTATAGCGATCTAAAGCCGTAGGGATACCTATAGTATGAGCTATATTACTAGTCAACCATAGATGTTCACCTAACAGTTCATTTAATTTATTTAGCATTGCTGCTACAGTACTCATTCTAGTATCATCTGTACCAAATACATACGGAGCAAATGATCTCGTAGCATTTGTTAACAAATCATACCTAAATCCATTTTTCCAAAGATGTGGAAAATTTGTATTTTCACTAATACCAATATAATTGGGACTTACAGGTTCAATAGGAGGTAGAGGTGGTGGGATTGAAACGCCTAACTCTACTCATCCTAATCTAAGATTATTTAACTTTCCAGATGAATTATCTGTTATACCTTCAGTTTTTAGGTCATCCATTTATGCAAAACACTTCTACGATGCACAAACAGTTGCCAAACCTTCCTTAACTGTTTGGCCTTTTCAAACAATTAACAATTATATTTCTACCTAATAAAGATGAATTACTCAGCCTTATTAGAGGAAAGAAATATTTTTCTAGTTTTGACTGCAAAAGTGGTTTTTGGCAAGTAAGACTAGATAAAGAATCACAAAAGCTAACGGCTTTTAGTTGTCCTCAAGGACATTACCAATGGACAGTAGTACCATTTGGATTAAAACAAGCTCCAGGAATATTCCAAAGATTTATGGATAGTTTCCTAAAAGAGTTTAGTGAATTTTGACACGTAGATGATATCTTTCTGGTTTAGTAATTTTTCGTAAATCAGAAAATAACTCATCAATATCTATCAATTCTGTTTTCTTACAGATTACAATAAAACAGTTAGCAAAAATAATCTCTCTGCACCCATTTTATAAACCAAGTTAAGTTCAGTTGATGTGGGACCCTTTAACATAATAAAAAGTCTTTTCTGCCCTCATTTACCAAAGAAATTGGAAAAGTGATTTTTGTTTCCCTTAATTTACTTAAGAGAGAAATGTTAGATTATCAAACAATTCTCATTTAAATATAAGAGTAGAGCATTAATTATTTTGACTTCTCAAATAAATGAAGGCAAAAGGATCTTTAAAGATGTTCTGTGCATCCCACATTATTTTAGTCATTTTTCCAAAGGGTGCCAAGTTATGATTGTTGCAATCTGTTTAACCTTGTGAAATAAGCTAAAACCCTAGGACCTCCCATTATTATTATTTTTTTTAATTTATTTATTAGGATCAAATTGTACTGGCTTGCATCCAATGACATTTCTCTTGATTTATTTTGTCACATTGACCATTGAATGAAGTGCATTTTAGTAGCCATAACACATGCAAAAATTTGTTTATAACTATTTTGTACTTGCATTATCGTACAAAGTAAAACTTTTCTCTTTGGATACATATATTATATTGCTCCAAACCTACCATAAGTTGAAAAGCCTGCAAGTATGTTGAAAACATGTACTGAATTGTTGACTCTATGAATTATAAATCCTGTTATGTATATATGAAGGCAAGAAAAATTTAGCTTGAATCGCAGGGAAATTCATCTCATTCAATGGGCTTTTAAAACTTTTTCTCTAGGTTCAACATTGGCTTAATCAACTCTGTGAAGAACTTAGTGAGCGTCTTTGCTCTGACTTGGAGCAAAACAAGCGGATTGCACGTACACTTACTCTGCATGCCAGTGCATTCAAGGTACCAATTTTGTACCTGATCCATATTTGGACTGATATTATCTTGGCATCTTCTTTTCATCTAGCTGTATATTTATGGATGTCATATTAGTACATACATTTATTTTATGATTATTTCCTACCTGGCAGTCAAGTGACTCAGATTCTTTTAGAAAGTTCCCTTCAAAGTCTTGTCCATTAAGATATGGGACTACCAAGATGCAGGAAGATGCCTTCAACCTGTTTCAAGCTGGATTACGTGAGTATTTGGGCTTATATGGAGTTAAGACTCAAGGAAGTCATTACAATGGATGGAGAGTAACAGCTCTTTCTGTTTCAGCCAGTAAAATTGTTCCTATACTTTCAGTAAGTTCAAAGTTACTTGGTTATAGTATCATTACACCCTATATGGTTATTGTACTCCTTTTGTTTTTTTGGCTTTTTGTTGTCCAATACTGATTGATAAGAATGTATTCTCTCCTGTCGATGGTGTAAGAGGGTGTCTCCAGCTTCTAGCAAAAAAGCTTCACAGGATTTGTCATCTGATGATTTTCTGCTTTCTTATTTTTTCATTTTTTTAATTTTGTCCAATATAATATTAGTTCACTATTAATTAGGAGTTATATGCTTGCTAGTAAGTGATACTTATCACTAAATATTTTCCTTATACAAGTGAAGAAAATCTAATGGAATCTGAATTGTTGAACTTGTCTTCTAGCATAAATAAAGTGTTGCTCAGTTGCTAGACTTTCTCTTGTTTTTATGTTTATTTTTTTTTTTATGCATTCATACTAATTATGCTGATAAATCTGATAGGGAACATGTTCAATCATGAAATACTTTAAAGAAGATAATACCAACTCTTCTTTAAAGCAATCACCAAATAACGTCAGCCAAGATGCCGAGCCATCATCCCCCTCAGGTGATTTTAGGTCTTCTGTCATTTGTGGATTATTTTTTGTAGATTTTGTTAAAAATGTACTTCTCATTCAGGTAGTGAAAGCTATTCAAAACTGAATTCAACTGAACTGCAACATGAGTTTGCTGGCGAAGCAGCCTGTATGGAACGAGTTATGGACAGTTTGGGTCAACAAGAAGTGAAAGCAAATACCTGGAATGAGCAGGTAAGATAAGGATTTTTTTTTTCCTTTTGGTTAAATAAATCTTGGGAAACTTTGCTTCATGATAGTTTTTATTTTACAAGAATGCTGATCTTTGACAATTTGAATGTTTAACTCTAGTCTAATATGTAGATGGTAGTTTGATTTAGGAAGGGGTTTATGCAGTTCAAAAAGCCTCTTTGCAGTTAAGATCAAATCAGAAATGATTTCTACAAGAATTTGTTACTTTATTGAGATGCTTTGCTGTATTAATTAACCAAGAAGTTGGGCCCTTATATAATATTTAACAAAAAGTCATCATCTTGCAATTTAAATAATAGCATCTGGTAATGGCATGTATTTCTTTTAAGAATTTTGGCTCTCAATTATGATGAAGAAACAATTAAAAAGAAACATGAAGAAATACTTTGATATTGACGTCTGGTAGGCAAATTTTTTCTTGGTGGGAACATGTTCTGACATGAGATTTTTTCTATGAGCAGGATCCATCTTGCACCACAGAAAAGTGTATACCACAGAGGTCCACAAAAGGAGCTCCTCAATTGTTATCATCAGGTACAAACATCTGGCTATTGCTACTAATTTACCTGCCTTTTGAAATTTCTGTTTCATATGTGATCAAGGTCAGTGGTTCATTTAGGAACTGAAAGCTGTTCGAGCCTGGACCAGAATAAGCCACAGAGAGAGGTACATTGGGAGGACTCTAGGATGGAGCATGTCAAGCTGAATTCAAACCAGCATGATCAAAAGAGGTCTGCATTAAAAGACAAGGTTCAATAATGCCCTTCTGTTATCTCCAGTGATTTATTTCTATTTACTGAATCATATTGCAATCATCATTTTTGCATTATTGCCTATTCAGATTTCTGTTTTGGAAATAGATTCTGCCAAGTTTCATACTTTGATCTGTTAAATGGGTGAGATTTAGGAATTGATAATTGATTTTCTAGGTATCAAGACAAATAACCTGATACTTACTTTATTGGCTGGTACATGTAATTAGAGTGCTATTAGTTGAAATTTTATTTATAAAGTTAGACATGATGAGGGTAGCTACTGTAATATTTAAAGGGATAATAACAACACTTTCCCTTGAGGTTTGGGTAATGACGCATAGCTAATTGGTTTATGAGATTCCATTCTGACACAGCAAAAGAGTCAACTGGTAATTACAGTTACAAAAATTCCAAAATGAAAAATTACGTCCACCACCCTGTTATTCTCTACGCCACCACCAAATCCTTACATTTATAAGCTTACCACCACCTCCACCAACACCACCATTATCATTGCACTCAGCTCCTCCATTACATTCACCCCCACCTTGGATCTATCCATACTTACAACCACTGCCGCCTCCACCTCTATCACCATGTGTAGATTATTCATTCCATTGTCATCACCATCAATTCGTTACAAGCCCCTGTAGTTGCCATAACACAACCATCGATAGTTTATGCTTCACACTACTGTCACTAGGAGTGGCAATTTGGGACACGACATGACACGATTATTTGACACAATTTCGATGCCATTAAATGGATTCGGATTTGAAAAACTTAACACGAATAATAATCGTGTCGACATGATTATTATTCGTGTTGTATCTGTCTTTGACATGTAAGACATGATTATTCGTTTAAGATACGATTAATTAAACGAATAAACGTATAATCGTGTCTTAAACAAATAAACGAATACTCGTGTCTTAAACGGATAAACGAATAATTATGTTTTAAATAAATAGACGAATAATTGTGTCTTAAACGAATATATTTTAATAAAATTAAAAAAAATATATAATATAAATTTATTTATAACAAATAGTCCCTAATATAAGAATTTAATTGTTATATATATTTTGTATTTGATAAAATATTTCATTTTTATTATCTAGAGAGGTTTTCACATTTGTTATCCATTTTGTATTGCAGTCATTGCTCTAAACTTCTAACTTAAACGAATCGTGTCTAAACGAATAATTTTGTCTTAAACGAATAAATGAATAAACGGATCTTGTCTACACAAATAAACGAATAATCGTGTATAAGCGATTCGTATCTAAATAAACGGATTGTATTTGGATTTAAAAAAATTGATACGAATAGTAAATGAATCGTATTCGTGTCAACTGAATATGAAACGAATTGTATTCGTATCGGCCCAAATTTGATTCGTTTATTTGAATTGCTACCCCTAACTGCAGCCACAAGTTCATAACCATTCACCAACTCTATTGCCAAATTATTCCTTGTGAAAATGATCCCAGTTACCATCTTTAAGTCCACCACTGCCTTTGACCTTATTATACAAGAGGCTATAGCGAGTAGTTATTGGAGTTTCATATGCTTCACCTTTGCCACTAGGCTTTTGTTGATTCTTTTGAGAATTTTCCTCTTTTAACCTTTAATGTGTCGAGTGCTAACAAATTTATGAGTTATCTTTGATTTTACTCTTCTCTTGGGCAAATTGTCACTCATGGAGGGAAGAAGAATAAAGAGATTGAATTGGTATCAAACGGTTTGTGTAGTTGATTTTTTAAATTGATTATTCTTACCAATGGTATCTTTTGAAAATAATTGGAGAGGAGGTCAAGAAAAATAGAAGAGAGGAATAAGTAAGGGGAGAAAGTCTTTATATTTATGTGAATTGTTATGGATATTTGAGTTACGAAATAAAAAACAAGAAAAAATGAAAGAGAGAGTTTTAGGTTACAGAGGAAATGTGTTTACAGGGATGAATTGGTGAACATCATTATATTTGTTGTAGCCTGTATATTACAAAATAGGAATCTTTGTACAATTAGGAAGTTTTGATTGTAGGAGGAGATTAGGAGTCTAATTAGTTGTCTTTCCTTGTATAGGATTTCCTTCCTATATTAAGACTCATACTTTGTGTATATATACAAGCTATTATAGTGAATGAATACAACATATAGATTTTTCTCCCATCTGTTTGATTACGTGGTATCAGAGCAATTTGGTCTGTATTTGTCTCTTTTTTTTTGTCTTAAGTAAATAGTAATTGTAGGAGTTTTTTGGGTCACTATTTTAGATGTAGGAAGAAGTGTCACCTGTTGATCAGTGGTTCTTCAAAGTCCGGTGTTCAATAGCCCTACGTGTGAGTCAAAAGCTTAGAGTAGTAGTTGCAGTGCAAAACGGATAACAAATGTGAAGTTTGCTTGTGAACATTAGGTTTTTATTTGATTATTTTCAAGAAGACCCCTCTAGATAAAAATAAAATATTTTATCAAATGTAAGATATATTTAATAATTAGATTCTTATATTAAGGACTATTTGTTATAAATAAATTTATATTATATATTTTTTTAATTTTATTAAAATATATTTGTTTATTCGTTTAAAACACAATTATTTGTTTATCTGTTTTAGACATGATTATTCGTTTATTTGTTTAACACACGACTATTCGTTTATTTTTTTAATTAATCGTATTTTAAACGAATAATTGTGTTTTATATGTGAAACACGGATACGACACGAATAATAATCGTGTTGACACGATTATTATTTATGATAATTTTCAAATTCGAATATGTTTAATGGCATCGAATTCTTGTCGAATTATCATGTTATGTTTCAAATTGTCACCCCTATCCTTTTATTGTGAACATTAGGCTTTTATTTGGTTATTTTCAAGAAGACCCCTCTAGATAATAAAAATAAAATATTTTGTTAAATATAAGATATATTTAGTAATTAAATTCTTATATTAGGGACTATTGGTTATAAATAAATTTATATTACATATTTTTTTAATTTTATTAAAATATATTCATTTAAGACACGATTATTTGTTTAATTAATTTTGTTTTAAACGAATAATCGTGTCTTATATGTTAAACACGAATACAACACGAATGATATCGTGTTAACACGATTATTATTCATATCAAGTTTTTCAAATTCGAATCTGTTTAATGACATAAAATTCGTGTCGAATAATCGTGTTCTGTCCCAAATTGCCACCCTTATATTTTTCTTGTGAACATTAGGTTTTTATTTGATTATTTTCAAGAAAACCCCTCTAGATAATAAAAATAAAATATTTTATCAAACATAAGATATATTTAATAATTAGATTCTTGTATTAGACACTATTTGTTATAAATAAGTTTATATTATATACTTTTTTAATTTTATTAATATATATTTGTTTAAAATATGATTATTTGTTTATTCGTTTAATTAATCATGTGTTAAATGAATTATCGTGTCTTGTATGTCAAACATGGATACCATATGAATAATAAACACTACTATTATTTGTATCAAGTTTTTCAAATTCGAATTCGTTTAATGGCATTGAATTTGTGTCAAATATTCATATCGTGTCCCAAATTGTCACTTTTATCCTTCTACTGTCACTTGAGCAGATGGGTCAACATTTTTTGTTCTTGGGTCTGGCACAATTAACCCCATTCCATCACTTCCTTTGACATCTGTTTTGAGTTTATCTCAGTTTTCTTTTAGTCTAATTTTTGTAAGCAAACTCACTCATGCTCTTAATTGTTGTCTCGTTCTTTCTTTATTATTGTTCGTTTTAGGATCTTATGATGAAGAAGATTATTGGTAAAGGACATGAATTTAGAGGCCTTTATATTCTAGATAAACAAGTGCTAAAATCCACAGCGTGTTCTAGAGTAGCAACCTCGTTTGAAACACACTGTCCAAGGTCATCCTTCTCTTCCTTTGTTGAAGAAAATGTATCCTCAATTTCATAGTTTATCCTCTTTAGGTTGTGAGTCTTGTTAGTTCGCCAAATATCATCGTCTTAGTTCAAGTCCTAGAGTCAATAAACGAGCTAGTGCTCCTTTTAAGCTAGTTCATTCAAATGTTTGGGGTTTTTATCTAGTGGTGTCTAAAATTGAATTTAAATACTTTGTTACTTTTGTTGAAGATTATTCTCGTATGCCTTGATTATATTTAATGAAAAGTCGTTCTGAATTGTTTTCTCATTTTTGTACCTTTTGTACTGAAATTAAAACCCAGTTTAATATTCCTGTTTAAATACTAAGGAGTGATAATGCTAAAAAGTACTTATTAGAGTCTTTTCAATCTCACATGATTAAGCATGGAATTCTTCATCAAACTTCTCGTGTAGATACATCATCTCAAAATAAGGTGGCAGAAAGAAAAAATAGACATCTACTTGAAACTGCCAGAGCCTTACTATTTCAAGTGCATGTTCCAAAACATTTTTGGGCTAACGTAGTTTCAACAGCTTGTTTTCTAATTAAATGCATGCCTTCCTCTATCCTTAATGGTGAGACTGCTTATCACACCCTTTTTCCAACTAAGTCATTGTTTTCGATTGAAGTTAGGATATTTGGTTGTACTTGTTTTGTTCAAGATGTTTGCCCTCAGATCACGAAACTAGATCTTAAATCTTTGAAGTGTATTTTCTCGCCCACTCTTGTGTTCAAAAGGGCTATAGATGTTATTGCCCTACCCTTAATAGGTACTTTGTGTCAGCTGATGTTACTTTTTTAGAAGATACACTTTTTTGTCCGTCTTTCACATGTACGAGTCAAGGGGAGGATGATGATGTGTTGATATATACTGTCTCGTCTCCTGTTTCTGCTCCTTCTATGTCTGCTCCTATTTGACCACCCATCACTCATATCTATTCTAGACGACAAAATCCTCTTGATACATCTCCTGAACCAGATCCTTCGTCATTAGATCCAGTATCAAGTGATGATTTTCCTATTGTCCTTTGCAAAGGTAAATGCCAATGTACTCACCTTATTTCTTTTGTGTCTTATAACCATTTGTCATCCTCAACTAGTTCTTTTATTGCATCTCTAGACTTTGTCTTTGTTCCTAAGACTGTTCATCAAGCCTATCCCATCCTGGATGGCATAATGCTATGATAGAGGAGATGAATGTTCTAGATGATAATGGTACTTAGTACTTAGTAAATTTACCTGTAGGGAAGAAGGCTATTGGATGTAAATGGGTTTTTGCAATCAAAATGAATCCCGATAGTTCAATTGCTCGATTAAAAGCCCCGTCTTATAGCTAAAGGATATGTTCAAACTTATGGAGTTGATTATTCTGACACTTTTTCTCCTGTTGTTAAGTTAACATCTATTAGGTTATTCATTTCTATGGGAGCCACTCATAATTGGCCTTTGCATCAGTTAGACATTAAGAATGCTTTTCTTCACTGAGATCTTTAGGAGAAAGTTTATACAGAGCAAGCTCCTAGTTTCATTGCTCAAGGGGTGTATGGGAAAGTTTGTCATCTTCGCAAGTCTCTTTATGGTTTGAAACAGAGACCATGTGCTTGGTTTGGTAAATTTAGTCAAGCAATTGAGAGGTTTGGAATGAAGAAAAGCAAATTTGATCATTTTGTCTTCTATAAACAATCTGAGGGTAGCATTATTCTGCTAGTTGTTTATGTAGATGATATTGTCATTATTGGGAGTGATGCTTCAGGTATTTCATACCTTAAATCCTTTCTTCACAGTCAGTTTCGTATAAAGGATTTAGGGATGTTAAAGTACTTCTTGGGTGTCGAGGTAGTAAGAAGTAAGACAGGAATCCTCTTAACTCAAAGAAAGTATGTGCCTGACTTGTTATCCGAGGCAGGAAAATTGGGGGCTAAACCATGTAGTACTCCAATGATACCTATTTCACAACTCACAAAAGAAGGTGACTTGTTTGGAGATCCTAAGAGATATAGAAGATTGGTTGGGATGTTGAATTATCTTATAGTGAATCGGGCAGACATTGCATATTCAATAAATGTTATAAGTCAATACATATCTTCTCCAACATTTGACCATTGGGCAGTTGTAGAACAGATTTTGTGCTATTTGAAAGGGGCACTTGGACGTGGAATCTTGTATAAAGATCATGGTCATACTAAGATCAAGTGTTTTTCAGCTGCTAATTGGGCAGGATTCAAGGAAGATTAAAGATCTATTTGAGGATATTATGTTTTGTTGGAGGAAACTTAGTCTCGTGGAAGAGTAAGAAGCAGAATATAGTCTCATGTTCAAGTGCAAAATTGGAATACAAAGCGATGGCACAGTTTGTGTGTGAAATAATGTGGATACATCAGCTTCTGACTGAATTAGGTGTTAAGACTTTAGTTCCAGCCAAGTTGTGGTGTGATGATCAAGTTGCTCTTCATATTACTTCCAATCTTGTATTCCATGAACGAACTAAGCACACTGAAGTTGATTGCCATTTTGTTCGTGAGAAAATACAGCAATGCTTAGTTTCCACAGGATATGTGAAGATTGGAGACAATTGGGAGATATTTTCACAAAAGCTCTAAAGAGAGCTCGGGTTGACTATCTTTGTAACAAGCTGGGTATGATTAACATCTATGCTCCAGCTCGAGGGGGAGTGTTACAGCGTGTGTATTACAAAATAGGAAGCCTTGTATAATTAGGAAGTTTTGATTGTAGGAGGAGATTAGAAGTCTAACCATTTGTCTTTCCTTGTATAGGATTTCCTTCCTAGAATAGGACTCATACTTTGTGTATATATACATGCTATTATAGTGAATGAATACAACATATAGATTTTTCTCCCATCTGTCTGATTACAATATCACAGTTTTTAAGCAATGAAGTTGCTGATGCTCCTAGGCACCCTGAGCCATGAAGAGGTGGATGGTGTCAGAGAGAAATAAGAACACAGTTGGGGTTTTTAAAGGTGAAACTGTGTTTTATCTGTGAAGATGGAAGCTTTTCATTTTGACTCCTTTTTTTTCCTGCACGTTCTCTGCTGCCACAGTACATGCCCACATTCAAAGGGGTGCTTTTCATTTCAAATACTTTTAATGGCCAACAGTAAGAGAGTTGAAACTGCCATTTGTTAGAGGGAACTAGTGTGAAATGTTAGAAATCTTTCTGCTGTGCTGTTACACCCAAACTTTGGGGGAATTTTATGTTATTACAATGAAGTTGCTGTAAAGGAGCTGCAAATAACTTAACACCCTCATTAATTGGTTAATAAAAAGTGGTTCAGCTTATGAATTTAGAACATAAACCCAATACTCTTTTATTTTTTCCCATTGTTTCTTTGCTTTTTCTCACACTTCTCTCTAACTGATGGTTTGATTTTAACCTTGTATTAGAGAAGATGGTTCTCTCTTCTCTTTTTCCTCTGTCCAATCCCTCACATTAAAAGGAAGCCTGCTGCAAATTGGAATTGTTTTCTCTTTGTTGCTTGTGATTTTTTCTTTTTGTTTTAAATTTTTGATAGCGAACACAAAAAATATTATTGCAGAAATAAATCAGAAAAGGACCACAAAATTGAACCAGAGGTCCATTAGCTAATAACTTTCCTACGGTGAAGAAACACAAAAATTATACAAATTAGTTCCATGTGTCAAGTATCCTGCATAGAATGCATCCCAATCAAGCTGGATAAAATAGAACAAAAAATCTTGAAAATCCTTAGAAATTGAAGCCATTAGAGAAGTAAAGAAAATGGATCTTGTTTCATAGTGCCTCCTTTTCCTTTACGAAAATGCAGTTATTTCGTTCTTTCCATATCACCCAGAAGAATGTTAGGACTGCATCTTCTAGAATGTTTTATCCTTCCTTTTCTGAAGGAAAAATATTCTCCATTAGTAACACATGCAAGAAGCTGGAACTGCCTCATGGAATTTTAGCTGCATTACATAATTGAGCCCGTAAAGACAAAGCAACAACAGAATGAAAGAAAAGGTGGCTGTTTGTTCTTGATCCTTCTTATGCATAACACACCATGAACAGGAAAGACAAATATTTGTTAGTAGAAAGTTCTAGCAAATGCTGTAGCTACTTGTACTTAAAAACAAGTGTAATTCCTCCTAGACAATAAAATATGTCGACATGAGCAGGAATTTTTCTCCATTAGGTCATCTCTCATGTTCTAATCTTTCCCAGAGCTACTGTACAAGCAAAGATTTGAACTTTAGGAGGAATATTGGCTTTCCTGACCATTTTGAATTGTTTAAAATCACTTGTGGAGCTATCTTCCACTGACCACCCAAAAAATTGAAGATTTACAAGAGATTAAATTACCCATTCTCTCTCTAGTAACTTATGACCATATATGATATTCGGTTTCATTCCTATGGACGTAGGGATTTGCATGAGAGCATATGACATTAAAATAACTCTTGTAATAGCAGTGTTGTTTTTGGTTCACAAAATTATGTGTTTTTGAAGGTTGAAGATTTGCTATTTCTTATATGCACATTTGTCCGGTTTTCTATTTTTAATATGTCGTTTCAGGATTTTTTTAGGTTCTAGCTAATTTTTTTCGTACCTACTATGCTCCTTTTTCTTCGTTTTTCTTAATTTATTCATTTTTTATTTTAATACGGTTGCTGCAATATGTTTTGGTTAGTATTTGGTATCATTGTTTGTTATACATAAAGATTACTTTTAGTGATTTTTTGAGCTCATTCCTTGACCATGGCTGAGCCAGAGTATTTGTGATGATGATGACGTGCTCAAGTCAATTGTCTTCAAAATATTGAATTGCCTCATTTTTCTTTTAAATTTTTGTTGCCCTGATGCTGCAAATCTGGTTTGGCTAGTATTTGGTGTATGAGAATTTGTTACATTATTTATAAAGATGATGACATGTTGAACCCCATAAAACTCATTTTGTTTTTAAAGGAACCCCATAGAATTTATTACTGTCAATATTCATTCCAAAATGTATAATGTTATATATCATTAATTGTGGGTTTTAGGGGCAGTTTGGCTGCCCAAGTTGAATTAAGTAGAAATTTTAGGTAATTGAAATTTCAGTTTTTAATGAAATTGAACAAAGGAAAGTCTTTTGCTAAAATTTTGGAAATTGGTTTTGGTTTTTCTTGATAACAGAATATACAATTTGTAAAAAGAAGAAAATAGAGCTACTATTATTTGACAAAAGGAAGAAGAATTTGGGGAAACCTTGGATGGGAAAAATGTTGTTCTTCGGTAGGAAGGGTGAATCAGGACACAGCATTATAAATATTAAATTTTTGTTTTTACTTAGTTGGATGTGAATTTGGTTGCAGGAATAATCACTTGTGAGAGTTGTGTGATACATTAGTAACACTATATCGGGAAAAGATTTATCATACATAATGCTTAAAATTTAAGGGAAATGCTTTACTTTCATTATGGTTGTGTCAGGGAACACGTTCAATCTTGAATTTCTTCAAGAGCAGCAACCTTTCTTGCTCTTCACAGGAGCAGGAGCACGTTGAAACTACTCAAAATACCGAAACTGCACTGGCCTTAGGTATTATCTCACTTCTATTTCATGATTACCAATTCTTTTTTCTCCATGAATTACTTATTAAGTGAAGTTTTTGATTTGCTGTCCAGAGTTGAATCAAGTTCAGCAGCTGCAAGGGGGTCTTTTAGCAGAGACTGCAACCAACAGTGGTGGGTGTAGTTCAGATCAAGTTCAACAAAGAAGTGAAGCATGGAATTACGAGATTGAGGATATTGATCCCTCTGTTGTTGATGAACTACCAAAAGAAATCCAAAACGAAATCCTGGCTTGGCTTAGACCAAATAAGCGTCCTAACATAGTTAAACGAGGTTCTACCATTGCTGATTATTTCTTACCATCTAAAAGCAGTTTCAGGTAATATCATCCAACTTAAAGCTGCAGTATCTCTTGAACTGGAGAGAATACAGTGCTGCTCAATTTTAGACGTTCTTTTCATCAGCGGGATGGTAAGAGGCAAATCCATTGATTTTGTTTATAAATCTGTAAGTATCCTGGCCTAATCATCATTATTCCCAAATGCCACATATCAATAATCAGGTAATACACTAGCATGAGTCTGGAAACATCCCATGTTGTGGTTGATGATCATCATTGTATATACATTGTTTTAGTTATTTTAATAGTTGTAGTTAAATTTATTATAGCGGTTGTAAATGAAGTTGCAGAGTTAGGTTATGATATGACATATGTTTATGGTAACTTGTATTTGCTTTACTTCATAAGGATAAACCCAAGCTCAATGTAAGACGTTTCCCCCCTTGCATGATTGGGAATTGTAGGATATCATTCCATTTGACTTTTATATAGCTATTATTATGGGTGGTGTTAATTTTTTCTAATTTTCAAATATTTGAAATAATTATTTGTGTATTCGTATCCAGCTTGCGACTTGGTTTATTGGGTTTTTGTACTTAAAATGTGAGACCCGATTTTAGCTCATATGGACTCTCATATTGTGCCAATGTACTTTTCTGTCCGGCCCATTAGATACCTCTACTTATCATGGAGTAATATGATTTGAAAAAGTTGACCAATTGAAGAGATTAACTGTCTATTTGTTTAAAGTTGAGACGTTAAAGGTGTTTTCTTGATAATTATGTACGAATATTATAAATTAAAATTTTTAACATAACGTTAAATTATGAAATTTGAAATAGGCCTTCTAGTTGTAATGAAACAACTAGTCGGGAGTTTCTCAGAAAAAAAATAAGACAAACTGACTGATCTCTTGAAATTAAAAGAAGAAAGAAATGAACATTCGACTTCTAATTAATCTATGAAAAATTTGACATCATCTGTCTTACATTTTTCACTATCATAACCTACAATTAACATGAAAACGCTTAAACGATAGAATTTCCAACATTCATGCGAACTCTAGGGACTTGTTGTTCCATTAATGAACTCAATCCATCTCGAAAAATATACATCAATACTAGTAATTCAAGTCACTGGCAAACAATTTGGTGATCATCAATTGTAAATTCACACATACTAAAGGTATCTAGGAATACAAAATTGTAGTATTCTATCTCCAAAAGAAAACAAAATTATATGCATCTCGTAAAAGGAAATCCTAGAAATGCACCAACAAAAGATCTATGCGGCACCACCATGAGATCCAACCTATAAAAATTTTGTTTTTTGGTCGTTAAGCAGATTAATGCTTTCAACCATCCTAGGGCCTAGAAAGGGACAAAAATTAAAAATAAAACAAGGTGAGTGTAAAACTCAGTGAGTGGATTTAGAACTTTCTATTTATGTATGAGTCTAAATATCACATAACCTTATGAGTGATTAAATTTGTGAAAAATAAAAACTTTGTATCTTGTTTTATTTTCTTTGTTTACCATCGTGCTTGAAAAACAAAATAAAATAAAATTTAATGGAAACTTTAATCATTCTTTCATTCTTTTAACTAGGAAAGAAAAGTCTATTGAATTTTCTTTTTATGTAGGAATCACATAATCTCATTTTGAAGTAATCTAGCAGAGTAATTAATTAGAAAATTTTCATTATAATCCATTTTTAAAATTAAAATTCAAAAATAGCCACTATTCATAATTGTATTAAAAAGAATTATCTTAATTTTTCTTGGACAAAATTACCTCGATGACCAAAATTTAAAAGCATAACCACACTTTGGAGTAAGGTCAAAACATGTACTTTTAAGTGAGACTAATAAACATGTATTGAGTTCATACTTGAAAGTATGATTTTGGCCTTATTCGAAAGTAGGTATTTGACTTCAATCGAAAGTGTGGCCAAATACTACTATCGAGTGAGGCCAAAACCGCACTTTCGACTGAGACAAAAAATGTAATTTCAAGTTCATATTCGAAAGTATGGTTTTGGTCTTACTCAAAGTAAATATTTGCCCTCACTCAAAAATATGGCCAAATATCTACTTTCAAGTGAGGCCAAATATCTATTTTTGAGTAAAATTAAAACTATACTTTCAAGTTGTATGCTCGAAGGTATGAGAAGAGTTTACGTAAAGTTGGTTTCATTAATTTTAGTTGTAGTAGCAATTTTGTTGAAAAAAATAAGATGGTTATATTTTAACACAATTATGAATAGTGATTATTTTTGAATTTTGGTTTAAAAATAGGTTAAAATGGAAATTTTCCTAATTAATTCAAAAATCTATAGAAAATAGAAACATACATTTCATAAGCGTTCACTAAACTAGTATTCAGGGGAATAAACTAGTTGTACCCAAATCTCACATGGGTAAAAGTAATGGAAAAATTAGTCAAATTCTCAGCACACGTAGAGCAAAACTCCCAAAAGGTAAAACGCTCAAGCACACAGCCTAAAACCTCTATGTGTGGCCAATGGATTCTAAAGATTGAAAGCTGAAATTATATTTGAATATTTTTTTACATGAAAAAGGGTAAAGTCTAAGAAATAACTTAGAACTTATATATTTCTCTCTACCACTAACATTTTAAAATTTAACAATTAAAATAAAATTCGTATGCGATAGTAATATTTTTTTTTTCTAGTTCAAGTTTACTACACCTCCAATTCTATAATAAATATTTTATTAAGAATAAAAGAATATATTTAGAACCAATACCAGTAAAACTAATTTATCACAACATTTTGAAAAATAAATAATAACTCTAAATAACTTTATTTCTATCAAAACTTTGAAGAAATTATAACTAAGATTTAGGCATGCTTCGCTTGCGACAATTTAAATTCTAAAATGCATAGAAAAATTATTATATAAGCGTGTACATATATTTTCACTCGCCAAGGCAAGGGTGCTTAACTTGGTTAGTCTCTAAGTCCCCAATTCGATTTATGATGGAGGTTCCCCCAAAGCAAGAAAATAATATATTCGACAACATAAATGTTTATGCAATTGTTTATAGCCCACCATAAACAATATACACAATAAATTCAACAAAATTAAGTTCTTCTCATTCTACCTTCCATATCTTGCTATATATATTAGCAACAGGCTCAATAAAACTTTTCAAATATCCACAATAATTTATATTACTATATTATTAGCCATAAGCCAAAAATCCCACAACCATCTCAAGAATATTAATTTTCATCTTATAATGCTAATAGACCTAATGTTATAACTAATTCAATTAAGAGAAGAAAAAAAAGAAAAGAAAAGGAGATCCTAAATGCTATATGGGTTTTAAGCCGTCAACATACTGGTTCAAAAAAATGGTGAGGGCTACGCATTTTCTTATCTGAATCACTACGCCGAATGCTTTGTGGCCTTAAAATAAATTAAAAAAGCCACTATGTTAGCGTTTCACTTAAAAAAAAAAATTCCTTTCTTCTTTTTTTTTTTTTTTTTTTTGTGAAAATTTAAAAGAAGCACAATGCATTATTTTCATGGTTTCTTTTGTTTCCAAATTATACAACTCAAATGACACTAAGATAAGGAGAGAACATTACTAATAGATGTGAAAATCTTTTGTGTTGACAATCAGGCTTTTCCCTTCTTTGAACTTCAATCTCCAATGAAGCCCACTTTTCAATTTCTTCAATAGAAAGCAATAAAATTGATTTTGGGAGGAAAAATTACTTCAATTTTCATTAAGAAGAAGAAACACGAATTTGTAACACGAATTTGTAAATTCTTTTAAAACGCCTCCACATAAACTTCTTTTTCTCTCCTATTTCTTTTCCTACTTTCTCGTGCTCACTAAAGAAGAAGAAAAATGCCCCACTTGTATAATTGTTTTACTAGTTACGAGCCTATTAAATTTTTGGGTCATTTAGCAACTCTTGGGCCTAAAATACTTGACCAAAAAAGAAAATATAGTGGTCCATTTTGCACCTTGTGCATAAAGTTAAGCTATGTGATCCGGTTCACTTAAGTTAGATGTATCCATTTGAGATATGCATGGAAGTCCTTAAAGTTTACGTGCATAATTGCAACTGAGCTTAAGGATGTATAGCTGAATGTTCATTTCTAAAGAAGCAATGGAGTTTTGTTCTGGTTACTTGGCCAACTTGCATTCATCTAGCAATTCTTAGAGAGTCAAGAATAATATGTCAATTGACAAGCATTTATCTACTGGACTTGTGCAAAGTAATTGATAAGCAAGTATTGGATTTAGTGCATTTGTATGTCCGATAGGTTACTGTGAGACTCTTTCTCACAATAGTGTAAAATAATTGTTCCAAGCATTGAATAATCAAAAGAGTTTGAAAAGAGAGGATAAAAAAAATGGGGTCTTTACCCTTATTTAAGGTCTTCGATCGAAGTTAGTTGATTAGATATACACCTTCCTTACTCAGTAAAGAAAACACTGAACCAGTCCAACCATACATAAAGTTAGTTTCTCATTCAATCAATTTTATTAACTTATTCAAAATAATTAACAGTTTGTTTATATCAAACTGGATAAGTTCGGTTTTACTTTAATTGATCTCAATTGAATAGAGCACATGTCATATCCATTCATCCTACCTCTCAAGCAAAACAACTATTTTACGTAAAAGGCCAACTTAACAATAAATGGTCAATTGTCTGTTATGCGCCTTTTAAGGGCACTTAAAATAAAGGAGGTGATGATGAGTTAAATAATATGATAATCTGTGAATAATTCACCTAAGAATTACCTCCATTTAATTTATATGATGGGGGTAATAATGATATGAACTATGCTAGGTTAGATGGTGAGAGCATTTGGGATAATAATTAAAATACTGTAAATATTTGTGCTTATAGTGGATGACTATATAAATATGTGTATATGTTTTTGTGTGTGTGTGTGTGTGTAATTTTAGTATTTTTAGTTGGTTGACTATATGTTTTCTTTTTTTTTTTTATTTCTATTTTATTTTTTGGAATTGTGTTTTAATTTTTAGTATTTTTAGTTGGTTGATTAATATATTTTCTTTTTCTTTTGATTTTTGCTTATTTATGTTCTAATTATTAGTCTTTAAGAATGTTTGACACGTTGTTATATGTTTTTCTTTTCAGGATGGCAAAGAACTCACAGTACAATACTTCTAAAGTTTTATTTAGAAAGGAAGTAAACAATTTGGTTAGTTCACTTAGGGTTTTGGCCTAGACTAGTTTCAATTATATATAAGGATTGGAGTTGGTGCCTTTGTGGTTGAAGAAGAAGATGTGAGAGTAATGCACGCTGATTTTTTTGTCATTCTTTGTAGGTTTTTCTGTTTTTGCTAGTGTTGATTCTTTTCTATTGTACCATCAATACATTTTGAGAAATTAGTGATCTTTGGATTTCACTTATTTTCTGTTTTTTGTCACGCTGATTTTTTTTTTTACTGGGTTGCAATCAGTTTTTTGTTTGCTTGTTATGCTTATAAAATTAATTTTCTGTTTGCTGATTTAGTTTTTTGTAAATTTGTTAACACTGATGATATTAATCTTTCTTCTCAATGGAAAATTTGGTTTAGCTAATTAAATATGATATAAATATTCATTTCTATACTGTATAGTTGTATCTACAGACAATACTCTTATTATATGAATCCAACTTCAACTCGTATTCAATAATTCTTCGGGTTTAATAAAAAATGACCCATTTTTATATTAGAAAATCAATTTTGACCAACTAACAAAATGTTATTAAAAAATGACCAATTTCAAGACATTTGAACCGAAATATCTCTGATGACCACTTTTAAAAAACCCCACTTTTACTAACTCGAAAGTCATATATTGTACTAGCTAGAATGTGAAAACTGCAATTAACTCGAAAGTGCAAATTGTATCTCACTCAAAAGTGCAAACTACAATTAACTTGAAAGTGTAAATTTCTATTAACTCGAAACTAACATTTGCTCTAAAGTGTGGTCGCTTGAAAATACTATGGAACTACGGTTTCGAGTGAGCAAATTGTTAGGGTTTTGAGTTAAAGGAAATATATACTTTCAAGTTGCATGATGATCGAAAGTTATTGATGCTCGAAGGTGAGGAATGGAAAAAGAAAGTAAATATTAAATAATTCTGGTTATGAGGGGTATTTTGATCCAAAAGTTTCAAATATTACGAAGCAACCTCGGAGGGGGTGAATTGAAATATAAAAGTTTCCATCAAATATTAACACCAAATTCGAAATTCAATCTAACCATTCAGAATTCAAATCATACACAAATATAAAAGTTCAAGGGATAGAGGGATGAACACAAGATTTATAGTGGTTCGACAAACACTCAGCTTACGTCCAATTCTTCAAGCTCCACTTGAAAATTTAACTATATAATCAAGTCTTGAATCCCACAAGACTTTAAATTACAATCAAGAGGATTTTTGTGTAACTTTTAAACCTTTTTAGTGTTTACTCACCCTAAACACTCAAATAACTTAGGATTTATGAAATTTTATAACTCTTACAAGTATTTGCTCAATCTAAACACTCAACATAATTTTAATCAAGTGAAAGACCCACTTCTTTTACTTCTTTACAATCAAAATTCAAATTAAAGAGAAAAGAACATTTATAAATTGATCTTTCACAAGAAACGTAGTACAAATGAATGTTCTTGAAGATCCAAATATGTGCATGGTGATTTCGAGCTCAAGAATGTATTTTAAAACGTTATATGGACTTTATATTTCTCAAAAATACGTTCCAAGAAGTTATAAAAACAAGTATGAAGTCACCAATATTTATTGTATTCTAAAACTAACCATTACTAATAGTTGGTGTGCCGAAAACTTAATTTTCCAGAAGTTCGACCAATCGATACTATTCACAAGTACTGTTTATGATCACTATTCATGACTCTGTTCATAGGTTTGAAAACTTGCATTTTAGTCCACTTTTAACGTTTTAAAATCTTGCAATTTGGTTCACTTTTTATGTTTCAAACTTTTTCAATTTTCATCTATTTACAAAGCTCAAAACGTTTGTTTTTGAAAAATTCTTGAAGTTGACACAAACATCATACACACTTACAAACAGAAGCATATAAAAATAATATAAAATAAAATACCAAACTTATGAATTTATTCTTAAATTTGTTTGAAGGGTTCCATTATACTTTTCTTAAATGCCTTCATTTTAAATATTTTTTGAATTTTCAGAATTGTATTCTAATTTTTCATGATAAAAATATGACAATAAATACTAAAAGAGAATTTTGGTTAATTAAAAATATCAATATTTATTGTCATCAAAACAAGGGGTTATGAGCCTTAAGACTAACAAAATCTTGAAACTAATCACTTTTGAATAACATTTTGTTAAGTGGTCAAAATTGATTTTATGATATAAAAACTTATCATTTTTGCTTAATTCTCATCTTCTAATTGATTATGTTTTTTTCTTTTCTCTTTATAGGACATATATCAACTTAGCATGAAGAGTAAAAAATAGGTTTTTAACACACTTAGCATTCATTGTATCCAAAAACTTCAAACACACATTGGCAAGTGAGCATATACTACCACATAGGGACAATTCAAAGAGGTTAAAGAAGCCTTCATTACAGTGAAACTTAGTCAAACTAAGTGCATTTGGAGGAATTTGTGGTGGATCATATTATCGAAGACTTTACAGTATGTGTCCAAAGCCCAACTTAATTCTCTGGAAGTTATTTTTCCCCATGTTTCATTGTTGATATTGATTTTAAACTGAAATTTCATGTTTCAAAAAATATGAACATCGACACAGGAAGAAAGGACATTAGATATTAATAACCATTCTTAAAGTAGGAAAGGATACGCTGACTTCATGCGACAACTAATAAATTGTAGCTGATTTAGTTAAAAGTTTACTATGACATCAAATTCTGACTATAAATTTTGTATGCATAATATGAAGTTAACAAGTTTATTAGAATATCATAGTATGTAAGAAAAGGTCTTTTGGAAGATTAGATTGAAAAGATGCTCGCTTGGAAAAGAGCTCAGTAGCCAAAAAAAGGAGGCTATGACCCTGCTATTCTACCTGTACGGCAGAAAATTGGAAGTATAAATACATTAAAATACACTACTTAAACATTAAAATTATAAAGCTATATGACCCTGATGATTTGAACTTGATAAAGAACCCTAAAAACAATTAATAAAATCTAGTTCAAATTGCTTTCATCTTATTGAATCAACTACAATTTCATTTAATCTGAAGATGGTATCCTTATCATTGAGACAAGCTTTATGCACATATACTTGGTAAAATATTGGGAAAATAAAATTAGTATTCATTGATTATGCTTATCTTTAATTTTAAATTGAATAGTCAATAAAGTATACATCATTGAAAAAAATAAACTTTGGTTGGTGGTATTTATGAGAAAATAAGTATTATTGATTTTGTTAAAATTAAATGAGTAACATAAACAAGTGGTTTGTAATAATTAACAAGCTATCTAGTGGCCTTCTATTGCAATTTTTTTTTCTCCTTTAAACAATACCTGAGAAAGAAGGGATATCAATAAAGATCCATTTTACATCTTCTATGTGACAATGTTCAATGTACGTATATTAGACTTTTTGAGACAATTAAAGATGCTAGAAATAATTCTGATTGGTCAATAAAAATATATTTGAATGCCATTTCTTTTTTCTCTTTTTCTTCAGCCGTTTCAATCTATCATAAAAAGTAAAAAAAGGTAGAGTAACTTTGTATTGATTTTTCTCTAAATGAAAGTTATCTTCTGCTGCCCGTGGAAAGGGAATAAATAAATTAATCAAATTTCAGGAGGCTTCATGAAGTACTTCTTCAGGAGTTAAACTTCCGTTTGCCTAGAATAATTCTGATATACATCATGGCATTGATAACTTTCCAGTTGAACATCAATATATATGTAGAGTTGAAAGCAAGCCAAAACAAAACCTAATCTAAAAACTCAATAAATGTTAACTGAAACACATCAAGAATTTTATTTAATTCATCCAAACAATCCTTTAACAACCAAATATCAAGGCAAAAGCTGCCAAAAGTATTGCTAAAGCTATTATTTCTATACACTCTGGCTGAACGACTCCATTAACGAGAATGGAACAACAAATTGACAAAAAGTCCCACAAGAAGATGTATGTAAACCCAGTTCCATACGAGCTCTACACAAACTGAAAATCTTGTCCCTGGTCTTGCTTTTGATTAGATTTCCCAATTCACCATGCTCGATTGCACTATCATGTTCGACATGCTTGCCTCACAACCAGTGTTCCACCATGGAAATTCTTCGTATCTGCCATTGATACTTCAATTCAGTGCTTTGGCCTTAAGTGTTTCCTGGTTCTGCTCAAGAATATAGTCTTAAGAATCTCAATAGTATCTGCAACTAAGTTGTTAAGTTCAATGGATTGAGATAACACTACTATGATGTCTTTCTAATTGAACAGCAGGACACATAGTGGACAAAAATGAGAGAGCAAAATAACTAACCAATTTGGTCTTTCCAATTTCTCTCTAGCACCCTTTAAGCACCATTCCTCTCCTCTTATTGGCTGCATAGCTATCTTCTGGTCTTCCATACGGGAAGAGAGTCCACTTTGCAGACCAAAAAGTACATATATATTACTTTTTCTTAAATTAAATAATCACAAGAAAAATCCATTCCTTCAGATAAAAATAAATAAATAAGAATTTAATCCAGATAATTAATACAGAGAAAAAGTGGGGTTTGGATCTTTAACAAGTATGGACAATAAATTCACGGATAAATACTTGCCAAATTTCCTTTCAACTGGTAAAATCTTTTTCTTTTCTCTAATTCATAATAAAAAGAAAGCAGCAGTATATATAGGATTACCCCCCAACATTTTCAATACAAAGGAAAAAGATAATTAAATAGAGTGCTCAATAAATTCATACTTTCTATTTCATTTAAATCCCTTATTACATATGCATAGATTCAGATCCACAAAACTTTCTTTATGCTTTCTCCTCACTGTGATTCAGTATTTCTGCTGCAGAATCTAGAAATTTGTGCAGTTAGCAAAGTCAAGACACTGGAGATGCTGAGACAAAAACATAAATAAATGAACAAAGGCAAGAATTACATGCAGTTATGAGAATCTGTAAGATAATGTGGATAAAAAGATTCTAAAATGTATATTTAAAGAGAACAGACAGTTCTACATTGTATTGTTGTTGAAAAAGGAGCGTAGTAGAAACCTTTCTCTCCCTGTAACATTAATTCATTATATTAATTCATTTGATATATGCATAGAAGGCTATATATAAACATAAAATTTTCACAGCCAGAAATGAATGCTGAAGAAAACCACTGGATGTAGTGGAGCCTAGAACTTGAAACAATTTGACATCATGACACATTTATGCCTGTAAAAGTGTGCAAATTATTGAACAAATAAAATGAATTCTCATGTATTCTTTTTGTAGTTCTTTATTAGATTATAAATCAAATCTAAATAAAACAGAGCATGCATGAGAAGAAATTAGAGTACCTGGGGTCTCCTTTAATGCATAATGATTTTGGGAATGTGAGATATCATTGACCAGTCCTCCCCTGTTCGCTCTCTGTAAAGTTCTGCTAGAATCGGACAATCAGAAATCTTCAATTCTTGCAGTGCTGTCGAGTGAAGAAGGTTCTTGGGCAGTACACTTAATCTGGGGCAGTAATCAATTTCCAAGGAAGAAAGCTGTGGCATGATTGTAATCTGATCTGATCTAATTCCATAATCCCACTCCTCCAATTTATCCATAAGCCCGATTTCAAGCCATTTCAATTTGGGGAAGCAAATAATTGATGAATATGAAGGTGAACCATGATAACTTTCTATTCCCAAAAATTCGTTTCCCACGCTTCTCACACACTCGAAACCCCATATACTGAGTCCTTCAAGAGATAACAATTTTCCCAGAGGTGGCAAGTGCTCACAATTGAAGCAGTCACCGAGATGCAGATGTCTAAGATTGTTTAAGGACATAATCCAATGGGCAGAAAAAGTTTGGCCTCTGTATTCGTTGATCATCAGTTTCTCTAAACTTTGAGGTGGCCGCAAGCATTCAAGAAGCACTTCATCCTCCTCATTCATTCTCTCCACTTCTTCAAACTTGTTGAACTCAAGAGACAATTCTACCAAGTTTTTCATCTCCTGAAGTTGTAGTCTCTTAGCCTCACCCACATCTGACAAATTTCCCAGCCCTGTTATCCGACAATCTCCAAATAGATTAAGGGATTTCAAAGATTCCAGTCTACATGCTTGCTACCATGAGTACCGCCATCCACGGCAAAGGCTTTTAAAGTCCGAAGACTGGTTAGTCTCTCAATCCCTACTGGCATGTAGCTTAAGGAACTAGTCCCATAATTTATCAAATGCCTCAAGTTTATTAATTTTCCTATCCCTTCAGGAAATTCTTTAAGATACCGACATGAAGTAACATCTAAAGTTTGTAGATTATGTAACTCGCACAACGTTTCAGGTAACTTATCTATCTCTTGGCCAGACAAATTGAGGTACCTTAAATGTATTAAATTTCCTATTTCTCTTGGAATTTCTTTGATCAAATTGTGACACTGAAGCCAAACATGTATACCTAATGCCCTCAATTGCTTCAATTCACCAAACAACTTTCCTAGTACCTCAGAACTAAATGAATGGTCAGCATGTTCAATGTAAATGAAGAGACTACGCAATTTTTTGGCATTAAAAATGGAGACAGGGAATGAGTCCCCTTCCCCAAGCATTAGCATTGAATGACGAACTTCCTTATCAAAAGAGCTTATGAATAGATCTTGAAGGCCATTACTTTCCACTGTAAGACATTCATTCTTACAAAGAAATTGGGCAAGGTCATGTAGAATACCAGGCATCTTGAAACTTAAAATAGTACCACTATAACTTTCTGTAAACTCCTGGAAGAAAGAGCGTTCAGCTAAGATGTCAAAATATTCTTGGCCAATTATCTCCTCCTCTTTGTTGTTTTCATTTGAAAGAAAACCTTGAGCCATCCATAAATAAATTAATTCATCCTTCTTTATATCATAGTCTTTTGGAAAGACAGCACAATATAAGAAGCATCGTCTCACCATATGGGGCAAATCATAATAACTCAGCAACAAAGGGGGAAAAAGGCCGTTCTTCGACTCCTCTATTTCCCATATCTCACTGTCTAAGAAATTTTGCCACTCCTCTTCAGTATTTTTATAGCGTAGGAGACTCCCTAATGCCTTTGCAGCAAGAGGTAAGCCCTTACACTTTTCTACAATGTTTTGCCCAATTTGTTCAAACTTTTCACGTTCATCAGAAGACCTATCAAAAAATGCGATCTGCTTAAACAGTGACCAACACTCCTCTCTAGGTAGTTCTTTGATGGAGATAATATCAGTTGATTCCAGCATGCGTGCAACTGCCTTACTACGAGTGGTAACTAAGATTTTACTTCCATGAAGACCATTCCTTAGGCAATGATAGAATGGTTCCCATTTATAATAATCTTCTAGCCACACATCATCTAACACAAGAAGGAATTTCTTTCCTGTGATAGATTCATAGATCATTTGCATAAGAGTTTCCAGGGTAGCTAAATTGGAAGCAGAACCATTTAGAGCTCCGATTATTGCTCTAGCAATTCTGAACTCATCAAAATCGGATACATTCACCCACATTCTCTTGTCAAATGCTGTTTCAACGTTGTGATGGCTGTAGGCAAATTGAGCAAGAGTTGTTTTGCCAATACCACCCACCCCTACTAGTGAGATGACGTGGAGGCCTTTTGATTCTCCGCTACTCTCACCGACCAACTTGCTTATCAAAGTCTTCTTCTCCGTGACTCGAACATATACGGCAGACTCATCAGTAAAGGAAAGAGTTGATGGTGTTGTTTTTTGCTTATCACCACTCTTTTTGACTTCCCCATCAAAATTAAACGAGTCTTTAAATTTGGCAAAATCATTTTGACGGCAGTTGATTTGTTTGATCTTGAGCGAGATGTCAGGACGCAGAACAGTTTGTTTGAAACCAAAGCAAGAGCAGGGAAGGAAAGAGCATACATTCTTCTGACGAACAACAGCATTCTCGCCGCCCTCAACTTGAAATTTCAGCCTTGCTGTGTCCAACTCATCCAACAAATCTTCCATGTCGTAGGATAAATCTCGGACCTCATCCAGCCAGCGACTAACAGATTTGTCCATCACTTGTTTTTCCTCTGCATCAACCAGCACAGCTTGAATGGCTTTAAGATCGTCTGTAAGCTTTCGTACTTCTTTGTCAATAATCTCAGCTACAATTTCGTCTTCTTTCATATGCTGAGCCCATATTGAAAACAGTTGCTTCAAGACATCGGAAAAGATTGCATCAACCATGGGGTAATTCATGATGCTAATTTTCTGGTGACGAAAGGAGGAGATATGATTTGAGGTGCTTGTGTCTGTAAAATAAGATCTGGTTAATATATTTGAAGAAGACTGTATCAGTAAGAGTCTACATCTAATAATTCAGCTTTGCTTCTTAATTTATTGATATATGGTATATACCGTCAATTTATTAAAATTCATCACTCCACCCCTATATAACAGTAAAATAATTATTTTACTTTTATTTTTAATTAAAAATAAAAGAAATAATAAGTTTTAGACTCTAAACTTTGAAAAAATAATAAATTATCACATACTTTAGTCAATTATAACATTTTAATCTTTACTACTACATTTATCATTATCTATTAAAATTTTTTAGGCTATAATTCACTTTTTCTCCCGAACAATAAAAAAACATAATTTCACTATATTTAATAAAAAATTCAAAGGAAGCACGTTTCATAAAAAAAGATGATAGAAGAAGTTGATGCATTTTTTTGATAAGAAATGGCAAAAGAAGTGTACTTCCTTTGAATTTTTCATTAAGTGCATTAAAATTATAATTTGTTAATTTTGGGAGAAAAAATTGAATTATAACCTTAAAAATTTTAAGAATAATGATAAATGTAATAAAAGAGACTAAAATATTAAAATAAACCAAAAGTGTGTTGTAATTTATTATTTGGTCAAAGTTTAGGGATTAAAATATAATTATTTCTTTTTATTTTTAATTAAAATAAGGATAAAATAGTTATTTTATTGTTAATGGGAGATGGCGTGATGATATATATATATATATATATACATATGTATGTCAATAAATTAGAGCGAAAAAATTGAAAATAACCCTAATATATTAGTTTGAAGAAGACTTTATCAATAAGAGTCTATAACTAATAATAATAATAATAATAATAATAATAATAATAATAATAATAATAATAATAATAATAATAATAATAATAATAATAATAATAATTTTAGGTATTGTTGTTGGGGTAAAGGTGGTTTTAGTTCCACAAGTTCGGTTTATTACTTTTTATGAGTTTTAATAATTTTAAAAATATTTTTAAAAATCTTAGTATATTGAAAAGGACAATTATACCATTAAATAATAATAGTTATTTAAAAAAATTAATAAATCTCTAAAAATTGATAAAAAATAAAATATATTTAGATGAAATATATTAATTAAATAAATTACAAATATTATTTGAATAATTATTAATAAAATAATTGTATTATAATTATTTGTAAGAAAAAATGTTCGTAATTATTGGAAATTAAAATAAAATAAAACACAAATAAATATTAGTTTATAATAAAATATAGATTTATTTATTTTACAAAATACTATAATAAATATTTATGATATATTATGATTTAAATAAAATATATGTACATATAGTAAAATATAAATAAAAATAATAAAAAACCACTAAAATATTGAATAAATTACACTATATTAATGAATATTTATATTATCAATATGCTATAAAATAATAATACCATTTGTTTGATTAATATATTTTATATAACTATATGTATTTTATATCAAATTTTATAAATTTATTGGCTATTTTTTAAATAAATATTATCATATAAAGTTATAATTCTTATTTTGTAATAAATTAAAATTTTTAAAAATATTTTGAAAATTACTAAAATTAATAAGAATATTAGAATAAACTTTTGGACTACAAACGAGTTTTCCCTCCGTTCTAATTTGTTCAATTTTTTTATCATTATCAGATTAATATTTCAATCAATGACCTAACTATTTTATCTAATATTCCTTTTATCCCCCAAGTTTCATAATTAGCCTCAATGCATTTGCCGTAATGTTTCAGTCAATACCCTTATTATTTTTTCTAATATCGTTGTTGTCCTCAAGTCTCATAATTACGCTCAATGCCCCAAATGTAGTAATGAAAGGAAGTATCATTATTTGCTGTAATATTTCAGTGAGCATTTTACTATTTAATCAATATCCCTACTGTCTCTCAAGTTCCATAATTAGCTTCATTTTCCTTGAGAAAATTATCTGTATTTAAGAAAAAAGTATAATTACTAATATTTGTATAAATGAAATTTAAAAAATCTGTGAATACCAAATTGATATAAATGTGAAAAATAGAAAATATTACACAGTGAAATTAAATAACGAATGCAATAAACTTGAATTAGAGTTTAGTTAAAAATAAAAGTTATTAATGTCATTGATCCGACAATAATCAAATAGATTAAAAGAATTCTCCTCACACTATTCCAATCAAATGATGATCAAGCATCTTTTAGTTGAAAAAAATTCTCTTTTATTGAAAAAAGGTTTAGAAAGTTTTATAAAATATATATATATACACACACATATATATAGACGGTTTTTTTTATTAAAAATATATCATAAAACATAATAATTTTAATTTAAGTAAATAAAAAATATATTACTCCTCACTCTAATTTCTCAAATGAAAAAAATAATATATAAATACTAAGAAGATCAAATGGTTTCAAATTTTAATATTTGTAAAATATTATATACCATTAATGGAAAAGATTTTAGTAATTTATAGAGTTATATAGTACATTAAATTTTGGTATAACTTCTCGTTTGTTAAAATTAATTTTTAAAAAGAATTTTATTTTAAAAAAATTTTTTATATTTAGAGAAAAAATACATGATAAAGAAAATTAATTAAGTTTCATTTAGATATTTATAAGGCTGTAGAAAGTAAAGTTTAACTTTTAAATTACATATGTGAGTAACAATATATTTAAATAAGTTTTAGGATATAAATAAATTTACCAAAATTAAAAAAGAAGACAAGGCAAGACAAGTATGAATTTGATTGAAATCTAAATATGATTTATATGTATTATATATTTTAGACACATATGTATTATGTATTTTTCAAAATGTTAAAACTTTTTGATAGTAGTTTATTATTTTTTGTCATTTTTATAAATTTAAAATTATAAAAAAGTGAGAAGAATAATATAAACAATGGTGACAGACTATTCAAAAAATTGAAAGAGTTCCGGTAAACGTATGGTACATTTATAGCCCTGCTCTTATTTTTAATTTCCACGTCTCTTCCATTATTGTAATATGAAAATTAAATGGTCTACCGTCACGGTGTCTTTTACTGTTGTAGGAGTAATAAACTAAAAGTTTTCATTTTCATTTTCTTTTTAACTCTCTTAAAAAAATAATAAAAAGTCCAGATAAAACAAAAGGGAAAACTTTCAAAAATCGAGAGTCTACAGGTGCTTCATTGTTTTTCAATCGCTATATTGCGAAAGCATCCTTGCACCAATTATTATAATACAAATGGATGTAGTACAACTATCTCATTGTTATTAGAGAAATTTAACCGGGCTGAATTTCGACAATATCTACGGTTTAAAATTTATTATAAAAATGATTTATTTAAGTTTTTTTTGACGATAGTATCTCTATTCAAAGTACATCTTGGTGATCTTTAAAATTTTTTTACGAGAGTATTTTAGTTTAAATAGGTCATTTTTTAAACATAGTTTGAATAGCGATTATTTTAAAAAATTAGTAACCTAATTTGATTATTGTTAAAAATCTCTCTTATTATTATCCTAGTAAGAATTAGTGTAACACAGTTGTCTCACTGTCTTTAATGTTGTTGAGAGTTTAATTTTTTTTTTTGTAAAGACGAGATAAAAAAGACTTATTTTTTTAAAAAAAATTTCAATAATAGACTACTAGTTTCTCAAATTTGTTTTTATTTAAAATTTGAACATAATTAAAATTTGAATTTAATTAAAATTAAAATTTAATAAATATATTATTTTTATTTTAAATGTCTAAATATCAATATTAAATTATTTATTTTTATAAAATTAAAAAATTTGAAACTAGTGTGTTGACATATATATCTTAAAAATTGAAAAACTAATATGTTAAGTTGTTGATATATATAAATGTTAAATAATAAATTAATAGTATTATTAATAAATAAAATATTTAATTTATTCAGACATTTAGTTATTTAGATTTTAATTATTTTTAACTTAATTACGTTCAAACACTTTTAAAAGGTTTTCAACATAAGTTAAATTTTAACCATCCATATAATGTACAAATAATCTCAACCATTTAAAATACTGAAAATGTTTTTATGGTTTTACTTTACTCACACCAAATACTGACCTTAAACTTATTTTGCAAATAAATAAATAAAAAAAGATTGGGAAACATAAATAGAGTGACAAAAGATTTGCTAAAAATATATTTTGAGTACATAAAAAATAGATTTGACAAAAGATTGGTTGTATGGTCATTTTAATATCGATAAATACAACAAATAATAATTTAATCAAAATTTTTGTTAAAGAATTGACAAAGTCATAAGTAATTTGATAGTATTTTACATCACTAATTTCACAATCTTGAATTGTGAAAATAATAGAAAATGATAAAAATAATAAGAGAGACCTAAGAATCAAAACTAAAACATTTATAAGGGAGACAAATTACTATAGAAACAGACCAAAATGTTAAAATAGGGACATGAAAGTTTTTTGGGTAAAGGAAGGATGAAATTAAGTATAAAATTATAAGGATAAGAAAAAATTATTGAAGAATAATAAAAAAATTTAAGGGGAGGATGAAATTAAATATAAAAATTATAAGATATAAGAAGAGAGTATTGAAGTAAGAATGATAAAAATTGAAAATGATAAGTCATCAAAAAAGTTAAAAATAGAAAGAAAAGGTGGGCAGGAAAATATAAAATTTTTTTCTTATATATTTATATAAAGAAAAGTCAAAGATTTTGCTAGGGCTCGTAATATATACTAAGCTTATAATGTTGACAAATAACTTTATGTCCTTTTTTATTTGCTAAATTACTATTATAACTTTTCTTGTTTTGTTGTACGTTTAAGGTATATTTATCATTTTATCCCAGGTTATGCAATGTTAATATTCTCATATTAATCACCATATTAAACGAAAGATAAAACGGCCATGTCAGCACTCATGTCACTTTTTCTCTAATAACGATGGAGAAAATTGAAGAATAAGAGTATTTGATAATTGTTTTGGAAGTAGGGGTGTCGGTGTCAGTTATGCAATAAAGTAGGAGTTCAAATATCATTTATCTCTTTTTTTGAGAAAATAAGATAAAAGAAAGATTCAATATTTTTTTAAAAAAAAAAGACTAAATTTTAGACTAAACAAATCTCCCCATGGGGAAAGTTGGACCCATTATTATCATGTAATACTCAATATTTTTTTAAGAAAAAATAAAATGAATATTGGACTAATTTGTCTTCTTAAATAAATAATATTATAAGCCGATATTTGGATTACGAAACATATTTGCATTTATTATATCGTAAAATGAATTGGCATGGTCCAGCTACCTCGTTGTTTTTAATGTTACTGAGGGTTTAATTTTCTTTTGAAGGAGATAAGATAGGAAAAAAAATTCAATATATATACACATATATATATTTTAGAAAGTGAGTAATTTTTAACGTTAATATATCATCATTATTAAAAGTCATCACTCTACTCCAAACAATGATAAAATGGTTGTTTTACTCTTCTTTTAATTAAAAATAGAAAGTCATTATAACATTTTAGTCCCTACTATTACATCAATATATTAAATAGTGATGAAGTACAAATTTATCTCTATTGAATTTAAATAAATATGTTATACCATTCATCTTTAATATCTATAAACATAAAAAACCTAATCTACCACTTCATTGCCACCTTTCTTCCCTTCTCATCTCAAAATTTGTCACTCCTACCATCACCTTTATTTTCATATTGTATCTTTTCTATTTTTTTAATTTTTTTCTCTATCACTTTCTCTGCATGATCATCGCCACTGCTACCTTCTCCTTTTTCTTTTTTTAAAATTATAGGTAGAAATTGATGCATTTTTTACAAACAAGATGGCAAGAGAAGTTAATATATTTTTTCCAATAATAAATGACAGTAAAAGTGTGCCTACTTTGAATTTTTTTATTAAATGCTATGAAATTATGGTCTAAAAGTCGTTTATTTTTTAACTTATGTCTGAATATTTATTAAAAACATGTGAATATAAGTAAATTAAAAATTTTGACTTATATTTGAATAAGTAAATCTTTGAATAATTTAATATTTTTTAAAAATATTCTTATTTTATTAATTCATTTACCTAACAAAATTAAAACCTATTTAATTATTTTTAACGTATTTATTATCTATTATAGGTCCCCTCTACTTCTTTTATGAATCCTACTTATTTTATATTTTAATTGTTATAATAAATTTGTATTTTACATAATTACAACTATATTACAATATCACTTATTAATTTTATTTAATTTTTATTGATCTTTATATCATCAATTAGAAATTAATTTTTTAGAAAAAAAAATATGTAAACAAATAAATAAATAATGTACATACTAATATAATTTATTATTTTTTTATTTGTTATTGTGCTAATACAATCAAAATTATTATATATATATATATATATATATAAGTATATTATTTAAGAGGATAATATGTGTCAAAATAATAATTTTTAAACTTTTTATTTTGTTAAAACAAACAATTTAATAATCATTTTAAGATGTTTTAAAATAAAAAATAAACATATCATTCAAATTCAGATTTCAGTCATGTTCAGAGTTTAGATCAAAAAAAAAAAAAACAAATGATACCTAAGTCTTCTCAAATAAATGATATTAGGCTAATCAATAAATAATATTAGACTAAAGAAATTTGTTGATTGCAAAAGTAGACCTGCACCCATTATTATGTAATACGAGCTGGGGTGGTCCAATTGTTTCATTGTGTTTAATGTTGTTGAGGCTTTAATTTTTTTTGTTTGAGAAGAAAAGATAAAAATAAGACTTAATAATTTCTTTTTTTTTTGGAAAGAAAATAAGACCAAGTCTTCTTCTCAAATAAATAATATTAGACTAAACAAATTTGTCAATTGCAAAAGCATACCTGCACCTGTTATCATGTAATATAAGCTGGGGTGATCTAGTTGTTTCATTACTTTTACTGTTATTGAGGGTTAAATTTTCTTTTTGAGAAGATAAGATAAAAATAAGACTTAATAGTCTTTTCTAAAAGAAAATAAGACTAAGTCTTCTTCTCAAATAAATAATATTAGATTAAAGAAATTTGCTGATTGCGAAAGTAAAACTGCACCCATCATCATCTAATATGAGCTAGGGTAGTTCAGATTCATATTTCAGTTATATTCATATTTCAGACATGTTAAGAGTTCAGACAAAGAAAAAAGAGGAAAACAAACACTACCTAAGTCTTCTCAAATAAATGATATTAGAATAACTAATAAATAATATTAGACTAAAGAAATATGTTGATTGCAAAAGTAAACTTGCACCCATTATCATGTAACACGAGCTGGGGTGGTCCAGCTGTTTCATTGTCTTTAATTTTGTTGAGGGTTTAATTTTTTCTGTTTGAGAAGAAAAGATAAAAATAAGACTTAATAATTTCTTTTTTTTGTGAAAGAAAATAAGATTAAGTCATCTTCTAAAATAAATAATATTAGACTAACCACTGGATAATATTAGACTAAATATGTCAATTGCAAAAGCATACCTGCACCTGTTATCATGTAATACGAGTTGGGGTGGTCTAGTTATTTTATTACCTTTAATGTTATTGGGGGTTTAATTTTCTTTTTGAGAAGAAAAGATAAAAATAAGACTTAATAGTCTTTTTTAAAATAAAATGAGATTAAGTTTTCTTGTCAAATAAATAATATTAGGTTAACCAATAAATACTATTAGACTAAAGAAATCTGCCGACTGCGAAAGTATACCTGGGGGTGGTCCAGCTGTTTTGTTGCCTTTAACTTTGTTAAGGGTTTAATTTTTTTAGTTTGAGAAAGAAAAATAAAAATAAAATTTAATAATTTTTTAAAAAAAATAAGATTATGTCATTTTCTCAAATAAATAATATTTAACTAACTAATAGATAATATTAGACTAAATTGATTGCAAAAACATACCTACACCCATTATCATATAATATGACCTGAGGTGATGCAGCTGTTTCATTATCTTTAATGTTGTTGAGGGTTTAATTTTTTTTTTATAATTTGAGAAGAAAGGATGAAGATAAGATTTAATAATTTTTTTTTTAAAAAAAATAAGACTAAGTCGCCTTCTCAAATTAATAATATCAGCCCAAGCCCGGGATCTAATCCTCGAAAGACATTCATGTCTCGTATACGACAATACAAGCTCAATTATTGTTTGAAAATTGCAACTTTCACGTTCAGAATCAAATCCCTCGTGGAACAAGGACTTGAAATATGTGGTAATGACAGTTTAGTACAACACTTTGTGAAAATATCAGTTTTACTCCCAATCATTAAGTAGTAAGTTAATTTTTAAAGAAAAATTTGTAAGTAATGAAGGAGTGACTATCTATGTGTAATTGAAAAAATAATAACTGCCTATTAAAGTTTTGTATTTATTAAACACTTGACTGCAGTTACATTCTTATTATGGTAAGAGTACTACAATTTTAAACTAAATCTACGTCTTACTTGTAGAACTCTAAGAGACAAATAACACGCGAAACTTATGGAGAAGATCTAGTAATATAGCATGGCAAAAGGTTATCAATGTTTCAACGTTTTGATTTCTGTGTTAAAAAGTTTTCATCTACCACTTAAAAGGCCAAAACTAAGAGGTTTAATGGACACGTGTAGTCTAATGGTAAAGACTCATCTCACTTTCTATTTGAGAAGAGGTTTAGTTCTTCATATATGGTTTCGTTCTTCATATAGTTTTTGGGCTAGATTTTCTCTCCAATGACACAAATTTCGCTAAATTTGGCATATATCCTTGTTGTTTGTACCAGATTAGCACATACATCGACTCTCAATATCCTATTCTCGATTCCCAGTCAAGTTATTGAGCAACAAAAGAAATAATTTGGAGTTGATTTTTAACGCTTTAAAAGATATATTGTCTTTGTTTCTCCCAAAACCATTTAATTTACACAGCAAAAGGTAGAAATAAATTTGATTATTCATTTTTTCATTTTGATATTTTCTCCATAAAAGAATTAAAATTTGGAGTTATTTAGTGTTATCATAGTTGATTGATTGATAGTTGTCCCGTATTTTCATTTGTCTACTGTTTTTAAATTGAAAGTTGTAATTATAGTCTAGATTTTTGTTTTTTTCCCTTTTCTTGTATTAACATTCTAGTAAGGAGTCTATCGAAAATTTTGATAAGTGTAGGCATTAAGTTTTAAAATATGTACTTAACACAAGCGTTTTCTGCATCATTTTAAATTAGAGGCCAAATTACTTACAAACTATGTGGAGGGGTTTGAATGCTTATTCAATAAATTATTGTACAAAAGTAGATATTATACATAAGTAATAAATGTTGTTGCAATTTTTGTCTTAGAAAGAAAGATATATATGTGAAAAATGTGTAACAAACTAAATTTTTGTTTTTTTATATATGGTACAACTTTATATATATATATATATATATATTTAAAGGATAAAAGACAATCTAAGCAATAAGGGTTGACTTATTAGACTTATCAATCCTCATAGTTTTAAAAATAGTTGCAAACTCCAAAATCTATTAACTAATTATGACATTTGCTTAAATCAAATTCATACAATTACACTTATGTCCTTTTGCCATTATTTTACACATTATCACTAAGTTTTATAAATGTACCTCATTCCTAATTTTTTGTTTTGTCCAAACGATCGGTCATAATTAATGGATTGGAGTGTTTAAGCATAATTAATGGGTTGGAGTGTTTAAGAATATTTTTGTTGCAACTAGCTAGTATTATCTATGATAGCTCAAACCTAGGTTAAAATATTTTTTTTAAATGCTAATAATTTTACCCTTTTTTTAAATACTTTTGCTCATGCAAATATACTAATAATTTTATATTTTTATTTGAAATTTAAATCCTACAAATAAGGAACTAGTAATCTATTGATCAAATCCTCTAACCTAATGCATATTTAGCAAGTTTGGTATTATTCAAACTTTGACGGGTATTTAAGCCACCGAGTTAGTAGCTAGATGGTGGAAACTTAAGCTGACATCCTCAATTTAAGTCCTGCTAATATGGGTGAGCGTGCCTCTTTCACACTCGCTTGTGGGTGCATGTTATTGCCTCTATAATAAGAGTAAAAACCTAACGTAGTGTAAGTGCATATATTTTATATTCTATAAGAGACTATAGATTTGTGTAATATAACTTTTTAAATAAAATTTTTAAAAGTATATTTTTTACACGTAAAGTTTTATGAATAAAGTTTTTATAAATAGATATTTAACAAAAATTTATTAATCGTTTAGTTTTCACAAATAATTTTTAAAAAGATTTGAGTAATTATTTTAATAGATAAATTTGTAATGTTTTATTTTATAGAAATAACGTGAAATTTTTAAAATAAAGTAAAGATATTTTAAATAATTTTACCTTTTAAAAATATCAGAAAAAGTCTACTATGAAAATCCCAAAATTTTAATTTCTTCTAGTAGAAAAAAAAATAATATTTTTGAATTACCAAAAGGCCTTCTCCAATACCAATGAAACGACTTAAAATAATTAGAAAATGACTTTTCTCATGAAAAAAAAATTTTTTTTGGCTAATGAAAAAGGTAAACTAAATGGGCAATATGTAAACTCTTAGTGAAATCCTAACTTGTATGTTAGTACAATGAAAAAAAAAAAAAAACTAGCGGCTATTTAATGGACATAAATATAAAAAATGTATATAAATAATAAAATTAAATAATTAATAAATATGAATATAGGTAGATTATTCTCGACTTCCTTATTCTACCTTGTTCACAAAGAATAATGATTTACAAGTCTTTAAAGTTTGACCTATTGAGATGATTAGTCTCAATGGTTTTGAAAATATTCACTAGGATCTTTATTTGTTAAAAAACCCATTATATCCTTATACAATAATAATTATTTAAAAAAATAATTATTCAACTTTTAAAATTTTGTAAAATACAATATATTTATGAAATAAATAATAATATTATTTCATAGCTCATTGATAATATAATATTTATATAATAAATTTATTTATTTGATAATATATTTTTTATTATTTTATTTATATAAAAAAATATGTTAGTAGTATAATGATATTTATTTTTACTTTATCTATTTAATTTCTAATACGTAACATTGTAAATATATTGTAAAAATAAACAAAATTATTTTTAGTTATAATATATTAATAAATTTTTTTATTGTATATATGTACATTATGAAAGAAATATTGATTATCATTATTATATGTAACTATAGTTTGGAGTTTAAGAAATAATTTTTTCTTAGTTTATTATCATTAAGTGGAGGTATAATTATTATTTTATAGTATTCATTATTATTTTTAAGACTATTAAGATTAATTAGTTAAATAGGTCAAATTTTAATAACTTGTTAGTGTTTTTTTATTGTTAGGACTTGTTTTCTTTTTGAACTGAAATCTGAATAAAATTATTTAAATATTTAAGAGATGTTTGTTTTTAACTTATTTCTGAAAATTTGTCAAAAATATTTGAATTTAATTAAGTTAAAAATTTTAACTTAAATATAAATAACCAAATGTTTGAATGAATAAATATTTTATTTGTTAATAATACTCTTAATTTATTACTTAATATTTATATGTGTTAATAATGTAACATATCAGTTTTAGATTTTTTAAGATATATATGTCAACATATAAGTTTAGATTTTTTATTTTATAAAAACAAATAATTTAACATTTATGTTTAGACGTTTAAGATAAAAATGTAATATATTAATCAGATTCATACTTTAGTTAAATTAGATTTAAGCCATATTTAAACTTTAGATAGTAAAATCAACAATATCTTAGATAAATAATAACATAGTAACAGTGTTAAATGTCTATTTTGAAATTTAAAGGGTAATAATGACATTAAAGAAAACCTTAAGGATATAAAAAAAAAAATCCATACTTCAGGCGTGGAATAAATTAAAAATTTGAAACGCCATCGAATTTTATAATTCTAGGGAGGTATTTATAAGTTTTCTCAAACCTTTCAATCATATGTGAGTTTCTCAAACTTCAAGGAACTTATGTAATAATTCTACTTATTTTTATCACTAGTTTTTTTTTTTTGACTCGCAAGGGTGAAAGTCTTCTTGATCTCACTCATCTAAGCACTCCCAAACTCATCAACTGCTATCTCTTCCTCTGTCATCAGATATTTGCCATCTTTCAACATGGTTGATGCTTCCACCATGATTGAAGCAGTCGTTACCCCATTGCTGAAGTACTTGATTTCAGTTGCTGCCGAAGAGGCAAAAAAACAGGTGTGTCCATTAATTTGCGTCGGAAAAGAAATGGAAAAGCTTACCAGTAATTTGAAAAATCATTGAAGAGAAGATGACGAAAGAAACGCAGGATCTTTGGTTAGATAAGCTCAAAGACTTGTACTGCGACATGGAAGATGTGTTGGGTGAGTGGAACTACAACAGGCTGAAATTTCAAATCGAAGGAGTTGCCCAGGAGAAGGTACCCTGCTTGTTTCCCGTACCTTGCTCTTGTTTCAAAAAAGTTGCTCTAGACTGTGGCATCGCTAGTAAAATAAAGGAAATCAATGAAAAGTTAGATTCTGTTACCAAACAGAAACATATGTTTAATCCTAGTGTGAATGAAATTAAGATTATTGAGAAACCGAAGCAAGTACCAACTATCTCGATGATTGATGAGTCTGAGATAATTGGTCGAGTCAGGGAGAAGAATTATTTGGTGAGCAAGCTGGTCTGCGAGGGTAGCGGCGAGCATAAAGACCTCCACATCATCTCACTTTTAGGGACGAGCGGCATTGGTAAAACGACTGTTGCTCAACTTGCCTTCAACGATGCTGCAATAAAAGAAACTTTTAAGAAAAGAAGAATATGGGTGAGCGTGCAAGACTATTTTGATGCATTCAAAATTGCCAGAGCAATCATTGAACGTTTAAATGCTCCTACTTTTGATTCAGTTGAACCCAGAGCTCCTAAGAAGCGGCTCGATAAATCTATGACAGAAAAGAAGTTTCCTCGTGTCGTAGATGATTATATGTGGACAAAGGATCGCAATAAAGTTTTGCCCTCTGATTTTGTTGAATTTGAAGCTATTATGCAAGCTGTTCATGATATCATCAAAGGCAAGAAATTTCTTCTTGTTTTAGATGATGTGTGGGAAGAAGATCACAACAGATGGGAACCATTTTGCCATTGTCTAAAGAATGGATCTCGTGGAAGCAAAATTTTGATAACCACACGTAAGGAGACAGTTGCACGGACGATGAAATCTGACATTATCCCCATCAAGGAACTAACTGACGAGGAATGTTGGTTGTTGTTAGAGAAGATAACATTTCCTGAAAGGTCTAATGAGGAAGATGAAAGATTAGAAGAAATTGGTCGAAGAATTGCAGGCAAGTGCAAAGGTTTGCCTCGTGTTGCAAAGACGGTTGGCAAAATTTTGTGCAGTGAAAGAACTGAAGAGTACTGGAGAAGCATCTTAAATAGTGAGATGTGGAAATTGGAAGAGTTTAAAAAATATCTTTTATCTACATTTTTATTGAGTTATAATGATTTGCCTTCTATGATCGCAAAACGATGTTTCTCATATTGTGCTATCTTTCCAAAGGGCTATAATATCAACAAAGAAGAATTAGTTCAATTATGGATGGCTCAAGGTTATCTTACTGGAAACGAGAGTGAAGTCATGGAGACAACTGGTGCAAAGTATTTTGACAACATAGTGTCACAATCTTTCTTCCAAGAGTTAGAAAAAGATGATGATGGTATTGTTAAAAGATGCAAGATGAATGACATAGTGCACGGTTTTGCCCAATTTCTTAACAATAATAAATGTTTTACCACAGAAGTTAGTGGCCTTGAGGAATCAGTCATAAATTCTCTTCGTGAGAAAGTTTGTCATTTGACAATAATGCTTGGAGAAGGAGCTGCATTTCCTGCCTCCATTTGTAATGTCAGAAGATTGCGGAGTCTCCTTATTCATGGTGCTTGTGCTGATTATTCATCGGTTAGAGAGGTCCTACCGAGGTTATTTGGTGAATTGAAATGTTTGAGAGCATTAGATATGCATGGAGTAGTAGGGAATCCAAATTTGATTAAAGAGATTCCAGACGACATAGAAAAGCTAATACATTTGGCATACCTTAATTTGTCTGGTCAAGAGATGGAAAGACTGCCTGAAACAATATGCAGGTTATATAATCTACAAACTTTAAACATTAGCCAGTGCCAATTTCTTAAGGAGTTACCTCAGGGGATAGGAAACTTAATAAGCTTGAGGCATTTATTAAATGGTGAAACCAGATCCTTAAGCTACATGCCAGTAGGGATTGAGAGATTATCCCATCTCAAAACGTTGACAAGTTTTGTCATGGGTGGAGGTGTTCATAGTAGCAAGGGATGTAAACTTAAGTCTCTAGAAAATCTAAATCTCTTTGGAAGTTGTCAGATAAGAGGGCTGGGAAATGTGTCAGATGTGAGTATTGAGGCTGAAAGACCAACTCTTCAGATTGTGAGAAACTTGGTTGATTTGTATCTGGAATTCAATAAGGATGAAGAAAGGGAAAGAACGGAGAAGGAGGATGAAGAACTTCTTAAAACCTTGCAACCACCTCAAAATTTAAAGAGGTTAAAGATCGGACAATACAGAGGCAAGACTTTTCCTTCCAGTTGGATGATGTTGTTAACTAGTGTAAAAGATTTATGTCTCACTGACTGCTTGAATTGTGAGCAATTGCCTCCCTTGGGAAAACTGTCATCGCTTCAAAAACTTACCATACACAATCTGAAGAGCGTGAACTGCGTTGGTAATGAATTTTTGGGAATAGACAGTGGTGAGGGCACTTCAGCTATTGCCTTTCTCAAGTTGAAATCTCTTGTAATTTCCAACATGGAAAACTTGAAAGATTGGTGTTACTGGATTACAAGCACAAGTGAGAGACGTATTACAATCATGCCGCGTCTTTCTTCCTTGGAAATCCATTCTTGCCCCGTATTGAAGGCTTTGCCAGACAAACTTTTTCAGACACAGGGATTGAAAATTGAGAAAAGTGCATTTCTAGAAGAAATTCTCAGAAGGAGAAGAAGAGAGGACTAGTCAGTGCATCTCATATAACACAAAAATGTGTTACAAAGTTAAGCAATGAGGTCTACTGGTAATTTCTTCTTTCATTCGTTTCCTGTTAGTTTTAAGTGAATCAATTTTTATGTTATGTGATACATACTAAGGAATGAGCTGTAAATTTTAATCTTCTAAATTTTGCATTGAAGATACAATCTCTTCAGCAATAATTCACTATACTAAGCTATATCATCCTCTGCCCTTACGGTCGAATATTGTGGACCTGTTTTGTCTAATTTCTGTTTCAAATAGTATATAGTCCAACAAATTTTGAATTCTGATAATAAATTAAAAATTTTGGAAAATTAAAACAAGAGTCTATTCAGTTATATCCCATTTGAAAATACAGTCTCTCCACTTAATTGTTTCGTTTTTTCTTTCCATTTTTGTGCTTTGAATCATCTTGTTAACTATCACTGGTTACTATTGCAGAGGCAGTACATACTTGATTTCAGAGGCACTGCAGAGAAGTAGCAGAATAAGGTTTCTTTTACGTTCCCTTTTTATTATTATTTCATAATGTCCCTAGCAGTAGTATCATACATTCTACAATCATTTATCTTTCTTACTATTTATACATTCTGCAACTCACAGAATGTCCTACTACCATGGGCTTCTTAGCCTACAGATTCGACTGCAACAGCAAGCTGGCACATGTCTTCAGTGCTGTTGACACAAACAACAGATCCAGCGTGGACTGGTGCGAGGCCATAGTGACTAATGCGGTTGATACTCTTCAGCTTGATAAAGAGTAGGGTTAGGAAGGGAAAACACTTATTGGAGCCTCACTTGCTAATGATGTAGAGCAATTTTAGAATTTGGTTAGTTTAAAAGGTATTTTATTTTGTTAATTTATGTTATTTTATTTAGTATATTAAGTTTTAATTTTTGCCACAAACCTATCTATTCAATATCGATCTAATGCTTTCACAATTGCAATATACTCTTAAACCATTGTGTTCCTTTACATTAATATTAGAACTAACTTGCTTTTACACATATTGTGGACTCATAAGTTGTGTTTTGTACTTTTCTTAAGTATTTTTTAGGTACAATAGTAGTGGTAGTAGATACCTCCAGACAAGTCAAAGCTAGTCTCCTAAGGTTGCAACATCACGATTCTTGGACAACCAAATGTAATCTAAGGGATGTGGTGAGTCTTACTCCTTACAACTCAAAAAAGAGTGTAAAGGCTCAATTTGGATCTAGAGCCTCAACAATATTGAAGTCTGCGGAGAGTGATACGAGACTTGTTTCTAATAATTAACCAATCACAATTTAGCACGTGATTGAGTAGATTTCTCCCAAGAACACACTTTTCTAACAAAAAAGCGGGGCAAGAATCGTGCAATTAAAAATAGTAAAGTTATGATTACTGCAACACCTATGCAAGTTTCAAGTTTAAAGGATAAGAATTTGTATTCTTTGACATGGCTTTTTATGTGGTCATTGATGGGATATAACAAGTAGACTATCTTAAATTTAGTAAACTCATTTTAAGTGTAATTGGGTTGCTAATAAGGGGTTAAAGTTGAAAATATAATTAGGCAACCCAACAGGGTGGATGAATTAAATTTTCAAAAATTAACAACTAATAAGCCACCCAACAATCAACATCAAGCAATGTAAATCTTCTATAGTGAAACACAACAAATTCAACATACAATTTCAATCATCAATATATGATTTTCACGATTTAAATTCTAAGCGTGTTTGAAAAAATGTGTGAAACAAATATAATATAAATATAAATAAAAGAATATAGGGAAGAAGATAAAACACAATGACTTTTACAAAGTTTGGCAAACATTAGCCTATGTCTACACCTCTAAGCTCTAAGCTTAATGATTTTATTGCTAATGCCTTCAAATCTAAAGGTAAACAATTACAACTCTAAGTGGACTTATAGGTGTTACTCAAATCTTACACCAAAAGGATTTCACAAGTGCCTCTCCAATTTTTACAAACAAGTAAATTTAGGAATGTCACTTAAACCTTATATTATGAGGACTTCACGGATGCCTCTCCAACCTTCACAAATAAATAACTTGCGTGTATCACTTAAACCTCACAATAAATGTATTTTATCTCATCCTCACACACTACACTTTTTCTTTTGAATGTTACAAATGAAAGCTACAATACTTAATGAATTTAAAGTTTGATTTTGAAATGAAACCCCAAAATGACTTGTAAAATATATTCTCTAATTTTTAAAATAAGGAAGTCTACTTCCAAATGAGTTTACACTAGTATTTATAGTAGAAAATAAAAGGGAGATTAACACTGAAGTACCATTTTGAAAAATAAATATCAAATAGATACCCAAACTGAAAATATTTATCAACAATATTCCTTCGATTAAATTTTCCTTCTCCATTATAGTAAAAAAAGAGTATAATTGTCATTATAACTTAAAATTAAAATTAAAAAAATTGAAAAACATAATTTTTTTTATATTTGAGGGTAAAATGGTCATTGTGGTTTAAAAATAAATATAAAAATTAAACTATATTTAATAAAAATAATTATACAATTAAAAAAAAGGAAAAACCCCTAAACTCCATCTTTTTTTTTCTAGCTGCAGCCGCCACGCCTACTTCTTCTTCTTCTTCTTTGTCTTTTACTTTTAATTCCCATCATCCTTTTCTTCTTCTTTCTTTTTCCTTTTTCTTTTTGTCTTCTAGTTCTTTATTTTTTTCTCTCTTTTGGTCTTCTTCTTTCTTTCTAATGAGAACCATTAAAATGGAATCAATAAAGCTTCGAGCATAATTCAAGTGTAAGACACGAAAGATTATGGACAGCGAAATAAAGAGTTGGGCTAATTGCATAACAAGGATTCAAGTGGACTGCATGAAGAAGAATTTAGTAACCCCTGTGCTACTAAATCCTAATATTGCATGATTAATTTGAGCTTTAAAGATTCCTTATTTGTTTAGATTATTTATTTTATAAAGAATTAATTTCTTAGTTTTTTAAATATTGTTATTTCCATGTTAAACTAAAATTCAATCATTCCTAATTAGATTAGCATTATAGTTTTTCTAGCCTAATTAAAATAACATTCTAGTTTTCCTAATTAATTTAGAGTTTAGTTTTCCCAATTAATTAAGATTCTTAATCCTACTTAATTTAGGATTCCTATTCTTATTGAATTTAGGATTATTCGCCTATATATATAGGACTACCATTGTATTAGAATTAAGAACATTGTTATTTTTAATAAGAGTGAATTATTTTGTTCTTCTTTCAATTCTTGAAAAGATTCTTGAATTTATCAAGTTTATTCTTCTGGCATTTAAACAATCAGACTTATCATCTTGGTTTTTGAGTGGCTCTTGAAATTCTTAGTGTGGCATCTTCAAACAATCATAGTCCTTGGTTTTTATCTTGATAGGCAATTGGTCAAGACTTAACAAACTTGCATATTAGAAATCTTGGGATTCAACATCACGTTTAGTATTGGATTTTATTACATGGTCGGGGAACATTTATACCAGGGAGTATCAGAGCTGTGGTTCTAAGGCAAGTTTGAATTATTCTTTATTTACTTTATTGTTTTTGCCTTCCTAAATTATAATTCTAAAAATACAAAAAAATTATTGCCAAATTCTTCCTTGACTAGTCTGATTTGAATTTTATGTTTTACTTACTTTATTTTGTTTTAAAATGCATACTTTTTATTTCTATTTCTTAAGAAAAAAAAAGATGTAAGAAAAAAGAAAAAAAAAAAAAAAAAAAAAAAAAGACAGAATTATTGTTATCCATTATACCTATAATTTACTGCGGTATTGATACCTAGCATCCCTTACTTTGGAACCATTATTGTCTCTTTAATTGCTTGCATTAGTTTCTTGAGAATTGATTATTGAATCTTATGATTTATTGAATCTTATAATTTATTGGTCGTCTTGAATTGCTGCTTGAATAGCAATTGTTCTTGAGTCTAATAAGAGTGAAAAAAAGACGCGACGACTAGAAAAAGGCAAGAATGGTGAGAATATAAGAGGGTAAAGGTCATTTAAGTGCTAAATATGAGAGTGAGTGAATCTTTCTTAAGCGAAAGATGTGAGAGAGTGCTTGTGAGGTTTCTAACCTTATTTTACAGATTTTGAATATGCCACACAATTAAGAAGAAAACTCAACCATAGAGGTATACAATTATAAGCATTGTTGGGGGAGATGAGATGGATGATGAGGGTTGAATTAAAGCAAATTCATGAAATGATGGATAGGTTGGAAAAGGAGGCAGCTAGGGGTAGACTCAAAATGCTCTAATTAGACAACTACTTAGGCAAGTGCAAATGGGGTATAATAGGGTAATGTTGAATATAACAAGGAGTTAGAGAAGTTGGATGAAACACTAATGAACCGAGGTAGGTTTTGGCATGCTTATGCGAATAAAAAGTTAGGATAGGTAGACCTAGTGACGATTTGGGAAGCATTAAGGTGAAAATTCTGCCCTGCCAAGGTTGAAACGATCATGAGGCTTATCCAGAATGAGAAAAGAAAATGGAGATGGTCTTCAATTGTCACAATTACTTCAAGATCAAAAGGTAAAACTTGATGCAATTGAATTCACCAATTATGCTATTGTTTGATGGAATCAGTTATTAAAGGATAGAAGGAAAAATCAAGAATGTCCTGTTGAGACGTAGGACGAGATGAAGGCAATCACAAGAAGATGTTTCATTCCAAACTATAACCATCGAGAATTGTTCAACAAATTGTAGTGTTTAACTTAAGAATCCAAAAACATAGGTGATTACTAAAAAGAGATAAAGGTTACTATGATCCAATTGAATGTAAAGGAGCACAGAGAAGCCACCATGGCTAAGTTCATGCACAACATAACTGTGAGATAATAGATATGGTGGAGATGCAGCATTATGTGGAGTTGACGGATATGGTACACTAAGCTATCAAAGTTGAGGAATAATTGAAGTGAAGGAACATGGCTAGGAAAGGAACAAGCATGGCTGTTACAACCACATGGAGACCAGCCTCTAAACGGGACAAATTTCCATCAATTAAGTTTACGTTTGAACCCTCTGAGAATGCCAAATAAGTTGTGATGTTGAAACACGGTAAAATCGAACCCATCATTTCCAGAAGCCATAACATTAAGTGTTTCAAATGTCAAGGCAAGAGTCATATAGCTAGCCAATACCCAAATAAAAAGATGATAGTAATCAATGCTTAATGGGAGATTGAGTCAGAAGATGAACAAGAAGACTAAATAAATTATATGCTACCCCTTAAAGATGCCTACGAAAGATAATGTGTTATGGATAGAGAATCATCAATGGCAAGACGAGCTCTTAGTTCGCAGTTAACAAATAAGAAAATAACTAGCGAGAGAACTTATTTCATACTGGGTGTTTTATGAATAATGAAGATTATTGTGTTATAATTGATGGTGAGAGTTGCAACAATCTAGCCAGCACCAAATTAATAGAGAAATTGGAATTACCTACTATAAAACATCAATGATTATACTAGCTTCAATGGCTAAACAATTGCAAATAAATCAAGGTAATAAAAGAATTATTGGTGGCGCTATCCATTGGCAAGTATAAGGATGAGGTGCTTTGCGATGTGGTACCTATGCACACATGTCACATCTTATTAGGAAGGCTATGATAATATGATCTACAAGTAACGCATGATGGTTCACCAATAGGTACTCTTTTATCATCAAAAAGTAGCCTATATCACTTCTACCATTGACTCTAAAACAAGTTCTCGAAAATCAATTAAAGATGGCAGAGTGAGTGAAAAGAGAAAAGAAATAAAAATTAGAGGAAAAGGCAAAAATATGAAGAGGGTGGAAGGGACAAAGAGAAAGTTGTGGCCTTAGTATGCGCAATAGAGGAACAGGACAATTTCATTGCAAAAAAAAAAGAGAGAGAGAGAGAGAGAAAAAGAGAACAATAAACCTTTCTTTCACAACAGCCCTTTATAATACTCATGTACAAAGAGGCCTTTTGTGTATTAACTACCTTATTGGATCTTTGACGAGCAGGGATGTTTCTCTTTTGCAGTAATTTAAGATTTTCTTTCTTGAGGAGGTATTGTTAACTTTGCCTCTAATTCAAGGAATTGAACATCAAATTGATTTTATAATCAGTGGAACAATTCCAAATCGACTAACCTATAGACGTAATTGTGATGAGACGAATGAGCTTAGAAAGAAAGTTGAACATCATATTGTAAAAGGATATGCGAGAGAAAGCATGAGTCAATGTGTAGTGCATGTTCCACTAGTGCCTAAAGAGTATTGGTCATGGAGGATGTGTGTTGACTATTGCACAATCAATAAAATCACAATTTGGATGAGAAATGAAAGGATTCCTTCCCAAAGGCATTCTAGGTTGCTTCCAAGAAAATATGGTACACTTCAAGTTGCAAGAATCGATGACAATGCCTACAAATTGGATCTTCTTGGTAGTATAATATAAGTACTACTTTTAGTGTTTCTAATCCTTCTCCTTTTGATATAGGCAAATATTCAAGGTCGAATCCTTTTGAAGAAAAGGGGAATGATGAGAACCATCAAGAAGGAACCAGTAAAGCTTTAAGCATAATTCAAGGTGTAAGACACGAAGGATTTGGCTTAGAGAAAAGACAAGGCCTTAGGAAATTATTCAAGCTTTTGGATAGCGAACTAAAGAGTTGGGTTGCATGTATAACAAGAATTCAAGTGGGCTACATGAAGAAGAATAAAGTAATCCTTCCGTTACTAAATCCTAATGTCGCTTGGTTAATTTGGGCTTTAAAGATTTTCATTTATTTTGATTATTTACTTTATAAAGAATTAATTTTCTAATTCTTTTAGGATTGTTATTTCCATGCTAACCTAAAATTCTACTATTCTTAATTAGATTAGGATTATAGTCTTCCTAACCTAATTAGAGTAAGATTCTAACTTTTCTAACTAATTTAGGATTTAGTTCTCCCAATTAATTAGGATTCTCAATCCTACTTAATTTAGGATTCTTATTGTCATTTAATTTAGGATTATTAGCCTATATATATAGGGCTACCATTATTAGAATTAAGAACATTATTATTTTTAATAAGAGTGAGCTATTATGTTCTACTTTCAATTCTTAAAATGACTCTTGAACTTGTCAACTCTATTCTTGTGGCATTCAAACAATTAGACTTATCACTTTAACTCTTGAGTGGCTCTTCAGAATTTTAGTGTGGCGTCTTTAAACAACCGTAGTTTTTGTTTCTTACCTTGGTGGGTAACAGGTTAAGATTTAAAAATTTGTGTTTTGGAAATCTGGGAGTTCAGTATTGCATTTGTTGTTGGATTTTGTCACGTTGTTGGTTAGGCTCATATCACTTTCTTTCTTCTTTTTTTGTACTAAATTTGCTAAACACATAATGATTAATTTGGGATTAAATTAGGGTATTGTGTGAATCATAGGGATTGGTGTAAGAGTCAAAGTTGGTTTTGGATGGATTGAAGTAGTGTTGAGGATTAAAATTTCTTTGACTGATAACTTGGTTGATGGATTGAACTTGATTGATAATTTGGGTGATGGATTCAAATTAATTGATGATTTGGTTTATTGATTGATTAAATTAAGATATTAATTGGGATTTTGGCTAATTAAGTATTTTGGCTTTCTTTGATTAAGGATATTGGGTAATTAAGGATTTTGGATGGATTAAAAATTAATTGATAACTTAGTTTATTGATTGATTACATTACAATATTAATTAGGATTTTGGGTTTCTTTTATATATATATATATTATAATTTATTTTTTGAAAAATTAACATTTAAAGATATTTATGTAAATTTATTCTTCAATATAAGTCAAAAGGATAATTATGTCATTATAATGGTCAAAGGTAGTCAAACAATTGCAGAGAAACAAAAACTTCTAACAGAAGGGTTATCATTGACAAATATTTTTGGTTTGGATGCCTATCTGAAATTTATTTTCAAAATCGGGTACCTTACCGTCATTCTCCCAAAATAAAAATATGGTTGTTACTAGCTGTTTATAGTTGTTTGAAATTAAATTCCAACGACTATATTGAAAAGACTATTCACTAGTTTATTAGTTCAATGTACTTTGTTTTCCTTAAACCGTCACACTATCCACCAGTTTTCTTATAGCACCGAAAAAAACTGTTAATAGTAGTTGGAATTTAAATTCTTTTAAATATAGACGTTAAGACTATTCACTAGTTCATTGTGCTCTAGTTTTCTAGAACCATTAGACAATTCATTGGTTTTCTTAGACTAATAGCAAAAATCAATTTTGTGCAAATTTGAAAACATTTCAAATAGGTACCTTGCAAATTGCTCCCTATCATTTCAAAAGGAAATTTTCACAGAAGCATAAATCTATTTTCAAGAGAAAATTGATTTGTGAAAAATATATTTTCTAAATATATGGTTTAATGTAATTTTAAAAAAAAAAAAAAAACTTTTTAGCTTATTAATACAAATCAATAATCAATTTAAAGACATATTATAAGTAATAGATTACCTAATATGTTTGTCTTTAAATCTTCAAGTTTTCTATTCTTAGAGCTTTCAATTTTGCTCTTTATGAATACCTTGATTTTTTATACTCTTTTGACATTCAAATTGTATTAAAAAATTTTATGCTAATAAAAATCACAAAAAATATTACAAAAGTTTAGTTAATAAAAAATATCAATGTCTATTATCATCAAAACAATAGCTTATGAACCTTAGGGTTATCAATCCCCTTCTTGATGATGATAAACCATTGATCGCCAATAAAGAATAATTTTCAAATAATTCATAAAATTGCAATTGATTATATAATTCTAAATCCAAGCTCCTCCTCAACAATAGCATTAATCTAACATTTAATTAAGCACATGAGCATTTAAACAATTAGGCATTTAATTCAAGCATATGGCAATTAATTAGCCTTCTTCTTCTTTTGTTATCATAAAAAAAATTATCAAATAGAATTGTATGAGAACAATAATTTTTTAAAAAAAAATTGTAGAAGGATTTTGAAAAATTTTCAAAATAAAAACTCCCCCTAAACTTTTGAGCAAATGCAATCAAAGATCAAAAAATAAAAGAATGTAAGATCCAAACTAGTAAGAATTTCTCCCCTCCCTTTATGTTTCAAGAGCGATCACAATGAAAAACTTTAAATAAGATAAATTATGCATAAATCAAAATACACTCATTAATATCTGTGCAACACAAAATATAAATCATTTCTATCCCAAATGTATGACATCTCAAATGTTTCTCCCCCTAGGTGCATTAGATATCGTATGATTTTTCATTTTCAAAAATTAAAAGCAATAAAAGTTTTTTTTAAAAAAAATTCCCCTTTTGTCAAATAAATGCATATTCATAAAATTTTCATATCTTTCCCTTTATAGCATTAAATAAAACAGCAAATTAAAGTTTTTCTAAAAGATTTTATTATCAAAATAATGATAATATTCAACACAGGATGAATTTACACATGAATCCAAATTCGACTGCATGTCAAAGTACAAAATGACATGAGAGATGTTCTGCACATATTAATTATTACATGTCTAGTTTAAGCAAAATGTATATGAAGTCAAGACACAAAACATGCCTTCAAACCTTGGTTAAAGAATTGAATATTAAATAATCAAAATGATAAGACAAGAATTGGTTATTAAAAATGCCTAAGATTTACCAAAGTATACGTATTTTGAACAAGCATACTTACAAACATAAACTAAAAATAGAGAATAAAATATAAAAAAAAAAGTTGAATAATTTCTGTATTGATATACAGGTATTTAAAGGTCTTTTCTAGGAAACGAAAGAGGGAACTAATGTCCCTAATTAAGAACAAAATAAAAGCTGATTCCTAAGATTTTTATCCCAACCTACAAATCTCCCAATTAACTAAATATAGCACCTAATCAAATATGGTACATAATGACAAACTAGGAAATCTTTCATCACTCCCCTTTAAGCTAGCATGAAGATATCACTCATAGCAAGCTTGCTAACTAAATTCTCATATTGTGCCTTAATAAGTCCTTTGGTGAGTATGTCAACTGCTTGGCTCATGGTAGGTATGTAAGACATGCATATCACGCTATTGTTTATCTTTTCCTTGATGAAATGTTAGTTTACTTCTACATGCTTTGTTCTGTCGCATAGAACTGGATTGTAAGCTATAGAAATTATAGCCTTGTTGTCACCATAGACTTTGATAGGTGTTGGTATAGGAACCTTCAACTCTTCTAAGAGTCTCCTGATCCATAACACTATATAAAATCCCACAGAGCGAAATTCTGCGTCAGCATTACTTCTTAGCATAACACTTTTTTTTTTTTTTTACTTTTTCATGTAACCAAATTTCCCCCTACAAAGGTGCAATAACTCGAGATGGATGTTCTATTAATTATATTAACTACCCAATCTGCATCTGTGTAGGCTTCTACCTAAAAATGGCCTATATTTTTGAACAAAAGTCCTTTTGTCGAGCCCTTTTAAGGTATTTCAAAATTCTTAACACAGTTTTAAAGTGAGTACGTTTAAGAGAATGTATGAACTGGCTTACAACACTTATTACAAAAGCTATGTCAGGTTTAATGTGTGCCAAATAGGTTAGTCTCCTAACCAGTCTTTTATAACGTTCTCGGTCCATCACTTGATTAGTTGTCACTATTTTTAGTTTTACATTAGGCTCGGTTAGAGTATCTGCTACCTTACAACCAGTCATTCATATTTCTTTGAGCAAATCAAGAATCTCTTTATGTAGGTTGATGAAAATTCCCTCCAAGGATCTTGCAAACTCCATTTTGTGGAAGTACTTTAGCTTTCTCAGATCCTTGATATCAAATTCTGCCTCAAGCTTTCTCTTCAAGTTGCTGATCCCAAGAGAATCATGCCCAGCCATGATAATGTCATCAATATATACTATTAGAATAGCCATTTTACCTTTGGTGGAATATTTGAAAAATAGGGTGTGACCAACTTGGCTTTGTGAGAAATCATGTCTCCTAATAACATTTCTAAAACACTCAAACCAAGCTTTAAGGGACTACTTCAATCTATATAAAGCTTTCTTCAACTTGCATACTAAGAAATTGTAAATTTCACTTTTTGGTGAATAGTATCGTATAGATGAACAGTACTATATAAATAAACAGTACCGTATCTATGAACAGTGTCGTACTATATAAGAACGCCGAAATACACCAAAAGTGCAGCTACTCCTTTTTAACTTTCTTTATTAATGAGGTTAGTGTTAGGTGGAGAAAGTTTGAATTTAGGTAGTGGTTGGTAGGTGGAGAAATTTGTGGAGTAAATTGTGGAATGTGTGTTGAAAAATAGGAGAAGGAAACCACTATAAATACCTCACCCCTTTCACAATTCCATTCATCCCAAATCATCTTTTGAGAGTTTCTACAAAGAGAGAAAAATTACTTTTTTCTTTGTGTTGTATTCTTCACTTAAAGTTGTTTCTCTTATTTCGAGAGAGAGTGTGAAATACTTCTATTTAGAGAGTTGTTCTTTTTTGGTTATTAGAGAAAAAGAGAGTTATAATCCCCACTTTAAAATAATGAAATACTCCTATATTTGCTCGTGGTTTTTACTCTAATTTATTTAGACGTTTTCCACGTAAAATATTTGTGTCGATTTATTCTGCTATTTTATTTTACTATGGACGGTTATACCTCATACTTATTATTGTTATTTTGATGAATGGTTATACCTCCTACTTATTTATTGCTTTACGGTGATGGATGGTTATACCTCCTACATAACGTTTATTTTCATTGTTTTCTCAATTTCATTGTAGTTGCATGTTTTACTTCGACTCCTAATCTCCTAACATATACTTTGCCTCTTCGAAGTCTGTCTTTAAATCTGGGTGGTAGGTCCATATATACTTCTTTTTGTAAGTCTCCATTCAAAAAAACATTTTTAACATCAAACTGATAAAGTGGCTAGTTGAAGTTAACCGTAAGAGAAAGAAGCATTCTAATAGAATTAATCTTAGCAACAGGAGCAAAAATCTCTTGGCAGTCAATATCATGAGTTTGAGTAAATCATTTTGCTACGAATCTCCCTTTGTATCTTTCCACGCTTCCGTCAGCTTACAATTCATTGTGAAGATCTATTTGTACGCAACCGTCTTCTTATCTTTGGGTAGATCACTGACAGTCTAAGAGCCATTCTTCCTAAGAGCATTCATCTCTTCTATCATAGCTAATCTCCAATTCGGATCACCCCAATACTTCTTGAACAGTTCTTGGAACAGACAGATTAGAAATCCTAGACATAAATGCTATATAAGTGTTTGACGATTTTTTGTATGACAAGTATTTGAGAATAAGGTGTTCAGTGCATGTTTGGGTTCTTTTTCTTAATGCAATTGGAAGATCAAGATTAAAAGAAGACAAATTCAATAAATCAAGAGACAAAGAAGGAGTAGGAGTAAAAGGAAGGTTAATCTGAGTTATAGGACCATCACCCGAGAGATTGGATTAAACATCCGCTAGAGGAATAACTAGAGTAATATTACGTTTGTAAAACTTTTTCCTGGAATAAACCTGAAGGTCAGACTGAGGATTATGATCTGTTGAAAGTGCTTTTCCCTTTGTCTCTGTTAAAGTTAACATCTGGCCTAGTAGGATTAAGAGTATTACCATTAGTTTCCATACTCCCAACAAGTGTTTCCAAAAAATGCTTATCAGAATTAATCAAAGGCATAGGTAAATTTTCCCAAAAATTATTTTCTTCTACTATACTCTTCCCTTGAAGAAAAGTTTTTTGAAAGAAAGGTTGGTCCTTAACAAAACTGACATGTATACTCATGAAGAATTTCTTTGTGACTGTATTAAAACATTTGTATCCCTTTTTATTAGATGCATAACAATAAAGATGCATTTTTCAACTTTTGGGTCTAATTTTGATCTAAAAATATTTGGTATATACACATAACAAATGCAACCAAACACTTTTAAAAGAAGATCTACAATTATCTGAGCATATGGAAAAAAAGACCTTTTAAAACTTGTAAAAGTGTTTCAAATTTAAAAACTCGAGATGCATTCTATTTATTAAGTAGCAAGTAGTTAAGAGTACATTACCCCAAAGATACTTATAAACGTTTATTGAAAACATAATGGCTCAAGCAACTTGAAGTAAATGCCTAATTCTTCTTTTGGCTATACCATTTTGTTGTGGTGTGTCACGACAAGTTGATTGATGGATAACACCTTTTTCCAAAAAGGATGTTCCCATATATTTGTTAAAATATTTGATTTCATTATCCATTCTTCGAATGCCAATTTTTGTTTGAAACTGATTTTTAATCATAAGAAACAAATCTTTAAACCATTGTTCAACTTCAGGCTTTTTTCCCCAACATACTCTTGTGTGATAATCAATAAAAGTTACAAACCATTTGTTGCTAAAAAGTGTGTTAACTTTGAATAGGCCCCAAACAGAACTATGAAACAAATAAAATGGTTTTGAAGCAGAACAAGGTTTTATTATTGAAACACGATGGCCTTTAGCCAAATGACAAGCTTCAAAATGAAATTTTGAACAATCAATTCTTTAAACAATTCAAGAAATAAATGTTTGGGATATGAAAACTAGGATGCCCTGATCTCTATGCCATAACATGACTTGATCATAGACAAAAATTTTAACTAATACTACTTAATCCATAAGCTTTTTTATTCCCAAAAGCAGTCTCATCAAAGTAGTACAGGCCATTTATTTCTCTAGCAGTTCCAATTATCTTCCCCGAGTTCCAGTCCTGAAAAACACAAGTGCAAGAAAAAAAGAGAATGGAATAGTTAGTCTTTAGACAATTTGCTGACGAAAGGAACATCACAAGCAAGTTTTGGAACATGTAAAACTAATTTTAAAGTAATTTTTCTGAGACTTTAATGTGCCGTTTGCTCGCAATGAATGAAAAACTACCATCAGCCATTCTAACTTTTTCGATGCCATAGCACGAATAATAGAAACCAAATAATTGGGAACAACTTGTCATATGATTGGAGGCCCTTGAATCTATGATATAAGGACTAATTCTTTCAAAAACAAAAGTGGTAAAGGATTACTACTTGTTTGTGCCATAGAACCAATAGTAGGCGGGGAATAGGATTTTAATAGTTTAAAAAGATGATCTAATTGCTCTTTATTGAATAGAGATGACTTAGCCTCATTTGCTGTAGGTGTGCTCTGCTCACAAGGTTTGTTTCCCCTATCATTAGATGGTCTACCGTGCAAGCTGTACCAATTGTTTCGAGTATAGCGCAGTTTTCCACAGTAGTGATAGCGCAGATTGTTTTTGTCTCCTATATGTTGGCTTTAGGCCATTCTATGGCTGACTTGAGCTTTAGGAATGGCCAAGGCTGACCCTTCTATAGACCTAATTGTACTTGCAGCCTTCTTTCCTAGCATCACATGTCTTTGGCTTTCTTCTCTTTGTACCTCTGCAAATACATCCCAATTAAAGGTAAGGGATTCCTTCTAATTATTCGCTCACGAACCGCATCGTATTCAACATTCAAACCTGCAAGAAATTTGAAGATTCGACCAACATCCACCATCTTCTTGTATTGATTGCAATCCTCAAGTGATTTCCACTCGTAATAGTTGAATAAGTACAGGTCCTGCCAAATCCTTTTATTCAGATTGTGGAAATCTGAATGGGTTGGTTTTCATATGGATTTCAGACTGTTTGAAGTTCGGGCTAAGGTGGCTGAAGGAGCTAGCTTGTCTCGAAAGTGACTTCAAACATTTTATTGACAAAAAATTTAGATTTAAACTCTAGGATTTTATTTTTTGCTTTGATACCATAAAAACGGAGAATAAAATATGAAAAAAAAGGTTGAATAATTTTTGTATAATGTACAGGTATTTAAAGTTCTCTTTTAGGAAACAAAAGAGTCAACTAATCTCCCCGGTTAAAAGGAAAATAAAAGCTGATTGCTAAGATTTCTATCCTAGCCCACAAAATCTCTCAATTAACTAAATATAAAACCTAATCAAATATGATACATAATTACAAATACTCTAGGAAATCTTTCACCATAAACTATATGAATATGCTTTGAAAACTTGAGCTAAGAGTTGTGCATAAAGCAATCAAAAGAATGAGTTACGAATTTGATACCTATTTTGCTCGTACACATGTTCTTGTCTTTGTATTTTGTCCAAGCATATACTATATCGCATTAAGTGTTTCCTTCATCATAAGTCTTTATCAAAGAATCATCAATCGTTCCTTGACTTTGATACCAACAAAGAATATTTAAATTTTTCTTTTTGGGTCCTTGAATGTTAGTTTTGCTTTCCTTTGAAATCCAAATGTTTCTAACTGAAATATATGTATTTTTCTTAATGGGGCATACACAATTCATGTGACCAATATCATTACAATAATTGCATGAAATTTTGAAATCACTAATGGAGGTAGCCTTAAGAAAATAGTTTTTAAAATATTTTTGTTAATGTGAGACTTGTATTCAATAGATTTTTTGTTACAAACACATTTTCAAGATCTAAGTAATTTTTCTAAATTCTTTTGATCATTATTGAATTTTAAAACAATTTCATTTAATTCAATGGCTCTTTTCTTGAGAGTCTGATTTTCTTTTGATAAAACTTGAAATTTTGATCTCTCATGGCTTTGTGAGACGTTAGGCTTTTGATTTAGAAAACAACTTCTATTCAAAACCATTGACTTTCTCTTCCAAACTATCAATTTTTTTTCTTTAAAAATTCATTTTCCAAATTTTGAATTTCCCTTTTCAAAGATTTCTCATTCTTTAAATTAGTGTTCTAATTTTGAAAAAAAATTCTTTTCTTCTTTTAAAGTGCCAATTTTAATTTCACGTTTCAAAAAATATGAACATCGACACACGAAGAAAGGACATTAAATATTAATAATCATTCTTTAAGTAGGAAAGGATATACTGACCTCATGTAACAACTAATAAATTGTAGCTGATTTAGTTAAAAGTTTATTATGACATCAAATTCTGACTACAAGTCTTGTACGCATAATATTAAGTCAACAAGTTTATTAGAATATCGTAGTCTGTAGGAACAGGTTTTTTGGAAGATCAAATTGAGAAGACGCTCGATTGGAAAAGCTCAGTAGCCGAAAAAGTGGAGGCTATGACCCTGCTATTCTTACCTGTAGGGCAGAAAATTGATAGTATAAATATATTAAAATATACAAGGCTATGACCCTGATGATGTGAACTTGATAAAGAACTCTAAAAACAATTAATAAAATGTAGTGAAAATTGCTTTCATCTTATTAAATCAACGTCAATTTCATTTATTCTGAAGATGGTATCCTCATCATTGAGACAAGCTTTATGCTCATATAATTGGTAAAATATTGGGAAAATAAAATTAGTATACGTGATTGATTTTGCTTATCTTCAATTTTAAATTGAGTATTCAATAAAGTATACATCATCGGAAAAATAAACTTTGGTTGGTGGTATGTATGAGAAAATAAGTATTATTGATTTTGTTAAAATTAAATGAGTAACATAAACAAGTGGTTTGTAATGATCAACAAGCTATCTAGTAGCCTTCTATTGCAATTTTTTTTTCTCCTTTTAAACAATACCAGAGAAAGAATGAGATACCAATAAAGATCCATTTTATATCTTCTATGCGAAAATGTTCAATATTCACAAGGTTTTCTTAACTCTTATTTAAAAGGTCAAATAACGTATGTATATCAGACTTTTTGAGATAATTAAAGATCCTAGAGACAATTATGATTGGTCAATAAAAATATATTTGAATGTCATTTCTTTTTTCTCTTTTTCTTCAGCCTTTTCAATCCATCATAAAAAGTTAAAAAAGGTAAGAGTAACTTTGTATTGATTTTTCTCTAAATGAAAGGTTTCTTCTGCTGCCTGTAGAGAGGGAACAAATAAATCAATCAAATTTCAGGAGGCTTCGTGAAGTACTTCTTCAGGAGTTAAACTTCCCTTTGCCTAGAATAATTCTGATATGCATCATGGCATTGATAACTTTCCAGTTGAACATCAATATATATGTGGAGTTGAAAGCAAGCCAAGACAAAACCTAATCTCAAAACTCAATAAATGTTAACTGAAACACCTCAAGAATTTTATTTAATTCATCCGAACAATCCTTTAACAACCAAATATCAAGACAAAAGCTGCCAAAAGTATTGCTAGAGCTATTATTTCTATACACTCCGGCTGAATGACTCCATTAACGAGAATGGAACAACAAATTGACAAAAAGTCCCACAAGAAGATGTATGTAAACCCAGTTCCTTACGAGCTCTCCACAAACTGAAAATCTTGTCCCTGGTCTTGCTTTTGGTTAGATTTCCCAATTAAACATGCTCGATTGCACTATCATGCTCAACATGCTTGCCTCACAACCAGTGTTCAACCATGGCAATTCTTCATATCTGCCATTGATACTTCAATTCAGTGCTTTTGGCCTTAAGTGTTTCCTGGTTCTGCTCAAGAATATAGTCTTAAGAATCTCAATAGTATGTGCAACTAAATAGTTAAGTTCAATGGATTGAGATAACAGTACTATGATGTCTTTCTAATTGAACAGCAGGACACATAGTAGACAAAAATGAGAAAGCAAAATAACTAACCAATTTGGTCTTTCCAATTTCTCTCTAGCACCCTTTAAGCATCATTCCTCTCCTCTTATTGGTTGCATAACTATCTTCTGGTCTTCCATACGGGAAGAGACTCCACTTTGCAGACCAAAAAGTACATATGTATTACTTTTTCCTAAATTAAATAATCACAAGAAAAATCCATTCCTTCAGATAAAAATAAATAAATAAGAATTTAATCCAGATAATCAATACAGAGAAAAAGTGGGGTTTGGATCTTTAACAAGTATGGACAATAAATTCACGGATAAATACTTGCCAAATTTCCTTTCAACTGCTAAAATCTTTTTCTTTTCTCTAATTCATAATAAAAAGAAAGCAGCAGTATATATAGGATTACCCCCCAACATTTTCAATACAAAGGAAAAAGATAATTAAATAGAGTGCTCAATAAATTCATACTTTCTATTTCATTTAAATCCCTTATTACATTTGCATAGATTCAGATCCACAAAACTTTCTTTATGCTTTCTCCTCACTGTGATTCAGTATTTCTGCTGCAGAATCTAGAAATTTGTGCAGTTAGCAAAGTCAAGACACTGGAGATGCTGAGACAAAAACATAAATAAATGAACAAAGGCAAGAATTACATGCAGTTATGAGAATCTGTAAGATAATGTGGATAAAAAGATTCTAAAATGTATATTTAAAGAGAACAGACAGTTCTACATTGTATTGTTGTTGAAAAAGGAGCGTAGTAGAAACCTTTCTCTCCCTGTAACATTAATTCATTATATTAATTCATTTGATATATGCATAGAAGGCTATATATAAACATAAAATTTTCACAGCCAGAAATGAATGCTGAAGAAAACCACTGGATGTAGTGGAGCCTAGAACTTGAAACAATTTGACATCATGACACATTTATGCCTGTAAAAGTGTGCAAATTATTGAACAAATAAAATGAATTCTCATGTATTCTTTTTGTAGTTCTTTATTAGATTATAAATCAAATCTAAATAAAAAAACAGAGCATGCATGAGAAGAAATTAGAGTACCTGGGGTCTCCTTTAATGCATAATGATTTTGGGAATGTGAGATATCATTGACCAGTCCTCCCCTGTTCGCTCTCTGTAAAGTTCTGCTAGAATCGGACAATCAGAAATCTTCAATTCTTGCAGTGCTGTCGAGTGAAGAAGGTTCTTGGGCAGTACACTTAATCTGGGGCAGTAATCAATTTCCAAGGAAGAAAGCTGTGGCATGATTGTAATCTGATCTGATCTAATTCCATAATCCCACTCCTCCAATTTATCCATAAGCCCGATTTCAAGCCATTTCAATTTGGGGAAGCAAATAATTGATGAATATGAAGGTGAACCATGATAACTTTCTATTCCCAAAAATTCGTTTCCCACGCTTCTCACACACTCGAAACCCCATATACTGAGTCCTTCAAGAGATAACAATTTTCCCAGAGGTGGCAAGTGCTCACAATTGAAGCAGTCACCGAGATGCAGATGTCTAAGATTGTTTAAGGACATAATCCAATGGGCAGAAAAAGTTTGGCCTCTGTATTCGTTGATCATCAGTTTCTCTAAACTTTGAGGTGGCCGCAAGCATTCAAGAAGCACTTCATCCTCCTCATTCATTCTCTCCACTTCTTCAAACTTGTTGAACTCAAGAGACAATTCTACCAAGTTTTTCATCTCCTGAAGTTGTAGTCTCTTAGCCTCACCCACATCTGACAAATTTCCCAGCCCTGTTATCCGACAATCTCCAAATAGATTAAGGGATTTCAAAGATTCCAGTCTACATGCTTTGCTACCATGAGTACCGCCATCCACAGCAAAGGCTTTTAAAGTCCGAAGACTGGTTAGTCTCTCAATCCCTACTGGCATGTAGCTTAAGGAACTAGTCCCATAATTTATCAAATGCCTCAAGTTTATTAATTTTCCTATCCCTTCAGGAAATTCTTTAAGATACCGACATGAAGTAACATCTAAAGTTTGTAGATTATGTAACTCGCACAACGTTTCAGGTAACTTATCTATCTCTTGGCCAGACAAATTGAGGTACCTTAAATGTATTAAATTTCCTATTTATTTCTCTTGGAATTTCTTTGATCAAATTGTGACACTGAAGCCAAACATTTATACCTAATGCCCTCAATTGCTTCAATTCACCAAACAACTTTCCTAGTACCTCAGAACTAAATGAATGGTCAGCATGTTCAATGTAAATGAAGAGACTACGCAATTTTTTGGCATTAAAAATGGAGACAGGGAATGAGTCCCCTTCCCCAAGCATTAGCATTGAATGACGAACTTCCTTATCAAAAGAGCTTATGAATAGATCTTGAAGGCCATTACTTTCCACTGTAAGACATTCATTCTTACAAAGAAATTGGGCAAGGTCATGTAGAATACCAGGCATCTTGAAACTTAAAATAGTACCACTATAACTTTCTGTAAACTCCTGGAAGAAAGAGCGTTCAGCTAAGATGTCAAAATATTCTTGGCCAATTATCTCCTCCTCTTTGTTGTTTTCATTTGAAAGAAAACCTTGAGCCATCCATAAATAAATTAATTCATCCTTCTTTATATCATAGTCTTTTGGAAAGACAGCACAATATAAGAAGCATCGTCTCACCATATGGGGCAAATCATAATAACTCAGCAACAAAGGGGGAAAAAGGCCGTTCTTCGACTCCTCTATTTCCCATATCTCACTGTCTAAGAAATTTTGCCACTCCTCTTCAGTATTTTTATAGCGTAGGAGACTCCCTAATGCCTTTGCAGCAAGAGGTAAGCCCTTACACTTTTCTACAATGTTTTGCCCAATTTGTTCAAACTTTTCACGTTCATCAGAAGACCTATCAAAAAATGCGATCTGCTTAAACAGTGACCAACACTCCTCTCTAGGTAGTTCTTTGATGGAGATAATATCAGTTGATTCCAGCATGCGTGCAACTGCCTTACTACGAGTGGTAACTAAGATTTTACTTCCATGAAGACCATTCCTTAGGCAATGATAGAATGGTTCCCATTTATAATAATCTTCTAGCCACACATCATCTAACACAAGAAGGAATTTCTTTCCTGTGATAGATTCATAGATCATTTGCATAAGAGTTTCCAGGGTAGCTAAATTGGAAGCAGAACCATTTAGAGCTCCGATTATTGCTCTAGCAATTCTGAACTCATCAAAATCGGATACATTCACCCACATTCTCTTGTCAAATGCTGTTTCAACGTTGTGATGGCTGTAGGCAAATTGAGCAAGAGTTGTTTTGCCAATACCACCCACCCCTACTAGTGAGATGACGTGGAGGCCTTTTGATTCTCCGCTACTCTCACCGACCAACTTGCTTATCAAAGTCTTCTTCTCCGTGACTCGAACATGTACGGCAGACTCATCAGTAAAGGAAAGAGTTGATGGTGTTGTTTTTTGCTTATCACCACTCTTTTTGACTTCCCCATCAAAATTAAACGAGTCTTTAAATTTGGCAAAATCATTTTGACGGCAGTTGATTTGTTTGATCTTGAGCGAGATGTCAGGACGCAGAACAGTTTGTTTGAAACCAAAGCAAGAGCAGGGAAGGAAAGAGCATACATTCTTCTGACGAACAACAGCATTCTCGCCGCCCTCAACTTGAAATTTCAGCCTTGCTGTGTCCAACTCATCCAACAAATCTTCCATGTCGTAGGATAAATCTCGGACCTCATCCAGCCAGCGACTAACAGATTTGTCCATCACTTGTTTTTCCTCTGCATCAACCAGCACAGCTTGAATGGCTTTAAGATCGTCTGTAAGCTTTCGTACTTCTTTGTCAATAATCTCAGCTACAATTTCGTCTTCTTTCATATGCTGAGCCCATATTGAAAACAGTTGCTTCAAGACATCGGAAAAGATTGCATCAACCATGGGGTAATTCATGATGCTAATTTTCTGGTGACGAAAGGAGGAGATATGATTTGAGGTGCTTGTGTCTGTAAAATAAGATCTGGTTAATATATTTGAAGAAGACTGTATCAGTAAGAGTCTACATCTAATAATTCAGCTTTGCTTCTTAATTTATTGATATATGGTATATACCGTCAATTTATTAAAATTCATCACTCCACCCCTATATAACAGTAAAATAATTATTTTACTTTTATTTTTAATTAAAAATAAAAGAAATAATAAGTTTTAGACTCTAAACTTTGAAAAAATAATAAATTATCACATACTTTAGTCAATTATAACATTTTAATCTTTACTACTACATTTATCATTATCTATTAAAATTTTTTAGGCTATAATTCACTTTTTCTCCCGAACAATAAAAAAACATAATTTCACTATATTTAATAAAAAATTCAAAGGAAGCACGTTTCATAAAAAGATGATAGAAGAAGTTGATGCATTTTTTTGATAAGAAATGGCAAAAGAAGTGTACTTCCTTTGAATTTTTCATTAAGTGCATTAAAATTATAATTTGTTAATTTTGGGAGAAAAAATTGAATTATAACCTTAAAAATTTTAAGAATAATGATAAATGTAATAAAAGAGACTAAAATATTAAAATAAACCAAAAGTGTGTTGTAATTTATTATTTGGTCAAAGTTTAGGGATTAAAATATAATTATTTCTTTTTATTTTTAATTAAAATAAGGATAAAATAGTTATTTTATTGTTAATGGGAGATGGCGTGATGATATATATATATATATATATATACATATGTATGTCAATAAATTAGAGCGAAAAAATTGAAAATAACCCTAATATATTAGTTTGAAGAAGACTTTATCAATAAGAGTCTATAACTAATAATAATAATAATAATAATAATAATAATAATAATAATCATAATAATAATAATAATAATAATAATAATAATAATAATAATAATAATAATTTTAGGTATTGTTGTTGGGGTAAAGGTGGTTTTAGTTCCACAAGTTCGGTTTATTACTTTTATGAGTTTTAATAATTTTAAAAATATTTTTAAAAATCTTAGTATATTGAAAAGGACAATTATACCATTAAATAATAATAGTTATTAAAAAAAAATTAATAAATCTCTAAAAATTGATAAAATAAAATATATTTAGATGAAATATATTAATTAAATAAATTACAAATATTATTTGAATAATTATTAATAAAATAATTGTATTATAATTATTTGTAAGAAAAAATGTTCGTAATTATTGGAAATTAAAATAAAATAAAAAACACAAATAAATATTAGTTTATAATAAAATATAGATTTATTTATTTTACAAAATACTATAATAAATATTTATGATATATTATGATTTAAATAAAATATATGTACATATAGTTAAAATATAAATAAAAATAATAAAAAACCACTAAAATATTGAATAAATTACACTATATTAATGAATATTTATATTATCAATATGCTATAAAATAATAATACCATTTGTTTGATTAATATATTTTATATAACTATATGTATTTTATATCAAATTTTATAAATTTATTGGCTATTTTTTAAATAAATATTATCATATAAAGTTATAATTCTTATTTTGTAATAAATTAAAATTTTTAAAAATATTTTGAAAATTACTAAAATTAATAAGAATATTAGAATAAACTTTTGGACTACAAACGAGTTTTCCCTCCGTTCTAATTTGTTCATTTTTTTTTTTTATCATTATCAGATTAATATTTCAATCAATGACCTAACTATTTTATCTAATATTCCTTTTATCCCCCAAGTTTCATAATTAGCCTCAATGCATTTGCCGTAATGTTTCAGTCAATACCCTTATTATTTTTTCTAATATCGTTGTTGTCCTCAAGTCTCATAATTACGCTCAATGCCCCAAATGTAGTAATGAAAGGAAGTATCATTATTTGCTGTAATATTTCAGTGAGCATTTTACTATTTAATCAATATCCCTACTGTCTCTCAAGTTCCATAATTAGCTTCATTTTCCTTGAGAAAATTATCTGTATTTAAGAAAAAAGTATAATTACTAATATTTGTATAAATGAAATTTAAAAAATCTGTGAATACCAAATTGATATAAATGTGAAAAATAGAAAATATTACACAGTGAAATTAAATAACGAATGCAATAAACTTGAATTAGAGTTTAGTTAAAAATAAAAGTTATTAATGTCATTGATCCGACAATAATCAAATAGATTAAAAGAATTCTCCTCACACTATTCCAATCAAATGATGATCAAGCATCTTTTAGTTGAAAAAAATTCTCTTTTATTGAAAAAAGGTTTAGAAAGTTTTATAAATATATATATATACACACACATATATATAGACGGTTTTTTATTTAAAATATATCATAAAACATAATTTTATTTAAGTAAATAAAAAATATATTACTCCTCACTCTAATTTCTCAAATGAAAAATAATATATAAATACTAAGAAGATCAAATGGTTTCAAATTTTAATATTTGTAAAATATTATATACCATTAATGGAAAAGATTTTAGTAATTTATAGAGTTATATAGTACATTAAATTTTGGTATAACTTCTCGTTTGTTAAAATTAATTTTTAAAAAGAATTTTATTTTAAAAAATTTTTTATATTTAGAGAAAAAATACATGATAAAGAAAATTAATTAAGTTTCATTTAGATATTTATAAGGCTGTAGAAAGTAAAGTTTAACTTTTAAATTACATATGTGAGTAACAATATATTTAAATAAGTTTTAGGATATAAATAAATTTACCAAAATTAAAAAAGAAGACAAGGCAAGACAAGTATGAATTTGATTGAAATCTAAATATGATTTATATGTATTCTATATTTTAGACACATATGTATTATGTATTTTTTAAAATGTTAAAACTTTTTGATAGTAGTTTATTATTTTTTGTCATTTTTATAAATTTAAAATTATAAAAAAGTGAGAAGAATAATATAAACAATGGTGACAGACTATTCAAAAAATTGAAAGAGTTCCGGTAAACGTATGGTACATTTATAGCCCTGCTCTTATTTTTAATTTCCACGTCTCTTCCATTATTGTAATATGAAAATTAAATGGTCTACCGTCACGGTGTCTTTTACTGTTGTAGGAGTAATAAACTAAAAGTTTTCATTTTCATTTTCTTTTTAACTCTCTAAAAAAAAAATAATAAAAAGTCCAGATAAAACAAAAGGGAAAACTTTCAAAAATCGAGAGTCTACAGGTGCTTCATTGTTTTTCAATCGCTATATTGCGAAAGCATCCTTGCACCAATTATTATAATACAAATGGATGTAGTACAACTATCTCATTGTTATTAGAGAAATTTAACCGGGCTGAATTTCGACAATATCTACGGTTTAAAATTTATTATAAAAATGATTTATTTAAGTTTTTTTTGACGATAGTATCTCTATTCAAAGTACATCTTGGTGATCTTTAAAATTTTTTTACGAGAGTATTTTAGTTTAAATAGGTCATTTTTTAAACATAGTTTGAATAGCGATTATTTTAAAAAATTAGTAACCTAATTTGATTATTGTTAAAAAAATCTCTCTTATTATTATCCTAGTAAGAATTAGTGTAACACAGTTGTCTCACTGTCTTTAATGTTGTTGAGAGTTTAATTTTTTTTTTTGTAAAGACGAGATAAAAAAGACTTATTTTTTTAAAAAAATTTCAATAATAGACTACTAGTTTCTCAAATTTGTTTTTATTTAAAATTTGAACATAATTAAAATTTGAATTTAATTAAAATTAAAATTTAATAAATATATTATTTTTATTTTAAATGTCTAAATATCAATATTAAATTATTTATTTTTATAAAATTAAAAAATTTGAAACTAGTGTGTTGACATATATATCTTAAAAATTTGAAACTAATATGTTAAGTTGTTGATATATATAAATGTTAAATAATAAATTAATAGTATTATTAATAAATAAAATATTTAATTTATTCAGACATTTAGTTATTTAGATTTTAATTATTTTTAACTTAATTACGTTCAAACACTTTTAAAAGGTTTTCAACATAAGTTAAATTTTAACCATCCATATAATGTACAAATAATCTCAACCATTTAAAATACTGAAAATGTTTTTATGGTTTTACTTTACTCACACCAAATACTGACCTTAAACTTATTTTGCAAATATAAATAAATAAAAAAAGATTGGGAAACATAAATAGAGTGACAAAAGATTTGCTAAAAATATATTTTGAGTACATAAAAAATAGATTTGACAAAAGATTGGTTGTATGGTCATTTTAATATCGATAAATACAACAAATAATAATTTAATCAAAATTTTTGTTAAAGAATTGACAAAGTCATAAGTAATTTGATAGTATTTTACATCACTAATTTCACAATCTTGAATTGTGAAAATAATAGAAAATGATAAAAATAATAAGAGAGACCTAAGAATCAAAACTAAAACATTTATAAGGGAGACAAATTACTATAGAAACAGACCAAAATGTTAAAATAGGGACATGAAAGTTTTTTGGGTAAAGGAAGGATGAAATTAAGTATAAAATTATAAGGATAAGAAAAAATTATTGAAGAATAATAAAAAAATTTAAGGGGAGGATGAAATTAAATATAAAAATTATAAGATATAAGAAGAGAGTATTGAAGTAAGAATGATAAAAATTGAAAATGATAAGTCATCAAAAAAGTTTAAAACTAGAAAGAAAAGGTGGGCAGGAAAATATAAAATTTTTTTCTTATATATTTATATAAAGAAAAGTCAAAGATTTTGCTAGGGCTCGTAATATATACTAAGCTTATAATGTTGACAAATAACTTTATGTCCTTTTTTATTTGCTAAATTACTATTATAACTTTTCTTGTTTTGTTGTACGTTTAAGGTATATTTATCATTTTATCCCAGGTTATGCAATGTTAATATTCTCATATTAATCACCATATTAAACGAAAGATAAAACGGCCATGTCAGCACTCATGTCACTTTTTCTCTAATAACGATGGAGAAAATTGAAGAATAAGAGTATTTGATAATTGTTTTGGAAGTAGGGGTGTCGGTGTCAGTTATGCAATAAAGTAGGAGTTCAAATATCATTTATCTCTTTTTTTGAGAAAATAAGATAAAAGAAAGATTCAATATTTTTTTTAAAAAAAAAAGACTAAATTTAGACTAAACAAATCTCCCCATGGGGAAAGTTGGACCCATTATTATCATGTAATACTCAATATTTTTTTAAGAAAAAATAAAATGAATATTGGACTAATTTGTCTTCTTAAATAAATAATATTATAAGCCGATATTTGGATTACGAAACATATTTGCATTTATTATATCGTAAAATGAATTGGCATGGTCCAGCTACCTCGTTGTTTTTAATGTTACTGAGGGTTTAATTTTCTTTTGAAGGAGATAAGATAGAAAAAAAAATTCAATATATATACACATATATATATTTTAGAAAGTGAGTAATTTTTAACGTTAATATATCATCATTATTAAAAGTCATCACTCTACTCCAAACAATGATAAAATGGTTGTTTTACTCTTCTTTTAATTAAAAATAGAAAGACATTATAACATTTTAGTCCCTATTATTACACAATATATTAAATAGTGATGAAGTACAAATTTATCTCTATTGAATTTAAATAAATATGTTATACCATTCATCTTTAATATCTATAAACATAAAAAACCTAATCTACCACTTCATTGCCACCTTTCTTCCCTTCTCATCTCAAAATTTGTCACTCCTACCATCACCTTTATTTTCATATTGTATCTTTTCTATTTTTTTAATTTTTTCTCTATCACTTTCTCTGCATGATCATCGCCACTGCTACCTTCTCCTTTTTCTTTTTTTAAAATTATAGGTAGAAATTGATGCATTTTTTACAAACAAGATGGCAAGAGAAGTTAATATATTTTTTCCAATAATAAATGACAGTAAAAGTGTGCCTACTTTGAATTTTTTTATTAAATGCTATGAAATTATGGTCTAAAAGTCGTTTATTTTTTAACTTATGTCTGAATATTTATTAAAAACATGTGAATATAAGTAAATTAAAAATTTTGACTTATATTTGAATAAGTAAATCTTTGAATAATTTAATATTTTTTAAAAATATTCTTATTTTATTAATTCATTTACCTAACAAAATTAAAAAACCTATTTAATTTTTTTTAACGTATTTATTATCTATTATAGGTCCCCTCTACTTCTTTTATGAATCCTACTTATTTTATATTTTAATTGTTATAATAAATTTGTATTTTACATAATTACAACTATATTACAATATCACTTATTAATTTTATTTAATTTTTATTGATCTTTATATCATCAATTAGAAATTAATTTTTTAGAAAAAAAAATATGTTAAACAAATAAATAATGTACATACTAATATAATTTATTATTTTTTTATTTGTTATTGTGCTAATACAATCAAAAATTATATATATATATATATAAGTATATTATTTAAGAGGATAATATGTGTCAAAATAATAATTTTTAAACTTTTTATTTTGTTAAAACAAACAATTTAATAATCATTTTAAGATGTTTTAAAATAAAAAATAAACATATCATTCAAATTCAGATTCCAGTCATGTTCAGAGTTTAGACCAAAAAAAAAAAAAACAAATGATACCTAAGTCTTCTCAAATAAATGATATTAGGCTAATCAATAAATAATATTAGACTAAAGAAATTTGTTGATTGCAAAAGTAGACCTGCACCCATTATTATGTAATACGAGCTGGGGTGGTCCAGTTGTTTCATTGTGTTTAATGTTGTTGAGGCTTTAATTTTTTTTGTTTGAGAAGAAAAGATAAAAATAAGACTTAATAATTTCTTTTTTTTTTTGGAAAGAAAATAAGACTAAGTCTTCTTCTCAAATAAATAATATTAGACTAAACAAATTTGTCAATTGCAAAAGCATACCTGCACCTGTTATCATGTAATATAAGCTGGGGTGATCTAGTTGTTTCATTACTTTTACTGTTATTGAGGGTTAAATTTTCTTTTTGAGAAGATAAGATAAAAATAAGACTTAATAGTCTTTTCTAAAAGAAAATAAGACTAAGTCTTCTTCTCAAATAAATAATATTAGATTAAAGAAATTTGCTGATTGCGAAAGTAAAACTGCACCCATCATCATCTAATATGAGCTAGGGTGGTTCAGATTCATATTTCAGTTATATTCATATTTCAGATATGTTCAGAGTTCAGACAAAGAAAAAAGAGGAAAACAAACACTACCTAAGTCTTCTCAAATAAATGATATTAGAATAACTAATAAATAATATTAGACTAAAGAAATATGTTGATTGCAAAAGTAAACTTGCACCCATTATCATGTAACACGAGCTGGGGTGGTCCAGCTGTTTCATTGTCTTTAATTTTGTTGAGGGTTTAATTTTTTCTGTTTGAGAAGAAAAGATAAAAATAAGACTTAATAATTTCTTTTTTTTTGTGAAAGAAAATAAGATTAAGTCATCTTCTAAAATAAATAATATTAGACTAACCACTGGATAATATTAGACTAAATATGTCAATTGCAAAAGCATACCTGCACCTGTTATCATGTAATACGAGTTGGGGTGGTCTAGTTATTTTATTACCTTTAATGTTATTGGGGGTTTAATTTTCTTTTTGAGAAGAAAAGATAAAAATAAGACTTAATAGTCTTTTTTAAAATAAAATGAGATTAAGTTTTCTTCTCAAATAAATAATATTAGGTTAACCAATAAATACTATTAGACTAAAGAAATCTGCCGACTGCGAAAGTATACCTGGGGGTGGTCCAGCTGTTTTGTTGCCTTTAACTTTGTTAAGGGTTTAATTTTTTTAGTTTGAGAAAGAAAAATAAAAATAAAATTTAATAATTTTTTTTAAAAAAATAAGATTATGTCATTTTCTCAAATAAATAATATTTAACTAACTAATAAATAATATTAGACTAAATTGATTGCAAAAAAACATACCTACACCCATTATCATATAATATGACCTGAGGTGATGCAGCTGTTTCATTATCTTTAATGTTGTCGAGGGTTTAATTTTTTTTTTTTTATAATTTGAGAAGAAAGGATGAAGATAAGATTTAATAATTTTTTTTTTTTAAAAAAAATAAGACTAAGTCGCCTTCTCAAATTAATAATATCAGCCCAAGCCCGGGATCTAATCCTCGAAAGACATTCATGTCTCGTATACGACAATACAAGCTCAATTATTGTTTGAAAATTGCAACTTTCACGTTCAGAATCAAATCCCTCGTGGAACAAGGACTTGAAATATGTGGTAATGACAGTTTAGTACAACACTTTGTGAAAATATCAGTTTTACTCCCAATCATTAAGTAGTAAGTTAATTTTTAAAGAAAAATTTGTAAGTAATGAAGGAGTGACTATCTATGTGTAATTGAAAAAATAATAACTGCCTATTAAAGTTTTGTATTTATTAAACACTTGACTGCAGTTACATTCTTATTATGGTAAGAGTACTACAATTTTAAACTAAATCTACGTCTTACTTGTAGAACTCTAAGAGACAAATAACACGCGAAACTTATGGAGAAGATCTAGTAATATAGCATGGCAAAAGGTTATCAATGTTTCAACGTTTTGATTTCTGTGTTAAAAAGTTTTCATCTACCACTTAAAAGGCAAAAAACTAAGAGGTTTAATGGACACGTGTAGTCTAATGGTAAAGACTCATCTCACTTTCTATTTGAGAAGAGGTTTAGTTCTTCATATATGGTTTCGTTCTTCATATAGTTTTTGGGCTAGATTTTCTCTCCAATGACACAAATTTCGCTAAATTTGGCATATATCCTTGTTGTTTGTACCAGATTAGCACATACATCGACTCTCAATATCCTATTCTCGATTCCCAGTCAAGTTATTGAGCAACAAAAGAAATAATTTGGAGTTGATTTTTAACGCTTTAAAAGATATATTGTCTTTGTTTCTCCCAAAACCATTTAATTTACACAGCAAAAGGTAGAAATAAATTTGATTATTCATTTTTTCATTTTGATATTTTCTCCATAAAAGAATTAAAATTTGGAGTTATTTAGTGTTATCATAGTTGATTGATTGATAGTTGTCCCGTATTTTCATTTGTCTACTGTTTTTAAATTGAAAGTTGTAATTATAGTCTAGATTTTTGTTTTTTTCCCTTTTCTTGTATTAACATTCTAGTAAGGAGTCTATCGAAAATTTTGATAAGTGTAGGCATTAAGTTTTAAAATATGTACTTAACACAAGCGTTTTCTGCATCATTTTAAATTAGAGGCCAAATTACTTACAAACTATGTGGAGGGGTTTGAATGCTTATTCAATGAATTATTGTACAAAAGTAGATATTATACATAAGTAATAAATGTTGTTGCAATTTTTGTCTTAGAAAGAAAGATATATATGTGAAAAATGTGTAACAAACTAAATTTTTGTTTTTATATATGGTACAACTTTATATATATATATATATTTAAAGGATAAAAGACAATCTAAGCAATAAGGGTTGACTTATTAGACTTATCAATCCTCATAGTTTTAAAAATAGTTGCAAACTCCAAAATCTATTAACTAATTATGACATTTGCTTAAATCAAATTCATACAATTACACTTATGTCCTTTTGCCATTATTTTACACATTATCACTAAGTTTTATAAATGTACCTCATTCCTAATTTTTTGTTTTGTCCAAACGATCGGTCATAATTAATGGATTGGAGTGTTTAAGCATAATTAATGGGTTGGAGTGTTTAAGAATATTTTTGTTGCAACTAGCTAGTATTATCTATGATAGCTCAAACCTAGGTTAAAATATTTTTTTTAAATGCTAATAATTTTACCCTTTTTTTAAATACTTTTGCTCATGCAAATATACTAATAATTTTATATTTTTATTTGAAATTTAAATCCTACAAATAAGGAACTAGTAATCTATTGATCATATCCTCTAACCTAATGCATATTTAGCAAGTTTGGTATTATTCAAACTTTGACGGGTATTTAAGCCACCGAGTTAGTAGCTAGATGGTGGAAACTTAAGCTGACATCCTCAATTTAAGTCCTGCTAATATGGGTGAGCGTGCCTCTTTCACACTCGCTTGTGGGTGCATGTTATTGCCTCTATAATAAGAGTAAAAACCTAAACGTAGTGTAAGTGCATATATTTTATATTCTATAAGAGACTATAGATTTGTGTAATATAACTTTTTAAATAAAATTTTTAAAAGTATATTTTTTACACGTAAAGTTTTATGAATAAAGTTTTTATAAATAGATATTTAACAAAAATTTATTAATCGTTTAGTTTTCACAAATAATTTTTAAAAAGATTTGAGTAATTATTTTAATAGATAAATTTGTAATGTATTTTATTTTATAGAAATAACGTGAAATTTTTAAAATAAAGTAAAGATATTTTAAATAATTTTACCTTTTAAAAATATCAGAAAAAGTCTACTATGAAAATCCCAAAATTTTAATTTCTTCTAGTAGAAGAAAAATAATATTTTTGAATTACCAAAAGGCCTTCTCCAATACCAATGAAACGACTTAAAATAATTAGAAAATGACTTTTCTCATGAAAAAAAATTTTTTTTGGCTAATGAAAAAGGTAAACTAAATGGGCACTATGTAAACTCTTAGTGAAATCCTAACTTGTATGTTAGTACAATGAAAAAAAAAAAACTAGCGGCTATTTAATGGACATAAATATAAAAAATGTATATAAATAATAAAATTAAATAATTAATAAATATGAATATAGGTAGATTATTCTCGACTTCCTTATTCTACCTTGTTCACAAAGAATAATGATTTACAAGTCTTTAAAGTTTGACCTATTGAGATGATTAGTCTCAATGGTTTTGAAAATATTCACTAGGATCTTTATTTGTTAAAAAACCCATTATATCCTTATACAATAATAATTATTTAAAAAAATAATTATTCAACTTTTAAAATTTTGTAAAATACAATATATTTATGAAATAAATAATAATATTATTTCATAGCTCATTGATAATATAATATATATATAATAAATTTATTTATTTGATAATATATTTTTTATTATTTTATTTATAAAAAAAATATGTTAGTAGTATAATGATATTTATTTTTACTTTATCTATTTAATTTCTAATACGTAACATTGTAAATATATTGTAAAAATAAACAAAATTATTTTTAGTTATAATATATTAATAAATTTTTTTATTGTATATATGTACATTATGAAAGAAATATTGATTATCATTATTATATGTAACTATAGTTTGGAGTTTAAGAAATAATTTTTTCTTAGTTTATTATCATTAAGTGGAGGTATAATTATTTTTTATAGTATTCATTATTATTTTTAAGACTATTAAGATTAATTAGTTAAATAGGTCAAATTTTAATAACTTGTTAGTGTTTTTTTATTGTTAGGACTTGTTTTCTTTTTGAACTGAAATCTGAATAAAATTATTTAAATATTTAAGAGATGTTTGTTTTTAACTTATTTCTGAAAATTTGTCAAAAATATTTGAATTTAATTAAGTTAAAAATTTTAACTTAAATATAAATAACCAAATGTTTGAATGAATAAATATTTTATTTGTTAATAATACTCTTAATTTATTACTTAATATTTATATGTGTCAATAATATAACATATCAGTTTTAGATTTTTTAAGATATATATGTCAACATATAAGTTTAGATTTTTTATTTTATAAAAACAAATAATTTAACATTTATGTTTAGACGTTTAAGATAAAAATGTAATATATTAATCAGATTCATACTTTAGTTAAATTAGATTTTAGCCATATTTAAACTTTAGATAGTAAAATCAACAATATCTTAGATAAATAATAACATAGTAACAGTGTTAAATGTCTATTTTGAAATTTAAAGGGTAATAATGACATTAAAGAAAACCTTAAGGATATAAAAAAAAATCTATACTTCAGGCGTGGAATAAATTAAAAATTTGAAACGCCATCAAATTTTATAATTCTAGGGAGGTATTTATAAGTTTTCTCAAACCTTTCAATCATATGTGAGTTTCTCAAACTTCAAGGAACTTATGTAATAATTCTACTAATTTTTATCACTAGTTTTTTTTGACTCGCAGGGGTGAAAGTCTTCTTGATCTCACTCATCTAAGCACTCCCAAACTCATCAACTGCTATCTCTTCCTCTGTCATCAGATATTTGCCATCTTTCAACATGGTTGATGCTTCCACCATGATTGAAGCAGTCGTTACCCCATTGCTGAAGTACTTGATTTCAGTTGCTGCCGAAGAGGCAAAAAAACAGGTGTGTCCATTAATTTGCGTCGGAAAAGAAATGGAAAAGCTTACCAGTAATTTTGAAATCATTGAAGAGAAGATGACAAAAGAAACGCAGGATCTTTGGTTAGATAAGCTCAAAGAATTGTACTGCGACATGGAAGATGTGTTGGGTGAGTGGAACTACAACAGGCTGAAATTTCAAATCGAAGGAGTTGCCCAGGAGAAGGTACCCTGCTTGTTTCCCGTACCTTGCTCTTGTTTCAAAAAAGTTGCTCTAGACTGTGGCATCGCTAGTAAAATAAAGGAAATCAATGAAAAGTTAGATTCTGTTACCAAACAGAAACATATGTTTAATCCTAGTGTGAATGAAATTAAGATTATTGAGAAACCGAAGCAAGTACCAACTATCTCGATGATTGATGAGTCTGAGATAATTGGTCGAGTCAGGGAGAAGAATTATTTGGTGAGCAAGCTGGTCTGCGAGGGTAGCGGCGAGCATAAAGACCTCCACATCATCTCACTTTTAGGGACGAGCGGCATTGGTAAAACGACTGTTGCTCAACTTGCCTTCAACGATGCTGCAATAAAAGAAACTTTTAAGAAAAGAAGAATATGGGTGAGCGTGCAAGACTATTTTGATGCATTCAAAATTGCCAGAGCAATCATTGAACGTTTAAATGCTCCTACTTTTGATTCAGTTGAACCCAGAGCTCCTAAGAAGCGGCTCGATAAATCTATGACAGAAAAGAAGTTTCCTCGTGTCGTAGATGATTATATGTGGACAAAGGATCGCAATAAAGTTTTGCCCTCTGATTTTGTTGAATTTGAAGCTATTATGCAAGCTGTTCATGATATCATCAAAGGCAAGAAATTTCTTCTTGTTTTAGATGATGTGTGGGAAGAAGATCACAACAGATGGGAACCATTTTGCCATTGTCTAAAGAATGGATCTCGTGGAAGCAAAATTTTGATAACCACACGTAAGGAGACAGTTGCACGGACGATGAAATCTGACATTATCCCCATCAAGGAACTAACTGACGAGGAATGTTGGTTGTTGTTAGAGAAGATAACATTTCCTGAAAGGTCTAATGAGGAAGATGAAAGATTAGAAGAAATTGGTCGAAGAATTGCAGGCAAGTGCAAAGGTTTGCCTCGTGTTGCAAAGACGGTTGGCAAAATTTTGTGCAGTGAAAGAACTGAAGAGTACTGGAGAAGCATCTTAAATAGTGAGATGTGGAAATTGGAAGAGTTTAAAAAAATATCTTTTATCTACATTTTTATTGAGTTATAATGATTTGCCTTCTATGATCGCAAAACGATGTTTCTCATATTGTGCTATCTTTCCAAAGGGCTATAATATCAACAAAGAAGAATTAGTTCAATTATGGATGGCTCAAGGTTATCTTACTGGAAACGAGAGTGAAGTCATGGAGACAACTGGTGCAAAGTATTTTGACAACATAGTGTCACAATCTTTCTTCCAAGAGTTAGAAAAAGATGATGATGGTATTGTTAAAAGATGCAAGATGAATGACATAGTGCACGGTTTTGCCCAATTTCTTAACAATAATAAATGTTTTACCACAGAAGTTAGTGGCCTTGAGGAATCAGTCATAAATTCTCTTCGTGAGAAAGTTTGTCATTTGACAATAATGCTTGGAGAAGGAGCTGCATTTCCTGCCTCCATTTGTAATGTCAGAAGATTGCGGAGTCTCCTTATTCATGGTGCTTGTGCTGATTATTCATCGGTTAGAGAGGTCCTACCGAGGTTATTTGGTGAATTGAAATGTTTGAGAGCATTAGATATGCATGGAGTAGTAGGGTGTCCAAATTTGATTAAAGAGATTCCAGACGACATAGAAAAGCTAATACATTTGGCATACCTTAATTTGTCTGGTCAAGAGATGGAAAGACTGCCTGAAACAATATGCAGGTTATATAATCTACAAACTTTAAACATTAGCCAGTGCCAATTTCTTAAGGAGTTACCTCAGGGGATAGGAAACTTAATAAGCTTGAGGCATTTATTAAATGGTGAAACCAGATCCTTAAGCTACATGCCAGTAGGGATTGAGAGATTATCCCATCTCAAAACGTTGACAAGTTTTGTCATGGGTGGAGGTGTTCATAGTAGCAAGGGATGTAAACTTAAGTCTCTAGAAAATCTAAATCTCTTTGGAAGTTGTCAGATAAGAGGGCTGGGAAATGTGTCAGATGTGAGTATTGAGGCTGAAAGACCAACTCTTCAGATTGTGAGAAACTTGGTTGATTTGTATCTGGAATTCAATAAGGATGAAGAAAGGGAAAGAACGGAGAAGGAGGATGAAGAACTTCTTAAAACCTTGCAACCACCTCAAAATTTAAAGAGGTTAAAGATCGGACAATACAGAGGCAAGACTTTTCCTTCCAGTTGGATGATGTTGTTAACTAGTGTAAAAGATTTATGTCTCACTGACTGCTTGAATTGTGAGCAATTGCCTCCCTTGGGAAAACTGTCATCGCTTCAAAAACTTACCATACACAATCTGAAGAGCGTGAACTGCGTTGGTAATGAATTTTTGGGAATAGACAGTGGTGAGGGCACTTCAGCTATTGCCTTTCTCAAGTTGAAATCTCTTGTAATTTCCAACATGGAAAACTTGAAAGATTGGTGTTACTGGATTACAAGCACAAGTGAGAGACGTATTACAATCATGCCGCGTCTTTCTTCCTTGGAAATCCATTCTTGCCCCGTATTGAAGGCTTTGCCAGACACACTTTTCAGACACAGGGATTGAAAATTGAGAAAAGTGCATTTCTAGAAGAAATTCTCAGAAGGAGAAGAAGAGAGGACTAGTCAGTGCATCTCATATAACACAAAAATGTGTTACAAAGTTAAGCAATGAGGTCTACTGGTAATTTCTTCTTTCATTCGTTTCCTGTTAGTTTTAAGTGAATCAATTTTTATGTTATGTGATACATACTAAGGAATGAGCTGTAAATTTTAATCTTCTAAATTTTGCATTGAAGATACAATCTCTTCAGCAATAATTCACTATACTAAGCTATATCATCCTCTGCCCTTACGGTCGAATATTGTGGACCTGTTTTGTCTAATTTCTGTTTCAAATAGTATATAGTCCAACAAATTTTGAATTCTGATAATAAATTAAAAATTTTGGAAAATTAAAACAAGAGTCTATTCAGTTATATCCCATTTGAAAATACAGTCTCTCCACTTAATTGTTTCGTTTTTTCTTTCCATTTTTGTGCTTTGAATCATCTTGTTAACTATCACTGGTTACTATTGCAGAGGCAGTACATACTTGATTTCAGAGGCACTGCAGAGAAGTAGCAGAATAAGGTTTCTTTTACGTTCCTTTTTTTTATTATTATTTCATAATGTCCCTAGCAGTAGTATCATACATTCTACAATCATTTATCTTTCTTACTATTTATACATTCTGCAACTCACAGAATGTCCTACTACCATGGGCTTCTTAGCCTACAGATTCGACTGCAACAGCAAGCTGGCACATGTCTTCAGTGCTGTTGACACAAACAACAGATCCAGCGTGGACTGGTGCGAGGCCATAGTGACTAATGCGGTTGATACTCTTCAGCTTGATAAAGAGTAGGGTTAGGAAAGGAAAACACTTATTGGAGCCTCACTTGCTAATGATGTAGAGCAATTTTAGAATTTGGTTAGTTTAAAAGGTATTTTATTTTGTTAATTTATGTTATTTTATTTAGTATATTAATTTTTAATTTTTGCCACAAACCTATCTATTCAATATTGATCTAATGCTTTCACAATTGCAATATACTCTTAAACCATTGTGTTCCTTTACATTAATATTAGAACTAACTTGCTTTTACACATATTGTGGACTCATAAGTTGTGTTTTGTACTTTTCCTAAGTATTTTTTAGGTACAATAATAGTGGTAGTAGATACCTCCAGACAAGTCAAAGCTAGTCTCCTAAGGTTGCAACATCACGATTCTTGGACAACCAAATGTAATCTAAGGGATGTGGTGGGTCTTACTCCTTACAATTCAAAAAAGAGTGTAAAGGCTCAATTTGGATCTAGAGCCTCAACAATATTGAAGTCTGCGGAGAGTGATACGAGACTTGTTTCTAATAATTAACCAATCACAATTTAGCACGTGATTGAGTAGATTTCTCCCAAGAACACACTTTTCTAACAAAAAAGCGGGGCAAGAATCGTGCAATTAAAAATAGTAAAGTTATGATTATTGCAACACCTATGCAAGTTTCAAGTTTAGAGGATAAGAATTTGTATTCTTTGACATGGCTTTTTATGTGGTCATTAATGGGATATAACAAGTAGACTATCTTAAATTTAGTAAACTCATTTTAAGTGTAATTGGGTTGCTAATAAGGGGTTAAAGTTGAAAGAATAATTAGGCAACCCAACAGGGTGGATGAATTAAATTTTCAAAAATTAACAACTAATAAGCCACCCAACAATCAACATCAAGCAATGTAAATCTTCTATAGTGAAACACAACAAATTCAACATACAATTTCAATCATCAATATATGATTTTCACGATTTAAATTCTAAGCGTGTTTGAAAAAATGTGTGAAACAAATATAATATAAATATAAATAAAAGAATATAGGGAAGAAGATAAAACACAATGACTTTTACAAAGTTTGGCAAACATTAGCCTATGTCTACACCTCTAAGCTCTAAGCTTAATGATTTTATTGCTAATGCCTTCAAATCTAAAGGTAAACAATTACAACTCTAAGTGGACTTATAGGTGTTACTCAAATCTTACACCAAAAGGATTTCACAAGTGCCTCTCCAATTTTTACAAACAAGTAAATTTAGGAATGTCACTTAAACCTTATATTATGAGGACTTCACGGATGCCTCTCCAACCTTCACAAATAAATAACTTGCGTGTATCACTTAAACCTCACAATAAATGTATTTTATCTCATCCTCACACACTACACTTTTTCTTTTGAATGTTACAAATGAAAGCTACAATACTTAATGAATTTAAAGTTTGATTTTGAAATGAAACCCCAAAATGACTTGTAAAATATATTCTCTAATTTTTAAAATAAGGAAGTCTACTTCCAAATGAGTTTACACTAGTATTTATAGTAGAAAATAAAAGGGAGATTAACACTGAGGTACCATTTTCAAAAATAAATATCAAATAGATACCCAAACTGAAAATATTTATCAACAATATTCCTTCGATTAAATTTTCCTTCTCCATTATAGTAAAAACAGAATATAATTGTCATTATAACTTAAAATTAAAATTAAAAAAATTGAAAAACATAATTTTTTTTATATTTGAGGGTAAAATGGTCATTGTGATTTAAAAAAAAAAAATAAAAATTAAACTATATTTAATAAAAAAAATAATTATATAATTAAAAAAAAGGAAAAACCCCTAAACTCCATCTTTTTTTTCTAGCTGCAGCCGCCACGCCTACTTCTTCTTCTTCTTCTTCTTTGTCTTTTACTTTTAATTCCCATCATCCTTTTCTTCTTCTTTCTTTTTCCTTTTTCTTTTTGTCTTCTAGTTCTTTATTTTTTTCTCTCTTTTGGTCTTCTTCTTTCTTTCTAATGAGAACCATTAAAATGGAATCAATAAATCTTCGAGCATAATTCAAGTGTAAGACACGAAAGATTATGGATAGCGAAATAAAGAGTTGGGCTAATTGCATAACAAGGATTCAAGTGGACTGCATGAAGAAGAATTTAGTAACCCCTGTGCTACTAAATCCTAATATTGCATGATTAATTTGAGCTTTAAAGATTCCTTATTTGTTTAGATTATTTATTTTATAAAGAATTAATTTCTTAGTTTTTTAAATATTGTTATTTCCATGTTAAACTAAAATTCAATCATTTCTAATTAGATTAGCATTATAGTTTTTCTAGCCTAATTAAAATAACATTCTAGTTTTCCTAATTAATTTAGAGTTTAGTTTTCCCAATTAATTAAGATTCTTAATCCTACTTAATTTAGGATTCCTATTCTCATTGAATTTAGGATTATTCGCCTATATATATAGGACTACCGTTGTATTAGAATTAAGAACATTGTTATTTTTAATAACAGTGAATTATTTTGTTCTTCTTTCAATTCTTGAAAAGATTCTTGAATTTATCAAGTTTATTCTTCTGGCATTTAAACAATCAGACTTATCACCTTGGTTTTTGAGTGGCTCTTGAAATTCTTAGTGTGGCATCTTCAAACAATCATAGTCCTTGGTTTTTATCTTGATAGGCAATTGGTCAAGACTTAACAAACTTGCATATTAGAAATCTTGGGATTCAACATCACGTTTAGTATTGGATTTTATTACATGGTCGGGGAACATTTATACCAGGGAGTATCAGAGCTGTGGTTCTAAGGCAAGTTTGAATTATTCTTTATTTACTTTATTGTTTTTGCCTTCCTAAATTATAATTCTAAAAATACAAAAAAATTATTGCCAAATTCTTCTTGACTAGTCTGATTTGAATTTTATGTTTTACTTACTTTATTTTGTTTTAAAATGCATACTTTTTATTTCTATTTCTTAAGAAAAAAAAAGATGTAAAAAGAAAAGAAAGAAAAGAAAAAAAAAAGACAGAATTATTGTTATCCATTATACCTATAATTTACTGCGGTATTAATACCTAGCATCCCTTACTTTGGAACCATTATTGTCTCTTTAATTGCTTGCATTAGTTTCTTGAGAATTAATTATTGAATCTTATGATTTATTGAATCTTATAATTTATTGGTCGTCTTGAATTGCTGCTTGAATAGCAATTGTTCTTGAGTCTAATAAGAGTGAAAAAAAGACGCGACGACTAGAAAAAGGCAAGAATGGTGAGAATATAAGAGGGTAAAGGTCATTTAAGTGCCAAATATGAGAGTGAGTGAATCTTTCTTAAGCGAAAGATGTGAGAGAGTGCTTGTGAGGTTTCTAACCTTATTTTACAGATTTTGAATATGCCACACAATTAAGAAGAAAACTCAACCACAGAGGTATACAATTATAAGCATTGTTGGGGGAGATGAGATGGATGATGAGGGTTGAATTAAAGCAAAT